>CM068548.1:26834101-28195151 GCA_035048495.1 Euptelea pleiosperma | reverse complement strand
ATATAGACCTAAATTTAACGGTGAAAATAGGTGGTCCAAATATTTTCAATTTGCAATTTGCAATCTACTTTTCACAAGGCTGCAAATGTTGAAATGGGCTGATTTTTAATTGTGTGGTTGATCATGTTGAGAAGAATATCATCACAAAAAAATTAGCCATTAACTCATCTGCATGTGGGCCCCACATCCATTAATCATTCAAGCCCACATTTATATATAGACCATTTTTATATATCGATTTCGGTTTAGTTCAGGGATCCTATTGATTTGGTTCCAATATCAAACTACCCAAAATTGGAACTGTTATTATTGGTTCTGATTTCCAGATGTTCTAAAAATGTGGAAGCGAGAATTGGTTCTGTTTCTGATTTGGTTCCAGTTAAACTGGTACAAATTAATCATACCGCCATGTATGAGAGAGAGAGGTAAAGAGAAAGAGCAAGCACTCGAACGAGTTATTTTTGAGAATAAGCATAATTCACACCTTGTAAGCCCAGCTAGCCAAACATGGATTTTTCCTCAATTCAATTACTTTGAAAGAAAAACACCTATATTTATTAATTATGGCAAAAAACCTTTTTTGTATCGGGTACACTCCCAAAACGCCACGAAGCAACTCTTTGGGCCCACTGAACCATGGATGATTGGCTAGCCAATAGTTTCGAGCATTTTTTGGTACTCAAATCAAACACTAAGAAATTATCAATCAGGATGAATTTGATTTTGGCCAATCAAGAGATGAGAAAAATACTAGAGGCTCAGGACAGTGTGCCATGTGGCATTTGGGATGGGTAGGAGCAAAGTTTCGCAATGAGCAGTATTTTTCTTTTTTATTTTTAAATGAGCTGAGCAAACTTTTTTTTTCGTATTCTGTAATTAATTGGAATCAATCATGCATCCAATCGCATTCCATCATTCCTACTTGAGAGATCTCTTTGATCAAAAGTCTACTTGCTCACAACCATCCGATCTTAAAACAATAACTCTTTAATCCGGCCCATTATGTTATTTTTCTTAACCCCATTATGTTATTTCGAAGATAATGCCCAAAACCGAAAAATGGGCTTACCATCAAAATGAAAATAAGAGCTGTTATTTTGGAAAAATAGTTATTTTTAAAAACTCAGATTTAACTGATGTGATCCATATAACAGATATAACAATTAATTGTCATTTAAAACTTTGATTATTTTTTTTTTTTACAGAAGCTCCGTTTGAAAAAAAATAAATAAATATAGAAGCCCTTCCAAAGGTCACCACATGTACAAAAAGAGAAAATTAGACAGCCAAAAGGGGGAGAATCAACCCACTTAAAAGGGGAGCGCTAGAGTTTTGCCATCTGGGCTAGGGCTGCACTTGGGTGGGCTCAACCCGAGCCCGACGGGTTGAACCCGACATTAGGGTTGGGTTGGGTTAGCACTTTTAGAACTTGGGTTGGGCTTGGCCGGATTTTTGGTAACCCGATCAAATCGGGTTGGGTTAGGGTTCAGGCTTGGCCCAACCTGAGCCCGACTTACAAACTATATATATGGGTCAGATCGGGGGACAATATTTTTGACAACAATTTTGGAGTACTCACATGGAGTTGAATCAATAGCTGATTTTTGGTGAGGATGATCTCCTCACTATATAGATCACCCCTGTAAATCAGTTTAGAATTTCGGAATGATTTGAAATTTTTTGGAGGATGATCTCCTCACCATAGAGACTATCCTCACCAAAAATCATCACATTTCAAAAGTTCTAATTTATATATTGGACCGCAGCAAGTTTTTGTGTCAAAAATGTTGTCCCCCGATCTTGACCCTATATATATATATATATATATATATATATATATATATATATATATATATATATATATATTAGTTTTCCCCGACAAATATCCACACTACATTTTGGCAAATGCAGCAACCCATGGAAGTTTGTCCTTAGTAACTACAACCTTTGTGTGATATTACAAAATGTCATTGAAACTACATTTTGGCATTTTATGTGATCGATTAATAGTGAAAATAACGTGTTTTTCTCTAACGATTATTTTTTGTTATATCTTTAGTAACTTTATCATGCATTTGAGTTAATGAACTTTTCCATTATTATGAAAATATCATGTTTTCTTTCACGATCTTTGGAAATGAAGTTATGTTAGTTATTATTTAATGGTTAGCACAATGGCTATTGTATTGACCGATAAATTATTTTAATATGAAAAAAATTTAATAATATTTCCAACCAATAAAAAAAATGAAGGAATTGACCAACCCGACCCAACCCGATAGGGTTGGGTTAGGGTTGGAAAATCTAGGCCCCAACCTTGGGCTGGGTTGGGTTAGGGTTGACAGCCTTTAAGGTTGGGTTGGGCTAGGGTTGACCTCCAACCCGACCCAATCCCCCGAGTTGCAGCCCTAATAGCGGCAATAGCGTGATTACAAAGCTCAGGCTCCTAGGACCCCCTTTTTCCTGACCCCCCTTTTGGTGTTCGTGCGCTCGACCGTGGGTTTCAAGAATCCAACGATGGTTGTCAGCACCGCCAAAAGTGAAACATGTGATGCCAACTCAGCATTGACAACCACCTTTGGATTCTTGAAATCCACGGCCGAGCACACGAAACACTATCCAAGAGGGGTTAGAAAATGACGGGTCCCTTGAGCCCGACTGATATTCGCTTAAAAGTGCTTATTTTTTAATGTTATTCTTTCAGCCGGACTGGCCCATGAATATTTGTCCCACCTCTTGGTGGACTTACACTTAAAAAGTCAACCTGATTGATGATTTATGATCATCGAATTCAAGCATTTTTTTCTATGGCCTTAGAACCATTCCATGGGCCTGCTCATGAACCCCTAGCTAGATAAAAATGATCAAATTTAATCCAATGGCAACTAATAGTCGATCATGCTGATGTTGGTGTGTATGTCACTAAATATTTTTCATCAATGGACCTGAAAGAGTGCCAAGTGGCTTGTTAATAAATATTTTGCAGTCTACTCCATGATGGCAGACACAAACTAGAGACTAGAATGCCCCCGAAAAATATGTAGAACTATTGGCCCTGTGAGTTGAAGGCACCTTCTAATCGAGTAAGACTTTGATGACAGGGTGCAATAGGAACCACGTGGCATACTTCTTAGAGGACTCTAACCGTATGGATGTTTTTCCAATCCCTATATGGACCTATAAACAAAAAATCAGCTTGATTTGTATTTCAAACATTTGGATCTTTGTACCTCAAATAATGGTCAAATTTCCCACGGTTAAAATCAACCCATGAAAACAATTATAATCCAACGCCTAGAAATCACTAATCGGGCAACCAACCATTCTGTGTTGTCTGTCTCAATTTTGAACTAAAATGGTAGATGAAAAGGAAATAAAACTTTGATGAAAAACCTGTCATGAAGGCCGATGGCAGGGCGCAATATGAGCCACGTGGAACAATCTTAGAGGACTCTGACCGTATTGATGTTTGGCCAATCATTAAGAGGACCTAGAAACAAAAAATCAGCCTGATTAGTGATTTCTAGGCATTGGATTGGAATTGTTTTCTTGGATTGATTTTAACCGTGGGAAATTTGACCATTATTTGAGGTACAAAGATCCAAATGTTTGAAATCACAAATCAACATGATTACAAAAAAAAAATAATAATAATAATGGTTTGAACAAGACCAAATTTGTTTGGTCAAAAGAAATCGATGTAAGTTTTTATCAATAAGAAAATGATCAAAGCACCCATTTTGGTCTCCTAGATTTTGAGAAGATATTTAAAAGGGTTGGACTTAAGGGACCCCCATTTTTTACCCTATTTTTGACCCCCGCTTTGTTGTACCCCATAGAAGATGAATCAATGGCTGATTTTTGGTGATGATGATATCCTCATCATATAGATCACCCGTACAAATATCAGCCCATTCTGAAATTTCTAACTCCGTTAAATGTGGTTTTCACAGTAAAAATCGATGGTTCATAATTCTTTTGACTTCTAAACCAGTCTATGAATATCAGAATGATTTGAATTTTTTTGTGAGGATGATCTCCTCGCCATAAAGATCATCCTGACAAAAAACAGCCATTGATTCATCTTCTATGGGTACGCCAAAGTGGGGGTCAAAAATGGGGGTCTCAGAATCCGACCCTATTTAAAATAGGAAAATTCCCAAATAATAAATAAAATCACCGTTTATGAGCAAAATGTCAATAACTTTTTGTGAAATCCGCACAGAAGCACTAATTTCTAAGTTTATCCTTGACCTTTTTGGCAAAACTCGGAAATGCTATTCAAAATGCACTTAATGATGTACATTCAACGACCGTACGCATAAACCCTTCCCTATTAAGCTTGATTTTGGAGGCTTTAAAGTAGGGCAAACTTGGGCGGGCTCAACCCAAGCCCGACGGGTTGAACGCCACGTTAGGGTTGGGTAAGCCCTTTCAGAACTTGGGTTGGGCTTGGGCTGGATTTTTGGTAACCCGATTAAATTGGGTTGGGTTAGGGTTGAGGTTCGGCCCAACCCGAATCCAATATGCAAACTATATATATGTATTAGTATATTGACAAACATCCACACTGCATTTTGGCAAATGCAGCAACCCATGGATGAATGTCCTTAGCAAACTACAACCCTTGTGTGAGATCATGTTTTCTTTGACGATTGTTTTTTGCTATTTCTTTAATTACTTTTATCATGCAGTTGAGTTAATGAACCTTTCCTTTATTAAAAAAAATATCATATTTTTTCATGAGGTGTTGGAAATGAACCTATTTTTTAATGGTTAGCAAAATGATTATTGTTTTGACCAATAAATTTTTGTAATATGAAAAAAATTTAGCAATCTTTCCAACCAAAAAAAAATTAAGAAATTGACCAACCCGATAGGGTTGGGCTAGGGTTGAAAAAATTTAGGCCTGACCTTGGGTTGGGTTGGGTTAGGGTTGACAGCCTTTAAGGTTGGGTTGGGCTAAGGTTGACCCTCAACTTGATCCAACCCGCCCAAGTTGCAGCCCTACTTTAAAGTAATCATACAATTGCATATGGTATCATCGAACGGTTGGGATATGAAAAAACCATCGTTCGTCCTCTGTCAGCAGTCATATCTATACGTCATACGAGTAAACCTTAATGACATATGTTTACATGTCGAGAACTCGTTGGTAGTCACGGGCTTCGATGTCGGCCTTGGTCATCAAAGGTTTACTCCGTTGAAACCATCTCATACCAATTTTCCCTCCCGAAAGCTCTCACCCTTTGCTTCTTCTCTATGAAAACGACCTTCGCAACTGGGACGAACTGAAACCTTACAATGGAAACGTGATCAATGAGAACGTGCAAAGATAAAGGTATGCAACTGATCCTTCTTTTCTATTCTTCTTGGATTTCAAACGGATTTTCAATCGTCTATTTTATTGTTGTTTCAAACATTTTTCATCTATTTCATCGAACATTTTTTTCCATGTTCAATACTCTTTCAAACGTGTTTTTTCATCCATTTCATACCCTTATCCTAATTTCCAATATGTTTTCTCATTTATTATCATCTTTTCTCCTTTTTGTCATTGTCTTCTCCTTTCTTGTCATTATTTTTCTCATATATGTCATCTTTTTCCTCAAACCTATCATGCCATCTATTTTCCCTTGTCAACTGGTTTCCCTTGTTATCGGTTTGCCCTTCTTTGTAGGTCTACCTAGGGATATGACAAACATCCATACGGTCAGAGTCCTATAATAGTGTGCCACGTGGCTAATATTGTGTCGTATAATGGGAGATTGTCATTTTAGGGGGTGCAGGTTACTGGAGCCCGACCCATAATTAAAATCAGTAAAATCCAATGACAGTATAGGTGAAACCAGTGACAATATAGTTACAACTGATACAGTAAAAACCTATGACAGTATAGGTGAACCCAATGACATTATAGTATAAATGATGACAACAAAGGAGAAAACCGATGACATGCTACGTCAAAAAATGAGACTTAAATAGATTTAGATACTAACCTCAAAAATACACTTGTCCTTTGCTTTCCAAGCAACTATATATGTTATATTAATGTCAAAATGATCTTCAATGTCTGATCTTACATCATTCCATGTCATATTTGTGTTATCTCTAATATGAGCATTTCATATTTAGTTCACATGTATGTTTATCTTTGAATGTTATCAATATAAAATGAGGTGTGTTATCTTTCTTTGCCAAGATAAAAGGAAAGAATGGAATTGATAAAGTAAGCCAGGATTCTTGCCAACCCTTCTAAGTCCCTACCCTCCCCTATACTCATGATTTTAATCTTCTTGAAATTTACTTAAAAGCCAGAGCAAACTACAAAGTAATTCAAAAGGCATTTTAGAAAAGTCACCTCTCTCTACCCTGAGGAGACCAAAGTGTCATCTGCGAATTAGAGATGAGAAATCTCCACTCCCTCAACAACAACTCTAAACCCAGACAACTCCCCTAAAACTACACCTCTCGAGATCAACCTCCCTAAATGTTAATATAAAATGTAAGGTACAAGAATATAGATCTAAATTAGTTGAACATGTTGAATATTATCAACAAACTTTAGGTATACAACAATGTAGTGTAGCAACATCTTCTTATGTCTCTTTTAGTAAATTTTCATTACATGTAATATTATCAAGAGGTGGTAAAAGAACTTCTACCCAGAGTAACTCGATATTTGAGTTACAACGTTATTTGCATACTGAAGTGTAAAAATGCTTTTGAAGAAAAATTAAAACGTATTATATTGGTGGAGGGGTTCTCGATCAATATGGAGCGACTAGAAACCGAAGGCCCTAGAAACTTTACTTTGCTTAATAGATTGATTTTTAGTTGAAAATGGTGTAGAAGAATTCAGAAATATACACAAGTGAAATTCAAAGATGTTTAATTTTAATTTTTAATAATTAGTAGATTTAAATTGCAATTATAGGGATAAACAGTAAATGATTGTAGGGGTAATGGGTGCCAACCTATTTGGGATGTTTTATCTCTTTGTGATGCTTTTTCCTTCTCAAGTTTTTCATTGTAATGTATTTCTTTGTTTTCAAGGTAATTTTAATTTCTTAGTGACTTAAGATTGTAAAGTGTAATTTTTATTAATGTTTATACAAGTTTATTTAAACAAGTCTAAATTTCATCTTTTTGATTTTTTTTCTCAAATAAAATATTTTATATTGTTTTATATAAAATAAGTTGGGCCTGAAAATTGGCCCATTCCGAAGCCTAGTCTAAATCCGAACTGAAGCTCGATCTAAACCGACTTGAGGCTTGGCCTGAACCTGTATGGTTGGGCTGGGTCTTGGGCCTCCCCTCTAGACTTTGTCCTGACTCGAAGGTAAATTGGGCATGTCCAATTTACATCCCTAATTTGAGTCCAGAGTCAGGACATCCCTAAATTAGGCATCTCATTTAGGCCATGTTTGATTACCAAGTGGGAAAATTGCATTTTCCTTAGGAAAACACAACTGCCCATTGTTAGATAGCCAGTATAAATCTGTATAATTTTCCCTAACAACCCATTTAAATCTGGATAATTTTTTCTACTAACCCCGGAATTCATTTCCCATCCAGATAGGTGAGAATTTATTTCCACCTGAAAATACACAT
Source organism: Euptelea pleiosperma (assembly GCA_035048495.1). NCBI lineage: Eukaryota > Viridiplantae > Streptophyta > Magnoliopsida > Ranunculales > Eupteleaceae > Euptelea > Euptelea pleiosperma. The sequence continues at coordinate 28,187,537 of CM068548.1, read as the reverse complement.
TTATTTTCCCACATGATTGAAATGTGTGTTCACAGTTGCATTCAATCAGCCATTTAAGGCACATCCCAGATGCATTTTTTCGAGAAAATTTGGCCCACTAGTTATTGAACCTACAAACCAACAATCAACCTACTAGCCATTAGAGGTGAGCACTCAATTATCATGGCCTCCATGAAGAGGTCCACGGGTGAGAACATTGGGTCAAATCGATAATGAAAGAAAATATTCAAATCTAACGGCTATAAATCACAAATCATAAAACCAAATTTATTTCCTTTGTTTAATTTCTTATCACTTTTGTTTGCATTAATCAGATGGGCCATAGATAGAAAAAACCATTAGGACTGAAAATAGTAACATAGCATAAATGAACTTTTTTGCTTGATCACTGAGCACATTCTTTAACCTTGTTCCATGACAAGCTTGGGTAAATTAATGGACAGTCTGGGTATACTCCTACAAACTTAATCTGGAGGGATGTTTTGTAGTTTTCCAAAATTTGATAAAAGAATGGACCACATTCTAAATTCATAACCATTAATGACACTTTGAACATATTTTCCTCTTAAATGAGCCATTGATAAAAAAAAAAGGGGATTTTTGACATACCCCCCCTCTTATATTTAAAATTTTTGACATACCCCCCATGATTTGAAAAAGCTGAAATAACCCCCCCCCCCCTGACTCGGTCCACTGTCATTTGACCAGTGTTGACCTGAGTTGACTAAGAAATTTTGTATTAATGGACAAAACTGCCCTTGTCTTCAACCTTAGACCAAGGGCTTGGGTTTGTGTCAAAACCCAAACCCCAAATCAAACGTGAAAAGAAAACATTAAAAATAAAAATAAAAACCCATGTTGGTAGTAAACCTGAGATTTTTTGTTTGTTTTTTTAATGAATTAAGCAAAGATTGAAAAAAAAACTCCATAAAAATGAATAAAACTCACAGGAGAAAACGATTCCTTTTTGAAATTGAGAGAACCCATCTTTCCAAAATTTATGTCTCAAAAGCTTAAAATCTAAATTGCTCTTATTCTTTTTTCATTTTTGTCTCGAAAGTTTTTTTTTTTAAACCTTGAGCTTTAAATTGTTGCCGGAGTAGTGGTCGGCTGACCATGAGACTCCGGTGGTCGCTAGTGATGGGCGGCCAACCCATTGGAGTCTCTTGGCTGGTCGTCCTCCACAGCCGTTCGATTTGGGGTTTAGGTTTTAGCCCAAACCATTGTTCCAAAGTTGAAGACAATGGTGTTTCTATCATTTAATATAAAATTTGGTACTCAACTCGAGTCAACAATGGTCAAATGACAGCTGATCGAGTCATAGGGGGGTATGTCAGCTTTTTCAAATTGTGTGTGTGTGTGGGGGGGGGGGGGGGAATAACATAGGGGTGTATGTCAAAAATTCCCTAAAAAAAATCATTAGGACTGAAAACAACAACTTAGCATAATGAACTTTTTTGCTTGATCACTAAGCACATTCTTTAACCTTGTTCCACGCAGGATTGGGCAAATTAATGGACAGTCGGGCTATACTCACAAATACTTAATCCAGAGGGATGTTTGTAGCTTTCTAAAATTTGATAAACGAATGGACCACATTCTAAATTCATAACCATTAATGACACTTTGGACATATCATGAAAGACTAAGAAATTGTCGGTAAATTTGATGGTCAGGATAGTTATCGTGTACGCTCAGGATTAAAATGCAACCCCAACTCTAACTTTCCTTTTGACGGGTGAAACTCCTTCCATTCAAGCTTTCCTTGACATTAACAAAAAGTCACATACATCACCGTTCTATGTTCTGATCAAATTGAAACGTCAACAAGTCTTTGTGTTGACTGTCTCAATTTTCCAACTCGTGCTAACTACGCAATGACTTTAGAAAGGTAGATGACAAGGTGTACTCCTAAAGCCAATACCTTCACATCTTTTTTGATGGGTATTCTAATGTCTAGTTAGTGTCGCATTTGAGCTAATATTCATGGAGTAGGTTCATCCCGCTAGTTATTGAACCTACAAACCAACAATCAGCTTGTTAGCCATTAGATGCGAGCACTTAATTGTCTTGGCCTATTAATATTCGCTCAAAAGTGTTTATTTTAAGCAACTATCCTTTTAGCGTTATCGCACTCTCTTACGTAAAATGCTCTTTTTTTTTACTTTTCTATATAAGAGTCTCTTCTGTTGCGTAGAACACACTTTTTTGGACGAAATTGTATATTGGCATTCATTAAACACATTTTTGGAAGTCTAGATATAAAGTCGTTCTGATTAAGTCTGATTATGCGCTCTTCGTTATTGCAGGAAACATGATCAAACGATTCTCGAGACTTGTGGGTCCTTGATCAACCACAGAAGCTTATCTCAAGTCTACAATCAACTTGAAAGAGATCAATTGGACCAGTGAGCTCAGTAAACCAAGGAACCATCTCGAGACAATCATCGGAACTTGGGATGTGTTAATAATCCCCTGACCAATCACAGAAGCCAAGAGCAAACTTGTCAACAAACTGGACCACAAAACCTAGACCTAGTTGCTGGACCTATCATTGTGAGTAAACTGTGGGTCAATAGGTGAACTGAAGTGATGAGCCAAGTGCCGGGCCACAATGTTTGGCAAAAGTGTTGGGTCGAGACGACGGACAACCATTCGGCACTTACAAAACAAGGGACAAATATTTGGGTAGTGTTAACATCAAGGAAAATATCGACTAAAATGAGCAGGTCCACACAGAAATGATGATGGTATAAGGCTGAATGTTTTTACATGGGCCAAACCGGTGAGCAAATTGTTGGGGCATGTTGTTGAATCCATAAGATGTCCACATATGAAAATGGTCGAAGCCTCAAGATGGACGGTGATTCAACAGACGGCTGTGATATCCACAAGGCAAGAAATGGCCTTGATATGGTGATACATGGAATATCTTGGCTGTCGAAGGGGTGGATCTTCAGCCGTGAATGACTTGCAAACAAGTTTTGGAAAATTGTCATCATGCAATATGGCTTCATGTAGGACCTACATGGCTGGACATTGAAGCATCACCCTAAGAAAAATATAGTAAGTGGGATAGTTTTTGGAAAGCTAAAAGGAAGAGTTGCCAAAAGAAAAAAGAAAATAAACAGTGGAGAATGAAATGCCATGGGTACGTGTGTGAAGCAAAGGGGCTGTAGGACCACGTATATGAGGGCGTTGGTTGAAGAAGAGTGAATAGGGCTGGGCGTCTAGATATCAAGGGTAAAAATGTCCAGCCTTATAAAAAGGCTTCCATGTCTAACCCTAAAATGGGAATATAAAACAAAAGAATAGAGGAGAGAAGAGACTCTCTCTCTTCCTCCATTCTCACATTCTCTTCTTTCCCTCTCACTTTCTCATCTCCCCCCCACATTTTCACTTGAAGAACAAGGCCCCACTTCTCTTTTTCTCTCTCTAAAACCCTCTTTCTCTTTCTAGATCTCACTTGTTATCTTTTTCTCTCTCTTAATGTTTCTCTCTCTCTCTAGCTTTTCATGTTGCTTTTTTTTATTGCTTTTTAGTTAGGAATTTTTCATTCAAGCAATGTATTTCTTTTAGTTTAATTTGATTAATAAAATAGTTTATTTTCAGTTCAATTTATTGTCTTCATTATTTCGTATGCTTTCAATGATCTATAAATTCTCTCTCTAAAAATATCATGTTTTAAAGCGAACCACCACTCTCACCCCTCCATCCTATCTCTTTTAGCAATTTCTGTGGAAAATTTTGTCATTTCATGCTCTGAATCGCGTTAATTCAACTCCGACCTTCCACTGTGCAAGCAAATTTCTATTTTGCAGGAATAAGTCTCGGATAATTACAAATGTGTTGAGATTAGGGTCGTTCTCTCAACGACGGAAAAACTCTAGTTTCAAATGGGGTCGTTGCCGGTCGGGTGTACGAGAGTGCAAAAAAGGATGTAGCTGACGGAATCGGAAAGTTGCTCAAGCGGGAAGATCCAGTGTTTTGTAAACTTTCCATTTCTATTTTTAGTTATTTTTAACAGTCTTTTAAATTACTATTTTTAATGCCTCAGAAGGCCGAGTGCAAAGTTGTTATAATTTAGGAATTTTACTGCTTTCCAAATAATTGCTAGATCATTGAGTGAAAAATAATAAAAAAACAAAATTCAAAAAAATTAGGGTTTTATATTCTGTAAATTTTTAGAATCACCAATCAAGGATTTGCAATTTTTGGAAAGATTCCAAAATCTTGAAACTCTGCTAAATTAGGGTTTCTCCTCTTAGAAATTTTTACTTTAGAAGAATTTCTATCTTTAAAAATCATCCGAAATTGGAAAAGTCTGCAAAAGGAAATATCCCAAATTTAGTAGAATTTCAATTTTGGAAAATTTCTCAAAATTGTAAGAGATCTCACAATCATATCTTTCTTGGAAACTTTCCAATTTAGGTATTTTTCAATCTGTGATTTCCTAAATTTTAACCTATCTCGAATTTCAAAAATAATTCAAACACTTGCCTAAATCCAGTGCTTGTTCTATGAACCCTAAAAAGGCAAGGATCTTTCAATTAGAATCCCAAATACCTAGACCGTACAAACTAACTTTTCTGCAGGAACACGATCCAGTGTGGGTAGGGAACGAAAGCTCAAAGAGGTAGAGTCAGGCCCATGCCCATTAGGATACCCCTCCCTATTCCACGGAGGCGACCCCGTGGCATGGCCCACAGGAGGTAAGTCTCTATCCTCGTCTTGAGTGCGATACTACGTAGTTGGGTGAATCATTGCCGCATGTCTATTTATTTTTTAGCAACAACTTACTCGACTTGCGTGGCGTGGCCGTTAATCAATCAACTCTAAGAGAGCCGACCCAACTCCAAAATTGAAACTGGTAGGATTTCATCACCCACCTCATCATTCCAACTAATTTGATCCCAAGGCTCCATTTAATTAAAAAGAATCAAGAAGTAGAGCCAATTAGCTCGGTGTTCAAGGAACAATCCACACAAAGCGAACCATCTTAACATCCAGTCGAAGTCAAACCACGAGCGCGGGTCCTTGTTGTCTAACACACCCATAGGTCCCTGCTACTCAAGTACACTGAGCTCGACGTGGCATCCTGGACTATTCGGCGGCTAGTTGCGTCTGGACTAGGAACACGCACCAACCCTAGCTTAACCCGAGGGAATACTCTTCTTAACTACTTGACTAATCTAGTTAGTTTGGGACGTACTTAAGGCAGCCATCGTGCTGCATGTCTGTCTACGCTTCGGATTGCCTTGTTGTTGATTAGAGTTAGTACTAAAGGATTCGCTCTAAAGAGTGTAGCCTAATGAGAACCTCTGAGCGCAAACAGTTATATAGCGGTTAAAAGATAAACCAGTGGTCCGTCCACTGTCATAATCTACTCTAGCCTCAAAACTAACAAGATAATTCTTAAAATATATCCTAATTGTTTAGAATAGGATTATCTGTGCTTGGTGTGCACCATATATCATTAGGATGTGTTCTCATCTAGCAACTTTTTGTCAAGTCTAGGACTTGCTTTTCAAGCATATGCCTGATTGGACCCGTCCTAACTTTTGACTGATTCGATATGAGAGTCAATCTACCGCACCCCTCTATCTCCTCTAATGGTAGATGAACGGCCTCTATATGAGACCTACTACAATTTCTATGAGAATCTAGGTGAGCAGTCTCAACAATGGTACGACAATTCTGCGTATCATCATGATACTCCAATCTTGCAGCCTTCTATGGGGTATGACAATTACAGAGATCCGGAGTACAACTCTGTACTCCAAGAGCTTAAAAACTCAGTCGCTTCCCTTCGTGCCTCAGTCCAGCAACCTGTACACAATTCCTAGTCTGTAGGATATTATCATCCTATCCAGCAAGATGTCTGTACCTTTCCATCTCCAATGCAGACCTCCTATGACAACACTTATTATCCGGACAATAGGAGTCACCATAACTTTGGTTGGGAACAGTATGTCCTCCCGTAGCAACGGGTTCCATCAACCCAATGGAGAGTATGACTGGCACTACTCGCAATCCTAGTACCCGTCATATCCATAAAATGACTATTTTGATCAACAGTGGGCCCCTCAAGATTTCCAGAGTCAGCAACTAGGTCCCGACTCTTCTTTGCCTTACAACTTTCATACTCAGTCGGACTACAATCAAGAGTTGGCACCTCAGCTTTCCTTGGTTGAACCGCCTCCGTTGGCTACTAAACCCTGTCTAGAGGACCTTCTCTCTCAGTACATTGCCCAGCAACAACAGTATTTCCAAGGTCTAAAGCACCAACAACAGCAATCTATGGAGAGCTTAGAGCAATGTCTAGTTCAATTAGAAAATGGAAGAGAGGAAGTCAATTTCATTAGCCCCCCAATAGCCTATCTTGAGGAGAGTGACATGGCCACTGTCTATAATGAGGAGTTGCACAATTGGACCAAGTACCAGAATTGCCAGGATGAAATAGAAGTTGTTACCACTCTTAGATCAAGCCCGAGTATTGAGGAGCCAGTGTATCCTTATTCGGTGCCTTTAATAGCATCAAATCTTGAAAAACTACCTCAGAGCAACCAATTTCTCACTCTACCTCTGCTGACCTTGATGACGATCTTCATTACACTGAGCTGTGTTTCGATCGTAGGATCCCAACTGTCCTAGATTTACTGTTCTTCCCCACCTCCCTTGGTTTGTGCAACAATAGCTATGAACCCAAGTCTCAATCTTTGGTGCCCTTAACAGCACCAACTTCTGGACTGAGCACAGAGGAACCCGGTTCCATCTCTATCTATGATAATTCTTTCTCTGCCCTGGATGTAGACATTCCCACCGATGAGCCGTGCCTAGAACATGGGACTCCCGCAGTCCTGGACCTACCGTTCCCCACCGAGGAGTAACATATTGAGTGCAGGGATTAGAACATCCCTATCACATTAGGAAACATCGAGGAAGAGGTCAACAGTTTTCACCCGTCACCCTACGTCGATGTTGTCGAGGAACCGTATGTCATGGAGAGTCTAATTCAGGACTCTCATGAGAAAAAATTATCCCAGTGTCAAGAACACTTTGCGCCTGACTTCATCTCGAAGTCAGACAATTATGGTATTATTGATCTACAGGAGTTTGCTCCATTCAGATACATTCTCGCTAAACTCAATAACTTTGCGGCTCTGCTAACCACGGCCAGAGAACACCCTTCTACCCTCTTCTTTATTCTCTCAGAGCAACTTCGATCCCTCCCCGCTGCACTCAATGCTCTTTCACATCTGCTCAGAGCACTTACTGCCCTTCTCTTAGTCTACACTGAGAAAGACCTATTCTATATAGGTATACCTAGACAAGGAATAATCATTATTTCCGTTCCACCTTAGGTGTCAGGAAGACTGCAGATCCACTCAGTCTCCATGAGTTTTAACCTGGTTGGGGGTACTTGATATACCCCCGTCATGTCTGGCTGAAGACGTAAAACTTAGTGCTTTCGGAAAGGCAATTCCGATATTCCTAGAATACATGAATCTCATGCATTTGTTATTAACTGTTATATCATTGGAAATATAGGTACATTCATTCTTTCAATCATCAGGTACCACACACTGTCGAGTTTCTATCGGCTTGGTAACATCCTCCCTGAACCTTTGCATCATTATCACCAACTTTTCATCATTTTATGTCCCGGTCATGAGCACCGAGGATGGTGCTGTATTTTGGTTGGGGTGGGTATTTACAAAAACTCATATCTTCATTTTGAAAAAAAATAAAAATAAAAAAATAAATTTTTTTTGTTCTTGGATGGTTTCCGATGTTTTTCGAAGTTTTCTAGAATTTAAAAAATGTGTCAAATACCCTAACTTTGATTAGTTGAAAACCTCCGTTAAGTCAGTATTGAGGATAACAATTTTTGTTAAAGGTTAGCTTTGAGTCAAGTCAAGAGTGGCTACAGCAGGTTTGAAAACTTAGAAAAACTCAGATTCGGCACAATTGTACACTATTAACATCAGAGTCATCCTAAGTTTAAAAACTCTCGAGATCCTATGAGAAGAATTGTGGAGACCTAACTAGTGAGCTTTCAAGCCTTTAATCATTTCAGAGGGTTATACAACAATCCTGAGTCACCAGATGACTCACTATTCTTCATGCCCGCAATATTCGTTGAGAGATCTCATTATCTTTTACTTCAATCATAAAACTCAGAACGACATCAACATTGGAATACATCGACAGAACCTTCTCTATATCCAGTCAAGACAATATACATGATAGTGCAAACCTTCTCGAGACTTGTGGGTCCTTGATCAACCACAGAAACTTATCTCAAGTCTACAATTAACCTGAAAGAGATCAATTGGACCAGTGAGCTCAGTAAACCAATGAACCATCTCGAGACAATCATCAGAACCTGGGATGTGTTGATAATCCCCTGACCAATCACAGAAGCCAAGAGCAAACTTGTCAACAAACTGGACCACAGAACTTAGACCTAGTTGCTGGACCTATCATTGTGACTAAAATGTGGGTCAGTAGTTGAACTGAAGTGATGAGCCAAGTGCCGGGCCACAATGTTTGGCAAAAGTGTTGGGTCGAGACGACGGACAACCATTCGGCACTTACAAAACAAGGGACAAATATTTGGGTAGTGTTAACATCAAGGAAAATATCGACTAAAATGAGCAGGTCCACACAGAAATGCTGATGGTATAAGGCTGAATGATTTTACATGGGCCAAACCGGTGAGCAAATTGTTGGGGCATGTTGTTGAATCCATAAGATGTCCACATATGAAAATGGTCGAAGCCTCAGGATGGACGGTGATTCAACAGACGGCTATGATATCCACAAAGCAAGAAATGGCCTTGATATGGTGATACATGGAATATCTTGGCTGTCGAAGGGGTGGATTTGTCTTCAACCGTGAATGACTTGCAAACAAGGCCCCACTTCTCTTTTTCTCTCTCTAAAACCTCTTTCTCTTTCTAGATCTCACTTGTTATCTTTTTCTCTCTCTTGATGTTTCTCTCTCTCTAGCTTTTCATGTTGCTTTTTTTATTGCTTTTTAGTTAGGAATTTTTCATTCAAGCAATGTATTTCTTTTAGTTTAATTTGATTAATAAAATAGTTTATTTTCAGTTCAATTTATTGTCTTCATTATTTCGTATGCTTTCAATGATCCATAAATTCTCTCTCTAAAAATATCATGTTTTAAAGCGAACCACCACTCTCACCCCTCCATCCTGTCTTTTTTAGCAATTTCTGTAAAAAATTTTGTCATTTCATGCTCTAAATCGCGCTAATCCCGAGTTCGGATTTGACTCCGACCTTCCACTGTGCAAGCAGGTTTCTATTTTGTAGGAATAAGTCTCGGATAATTACAAATGTGTTGAGATTAGGGTCGTTCTCTCAACGACGGAAAAACCCTAATTTTACCTACATGAAGAGGTCTGCGAGTGAGAGCATTATGTCCAAACCGTTAATGAGAAGAAATGCTCAAATCCAACAGCTATGAATAACAAATCATAAAACCATATTTATTTCCTTGTGTTATTTCTCATCTCTTTTATCTGCATTGATCAGATGGGCAATAGATAAAAAATCATTAGGACTGAAAATAGTAACCTAGCATAAATGAACTTTTTTGCTTGACCACTGAGCACATTCTTTAACCTTGTTCCACGATAGGCTTTCATGAATTAATGGACAGTCGGGGTATACTAGCAAATACTTATTCCGAAGGATGTTTTTGTAGTTTTCTAAAATTTGATAAAAGAATGGACCACATTATAAATTTGTAACCATTAATAAAACTTTGGACATATTATGAAAGACTAAGAAGTCGTCGATAAATTGGGTGGTCAGGATTGCTATCGTGTACGTTCAGGATTAAATTGCAACCCCAACTCTAACTTTCCTTTTGACGGGTGAAACTCCTTCCATTCAAGCTTTCCTTGACAGTAACAAAAAGTCACATACATCACCATTCTCTATTCTCATCGAATTGAAATGTCAACAAGTTTTTGTGTTGACTGTTTCAATTTTCCAACTCGTGCTAACTACGCAATGACTTAGAAAGGTAGATGACAAGGTGTACTCCTAAAGACAATGCCTTCACATCTTTGTTGCTAGGTATTCTAATGTCGAGTTTGTGTTGGGGTTAGTTGAGCTAATATTCATAGAGTAGAGTCTTTAAAAGGTTACTCAGGAAAAAATCTCGTGGAAATAAAAGAGAATAAAAAGCAACGCGGCAAACTTTTAAGCGATAATGGCATAAAATAAGCACTTTTAAACGAATACCAATGTCTTTTATAGGTTGATTATTAACCGTGGGATTTGTAGCATTAGTTGGGGTATGAAGATCTAATGCTATAAATAACCAATCAGCCTTATTTTCAGTATGTAGGTCGACCTAAGTATGGGACAAATATCCATACAATATTAGTGATTTGTAACCATTGGATTTGTGTCTTTTTATGGATTGATTTTTAACTATGGGATATCTAACATGATTTGGGGTACTCAAATCTAAAAGTTAGAAATAACTAATCAGCCTAATTTTTAGTATGTAGGATGTGACAAACATCAATACGGTTGTGGTATATCATCAACGTTGATGACGGGCATCCGTATTTGTTGCATCATGTGCCACTTAGGCTTTAGCCATTGCAATTTTGGTACAAGTTAATCATCGTAAAAAAATTATCAAAATAATTTTATTTGTTATTTTTAAAATTTTTTCATTAAATTAGCATTGATAACAGTAAACTGATGGATGACAAAAAATAACAATCATTGTAACATAAAGTTAAAGAGATGATATTTCTCTTTTGTAGATAAGTAGAAAATTTAATTCTGTTATATATCTAAACAACTAAAATATGAATTCCTTGGGAATTCCAAGTAAATTCCATGGTGCCACCATACACAAGAAATTTCAATTCTTGGAATTCAAATTCTCAGAAATCACAAATCCCGGAATTCTATTTTCAATACCAAATCCATGTCTGGTTGCCAAACAGACCATAAGATGAAACTTAAGGCGTTACCTCTTAATACCTAGTCTGCATGTTTATCATTCGAAACATTGCCACATGGCAAACTTTTTGGCCTGCTAGTTATTGAACCTAAAAACCAACAATCAGCTTGCTAGCTATTAGAAGTGAGCACTTAATTGTCTTGGCCTCCATGAAGGGTTCCACGGGTGAGAACGTTGAGTGCAAACCGCTAATGAAAAGAAATGCTCAAATCCAATGGCTAGGAATCACAAATCATAAAACTAAATTTATTTCCTTTGTGTTATTTCTCATCTCTTTTATCTCTATTGATCAGATGAGCAATAGATAAAAAATCATTAGGACTGAAAACAATAACCTAACATAAATGAACTTTTTTGCTTGATGACCGAGCAAATTCTTTAACCTTGTTCACTAACAAGCTTGGGTAAATTAATGGATAGTCGGGGTATACTAGCAAATACTTAATTCGGAGGGATGTTTTTGTAGTTTTCCAAAATTTGATAAAAAAATGGACCACATTCTAAATTCGTAACCATTAATGACACTTTGGACATATTATGAAGGACTAAGAAATCGTTGATAAATTAGGTGGTTAGGATTATTATCGTGTATGTTCAGGATTGAAATGCAACCCCAACTCTAACTTTCCTTTTGACGGGTGAGACTCATTCCATTCAAGCTTTCCTTGACAGTAATAAAAAGTCACATACATCACCATTCTCTGTTCTCATCGAAATGTCAACAAGTCTTTGTGTTGACTATCTCTATTTTTTAACTCGTGCTAACTATGCAATGACTTTAGAAAGGTAGATGACAAGGTGTACTCCTAAAGACAATGCCTTCACATCATTTTCGCTGGGTACTCCAGTATCTAGTTCATGTCTGATTTGAGCTAATATTCATGGAGTGGACTCTTCAAAAGGTTACTCAACAAAGAATCCCGTGGAAGAAAAAGAGAATAAAAAGCAACGTGACAAATTTTTAAGCGATAATGGCATAAAATAAGCACTTTTAAACGAATACAAGTGTCTTTTATAGGTTGATTTTTAACCATGGGGTTTTTAGCATTAGTTGGGGTATGAAGATCCAATGCTATAAATAACCAATCAGCCTTATTTTTTAGTATATAGGTCCACCCAAGGATGGGACAAATATCCATACAATATTAGTGATTTGTAACCATTGGATTTATGTCTTTTTATGGATTGATTTTTAGCTATGGGATATCTAGCATTATTTGGGGTACTCAAATCTAGAAGTTAGAAATAACTAATCAGCCCGATTATTAATTTGTAGGTCCACATTGGGATGGGACAAACATCAATACGGTTGTAATTCATCAACAGTGCGCGTTGATGACGGGCATCCGTATTTGCTGCATCATGTGCCAGTTAGGCTTTAGCCATTTCGATTTTGTTATGAGTTAATCAAGGTTAAAAAATTATCAAAATAGTAATATTTGTTATTTTTAAAATTTTTTCATTAAATTAACATTGATAAAAGTAAACTGATGGATGACAAAAACATAACAATCGTTATAACATAAAGTTCATGAGATGATATTTCTCTTATGTGGATAAGTAGAAAATTCAATTCTGTTAGATATCTAAATCAGTGGGAATTCCAAGTAAATTCCATGGTGCAACCAAATACAAAAAATTTCAATTCTTCGAATTCAAATTCCCAGAAATCACAAATCTTGGAATTCTATTTTCAATTCCAAATCCATGTCTGGTTGCCCAAGAGACCTTGAGATGAAACTTAAGGCGTTGCCTCTTAATACCTAGTCTGCATGTTTATCATGCAAAATATTGCCACATGGCAGAATTTTGGCCCGCTAGTTATTGAACCTACAAACCAACAATCAGCTTGCTAGCCATTAGATGTGAGCACTTAGGTAGTGTTTGGGAAGCGCTTCTCTAGCTTTTGACACCGAAAAGCACTTCCTTAGCATAAATGGTTGTTTGGTTTATAAAAACACTTTAGATTCCAACATCCAAAAGAAGCTAGAAGTGTTTTTTTAAGAAACACATCTGAGGGAGTTTCTTAAAAGAGCACTTCCACGCTTTTGCTGGAAGCAAATCACCGTGAAAATGATTCTCTTATTTTGTCACTTTTGCCCTTATTCAAAACACATATGACAAGAAAATAGAAACCTCTCTTTCTCTCTCACCGAAACCACAGTCGTGAAGTCGTGAAGAAGAACAATAATAGCACATCTCTTTTTCTCTCTTATCATAGTCGAGCAACTAGAGGTAAGCATTCAATTTCTTTTTGGTCGGATTCTTTTATTTTGTTGTTAGCCATATCAAGCAGATGGGGTTTATTCCCACTGTTATGTCTCTATATTCTCTTTTCTATCTATTTTTTAATCAGTTGCAAAACAATTCTCTGGAATTGAAAAAATTCAAATTTCTGCCATAATTTAAGAAAGGATAAAAGGGAGAAAAAACAAAGAGATTTGAAATTTTATTTATTCTCACTGGGTAAAAAGAAAAAGGGGTAAGAGAGAAAGAAATAGAGGAAGTAAGAGCTTGGTTGTTCTGCTACTCCTTTGTGTGACCCTTTTTATCCTCCTCCTTGCCTAAGCTTTTTCTTTCTCTTTTTTTGTTTATTTACTCTATTGAGTCTGCTAGCTCTCTGTATTATGAATGTACAGTACTACTACTTCCTTTACTTTCTTCTTACGGAGTTCTATCACTGTCTTTTTAGCTCTCTGTGGTGTTTACCTTTTTTATTTATTATGGGTAATATTCTAATGTGTGGCAGCACAAGAGAACACAACACAACAAAAAACACAAGAGTAAAACTTCTATCACAACGCGTTGCAACCGAAGAACGCACAATATGAGGCACATGGCACACTCTTAATGGACGTTGACCGTATGGATGTTTGGCCAACCCCTCGGTGGACCTGCTAACCAAAAATCAGCCTGATTAGTATTTTCCAACCTTCGAATCTTTGGACCCAAATAACGTTCAATAATGCTCAAATTCCTATGATTAAAATCAACCCTTGAAAATAACTTCAATCCAACGCTCAGAAATTGCCATGTTCATAGCTTTTTTTCTTTCTTGTGGTTTTGTCTTTGGCACTCTAGATTTGTTATGTTCTTTCACGTTGAAGAATGTTTTGATCACTACCTCTGTTAGGTTGATATTCGCTTAAAAGTATGTATTTTTCACTGTTATCTTCTAAGCGTTTTCACACTCTCCTACGTTAAAATACTCTATTTATCTACTTTTCTACGTAAGAGTCTCTTTTGTTGTGTAGAACACACTTTTCTGGACGAAATGGTATATTTGCATGCATTAAACACATTTTTGAAAGTCTAGACATTGAGTCGTTCTGATAAAGTCTCATTACGCGCTTCTTCTGTCGCAGGAAACCCCGATGGGACAATTCTCGAGACTTGCAAGCCCACATCGATCAGGAAAGCCCATTATCAAAGCTTAAAGAGCCCACATGCTATGACTAGAAGATATGGGCCAAATATGGGCTGAATAAGATGACCAAAAAGCTGGCCCAAAGAACGAAGAGAGTAGGAGAGCCAATGACCAAGAAACGGACCAAAGCGTTTAAAGGCACATGAGTCAGCAAGGGATGATAGTCTACTCTACTGGAGAAGCGTGAGGATGGTCACAGTGAAGACCAGGGTTCCAGACTCCCTGCCAATACTTTTATCTCCATTTTCTGATATTTTCTCTCATCTCTCCTTATTCTCTCTCTCTTCATCTCTCGGTCCTCGAATCTACTGACCTAACCTCAGAACTCCTGCCCATTGGCTCTGTCTCATCTCCCTTAGCTTTCTGACCGTTGGATCTTCCACCGGACCGTTGGATCTTCCACCGGACCGTTGGATCTCTCTAGATCCATCGATCTACCAATCTGGGTCCCAATCAAGTCACCATCCATCCGATCGCCATCAGATTGTCTGTCACATCATCTTGTGAGACGATGGACATCATCATTCCATGTGGGCCAGTAGCCGGGCCCATCATCATCGACCCGCTGTCCGACCAGTTAGTGGACCCCGTGAATTTCAAAATAATTTCAATTAAATTTTAAAAAATGGGGGGTCCACTAGATGGGAAAATTCCCCAAAGAAAAATAGAGTTTTACTTAAAATATATATATATATATATATATATTTTATTTTTTTTATTTTTGAAAAATACCCTATTTCTATTAAAGGAAATAGGGAGCTTTAAAAGGAGAAGGAGAGGGGTTCGTTCGAATCCTAATCCCCCTCTAATCCCTTCAATCCTTCCCCAAAAACCCTTCCCCATGTTTCCCTTCTTCTTTGGCCCATCTTTTTCTTCTTTTTCCTTCTTCTTCTTCACGTTATCACCGGAGTTGCAGCCTGCAACTCCGGCCAGCACCATGATCCACTCCTCCAACGTTGCTGCCAACATCTCCGCCTCTCTTCATCGTCCCTGCTGCTGCGTGAGGCAAGGCCGCCATCTTCGACCGGCGTTCCATCTCACAACAACCCACCTGCTGCAAACGCCGGTCGTCTCCTCCGCCTGCATCACCACCGTCTTCACCACATCTACTGCTCCACAGCGCCACCTGCTGCACCAGTCCGCCTCCACCAAGCTACATCCATCAACGCTCCTCTCCTACAGACACTCCTCCACACCGCCTAAACCTGCAACTCTCTCTAGTTGCAGGCATCCTATCTTGCCACCCCGTCTCTAACGTGCTGGAGTTGCAACCTGCAACTCCAATCCGTTTTGCCCAGTAAAAAAAGAAAAGAAAAACCAAAAAGAAAAAGGAGGAAAAGAGAGAAGAAGAAGAGAGAGGACGGGGTGCAAACCTGTTGGCCCTTCTCCTTGCCGCTGCTCCCTTCCACCGCCGCTCAGTCCACTCCACCGTCCTTTGTTGCTGGTTCGGCCAGCAAGTTTTCCAGCCCTTGCGTGATCTCCTACAGGCTTCTCACCTCCATCATACCAGCCAGCAAGTTTTCAACTTGCTGCCCCATTGGTCCACTCCACCTCTATACTCACCATCCATTCCCTTGGCCGAATACCACTTGGCTGATCCATTACTACGGGCAGCCACAGAGATTGCCTTCATCGTCTGTCCACTTCTCGGTAAGTCACGTAGGTAATTCTCTCTCTACTTCCGCTTTCTCTCTCTATTTTCTTCTTTCTTTCTCTAAAATAACTTTCTCTCTCCATTCAATTCTTTCTCTCTCTAAATTCTTGTTTTTGCCATTTTTTCTCTCTAACTTCCCTTTCACTCTCTATTCTCTATCTATCTAGTTTTATTTCACGCTTTGATAACTAGTTTGAATCATGCAATTTCATGTAAAAGACAATTTGAATTAATGTATTTTATTATTCTTAGTTGATTTTATTTCATGTTAGCAGTAGTTTCGTTCAATTATCTCACCAAAAGTATGTTTTAAAAATCGACTGGCTTCTCTCACCCCTCCATCCTCTTTGGTAGAAATTTCTGAGAAAAATCTGTCATTTTATGTTATCTACATGCGCTAACTACCCTCGAGTGCGGATCGACATCCGACACGAATCCCTATGCTAGAATCTTTGTATTTTGCAGGATAAAATCGGATAAATTACAAAATCTTGTTGAGATTAGGGTTTTCGTAACCAACGACGCGGAAAAATCCAAGTTTCATTGGTCCACTTGTATAGGTGAGGAAACTATGATCAGGGTAGCCTACAACACAAAAGAGATTGTAGATGAGTGAAAAACTCACATGCACTCTGTAAAAGGGGGATAAGCACATATAAAACACATTAACCTTACAAGGCTCATTGGTTCTTGTTATGAATAATTAGATTCAAAAACCCCATGTTCTGAATAATAAGCAACACTTTAAGTTCAAGTCCTCCCTCTTCCACATAGCTGATTTTGACATTACTTGCACATAGATTCAAAAGTGTTGCTTACTGATTTTAATAAATTATACAGACATGTGTGGGTCAATGTGTTTATGTCTCTTAAAGTAATTTCATAATAGACATACCTAAATAATTAAAAAACACAAAATTGAAAAGTACATGGATTGGGAAATCGAAGGAACAAAAAACAAGTTTACACGTTTGGTTAGAACTTAGTTGCATGAACCAAGGTGTACTATTTCTTGTTTTCTTCTTAGATTTTTGTTTTCCTCTGAGGTCTCCTTTCTTTAATATATTTTCTTGGTCTTATAAAAAAAATCTAGGGTGCACCTTCCATAGTTAAGCAAGGAACATTACT
Source organism: Euptelea pleiosperma (assembly GCA_035048495.1). Lineage (NCBI taxonomy): Eukaryota > Viridiplantae > Streptophyta > Magnoliopsida > Ranunculales > Eupteleaceae > Euptelea > Euptelea pleiosperma. The sequence continues at coordinate 28,170,311 of CM068548.1, read as the reverse complement.
GACTTTATAGGTGGAGCCCTTTGATATATAGATACCAAAAATCAAATTGATTGATAGTTTTTTGACAGGCCTTGACATGCATCCCGACATGTACAGTTTCCCTTCGTATGATGAAGTCCCCAAGAAAATCCAACGTAGTCAGAAGTATTGGCCTTTTTTAAGGTAAAATTTAATTACATATATTATGACATACGAAAGGTTTAATTTCAATTAATTTATTAACACATTGTCATTTTAAAAACATGAAGGATTGTGTCGGAGCTATAGATGGTACGCATATCTCTGCACATGTTTGTTTTATAAAATTACAGGGATGTGCAAATGTTCTTTGAAGAACATTAAGATCTCGCAAACTCGAACTGCAATATGGTTGAGGGGAAACCAGAGTACGAGGTCACAGTGAAGAACGATTGCATCTGTACGCAACAAAATGTGATGTTAAATTGTGTGGGCCGGAATTCAAAAGTGTTGAGACAGTTGACGCTGCGATATTCAGTAAGAACGGCAATGGCTGCCTCCTTATCGATGGTGCATCATTTTATGGTTTCCGTTCAATCAAGTTCAATTATGCGTGGGAAACTCCTTTTGATTTGACTCCGGCCAGCTTTGAACTTTTCTGCTCGTGAGAGGAAGGGATTGGGATTAACGCATTCAACTTTTTCATCTGTTTATTTCAAGGACAAAGGTTTAATGATCTTGGCATGATTTAGTTTAACAAGTAATAAGACAATTATATTTCCCCAACCAGTAAGTGTATTTGTGTATGTCAGTACATGTGTGCGCATTCACGAGTACAAGTGTTAAGGGATCGGTTATCAAAATGTTTGATCCGGAATTGGAAGCGATTGTTTGGTTCAAGTTGGTTCTGGATCTGAGTACAATGGTTCCAATCTTGATTATAAGACAAATTTATCACTATATTTATTGGGCTGGGATATAATGACTCGTGCTATTCATACTAATAGATTACTAATGGATGTGGGGCCCACATGCAGATGAGTTAAGAGCTGATTTTTTGTGAGAATGATCTCACCATGGAGATCATCCTCACGAAAAATCAGTAATTTTTAAAACTTCTAACCTTATCAAATATAGACCTAAATTTAACGGTGAAAATGGGTAGTCCAAATATTTTCAATTTGCAATCTACTTTTCACAAGGCTGCAAATGTTGGAATGGGCTGATTTTTAATTGTGTGGTTGATAACCATGTTGAGAAGAATATCATCACAAAAAAATTAGCCATTAATTCATCTGCATGTGGGCCCCACATCCATTAATCATTCAAGCCCATATTTATATATAGACCATTTTTATATATCGATTTCGGTTTAGTTCAGGGATCCTATTGATTTGGTTCCAATATCAAACTACCCAAAATTGGAACTGTTATTATTGGTTCTGATTTCCAGATGTTCTAAAAATGTGGAAGCGAGAATTGGTTCTGTTTCTGATTTGGTTCCAGTTAAACCGGTACAAATTGATCATACCCCCATGTATGAGAGAGAGAGGTAAAGAGAAAGAGTAAGCACTCGAACGAGTTATTTTTGAGAATAAGCATAATTCACACCTTGTAAGCCCAGCTAGCCAAACATGGATTTTTCCTCAATTCAATTACTTTGAAAGAAAAACACCTATATTTATTAATTATAGCAAAAAACTTTTTTTGTATCGGGTACACTCCCAAAACGCCACGAAGCAACTCTTTGGGCCCACTGAACCGTGGATGATTGGCTAGCCATTAGTTTCGAGCATTTTTTGGTACTCAAATCAAACACTAAGAAATTATCAATCAGGATGAATTTGATTTTGGCCAATCAAGAGATGAGAAAAATACTAAAGACTCAGGACAGTGTGCCATGTGGCATTTGGGATGGGTAGGAGCAAAGTTTCGCAATGAGCAGTATTTATCTTTTTTATTTTTAAATGAGCTGAGCAAACTTTTTTTTCCGTATTCTGTAATTAATTGGAATCAATCATGCATCCAATCGCATTCCATCATTCCTACTTGAGAGATCTCTTTGATCAAAAGTCTACTTGCTCACAACCATCCGATCTTAAAACAATAACTCTTTAATCCGGGCCATTATGTTATTTTTCTTAACCCCATTATGTTATTTCGAAGATAATGCCGAAAACCGAAAAATGGGCTTACCATCAAAATGAAGATAAGAGCTGTTATTTTGGAAAAATGGTTATTTTTAAAAACTCAGATTTAACTGATGTGATCCATATAACAGATATAACAATTAATTGTCATTTAAAACTTTGATTATTTTTTTTTTTTACAGAAGCTCCGTTTGAAAAAAAATAAATAAATATAGAAGCCCTTCCAAAGGTCACCACATGTACAAAAAGAGAAAATTAGACAGCCAAAAGGGGGAGAATCAACCCACTTAAAAGGGGAGCGCTAGAGTTTTGCCACAGGGGCTAGGGCTGCAACTTGGGCGGGCTCAACCCGAGCCCGACGGGTTGAACCCGACATTAGGGTTGGGTTGGGTTAGCACTTTTAGAACTTGGGTTGGGCTTGGGCCGGATTTTTGGTAACCCGATCAAATCGGGTTGGGTTAGGGTTCAGGATTGGCCCAACCCGAGCCCGACTTACAAACTATATATATATATATGGGTCAGGATCGGGGGACAATATTTTTGACAACAATTTTGGAGTACTCACATGGAGTTGAATAAATAGCTGATTTTTGGTGAGGATGATCTCCTCACTATATAGATCACCCCTATAAAAGATCAGCCCATTCTGAAATTTTTAACCCTATCAAATGTGGTTTTCAAATTAACGATAAAAATAGATGGTCCATAATTCTTCAAATTGTAAATCAGTTTAGGAGTTTCGGAATGATTTGAATTTTTTGGAGGATGATCTCCTCACCATAGATACTATCTTCACCAAAAATCATCACATTTCAAAAGTTCTAATTTATATATTGGACCACAGTAAGTTTTTGATGTCAAAAATGTTGTCCCCCGATCCTGACCCTATATATATATATATATATATATATATATATATATATATATATATATTAGTTTTCCCGACAAATATCCACGCTACATTTTGGCAAATGCAGCAACCCATGGAAGTTTGTCCTTAGTAACTACAACCTTTGTGTGATATTACAAAATGTCATTGAAACTACATTTTGGCATTTTATGTGATCGATTAATAGTGAAAATAACGTGTTTTTCTCTAACGATTATTTTTGGTTATATCTTTAGTAACTTTTATCATGCATTTGAGTTAATGAACTTTTCCATTATTATGAAAATATCATGTTTTCTTTCACGATCTTTGGAAATGAAGTTATGTTAGTTATTATTTAATGGTTAGCACAATGGCTATTGTATTGACCGATAAATTATTTTAATATGAAAAAAATTTAATAATATTTCCAACCAATAAAAAAAATGAAGAAATTGACCAACCCGACCCAACCCGATAGGGTTGGGTTAGGGTTGGAAAATCTAGGCCCAACCTTGGGCTGGGTTGGGTTAGGGTTGACAGCCTTTAAGGTTGGGTTGGGCTAGGGTTGACCTCCAACCCGACCCAATCCCCCCGAGTTGCAGCCCTAATAGCGGCAATAACGTGATTACAAAGCTCAGGCTCCTAGGACCCCCTTTTTCCTGACCCCCTTTTGGTGTTCGTGTGCTCGACCGTGGGTTTCAAGAATCCAACGATGGTTGTCAGCACCGCCAAAAGTGAAACATGTGATGCCAACTCAGCATTGACAACCACCTTTAGATTCTTGAAATCCACAGCCGAGCACAAGAACACTATCCAAGAGGGGGTAGAAAAATGACGATCCCTTGAGCCCGACTGATATTCGCTTAAAAGTGCTTATTTTTTAATGTTATCCTTTAAGCCGGACTGGTCCATGAATATTTGTCCCACCTCTTGGTGGACTTACACTTAAAAAGTCAGCCTGATTGATGATTTATGATCATCGGATTCAAGCATTTTTTTCATGGCCTTAGAACCATTCCATGGGCCTGCTCATGAACCCCTAGCTAGATAAAAATGATCAAATTAATCCAATGGCAACTAATAGTCGATCATGCTGATGTTGGTGTGTATGTCACTAAATATTTTTCATCAATGGACGTGAAAGAGTGCCAAGTGGCTTTGTTAATAAATATTTTGCAATCTACTCCATGATGGCAGACACAAACTAGAGACTAGAATGCCCACCGAAAAATATGTGGAACTATTGGCCCTGTGAGTTGAAGGCACCTTCTAATCGATTAAGACTTTGATGACAGGGTGCAATAGGAACCACGTGGCATACTTTAGAGGACTCTAACCGTATGGATGTTTTTCCAATCCCTATATGGACCTATAAACAAAAAATCAGCTTGATTTGTATTTCAAACATTTGGATCTTTGTACCTCAAATAATGGTCAAATTTCCCACGGTTAAAATCAACCCATGAAAACAATTATAATCCAACGCCTAGAAATCACTAATCGGGCCAACCAACCATTCTGTGTTGTCTGTCTCAATTTTGAACTAAAATGGTAGCTGAAAAGGAATAAAACTTTGATGAAAAACCCTGTCATGAAGGCCGATGGCAGCGCGCAATATGAGCCACGTGGAACACTCTTAGAGGACTCTGACCGTATGGATGTTTGGCCAATCATTAAGAGGACCTAGAAACCAAAAATAAGCCTGATTAGTGATTTCTAGGCATTGGATTGGAATTGTTTTCATGGATTGATTTTAACAGTGGGAAATTTGACCATTATTTGAGGTACAAAGATCCAAATGTTTGAAATCACAAATCAAGATGATTACAAAAAAAAATAATAATAATAATGGTTTGAACAAGACCAAATTTGTTTGGTCAAAAGAAATCGATGTAAGTTTTATCAATAAGAAAATGATCAAAGCACCCATTTTGGTCTCCTAGATTTTGAGAAGATATTTAAAAGGGTTGGACTCAAGGGACCCCCATTTTTTACCCCTATTTTTGACCCCCGCTTTGGTGTACCTACATAGAAGATGAATCAATGGCTGATTTTTGGTGATGATGATATCCTCACCATATAGATCACCCCTACAAAAAATCAGCCCATTCTGAAATTTCTAACCCCGTTAAATGTGGTTTTCACGGTAAAAATCGATGGTTCATAATTCTTTTGACTTCTAAACCAGTCTATGAATATCAGAATGATTTGAATTTTTGTGAGGATGATCTCCTCGCCATAAAGATCATCCTGACAAAAAACAGCCATTGATTCATCTTCTATGGGTACGCCAAAGTGGGGGTCAGAAATGGGGGTCTCAGAATCCGACCCTATTTAAAATAGGAAAATTCCCAAATAATAAATAAAATCACCATTTATGAGCAAAATGTCAATAACTTTTTGTGAAATCCGCACAGAAGCACTAATTTCTAAGTTTATCCTTAACCTTTTTGGCAAAATTGGGAAATGCTATTCAAAATGCACTTAATGATGTACATTCAACGACCGTATGCATAAACCCTTCCCTATTAAGCTTGATTTTGGAGGCTTTAAAGTAGGGCAAACTTGGGCGGGCTCAACCCAAGCCCAACGGGTTGAACGCCACGTTAGGGTTGGGTAAGCCCTTTCAGAACTTGGGTTGGGCTTGGGCTGGATTTTTGGTAACCCGATTAAATTGGGTTGGGTTAGGGTTGAGGTTCGGCCCAACCCGAATCCAATATGCAAACTATATATATGTATTAGTATATTGACAAACATCCACACTGCATTTTGGCAAATGCAGCAACCCATGGATGAATGTCCTTAGCAAACTACAACCCTTGTGTGAGATCATGTTTTCCTTGACGATTGTTTTTTGCATTTCTTTAATTACTTTTATCATGCAGTTGAGTTAATGAACCTTTCCTTTATTAAAAAAAATATCATATTTTTTCATGAGGTGTTGGAAATGAACCTATTTTTTAATGGTTAGCAAAATGATTATTGTTTTGACCAATAAATTATTGTAATATGAAAAAAATTTAGCAATCTTTCCAACCAAAAAAAAATTAAGAAATTGACCAACCCGATAGGGTTGGGCTAGGGTTGAAAAAATCTAGGCCTGACCTTGGGTTGGGTTGGGTTAGGGTTGACAGCCTTTAAGGTTGGGTTGGGCTAGGGTTGACCCTCAACTCGACCCAACCCGCCCAAGTTGCAGCCCTACTTGCAGCCCTACAATTGCATATGGTATCATCGAACGGTTGGGATATGAGAAAACCATCGTCCGTCCTCTGTCAGCAGTCATATCTATACGTCGTACGAGTAAACCTTAATGACATATATTTACATGTCGAGAACTCGTTGGTAGTCACGGGCTTCGATGACGGCCTTGGTCATCAAAGGTTTACTCCGTTGAAACCATCTCATACCAATTTTCCCTCCCGAAAGCTCTCACCCTTTGCTTCTTCTCTATGAAAATGACCTTCGCAACTGGGACGAACTGAAACCTTACAATGGAAATGTGATCAATGAGAACGTGCAAAGATAAAGGTATGCAACTGATCCTTCTTTTCTATTCTTCTTGGATTTCAAACGGATTTTCAATCGTCTATTTTATTGTTGTTTCAGACATTTTTCATCTATTTCATCGAACATTTTTTCCATGTTCAATACTCTTTCAAACGTGTTTTTTCATCCATTTCATACCCTTGTCCTAATTTCCAATATGTTTTCTCATTTATTATCATCTTTTCTCCTTTTTGTCATTGTCTTCTCCTTTCTTGTCATTATTTTTCTCATATATGTCATATTTTTCCTCAAACCTATCATGCCATCCATTTTCCCTTGTCAACTGGTTTCCCTTGTCATCGGTTTGCCCTTCTTTGTAAGTCTACCTAGGGATATGACAAACATCCATACGGTCAGAGTCCTATAATAGTGTGCCACGTGGCTAATATTGCGTCGTGTAATGGGAGATTGTCATTTTAGGGGGTGCGGTTACTGGAGCCCGACCCATAATTAAAATCAGTAAAATCCAATGACAGTATAGGTGAAACCAGTGACAATATAGTTACAACTGATACAGTAAAAACCTATGACAGTATAGGTGAACCCAATGACATTATAGTATAAATGATGACAACAAAGGAGAAAACCGATGACATGCTACGTCAAAAAAGGAGACTTAAATAGATTTAGATACTAACCTCAAAAATACACTTGTCCTTTGCTTTCCAAGCAACTATATATGTTATATTAATGTCAAAATGATCTTCAATGTCTGATCTTACATCATTCCGTGTCATATTTGTGTTATCTCTAATATGAGCATTTCATATTTAGTTCACATGTATGTTTATCTTTGAATGTTATCAATATAAAATGAGGTGTGTTATCTTTCTTTGCCATGATAAGAGGAAAGAATGGAATTGATAAAGTAAGCCAGGATTCTTGCCAACCCTTCTAAGTCCCTACCCTCCCCTATACTCATGATTTTAATCTTCTTGAAATTTACTTAAAAGCCAGAGCAAACTACAAAGTAATTCAAAAGGCATTTCAGAAAAGTCACCTCTCTTCTAAACCCTGAGGAGACCAAAGTGTCATCTGCGAATTAGAGATGAGAAATCTCCACTCCCTCAACAACAACTCTAAACCCAGACAACTCCCCTAAAACTACACCTCTCGAGATCAACCTCCCTAAATGTTAATATAAAATGTAAGGTACAAGAATATAGATCTAAATTAGTTGAACATGTTGAATATTATCAACAAACTTTAGGTATACAACAATGTAGTGTAGCAACATCTTCTTATGTCTCTTTTAGTAAATTTTCATTACATGTAATATTATCAAGAGGTGGTAAAAGAACTTCTACCCAGAGTAACTCGATATTTGAGTTACAACGTTATTTGCATACTGAAGCGTAAAAATGCTTTTGAAGAAAAATTAAAACGTATTATATTGGTAGAAGTCCTACAAAGTTCAATGTCGCATTTTTTCATAATGACTCATAATTCATTAATCATTTATATTTCTACAATTACATTAGTCATTTAGTAGAGGTGGAGGGGTTCTCGATCAATATGGAGCGACTAGAAACCGAAGGCCCTAGAAACTTTACTTTGCTTAATAGATTGATTTTTAGTTGAAAATGGTGTAGAAGAATTCAGAAATATACACAAGTGAAATTCAAAGATGTTTAATTTTAATTTTTAATAATTAGTAGATTTAAATTGCAATTTTAGGGATAAACAGTAAATGATTGTAGGGGTAATGGGTGCCAACCTAGTTGGGATGTTTTATCTCTTTGTGATGCTTTTTCCTTCTCAAGTTTTTCATTGTAATGTATTTCTTTGTTTTCAAGGTAATTTTAATTTCTTAGTGACTTAAGATTGTAAAGTGTAATTTTTATTAATGTTTATACAAGTTTATTTAAACAAGTCTAAATTTCATCTTTTTGATTTTTTTTCTCAAATAAAATATTTTATATTGTTTTATATAAAATAAGTTGGGCCTGAAAATTGGCCCATTCCGAAGCCTAGTCTAAATCCGAACTGAAGCTCGATCTAAACCGACTTGAGGCTTGGCCTGAACCTGTATGGTTGGGCTGGGTCTTGGGCCTCCCCTCTAGACTTTGTCCTGACTCGAAGGTAAATTGGGCATGTCCAATTTACATCCCTAATTTGAGTCCGGAGTCAGGACATCCCTAAATTAGGCATCTCATTTAGGCCATGTTTGATTACCAAGTGGGAAAATTGCATTTTCCTTAGGAAAACACAACTGCCCATTGTTAGATAGCCAGTATAAATCTGTATAATTTTCCCTAACAACCCATTTAAATCTGGATAATTTTTTCTACTAACCCCGGAATTCATTTCCCATCCAGATAGGTGAGAATTTATTTCCACCTGAAAATACACATTTATTTTCCCACATGATTGAAATGTGTGTTCACAGTTGCATTCAATCAGCCATTTAAGGCACATCCCAGATGCATTTTTTCGAGAAAATTTGGCCCACTAGTTATTGAACCTACAAACCAACAATCAACCTACTAGCCATTAGATGTGAGCACTCAATTGTCATGGCCTCCATGAAGAGGTCCACGGGTGAGAACATTGGGTCCAAACCGATAATGAAAGAAAATATTCAAATCTAACGGCTATAAATCACAAATCATAAAACCAAATTTATTTCCTTTGTTTAATTTCTTAACACTTTTGTTTGCATTAATCAGATGGGCCATAGATAGAAAAAACCATTAGGACTGAAAATAGTAACATAGCATTAATGAACTTTTTTGCTTGATCACTGAGCACATTCTTTAACCTTGTTCCATGACAGGATTGGGTAAATTAATGGACAGTCTGGGTATACTCGTACAAACTTAATCTGGAGGGATGTTTTTGTAGTTTTCCAAAATTTGATAAAAGAATGGACCACATTCTAAATTCATAACCATTAATGACACTTTGAACATATTTTCCTCTTAAATGGGCCATTGATAAAAAAAAAGGGAATTTTTGACATACCCCCCCTCTTATATTTAAAATTTTTGACATACCCCCCATGATTTGAAAAAGCTGACATAACCCCCCCCTCTGACTCGGTCCACTGTCATTTGACCAGTGTTGACCTGAGTTGACTAAGAAATTTTGTATTAATGGACAAAACTGCCCTTGTCTTCAACCTTATACCAAGGGCTTGGGTTTGTGTCAAAACCCAAACCCCAAATCAAACGTGAAAAGAAAACATTAAAAATAAAAATAAAAACCCATGTTGGTAGTAAACCTGAGATTTTTTGTTTGTTTTTTTAATGAATTAAGCAAAGATTGAAAAAAAAAACTCCATAAAAATGAATAAAACTCACAGGAGAAAACGATTCCTTTTTGAAATTGAGAGAACCCATCTTTCCAAAATTTATGTCTCAAAAGCTTAAAATCTAAATTGCTCTTATTCTTTTTTCATTTTTGTCTCGAAAGTTTTTTTTTTTAAACCTTGAGCTTTAAATTGTTGCCAGAGTAGTGGTCGGCTGACCATGAGACTCCGGTGGTCGCTAGTGATGGGCGGCCAACCCATTGGAGTCTCTTGGCTGGTCGTCCTCCACAGCCGTTCGATTTGGGGTTTAGGTTTTAGCCCAAACCATTGTTCTAAAGTTGAAGACAATGGCGTTTCTATCATTTAATATAAAATTTGGTACTCAACTTGAGTCAACAATGTTCAAATGACAGCTGATCGAGTCATAGGGGGGTATGTCAGCTTTTTCAAATTGAAGGGGGGGGGGTATGTCAAATTTTCAAAATAACATAGGGGTGTATGTCAAAAATTCCCTAAAAAAAATCATTAGGACTGAAAACAACAACTTAGCATAATGAACTTTTTTGCTTGATCACTAAGCACATTCTTTAACCTTGTTCCACACAGGATTGGGCAAATTAATGGACAGTCGGGCTATACTCACAAATACTTAATCCGGAGGGATGTTTGTAGCTTTCTAAAATTTGATAAACGAATGGACCACATTCTAAATTCATAACCATTAATGACACTTTGGACATATCATGAAAGACTAAGAAATTGTCGGTAAATTTGATGGTCAGGATAGTTATCGTGTACGCTCAAGATTAAAATGCAACCCCAACTCTAACTTTCCTTTGGACGGGTGAAACTCCTTCCATTCAAGCTTTCCTTGACATTAACAAAAAGTCACATACATCACCGTTCTATGTTCTCATCAAATTGAAACGTCAACAAGTCTTTGTGTTGACTGTCTCAATTTTCCAACTTGTGCTAACTATGCAATGACATTAGAAAGGTAGATCACAAGGTGTACACCTAAGCCAATACCTTCACATTTTTTTCGATGGGTATTCTAGTGTCTAGTTAGTATCGCATTTGAGCTAATATTCATGGAGTAGGTTCATCCCGCTAGTTATTGAACCTACAAACCAACAATCAGCTTGTTAGCCATTAGATGCGAGCACTTAATTGTCTTGGCCTACTAATATTCGCTCAAAAGTGCTTATTTTCAGCAACTATCCTTTTAGCGTTATCGCACTCTCCTATGTAAAATGCTCTTTTTTTTTACTTTTCTACATAAGAGTCTCTTCTGTTGCGTAGAACACACTTTTCTGGACGAAATTGTATATTGGCATTCATTAAACACATTTTCGGAAGTCTAGATATAAAGTCGTTCTGATTAAGTCTGATTATACGCTCTTCGTTATTGCAGGAAACGCGAACAAACGATTCTCGAGACTTGTGGTTCCTTGATCAACCACAGAAGCTTATCTCAAGTCTACAATCAACTTGAAAGAGATCAATTGGACCAGTGAGCTCAGTAAACCAAGGAACCATCTCGAGACAATCATCGGAACCTGGGATGTGTTGATAATCCCCTGACCAATCACAGAAGCCAAGAGCAAACTTGTCAACAAACTGGACCACAAAACCTAGACCTAGTTGCTGGACCTATCATTGTGAGTAAACTGTGGGTCAATAGGTGAACTGAAGTGATGAGCCACGTGCCGGGCCACAATGTTTGGCAAAAGTGTTGGGTCGAGACGACGGACAACCATTCGGCACTTACAAAACAAGGGACAAATATTTGGGTAGTGTTAACATCAAGGAAAATATCGACTAAAATGAGCAGGTCCACACAGAAATGATGATGGTATAGGGCTGAATGTTTTTACATGGGCCAAACCGGTGAGCAAATTGTTGGGGCATGTTGTTGAATCCATAAGATGTCCACATATGAAAATGGTCGAAGCCTCAAGATGGACGGTGATTCAACAGACGGCTGTGATATCCACAAGGCAAGAAATGGCCTTGATATGGTGATACATGGAATATCTTGGCTGTCGAAGGGGTGGATCTTCAGCCGTGAATGACTTGCAAACAAGTTTTGGAAAATTGTCCTCATGCAATATGGCTTCATGTAGGAACTACATGGCTGGACATTGAAGCATCACCCTAAGAAAAATATAGTAAGTGGGATAGTTTTTGGAAAGCTAGAAGGAAGAGTTGCCAAAAGAAAAAAGAAAAAAAACAGTGGAGAATGAAATGCCATGGGTACGTGTATGAAGCAAAGGGGCTGCGGGACCACGTATATGAGGGCGTTGGTTGAAGAAGAGTGAATAAGGCTGGGCATCTAGCTATCAAGGGTAAATACGTCCAGCCTTATAAAAAGGCTTCCATGTCTAACCCTAAAATGGGAATATAAAACAAAAGAATAGAGGAGAGAAGAGGGCTCTCTCTCTTCCTCCATTCCCACATTCTCTTCTTTCCCTCTCACTTTCTCATCTCCCCCCCACCCCACATTTTCACTTGAAGAACAAGGCCCCACTTCTCTTTTTCTCTCTCTAAAACCCTCTTTCTCTGTCTAGATCTCACTTGTTATCTTTTTCTCTCTCTTAATGTTTCTCTCTCTCTCTAGCTTTTCATGTTGCTTTTTTTATTGCTTTTTAGTTAGGAATTTTTCATTCAAGCAATGTATTTCTTTTAGTTTAATTTGATTAATAAAATAGTTTATTTTCAGTTCAATTTATTATCTTCATTATTTCGTATGCTTTCAATGATCTATAAATTCTCTCTCTAAAAATATCATGTTTTAAAGCGAACCACCACTCTCACCCCTCCATCCTATCTCTTTTAGCAATTTCTGTGGAAAATTTTGTCATTTCATGCTCTGAATCGCGTTAATTCAACTCCGACCTTCCACTGTGCAAGCACGTTTCTATTTTGCAGGAATAAGTCTCGGATAATTACAAATGTGTTGAGATTAGGGTCGTTCTCTCAACGACGGAAAAACTCTAGTTTCAAATGGGGTCGTTGCCGGTCGGGTGTACGAGAGTGCAAAAAAGGATGTAGCTGACGGAATCGGAAAGTTGCTCAAGCGGGAAGATCCAGTGTTTTGGAAACTTTCCATTTCTTTTTTTAGTTATTTTTAACAGTCTTTGAAATTACTATTTTTAATGCCTCAGAAAGCCGAGTGCAAAGTTGTTATAATTTAGAAATTTTACTACTTTCCAAATAATTGCTAGATCATTGAGTGAAAAATAATAAAAAAACAAAATTCAAAAAAATTAGGGTTTTATATTCTGTAAATTTTTAGAATCACCAATCAAGGATTTGCGATTTTTGAAAAGATTCCAAAATCTTGAAAATCTGCTAAATTAGGGTTTCTCCTCTTAGAAATTTTTACTTTAGAAGAATTTCTATCTTTAAAAATCATCCGAAATTGGAAAAGTCTGCAAAAGGAAATATCCCAAATCTAGCAGAATTTCAATTTTGGAAAATTTCTCAAAATTGTAAGAGATCTCACAATCATATCTTTCTTGGAAACTTTTCAATTTAGGTATTTTCCAATCTGGGATTTCCTAAATTTTAACCTATCTCGAATTTCAAAAATAATTCAAACACTTGCCTAAATCTAGTGCTTGTTCTATGAACCCTAAAAAGGCAAGGATCTTTCAAATAGAATCCCAAATACCTAGACAGTGCGAACTAACTTTTCTGCAGGAACACGATCCAGTGTGGGTAGGGAGCGAAAGCTCAAAGAGGTGGAGTCGGGCCCATACCCATTAGGATACCCCTCCCTATTCCACGGAGGCGACCCCGTGGCATGGCCCACAGGAGGTAAGTCTCTATCCTCGTCTTGAGTGCGATACTACGTAGTTGGGTGAATCATTGCCGCATGTCTATTTATTTTTTAGCAACAACTTACTCGACTTGCGTGGCGTGGCCGTTAATCAATGAACTCTAAGAGAGTCGACCCAGCTCCAAAATTAAAACTGGTAGGATTTCATCACCCACCTCATCATTCCAACTAATTTGATCCCAAGGCTCCATTTAATTAAAAAGAATCAAGAAGTAGAGCCAATTAGCTCGGTGTTCAAGGAACAATCCACACAAAGCGAACCATCTTAACATCCAGTCGAAGTCAAACCACGAGCGCGGGTCCCTGTTGTCTAACACACCCATAAGACCCTGCTACTCAAGTGCACTGAGCTAGACGTGGCATCCTAGACTATTCGGCGGCTAGTTGCATCTGGACTAGGAACACGCACCAACCCTAGCTTAACCCGAGGGAATACTCTTCTTAACCACTTGACTAATCTGGTTAGTTTGGGACGTACTTAAGGCAGCCATCGTGCTGCACGTCTGTCTACGCTTCGGATTGCCTTGTTGTTGACTAGAGTTAGTACTAAAGGATTCGCTCTGAAGAGTGTAGCCTAATGAGAACCTCTGAGTGCAAACAGTTATACGGCTGTTAAAAGATAAACCAGTGGTCCGCCCACTGTCATAATCTACTCTAGCCTCAAAACTAACAAGATAATTCCTAAAATATATCCTGATTGTTTAGAATAGGATTATCTGTGCTTGGTGTGCACCATATTTCACTAGGATGTGTTCTCATCTAGCAACTTTTTGTCAAGTCTAGGACTTGCTTTTCAAGCATATGCCTGGTTGGACCCGTCCTAACTTTTGACTGATTCGATCTGAGAGTCAATCTACCGCACCCCTCTATCTCCTCTAATGGTAGATGAATGGCCTCTATATGAGACCTACTACAGTTTCTGTGAGAATCTAGGTGATCAGTCTCAACAATGGTACGATAATTCTGCGTATCATCATGATACTCCAATCTTGCAGCCTTCTATGGGGTATGACAATTACAGAGATCCGGAGTACAACTCTGTACTCCAAGAGCTTAAAAACTCAGTCGCTGTCCTTCGTGCCTCGGTCCAGCAACCTGTGCACAATTCCTAGTCTGTAGGATATTATCATCCTATCCAGCAAGATGTCTGTACCTTTCCATCTCCAATGCAGACCTCCTATGACAACACTTATTATCCGGACAATAGGAGTCACCATAACTTTGGTTGGGAACAGTATGTCCTCCCGCAGCAACTACCACAGGATAATTATCCTTCCGGGTTCCATCAACCAAATGGAGAGTATGACTGGCACTACTCGCAATCCCAGTACCCGTCATATCCACAAAATGACTATTTTGATCAACAGTGGGCCCCTCAAGATTGCCAGAGTCAGCAACTAGGTCCCGACTCTTCTTTGCCTTACAACTTTCATACTCAGTCGGACTACAATCAAGAGTTGGCACCTCAGCTTCCCTTGGTTGAACCGCCTCCGTTGGCTACTAAACCCTGTCTAGAGGACCTTCTCTCTCAGTACATTGCCCAGCAACAACAGTATTTCCAAGGTCTAAAGCACCAACAACAGCAATCTATGGAGAGCTTTGAGCAACGTCTAGTTCAATTAGAAAATGAAAGAGAGGAAGTCAATTTCATTAGCCCCCCAATAGCCTATCCTGAGGAGAGTGACATGGCCACTGTCTATAATGAGGAGTTGCACAATTGGACCAAGTACCAGAATTGCCAGGATAAAATAGAAGTTCTTACCACTCTTAGATCAAGCCCGAGTATTGAGAAGCCAGTGTATCCTTATTCGGTGCCTTTAATAGCACCAAATCTTGAACCTACCTCAGAGCAACCTATTTCTCACTCTACCTCTGCTGACCTTGATGACGATCTTCATGACACTGAGCTGTGTTTCGATCGTAGGATCCCAACTATCCTAGATTTACTGTTCTTCCCCACCTCCCTTGGATTGTGCAACAATAGCGATGAACCTGAGTCTCAATCTTTGGTGCCCTTAACAGCACCAACTTCTGGACTGAGCACAGAGGAACCCAGTTCCATCTCTATCTATGATAATTCTTTCTCTGCCCTGGATGTAGACATTCCCACCGATGAGCCATGCCTAGAACATCGGACTCCCGCAGTCTTGGACCTACTGTTCCCCACCGAGGAGAAACATATTGAGTGCAGGGATTAGAACATCCCTATCACATTAGGAAACATCGAGGAAGAGGTCAACCGTTTTCATCCGTCACCCTACGTCGATGTTGTCGAGGAACCGTATGTCATGGAGAGTCTAATTCAGGACTCTCATGAGAAAAAATTATCCCAGTCTCAAGAACACTTTGCGCCTGACTTCATCTCGAAGTCAGACAATTATGGTATTATTGATCTGCAGGAGTTTGCTCCATTCAGATACATTCCCACTAAACTCAATAAGTTTGCGGCTCTGCTAACCACGGCCAGAGAACACCCTTCTACCCTCTTCTTTATTCTCTCAGAGCAACTTCGATCCCTCCCCGCTGCACTCAATGCTCTTTCACATCTGCTCAGAGCACTTACTGCCCTTATCTCAGTCTACACTGAGAAAGACCTATTCTACACAGGTATACCTAGACAAGGGATAAGATAATTATTTCCGTTACACCTTAGGTGTCAGGAAGACTGCAGATCCACTCAGTCTCCATGAGTTTTAACCTGGTTGGGGGTACTTGATATACCCCCGTCATGTCTGGCTAAAGACGTAAAACTTAGTGCTTTCGGAAAGACAATTCCGATATTCCTAGAATACATGAGTCTAATGCATTTGTTATTAACTGTTATATCATTGGAAATATAGGTACATTCATTCTTTCAATCATCAGGTACCACACACTGTCGAGTTTCTATCGGCTTGGTAACATCCTCCCTGAACCTTTGCATCATCATCACCGACTTTTCATCATTTTATGTCCCGGTCATGAGCACCGAGGATGGTGCTGTATTTTGGTTGGGGTGGGTATTTACAAAAACTCATATCTTCATTTTGAAAAAAAATAAAAAATAAAAAAATAAATTTTTTTTGTTTTTGGATGGTTTCCGATGTTTTTTGAAGTTTTCTAGAATTTCAAAAATGTGTCAAATACCCTGACTTTGATTAGCTGAAAACCTCCGTTAAGTCAGTATTGAGGATAATAATTTTTGTTAAAAGTTAGCTTTGAGTCAAGTCAAGCATGGCTACAGCAGGTTTGAAAACTTAGAAAAACTCAGATTCGGCACAATTGTACACTATCAACATCGGAGTCATCCTAAGTTTAAAAACCCTAGAGATCCTATGAGAAGAATTGTGGAGACCTAACTAGTGAGCTTTCGAGCCTTTAATCATTTTAGAGGGTTATACAACAATCCTGAGTCACCAGATGACTCACTATTCTTCATGCCCGCAATATTCGTTGAGAGATCTCATTATCTTTTACTTCAATCATAAAACTCGGAACGACGTCGACATTGGAATACATCGACAGAACCTTCTCTATATCCAGTCAAGACAGTATACATGATAGTGCAAACCTTCTCGAGACTTGTGGGTCCTTGATCAACCACAGAAGCTTATCTCAAGTCTACAATTAACCTGAAAGAGATCAATTGGACCAGTGAGCTCAGTAAACCAATGAACCATCTCGAGACAATCATTAGAACCTGGGATGTGTTGATAATCCCCTGACCAATCACAGAAGCCAAGAGCAAACTTGTCAACAAAGTGGACCACAGAACCTAGACCTAGTTGCTGGACCTATCATTGTGACTAAAATGTGGGTCAGTAGCTGAACTGAAGTGATGAGCCAAGTGCCGGGCCACAATGTTTGACAAAAGTGTTGGGTCGAGACGACGGACAACCATTCGGCACTTACAAAACAAGGGACAAATATTTGGGTAGTGTTAACATCAAGGAAAATATCGACTAAAATGAGCAGGTCCACACAGATATGCTGATGGTATAAGGCTGAATGTTTTTACATGGGCCAAACCGGTGAGCAAATTGTTGGGGCATGTTGTTGAATCCATAAGATGTCCACATATGAAAATGGTCGAAGCCTCAAGATGGACGGTGATTCAACAGACGGCTATGATATCCACAAGGCAAGAAATGGCCTTGATATGGTGATACATGGAATATCTTGGCTGTCGAAGGGATGGATTTGTCTTCAACCGTGAATGACTTGCAAACAAGGCCCCACTTCTCTTTTTCTCTCTCTAAAACCTCTTTCTCTTTCTAGATCTCACTTGTTATCTTTTTCTCTCTCTTGATGTTTTTCTCTCTCTAGCTTTTCATGTTGCTTTTTTTATTGCTTTTTAGTTAGGAATTTTTCATTCAAGCAATGTATTTCTTTTAGTTTAATTTGATTAATAAAATAGATTATTTTCAGTTCAATTTATTGTCTTCATTATTTCGTATGCTTTCAATGATCCATAAATTCTCTCTCTAAAAATATCATGTTTTAAAGCGAACCACCACTCTCACCCCTCCATCCTGTCTTTTTTAGCAATTTCTGTAAAAAAATTTGTCATTTCATGCTCTGAATCGCGCTAATCCGACTAATCCCGAGTGCGGATTTGACTCCGACCTTCCACTGTGCAAGCAAGTTTCTATTTTGTAGGAATAAGTCTCGGATAATTACAAATGTATTGAGATTAGGGTCGTTCTCTCAACGACTAAAAAACCCTAATTTTACCTACATGAAGAGGTCCGCGAGTGAGAGCATTATGTCCAAACCGTTAATGAGAAGAAATGCTCAAATCCAACAGCTATGAATAACAAATCATAAAACCTTATTTATTTCCTTGTGTTATTTCTCATCTCTTTTATCTGCATTGATCAGATGGGCAATAGATAAAAAATCATTAGGACTAAAAATAGTAACCTAGCATAAATGAACTTTTTTGCTTGACCACTGAGCACATTCTTTAACCTTGTTCCACGATAGGCTTTCATGAATTAATGGACAGTTGGGGTATACTAGCAAATACTTATTCCGAAGGATGTTTTTGTAGTTTTTTAAAATTTGATAAAAGAATGGACCACATTATAAATTTGTAACCATTAATAAAACTTTGGACATATTATGAAAGACTAAGAAGTCATCGATAAATTGGGTGGTCAGGATTGCTATCGTGTACATTCAGGATTAAATTGCAACCCCAACTCTAACTTTCCTTTTGACGGGTGAGACTCCTTCCATTCAAGCTTTCCTTGACAGTAACAAAAAGTCACATACATCACCATTCTCTATTCTCATCGAATTGAAATGTCAACAAGTTTTCGTGTTGACTGTTTCAATTTTCCAACTCGTGCTAACTACGCAATGACTTAGAAAGGTAGATGACAAGGTGTACTCCTAAAGACAATGCCTTCACATCTTTGTTGCTAGGTATTCTAATGTCGAGCTTGTGTTGGGGTTAGTTGAGCTAATATTCATAGAGTAGAGTCTTCAAAAGGTTACTCAGGAAAAAATCTCGTGGAAATAAAAGAGAATAAAAAGCAACGCGGCAAACTTTTAAACGATAATGGCATAAAATAAGCACTTTTAAACGAATACCAATGTCTTTTATAGGTTGATTATTAACCGTGGGATTTGTAGCATTAGTTGGGGTATGAAGATCCAATGCTATAAATAACCAATCAGCCTTATTTTCAATATGTAGGTCGACCTAAGTATGGGACAAATATCCATACAATATTAGTGATTTGTAACCATTGGATTTGTGTCTTTTTATGGATTGATTTTTAACTATGGGATATCTAACATGATTTGGGGTACTCAAATCTAAAAGTTAGAAATAACTAATCAGCCTAATTTTTAGTATGTAGGATGTGACAAACATCAATACGGTTGTGGTATATCATCAACGTTGATGACGGGCATCCGTATTTGTTGCATCAGTGCCACTTAGGCTTTAGCCATTGCGATTTTGGTACAAGTTAATCAACGTAAAAAAATTATCAAAATAATTTTATTTGTTATTTTTAAAATTTTTTCATTAAATTAGCATTGATAACAGTAAACTGATGGATGACAAAAAATAACAATCATTGTAACATAAAGTTAAAGAGATGATATTTCTCTTTTGTAGATAAGTAGAAAATTTAATTCTGTTAGATATCTAAACAACTAAAATATGAATTCCTTGGGAATTCCAAGTAAATTCCATGGTGCCACCATACACAAGAAATTTCAATTCTTGGAATTCAAATTCTCAGAAATCACAAATCCCGGAATTCTATTTTCAATACCAAATCCATGTCTGGTTGCCAAACAGACCATAAGATGAAACTTAAGGTGTTACATCTTAATACCTAGTCTGCATGTTTATCATTCGAAACATTGCCACATGGCAAACTTTTTGGCCTGCTAGTTATTGAACCAAAAAACTAACAATCAGCTTGCTAGCTATTAGAAGTGAGCACTTAATTGTCTTGGCCTCCATGAAGGGTTCCACGGGTGAGAACGTTGAGTGCAAACCGCTAATGAAAAGAAATGCTCAAATCCAATGGCTAGGAATCACAAATCATAAAACTAAATTTATTTCCTTTGTGTTATTTCTCATCTCTTTTATCTCTATTGATCAGATGAGCAATAGATAAAAAATCATTAGGACTGAAAACAGTAACCTAACATAAATGAACTTTTTTGCTTGACGACCGAGCAAATTCTTTAACCTTGTTCCCTAACAAGCTTGGGTAAATTAATGGATAGTCGGGGTATACTAGCAAATACTTAATTCGGAGGGATGTTTTTGTAGTTTTCCAAAATTTGATAAAAGAATGGACCACATTCTAAATTCGTAACCATTAATGACACTTTGGACATATTATAAAGGACTAAGAAATCGTTGATAAATTAGGTGGTTAGGATTATTATCGTGTATGTTCAGGATTGAAATGCAACCCCAACTCTAACTTTCCTTAGGACTAAGAACTCTTCAAAAGGTTACTCAACAAAGAATCCCGTGGAAGAAAAAGAGAATAAAAAGCAACGTGACAAATTTTTAAGCGATAATGGCATAAAATAAGCACTTTTAAACGAATACAAGTGTCTTTTATAGGTTGATTTTTAACCGTGGGATTTTTAGCATTAGTTGGGGTATGAAGATCCAATGCTATAAATAACCAATCAGCCTTATTTTTTAGTATATAGGTCCACCCAAGGATGGGACAACTATCCATACAATATTAGTGATTTGTAACCATTGGATTTGTGTCTTTTTATGGATTGATTTTTAGCTATGGGATATCTAGCATTATTTGGGGTACTCAAATCTAGAAGTTAGAAATAACTAATCAGCCCGATTATTAATTTGTAGGTCCACATTGGGATGGGACAAACATCAATACGGTTGTAATTCATCAACAGTGCGCGTTGATGACGGGCATCCGTATTTGCTGCATCATGTGCCAGTTAGGCTTTAGCCATTTCGATTTTGTTATGAGTTAATCAAGGTTAAAAAATTATCAAAATAGTAATATTTGTTATTTTTAAAATTTTTTCATTAAATTAACATTGATAAAAGTAAACTGATGGATGACAAAAAATAACAATCGTTATAACATAGAGTTCATGAGATGATATTTCTCTTATGTGGATAAGTAGAAAATTCAATTCTGTTAGATATCTATATCAGTGGGAATTCCAAGTAAATTCCATGGTGCAACCAAATACAAAAAATTTCAATTCTTCGAATTCAAATTCCCAGAAATCACAAATCCTTGAATTCTATTTTCAATTCCAAATTCATATCTGGTTGCCCAAGAGACCTTAAGATGAAACTTAAGGCGTTGCCTCTTAATACCTAGTCTGCATGTTTATCATGCAAAATATTGCCACATGGCAGAATTTTGGCCCGCTAGTTATTGAACCTACAAACCAACAATCAGCCTGCTAGCCATTAGATGTGAGCACTTAGGTAGTGTTTGGGAAAGCTTTTTGGGAAGCGCTTCTCTAGCTTTTGACACCGAAAAGCACTTCCTTAGCATAAATGGTTGTTTGGTTTACAAAAACACTTTAGATTCCAACATCCAAAAGAAGCTAGAAGTGTTTTTTTAAGAAATACATCTGAGGGTGTTTCTTAAAAGAGCACTTCCACGCTTTTGCTGGAAGCAAATCACCGTGAAAATGATTATCTTATTTTGTCACTTTTGCCCTTATTCAAAACACATACGACAAGAAAATAGAAACCTCTCTTTCTCTCTCACCGAAACCACAGTCGTGAAGTCGTGAAGAAGAACAATAATAGCACATTTCTTTTTCTCTCTTATCATAGTCGAGCAACTAGAGGTAAGCATTCAATTTCTTTTTGGTCGGATTCTTTTGTTTTGTTGTTAGCCATATCAAGCAGATGGGGTTTATTCCCACTGTTATGTCTCTGTATTCTCTTTTCTATCTATTTTTTAATCAGTTGCAAAACAATTCTCTGGAATTGAAAAAATTCAAATTTCTACCATAATATAAGAAAGGATAAAAGGGAGAAAAAACAAAGAGATTTGAAATTTTATTTATTCTCACTGGGTAAAAAGAAAAAGGGGTAAGAGAGGAAGAAATAGAGAAAGTAAGAGCTTGGTTGTTCTGCTACTCCTTTGTGTGACCCTTTTTATGCTCCTCCTTGCCTAAGCTTTTTCTTTCTCTTTTTTTGTTTCTTTACTCTATTGAGTCTGCTAGCTCTCTGCATTATGAATGTACAGTACTACTACTTCCTTTCCTTTCTTCTTACGGAGTTCTATCACTGTCTTTTTAGCTCTCTGTGGTGTTTACCTTTTTTATTTATTATGAGTAATATTCTAATGTGTGGCAGCACAAGAGAACATAACACAACAAAAAACACAAGAGTAAAACTTCTATCACAACGCGTTGTGACCGAAGAACGCACAATATGAGCCACATGGCACACTCTTAATGGACGTTGACCGTATGGATGTTTGGCCAACCCCTCGGTGGACCTGCTAACCAAAAATCAGCCTGATTAGTATTTTCCAACCTTCGAATCTTTGGACCCAAATAACGTTCAATAATGCTCAAATTCCTATGATTAAAATCAACCCTTGAAAATAACTTCAATCCAACGCTCAGAAATTGCCATGTTCATAGCTTTTTTTCTTTCTTGCGGTTTTGTCTTTGGCACTCCAAATTTGTTATGTTCTTTCACGTCGAAGAATGTTTTGATCACTACCTCTGTTAGGTTGATATTCGCTTAAAAGTGTGTATTTTCCACTGTTATCTTCTAAGCGTTTTCACTCTCCTACGTTAAAATACTCTATTTATCTACTTTTCTACGTAAGAGTCTCTTTTATTGCGTAGAACACACTTTTCTGGACGAAATGGTATATTTGCATGCATTAAACACATTTTTGAAAGTCTAGACATTGAGTCGTTCTGATAAAGTCTCATTACGCGCTTCTTCTGTCACAGGAAACCCCGATGGGACAATTCTCGAGACTTGCAAGCCCACATCGATCAGGAAAGCCCATTATCAAAGCTAAAAGAGCCCACATGCTATGACTAGAAGATATAGGCCAAATATGGGCTGAATAAGAGGACCAAAAAGCCGGCCCAAAGAACGAAGAGAGCAAGAGAGCCAATGACCAAGAAACGGACCAAAGCGTTTAAAGCCACATAAGTGAGCAAGGGATGATAGTCTACTCTACTGGAGAAGCGTGAGGATGGTCACAGTGAAGACCAGGGTTCCAGACTCTCTGCCAATACTTTTATCTCCATTTTCTGATAT
The DNA here is from genome assembly GCA_035048495.1 of Euptelea pleiosperma. Classification (NCBI taxonomy): domain Eukaryota; kingdom Viridiplantae; phylum Streptophyta; class Magnoliopsida; order Ranunculales; family Eupteleaceae; genus Euptelea; species Euptelea pleiosperma. The sequence goes on along the minus strand of CM068548.1, from coordinate 28,146,935 downwards.
TTTCTCTCTCATCTCTCCTTATTCTCTCTCTCTTCATCTCTCGGTCCTCGAATCTACTGACCTAACCCCAGAACTCCTGTCCATTGGCTCTGTCTCATCTCCTTTAGCTTTCTGACCGTTGGATCTTCAATCGGACCATTAGATCTTCCACCGGACTGTTGGATCTCTCTAGATCCGTCGATCTACCAATCTGGGTCCCAATCAAGTCACCATCCATCCGATCTCCATCAGATTGTCTGTCACATCATCTTGTGAGACGATGGACATCATCATTCCATGTGGGCCAGTAGCCGGGCCCATCATTCCATGGGGGGTCTCTCACGTTGTCACCGGAGTTGCAGCCTGCAACTCCGGCTAGCACCACGATCCACTCCTCCAACGCTGCTGCCAACATCTCTGCCTCTCTTCACCGTCCCTGCTGCTGCATGAAGCAAGGCCGCCATCTTCGACCGGCGTTCCATCTCATAACAACCCACCTGCTGCAAACGCCGGTCGTCTCCTCCGCCTGCATCACCACCGTCTTCACCACATCTACTGCTCCACAGCGCCACCTATTGCACCAGTCCGCCTCCACCAAGCTGCATCCATCAACGCTCCTCTCCTACAGACACTCCTCCACACCGCCTGAACCTACAACTCTCTCTAGTTGCAGGCATCCTATCTTGCCACCCCGTCTCTAACGTGCTTGAGTTGCAACCTGCAACTCCAGTCCGTTTTGCCCAATAAAAAAAGAAAAGAAAAACCAAAAAGAAAAAGGAGGAAAAGAGAGAAGAAGAAGAGAGAGGACGGGGTGCAAACCTGTTGGCCCTTCTCTTTGCCGCTGCTCCCTTCCACCGCCGCTCAATCCACTCCACCGTCCTTTGTTGCTGGTTCGGCCAGCAAGTTTTCCAGCCCTTGCGTGATCTCCTACAGGCTTCTCACCTCCATCATACCAGCCAGCAAGTTTTCAACTTGCTGCCCCATTGGTCCACTCCACCTCTATACTCACCATCCATTCCCTTGGCCGAATACCACTTGGCTGATCCATTACTACGGGCAGCCACAGAGATTGCTTTCATCGTCTGTCCACCTCTCGGTAAGTCACGTAGGTAATTCTCTCTCTACTTCCACTTTCTCTCTCTATTTTCTTCTTTCTTTCTCTAAAATAACTTTCTCTCTCCATTCAATTCTTTCTCTCTCTAAATTCTTGTTTTTGCCATTTTTTCTCTCTAACTTCCCTTTCACTCTCTATTCTCTATCTATCTAGTTTTATTTCACGCTTTGATAACTAGTTTGAATCATGCAATTTCATGTAAATGACAATTTGAATTAATGTATTTTATTATTCTTAGTTGATTTTATTTCATGTTAGCAGTAGTTTCATTTAATTATCTCACCAAAAGTATGTTTTAAAAATCGACTGGCTTCTCTCACCCCTCCATCCTCTTTGGTAGAAATTTCTGAGAAAAATCCATCATTTTATGTTATTTACATGCGCTAACTACCCTCGAGTGCGGATCGACATCCAACACGAATCTCTATGCTAGAATCTTTGTATTTTGTAGGATAAAATCGGATAAATTACAAAATCTTGTTGAGATTAGGGTTTCCGTAACCAACGACGCGGAAAAATCCAAGTTTCATTGGTCCACTTGTATAGGTGAAGAAACTATGATCAGGGTAGCCTACAACACAAAAGAGATTGTAGATGAGTGAAAAACTCACATGCACTCTGTAAAAGGGGGATAAGCACATATAAAACACATTAACCTTACAAGGCTCTTTGGTTCTTGTTATGAATAATTAGATTCAAAAACCCCATGTTCTGAATAATAAGCAACACTTTAAGTTCAAGTCCTCCCTCTTCCACATAGCTGATTTTGACATTACTTGCACATAGATTCAAAAGTGTTGCTTACTGATTTTAATAAATTATACAGACATGTGTGGGTCAATGTGTTTGTGTCTCTTAAAGTAATTTCATAATAGACATACCTAAATAATTAAAAAATACAAAATTGAAAAGTACATGGATTGGGAAATCGAAGGAACAAAAAACAAGTTTACACGTTTGGTTAGAACTTAGTTGCATGAACCAAGGTGTACTATTTCTTGTTTTCTTCTTAGATTTTTGTTTTCCTCTGAGGTCTCCTTTCTTTAATATATTTTCTTGGTCTTATAAAAAAAATCTAGGGTGCACCTTCCATAGTTAAGCAAGGAACATTACTAACTTTATAGGTGGAGCCCTTTGATATATAGATACCAAAAATCAAATTGATTGATAATTTTTTGATAGGCCTTGACACGCATCCCGACATGTACAGTTTCCCTTCGTATGATGAAGTCCCCAAGAAAATCCAACGTAGTCAGAAGTATTGGCCTTTTTTAAGGTAAAATTTAATTACATATATTATGACATACGAAAGGTTTAATTTCAATTAATTTATTAACACATTGCCATTTTAAAAACATGAAGGATTGTGTCGGAGCTATAGATGGTACGCATATCTCTGCACATGTTCCGTTAGATGAACAAGTGACGTACCGAGGACTAAAAGGGTTAACCTACAATGTAATGGCTGCATGTTCATTTGACATGCTCTTTATATATGTGTATGCTAGTTGGAAAGGGATAGCAAATGGCTCTAAAGTATTTGATATGGCCATTAATACCCCCACTTTGAAATTCCCTCACGTGCCTCGAGGTATCAAAAATGAAGTTCTTTATATAATTTATCATTGTTTGATCAAATACGTAATTAAATTATTTGTATACATTTTCAACAGGCAAATATTACGTGGTTGATGCTGGATACCCATTAATGAATGGGTTTTTGGAACTATATCGAGGTTGCCATTATCATCTCCAAGATTTTCGAAGAGGATCACAGGCGAAGGGGAAAAGAGAATTATTCAACCACCTACATTCTTCCTTACGTAATGTCATTAAGCGAACCTTTGGTGTTTTGAAGGCACGATGGCCCATACTTAAACAAATGCCTTCATATAAACTACCGACACAACGGAATATTATTATTGCTTGTATAACACTACATAACTATATCAGAAGAGAAGCACTAGCAGATCAAGAATTCACCCTTTACGAAGATGAGGATTATGTTGAGGAATCAAGTACTGGTTCAGTATATCATGAACCCGCTACACCTGAGCAAATTCAACTCATAACGAGATGGAAGGCAAAAGAGCACAAATAGCTGAAGTGATCAAAATTGCTTTTGATCAACGCAATTTAGATTTGTCTTAGATACATTGTATTATGACTTCTTACCATTACTTTTATGGATAGATGAATTTTATTTTATAAATTGATGGGTTTCATGTTATGGGATGTGTTTCATTTAGATTGTTTGTTTTATGTATTTTGTGTGTTTTTAGTGTTATTTCATTCTTGAGAGCTACAAGATGTAATTCAAAATATAGTATTTGCCTTAGGTGAGCCAAAAATATAAACTACTCTCTTTTATTGAATGTAAGGGTATTCGTGACATTTTGACAGAATTCAGAAACTCACAGCTAGTTTTGTCAAACAACAATATCAGCTTCTACATACAGAACAACACTTCACCAGCATGGTTTACCAAACAGTATTTTAGAAAAGAGCGCTTCTCAGCAGCTGCTTCCAGAGCTTCTGCAGAAGCGCTTTTCCACAGTGCTTCTACAGAAGCATTCCCAAACAGGACCTTAATTGTCTTAGCCTCCGTGAAGAGGTCCACGGGTGAGAACATTGAGTCCAAACCGTTAATGAAAAGAAATGCTCAAATCCAACGGCTAAGAATCACAAATCATAAAACTAAAATTATTTCCTTTGTGTTATTTCTCATCTCTTTTATCTACATTTATCAGATGGGCCGTAGATAAAAAAAAAATCATTAGGATTGAAAACAGTAACCTAGCATAAATGAACTTTTTTGCTTGACCACTGAGCACATTCTTTAACCTTATTCCACGACAGGCTTTGGTGAATTAATGTACAGTCGGGGTATACTCACAAATACTTAAACTGGAGGGATGTTTTGGTAGTATTCCAAAATTTGATAAAAGAATGGACCCCATTCTAAATTCGTAACCATTAATGACACTTTAGACATATTATGAAAGACTAAGAAATTGGGTGGTCAGGATTGTTATCGTGTACGTTCAGTATTAAAATGCAACCCCAACTCTAACTTTCTTTTTGACCGGTGAGACTCCTTCCATTCAAGTTTCCTTGAGAATAACAAAAAGTCATATACATCACCGTTCTATGTTCTCCTCGAATTGAAAGGTCAACAAGTCTTTTTATTGACTGTCTCAATTTTCCAACTCGTGCAAACTACGTAATGACTTTAGAAAGGTAGATGACAAGGTGTACTCCTAAAAACAATGCCTTCACATCTTTTTCGATGGGTATTCAAGTGTCTAGTTCATGTCGCATTTGAGCTAATATTCATGGAGTAGACTCTTCAAAAGGTTACTGAGGAAAGAATCCCGTGAAAAAAAAGAGAATAAAAAGTAATGTGGCAAACTTTTAAGCGATGATGACATAAAATAAGCACTTTTAAGTGAATATCAATATCTTTTATTAGTTGATTTTTAACCATTGGATTCTAGCATTAGTTGGGGTATGAAGATCCAAAGCTATAAATAACCAATCAGCCTTATTTTTAGTATGTAGGTCCACTTAGGGATGTGACAAATATCCATACAATATTATTGACTTTTAACCATTGGATATGTATCTTTTTATGGATTGATTTTTAACTATGGGATATGTAGTATTATTTGGGCTACTCAAATCTAAAAGTAAGAAATAACTAATCAGCCTGATATATAGTATGTAGGTCCATATAGGGATGGGACAAACATCAATATAGTCTATTTTATCTAATAATGTGCCACATGGCTGATAATGTGGTCATCTTCAACATTAATGATGGGCATCCGTATTTGTTGCATCAAGTGCCAGTTAGGCATTAGCCATTGAGATTTTGGTACGAGTTAATCATGGTAATTAAAAAAACTATCAAAATAAATTTATTTGTTATTTATAAAATTTTTTAATTAAATTAACATTTATTACAATAAACTGACGGATGACAAAAAATAATAATCGTTATAACATAAAGTTAATGAGATGACATTTATCTTATGTAGATAATTAGAAATTCAATTATGTTAGGTATCTAAACAGTTAAAATTAGAATTCATTGGGAATTCCAAGTAAATTCCATTGTGCAACCAAAGTCAAGAAATTTCAATTCTTGGAATTCAAATTCTCAGAAATCACAAATCCTAGAATTCTATTTTCAATTCCAAATCCATGTCTAGTTTCCAAACAAACCCTAAGACAAAGCTTAAGGTTTTGCCTCTTAATACCTAGTCTGCATGTTTATCATACAAAACATTGCCACATGGCCCACTAGTTATTGAACCTACAAGCCAACAATCAGCTTGCTAGCCATTAGATGTGAGCACTTAATTGTCTTGGCCTCTATGAAGAGGTCCACGGGTGAGAACATCGAGTCCAAACCGTTAATGAAATGAAATGCTCAAACCTAACGGTTAGGAATCACATATCATAAAACCAAATTTATTTCTTGTGTTATTTCTCATCTCTTTTATTTGCATTAATCAGATGGGCCATAGATAAAAAATCATTAGGACTAAAAACAGTAACCTAGCATAAATGAACTCTTTTGCTTGACCACTAAGCACATTCTTTAACCTTGTTCCACGACAGGCTTAGGTGAATTAATGGATTGTCGGGGTACATACTCTCAAATACTTAATCTGGAGGGATGATTTTGTAGTTTTCCAAATTTTGATAACAGAATGGACCACATTCAAAATTCATAACCATCAATGACACTTTGGACATATTATGAAAGAATATGAAATTGTCGGCAAATTAGGTGGTCAGGATTGTTGTCGTGTATGTTCAAGATTAAAATGCAGCCCCAACTCTAACTTTCCTTTTGTCGGGTGAGATTCCTTCCATTCAAGCTTTGCTTGTCAATGGACCAGACTGTGAGATAGTTTAAATGACACAATAACAACAAGTCACATACATCACCGTCCTTTGTTCTCATCGAATTGAAATATCAACAAGTCTTTGTGTTGGCTATCTCAATTTTCCAACCCGTGCTAACTACGTAATGACTTTAGAAATATAGATGACAAGGTGTACTCCTAAAGAAAATGCCTTCACATCTTTTTTAGTGTCTATTCTAGTGTCTAGTTTGTGTCACATTTGAACTAATATTCATGGAGGAGACTCTTAAAAAGGTTACTCAGGAAGAATCCCGTGAAACAAAGAAAAGAATAAAAAGCAATGTGGCAAACTCTTTCAGTTCTGCTGTGAAATAAGTTAATGACCTACACACCAAAAATCAACTAGATTAATTGGCTATTAGTATTCGTTTGAATTCCCCCTCCCAAAATCTTTTTGGAGCATTGACCTTATGGATGTTTGGTCCATCTCTTGATGGATGTACACATCAAAATCAATTTAATTGGTAATTTCTAACGAGTGGATTTGGATGCTAAGATATAATTGTTCAAAATCGTTGATCATGCTGATTTTTGTTATCTTGGTCCACCAAGAGGTTGAGCAAACATCCATAAGGCCATGGGCCGCGCCCTAAAAGATGTTCCACATAGCATTTTAAAATTTTAGTAGAACCTAACAAATTACAAAAGCATCCCACCAAAAATTTCTTACGTATTGAAAGCCTCCTAGCTCTGTCACTCGATGGGCCAGAGATAAAAAAATTAGTAGGATTAAAAACACTAACCTTGCATAAATGAACTATTTGCTTGATCACTAAGCACATCTTTAATCTTGTTCTAGGATAGGCTTGGGTGTATTAATTAGTTATTAGTTCTCTCAACGACATCCACTTTGAATATATGTATTTAATTTGTTGATGATGCTTAATTGGATTAGTAAATCAGTCCACTAAATGTAAAGAAAGTAAATGTGATAGAGCTGTGTGTGGTCTGTTATCCTCACTCAACACTGCAAGGCTACTACCATCATACACAGTGCACATGGCTCACCATCTCAGTCATGACAAGCCAAACCTAATGGCCCCTTTTTTTATATGTTGACCATTCATTCATGATGTATTCTACATTTTCTGTACTTCTCTCAGATCCCAATGTATGGTCTAGATTAAACAAGCTGGACCACCTGGACCTAAGTGATAATTCCTTTGGGAATCAAAGCGACTTGCAGTTTCTGGGATCACTCTCATCCCTCAGATCTCTATCCCTAGCGAACTATTATACGTTCGAAGGACAACTTTTCCTCAAAGGTACGTATGTTTATTTGTGCATCGATCTCTAAGCAACTTGGAGGTCCTGAATTTAAGTGATAGTCGTGGCTTAATTTGGGTGCGTGTTGTACTCATTTTCCATTTAGATTGAATTGAACTTGGAATTATATCCTCCAAGGTAATTTTGATAGATCACCTGAATTGAGAAATCTTCTTTGGTTGTTGTTATCGGTTTTATGACTCAAACATGGGTGTTCCGGTGAACCACCACACATGAGCCCAATAGAGACCACGGACAACAGTATGAGCCATTTGCCAAACTCTTATTAGAGACCACGGACCCTATAGATGTTTATGTGGACCTAAAGACAAAAATTCAGCCTGATCAGTGGTTTTTTACCATGGCATATCTAGCATTATTTGGGGTACACAATCCAAAGGTTAGAAATAACTACTCAGGCTGATTTATGGTATGTAGGGTCCATCTATGGATGATGGGCCAAATAACAATAATATGGTCAGTAGTCTCTAATAGTTTGCCACGTGGCTGAATAGAACCACTGGAATTTCAACGGGGTAAATAAGATGATTTAGATGGCCTGGCTTGGGTTTTCATAAGTTGCCGATCCCTTTTTTTGGGCTCAGCTATTAAGCTTGAGCAAAATTGGGTTTGGGCCAAGAGTGGTCTTTATAGAAGAAAATTGGCTAAGTAGAGACCAAAACTTGTAAAGAAAAGAAAAGAAATAGAATTGGGCATATTTTGGGCTTAATGAGTGTGTGTGTGTATCCGCTCTCGAGCCGAGATGGGAAACACTTCAACAGCAGCATCCTACCATATTTGGGTGCACTCACATCCCTTAAGTCTCTGTCTCAATGACATCCATCATTAGTTTCTCTCTTTGTATATATTTCCTTTCTCACACAAGAAACATCTCTTGACCATTCATGATATATTCTACATTTTCCCTATACTTCTCAGATTCCAACTTCTCTTGGTCTAGATTAACCAAGCTAGAGCACCTGGACCTAACTGGCAATTACCTCAATCAAAGCAACTTAGAGTGTCTTGGATCACTCTCATCCCTCAGATCTTTATTTTTTTATGTTCTTTTGTCTTGGATGCATTTCTTTATTTTGGTGCTCTATTTGTGTATTTCTCTCTCTTTAACACTCAAACTTTTGTGTTCGGATCAACAAGCACATCAACCCAAGCCAATGGGACATGAATCTTTGTTGACGGATGTTAATCATCAACGTTCATGATGGACCACAGTATGAGCCATGTGGCACACTATTAGAGACCATGAATGTTTGGCCCATCCCTAGTGCAGTTACAGACAAAAAATCAGCCTGATTACTGATGTGTAACCGTTGGATTGGAGTCTTTTTCATGGGATTGATTTTTACCCCTGGGATATATAGCATTATTTGGGGTACACAAATCCAAAAGGTTATAAATAGCAATTCAGGCTGATTTTTGGTATGCAGGTCCAACTAGGGATGGGACTAACATCTATACGGTCAGTGGTTTCTAATATTGTGCCGTGTGGCTCATACTGTGGTCCGTCATCAAAGATTTGCTCATGTTGTCCCCCATCAATATTTATTCTCAGAATGTCCACAAGCCTAATGATGGAGCGGTAGATTGCCATGATTCAGTGATGTAGGTGTGCATTACCATCTCATCCTGATAATATCCAATCGGATCAGAGAGCGATGTGATTCCAACAAATACATAGTGAGGGTATTGGAATTAAATGTTTCATCATTTTCATGTGCGCATCCATCGAAGTGGTCTTTTATAGAAGAAATTGGTTTAATTAAGGAGAAGAAAAGAAATGAAACTGGGCCTATCTTGGGCCGAGAGAAGATGAAAGGGTGTGTGTGCTCTAATAGTTTGCCACGTGGCTGAATAGAACCACTGGAATTTCAATGGGGTAAATAAGATGATTTAGATGGCCTGGCTTGGGTTTTCATAAGTTCCCAATCCCTTTTTTTGGGCTCACCTATTAAGCTTGAGCAAAATTGGGTTTGGGCCAAGAGTGGTCTTTATAGAAGAAAATTGATTAACTAGAGACAGAAACTTGTAAAGAAAAGAAAAGAAAAGAAATAGAATTGAGCATATTTTGGGCTTAATGAGTGTGTGTGTGTGTGCGCACGCGCTTTTGAGCGGAGATGGAGTGAGTTTGGGCACAAAGTTATTGGTCTCCCGAACTTGGGCTTTTATCAATATAAAAGTCAATTTTCTGGTTGGGCTTAACAAATTGGGCTTTTATCAATACACAAGTCATACCATCTTTGGGTTCACTCACATCTCTTAAGTCTCTGTCTCTTATCGGTATTCTTCCAGAAGAAGGGTCCTTTATTGACCAAGGTATATATGTTTACTTATTAGTTCTCTCAATGACATCCATCTTTAGTTTCTCTCTCTTTGCATATATTTTCTTTCTAAACATCTCTTCATGACCATTCATGATGTATTCTACATTTTCCCTACTTCTCAGATTCCAACATCTCTTGGTCTGGATTAACCAAGCTAGATCACCTGGACCTAAGTTGGAATAACCTCAGTCAAAGCAACTTAGAGTTTCTGGGATCACTCTCATCCCTCAGATCTCTATATCTACAAAGCAATGATTTGGAACGACCAGAACTTTTCCTCCCAGGTATGATTATTTGTGTCTCTCTCTGTGGGATATTCCTAACTTGCTTAATTTGGTTGTTGTACTCATTCTTTTTATTATTTCTTTCTCATCGATGTATTTCTTTATTTTGGTTCAGTATTGGCAAATTTGAGCAACTTGGAGATCCTGGACTTGAGTTTTAACGAATTCATTGGGAGTATTTCTCCATCTATAGGGGCTTTGACATCTCTTAAGGCTTTATCTTTGGCCGAGAATAACCTCAACAGCTCCGTATCAATACAAGGTAAAAGATATTTTAATGCGTCACACTTTGCACAATAAAAACATCAGTTATACCTAGAGTATCAAAATTTTGGTGGAGATTAATTAATTTAATTAATTACTTTTGCAGGGTTGTGTCAACTAAAGAACCTCCAAGAGTTGGATCTGAGTGAAAACAATTATGAAGGAATCCTTCCATCGTGTCTCAACAATTTGACGTCTCTTAGATTTCTAGATCTCTCTGATAATTATGTCAAAGGAAACGTTCCTACGTCTCTCATAAGTAGCCTTACATCACTCGAGTACTTTTCTATTGGTCGTAATCATTTTGAGGGTACATTCTTTTTCAGCTCATTTGCTAACCATTCCAAACTTGAGGTAGTTGACCTTACGAGTGATGACAACAAACTAGAGGTACAAACTGACTATCCACCTTGGGTTCCTTTGTTTCAGTTAAAAGTACTCCGATTATCAAACTGCCATCTTAACAAGCCCACTAGTACTATTCCCAAATTTCTCTTTAACCAATTCGACTTGCGAGAAATTGATCTCTCCCATAACAACTTGAAGGGGAGTTTTCCTCTTTGGTTGTTCAAGAACAATACGAGGTTAAAGATGTTGAATCTAAGGGACAACGCAATTACAGGCCATTTTCATCTACAGTACAGGGTAGGTACACTTTGGATAGATGTCTCCAACAATCACATTGAGGGGAAGCTTCCAGAAAATATTGGTCTAATTTTTTCAAACCTAAATTTTCTAAATATGTCAAAAAATAGAATTGAAGGTAGTATTCCTTCCTCAATTGGTGACATGAGAAAGTTAAGGTATTTAGATTTGTCTAACAATAATTTCTCAGGAGAAATGCCAGAGCACTTGGCCATAGGTTGCATCTCGTTAAAAGTTTTGAAATTGTCAAACAATAGCTTGCAAGATCAATTATTTTCAACATATTTTAATTTATCCTTTTTAAACTCTTTACATTTAGATAACAATCAATTCCTGGGGAATATCTTGAATGGAATTTCCAAATGCGAACGATTATATTCATTGGATATTGGGAACAACAACATACAGGGTAGGATTCCTAGTAAGATAGGTAACTTAACATCTTTGAGTGTGCTAATTTTGCGAGATAATTTTTTCGAAGGTCACATACCGATGGAACTTTGTAAACTAGATTGGATTCGATTTCTGGACCTTTCCCAAAACAATCTTTCAGGCTCTATACCATCATGTTTAAACTCATCACCTTCTTTAAAATACATGCATTTGCAAGAAAATAGATTAACAGGGTCAATACCAAATTCTTTTCTCAACCACTCATCTTTGATAACATTAGACATTAGAAATAATAACTTATCTGGTAGAATTCCCAATTCGATTGTTTCACTGTCCAATTTAAGGGTTCTTTTGTTGAAGGGAAATCATTTCCATGGTCCAATTCCTATTCATTTGTGCCAATTATCCATGATAGGCATAATGGATCTTTCCAACAACTTTTTTTATGGATCAATACCTCGATGCTTCAATAACTTCACATTTGGGAGGATAAAGGGGCTGGCATATGAATTTTATGACGGAGAATATCTTATCTTTTGGCATAGTGGGGCATCAGATTTGTATAAATACAATAGTCTTCTTGGTGGCTACACTGGGGATTCTTCTACAAATGAGAACATTCTTGAAGATGAAGAAGTGTCGTTATTGACAAAGAATCATGCAAGCTCTTACAAGGGTTACATTATTAATTTAATGTTTGGAGTGGATCTGTCATGCAACAACTTAACAGGTGACATCCCCTATGAATTAGGAGACCTAAGTGGGATTCGTTCATTGAATTTATCCCATAACCAGTTAACCGGATCAATTCCAAAAACCTTGTCAAAGCTAAATCAAATAGAGAGCTTGGACCTTTCCCACAACAACTTGAGTGGAGAAATCCCTTCAGAATTGATTGGATTAAACTTTTTGGCGGTCTTCACCGTGGCTAACAACAACTTATCAGGTAGAACTCCAGACATGAAGGCACAATTCGCAACATTTGAAGGAACTAGCTACGAGGGCAACCCCTTTCTTTGTGGACCACCATTACAAAAGAATTGCATCCACATTGTCGAATCAACTTTCACATCAACAACACCTTCAAATGAAGTGAGGGACAAGTATGGCATTGATTTTGTCAGTTTCTTTGCAAGTTTTATAGCTTCGTACATCACTTGCTTGCTTGGATTCGCAGTTATTCTCTACATCAACCCCTACTGGCGAAGAATGTGGCTTGATCTCATCGATGCTTGTATCATGTCTTGTTTTTATTTTGTTTCGGACACTTTCTACAAGCTATCATCATATTTATATCGCTAGTTGTTGTTAGTTTAATTTGCTTGTATAAGTTAAATAGAGTGAATGTCAGTCCATATGTATGGTTATGAATGGTTCAAATCTAAAGCAAGAGATGTTTTTTTTATTTCTTTTTATTGTCTTTGCAAGTGTACTGGCTAGCGCTCACACACTGCTAAGGCCTCCACATTGAAGCATCACTCATATTGAAATTATCAACCACTATTGTCGAGATTTAGCATAGAAATTCATGTGGGTAGGTAGGACAAGTACTTCCTTGCCTAACATTATCACACTTTTGTAGTCTTAGAATGAGGAACACCAACATTTCAAGCTGTATGGAAAACATTCAGTACAAGAATTAAAAGTGCTACTTCAGTTTTGAAACTCAAAGAAATAGTAAAAAATTCAATCAAATAAACATGGAAATAAGCCTAGGCTGGTCTTTGGTGAGGATCTTCCTCAGAAAAAAAAAAAGTCATTTTAATATTTCTAGTACTATGAAAAGTGAGTTACAAGTCGAAAAAATCTAGACCATCGCTTTTGTTGTTAACTTTAAACGCACATTTTAATATATGATTAAGAAAAATGTTCACACACAGCGTCCAACTGGTCTTTGAGTTAACCAATACGAGCCATGTGGCACATTTTTAGAGGACATTGACTGTATGGATGTTTGGCTAATCCCTAGGCGAAACTAAAAAAATGACTAAGAAAAATGTTCACACACAGCGTCCAACTGGTCTTTGAGTTAACCAATACGAGCCATGTGGCACATTTTTAGAGGACATTGACTGTATGGATGTTTGGCTAATCCCTAGGCGAAACTTAAAAAAAAATCGGCTTGATTAGTGATTTCAAAGAGTTTGATCTTTTACCCCAAATAATGGTCAATAATGCTCAAATTCTCATGGTTAAAATCAACCCAGGAAAATGGCCCCAATCCAATGCTTAGAAATCACTGATCAGGTTGATTTTTGGTTTGTAGTTTCACCTAGGGATTGGCCAAACACCCATACAGTCAGTTTCCTCTAAAAGTGTGCCACATGGCTTATATTGTGGGCAGTCAGTAATTGTCGTTGGTCAGCCAAGTTTTAGAGAGATCTCTTTTTTTTTTTTGAGGTGTGCCCCGACCAGGAGTCCGCCCCGATAGGGAAATATGGTGTGTGAATATGTGATCCCTATTTGTAGTTGACGATGAATCGTCATTTCATTTGATAAACAGTGGATGAATCAAGGAAGATACTTAAGATGTGGGTTCCGAAAACATTGTGCAATTGAAATAATTGATCCAATCCTACAACCACCATCTTCTTCCACTTCCATGCCCGAGCATCCATCGTGTACTTCACCATCAACCCACCTGAATTGTCGTCGTTGCCGTATAGAACCACCATACCATGTCGTTGATTGTTGTTGTTGCCCCATACCGTCACGCACTCTCAAATCTGAAACATCGCTAGCAAAGCCATTCGAGACAAGGGTCATCTTGTCTCCGTTTGTGAACCCTCGCCGTTGCCGCCTGCTACTTTGTTCGCCAATTTTGGCGACTCCACAGTTCCCTAAGTTAAGTTTTATTTTTCTTTAATTACACCTTCTATGAGTTAAGCTATATATTCCTCATTTGTGGCATATATCAGCAGGGTATCATCTTCTTTCATCTAGCGACACATCTGGCAATTATCGGTAGATGATTATCTTCTCCAATTAGGCATAACATCAAGTATACATGGTCATACAGATTTTGTCAAACTCATACTAGTGATTCTTGATCCCCATTAATTTGAAGGACGTTAATATGAGAGAAAAGTTCTGTAATAAGTTGTATGAGATGCACCATGTCTTTATTAGTGTATCTCATGACATATACAGTTGTCAAGATTAGGTTAGTATGAGTTAGGTTAAGATTTCTATCAGTTAGAATATTAGATTAGATTGATTTAGATCAGTTTCTATCAGGCTGTTCTTTGATATATACCGACTTCAGTATCAAATTTTTGATGCCGAAGTCCCTCAATTTGCCACGTAGTTGACTCTTTCGGGCCCACTGACTCCATGAATATTTGGCCCACATCTTGGTGGACCCACACACCAAAAATCAGCTTGCTTGGTGATTTCTAGCCGTAGGATTTAAGCACTTTTCATCATGGGCTTTCTGAACAGACCTATGAGTTGGTTCCAAGCCCATGATGAAAAAGTACTCAAATCCAATGGCTAGGAATCACTAATCATACTGATTTTTGGTGTGTGGGTCCACCAAGATGTGGGCCAAATATTCATGGAGTCAGTGGACCCTAAAAAGTCGACTACGTGGCAAATTGAGGGACTTCGGCATCAAAATTTTGATACTGAAGTCAGTATCATAGATTTTTCCATTTCTATCTTTAGATTTTGTTACTTTCTATATAAACCCTTGATTAGGGTCAGTGTACTCATCCAAAACTATCTATATAACAAAACAGGGAAGTTGCTACTTATACCCCCTCTTATATGTTTCAACAAAGGATGACCGAGATCATATCCCCCAAATGGATGGTAGATCTCAGCCACTCACACCTGATTTTGGCAAATACTTTGTCGGGGAGTGCCGAGGGCACGGGCCGCCCACTAGTCCATATAACAAAACAGGAAAATTGTTTTATCTCTTATCTTATTTTATCCGGTTTCAACAAAGAGTGGCATGAGAAAATTTGCGAAAGAAAAAAAAGCCCGTTATTTTCATTTAATTTTTTTTATTGAAAATTTGAATTTTAGCGCCGTTTGTTTTCTCCACGCGAACCAAATTAAAAGCTATAGGGTTTGGGTGGCCCATAGGCCAAAATCAGATTATACATCTTCTGATCAGACTGATTTTTGAGCTATTCCATCAAAGAGTTGGCCTACTATGAATGATTTAGATCAATCAGTTGATTGACTATGTGAAACGGTTGAACAGTAGCATTCAATAAAAATGTAAATTACAAAAATAAAGTTATTGGAACAAACATTTCAAAGATGTCACCTCCTTTGCCTATAAAACCCAGCCTCTACCTCCCACAATTCACAAACCCAGTTGGAAAAGTAGCAGAGAAGGTTTGCTTGCAGCCATGATGAAGAGAGAAAGAGATATATGTTTAGTGGTATTGATCATGGCGTGTGCAGCCATATTGTCGGCACCTGGACAGGCCCAAGCCCAAACCCAAACCTCCGAGCCCATAGTAAAATCATTTCCTTGGGGGGCACCATGAATTATGACGGCACCTAAACTAAAAACTTATCTGGCAATTTTTTTTATTTTTTGTAATCCATCTGACAATTATGTTGACAAATAATAGATGTGAATTTTTTAGAGTAGAACTTTGATGACAGTGCACAATATGAGCCACGTGGCACACTCTTAGAGGACTCTGACCATAAGGATGTTTTTCTAATCCTTAGGTGGACTTAAAACAAAAATCAGCCTGATTAGTGATTTCAAACCTTTGGATCTTTGTACCTCAAATAATGGTCAATGATGCTCAAATTTCCACAGTTAAAATAAACCCATGAAAATAACTCAAATCCAATGCCTAGAAATCACTAATCAGGCCTATTTTTTGGTTTGTAGATCCACACAGGGATTGTCCAATCATCCATACAGTCAGAGTCCTCTAAGAGTGTGCCACGTGGATCCCTGAACTCTTACATGAAGTTGCACGCAGTGATCATCGAGTCTAACTTGTGGAAGACATTTTCGTAAATTAAGCAAATTGAAGCACAATTCGTGGGGTAGGACTAAAATTTCCCACAAAATAGAAGTACATTGCCTAGTGCATTTATTCTACCACGGCAATAGATTACCAGAATCTGAAATCCAAATCCTGCTCAATTCTAAGTAACTACCCTTATAGAGTCATTATTGTTTAAGTCCCCATAGAGCCCAACCAAACCCGGATGATCATCATCTGGGGAATCTCAATACAAGCATCCCCATCCTTTGAAAAAACTCTTTTGAGAACCTTGCAACCCAAACCTTCAGACAAGCAAAATAGTTGGAATCCGTCCTTTTTGTTAAACTAGTAGGTGGCCCGTGCCCACGAGACTCCTCGACAAAGCGTTTGTCAAAATTGGGTGTGAGTGATAATTGGGTGTGAGTGACTGAGATCCAACGTTCAGTTGGGGGATAAGATCTTGGCCCTTCTTTATGAAACCTAGATGAGGGGGAGACAACTTCCCTGTTCTGTTATACTAGTAAATGGCCCATGCCCATGGCACTCCGCGAAAAAAATGTTTACAAAAATTGGGTGGCTCCGGCACTCAAAATGGTATAACGGACTTGGTGTTACTGTTTTTTCCGGTATAATGGATTGTAGATTGTAACGCACAGGGGGCAAAAATGAAAAATAAAGGAAATAATGACACTTCAAATTTTGAATTTCAAATTTTCAATAAAATTTGTACCAAAAAATAACTGAAAAATAATGTAAATAACGGATGTTATTTAACAAATTTTTTTTTCAAAACATAACAGTCAAAATTTTTGCTATATTAGAAAAATAATGGCCATTAAGCATTAAAATGGTACATAACGTAGTGGGGGAGGTCCGAATCCGTTCTACAGTATCAACCCAATGCCACCACCTGCCCTGCTTTTGGGCCCATTGACCCCATTTATTGTTGGCAGATATTTGGTGGGCATACATCAAATCCTTGTTTGTATAGTGAAGTTTCAGATTTCCACAAAAATCATAGCCTGAGATGAATAAATGAGGAGGATTGAGTGGCTGAAATCTGATCGTCCATGTTAGATTGATGGATTTGATCTGAGACACTCAACCACATTAGATTGTGGAGTGTGGAGCGCGCAGGAGATAAAAGGCGCCAGAGATAGGTCGTCTAATGACTTTAATCTAACCGTCTAAGTTTTATTTTAGGTAAAGGTGGATATGGGCCCTTGAATAATGAAGCCGCTAGAGGAGGAGACAACCGCTGTGTTTTGTTATATTGATAAATAATGTTTGTAGACACAAACTTCTATCTGTGTTTATTGATCAATGCTTCTATTGTTGATTGTTCTTTCTATGAACCATGTGGACTGTTTGAAAAATATTTGTGGACTGTTTGAGGAATTTCTATTGGTCTACATTATGTAAAGCTAAAACTTGGACTACCGAATCGTGTCTATCACTTTGGCCCCTGATTTTAAGCCTTTTCCTATTTATAACGTGCTGGAAAAAGCTATGTTTTCAATGAAAAAACTTACAAAAATATGTTTTTTTTTCCTGGCTAAAAATAGCGATTCAAACAGGCCAGTAATCGGGCGATTAATCTTTATAATTTTCTGAGATGAGGACTAAATTTAGCCTGGTGAACTAGGCCCAGCCCACTACGAATGTGAGCCAGGCTTGGGAATTAGTTTGACCCTTCGGCCCGGCCTGGCCGTTAATTGGTTTCATGGGCCAGTCGGTAGGCTGCACCGTTTAGCCTATTTTCTTGGGATACCCGACCCAGCCAGCAAACAGCGCGCCTGCCAAACTCCCTCCCACACATTTTGAAATTTGTAAAAGCCCCCCTATTTATGATTGGCCCATCCCTTTGTAGATATACATACACACCAAAAATCAGTCTATCTGATGATTTCTAGGTATGAGATTTGATTTTTTTTTTCATCATGGGCTTAAAAACAATTCATGAACATGCTCATGAGGTCCATGATGAAAAAAAAAATTACTCAATTCCAACACCTAAAAATGCAAATTGGGCTGAAATTTCTAGCCCACAGCCCGGCCCGCCAGCGTGGACTGAACTTGGACGACCACCCCAGACTAGGGCTGTCAAAAGATAGTCGAAAATTCAAATTCAATTCGAATCCATATTCAAAAAATCAGATATTAGCTGAAAATTTCGGATATTAGATTCGGATTAGGATATCTTTTTAATATTAAAATAGTTTTCGGATATGGATTTGGATAATGATGAATTTTATTCAATAATATCTGATCTGATATTATATTTAGTATATATAATAGATTATATCATATTTATCATATTAAATAATATTTACAATTTTTTTACATATAGGTATTATTATGTAAATAAATATAGTAATGTATTATATATATATATATATCCGATTTTCAGATCAGATATTATCGGATAGACAATAAGTTAATCGTATTCGAATTCGAATATTGATTTAGAATATCTGTCAGATATCCATTTGGATTCGGTATGAGAATACTATTTCAACTTCGGATTCAGATATGCTTATACTCGATCTGAATAATATCCATTGACAGCCCTACCCCGAACCGAGCCCAACCCGTTTTACCCCACCGACTCGGTTAACACTATTTATCATGAAATCTTGTTATTGATTTCGTCCTTAAATACACTACAACCTTATTTTGCTCCGTGTCATTCTATATATATTTATATCATTTACACAATCTACATGGAAATAAACTTAAGAAATTATCTCCCACAAATAACAGGTAAATCTATAACTTAATTAAGGGAGAAAACACGTGGTGAAAACATTGGCTCTGCACCATCTGATGCACCTTGAAAACTGTGCCATTCACTCTTTTCAAAAATTTAATTTTTAAAGGTGAATCTGATGGTCCACACCACACAACGTTTGCATACTTTAGAGTCTATATAAAAGATAGAAACTTAAGAACTTTTCTCATGTCTCAGATTACAGTAAGAACACCCAAAAGATCTGTTGGTAGAGCTAGAGATTTCTATACAATGGCAGCTGCTCTTTTTAAATATTTGGGGTTTGGGTTTGTGTCAAAACCCAAACCCCAAATCAAACGTGAAAAGAAAACATTAAAAATAAAAACCCATGTTGGTAGTAAACCTGAGATTTTTTGTTTGTTTTTTTAATGAATTAAGCAAAGATTGAAAAAAAAAACTCCATAAAAATGAATAAAACTCACAGGAGAAAACGATTCCTTTTTGAAATTGAGAGAACCCATCTTTCCAAAATTTATGTCTCAAAAGCTTAAAATCTAAATTGCTCTTATTCTTTTTTCATTTTTGTCTTGAAAGTTTTTTTTTTTAAACCTTGAGCTTTAAATTGTTGCCGGAGTAGTGGTCGGCTGACCATGAGACTCTGGTGGTCTCTAGTGATGGGCGGCCAACCCATTGGAGTCTCTTGGCTGGTCGTCCTCCACAGCCGTTCGATTTGGGGTTTAGGTTTTAGCCCAAACCATTGTTCCAAAGTTGAAGACAAGGGCGTTTCTATCATTTAATATAAAATTTGGTACTCAACTCGAGTCAACAATGGTCAAATGACAGCTGATCGAGTCATAGGGGGAAATTCCCTAAAAAAAATCATTAGGACTGAAAACAACAACTTAGCATAATGAACTTTTTTGCTTGATCACTAAGCATATTCTTTAACCTTGTTCCACGCAGGATTGGGCAAATTAATGGACAGTCGGGCTATACTCACAAATACTTAATCCGGAGGGATGTTTGTAGCTTTCCAAAATTTGATAAACGAATGGACCACATTCTAAATTCATAACCATTAATGACACTTTGGACATATCATGAAAAACTAAGAAATTGTCGGTAAATTTGATGGTCAGGATAGTTATCGTGTACGCTCAGGATTAAAATGCAACCCCAACTCTAACTTTCCTTTTGACGGGTGAGACTCCTTCCATTCAAGCTTTCCTTGACATTAACAAAAAGTCACATACATCACCGTTCTATGTTCTCATCAAATTGAAACGTCAACAAGTCTTTGTGTTGACTGTCTCAATTTTCCAACTAGTGCTAACTACGCAATGACTTTAGAAAGGTAGATGACAAGGTGTACTCCTAAAGCCAATACCTTCACATCTTTTTCAATGGGTATTCTAGTGTCTAGTTAGTGTCGCATTTGAGCTAATATTCATGGAGTAGGTTCATCCCGCTAGTTATTGAACCTACAAACCAACAATCAGCTTGTTAGCCATTAGATGCGAGCACTTAATTGTCTTGGCCTACTAATATTCGCTCAAAAGTGCTTATTTTAAGCAACTATCCTTTTAGCGTTATCGCACTCTCCTACGTAAAATGCTCTTTTTTTTACTTTTCTACATAAGAGTCTCTTCTGTTGCGTAGAACACACTTTTCTGGACGAAATTGTATATTGACATTCATTAAACACATTTTCAGAAGTCTAGATATAAAGTCGTTCTGATTATGCACTCTTCGTTATTGCAGGAAACACAATCAAACGATTCTCGAGACTTGTGGGTCCTTGATCAACCACAGAAGCTTATCTCAAGTCTACAATCAACTTGAAAGAGATCAATTGGACTAATGAGCTCAGTAAACCAAGGAACTATCTCGAGACAATCATCAGAACCTGGGATGTATCACAGAAGCCAAGAGCAAACTTGTCAACAAACTGGACCACAAAACCTAGACCTAGTTGCTGGACCTATCATTGTAAGTAAACTGTGGGTCAATAGGTGAACTGAAGTGATGAGCCAAGTGCCGGGCCACAATGTTTGGCAAAAGTGTTGGGTCGAGACGACGGACAACCATTCGGCACTTACAAAACAAGGGACAAATATTTGGGTAGTGTTAACATCAAGGAAAATATCGACTAAAACGAGCAGGTCCACACAGAAATGATGATGGTATAGGGCTGAATGTTTTTACATGGGCCAAACCGATGAGCAAATTGTTGGGGCATGTTGTTGAATCCATAAGATGTCCACATATGAAAATGGTCGAAGCCTCAAGATGGACGGTGATTCAACGGACGGCTGTGATATCCACAAGGCAAGAAATGGCCTTGATATGGTGATACATGGAATATCTTGGCTGTCGAAGGGGTGGATCTTCAGCCGTGAATGACTTGCAAACAAGTTTTGGAAAATTGTCCTCATGCAATATGGCTTCATGTAGGACCTACATGGCTGGACATTGAAGCATCACCCTAAGAAAAATATAGTAAGTGGGATAGTTTTTGGAAAGCTAGAAGGAAGAGTTGCCAAAAGAAAAAAGAAAAAAAACGGTGGAGAATGAAATGCCATGGGTACGTGTGTGAAGCAAAGGGGCTGCGGGACCACGTATATGAGGGCGTTGGTTGAAGAAGAGTGAATAGGGCTGGGCGTCTAGCTATCAAGGGTAAAAACATCCAGCCTTATAAAAAGGCTTCCATGTCTAACCCTAAAATGGGAATATAAAACAAAAGAATAGAGGAGAGAAGATGGCTCTCTCTCTTCCTCCATTCCCACATTCTCTTCTTTCCCTCTCACTTTCTCATCTCCCCCCCACATTTTCACTTGAAGAACAAGGCCCCACTTCTCTTTTTCTCTCTCTAAAACCCTCTTTCTCTTTCTAGATCTCACTTGTTATCTTTTTCTCTCTCTTAATATTTCTCTCTCTCTCTAGCTTTTCATGTTACTTTTTTTATTGCTTTTTAGTTAGGAATTTTTCATTCAAGCAATGTATTTCTTTTAGTTTAATTTGATTAATAAAATAGTTTATTTTCAGTTCAATTTATTGTTTTCATTATTTCGTATGCTTTCAATGATCTATAAATTCTCTCTCTAAAAATATCATGTTTTAAAGCGAACCACCACTCTCACCCCTCCATCCTATCTCTTTTAGCAATTTCTGTAGAAAATTTTGTCATTTCATGTTCTGAATCGCGCTAATTCGACTCCGACCTTCCACTGTGCAAGTAAGTTTCTATTTTGCAGGAATAAGTCTCGGATAATTACAAATGTGTTGAGATTGGGGTCGTTCTCTCAACGACGGAAAAACCCTAGTTTCAAATGGGGTCGTCGCCGGTCGGGTGTACGGGAGTGCAAAAAAGGATGTAGTTGACGGAATCAGAAAGTTGCTCAAACGGGAAGATCCAATGTTTTGGAAACTTTCCATTTCTTTTTTTAGTTATTTTTAGCAGTCTTTTAAATTATTATTTTTAATGCCTCAGAAGGCCGAGTGCAAAGTTGTTGTAATTTAGGAATTTTACTGCTTTCCAAATAATTGCTAGATCATTGAGTGAAAAATAATAAAAAAATCAAAATTCAAAACAATTAGGGTTTTATATTCTGCAGATTTTTAGAATCACCAATCATGGATTTGCGATTTTTAGAAAGATTCTAAAATCTTGAAACTCTACTAAATTAGGGTTTCTCCTCTTAGAAATTTTCACTTTAGAAGAATTTCTATCTTTAGAAATCATCCGAAATTGGAAAAGTCTACAAAAGGAAATACCCCAAATCTAGCAGAATTTCAATTTTGGAAAATTTCTCAAAATTGTAAGAGATGTCACAATCATATCTTTCTTGAAAACTTTCCAATCTAGGTATTTTCCAATCTGGGATTTCCTAAATTTTAACCTATCTCGAATTTCAAAAATAATTCAAACACTTGCCTAAATCCAGTGCTTGTTCTGTGAATCCTAAAAAGACAAGGATCTTTCAAATAGAATCCCAAATACCTAGACCGTGCGAACTAACTTTTCTGCAGGAACGCGATCCAGTGTGGGTAGGGAACAAAAGCTCAAAGAGGTGGAGTCGGGCCCATGCCCATTAGGATACCCCTCCCTATTCCACGGAGGCGACTCCGTGGCATGGCCCACAAGAGGTAAGTCTCTATCCTCGTCTTGAGTGCGATACTACGTAGTTGGGTGAATCATTGCCGCATGTCTATTTATTTTTTAGCAACAACTTACTCGACTTGCGTGGCATGGCCGTTAATCAATCAACTCTAAGAGAGCCGACCCAACTCCAAAATTGAAACTGGTAGGATTTCATCACCCACCTCATCATTCTAACTAATTTGATCCCAAGGCTCCATTTAATTAAAAAGAATCAAGAAGTAGAGCCAATTAGCTCGGTGTTCAAGGAACAATCCACACAAAGTAAACCATCTTAACATCCAGTCGAAGTCAAACCACGAGCGCGGGTCCCTGTTGTCTAACACACCCATAGGTCCCTGCTACTCAAGTACACTGAGCTCGACGTGGCATCCTGGACTATTCGGCGGCTAGTTGCGTCTGGACTAGGAACACGCACCAACCCTAGCTTAACCCGAGAGAATACTCTTCTTAACCACTTGACTAATCTGGTTAGTTTGGGACGTACTTAAGGCAGCCATCGTGCTGCACGTCTGTCTACGCTTCGGATTGCCTTGTTGTTGACTAGAGTTAGTACTAAAGGATTCGCTCTGAAGAGTGTAGCCTAGTGAGAATCTCTGAGTGCAAACAGTTAGTCTGGCGGTTAAAAGATAAACCAGTGGTCCGCCCACTGTCATAATCTACTCTAGCCTCAAAACTAACAAGATAATTCCTAAAATATATCCTGATTATTTAGAATAGGATTATCTATGCTTGGTGTGCATCATATATCACTAGGATGTGTTCTCATCTAGCAACTTTTTATCAAGTCTAGGACTTGCTTTTCAAGCATATGCCTGGTTGGACCCATCCTAACTTTTGACTGATTTGATCTGAGAGTCAATCTACCGCACCCCTCTATCTCCTCTAATGGTAAATGAACGGCCTCTGTATGAGACCTACTATAGTTTCTGTGAGAATCTAGGTGATCACTCTCAACAATGGTACGACAATTCTGCGTATCATCATGATACTCCAATCTTGCAGCCTTCTATGGGGTATGACAATTACAGAGATCCGGAGTACAACTCTATACTCCAAGAGCTTAAAAACTCAGTCGCTGCCCTTCGTGCCTCGGTCCAGCAACCTGTGCACAATTCCCAGTCTGTAGGATATTATCCTCCTATCCAGCAAGATGTCTGTACCTTTCCATCTCCAATGCAGACCTCCTATGACAACACTTATTATCCGGACAATAGGAGTCACCATAACTTTGGTTGGGAACAGTATGTCCTCCCGCAGCAACTACCGCAAGATAATTATCCTTCCGGATTCCATCAACCTAATGGAGAGTATGACTGGCACTACTCGCAATCCTAGTACCTGTCATATCCACAAAATGACTATTTTGATCAACAGTGGGCCCCTCAAGATTTCCAGAGTCAGCAACTAGGTCCCGACTCTTCTTTGCCTTACAACTTTCATACTCAGTCGGACTACAATCAAGAGTTGGCACCTCAGCTTCCCTTGGTTGAACCGCCTCCGTTGGCTACTAAACCCTGTCTAGAGGACCTTCTCTCTCAGTACATTGCCCAGCAACAACAGTATTTCCAAGGTCTAAAACACCAACAACAGCAATCTATGGAGAGCTTGGAGCAACGTCTAGTTCAATTAGAAAATGAAATAGAGGAAGTCAATTTCATTAGCCCCCCAATAGCCTATCCTGAGGAGAGTGACATGGCCACTGTCTATAATGAGGAGTCGCACAATTGGACCAAGTACCAGAATTGCCAGGATGAAATAGAAGTTGTTACCACTCTTAGATCAAGCCCGAGTATTGAGGAGCCAGTGTATCCTTATTCGGTGCCTTTAATAGCACCAAATCTTGAACCTACCTCAGAGCAACCTATTTCTCACTCTATCTCTGCTGACCTTGATGACGATCTTCATGACACTAAGCTGTGTTTCGATCGTAGGATCCCAGCTATCCTAGATTTACTGTTCTTCCCCACCTCCCTTGGATTGTGCAACAATAGCGATGAACCCGAGTCTCAATCTTTGGTGCCCTTAACAGCACCAACTTCTGGACCGAGCACAGAGGAACCCAGTTCCATCTCTATCTATGATAATTCTTTCTCTGCCCTGGATGTAGACATTCCCACCGATGAGCCGTGCCTAGAACATGGGACTCCCGCAGTCCTGGACCTACCGTTCCCTACCGAGGAGGAACATATTGAGTGCAGGGATTAGAACATCCCTATCACATTAGGAAACATTGAGGAAGAGGTCAACAGTTTTCACCCGTCACCCTACGTCGATGTTGTCGAGAAACCGTATGTCATGGAGAGTCTAATTTAGGACTCTCATGAGGAAAAATTATCCCAGTGTCAAGAACACTTTGCGCCTGACTTCATCTCGAAGTCAGACAATTATGGTATTACTGATCTGCAGGAGTTTGCTCCATTCAGTTACATTCCCGCTAAACTCAATAAGTTTGTGGCTCTACTAACCACGGCCAGAGAACACCCTTCTACCCTCTTCTTTATTCTCTCAGAGCAACTTCGATCCCTCCCCGTTGCACTCAATGCTTTTTTACATCTGCTCAGAGCACTTACTGCCCTTCTCTCAGTCTACACTGAGAAAGACCTATTCTACACAGGTGTACCTAGACAAGGGATAGGATAATTATTTCCGTTCCACCTTAGGTGCCAGGAAGACTGCAGATCCACTCAGTCTCTATGAGTTTTAACTTGGTTGGGGGTACTTGATATACCCCCGTCATGTCTGGCTGAAGACGTAAAACTTAGTACTTTCGGAAAGGCAATTCCAATATTCCTAGAGTACATGAGTCTCATGCATTTGTTATTAACTGTTATATCATTGGAAATATAGGTACATTCATTCTTTCAATCATCAGGTACCACACACTGTCGAGTTTCTATCGGCTTGGTAACATCCTCCCTGAACCTTTGCATCATCATCACCGATTTTTCATCATTTTATGTCTCGGTCATGAGCACCGAGGATGGTGTTGTATTTTGGTTGGGGTGGGTATTTACAAGAACTCATATCTTCATTTTGAAAAAAAATAAAAAATAAAAATAAAAATAAAAAAAATAAATTTTATTTTTATTTTTGGGTGGTTTCCGATGTTTTTCGAAATTTTCTAGAATTTCAAAAATGTGTCAAATACCCTGACTTTGATTAACTGAAAACCTCCGTTAAGTCAGTATTGAGGATAACAATTTTTGTTAAAGGTTAGCTTTGAGTCAAGTCAAGCGTGGCTACAGCAGGTTTGAAAACACTATTAACATCAGAGTCATCCTAAGTTTGAAAACTCTAGAGATCCTATGAGAAGAATTATGGAGACCTAACTAGTGAGCTTTCGAGCCTTTAATCATTTCAGAGGGTTTTACAACAATCCTGAGTCACCAGATGACTCACTATTCTTCATGCCCGTAATATTCATTGAGAGATCTCATTATCTTTTGCTTCGATCATAAAACTCGGAACGACATCAACATTGGAATACATCGACAGAACCTTCTCTATATCCAGTCAAGACAGTATACATGATAGTGCAAACCTTCTCGAGACTTGTGGGTCCTCGATCAACCACAGAAGCTTATCTCAAGTCTACAATCAACCTGAAAGAGATCAATTGGACCAGTGAGCTCAGTAAACCAATGAACCATCTCGAGACAATCATCAGAACCTGGGATGTGTTGATAATCCCCTGACCAATCACAGAAGCCAAGAGCAAACTTGTCAACAAAGTGGACCACAGAACCTAGACCTATTTGCTGGACCTATCATTGTGACTAAAATGTGGGTCAGTAGTTGAACTGAAGTGATGAGCCAAGTGCCGGGCCACAATGTTTGACAAAAAGTGTTGGGTCGAGACGACGGACAACCATTTGGCACTTACAAAACAAGGGACAAATATTTGGGTAGTGTTAACATCAAGGAAAATATCGACTAAAATGAGCAGGTCCACACAGAAATGATGATGGTATAACGTTGAATGTTTTTACATGGGCCAAACCGGTGAGCAAATTGTTGGGGCATGTTGTTGAATCCATAAGATGTCCACATATGAAAATGGTCGAAGCCTCAAGATGGACGGTGATTCAACAGACGGCTATGATATCCACAAGACAAGAAATGGCCTCGATATGGTGATACATGGAATATCTTGGCTGTCGAAGGGGTGGATTTGTCTTCAACCGTGAACGACTTGCAAACAAGGCCCCACTTCTCTTTTTCTCTCTCTAAAACCTCTTTCTCTTTCTAGATCTCACTTGTTATCTTTTTCTCTCTCTTGATGTTTCTCTCTCTCTAGCTTTTCATGTTGCTTTTTTTATTGCTTTTTAGTTAGGAATTTTTCATTCAAGCAATGTATTTCTTTTAGTTTAATTTGATTAATAAAATAGTTTATTTTCAGTTCAATTTATTGTCTTCATTATTTCGTATGCTTTTAATGATCCATAAATTCTCTCTCTAAAAATATCATGTTTTAAAGCGAACCACCACTCTCACCCCTCCATCCTGTCTTTTTTAGCAATTTCTGTAAAAGTTTTTGTCATTTCATGCTCTGAATCGCGCTAATCCGACTAATCCCGAGTGCGGATTTGACTCCGACCTTCCACTGTGCAAGCAAGTTTCTATTTTGCTGGAATAAGTCTCGGATAATTACAAATGTGTTGAGATTAGGGTCGTTCTCTCAACGACGGAAAAACCCTAATTTTACCTACATAAAGAGGTCCGCGAGTGAGAGCATTATGTCCAAACCGTTAATGAGAAGAAATGCTCAAATCCAACAGCTATGAATAACAAATCATAAAACCATATTTATTTCCTTGTGTTATTTCTCATCTCTTTTATCTGGATTGATCAGATGGGCAATAGATAAAAAATCATTAGGACTGAAAATAGTAACCTAGCATAAATGAACTTTTTTGCTTGACCACTGAGCACATTCTTTAACCTTGTTCCACGATAGGCTTTCATGAATTAATGGACAGTCGGGGTATACTAGCAAATACTTATTCCAAAGGATGTTTTTGTAGTTTTCTAAAATTTGATAAAAGAATGGACCACATTATAAATTTGTAACCATTAATAAAACTTTGGACATATTATGAAAGACTAAGAAGTCGTCGATAAATTGGGTGGTCAGGATTGCTATCGTGTACGTTCAGGATTAAATTGCAACCCCAACTCTAACTTTCCTTTTGACAGGTGAGACTCCTTCCATTCAAGCTTTCCTTGACAGTAACAAAAAGTCACATACATCACCATTCTCTATTCTCATCGAATTGAAATGTCAACAAGTTTTTGTGTTGACTGTTTCAATTTTCCAACTCGTGCTAACTACGCAATGACTTAGAAAGGTAGATGACAAGGTGTACTCCTAAAGACAATGCCTTCACATCTTTGTTGCTAGGTATTCTAATGTCGAGTTTGTGTTGGAGTTTAGCTAATATTCATAGAGTAGAGTCTTCAAAAGGTTACTCAGGAAAAAATCTCGTGGAAATAAAAGAGAATAAAAAGCAACGCGGCAAACTTTTAAGCGATAATGGCATAAAATAAACACTTTTAAACGAATACCAATGTCTTTTATAGGTTGATTCTTAACCGTGGGATTTGTAGCATTAGTTGGGGTATGAAGATCCAATGCTATAAATAACCAATCAGCCTTATTTTCAGTATGTAGGTCGACCTAAGTATGGGACAAATATCCATACAATATTAGTGATTTGTAACCATTGGATTTGTGTCTTTTTATGGATTGATTTTTAACTATGGGATATCTAACATGATTTGGGGTACTCAAATCTAAAAGTTAGAAATAACTAATCAGCCTAATTTTTAGTATGTAGGATGTGACAAACATCAATACGATTGTGGTATATCATCAACGTTGATGACGGGCATCCGTATTTGTTGCATCATGTGCCACTTAGGTTTTAGCCATTGCGATTTTGGTACAAGTTAATCATCGTAAAAAAATTATCAAAATAATTTTATTTGTTATTTTTAAAATTTTTTCATTAAATTAGCATTGATAACAGTAAACTGATGGATGACAAAAAATAACAATCATTGTAACATAAAGTTAAAGAGATGATATTTCTCTTTTGTAGATAAGTAGAAAATTTAATTCTGTTAGATATCTAAACAACTAAAATATGAATTCCTTGGGAATTCCAAGTAAATTCCATGGTGCCACCATACACAAGAAATTTCAATTCTTGGAATTCAAATTCTCAAAAATCACAAATCCCGGAATTCTATTTTCAATACCAAATCCATGTCTGGTTGCCAAACAGACCGTAAGATGAAACTTAAGGCGTTACTTCTTTATACCTAGTCTGCATGTTTATCATTCGAAACATTGCCACATGGCAAACTTTTCGGCCTACTAGTTATTGAACCTAAAAACCAACAATCAGCTTGCTAGCTATTAGAAGTGAGCACTTAATTGTCTTGGCCTCCATGAAGGGTTCCACGGGTGAGAACGTTGAGTCCAAACCGCTAATGAAAAGAAATGCTCAAATCCAATGGCTAGGAATCACAAATCATAAAACTAAATTTATTTCCTTTGTGTTATTTCTCATCTCTTTTATCTCTATTGATCAGATGAGCAATAGATAAAAAAATCATTAGGACTGAAAACAGTAACCTAACATAAATGAACTTTTTTGCTTGACGACCGAGCAAATTCTTTAACCTTGTTCCCTAACAAGCTTGGTTAAATTAATGGATAGTCGGGGTATACTGGCAAATACTTAATTCGGAGGGATGTTTTTGTAGTTTTCCAAAATTTGATAAAAGAATGGACCACATTCTAAATTCGTAACCATTAATGACACTTTGGACATATTATGAAGGACTAAGAAATCATTGATAAATTAGGTGGTTAGGATTATTATCGTGTATGTTCAGGATTGAAATGCAACCCCAACTCTAACTTTCCTTTTGACGGGTGAGACTCATTCCATTCAAGCTTTCCTTGACAGTAATAAAAAGTCACATACATCACCATTCAGCCAACTCTAACTTTCCTTTTGACGGGTGAGACTCATTCCATTCAAGCTTACCTTGACAGTAATAAAAAGTCACATACATCACCATTCTCCGTTCTCATCGAAATGTCAACAAGTCTTTGTGTTGACTATCTCTATTTTTTAACTCGTGCTAACTATGCAATGACTTTAGAAAGGTAGATGACAAGGTGTACTCCTAAAGACAATACATTCACATCATTTTCGCTGGGTACTCCAGTATCTAGTTCGTGTCTGATTTGAGCTAATATTCATGGAGTGGACTCTTCAAAAGGTTACTCAATAAAGAATCCCGTGAAAGAAAAAGAGAATAAAAAGCAACGTGACAAATTTTTAAGCGATAATGGCATAAAATAAACACTTTTAAACGAATACAAGTGTCTTTTATAGGTCGATTTTTAACCGTGGGATTTTTAGCATTAATCGGGGTATGAAGATCCAATGCTATAAATAACCAATCAGCCTTATTTTTTAGTATATAGGTCCACCCAAGGATGGGACAAATATCCATACAATATTAGTGATTTGTAACCATTGGATTTGTGTCTTTTTATGGATTGATTTTTAGCTATGGGATATCTAGCATTATTTGGGGTACTCAAATCTAGAAGTTAGAAATAACTAATCAGCCTGATTATTAATTTGTAGGTCCACATTGGGATGGGACAAACATCAATACGGTTGTAATTCATCAACAGTGCGCGTTGATGACGGGCATCCGTATTTGCTGCATCATGTGCCAGTTAGGCTTTAGCCATTTCGATTTTGTTATGAGTTAATCAAGGTTAAAAAATTATCAAAATAGTAATATTTGTTATTTTTAAAAATTTTTCATTAAATTAACATTGATAAAAGTAAACTGATGGATGACAAAAAATAACAATCGTTATAACATAGAGTTCATGAGATAATATTTCTCTTATGTGGATAAGTAGAAAATTCAATTTTGTTAGATATCTAAATCAGTGGGAATTCCAAGTAAATTCCATGGTGCAACCAAATACAAAAAATTTCAATTCTTCAAATTCAAATTCCCAGAAATCACAAATCCTGGAATTCTATTTTCAATTCCAAATCCATGTTTGGTTGCCCAAGAGACCTTAAGATGAAACTTAAGGCGTTGCCTCTTAATACCTAGTCTGCATGTTTATCATGCAAAATATTGCCACATGGCAGAATTTTGGCCCGCTAGTTATTGAACCTACAAACCAACAATCAGCCTGCTAGCCATTAGATATGAGCACTTAGGTAGTGTTTGGGAAAGCTTTTCGGGAAGCGCTTCTCTAGCTTTTGACACCGAAATGCACTTCCTTAGCATAAATGGTTGTTTGGTTTACAAAAACACTTTAGATTCCAACATCCAAAAGAAGCTAGAAGTGTTTTTTTAAGAAACACATCCGAGGGTGTTTCTTAAAAGAGCACTTCCACGCTTTTGCGGGAAGCAAATCACCGTGAAAAAGATTCTCTTATTTTGTCACTTTTGCCCTTATTCAAAACACATACGACAAGAAAATAGAAACCTCTCTTTCTCTCTCACCGAAACCACAGTCGTAAAGTCGTGAAGAAGAACAATAACAGCACATCTCTTTTTCTCTCTTATCATAGTCGAGCAACTAGAGATAAGCATTCAATTTCTTTTGTTGTTAGCCATATCAAGCAGATGGGGTTTATTCCCACTGTTATGTCTCTGTATTCTCTTTTCTATCTATATTTTAATCAGTTGCAAAACAATTCTCTGAAATTGAAAAAATTCAAATTTCTGCCATAATATAAGAAAGGATAAAAGAGAAAAAAAACAAAGAGATTTGAAATTTTATTTATTCTCATTGGGTAAAAAGAAAAAGGGGTAAGAGAGGAAGAAATAGAGGAAGTAAGAGCTTGGTTGTTTTGCTACTCCTTTGTGTGACCCTTTTTATCCTCCTCTTTGCCTAAGCTTTTTCTTTCTCTTTTTTTGTTTCTTTACTCTATTGAGTTTGCTAGCTCTCTGTATTATAAATGTACAGTACTACTACTTCCTTTCCTTTCTTCTTACGGAGTTCTATCACTGTCTTTTTAGCTCTCTGTGGTGTTTACCTTTTTTATTTATTATGGGTAATATTCTAATGTGTGGCAGCACAAGAGAACACAACACAACAAAAAACATAAGAGTAAAACTTCTATCACAACGCGTTGTGACTGAAGAACGCACAATATGAGCCACATGGCACACTCTTAATGGACGCTGACCATATGGATGTTTGACCAACCCCTCGGTGGACCTGCTAACCAAAAATCAGCCTGATTAGTATTTTGCAACCTTCGAATCTTTGGACCCAAATAACGTTCAATAATGCTCAAATTCCTATGATTAAAATCAACCCTT
Source organism: Euptelea pleiosperma (assembly GCA_035048495.1). Classification (NCBI taxonomy): domain Eukaryota; kingdom Viridiplantae; phylum Streptophyta; class Magnoliopsida; order Ranunculales; family Eupteleaceae; genus Euptelea; species Euptelea pleiosperma. The sequence continues at coordinate 28,114,467 of CM068548.1, read as the reverse complement.
GAAAATAACTTCAATCCAACGCTCAGAAATTGCCATGTTCATAGCTTTTTTTCTTTCTTGTGGTTTTGTCTTTGGCACTCCAGATTTGTTATGTTCTTTCACGTCGAAGAATGTTTCGATCACTACCTCTGTTAGGTCCACTTGTATAGGTGAGGAAACTATGATCAGGGTAGCCTACAACACAAAAGAGATTGTAGATGAGTGAAAAACTCACATGCACTCTGTAAAAGGGGGATAAGCACATATAAAACACATTAACCTTACAAGGCTCATTGGTTCTTGTTATGAATAATTAGATTCAAAAACCCCATGTTCTGAATAATAAGCAACACTTTAAGTTCAAGTCCTCCCTCTTCCACATAGCTGATTTTGACATTACTTGCACATAGATTCAAAAGTGTTGCTTACTGATTTTAATAAATTATATAGACATGTGTGGGTCAATGTGTTTGTGTCTCTTAAAGTAATTTCATAATAGACATACCTAAATAATTAAAAAACACAAAATTGAAAAGTACATGGATTGGGAAATCGAAGGAACAAAAAACAAGTTTACACATTTGGTTAGAACTTAATTGCATGAACCAAGGTGTACTATTTCTTGTTTTCTTCTTAGATTTTTGTTTTCCTCTGAGGTCTCCTTTCTTTAATATATTTTCTTGGTCTTATAAAAAAAATCTAGGGTGCACCTTCCATAATTAAGCAAGGAACATTACTGACTTTATAGGTGGAGCCCTTTGATATATAGATACCAAAAATCAAATTGATTGATAATTTTTTGACAGGCCTTGACACGCATCCCGACATGTACAGTTTCCCTTCGTATGATGAAGTCCCCAAGAAAATCCAACGTAGTCAGAAGTATTGGCCTTTTTTAAGGTAAAATTTAATTACATATATTATGACACACGAAAGGTTTAATTTCAATTAATTTATTAACGTATTGTCATTTTAAAAACAAGAAGGATTGTGTCGGAGCTATAGATGGTACGCATATCTCTGCACATGTTCCGTTAGATGAACAAGTAACATACCGAAGACTAAAAGGGTTAACCCACAATGTAATGGCTGCATGTTCATTTGACATGCTCTTTATATATGTGTATGCTGGTTGGAAAGGGACGGCAAATGGCTCTAAAGTATTTGATGTGGCCATTAATACCCCCACTTTGAAATTTCCTCATTCACCTCGAGGTATCAAAAATGAAGTTCTTTATATAATTTATCATTGTTTGATCAAATACGTAATTAAATTATTTGTATACATTTTCAACAGGCAAATATTACGTGGTTGATGCTGGATACCCATTAATGAATGGGTTTTTGAAACCATATCGAGGTTGCCGTTATCATCTCCAAGATTTTCGAAGAGGATCACAGGCGAAGGGGAAAAGAGAATTATTCAACCACGTATATTCTTTCCTGCGTAATGTCATTAAGCGAACCTTTGGTGTTTTGAAGGCACGATGGCCCATACTTAAACAAATGCCTTCATATAAACTACCGACACAACGGAATATTATTATTGCTTGTATAACACTACATAACTATATCAGAAGAGAAGTACTAGCAGATCAAGAATTCACCCTTTACGAAGATGAAGATTATGTTGAGGAATCAAGTACTGGTTCAGTATATCATGAACCCGCTGCACCTGAGCAACATTCAACTCATAACGAGATGGAAGGCAAAAGAGCACAAATAGCTGAAGTGATCAAAATTGATTTTGATCAACGCAATTTAGATTTGTCTTAGATACATTGTATTATGACTTCTTACCATTACTTTTATGGATAGATGAATTTTATTTTATAAATTGATGGGTTTCATGTTATGGGATGTGTTTCATTTAGATTGTTTGTTTTATATATTTTGTGTGTTTTTAGTGTTATTTCATTCTTGAGAGCTACAAGATGTAATTCAAAATATAGTATTTGCCTTAGGTGAGCTAAAAATATAAACTACTCTCTTTTATTTAATGTAAGGGTATTCGTGACATTTTGACAGAATTCAGAAACTCACAGCTAGTTTTGTCAAACAACAATATCAGCTTCTACACACAGAACAACACTTCACCAGCATGGTTTACCAAACAATATTCTAGAAAAGAGCGCTTCTCAGCGGCTGCTTCCAGAGCTTCTGCAGAAGCGCTTTTCCACAGCGCTTCTACAGAAGCATTCCCAAACAGGACCTTAATTGTCTTAGCCTCCGTGAAGAGGTCCACGGGTGAGAACATTGAGTTCAAACCGTTAATGAAAAGAAATGCTCAAATCCAACGGCTAAGAATCACAAATCATAAAATTAAAATTATTTCCTTTGTGTTATTTCTCATCTCTTTTATCTGCATTTATCAGATGGGCCATAGATAAAAAAAAAAAATCATTAGGATTGAAAACAGTAACCTAGCATAAATGAACTTTTTTGCTTGACCACTGAGCACATTCTTTAACCTTATTCCACGACAGGCTTTGGTGAATTAATGTACAGTCGGGGTATACTCACAAATACTTAAACTGGAGGGATGTTTTGGTAGTATTCCAAAATTTGATAAAAGAATGGACCACATTCTAAATTCGTAACCATTAATGACACTTTAGACATATTATGAAAGACTAAGAAATTGGGTGGTCAGGGTTGTTATCGTGTACGTTCAGTATTAAAATGCAACCCCAACTCTAACTTTCTTTTTGACGGGTGAGACTCCTTCCATTCAAGTTTCCTTGAGAATAACAAAAAGTCACATACATCACCGTTCTATGTTCTCCTCGAATTGAAAGGTCAACAAGTCTTTGTATTGACTGTCTCAATTTTCCAACTCGTGCAAACTACGTAATGACTTTAGAAAGGTAGATGACAAGGTGTACTCCTAAAAACAATGCCTTCACATCTTTTTCGATGGGTATTCAAGTGTCTAGTTCGTGTCACATTTGAGCTAATATTCATGGAGTAGACTCTTCAAAAGGTTACTGAGGAAAGAATCCCGTGAAAAAAAAAGAGAATAAAAAGTAACGTGGCAAACTTTTAAGCGATGATGGCATAAAATAAGCACTTTTAAGTGAATATCAATATCTTTTATTAGTTGATTTTTAACCATTGGATTCTAGCATTAGTTGGGGTATGAAGATCCAAAGCTATAAATAACCAATCAGCCTTATTTTTAGTATGTAGGTCCACTTAGGGATGGGACAAATATCCATACAATATTATTGACTTTTAACCTTTGGATTTGTGTCTTTTTATGGATTGATTTTTAACTATGGGATATGTAGTATTATTTGGGCTACTCAAATCTAAAAGTAAGAAATAACTAATCAGCCTGATATATAGTATGTAAGTCCATATAGGGATGGGACAAACATCAATATAGTCTATTTTATCTAATAATGTGCCACATGGCTGATAATGTGGTCATCTTCAACATTAATGATGGGCATCCGTATTTGTTGCATCATGTGCCAGTTAGGCATTAGCCATTGAGATTTTGGTACGAGTTAATCATGGTAATTAAAAAAACTATCAAAATAAATTTATTTGTTATTTATAAAATTTTTTAATTAAATTAACATTTATTACAATAAACTGATGGATGACAAAAAATAACAATCGTTATAACATAAAGTTAATGAGATGACATTTATCTTATGTAGATAATTAGAAATTTAATTATGTTAGGTATCTAAACAGTTAAAATTAGAATTCATTGGGAAGTCCAAGTAAATTCCATTGTGCAACCAAAGTCTAGAAATTTCAATTCTTGGAATTCAAATTCTCAGAAATCACAAATCCTAGAATTCTATTTTCAATTCCAAATCCATGTCTAGTTTCCAAACAAACCCTAAGACGAAGCTTAAGGTTTTGCCTCTTAATACCTAGTCTGCATGTTTATCATACAAAACATTGCCACATGGCCCACTAGTTATTGAACCTACAAGCCAACAATCAGCTTGCTAGCCATTAGATGTGAGAGCACTTAATTGTCTTGGCCTCTATGAAGAGGTCCACGGGCGAGAACATCGAGTCCAAACCGTTAATGAAATGAAATGCTCAAACCTAACGGTTAGGAATCACATATCATAAAACCAAATTTATTTCTTTTGTGTTATTTCTCATCTCTTTTATCTGCATTAATCAGATGGGCCATACATAAAAAATCATTAGGACTAAAAACAGTAACCTAGCATAAATGAACTCTTTTGCTTGACCACTAAGCACATTCTTTAACCTTGTTCCACGACAGCCTTAGGTGAATTAATGGATTGTCGGGGTACATACTCTCGAATACTTAATCTGGAGGGATGATTTTGTAGTTTTCCAAATTTTGATAACAGAATGGACCACATTCAAAATTCATAACCATCAATGACACTTTGGACATATTATGAAAGAATATGAAATTGTCGGCAAATTGGGTGGTCAGGATTGTTGTCGTGTATGTTCAAGATTAAAATGCAGCCCCAACTCTAACTTTCCTTCTGTCGGGTGAGATTCCTTCCATTCAAGCTTTGCTTGTCAATGGACCAGACTGTGAGATAGTTTAAATGACACAATAACAACAAGTCACATACATCACCATTCTTTGTTCTCATCGAATTGAAATATCAACAAGTCTTTGTGTTGGCTATCTCAATTTTCCAACCCGTGCTAACTACGTAATGACTTTAGAAATATAGATGACAAGGTGTACTCCTAAAGAAAATGCCTTCACATCTTTTTCAGTGGCTATTCTAGTGTCTAGTTTGTGTCACATTTGAACTAATATTCATGGAGTAGACTCTTAAAAAGGTTACTCAGAAAGAATCCCGTGAAACAAAGAAAAGAATAAAAAGCAATGTGGCAAACTCTTTCAGTTCTGCTGTGAAATAATTTAATGACCTACACACCAAAAATCAACTAGATTAATTGGCTATTAGTATTCGTTTGAATTCCCCCTCCCAAAATCTTTTTGGAGCATTGACCTTATGGATGTTTGGTCCATCTCTTGATGGATGTACACATCAAAATCAATTTAATTGGTAATTTCTAACGAGTGGATTTGGATGCTAAGATATAATTGTTCGAAATCGTTGATCATGCTGATTTTTGTTATCTTGGTCCACCAAGAGGTTGAGCAAACATCCATAAGGCCGTGGGCCGCGCCCTAAAAGATGTTCCACATAGCATTTTAGAATTTTAGTAGAACCTAACAAATTACAAAAGCATCCCACCAAAAATTTCTTACGTATTGAAAGCCTCCTAGCTCTGTCACTCGATGGGCCAGAGATAAAAAAATTAGTAGGATTAAAAACCCTAACCTTGCATAAATGAACTATTTGCTTGATCACTAAGCACATCTTTAATCTTGTTCTAGGATAGGCTTGGGTGTATTAATGGACAATCGGGGTGTCCTTGCAAATACTTAATCTAGGGAGGGATATGTAATTTTCCAAAATTTGACAAAAGAATGAATCACATTTTAAATTCCTAACCATCAGATCAATGACACTTTTGGACATATTATGAAAGACTAAGAAATGGTCGGTAAATTGGATGGTCAGGATTGTTTGTCGGGTTTATGTTAGCCATTTTCAAATTTTCTTAGTTTACCAAATATACCCAACCCATCCTTCCATTCAAACTTTCCTTATCAATGGACGAGACTGAGACGGCATAAATGTCGTAATGAGAAGTTTGCATACAATACAATTTTGGCCCCTCACCTACCAACTCATGTCGACTACGCGATGACTGTGGATAATAAGTTGTCTTGAACTCCTAGGGACAATGTCTCCACATCTTTTTTTAACTCCTTTGATGGGTGGGACTCCCATTCAAGCTTTCCTTGTCAATGGATGAGACTGTGAGATAGCTCAACTGACACGTAACAAGTCTTTGTGTTGATCGCAACCGTCTGTATTTTCCAACTCGTGTTGACTACGCAATGACTTGTGCCTTCACTTCTTTTCTACTGTCTAGATTGTGTTTGATATTGCATTTTAAATAATATTTGTGATGGAGTAGAATCTTCAAAAAGTTCGAAAATGAATCTTGAGATGGTAAAAATAGACTGTCCATAATTCTTCAACTTCTAAACCAGTCTATGAATAGACTGTCCATAATGCTGAAATCCAATGATAAAAAATCACCAATCAGGCTGTTTTTTTATGTGTAGGTCCACCATGAGGTGGTCCAAATATTAAAGAGTCAATAGACCCGGTACTCCCTATAATCATGTTAAAATACAGCGAAATATGATTACCTATCGCCATTTAATTGGTCACTGCTAGGTACCCTTCGTAGATAAACCCTATTGATTTTAAAGTCACTAGGGGTACACCACGGGTGATGCACATGCACTGTGGCACCACTTACACATGACAAACTCTTAGAGATCACTGACCGTAGCTGCTTGGCCCGTCCCTAGTAATCATCCTGATTACTAATTTCAATGCGTTGGATTAGAGTTTTTTTTTTTATAGTTTGGTTTCAACCATGGATTTTGAGCATTCTTCGGCAAATAACAAAACGACACCGTCATGCACCGTGATAACGTCCATGGCCATTGTACCATGTGATCATTTCTCTTTTAATAATGAGGTATGTATGGTACATTTAATTAACTTTTTGTTTTTTATTTTTTTTTTGTTTTCTATTTTTTGCAAACATCCATGTGGCACACTCTTAAGCGTGGATTTCGAGCATTATTTGGCTTACTCAGATCCAAAGGCTAGAAATCATTAATCATGCTGATTTTTGTAACCTACCTCTAGCTAGGTATGTTTTAGCCTCCTGGCTCTGCCACTTGGTGAGCCAGAGATTAAACAATTATTAGGACTAAAAACACTAACCTTGCATAAAATGAACTATTTGCTTGATTACTAAGCACATTCTTTAACATTGTTTTAAGACAGGCTTGGGTGTACTTGCAAATACTTAATCCGGGGAGGGATGTTTTGTAGTTTTCCTGAATGTGACAAAAGAATGGATCACATTCTAAAGTCCTATCCATCAGATCAATGAAACTTTCGGACATATTATGAAAGACTAAGAAATAGTCGGTAAATTGGATGGTCAAGATTGTTGTCGAGTTTTCAAATTTTCTTAGTTTACCAAATACCCAACCCATCCTTCTATTCAAGCTTTCCTTATCAATGGACGAGACTGAGATGGCTTAAATGACACGTAACGAGAAGTTTGCATACAATACAATTTTGGTCCCTCACCTTCCAACTCGTGTCGATTACGCAATGACTGTAGATAATAACGTGTCTTGAAGTCGTAGGGACAATGTCTCTCCATCTTTTTTTCTCTCCTTTAATGGGTGGGACTCCCATTCAAGTTTTCATTGTCAGACAGTGAGATAGCTCAAATGACACGTAGCAAGTCTTTGTGTTGATCGACTGTCTCAATTTTCCAACTCGTGTTGACTACGCAATGACTTTAAAAAGGTGTCAGATTCTTTAAATGCTCGGGCTCTAGTTACCGCCCTAAAATGACAGGCTCACAGGACACAATATGAGCCACGTGGCACACTTGCAGAGGCCTCTGAATTTATGAATGTTTTGCCAATTCCTAAGTGGACCTACAAACCAAAAACTAGCCCTACTGATTGGTGATTTATAGGTGTTGGATTGGACTTATTTTCATGGGTTAATAATCTCAGCTGTGGGAATTTGAGCAGCATTTGCGGTACAAAGATCCAACTTCTAGAAATCACTTATGTGGCTGATTTTTGGTTTGTAGGTTCACCTAGGGATTGGCCAAAAATCCATACGGTCATAGTCCTCTAAGATTGTGCCACGTGGCTAATATTATGTCATTTTGTATCAAGTCCAAGAGACTTGTCTTGTGGACTGAAATGTCTAAGTTCAATAACTTAGTGCTGCTACACTATAGGCTAAGGAATTTAAGACTTTATGGACCATATGAGAAGGGTTAGGATCGGGAGACAACCATTTTGGCGTACCCATATAGAAGATGAATCAATGGCTGATTTTCGTTGAGGATGATCTCCTCACCATATAGATCACCCCAACAGAAAATCAGCCCATTCTGAAATTTTTAACCCCATCAAATGTGGTTCTCAAGTTACATGGTAAAAATAGATGGTCCATAATTCAATTACTAAACCAGTCTACGAATATCAGAATGATTTGAATTTTTGTGAGGATGATCTCCTCACCATAGAGATCATCCTCACGAAAAATCAGCCATTGATTCATCTTCTATGTGGGTACGCCAAATGGCTGTCCCCCAATCCTGACCCTTCTCATATGGTCCATAAAGTCTTAAATTCCTTGGCCTATAGTGTAAATTGTCATCATGTTTATTTTTGGCATTTCAACTTTTCTTGGTGGCCCAAGATCGCTTTACATTTAGTGACAGATAGCAAAATGTCAATATGTATACATCACCATTTTGTGACCTCACACAGACTAAAACACCACTGTCTTGTGTCTCAATTTTCCAACTCGTGGTGACCAAGGTTTAAAAGAGCCCGTTTCAACAGTATAACGGACTGGGGGTGTTACCGTTAAAACCTTTTAAAATAGCCGTTAAAACGAATTGTAACGGACGGGCAAAAAAGGAAAAAAATGGATTTTAACGAATTTAACTGAAAAAAAAATGTAAAAATGGTGCTGAAATTCAAAAGTTGAAATTTGAATTTCAAAATTTCCACGTGGCACACTCTTAAGCGTGGATTTCGAGCATTATTTGGCGTACTTAGGTCCAAAGGCTAGAAAACATTAATCATGCTGATTTTTGTTATGTACGTCTAGCTAGGTATGGTTTAGAGTTTAGACATCCATACAGTCAATGGCCACCAATAGAGTGACACGTGGCTCACATTGTGTGATCCATCATCAACATGAGGGACATCTACCACTAAATTGTTTTTAGGGGAAGGAGTTCACTCGCTAAATGATGGGAAAAGGAAAGTGGCCTAAATACTAAAGTACCCTTAAAAACTAAAAAACTTTAAAAAATTACAAAATCACAGCAAAGCGTTTCACCTAAAGATTAAATCAAGGTTTAAAATGACGGCGGTTATAACAAAAATAATGGCCGTTATAATGGATTTGGACCTACCCCGTTACGTTATGTACCGTTAAAATGCAAAAAAAATAACTGCCATTTTTTCGTTATAATGGTCGTTATTTTCCCTTATAACAAAAATAATGACCGTTATTTAATGGAAAAAATGCGAAAAAACAGCCGTTTTCTTCGTTATATTCTATTTTTCCCATTATTTTACTTTTTTTTTAATTCAAAATCAAATTTCAAAATCTAAAAATTGAATTTCAGCTCCATTTTTTCCATTATTTTCCATTTTTGCCCCTGAGCGTTACAATTCGTTATAATGGAAAAAACGGTAACGCTCCCAGACCGTTATACAGTTATAACGGCCCCTTTTAAACCTTAGATTAAAGCACCCTTAAAAAGTAAAAATTTTACAAAATTACAAAAACACAACATAAGCATTTCACCTAAAGACTAAAGTACCCATAAAAATTTTAAAACTTTAAAAAATTACAAAAAACACAACAGGGGCATTTCGGAGAGACTAAAAGCTCGCTCGTTGAACGTGTTGAACACATTAATTGAGGGTCAAGATGAAAAGTTGCGTAATTAAGGACTAAACTACCCCTAAAGGAGTAAAAAGATTAAAAAAAATAAAGAAATGTAAGGGGGCATTTTCGATAAAGTAGGGGTATTTTCAAGATTTCATGAGTTTATATCACAAGAACGGACTTCTCTTTGATTAGATTGATATTCCAAATCAATCTGTAATTAAATAAATATTATTACGGCCCACTTGGTTGGGTGGTTGATTGGTACCCTCCCGAGCTCCTTCACAATTCTAGCCTATCAAATAAGGAATATTTTTTTTTCCCAATTGGGCCAACAATTCCTAAGTGAGACCTATCAATGGTTTTGTGCCACGTGTGACCTTCTCACTCTTATTTCCTAATGTGAGTACTCCTTCAGTCTATATATACACATATGGGTTATCAAAGTGTTTTGTGCAACGGGAACTCAAAAACTTGTTTCTATCACGATGAAGTGGACGAGTAGTGTTGTGTGCTTCTGGGCTTCATTAGTTTTGCTTCAGTTTCATGGGTGTTTGGGGTGCTTGCAGCAGGAGAGGATTGCTCTCTTAGAATTCAAATCTTCTGTCAACTGGAGTACAGACGCTGGCCCCCTTCTCAATTCATGGGTTGATGATAGAGGGAGTGACTGTTGTGCTTGGGAGCGAGTCAAGTGTAACCGCACCACGGGCCGAGTGATTCACCTCTCCCTCAATTATACAAGGGAGGACTGGGACAGCAATTGGTTTCTAAACGTCACATTGTTTCTTCCCTTTGAAGATCTGCAGCGTCTGGACTTATCTGAGAATAACATTAAGGGATGGCTAAATAATGAAGGTATCTCCACTCGCTTATTAGAATTTGCCCCAATGTGCACTTCTTGCTTAATTTCAATGAATTTATTGATGATTACATTGACCCAATCATGAGTTTTACTAATTGATATCTATGGTTTCTTGCAGGTTTCGAAATATTGTCCAAATTGAAAAATCTGGAGATCTTAAACCTTGACGGGAATAACTTCAACAGCAGCATCCTACCATCTTTGGGTGCACTCACATCCCTTAAGTCTCTGTCTCTTAGCAGTATTTTTCAAGAAGAAGGGTCCTTTGTTGACCAAGGTATGTTTACTTATGGGTCCTCTGTTAACCAAGTTATATATGTTTAATTAGTTATTAGTTCTCTCAACGACATCCACTTTGTATATATGTATTTAATTTGTTGATGATGCTTAATTGGATTAGTAAATCAGTCCACTAAATGTAAAGAAAGTAAATGTGATAGAGCTGTGTGTGGTCTGTTATCCTCACTCAACACTGCAAGGCTACTACCATCATACACAGTGCACATGGCTCACCATCTCAGTCATGACAAGCCAAACCTAATGGCCCCTTTTTTTATATGTTGACCATTCATTCATGATGTATTCTACATTTTCTGTACTTCTCTCAGATCCCAATATATGGTCTAGATTAAACAAGCTGGAGCACCTGGACCTAAGTTTTAATTACTTCGGGAATCAAAGCGACTTGCAGTTTCTGGGATCACTCTCATCCCTCAGATCTCTAAACCTTGCGGTCAATTCTATGGACGGACAACTTTTCCTCAAAGGTACGAATGTTTATTTGTGCATCTCTAAGCAACTTGGAGGTCCTGAATTTAAGTGATAGTCGTGGCTTAATTTGGGTGTTGTACTCATTTTCCATTTAGATTGAATTGAACTTGGAATTATATCCTCCAAGGTAATTTTGATAGATCACCTGAATTTAGAAATCTTCTTTGGTTGTTGTTATCGGTTTTATGACTCAAACATGGGTGTTCCGGTGAACCACCACACATGAACCCAATAGAGACCAGTATGAGCCATTTGCCAAACTCTTATTAGAGACCACGGACCCTATAGATGTTTATGTGGACCTAAAGACAAATTCAGCCTGATCAGTGGTTTTTTACCATGGCATATCTAGCATTATTTGGGGTACACAATCCAAAGGTTAGAAATAACTACTCAGGCTGATTTATGGTATGTAGGGTCCATCTATGGATGATGGGCCAAATAACAATAATATGGTCAGTAGTCTCTAATAGTTTGTCATGTGGCTGAATAGAACCACTGGAATTTCAATGGGGTAAATAAGATGATTTAGATGGCGGCCTGGCTTGGGTTTTCATAAGTTGCCGATCCCTTTTTTTGGGCTCAGCTATTAAGCTTGAGCGAAATTGGGTTTGGGCCAAGAGTGGTCTTTGTAGAAGAAAATTGGTTAAGTAGAGACTGAAACTTGTAAAGAAAAGAAAATAAATACAATTAGGCATATTTTGGGCTTAATGAGTGTGTGTGTGTACGCTTTCGAGCCGAGATGGAGTGTTTGGGCACAAAGTTATTGGTCTCCCGAACTTGGGCTTTTATCAATATACAAGTCAATTTTCTGGTTGGGCTTAACAAATTGGGCTTGAGCCTACTACTGTTCACAAATCATAGGCTTAGTAACGAAGTCCACAAAATTTTTGTTATATATCTATTTGTTTTGTTTTTTCTTCCTTTCATTTTAAACGAAACCAACTCAAAGAGGGGTTTCTTATTTGAATACCGAAGTCGGTATCATAGATTTTTTCCTCGCTTATTAGTATTGCCCCATTGTGCACTTCTTGCTTAATTTCAATGAATCATGAGTTTTACTAATTGATATCTATGGTTTCTTGCAGGTTTCGAAGTATTGTCCAAATTGAAATATCTGGAGATCTTATACCTTGACTGGAATAGGTTCAACAGCAGCATCATACCATCTTTGGGTGCACTCACATCCCTTAAGACTCTGTCCCTTCGCGGTAGTTTACAAGAAGGGTCCTTTGTTAACCAAGGTATATATGTTTAATTAGTTATTAGTTCTCTCAACGACATCATTTGTTGATGATGCTTAATTGGATTAGTAAATCAGTCCACTAAATGTAAAGAAAGTAAATGTGATAGAGCTGTGTGCATTGGACGGGATTGAGATGGCTAAATAACTTCAACAGCAGCATCCTACCATATTTGGGTGCACTCACATCCCTTAAGTCTCTGTCTCAATGACATCCATCATTAGTTTCTCTCTTTGTATATATTTCCTTTCTCACACAAGAAACATCTCTTGACCATTCATGATATATTCTACATTTTCCCTATACTTCTCAGATTCCAACTTCTCTTGGTCTAGATTAACCAAGCTAGAGCACCTGGACCTAAGTTGGAATTACCTCAATCAAAGCAACTTAGAGTTTCTTGGATCACTCTCATCCCTCAGATCTTTATCTCTAAGTGACAGTAGTTTGGAAGGACCACTTTTCACCCAAGGTATGTTTATTTGGTTGTTGTACTCATTTTTTATTTTTTTATGTTTCTTTGTCTTGGATGCATTTCTTTATTTTGGTGCTCTATTTGTGTATTTCTCTCTCTTTAACACTCAAACTTTTGTGTTCGGATCAACAAGCACATCAACCCAAGCCAATGGGACATGAATCTTTGTTGACGGATGTTAATCATCAACGTTCATGATGGACCACAGTATGAGCCATGTGGCACACTATTAGAGACCATGAATGTTTGGCCCATCCCTAGTGCAGTTACAGACAAAAATTCAGCCTGATTACTGATGTGTAACCGTTGGATTGGAGTCTTTTTCATGGGATTGATTTTTATCCCTGGGATATATAGCCATTATTTGGGGTACACAAATCCAAAAGGTTATAAATAACAATTCAGGCTGATTTTTGGTATGCAGGTCCAACTAGGGATGGGCCTAACATCTATACGGTCAGTGGTTTCTAATATTGTGCCGTGTGGCTCATACTGTGGTCCGTCATCAAAGATTTGCTCATGTTGTCCCCCATCAATATTTATTCTCAGAATGTCCACAAGCCTAATGATGGAGCGGTAGATTGCCATGATTCAGTGATGTAGGTGTGCATTACCATCTCATCCTGATAATATCCTATCGGATCAGAGAGCGATGTGATTCCAACAAATACATAGTGAGGGTATTGGAATTAAATGTTTCATCATTTTCATGTGCGCATCCATCGAAGTGGTCTTTTATAGAAGAAATTGGTTTAATTAAGGAGAAGAAAAGAAATGAAACTGGGCCTACCTTGGGCCGAGAGAAGATGAAAGGGTGTGTGTGCTCTAATAGTTTGCCACGTGGCTGAATAGAACCACTGGAATTTCAATGGGGTAAATAAGATGATTTAGATGGCCTGGCTTGGGTTTTCATAAGTTCCCAATCCCTTTTTTTGGGCTCACCTATTAAGCTTGAGCAAAATTGGGTTTGGGCCAAGAGTGGTCTTTATAGAAGAAAATTGATTAAGTAGAGACAGAAACTTGTAAAGAAAAGAAAAGAAAAGAAATAGAATTGAGCATATTTTGGGCTTAATGATTGTGTGTGTGTGTGCGCACGCGCTTTTGAGCGGAGATGGAGTGAGTTTGGGCACAAAGTTATTGGTCTCCCGAACTTGGGCTTTTATCAATATACAAGTCAATTTTCTGGTTGGGCTTAACAAATTGGGCTTTTATCAATACACAAGTCATACCATCTTTGGGTTCACTCACATCTCTTAAGTCTCTGTCTCTTATCGGTATTCTTCCAGAAGAAGGGTCCTTTATTGACCAAGGTATATATGTTTACTTATTAGTTCTCTCAATGACATCCATCTTTAGTTTCTCTCTCTTTGCATATATTTTCTTTCTAAACATCTCTTCATGACCATTCATGATGTATTCTACATTTTCCCTACTTCTCAGATTCCAACATCTCTTGGTCTGGATTAACCAAGCTAGATCACCTGGACCTAAGTTGGAATAACCTCAGTCAAAGCAACTTAGAGTTTCTGGGATCACTCTCATCCCTCAGATCTCTATATCTACAAAGCAATGATTTGGAACGACCAGAACTTTTCCTCCCAGGTATGATTATTTGTGTCTCTCTCTGTGGGATATTCCTAACTTGCTTAATTTGGTTGTTGTACTCATTCTTTTTATTATTTCTTTCTCATCGATGTATTTCTTTATTTTGGTTCAGTATTGGCAAATCTGAGCAACTTGGAGATCCTGGACTTGAGTTTTAACGAATTCATTGGGAGTATTTCTCCATCTATAGGGGCTTTGACATCTCTTAAGGCTTTATCTTTGGCCGAGAATAACCTCAACAGCTCCGTATCAATACAAGGTAAAAGATATTTTAATGCGTCACACTTTGCACAATAAAAACATCAGTTATACCTAGAGTATCAAAATTTGGGTGGAGATTAATTAATTTAATTAATTACTTTTGCAGGGTTGTGTCAACTAAAGAACCTCCAAGAGTTGGATCTAAGTGAAAACAATTATGAAGGAATCCTTCCATCGTGTCTCAACAATTTGACGTCTCTTAGATTTCTAGATCTCTCTGATAATTATGTCAAAGGAAACGTTCCTACGTCTCTCATAAGTAGCCTTACATCACTCGAGTACTTTTCTATTCGTCGTAATCATTTTGAGGGTACATTCTTTTTCAGCTCATTTGCTAACCATTCCAAACTTGAGGTAGTTGACCTTACGAGTGATGACAACAAACTAGAGGTACAAACTGACTATCCACCTTGGGTTCCTTTGTTTCAGTTAAAAGTACTCCGATTATCAAACTGCCATCTTAACAACCCCACTAGTACTATTCCCAAATTTCTCTTTAACCAATTCGACTTGCGAGAAATTGATCTCTCCCATAACAACTTGAAGGAGAGTTTCCCTCCTTGGTTGTTCAAGAACAATACGAGGTTAGAGAAGTTGAATCTAAGTGACAACGCAATTACAAGCCATTTTCATCTACAGCACAGGGTAGGTACACTTTCGATAGATGTCTCCAACAATCACATTGAGGGGAAGCTTCCAGAAAATATTGGTCTAATTTTTTCAAACCTAAATTTTCTAAATATGTCAAAAAATAGAATTGAAGGTAGTATTCCTTCCTCAATTGGTGACATGAGAAAGTTAAGGTATTTAGATTTGTCTAACAATAATTTCTCAGGAGAAATGCCAAAGCACTTGGCCATAGGTTGCATCTCGTTAAATGTTTTGAAATTGTCAAACAATAGATTGCAAGACCAATTATTTTCAACATATTTTAATTTACCCTTTTTAAAGTTTTTACATTTAGATAACAATCAATTCCTGGGGAATATCTTGAATGGAATTTCCAAATGCGAACAATTATATTCATTGGATATTGGGAACAACAACATACAGGGTAGGATTCCTAGTAAGATAGGTAACTTAACATCTTTGAGTGTGCTAATTTTGCGAGATAATGTTTTCGAAGGTCACATACCAATGGAACTTTGTAAACTAGATTGGATTGAATTTCTGGACCTTTCCCAAAACAATCTTTCAGGCTCTATACCATCATGTTTAAACTCATCACCTTCTTTAAAATACATGCATTTGCAAGAAAATAGATTAACAGGGTCAATACCAAAATCTTTTCTCAACCACTCATCTTTGATAACATTAGACATTAGAAATAATAACTTATCTGGTAGAATTCCCAATTCGATTGTTTCACTGTCCAATTTAAGGGTTCTTTTGTTGAAGGGAAATCATTTCCATGGTCCAATTCCTATTCATTTGTGCCAATTATCCATGATAGGCATAATGGATCTTTCCAACAACTTTTTTTATGGATCAATACCTCGATGCTTCAATAACTTCACATTTGGGAGGATAAAGGGGCTGACACATGAATTTAGGAAGGTACGATATGGTCGCTTTTGGCAAAGTGGGGCATCGGAGTTGTATAAATACAATAGTCTTCTTGGAGGCTACACTGGGGATTCTTCTACATATGAGAACATTCTTGAAGATGAAGAAGTGTCGTTATTGACAAAGCATCATGCAAGCTCTTACAAGGGTTACATTATTAATTTCATGTTTGGAGTGGATCTGTCATGCAACAACTTAACAGGTGACATCCCCTATGAATTAGGAGACCTAAGTGGGATTCGTTCATTGAATTTATCCCATAACCAGTTAACCGGATCAATTCCAAAAACCTTGTCAAAGCTAAATCAAATAGAGAGCTTGGACCTTTCCCACAACAACTTGAGTGGAGAAATCCCTTTAGAATTGATTGGATTAAACTTTTTGGCGGTCTTCACCGTGGCTAACAACAACTTATCAGGTAGAACTCCAGACATGAAGGCACAATTCGCAACATTTGAAGGAACTAGCTACGAGGGCAACCCCTTTCTTTGTGGACCACCATTACAAAAGAATTGCATCCACATTGTCGAATCAACTTTCACATCAACAACACCTTCAAATGAAGTGAGGGACAAGTATGGCATTGATTTTGTCAGTTTCTTTGCAAGTTTTATAGCTTCGTACATCACTTGCTTGCTTGGATTCGCAGTTATTCTCTACATCAACCCCTACTGGCGAAGAATGTGGCTTGATCTCACCGATGATTGTATCATGTCTTGTTTTTATTTTGTTTCGGACACTTTCTACAAGCTATCATCATATTTATATCGCTAGTTGTTGTTAGTTTCCCTATATAAGTTAAATAGGGTGAATGTCAGTCCATATGTATGGTTATGAATAGTTCAAATCTAAAGCAAGAGATGATTCTATTTATTTCTTGTTATTGTCTTTGCAAGTGTACTGGCTAGCGCTCACGCACTGCTAAGGCCTCCACATTGAAGCATCACACCATAGGGAAATATGGTGTGTGAATATGTCATTTCATTTGATAAACAGTGGATGAATAAAGGAAGATACTTAAGATGTGGGTTCCGAAAACATTGTGCAATTGAAATAATTGATCCAATCCTACAACCACCATCTTCTTCCACTTCCATGCCCGAGCATCCAATGTGTACTTCGCCATCAAACCACCTGAATCGTCGTTGTTGCCGTATAGAACCACCATACCATGTCGTTGATTGTTGTTGTTGCCCCATACCGTCACGCACTCTCAAATCTGAAACATCGCTAGCAAAGCTATTCGAGACAAGGGTCATCTTGTCTCCGTTTGTGAACCCTCGCCGTTGCCGCCTGCTACTTTGTTCGCCAATTTTGGCGACTCCACAGTCCCCTAAGTTAAGTTTTATTTTTCTTTAATTACACCTTCTATGAGTTAAGCTATATATTCCTCATTTGTGGCATATATCAGCAGGGTATCATCTTCTTTCATCTAGCGACACATCTGGCAATTATCGGTAGATGATTATCTTCTCCAATTAGGCATAACATCAAGTATACATGGTCATACAGATTTTGTCAAACTCATACTAGTGATTCTTGATCCCCATTAATTTGAAGGACGTTAATATGAGAGAAAAGTTCTGTAATAAGTTGTATGAGATGCACCATGTCTTTATTAGTGTATCTCATGACATATACAGTTGTCAAGATTAGGTTAGTATGAGTTAGGTTAAGATTTCTATCAGTTAGAATATTAGATTAGATTGATTTAGATCAGTTTCTATCGGGCTGTTCTTTGATATATACCGACTTCAGTATCAAATTTTTGATGCCGAAGTCCCTCAATTTGCCACGTAGTTGACTCTTTCGGGCCCACTGACTCCATGAATATTTGGCCCACATCTTGGTGGACCCACACACCAAAAATCAGCTTGCTTGGTGATTTCTAGCCGTAGGATTTAAGCACTTTTCATCATGGGCTTTATGAATAGGCCTATGAGTTGGTTCCAAGCCCATGATGAAAAAGTACTCAAATCCAATGGCTAGGAATCACTAATCATACTGATTCTTGGTGTGTGGGTCCACCAAGATGTGGGCCAAATATTCATGGAGTCAGTGGGCCCTAAAAAGTCGACTACGTGGCAAATTGAGGGACTTCGGCATCAAAATTTTGATACTGAAGTCAGTATCATAGATTTTTCGGTTTCTATCTTTAGATTTTGTTACTTTCTATATAAACCCTTGATTAGGGTCAGTGTACTCATCCAAAACTATCTATATAACAAAACAGGGAAGTTGCTACTTATACCCCCTCTTATATGTTTCAACAAAGGATGACCGAGATCATATCCCCCAAATGGATGGTAGATCTCAGCCACTCACACCTGATTTTGGCAAATACTTTGCGGGGAGTGCCGAGGGCACGGGCCGCCCACTAGTCTATATAACAAAACAGGAAAATTGTTTTATCTCTTATCTTATCTTATCCGGTTTCAACAAAGAGTGGCATGAGAAAATTTGTGAAAAAAAAAAAAGCCCGTTATTTTCATTTAATTTTTTTTATTGAAAATTTGAATTTTAGCGCCGTTTGTTTTCTCCGCGCGAACCAAATTAAAAGCTATAGGGTTTGGGTGGCCCATAGGCCAAAATCAGATTATACATCTTCTGATCAGACTGATTTTTGAGCTATTCCATCAAAGAGTTGGCCTACTATGAATGGTTTAGATCAATCAGTTGATTGACTATGTGAAACGGTTGAACAGTAGCATTCAATAAAAATGTAAATTACAAAAATAAAGGTTATTGGAACAAACATTTCAAAGATGTCACCTCCTTTGCCTATAAAACCCAGCCTCTACCTCCCACAATTCACAAACCCAGTTGGAAAAGTAGCAGAGAAGGTTTGCTTGCAGCCATGATGAAGAGAGAAAGAGATATATGTTTAGTGGTATTATTAATGGCGTGTGCAGCCATATTGTCGGCACCTGGGCAGGCCCAAGCCCAAACCCAAACCTCCGAGCCCATAGTAAAATCATTTCCTTGGGGGGCACCATGAATTATGACGGCACCTAAACTAAAAACTTATCTGGCAATTTTTTTTATTTTTTGTAATCCATCTGACAATTATGTTGACAAATAATAGATGTGAATTTTTTAGAGTAGAACTTTGATGACAGCGCACAATATGAGCCACGTGGCACAGTCTTAGAGGACTCTGACCATAAGGATGTTTTTCCAATCCTTAGGTGGACTTAAAACAAAAATCAGCCTGATTAGTGATTTCAAACCTTTGGATCTTTGTACCTCAAATAATGGTCAATGATGCTCAAATTTCCACAGTTAAAATAAACCCATGAAAATAACTCAAATCCAATGCCTAGAAATCACTAATCAGGCCTATTTTTTGGTTTGTAGATCCACACAGGGATTGTCCAATCATCCATACAGTCAGAGTCCTCTAAGAGTGTGCCACATGGATCCCTGAACTCTTACATGAAGTTGCACGCAGTGATCATCGAGTCTAACTTGTGGAAGACATTTTCGTAAATTAAGCAAATTGAAGCACAATTCGTGGGGTAGGACTAAAATTTCCCACAAAATAGAAGTACATTGCCTAGTGCATTTATTCTACCACGGCAATAGATTCCCAGAATCTGAAATCCAAATCCTGCTCAATTCTAAGTAACTACCCTTATAGAGTCATCATTGTTTAAGTCCCCATAGAGCCCAACCAAACCCGGATGATCATCATCTGGGGAATCTCAATACAAGCATCCCCATCCTTTGAAAAAACTCTTTTGAGAACCTTGCAACCTAAACCTTCAGACAAGCAAAATAGTTGGAATCCGTCCTTTTTGTTAAACTAGTAGGTGGCCCGTGCACACGAGACTCCTCGACAAAGCGTTTGTCAAAATTGGGTGTGAGTGACTGAGATCCAACGTTCAGTTGGGGGATAAGATCTTGGCCCTTCTTTATGAAACCTAGATGAGGGGGAGACAACTTCCCTGTTCTGTTATACTAGTAAATGGCCCGTGCCCATGGCACTCCGCGAAAAAAACGTTTACAAAAATTGGGTGGCTCCGGCACTCAAAATGGTATAACGGACTTGGTGTTACTGTTTTTTCCGGTATAATGGATTGTAGATTGTAACGCACAGGGGGCAAAAATGAAAAATAAAGGAAATAATGACACTTCAAATTTTGAATTTCAAATTTTCAATAAAATTTGTACCAAAAAATAACTGAAAAATAATGTAAATAACGGATGTTATTTAACAAATTTTTTTTTCAAAACATAACAGTCAAAATTTTTGCTATATTAGAAAAATAATGGCCATTAAGCATTAAAATGGTACATAACGTAGTGGGGGAGGTCCGAATCCGTTCTACAGTATCAACCCAATGCCACCACCTGCCCTGCTTTTGGGCCCATTGACCCCATTTATTGTTGGCAGATATTTGGTGGGCATACATCAAATCCTTGTTTGTATAGTGAAGTTTCAGATTTCCACAAAAATCATAGCCTGAGATGAATAAATGAGGGGGATTGAGTGGCTGAAATCTGATCGTCCATGTTAGATTGATGGATTTGATCTGAGACACTCAACCACATTAGATTGTGGAGTGTGGAGCGCGCAGGAGATAAAAGGCGCCAGAGATAGGTCATCTAATGACTTTAATCTAACCGTCCAAGTTTTATTTTAGGTAAAGGTGGATATGGGCCCTTGAATAATGAAGCCGCTAGAGGGGGAGGCAACCGCTGTGTTTTGTTATATTGATAAATAATGTTTGTAGACACAAACTTCTATCTGTGTTTATTGATCAATGCTTCTATTGTTGATTGTTCTTTCTATGAACCATGTGGACTGTTTGAAAAATATTTGTGGACTGTTTGAGGAATTTCTATTGGTCTACATTATGTAAAGCTAAAACTTGGACTACTGAATCGTGTCTATCACTTTGGCCCCTGAATTTAAGCCTTTTCCTATTTATAACGTGCTGGAAAAAGCTATGTTTTCAATGAAAAAACTTACAAAAATATGTTTTTTTTCCTGGCTAAAAATAGCGATTCAAACAGGCCAGTAATCGGGCGATTAATCTTTATAATTTTCTGAGATGAGGACTAAATTTAGCCTGGTGAACTAGGCCCAGCCCGCTACGAATGTGAGCCAGGCTTGGGAATTAGTTTGACCCTTCGGCCCGGCCTGGCCGTTAATTGGTTTCATGGGCCAGTCGGTAGGCTGCACCGTTTAGCCTATTTTCTTGGGATACCCGACCCAGCCAGCAAACAGCGAGCCTGCCAAACTCCCTCCCACCCATTTTGAAATTTGTAAAAGCCCCCCTATTTATGATTGGCCCATCCCTTTGTAGATATACATACACACCAAAAATCAGTCTATCTGATGATTTCTAGGTATGAGATTTGAATTTTTTTTTCATCATGGGCTTAAAAACAATTCATGAACATGTTCATGAAGTCCATGATGAAAAAAAAAATTATTCAATTCCAACAGCTAAAAATGCAAATTGGGTTGAAATTTCTAGCCCACAGGCCGGCCCGCCAGCGTGGACTGAGCTTGGATGACCACCCCAGACTGGGGCTGTCAAAAGATAGTCGAAAATTCAAATTCAATTCGAATCTGTATTCAAAAAATCAGATATTAGCTGAAAATTTCGGATATTAGATTCGGATTAGGATATCTTTTTAATATTAAAATAGTTTTCGGATATGGATTTGGATAATGATGTATTTGATTCAATAATATCCGATCTGATATATTATTTAAAAATTATATTTAGTATATATAATAGATTATATCATATTTATCATATTAAATAATATTTATAATTTTTTTACATATAGGTATTATTATGTAAATAAATATAGTAATGTATTATATATATATATATATATATATATCCAATTTTCAGATCAGATATTATCGGATAGACAATAAGTTAATCGTATTCGAATTCGAATATTGATTTAGAATATCTGTCAGATATCCATTTGGATTCGGTATGAGAATACTATTTCAACTTCGGATTCAGATATGCTTATACTCGATCTGAATAATATCCATTGACAGCCCTACCCCGAACCGAGCCCAACCCGTTTTACCCCACCGACTCGGTTAACACTATTTATCATGAAATCTTGTTATTGATTTCGTCCTTAAATACACTACAACCTTATTTTGCTCCGTGTCATTCTATATATATTTATATCATTTACACAATCTACATGGAAATAAACTTAAGAAATTATCTCCCACAAATAACAGGTAAATCTATAACTTAATTAAGGGAGAAAACACGTGGTGAAAACATTGGCTCTGCACCATCTGATGCACCTTGAAAACTGTGTCATTCACTCTTTTCAAAAATTTAATTTTTAAAGGTGAATCTGATGGTCCACACCACACAACGTTTGCATACTTTAGAGTCTATATAAAAGATAGAAACTTAAGAACTTTTCTCATGTCTCAGATTATAGTAAGAACACCCAAAAGATCTGTTGGTAGAGCTAGAGATTTCTATACAATGGCAGCTGCTCTCAAGTCTTTCTATGCAATTCTCATACTCACCCTAGTCGGCAAAGGTCGTTTTTTTTTTTTTTTTTTTGAAACGTGAAATATGTGAGTTTTTGCGAGGATTTAACTTTTTTTTGTTTGTTTTATAAAATTACAGGGATGTGCAAATGTTCTTTGAAGAACATTAAGATCTCGCAAACTCGAACTGCAATATGGTTGAGGGGAAACCAGAGTACGAGGTCACAGTGAAGAACGATTGCATCTGTACGCAACAAAATGTGATGTTAAATTGTGTGGGCCGGGATTCAAAAGTGTTGAGACAGTTGACGCTGCGATATTCAGTAAGAACGGCAATGGTTGCCTCCTTATCGATGGTGCATCATTTTATGGTTTCCGTTCAATCAAGTTCAATTATGCGTGGGAAACTCCTTTTGATTGGACTCCGGCCAGCTTTGAACTTTTCTGCTCGTGAGAGGAAGGGATTGGGATTAACGCATTCAACTTTTTCATCAGTTTATTTCAAGGACAAAGGTTTAATGATGTTGGCATGATTTAGTTTAACAAGTAATAAGACAATTATATTTCCCCAGCCAGTAAGTGTATTTGTGTATGTCAGTACATGTGTGCGCATGCACGAGTACAAGTGTTAAGGGGTCGGTTATCAAAATGTTTGATCCGGAATTGGAAGCGATTGTTTGGTTCAAGTTGGTTCTGGATCTGAGTACAATGGTTCCAATCTTGATTATAAGACAAATTTATCACTATATTTATTGGGCTGGGATATAATGACTCGTGCTATTCATACTAATAGATTACTAATGGATGTGGGGCCCACATGCAGATGAGTTAAGAGCTGATTTTTTGTGAGAATGATCTCACCATGGAGATCATCCTCACGAAAAATCAGTAATTTTTAAAACTTCTAACCTTATCAAATATAGACCTAAATTTAACGGTGAAAATGGGTAGTCCAAATATTTTCAATTTGCAATCTACTTTTCACAAGGCTGCAAATGTTGGAATGGGCTGATTTTTAATTGTGTGGTTGATAACCATGTTGAGAAGAATATCATCACAAAAAAATTAGCCATTAACTCATCTGCATGTGGGCCCCACATCCATTAATCATTCAAGCCCATATTTATATATAGACCATTTTTATATATCGATTTCGGTTTAGTTCAGGGATCCTATTGATTTGGTTCCAATATCAAACTACCCAAAATTGGAACTGTTATTATTGGTTCTGATTTCCAGATGTTCTAAAAATGTGGAAGCGAGAATTGGTTCTGTTTCTGATTTGGTTCCAGTTAAACCGGTACAAATTGATCATACCCCCATGTATGAGAGAGAGAGGTAAAGAGAAAGAGCAAGCACTCGAACGAGTTATTTTTGAGAATAAGCATAATTCACACCTTGTAAGCCCAGCTAGCCAAACATGGATTTTTCCTCAATTCAATTACTTTGAAAGAAAAACACCTATATTTATTAATTATGGCAAAAAACTTTTTTTGTATCGGGTACACTCCCAAAACGCCACGAAGCAACTCTTTGGGCCCACTGAACCATGGATGATTGGCTAGCCAATAGTTTCGAGCATTTTTTGGTACTCAAATCAAACACTAAGAAATTATCAATCAGGATGAATTTGATTTTGGCCAATCAAGAGATGAGAAAAATACTAGAGGCTCAGGACAGTGTGCCATGTGGCATTTGGGATGGGTAGGAGCAAAGTTTCGCAATGAGCAGTATTTTTCTTTTTTATTTTTAAATGAGCTGAGCAAACTTTTTTTTCCGTATTCTGTAATTAATTGGAATCAATCATGCATCCAATCGCATTCCATCATTCCTACTTGAGAGATCTCTTTGATCAAAAGTCTACTTGCTCACAACCATCCGATCTTAAAACAATAACTCTTTAATCCAGCCCATTATGTTATTTTTCTTAACCCCATTATGTTATTTCGAAGATAATGCCCAAAACCGAAAAATGGGCTTACCATCAAAATGAAAAAGAGCTGTTATTTTGGAAAAATAGTTATTTTTAAAAACTCAGATTTAACTGATGTGATCCATATAAAAGATATAACAATTAATTGTCATTTAAAACTTTGATTATTTTTTTTTTTTTACAGAAGCTCCGTTTGAAAAAAAAAAAATAAATATAGAAGCCCTTCCAAAGGTCACCACATGTACAAAAAGAGAAAATTAGACAGCCAAAAGGGGGAGAATCAACCCACTTAAAAGGGGAGTGCTAGAGTTTTGCCATAGGGGCTAGGGCTGCAACTTGGGTGGGCTCAACCCGAGCCCGACGGGTTGAACCCGACATTAGGGTTGGGTTGGGTTAGCACTTTTAGAACTTGGGTTGGGCTTGGGCCGGATTTTTGGTAACCCGATCAAATCGGGTTGGGTTAGGGTTCAGGCTTGGCCCAACCGGAGCCCGACTTATAAACTATATATATATATATATATGGGTCAGGATCGGGGGACAATATTTTTGACAACAATTTTGGAGCACTCACATGGAGTTGAATCAATAGCTGATTTTTGGTGAGGATGATCTCCTCACTATATAGATCACCCTTGTAAATCAGTTTAGGAATTTCGGAATGATTTGAATTTTTTGGAGGATGATCTCCTCACCATAGAGACTATCCTCACCAAAAATCATCACATTTCAAAAGTTCTAATTTATATATTGGACCGCAGCAAGTTTTTGATGTCAAAAATGTTGTCCCCCGATCCTGACCCTATATATATATATATATATTAGTTTTCCCGACAAATATCCACACTACATTTTGGCAAATGCAGCAACCCATGGAAGTTTGTCCTTAGTAACTACAACCTTTGTGTGATATTACAAAATGTCATTGAAACTACATTTTGGCATTTTATGTGATCGATTAATAGTGAAAATAACGTGTTTTTCTCTAACGATTATTTTTTGTTATATCTTTAGTAACTTTTATCATGCATTTGAGTTAATGAACTTTTCCATTATTATGAAAGTATCATGTTTTCTTTCACGATCTTTGGAAATGAAGTTATATTAGTTATTATTTAATGGTTAGCACAATGGCTATTGTATTGACCGATAAATTATTTTAATATGAAAAAAATTTAATAATATTTCCAACCAATAAAAAAAATGAAGAAATTGACCAACCCGACCCAACCCGACAGGGTTGGGTTAGGGTTGGAAAATCTAGGCCCAACCTTGGGCTGGGTTGGGTTAGGGTTGACAGCCTTTAAGGTTGGGTTGGGCTAGGGTTGACCTCCAACCCGACCCAATCCCCCCGAGTTGCAGCCCTAATAGCGGCAATAACGTGATTACAAAGCTCAGGCTCCTAGGACCCCCTTTTTCCTGACCCCATTTTGGTGTTCGTGCGCTCGACCGTGGGTTTCAAGAATCCAACGATGGTTGTCAGCACCGCCAAAAGTGAAACATGTGATGCCAACTCAGCATTGACAACCACCTTTGGATTCTTGAAATCTACGGCCGAGCACACGAACACTATCCAAGAGGGGTTAGAAAAATGACGGTCCCTTGAGCCCGACTGATATTCGCTTAAAAGTGCTTATTTTTTAATGTTATCCTTTAAGCCGGACTGGCC
Source organism: Euptelea pleiosperma (assembly GCA_035048495.1). Lineage (NCBI taxonomy): Eukaryota > Viridiplantae > Streptophyta > Magnoliopsida > Ranunculales > Eupteleaceae > Euptelea > Euptelea pleiosperma. The sequence continues at coordinate 28,088,043 of CM068548.1, read as the reverse complement.
CATGAATATTTGTCCCACCTCTTGGTGGACTTACACTTAAAAAATCAGCCTGATTGATGATTTATGATCATCGGATTCAAGCATTTTTTTCATGGCCTTAGAACCATTCCATGGGCCTGCTCATGAACCCCTAGCTAGATAAAAATGATCAAATTAATCCAACGGCAACTAATAGTTGATCATGCTGATGTTGGTGTGTATGTCACTAAATATTTTTCATCAATGGACCTGAAAGAGTGCCAAGTGGCTTTGTTAATAAATATTTTGCAGTCTACTCCATGATGGCAGACACAAACTAGAGACTAGAATGCCCACCGAAAAATATGTGGAACTATTGGCCCTCTGAGTTGAAGGCACCTTCTAATCGAGTAAGACTTTGATGACAGGGTGCAATAGGAACCACGTGGCATACTCTTAGAGGACTCTAACCGTATGGATGTTTTTCCAATCCCTATATGGACCTATAAACAAAAAATCAGCTTGATTTGTGATTTCGAACATTTGGATCTTTGTACCTCAAATAATGGTCAAATTTCCCACGGTTAAAATCAACCCATGAAAACAATTATAATCCAACGCCTAGAAATCACTAATCGGGCCAACCAACCATTCTATGTTGTCTGTCTCAATTTTGAACTAAAATGGTAGATGAAAAGGAATAAAACTTTGATGAAAAACCCTGTCATGAAGGCCGATGGCAGGGCGCAATATGAGCCACGTGGAACACTCTTAGAGGACTCTGACCGTATGGATGTTTGGCCAATCATTAGGAGGACCTAGAAACCAAAAATCAGCCTGGTAGTGATTTCTAGGCGTTGGATTGGAATTGTTTTCATGGATTGATTTTAACCGTGGGAAATTTGACCATTATTTGAGGTACAAAGATCCAAATGTTTGAAATCACAAATCAAGATGATTACAAAAAAAAAAATAATAATAATGGTTTGAACAAGACCAAATTTGTTTGGTCAAAAGAAATCGATGTAAGTTTTATCAATAAGAAAATGATCAAAGCACCCATTTTGGTCTCCTAGATTTTGAGAAGATATTTAAAAGGGTTGGACTCAAGGGACCCCCATTTTTTACCCCTATTTTTGACCCCCGCTTTGGTGTACCTACATAGAAGATGAATCAATGGCTGATTTTTGGTGATGATGATATCCTCACCATATAGATCACCCCTACAAAAAATCAGCCCATTCTGAAATTTCTAACCCCGTTAAATGTGGTTTTCACGGTAAAAATCGATGGTTCATAATTCTTTGACTTCTAAACCAGTCTATGAATATCAGAATGATTTGAATTTTTGTGAGGATGATCTCCTCGCCATAGAGATCATCCTGACAAAAAATAAGCCATTGATTCATCTTCTATGGTTACACCAAAGTGGGGGTCAAAAATGGGGGTCTCAGAATCCGACCCTATTTAAAATAGGAAAATTCCCAAATAATTAATAAAATCACCGTTTATGAGCAAAATGTCAATAACTTTTTGTGAAATCCACACGGAAGCACTGATTTCTAAGTTTATCCTTAACCTTTTTGGCAAAACTCGGAAATGCTATTCAAAATGCACTTAATGATGTACATTCAACGACGTACACATAAACCCTTCCCTATTAAGCTTGATTTTGGAGGCTTTAAAGTAGGGCAAACTTGGGCGGGCTCAACCCAAGCCCGACAGGTTGAATGCCACGTTAGTGTTGGGTAAGCCCTTTCAGAACTTGGGTTGGGCTTGGGCTGGATTTTTGGTAACCTGATCAAATTGGGTTGGGTTAGGGTTGAGGTTCGGCCCAACCCGAATCCAATATGCAAACTATATATATGTATTAGTATATTGACAAACATCCACACTGCATTTTGGCAAATGCAGCAACCCATGGATGAATGTCCTTTGCAAACTACAACCCTTGTGTGAGATCATGTTTTCTTTGACGATTGTTTTTTGCTATTTCTTTAATTACTTTTATCATGCATTTGAGTTAATGAACCTTTCCTTTATTAAAAAAAATATCATATTTTTTCATGAGGTGTTGGGAATGAACCTATTATTTAATGGTTAGCAAAACGATTATTGTTTTGACCAATAAATTATTGTAATATGAAAAAAATTTAGCAATCTTTCCAACCAAAAAAAATTAAGAAATTGACCAACCCGATAGGGTTGGGCTAGGGTTGAAAAAATCTAGGCCTGACCTTGGGTTGGGTTGGGTTAGGGTTGACAGCCTTTAAGGTTGGGTTGGGCTAGGGTTGACCCTCAACTCGACCCAACCCGCCCAAGTTGCAGCCCTACTTTAGAGTAATCATACAATTGCATATGGTATCATCGAACGGTTGGGATATGAGAAAGCCATCGTTCGTCCTCTGTCAGCAGTCATATCTATACGTCGTACAGGTAAACCTTAATGACATATGTTTATATGTCGAGAACTCGTTGGTAGTCACGGGCTTCGATGACGGCCTTGGTCATCAAAGGTTTACTCCGTTGAAACCATCTCATACCAATTTTCCCTCCCGAAAGCTCTCACCCTTTGCATCTTCTCAATGAAAACGACCTTCGCAACTGGGACGAACTGAAACCTTACAATGGAAACATGATCAATGAGAACATGCAAAGATAAAGGTATGCAACTGATCCTTCTTTTCTATTCTTCTTGGATTTCAAATGGATTTTCAATCGTCTATTTTATTGTTGTTTCAGACATTTTTCATCTATTTCATCGAATATTTTTTTCCATGTTCAATACTCTTTCAAACGTGTTTTTTCATCCATTTCATACCCTTGTCCTAATTTCCAATATGTTTTCTCATTTATTATCATCTTTTCTCCTTTTCTATCTTTTATTGTCATCATTTTCTCCTTTTTGTCATTGTCTTCTCCTTTCTTGTCATTATTTTTTTCATATATGTCATCTTTTTCCTCAAACCTATCATGTCATCCATTTTCCCTTGTCATCGGTTCGCCCTTCTTTGTAGGTCTACCTAGGGATATGACAAACATCCATACGGTCAGAGTCCTATAATAGTGTGCCACGTGGCTAATATTGCGTCGTGTAATGGGAGATTGTCATTTTAGGGGGTGCGGTTACTGGAGCCCGAGCCATAATTAAAATCAATGACAATGCAGTACAAAACGATGATAATAGTAAAATCCAATGAAAATATAGGTGAAACCGGTGACAATATAGTTACAACTGATACAGTAGTTAAAACCTATGACAGTATAGGTGAACCCAATGACATTATAGTATAAATGATGACAACAAAAGAGAAAACCAATGACATGCTACGTCAAAAAGGGAGACTTAAATAGATTTAGATACTAACCTCAAAAATACACTTGTCCTTTGCTTTCCAAGCAACTATATATGTTATATTAATGTCAAAATGATCTTCAATGTCTGATCTTACATCATTCCGTGTCATATTTGTGTTATCTCTAATATGAGCATTTCATATTTAGTTCACATGTATGTTTATCTTTGAATGTTATCAATATAAAATGAGGTGTGATATCTTTCTTTGCTAAGATAAGAGGAAAGAATGGAATTGGTAAAGTAACCCAGGATTCTTGCCAACCCTTCTAAGTCCCTACCCTCCCCTATACTCATGATTTTAATCTTCTTGAAATTTACTTAAAAGCCAGAGCAAACTACAAAGTAATTCAAAAGGCATTTCAGAAAAGTCACCTCTCTTCTAAACCCTGAGGAGACCAAAGTGTCATCTGCGAATTAGAGATGAGAAATCTCCACTCCCTCAACAACAACTCTAAACCCAGACAACTCCCCTAAAACTACACCTCTCGAGATCAACCTCCCTAAATGTTAATATAAAATGTAAGGTACAAGAATATAGATCTAAATTAGTTGAACATGTTGAATATTATCAACAAACTTTAGGTATACAACAATGTAGTGTAGCAACATCTTCTTATGTCTCTTTTAGTAAATTTTCATTACATGTAATATTATCAAGAGGGGGTAAAAGAACTTTTACCCAGAGTAACTCGATATTTGAGTTACAACGTTATTTGCATACTGAAGCGTAAAAATGCTTTTGAAGAAAAATTAAAACGTATTATATTGGTAGAAGTCCTACCAAGTTCAATGTCGCATTTTTTCATAATGACTCATAATTCATTAATCATTTATATTTCTACAATTGCATTAGTCATTTAGTAGAGGTGGAGGGATTCTCGATCAATATGGAGCGACTAGAAACCAAAGGCCCTAGAAACTTTACTTTGCTTAATAGATTGATTTTTTGTTGAAAATGGTGTAGAAGAATTCAGAAATATACACAAGTGAAATTCAAAGATGTTTAATTTTAATTTTTAATATTTAATTAGTAGATTTAAATTGCAATTTTAGGGATAAACAGTAAATGATTGTAGGGGTAATGGGTGCCAACCTAGTTGGGATGTTTTATCTCTTTGTGATGCTTTTTCCTTCTCAAGTTTTTCATTGTAATGTATTTATTTGTTTTCAAGGTAATTTTAATTTCTTATTGACTTAAGATTGTAAAGTGTAATTTTTATTAATGTTTATACAAGTTTATTTAAACAAGTCTAAATTTCATCTTTTTGATTTTTTTTTCTCAAATAAAACATTTTATATAAAATAAGTTGGGCTTGAAAATTGGCCCATTCCGAAGCCTAGTCTAAATCCGAACCGAAGCTCGATCTAAACCGACTTGAGGCTTGGCCTGGGCCTTGGGCCTCCCCTCTAGACTTTGTCCTGACTTGAAGGTAAATTGGGCATGTCCAATTTACATCCCTAATTTGAGTCCGGAGTCAGGACATCCCTAAATTAGGCATCTCATTTAGGCCATGTTTGATTACCAAGTGGGAAAATTGCATTTTCCTTAGGAAAACACAACTGCCCATTGTTAGATAGCCAGTATAAATCTGTATAACTTTCCCTAACAAGCCATTTAAATCTGGATAATTTTTTCTACTAACCCCGGAATTCATTTCCCATCCAGATAGGTGAGAATTTATTTCCACCTGAAAATACACATTTATTTTCCCACATGATTGAAATGTGTGTTCACAGTTGCATTCAATCAGCCATTTAAGGCACATCCCAGATGCATTTTTCTGAGAAAATTTGGCCCACTAGTTATTGAACCTACAAACCAACAATCAACCTACTAGCCATTAGATGTGAGCACTCAATTGTCATGGCCTCCATGAAGAGGTCCACGGGTGAGAACATTGGGTCCAAACCGATAATGAAAGAAAATATTCAAATCTAACGGCTATAAATCACAAATCATAAAACCAAATTTATTTCCTTTGTTTAATTTCTTATCACTTTTGTTTGCATTAATCAGATGGGCCATAGATAGAAAAAACCATTAGGACTGAAAATAGTAACATAGCATAAATGAACTTTTTTGCTTGATCACTGAGCACATTCTTTAACCTTGTTCCATGACAGGCTTGGGTAAATTAATGGACAATCTGGGTATGCTCGTAAAAACTTAATCTGGAGGGATGTTTTTGTAGTTTTCCAAAATTTGATAAAAAAATGGACCACATTCTAAATTCATAACCATTAATGACACTTTGAACATATTTTCCTCTTAAATGGGCCATTGATAAAAAAAGAGAATTTTTGACATACCCCCCATCTTATATTTAAAATTTGACATACCCCCCATGATTTGAAAAAGCTGACATAACCCCCCTGACTCGGTCCACTGTCATTTGACTAGTATTGACCTGAGTTTACTAAGAAATTTTGTATTAATGGACAAAACTGCCCTTGTCTTCAACCTTAGACCAAGGGCTTGGGTTTGTGTCAAAACCCAAACCCCAAATCAAACATGAAAAGAAAACATTAAAAATAAGAATAAAAACCCATGTTGGTAGTAAACCTGAGATTTTTTGTTTGTTTTTTTTAATGAATTAAGTAAAGATTGAAAAAAAAAACTCCATAAAAATGAATAAAACTCACAGGAGAAAACGATTCCTTTTTGAAATTGAGAGAACCCATCTTTCCAAAATTTATGTCTCAAAAGCTTAAAATCTAAATTGCTCTTATTCTTTTTTCATTTTTGTCTCAAAAGTTTTTTTTTTTAAAACTTGAGCTTTAAATTGTTGCTGGAGTAGTGGTTGGCTGACCATGAGACTCCGGTGGTCGCTAGTGATGGGCGGCCAACCCATTGGAGTCTCTTGGCTGGTCGTCCTCCACAACCGTTCGATTTGGGGTTTAGGTTTTAGCCCAAACCATTGTTCCAAAGTTGAAGACAAGGGCGTTTCTATCATTTAATATAAAATTTGGTACTCAACTCGAGTCAACAATGGTCCAATGACAGCTGATCGAGTCATAGGGGGGTATGTCAGCTTTTTCAAATTGTGGGGGGGTGGGGGGGTATGTCAAAATTTCAAAATAACATAGGGGTGTATGTCAAAAATTCCCTAAAAAAAATCATTAGGACTGAAAACAACAACTTAGCATAATGAACTTTTTTGCTTGATCACTAAGCACATTCTTTAACCTTGTTCCACGCAGGATTGGGCAAATTAATGGACAGTCGGGCTATACTCACAAATACTTAATCCGGAGGGATGTTTGTAGCTTTCCAAAATTTGATAAACGAATGGACCACATTCTAAATTCATAACCATTAATGACACTTTGGACATATCATGAAAGACTAAGAAATTGTCGGTAAATTTGATGGTCAGGATTGTTATCGTGTACGCTCAAGATTAAAATGCAACCCCAACTCTAACTTTCCTTTTGACGGGTGAGACTCCTTCCATTCAAGCTTTCCTTGACATTAACAAAAAGTCACATACATCACCATTCTATGTTCTCATCAAATTGAAATGTCAACAAGTCTTTGTGTTGACTGTCAGAATTTTCCAACTCGTGCTAACTACGCAATGACTTTAGAAAGGTAGATGACAAGGTGTACTCCTAAAGCCAATACCTTCACATCTTTTTCGATGGGTATTCTAGTGTCTAGTTAGTGTCGCATTTGAGCTAATATTCATGGAGTAGGTTCATCCCGCTAGTTATTGAACCTATAAACCAACAATCAGCTTGTTAGCCATTAGATGCGAGCACTTAATTGTCTTGGCCTACTAATATTCGCTCAAAAGTGCTTATTTTAAGCAACTATCCTTTAGCGTTATCGCACTCTCCTACGTAAAATGCTCTTTTTTTTTACTTTTCTATGTAAGAGTCTCTTCTGTTGCGTAGAACACACTTTTCTGGACGAAATTGTATATTTGCATGCATTAAACACATTTTTGGAAGTCTAGATATAAAGTCGTTCTGATTAAGTCTGATTATGCGCTCTTCGTTATTGCAGGAAACACGATCAAACGATTCTCGAGACTTGTGGGTCCTTGATCAACCACAGAAGCTTATCTCAAGTCTACAATCAACTTGAAAGAGATCAATTGGACCAGTGAACTCAGTAAACCAAGGAACCATCTCGAGACAATCATCGGAACCTGGGATGTGTTGATAATCCCCTGACCAATCACAGAAGCCAAGAGCAAACTTGTCAACAAACTGGACCATAGAACCTAGACCTAGTTGTTGGACCTATCATTGTGAGTAAACTGTGGGTCAATAGGTGAACTGAAGTGATGAGCCAAGTGCAGGGCCACAATATTTGGCAAAAGTGTTGGGTCGAGACGATGGACAACCATTCGGCACTTACAAAACAAAGGACAAATATTTGGGTAGTGTTAACATCAAGGAAAATATCGACTAAAATGAGCAGGTCTACACAGAAATGATGATGGTATAGGGCTGAATGTTTTTACATGGGCCAAACCGGTGAGCAAATTGTTGGGGCATGTTGTTGAATCCATAAGATGTCCACATATGAAAATGGTCGAAGCCTCAAGATGGACGGTGAGTCAACAGACGGCTATGATATCCACAAGGCAAGAAATGGCCTTGATATGGTGATACATGGAATATCTTGGCTGTCGAAGGGGTGGATCTTCAACCGTGAATGACTTGCAAACAAGTTTTGGAAAATTGTCCTCATGCAATATGGCTTCATGTAGGACCTACATGGCTGGACATTGAAGCATCACCCTAAGAAAAATATAGTAAGTGGGATAGTTTTTGGAAAGCTAGAAGGAAGAGTTGCCAAAAGAAAAAAGAAAATAAACAGTGGAGAATGAAATGCCATGGGTACGTGTGTGAAGCAAAGGGGCTGCGGGACCACGTATATGAGGGCGTTGGTCGAAGAAGAGTGAATAGGGCTGGGCGTCTAGCTATCAAGGGTAAAAACGTCCAGCCTTATAAAAACGCTTCCATGTCTAACCCTAAAATGGGAATATAAAACAAAAGAATAGAGGAGAGAAGAGGTCTCTCTCTCTTCCTCCATTCCCACATTCTCTTCTTTCCCTCTCACTTTCTCATCTCCCCCCCACATTTTCACTTGAAGAACAAGGCCCCACTTCTCTTTTTCTCTCTCTAAAACCCTCTTTCTCTTTCTAGATCTCACTTGTTATCTTTTTCTCTCTCTTAATGTTTCTCTCTCTCTCTAGCTTTTCATGTTGCTTTTTTTATTGCTTTTTAATTAGGAATTTTTCATTCAAGCAATGTATTTCTTTTAGTTTAATTTGATTAATAAAATAGTTTATTTTCAGTTCAATTTATTGTCTTCATTATTTCATATGCTTTCAATGATCTATAAATTCTTTCTCTAAAAATATCATGTTTTAAAGCGAACCACCACTCTCACCCCTCCATCCTATCTCTTTTAGCAATTTCTGTGGAAAATTTTGTCATTTCATGCTCTGAATCGCGCTAATTCGACTCCGACCTTTCACTGTGCAAGCAAGTTTCTATTTTACAGGAATAAGTCTCAGATAATTACAAATGTGTTAAGATTAGGGTCGTTCTCTCAACGACGGAAAAACCCTAGTTTCAAATGGCATCGTTGCCGGTCGGGTGTACGAGAGTACAAAAAAGGACGTAGCTGACGGAATCGGAAAGTTGCTCAAGCGGGAAGATCCAGTGTTTTGGAAACTTTCCATTTCCTTTTTGAGTTATTTTTAGCAGTCTTTTAAATTACTATTTTTAATGCCTCAGAAGGCCGAGTGCAAAGTTGTTATAATTTAGGAATTTTACTGCTTTCCAAATAATTGCTAGATCATTGAGTGAAAAATAATAAAAAAATCAAAATTCAAAAAAATTAGAGTTTTATATTCTGCAGATTTTTAGAATCACCAATCAAGGATTTGCGATTTTTGGAAAGATTCCAAAATCTTGAAACTCTGCTAAATTAGGGTTTTCCCTCTTAGAAATTTCCACTTTAGAAGAATTTCTATCTTTAGAAATCATCTGAAATTGGAAAAGTCTGCAAAAGGAAATACCCCAAATCTAGCAGAATTTCAATTTTGGAAAATTTCTCAAAATTGTAAGGGATCTCACAATCATATCTTTCTTGGAAACTTTCCAATCTAGGATTTCCTAAATTTTAACCTATCTCGAATTTCAAAAATAATTCAAACACTTGCCTAAATCCAGTGCTTATTCTGTGAACCCTAAAAAGGCAAGGATCTTTCAAATAGAATCCCAAATACCTAGACCGTGCGAACTAACTTTTCTGCAGGAACACGATCCAGTGTGGGTAGGGAGCGAAAGCTCAAAGAGGTGGAGTCGGGCCCATGCCCATTAGGATACCCCTCCTTATTCCACGGAGGCGACCCCGTGGCATGGCCCACGGGAGGTAAGTCTCTATCCTCGTCTTGAGTGCGATACTGCGTAGTTGGGTGAATCATTGCCGCATGTCTATTTATTTTTTAGCAATAACTTACTCGACTTACGTGGCATGTCCGTTATTCAATCAACTCTAAGAGAGCCGACCCAGTTCCAAAATTGAAACTGGTAGGATTTCATCACCCACCTCATCATTCCAACTAATTTGATCCCAAGGCTCCATTTAATTAAAAAAAATCAAGAAGTAGAGCCAATTAGCTCGGTGTTCAAGGAACAATCCACACAAAGCGAACCCTCTTAACATCCAGTCGAAGTCAAACCACGAGCGCGGGTCCCTGTTGTCTAACACACCCATAGGTCCCTGCTACTCAAGTACACTGAGCTCGACGTGGATTCCTAGACTATTCGGCGGCTAGTTGCGTCTGGACTAAGAACACGCACCAACCCTAGCTTAACCCGAGGGAATACTCTTCTTAACCACTTGACTAATCTGGTTAGTTTGGGACGTACTTAAGACAGCCATCGTGCTGCACGTCTGTCTACGCTTCGGATTGCCTTGTTGTTGACTAGAGTTAGTACTAAAGGATTCGCTCTGAAGAGTGTAGCCTAGTGAGAACCTCTGAGTGCAAACAGTTAGTCCGACGGTTAAAAGATAAACCAGTGGTCCGCTCACTGTCATAATCTACTCTAGCCTCAAAACTAATAAGATAATTCCTAAAATATATCCTGATTGTTTAAAATAGGATTATCTGTGCTTGGTGTGCATCATATATCACTAGGATGTGTTCTCATCTAGCAACTTTTTGTCAAGTCTAGGACTTGCTTTTCAAGCATATGCCAGGTTGGACCCGTCCTAACTTTTAACTGATTCGATCTGAGAGTCAATCTACCGCACCCCTCTATCTCCTCTAATGGTAGATGAACGGCCTCTGTATGAGACCTACTACAATTTCTGTGAGAATCTAGGTGATCACTATCAACAATGGTACGACAATTCTGCGTATCATCATGATACTCCAATCTTGCAGCCTTCTATGGGGTATGATAATTAAAGAGATCCGGAGTACAACTCTGTACTCCAAGAGCTTAAAAACTCAGTCGCTGCCTTCGTGCCTCGGTCCAGCAACCTGTGCACAATTCCCAGTCTGTAGGATATTATCCTCCTATCCAGCAAGATGTCTGTATCTTTCCATCTCCAATGCAGACCTCCTATGACAACACTTATTATCCGGACAATAGGAGTCACCATAACTTTGGTTGGGAACAGTATGTCCTCCCGCAGCAACTACCGCAGGATAATTACCCTTCTGGGTTCCATCAACCCAATGGAGAGTATGACTGGCACTACTTGTAATCCCAGTACCCGTCATATCCACAAAATGACTATTCTGATCAACAGTGGGCCCCTTAGGATTTTCAGAGTCAGCAACTAGGTCCCGACTCTACTTTGCCTTACAACTTTTATACTCAGTCGGACTACAATCAAGAGTTGGCACCTCAGCTTCCCTTGGCTGAACCGCCTCCGTTGGCTACTAAACCCTGTCTAGAGGACCTTCTCTCTCAGTACATTGCCCAACAACAACAGTATTTCCAAGGTCTAAAGCACCAACAACAACAATCTATGGAGAGCTTGGAGCAACATCTAATTCAATTAGAAAATGAAAGAGAGGAAGTCAATTTCATTAGCCCCCCAATAGCCTATCCTGAGGAGAGTGACATGGCCACTGTCTATAATGAGGAGTCGCACAATTGGACCAAGTACCAGAATTGCCAGGATGAAATGGAAGTTGTTACCACTCTTAGATCAAGTCCGAGTATTGAAAAGCCAGTGTATCCTTATTCGGTGCCTTTAACAGCACCAAATCTTGAACCTACCTCAGAGCAACCTATTTCTCACTCTACCTCTGTTGACCTTGATGACGATCTTCATGACACTGAGCTATGTTTCGATCGTAGGATCCCAGCTGTCCTAGATTTACTGTTCTTCCCCACCTCCCTTGGATTGTGCAACAATAGTGATGAACCCGAGTCTCAATCTTTGGTGCCCTTAACAGCACCAACTTCTGGACCGAGCACAGAGGAACCCAGTTCCATCTCTATCTATGATAATTCTTTCTCTGCCCTGGATGTAGACATTCCCACCCCATGAGCCGTGCCTAGAACATGGGACTCCCGCAGTCCTGGACCTACCGTTCCCCACCAAGGAGGAACATATTGAGTGCAGGGATTAGAACATCCCTATCACATTAGGAAACATCGAGGAAGAGGTCAACAGTTTTCACCCGTCACCCTATATCGATGTTGTCGAGGAACCGTATGTCATGGAGAGTCTAATTCAGGACTCTCATGAGAAAAAATTATCCCAGTGTCAAGAACACTTTGCGCCTGACTTCATCTCAAAGTCAGACAATTATGGTATTACTGATCTGCAGGAGTTTGCTCCATTCAGATACATTCCCGCTAAACTCAATAAGTTTGCGGCTCTGCTAACCACGGCCAGAGAACACCCTTCTACCCTCTTCTTTATTCTCTGAGAGCAACTTCGATCCCTCACCGCTGCACTCAATGCTCTTTCACATCTGCTCAGAGCACTTACTGCCCTTCTCTCAGTTTACACTGAGAAAGACCTATTCTACACAGGTATACCTAGACAAGGGATAGGATAATTATTTCTGTTCCACCTTAGGTGTTAGGAAGACTGCAGATCCACTCAGTCTCCATGAGTTTTAACCTGGTTGGGAGTACTTGATATACCCCCGTTATGTCTGACTGAAGACGTAAAACTTAGCACTTTCGGAAAGACAATTCTGATATTCCTAGAGTACATGAGTCTCATGCATTTGTTATTAATTGTTATATCATTGGAAATACAGATACATTTATTCTTTCGATCATCAGGTACCACACACTGTCAAGTTTCTATCGGCTTGGTAACATCCTCCCTGAACCTTTGCATCATCATCACCGATTTTTCATCATTTTATGTCTTGGTCATGAGCACCGAGGACGGTGCTGTATTTTGGTTGGGGTGGGTATTTACAAAAACTCATATCTTCATTTTGAAAAAAAATAAAAAATAAAAAATAAAAATAAATAAATAAATTTTTTTTGTTTTTGGGTGGTTTCCGATGTTTTTCGAAGTTTTCTAGAATTTCAAAAATGTGTCAAATACCCTGACTTTGATTAGCTGAAAACCTCCGTTAAGTCAGTATTGAGGATAACAATTTTTGTTAAAGGTTAGCTGAGTCAAGTCAAGCGTGGCTACAGCAGATTTGAAAACTTAGAAAAACTCAGATTCCGCACAATTGTACACTATCAGCATCAGAGTCATCCTAAGTTTGAAAACTCTAGAGATCCTATGAGAAGAATCGTGGAGACCTAACTAGTGAGCTTTCGAGCCTTTAATCATTTCAGAGGGTTATACAACAATCATGAGTCACCAGATGACTCACTATTCTTCATGCCCGCAATATTCGTTGAGAGATCTCATTATCTTTTGCTTCGATCATAAAACTCGGAACGACATCAACATTGGAATACTACGACAGAACCTTCTCTATATCCAGTCAAGACAGTATACATGATAGTGCAAACCTTCTCGAGACTTGTGGGTCCTTGATCAACCACAGAAGCTTATCTCAAGTCTACAATCAACCTGAAAGAGATCAATTGGACCAGTGAGTTCAGTAAACCAATGAACCATCTCGAGACAATCATCAGAACCTGGGATGTGTTGATAATCCCCTGACCAATCACAGAAGTTAAAAGCAAACTTGTCAACAAACTGGACCACAGAACCTAGACCTAGTTGCTGTACCTATCATTGTGACCAAAATGTGGGTCAATAGGTGAACTGAAGTGATGAGCCAAGTGCCGGGCCGCAATGTTTGACAAAAGTGTTGGGTTGAGACGACGGACAACCATTCGGCACTTACAAAACAAGGGACAAATATTTGGGTAGTGTTAACATCAAGGAAAATATCGACTAAAATGAGCAGGTCCACACAGAAATGATGATGGTATAAGGCTGAATGTTTTTACATGGGCCAAACCGGTGAGCAAATTGTTGGGGCATGTTGTTGAATCCATAAGATGTCCACATATGAAAATGGTCGAAGCCTCAAGATGGACGGTGATTCAACAGACGGCTATGATATCCACAAGGCAAGAAATGGCCTTGATATGGTGATACATGGAATATCTTGGCTGTCGAAGGGGTGGATTTGTCTTCAACCGTGAATGACTTGCAAACAAGTTTTGGAAAATTGTCCTCATGCAATATGGCTTCATGTAGGACCTACATGGCTGGACATTGAAGCATCACCCTAAGAAAAATATAGTAAGTGGGATAGTTTTTGGAAAGCTAGAAGGAAGAGTTGCCAAAAGAAAAAAGAAAAAAAATGGTGGAGAATGAAATGCCATGGGTACGTGTGTGAAGCAAAGGGGCTGCGAGACCACGTATATGAGGGCGTTGATTGAAGAAGAGTGAATAGGGCTGGGCGTCTAGCTATCAAGGGTAAAAACGTCCAGCCTTATAAAAACGCTTCCATGTCTAACCCTAAAATGGGGATAAAAAACAAAAGAATAGAGGAGAGAAGAGGGCTCTCTCTCTTCCTCCATTCCCACATACTCTTCTTTCCCTCTCACTTTCTCATCTCCCCCCCCACGTTTTCACTTGAAAAACAAGGCCCCACTTCTCTTTTTCTCTCTCTAAAACCTCTTTCTCTTTCTAGATCTCACTAGTTATCTTTTTCTCTCTCTTGATGTTTCTCTCTCTCTAGCTTTTCATGTTGCTTTTTTTTTATTATTTTTTAGTTAGGAATTTTTCATTCAAGCAATGTATTTGTTTTAGTTTAATTTGATTAATAAAATAGTTTATTTTCAGTTCAATTTATTGTCTTCATTATTTCGTATGCTTTCAATGATCTATAAATTCTCTCTCTAAAAATATCATGTTTTAAAGCGAACCACCACTCTCACCCCTCCATCTTGTCTTTTTTAGCAATTTCTGTAAAAAATTTTGTCATTTCATGCTCTGAATCGTGCTAATCCGACTAATCCCGAGTGCGGATTCGACTCCGACCTTCCACTGTGCAAGCAAGTTTCTATTTTGCAGGAATAGGTCTCGGATAATTACAAATGTGTTGAGATTAGGGTTGTTTTCTCAACGATGGAAAAACCCTAATTTTACCTACATGAATTGGTCCGCGAGTGAGAGCATTATGTCCAAACCGTTAATGAGAAGAAATGCTCAAATCCAACAGCTATGAATAACAAATCATAAAACCATATTTATTTCCTTGTGTTATTTCTCATCTCTTATATCTGCATTGATCAGATGGGCAATAGATAAAAAATCATTAGGACTAAAAATAGTAACCTAGCATAAATGAACTTTTTTGCTTGACCACTGAGCACATTCTTTAACCTTGTTCCACGATAGGCTTTCATGAATTAATGGACAGTCGGGGTATACTAGCAAATACTTATTCGGAAGGATGTTTTTGTAGTTTTCTAAAATTTGATAAAAGAATGGACCACATTATAAATTTGTAACCATTAATGACACTTTGGACATATTATGAAAGACTAAGAAGTCGTCGATAAATTGGGTGGTCAGGATTGCTATCGTGTACGTTCAGGATTAAATTGCAACCCCAACTCTAACTTTCCTTTTGACGGGTGAGACTCCTTCCGTTCAAGCTTTCCTTGACAGTAACAAAAAGTCACATACATCACCATTCTCTATTCTCATCGAATTGAAATGTCAACAAGTTTTTGTGTTGACTGTTTCAATTTTCCAACTCGTGCTAACTACGCAATGACTTAGAAAGGTAGATGACAAGGTGTACTCCTAAAGACAATGCCTTCACATATTTGTTGCTAGGTATTCTAATGTCGAGTTTGTGTTGGAGTTGAGCTAATATTCATAGAGTAGAGTCTTCAAAAGGTTACTCAAGAAAAAATCTCGTGGAAATAAAAGAGAATAAAAAGCAACGCGGCAAACTTTTAAGCGATAATGGCATAAAATAAGTACTTTTAAACGAATACCAATGTCTTTTATAGGTTGATTCTTAACCATGGGATTTGTAGCATTAGTTGGGGTATGAAGATCCAATGCTATAAATAACCAATCAGCCTTATTTTCAGTATGTAGGTCGACCTAAGTATGGGACAAATATCCATACAATATTAGTGATTTGTAACCATTGGATTTGTGTCTTTTTATGGATTGAGTTTTAACTATGGGATATCTAACATGATTTGGGGTACTCAAATCTAAAAGTTAGAAATAACTAATCAGCCTAATTTTTAGTATGTAGGATGTGACAAACATCAATACGGTTGTGGTATATCATCAACGTTGATGACGGGCATCCGTATTTGTTGCATCATGTGCCACTTAGGCTTTAGCCATTGCGATTTTGGTACAAGTTAATCATCGTAAAAAAATTTCCAAAATAATTTTATTTGTTATTTTTAAAATTTTTTCATTAAATTAGCATTGATAACAGTAAACTGATGGATGACAAAAAATAACAATCATTGTAACATAAAGTTAAAGAGATGATATTTCTCTTTTGTAGATAAGTAGAAAATTTAATTCTGTTAGATATCTAAACAACTAAAATATGAATTCCTTGGGAATTCCAAGTAAATTCCATGGTGCCACCATACACAAGAAATTTCAATTCTTGGAATTCAAATTCTTAGAAATCACAAATCCCGGAATTCTATTTTCAATACCAAATCCATGTCTGGTTGCCAAATAGACCTTAAGATGAAACTTAAGGCGTTACCTCTTAATACCTAGTCTGCATGTTTATCATTCGAAACATTGCCACATGGCAAACTTTTCGGCCTGCTAGTTATTGAACCTAAAAACCAACAATCAGCTTGCTAGCTATTAGAAGTGAGCACTTAATTGTCTTGGCCTCCATGAAGGGTTCCACGGGTGAGAATGTTGAGTCCAAACCGCTAATGAAAAGAAATGCTCAAATCCAATGGCTAATCAGAAATCATAAAACTAAATTTATTTCCTTTGTGTTATTTCTCATCTCTTTTATCTCTATTGATCAGATGAGCAATAGATAAAAAATCATTAGGACTGAAAACAGTAACCTAACATAAATGAACTTTTTTTCTTGACGACCGAGCAAATTCTTTAACCTTGTTCCCTAACAAGCTTGGGTAAATTAATGGATAGTCGGGGTATACTGGCAAATACTTATTTCGGAGGGATGTTTTTGTAGTTTTCCAAAATTTGGTAAAAGAATGGACCACATTCTAAATTCGTAACCATTAATGACACTTTGGACATATTATGAAGGACTAAGAAATCGTTGATAAATTAGGTGGTTAGGATTATTATCGTGTATGTTCAGGATTGAAATGCAACCCCAACTCTAACTTTCCTTTTGACGGGTGAGACTCATTCCATTCAAGCTTTCCTTGATAGTAATAAAAAGTCACATACATCACCATTCACCCAACTCTAACTTTCCTTTTGACGGGTGAGACTCATTCCATTCAAGCTTTTCTTGACAGTAGTAAAAAGTCACATACATCACCATTCTCTATTCTCATCGAAATGTCAACAAGTCTTTGTGTTGACTATCTCAATTTTTTAACTCGTGCTAACTATGCAATGACTTTAGAAAGGTAGATGACAAGGTGTACTCCTAAAGACAATGCTTTCACATCATTTTCGCTGGGTACTCCAGTATCTAGTTCGTGTCTAATTTGAGCCAATATTCATGGAGTGGACTCTTCAAAAGGTTACTCAATAAAGAATCCCGTGGAAGAAAAAGAGAATAAAAAGCAACGTGACAAATTTTTAAGTGATAATGGCATAAATAAAGCACTTTAAAATGAATACAAGTATCTTTTTAGGTTGATTTTTAACCGTGGGATTTTTAACATTAGTTGGGGTATGAAGATCCAATGCTATAAATAACCAATCAGCCTTATTTTTTAGTATATAGGTCCACCCAAGGATGGGACAACTATCCATACAATATTAGTGATTTGTAACCATTGGATTTGTGTCTTTTTATGGATTGATTTTTAGCTATGGGATATCTAGCATTATTTGGGGTACTCAAATCTAGAAGTTAGAAATAACTAATCAGCCTGATTATTAATTTGTAGGTCCACGTTGGGATGGGACAAACATCAATACGGTTGTAATTCATCAACAGTGCACGTTGATGACGGGCATCCGTATTTGCTGCATCATGTGCCAGTTAGGCTTTAGCCATTTTGATTTTGTTACGAGTTAATAAAGGTTAAAAAATTATCAAAATAGTAATATTTGTTATTTTTAAAATTTTTTCATTAAATTAACATTGATCAAAGTAAACTGATGGATGACAAAAAATAACAATCGTTATAACATAGAGTTCATGAGATGATATTTCTCTTATGTGGATAAGTAGAAAATTCAATTCTGTTAGATATCTAAATCAGTGGGAATTCCAAGTAAATTCCATGGTGCAACCAAATACAAAAAATTTCAATTCTTCGAATTCAAATTCCCAGAAATCACAAATCCTGGAATTCTATTTTCAATTCCAAATCAATGTCTGGTTGCCCAAGAGACCTTAAGATGAAACTTAAGGCGTTGCCTCTTAATACCTAGTCTGCATGTTTATCATGCAAAATATTGCCACATGGCAGAATTTTGGCCCGCTAGTTATTGAACCTACAAACCAACAATCAGCCTGTTAGCCATTAGATGTGAGCACTTAGGTAGTGTTTGGGAAAGCTTTTCGGGAAGCGCTTCTCTAGCTTTTGACACCGAAAAGCGCTTCCCTAGCATAAATGGTTGTTTGGTTTACAAAAACACTTTAGATTCCAACATCCAAAAGAAGCTAGAAGTATTTTTTTAAGAAACACATCCGAGGGTGTTTCTTAAAAGAGCACTTCCACGCTTTTGCGGGAAGCAAATCACCGTGAAAATGATTCTCTTATTTTGTCACTTTTGCCCTTATTCAAAACACATACGACAAGAAAATAGAAACCTCTCTTCCTCTCTTTCTCTCTCACCGAAACCACAGTCGTGAAGTCGTGAAGAAGAACAATAACAGCACATCTCTTTTTCTCTCTTATCATAGTCGAGCAACTAGAGGTAAGCATTCAATTTCTTTTTGGTCGGATTCTTTTGTTTTGTTGTTAGCCATATCAAGCAGATGGGGTTTATTCCCACTGTTATGTCTCTTTATTCTCTTTTCTATTTATTTTTTAATCAGTTGCAAAACAATTCTCTGGAATTGAAAAAATTCAAATTTCTGCCATAATATAAGAAAGGATAAAAGGGAGAAAAAACAAACAGATTTGAAATTTTATTTATTCTCACTGGGTAAAAAGAAAAAGGGGTAAGAGAGAAAGAAATAGAGGAAGTAAGAGCTTGGTTGTTCTGCTACTCCTTTGTGTGACCCTTTTTATCCTCCTCCTTACCTAAACTTTTTCTTTCTCTTTTTTTGTTTCTTTACTCTATTGAGTATGCTAGCTCTCTGTATTATGAATGTACAGTACTACTACTTCCTTTCCTTTCTTCTTATGGAGTTCTATCACTGTCTTTTTAGCTCTCTGTGGTGTTTCCCTTTTTTATTTATGTTGGGTAATATTCTAATGTGTGGCAGCACAAGAGAACACAACACAACAAAAAACACAAGAGTAAAACTTCTATCACAACACGTTGTGACCGAAGAACGCACAATATGAGCCACATGGCACACTCTTAATTAACGCTGACCGTATGGATGTTTGGCCAACCCCTTGGTGGACCTGCTAACCAAAAATCAGCCTGATTAGTATTTTGCAACCTTCGAATCTTTGGACCCAAATAACGTTCAATAATGCTCAAATTCCTATTATTAAAATCAACCCTTGAAAATAACTTCAATCCAACACTCAGAAATTGCCATGTTTATAGCTTTTTTTCTTTCTTGTGGTTTGTCTTTGGCACTCCAGATTTGTTATGTTCTTTCACGTCGAAGAATGTTTTGATCACTACCTCTGTTAGGTCCACTTGTATAGGTGAGGAAACTATGATCAGGGTAGCCTACAACACAAAAGAGATTGTAGATGAGTGAAAAACTGACATGCACTCTGTAAAAGAAGGACAAGCACATATAAAACACATTAACCTTACAAGGCTCATTGGTTCTTGTTATGAATAATTAGATTCAAAAACCCCATGTTCTGAATAATAAGCAACACTTTAAGTTCAAGTCCTCCCTCTTCCACATAGCTGATTTTGACATTACTTGCACATAGATTCAAAAGTGTTGCTTACTGATTTTAATAAATTATACAGACATGTGTGGGTCAATGTGTTTGTGTCTCTTAAAGTAATTTCATAATAGACATACCTAAATAATTAAAAAACACAAAATTGAAAAGTACATGGATTGGGAAATCGAAGGAACAAAAAACAAGTTTACACGTTTGGTTAGAACTTAGTTGCATGAACCAAGGTGTACTATTTCTTGTTTTCTTCTTAGATTTTTGTTTTCCTCTGAGGTCTCCTTTCTTTAATATATTTTTTTGGTCTTATAAAAAAAATCTAGGGTGCACCTTCCATAGTTAAGCAAGGAACATTACTGACTTTATAGGTGGAGCCCTTTGATATATAGATACCAAAAATCAAATTGATTGATAATTTTTTGACAGGCCTTGACACGCATCCCGACATGTACAGTTTCCCTTCGTATGATGAAGTCCCCAAGAAAATCCAACGTAGTCAGAAGTATTGGCCTTTTTTAAGGTAAAATTTAATTACATATATTATGACACACGAAATGTTTAATTTCAATTAATTTATTAACACACTGTCATTTTAAAAACATGAAGGATTGTGTCGAGGCTATAGATGGTACGCATATCTCTGCACATGTTCCGTTAGATGAACAAGTGACGTACCGAGAACTAAAAGGGTTAACCCACAATGTAATGGCTGCATGTTCATTTGACATGCTCTTTATATATGTGTATGCTGGTTGGAAAGGGACGGCAAATGGCTCTAAAGTATTCGATGTGGCCATTAATACCCCCACTTTGAAATTCCCACATGCACCTCGAGGTATCAAAAATGAACTTCTTTATATAATTTATCATTGTTTGATCAAATACGTAATTAAATTATTTGTATACATTTTCAACAGGCAAATATTACGTGGTTGATGCTGGATACCCATTAATGAATGGGTTTTTGGCACCATATCGAGGTTGTTGTTATCATCTCCAAGATTTTCGAAGAGGATCACAGGCGAAGGGGAAAAGAGAATTATTCAACCACCTACATTCTTCCCTGCGTAATGTCATTAAGCGAACCTTTGGTGTTTTGAAGGCACGATGGCCCATACTTAAACAAATGCCTTCATATAAATTACCGACACAACGAAATATTATTATTGCTTGTATAACACTACATAACTATATCAGAGGAGAAGCACTAGCAGATCAAGAATTCACCCTTTACGAAGATGAGGATTATGTTGAGGAATCAAGTACTGGTTCAGTATATCATGAACCCGCTGCACCTGAGCAACATTCAACTCATAACGAGATGGAAGGCAAAAGAGCACAAATAGCTGAAGTGATCAAAATTGCTTTTGATCAACGCAATTTAGATTTGTCTTAGATACATTGTATTATGACTTCTTACCATTACTTTTATGGATAGATGAATTTTATTTTATAAATTGATGGGTTTCATGTTATGGGATGTGTTTCATTTAGATTGTTTGTTTTATGTATTTTGTGTGTTTTTAGTGTTATTTCATTCTTGAGAGCTACAAGATGTAATTCAAAATATAGTATTTGCCTTAGGTGAGCTAAAAATATAAACTACTCTCTTTTATTGAATGTAAGGTTATTCGTGACATTTTGACAGAATTCAGAAACTCACAGCTAGTTTTGTCAAACAACAATATCAGCTTCTACACACAGAACAGCACTTCACCAGCATGGTTTACCAAACAGTATTCTAGAAAAGAGCTCTTCTCAGCAGCTGCTTTTAGAGCTTCTGCAGAAGCGCTTTTCCACAACACTTCTACAGAAGTATTCCCAAACAGGACCTTAATTGTCTTAGCCTCCGTGAAGAGGTCCACGGGTGAGAACATTGAGTCCAAACCGTTAATGAAAAGAAATGCTCAAATCCAACGGCTAAGAATCACAAATCATAAAACTAAAATTATTTCCTTTGTGTTATTTCTCATCTCTTTTATCTGCATTTATCAAATGGGCCATAGATAAAAAAAAATCATTAGGATTGAAAACAGTAACCTAGCATAAATGAACTTTTTTGTTTGACCACTGAGCACATTCTTTAACCTTATTCCACGACAGGCTTGGGTGAATTAATGTACAGTCGGGGTATACTCACAAATACTTAAACTGGAGGGATGTTTTGGTAGTATTCCAAAATTTGATAAAAGAATGGACCACATTCTAAATTTGTAACCATTAATGACACTTTAGACATATTATGAAAGACTAAGAAATTGGGTGATCAGGATTGTTATCGTGTACGTTCAGTATTAAAATGCAACCCCAACTCTAACTTTCTTTTTGACGGGTGAGACTCCTTCCATTCAAGTTTCCTTGAGAATAACAAAAAGTCACATACATCACCGTTCTATGTTCTCCTCGAATTGAAAGGTCAACAAGTCTTTGTATTGACTGTCTCAATTTTCCAACTCGTGCAAACTACGTAATGACTTTAGAAAGGTAGATGACAAGGTGTACTCCTAAAAACAATGCCTTCACATCTTTTTCGATGGGTATTCAAGTGTCTAGTTCGTGTCGCATTTGAGCTAATATTCATGGAGTAGACTCTTAAAAAGGTTACTGAGGAAAGAATCCCGTGAAAAAAAAAAGATAATAAAAAATAACGTGGCAAATTTTTAAGCGATGATGGCATAAAATAAGCACTTTTAAGCGAATATCAATATCTTTTATTGGTTGATTTTTAACTATTTGATTCTAGCATTAGTTGGGGTATGAAGATCCAAAGCTATAAATAACCAATCAGCCTTATTTTTAGTATGTAGGTCCACTTAGGGATGGGACAAATATCCATACAATATTATTGACTTTTAACCATTGGATTTGTGTCTTTTTATGGATTGATTTTTAACTATGGGATATGTAGTATTATTTGGGCTACTCAAATCTAAAAGTAAGAAATAACTAATCAGCCTGATATTTAGTATGTAGGTCCATATAGGGATGGGACAAACATCAATATAGTCTATTTTATCTAATAATGTGCCACATGGCTGATAATGTGGTCATCTTCAACATTAATGATGGGCATCCGTATTTGTTGCATCATGTGCCAGTTAGGCATTAGCCATTGAGATTTTGGTACGAGTTAATCATGGTAATTAAAAAAACTATCAAAATAAATTTATTTGTTATTTATAAAATTTCTTAATTAAATTAACATTTATTACAATAAACTGACGGATGACAAAAAATAACAATCGTTATAACATAAAGTTAATGAGATGATATTTATCTTATGTAGATAATTAGAAATTCAATTATGTTAGGTATCTAAACAGTTAAAATTAGAATTCATTGGGAATTCCAAGTAAATTCCATTGTGCAACCAAAGTCAAGAAATTTCAATTCTTGGAATTCAAATTCTCAGAAATCACAAATCCTAGAATTCTATTTTCAATTCCAAATCCATGTTTAGTTTCCAAACAAACCCTAAGACGAAGCTTAAGGTTTTGCCTGTTAATACCTAGTCTGCATGTTTATCATACAAAACATTGTCACATGGCCCACTAGTTATTGAACCTATAAGCCAACAATCAGCTTGCTAGCCATTAGATGTGAGCACTTAATTGTCTTGGCCTCTATGAAGAGGTCCACGGGTGAGAACATCGAGTCCAAACCGTTAATGAAATGAAATGCTCAAACCTAACGGTTAGGAATCACATATCATAAAACCAAATTTATTTCTTTTGTGTTATTTCTCATCTCTTTTATCTGCATTAATCAGATGGGCCATAGATAAAAAATCAGTAGGACTAAAAATAGTAACCTAGCATAAATGAATTCTTTTGCTTGACCACTAAGCACATTCTTTAACCTTGTTCTACGACAGGCTTAGGTGAATTAATGGATTGTCGGGGTACATACTCTCAAATACTTAATCTGGAGGGATGATTTTGTAGTTTTCCAAATTTTGATAACAGAATGGACCACATTCAAAATTCATAACCATCAATGACACTTTGGACATATTATGAAAGAATATGAAATTGTCGGTAAATTGGGTGGTCAGGATTGTTGTCGTGTATGTTCAAGATTAAAATGCAACCCCAACTCTAACTT
Source organism: Euptelea pleiosperma (assembly GCA_035048495.1). NCBI lineage: Eukaryota > Viridiplantae > Streptophyta > Magnoliopsida > Ranunculales > Eupteleaceae > Euptelea > Euptelea pleiosperma. Next base: position 28,063,985 of record CM068548.1, on the reverse strand, counting down.
TCCTTCTGTCGGGTAAGATTCCTTCCATTCAAGCTTTGCTTGTCAATGGACCAAACTGTGAGGTAGTTTAAATGACACAATAACAACAAGTCACATACATCACCGTTCTTTGTTCTCATCGAATTGAAATATCAACAAGTCTTTGTGTTGGCTATCTCAATTTTTCAACCCGTGCTAACTACGTAATGACTTTAGAAATATAGATGACAAGGTGCACTAAAGAAAATGCCTTCACATCTTTTTCAGTGGCTATTCTAGTGTCTAGTTTGTGTCACATTTGAACTAATATTCATGGAGTAGACTCTTAAAGAGGTTACTAAGGAAGAATCCTGTGAAACAAAAAAAAGAATAAAAAGCAATGTGGCAAACTCTTTCAGTTCTGCTGTGAAATAATTTAATGACCTACACACCAAAAATCAACTAGATTCATTGGCTATTAGTATTCGTTTGAATTCCCCCTCCCAAAATCTTTTTGGAGCATTGACCTTATGGATGTTTGGTTCATCTCTTGATGGATGTACACATCAAAATCAATTTAATTGGTAATTTCTAACGAGTGGATTTGGATGCTAAGATATAATTGTTCGAAATCGTTGATCATGCTGATTTTTGTTATCTTGGTCCACCAAGAGGTTGAGCAAACATCCATAAGGCCGTGGGCCGCGCCCTAAAAGATGTTCCACATAGCATTTTAAAATTTTAGTAGAACCCTAACAAATTACAAAAGCATCCCACCAAAAATTTCTTACGTATTGAAAGCCTCCTAGCTCTGTCACTCGATGGGCCAGAGATAAAAAAATTAGTAGGATTAAAAACACTAACCTTGCATAAATGAACTATTTGCTTGATCACTAAGCACATCTTTAATCTTGTTCTAGGATAGGCTTGGGTGTATTAATGGACAGCACATCTTTAATCTTGTTCTAGGATAGGCTTGGGTGTATTAATGGACAATCGGGGTGTCCTTGCAAATACTTAATCTAGGGAGGGATATGTAGTGTTCCAAAATTTGACAAAAGAATGAATCACATTCTAAATTCCTAACCATCAGATCAATGACACTTTTGGACATATTATGAAAGACTAAGAAATGGTCGGTAAATTGGATGGTCAGGATTGTGTGTCGGGTTTATGTTAGCCATTTTCAAATTTTCTTAGTTTACCAAATATACCCAACCCATCCTTCCATTCAAACTTTCCTTATCAATGGACGAGACAGAGACGGCATAAATGTCGTAATGAGAAGTTTGCATACAATACAATTTTGGCCCCTCACCTACCAACTCATGTCGACTACGCAATGACTGTGGATAATAAGTTGTCTTGAACTCCTAGGGACAATGTCTCCACATCTTTTTTTAACTCCTTTGATGGGTGGGACTCCCATTCAAGCTTTCCTTGTCAATGGATGAGACTGTGAGATAGCTCAAATGACACGTAACAAGTCTTTGTGTTGATCGCGACCGTCTGTATTTTCCATCTCGTGTTGACTACGCAATGACTTGTGCCTTCACTTCTTTTCTATTGTCTAGATTGTGTTTGATATTGCATTTTAAATAATATTTGTGATGGAGTAGAATCTTCAAAAAGTTCGGAAATGAATCTTGAGACGGTAAAAATAGACTGTCCATAATTCTTCAACTTCTAAACCAGTCTATGAATAAATATATATATATATATATATATATATATATATGGACCGTCTATTTTTACCGTGTAACTTGAAAAACATATTTGATGGGGTTAGAAATTTCAGAATGGGCTGATTTTTTGTTGGGGTGATCTATATGGTGAGATCATCCTCATCAAAAATTAGCCATTGATTCATCTTCTATGTCGGTCTGACCCTATGCAGAAATGGACAAATAGACTCTTTATTCCACAGTAGACTTGGGTCTCCTACTGGACAATCAGGGTGTACTCATAAATACTTAATTCATGGAAGAAGGTTTTCTTAGTGTACTCATTAGGGCCCACTACCATTATGGATGTTTGGTCCACCTCTTGATGAATCTACACAAAAATGTCAGTATAATTGGTTATTTCTACCAATTGGATTTGAGCATTTTAATATCGTAATTTCTGACCATTTCATTTGAAGACTTTTTTTTAGCTAAAATATAATTATTAGAAATCCTTGATCAAGCTAATATGTGGTACGTAGAGCAAACATCCATAAGGTCACTGGGCCCTACAAGGTCTTCCACTTGGCAATTTTGGGAGGGGGAGACTTCATCGTTGATCCAAGTTTCATAGAGATCTCACCACATAAATACCAAAGACCACTACAAGAATTTCAAAGAACATCCAATGGTCTAGATGTTGGGCGACGATGGTAGTGTCGCATATGAATGGTGCAAAAAAATTTCCATTGGTAAATTGAATGGTCTGGATTGTCATTAGGTTTATTTTTGGCATTTCAAATTTTCTTGTTTATATTTAGTGACAGATAGCAAAATGCCCATATACATCACCATTTTGTGACCTCACAGAGACTAAAACACCACTATGTCTCCTGTGTCTCAATTTTCCAACTCGTGGTGATCAAAGTTTAGAAGAGGCCATTATAACGGTATAATGGGCTGGGGGTGTTACCGTTAAAACCTTTAAAACAGCCGTTAAAATGAATTATAACCGACGAGCAAAAAAGAAAAAAAAAATTGGATTTTAACGAATTTAACTGAAAAGAAATAGAAAAAAATGGCGCTGAAATTCATATTTTGAATTTCAAATTTTCCAGATTTTAATGTAAATAACGGTCGTTATTTTCTAAGTATCAAAGCGGTTTTTAACGTAATGCGCTTGGGGTGTTACCGATTTAACGGCCGGTGTTATTTTAAAACATGGTGGTGACTACTCAATGACTTTAAAACTAGTTAATAACTTGTCTTGAACTCCCAGGGACAATGCTTCGACATCTTTTTTTTTGTGTATGCCAGTCGAGAGTTTCTGTCTGTAATTGCACTTGGGCTTCATGAACAGGCCCATTGATTGGTTCTGAGCCCATGAAAAAATGCTGAAATCCAATGATAAAAAATCACCAATCAGGCTGTTTTTTTATGTGTAGGTCCACCATGAGGTGGTCCAAATATTAAAGAGTCAAAAGACCCGGTTCTCCCTATAATCATGTTAAAAAACAGCGAAATATGATTACCTATCGCCATTTAATTGGTCACTGCTAGGTACCCTTCGTAGATAAACCCTATTGATTTTAAAGTCACTAGGGGTACACCACGGGTGATGCACATGCACCTTACATGTGGCACCACTTACACATGACAAACTCTTAGAGATCACTGACCGTAGCTGCTTGGCCCGTCCCTAGTAATCATCCTGATTACTAATTTCAATGCGTTGGATTAGACTTCTTTTTTATAGTTTGGTTTCAACCATGGATTTTGAGCATTCTTCGGCAAATAACAAAACGACACCGTCATGCACCGTGATAACGTCCATGGCCATTGTACCATGTGATCATTTCTCTTTTAATAATGAGGTATGTATGGTACATTTAATTAACTTTTTATTTTTTATTTTTTTTTGTTTTCTATTTTTTGCAAACATCCATGTTGCACACTCTTAAGCGTGGATTTCGAGCATTATTTGGCTTACTCAGATCCAAAGGCTAGAAATCATTAATCATGCTGATTTTTGTAACCTACCTCTAGCTAGCTAGCTAGGTATGTTTTAGCCTCCTGGCTCTGCCACTTGGTGGGCCAGAGATTAAACAATTATTAGGACTAAAAACACTAACCTTGCATAAAATGAACTATTTGCTTGATTACTAAGCACATTCTTTAACATTGTTCTAAGACAGGCTTGGGTGTACTTGCAAATACTTAATCCGGGGAGGGATGTTTTGTAGTTTTCCTAAATGTGACAAAAGAAAGATCACATTCTAAAGTCCTATCCATCAGATCAATGAAACTTTTGGACGTATTATGAAAGACTAAGAAATAGTCGGTAAATTGGATGGTCAAGATTGTTGTCGAGTTTTCAAATTTTCTTAGTTTACCAAATACCCAACCCATCCTTCTATTCAAGCTTTCCTTATCAATGGACGAGACTGAGATGGCTTAAATGACACGTAACGAGAAGTTTGCATACAATACAATTTTGGTCCCTCACCTTCCAACTCGTGTCGATTACGCAATGACTGTAGATAATAACGTGTCTTGAAGTCGTAGGGACAATGTCTCTCCATCTTTTTTTCTCTCCTTTAATGGGTGGGACTCCCATTCAAGTTTTCATTGTCAGACAGTGAGATAGCTCAAATGACACGTAGCAAGTCTTTGTGTTGATCGACTGTCTCAATTTTCCAACTCGTGTTGACTACGCAATGACTTTAAAAAGGTGTCAGATTCTTTAAATGCTCGGGCTCTAGTTACCGCCCTAAAATGACAGGCTCACAGGACACAATATGAGCCACGTGGCACACTTGCAGAGGCCTCTGAATTTATGAATGTTTTGCCAATTCCTAAGTGGACCTACAAACCAAAAACTAGCCCTACTGATTGGTGATTTATAGGTGTTGGATTGGACTTATTTTCATGGGTTAATAATCTCAGCTGTGGGAATTTGAGCAGCATTTGCGGTACAAAGATCCAACTTCTAGAAATCACTTATGTGGCTGATTTTTGGTTTGTAGGTTCACCTAGGGATTGGCCAAAAATCCATACGGTCATAGTCCTCTAAGATTGTGCCACGTGGCTAATATTATGTCATTTTGTATCAAGTCCAAGAGACTTGTCTTGTGGACTGAAATGTCTAAGTTCAATAACTTAGTGCTGCTACACTATAGGCTAAGGAATTTAAGACTTTATGGACCATATGAGAAGGGTTAGGATCGGGAGACAACCATTTTGGCGTACCCATATAGAAGATGAATCAATGGCTGATTTTCGTTGAGGATGATCTCCTCACCATATAGATCACCCCAACAGAAAATCAGCCCATTCTGAAATTTTTAACCCCATCAAATGTGGTTCTCAAGTTACATGGTAAAAATAGATGGTCCATAATTCAATTACTAAACCAGTCTACGAATATCAGAATGATTTGAATTTTTGTGAGGATGATCTCCTCACCATAGAGATCATCCTCACGAAAAATCAGCCATTGATTCATCTTCTATGTGGGTACGCCAAAATGCTGTCCCCCAATCCTGACCCTTCTCATATGGTTCATAAAGTCTTAAATTCCTTGGCCTATAGTGTAAATTGTCATCATGTTTATTTTTGGCATTTCAACTTTTCTTGGTGGCCCAAGATCGCTTTACATTTAGTGACAGATAGCAAAATGTCAATATGTATACATCACCATTTTGTGACCTCACACAGACTAAAACACCACTGTCTTGTGTCTCAATTTTCCAACTCGTGGTGACCAAGGTTTAAAAGAGCCCGTTTCAACAGTATAACGGACTGGGGGTGTTACCGTTAAAACCTTTTAAAATAGCCGTTAAAACGAATTGTAACGGACGGGCAAAAAAGGAAAAAAATGGATTTTAACGAATTTAACTGAAAAAAAAATGTAAAAATGGTGCTGAAATTCAAAAGTTGAAATTTGAATTTCAAAATTTCCACGTGGCACACTCTTAAGCGTGGATTTCGAGCATTATTTGGCGTACTTAGGTCCAAAGGCTAGAAAACATTAATCATGCTGATTTTTGTTATGTACGTCTAGCTAGGTATGGTTTAGAGTTTAGACATCCATACAGTCAATGGCCACCAATAGAGTGACACCTGGCTCACATTGTGTGATCCATCATCAACACGATGGACATCTACCACTAAATTGTTTTTAGGGGAAGGAGTTCACTCGCTAAATGATGGGAAAATGAAAGTGGCCTAAATACTAAAGTACCCTTAAAAACTAAAAAACTTTAAAAAATTACAAAATCACAGCAAAGCGTTTCACCTAAAGATTAAATCAAGGTTTAAAATGACGGCGGTTATAACAAAAATAACGGCCGTTATAATGGATTTGGACCTACCCCGTTACGTTATGTACCGTTAAAATGCAAAAAAAATAACGGCCATTTTTTCGTTATAATGGTCGTTATTTTCCCTTATAACAAAAATAATGACCGTTATTTAATGGAAAAAATGCGAAAAAACAGCCGTTTTCTTCGTTATATTCTATTTTTCCCATTATTTTACTTTTTTTTTAATTCAAAATCAAATTTCAAAATCTAAAAATTGAATTTCAGCTCCATTTTTTCCATTATTTTCCATTTTTGCCCCTGAGCGTTACAATTCGTTATAATGGAAAAAACGGTAACGCTCCCAGACCGTTATACAGTTATAACGGCCCCTTTTAAACCTTAGATTAAAGCACCCTTAAAAAGTAAAAATTTTACAAAATTACAAAAACACAACATAAGCATTTCACCTAAAGACTAAAGTACCCATAAAAATTTTAAAACTTTAAAAAATTACAAAAAACACAACAGGGGCATTTCGGAGAGACTAAAAGCTCGCTCGTTGAACGTGTTGAACACATTAATTGAGGGTCAAGATGAAAAGTTGCGTAATTAAGGACTAAACTACCCCTAAAGGAGTAAAAAGATTAAAAAAAATAAAGAAATGTAAGGGGGCATTTTCGATAAAGTAGGGGTATTTTCAAGATTTCATGAGTTTATATCACAAGAACGGACTTCTCTTTGATTAGATTGATATTCCAAATCAATCTGTAATTAAATAAATATTATTACGGCCCACTTGGTTGGGTGGTTGATTGGTACCCTCCCGAGCTCCTTCACAATTCTAGCCTATCAAATAAAGAATATTTTTTTTTCCCAATTGGGCCAACAATTCCTAAGTGAGACCTATCAATGGTTTTGTGCCACGTGTGAGTACTCTTTCTCACTCTTATTTCCTAATGTGAGTACTCCTTCAGTCTATATATACACATATGGGTTATCAAAGTGTTTTGTGCAACGGGAACTCAAAAACTTGTTTCTATCACGATGAAGTGGACGAGTAGTGTTGTGTGCTTCTGGGCTTCATTAGTTTTGCTTCAGTTTCATGGGTGTTTGGGGTGCTTGCAGCAGGAGAGGATTGCTCTCTTAGAATTCAAATCTTCTGTCAACTGGATTACACACGCCGGCCCCCATTTCAATTCATGGGTTGATGATAGAGGGAGTGACTGTTGTGCTTGGGAGCGAGTCAAGTGTAATCGCACCACGGGCCGAGTGATTCACCTCTCCCTCAATGATACAAGGGATCAGTACTGGATGAGCAATTATGAGTACTGGATGAGCAATTATGAGTACTGGATGAGCAATTATGAGTACATATGGGTTCTAAACGTCACATTGTTTCTTCCCTTTGAAGATCTGCAGCGTCTGGACTTATCTTTTAATTACATTAATGGATGGATAAATAATGAAGGTATATCCACTCGCTTATTAGAATTTGCCCCAATGTGCACTTCTTGCTTAATTTCAATGAATTTATTGATGATTACGTACATTGACCCAATCATGAGTTTTACTAATTGACATCTATATGGTTTCTTGCAGGTTTCGAAATATTGTCCAAATTGAAAAATCTGGAGATCTTAAACCTTGACGGGAATAACTTCAACAGCAGCATCCTACCATCTTTGGGTGCACTCACATCCCTTAAGTCTCTGTCTCTTAGCGGTAGTTTACAAGAAGTGTCCTTGGTTAACCAAGGTATATATGTTTAATTAGTTATTAGTTCTCTCAACGACATCCACTTTGTATATATGTATTTCATTTAATTTGTTGATGATGCTTAATTGGATTAGTAAATCAGTCCACTAAATGTAAAGAAAGTAAATGTGATAGAGCTGTGTGTGGTCTGTTATCCTCACTCAACACTGCAAGGCTACTACCATCATACACAGTGCACATGGCTCACCATCTCAGTCATGACAAGCCAAACCTAATGGCCCCTTTTTTTATATGTTGACCATTCATTCATGATGTATTCTACATTTTCTGTACTTCTCTCAGATCCCAATGTATGGTCTAGATTAAACAAGCTGGACCACCTGGACCTAAGTGTTAATTCCTTTGGGAATCAAAGCGACTTGCAGTTTCTGGGATCACTCTCATCCCTCAGATCTCTATCCCTAGCCTACAATTATATGGAAGGACAACTTTTCCTCAAAGGTACGTATGTTTATTTGTGCATCGATCTCTAAGCAACTTGGAGGTCCTGAATTTAAGTGACAGTCGTGGCTTAATTTGGGCGCGTGTTGTACTCATTTTCCATTTAGATTGAATTGAACTTGGAATTATATCCTCCAAGGTAATTTTGATAGATCACCTGAATTGAGAAATCTTCTTTGGTTGTTGTTATCGGTTTTATGACTCAAACATGGGTGTTCCGGTGAACCACCACACATGAACCCAATAGAGACCACGGACAACAGTATGAGCCATATGCCATACTCTTATTAGAGACCACGGACCCTATAGATGTTTATGTGGACCTAAAGACAAAAATTCAGCCTGATCAGTGGTTTTTTACCATGGCATATCTAGCATTATTTGGGGTACACAATCCAAAGGTTAGAAATAACTACTCAGGCTGATTTATGGTATGTAGGGTCCATCTATGGATGATGGGCCAAATAACAATAATATGGTCAGTAGTCTCTAATAGTTTGTCATGTGGCTGAATAGAACCACTGGAATTTCAATGGGGTAAATAAGATGATTTAGATGGCGGCCTGGCTTGGGTTTTCATAAGTTGCCGATCCCTTTTTTTGGGCTCAGCTATTAAGCTTGAGCGAAATTGGGTTTGGGCCAAGAGTGGTCTTTGTAGAAGAAAATTGGTTAAGTAGAGACCGAAACTTGTAAAGAAAAGAAAATAAATACAATTAGGCATATTTTGGGCTTAATGAGTGTGTGTGTGTACGCTTTCGAGCCGAGATGGAGTGTTTGGGCACAAAGTTATTGGTCTCCCGAACTTGGGCTTTTATCAATATACAAGTCAATTTTCTGGTTGGGCTTAACAAATTGGGCTTGAGCCTACTACTGTTCACAAATCATAGGCTTAGTAACGAAGTCCACAAAATTTTTGTTATATATCTATTTGTTTTGTTTTGTCTTCCTTTCATTTTAAACGAACCAACTCAAAGAGGGGTTTCTTATTTGAATACCGAAGTCAGTATCATAGATTTTTTCCTCGCTTATTAGTATTGCCCCATTGTGCACTTCTTGCTTAATTTCAATGAATCATGAGTTTTACTAATTGATATCTATGGTTTCTTGCAGGTTTCGAAGTATTGTCCAAATTGAAATATCTGGAGATCTTATACCTTGACTGGAATAGGTTCAACAGCAGCATCATACCATCTTTGGGTGCACTCACATCCCTTAAGACTCTGTCCCTTCGCGGTAGTTTACAAGAAGGGTCCTTTGTTAACCAAGGTATATATGTTTAATTAGTTATTAGTTCTCTCAACGACATCATTTGTTGATGATGCTTAATTGGATTAGTAAATCAGTCCACTAAATGTAAAGAAAGTAAATGTGATAGAGCTGTGTGCATTGGACGGGATTGAGATGGCTAAATAACTTCAACAGCAGCATCCTACCATATTTGGGTGCACTCACATCCCTTAAGTCTCTGTCTCAATGACATCCATCATTAGTTTCTCTCTTTGTATATATTTCCTTTCTCACACAAGAAACATCTCTTGACCATTCATGATATATTCTACATTTTCCCTATACTTCTCAGATTCCAACTTCTCTTGGTCTAGATTAACCAAGCTAGAGCACCTGGACCTAACTGGCAATAACCTCAATCAAAGCAACTTAGAGTTTCTTGGATCACTCTCATCCCTTAGATCTCTATATCTACAAGACACTTATTTGGAACGACCAGAACTTTTCCTCCCAGGTATGATTATTTGGTTGTTGTACTCATTTTTTATTTTTTTATGTTTCTTTGTCTTGGATGCATTTCTTTATTTTGGTGCTCTATTTGTGTATTTCTCTCTCTTTAACACTCAAACTTTTGTGTTCGGATCAACAAGCACATCAACCCAAGCCAATGGGACATGAATCTTTGTTGACGGACGTTAATCATCAACGTTCATGATGGACCACAGTATGAGCCATGTGGCACATTGTTAGAGACTATGGATGTTTGGCCCATCCCTAGTGCAGTTACAGACAAAAATTCAGCCTGATTACTGATGTGTAACCGTTGGATTGGAGTCTTTTTCATGGGATTGATTTTTACCCCTGGGATATATAGCCATTATTTGGGGTACACAAATCCAAAAGGTTATAAATAACAATTCAGGCTGATTTTTGGTATGCAGGTCCAACTAGGGATGGGCCTAACATCTATACGGTCAGTGGTTTCTAATATTGTGCCGTGTGGCTCATACTGTGGTCCGTCATCAAAGATTTGCTCATGTTGTCCCCCATCAATATTTATTCTCAGAATGTCCACAAGCCTAATGATGGAGCGGTAGATTGCCATGATTCAGTGATGTAGGTGTGCATTACCATCTCATCCTGATAATATCCAATCGGATCAGAGAGCGATGTGATTCCAACAAATACATAGTGAGGGTATTGGAATTAAATGTTTCATCATTTTCATGTGCGCATCCATCGAAGTGGTCTTTTATAGAAGAAATTGGTTTAATTAAGGAGAAGAAAAGAAATGAAACTGGGCCTACCTTGGGCCGAGAGAAGATGAAAGGGTGTGTGTGCTCTAATAGTTTGCCACGTGGCTGAATAGAACCACTGGAATTTCAATGGGGTAAATAAGATGATTTAGATGGCCTGGCTTGGGTTTTCATAAGTTCCCGATCCCTTTTTTGGGCTCTCCTATTAAGCTTGAGCAAAATTGGGTTTGGGCCAAGAGTGGTCTTTATAGAAGAAAATTGATTAAGTAGAGACAGAAACTTGTAAAGAAAAGAAAAGAAAAGAAATAGAATTGAGCATATTTTGGGCTTAATGAGTGTGTGTGTGTGTGCGCACGCGCTTTTGAGCGGAGATGGAGTGAGTTTGGGCACAAAGTTATTGGTCTCCCGAACTTGGGCTTTTATCAATATACAAGTCAATTTTCTGGTTGGGCTTAACAAATTGGGCTTTTATCAATACACAAGTCATACCATCTTTGGGTTCACTCACATCTCTTAAGTCTCTGTCTCTTATCGGTATTCTTCCAGAAGAAGGGTCCTTTATTGACCAAGGTATATATGTTTACTTATTAGTTCTCTCAATGACATCCATCATTAGTTTCTCTCTCTTTTGGTTCAGTATTGGCAAATCTGAGCAACTTGGAGATCCTGGACTTGAGTTTACACGAATTCATTGGGAGTATTCCTCCATCTATAGGGGCTTTGACATCTCTTAAGGCTTTATCTTTGGCCAGGAGTAACCTCAACAGCTCCGTATCCATACAAGGTAAAAGATATTTTAATGCATCACACTTTGCACAATAAAAACATCAGTTATACCTAGAGTATCAAAATTTGGGTGGAGATTAATTAATTTAATTAATTACTTTTGCAGGGTTGTGTCAACTAAAGAACCTCCAAGAATTGGATCTAAGTGCAAACAATTATGAAGGAATCCTTCCATCGTGTCTCAACAATTTGACGTCTCTTAGATTTCTAGATCTCTCTTATAATTTTTTCAAAGGAAACGTTCCTACGTCTCTCATAAGTAGCCTTACATCACTCGAGTACTTTTCTATTCGTCGTAATCATTTTGAGGGTACATTCTTTTTCAGCTCATTTGCTAACCATTCCAAACTTGAGGTAGTTGACCTTACGAGTGATGACAACAAACTAGAGGTACAAACTGACTATCCACCTTGGGTTCCTTTGTTTCAGTTAAAAGTACTCCGATTATCAAACTGCCATCTTAGCAACCCCACTAGTACTATTCCCAAATTTCTCTTTAACCAATTCGACTTGCGAGAAATTGATCTCTCCCATAACAACTTGAAGGGGAGTTTTCCTCTTTGGTTGTTCAAGAACAATACGAGGTTAAAGATGTTGAATCTAAGGGACAACGCAATTACAGGCCATTTTCATCTACAGTACAGGGTAGGTACACTTTGGATAGATGTCTCCAACAATCACATTGAGGGGAAGCTTCCAGAAAATATTGGTCTAATTTTTTCAAACCTAAATTTTCTAAATATGTCAAAAAATAGAATTGAAGGTAGTATTCCTTCCTCAATTGGTGACATGAGAAAGTTAAGGTATTTAGATTTGTCTAACAATAATTTCTCAGGAGAAATGCCAGAGCACTTGGCCATAGGTTGCATCTCGTTAAAAGTTTTGAAATTGTCAAACAATAGCTTGCAAGATCAATTATTTTCAACATATTTTAATTTATCCTTTTTAAACTCTTTACATTTAGATAACAATCAATTCCTGGGGAATATCTTGAATGGAATTTCCAAATGCAAACAATTATATTCATTGGATATTGGGAACAACAACATACAGGGTAGGATTCCTAGTAAGATAGGTAACTTAACATCTTTGAGTGTGCTAATTTTGCGAGATAATTTTTTCAAAGGTCACATACCGATGGAACTTTGTAAACTATATTGGATTGAATTTCTGGACCTTTCCCAAAACAATCTTTCAGGCTCTATACCATCATGTTTAAACTCATCACGTTCTTTAAAATACATGCATTTGCAAGAAAATAGATTAACAGGGTCAATACCAAAATCTTTTCTCAACCACTCATCTTTGATAACATTAGACATTAGAAATAATAACTTATCTGGTAGAATTCCCAATTCGATTGTTTCACTGTCCAATTTAAGGGTTCTTTTGTTGAAGGGAAATCATTTCCATGGTCCAATTCCTATTCATTTGTGCCAATTATCCATGATAGGCATAATGGATCTTTCCAACAACTTTTTTTATGGATCAATACCTCGATGCTTCAATAACTTCACATTTAGGAGGATAAAGGGGAGGGAACATGATTTTGGGGAGGCAGGATATGATGACTTTTGGCAAAGTGGGGCATCGGATTTGTATAAATACAATAGTCTTCTTAGAGGCTACACTCGGGGTTTTTCTATATTTGAGAAAATTCGTGAAGATGAAGAAGTGTCATTATTGACAAAGAATCATGCAAGCTCTTACAAGGGTTACATTATTAATTTAATGTTTGGAGTGGATCTGTCATGCAACAACTTAACAGGTGACATCGCCTATGAATTAGGAGACCTAAGTGAGATTCATTCATTGAATTTATCCCATAACCAGTTAACCGGATCAATTCCAAAAACCTTGTCAAAGCTAAATCAAATAGAGAGCTTGGACCTTTCCCACAACAACTTGAGTGGAGAAATCCCTTCAGAATTGATTGGATTAAACTTTTTGGCGGTCTTCACCGTGGCTAACAACAACTTATCAGGTAGAACTCCAGACATGAAGGCACAATTCGCAACATTTGAAGGAACTAGCTACGAGGGCAACCCCTTTCTTTGTGGACCACCATTACAAAAGAATTGCATCCACATTGTCGAATCAACTTTCACATCAACAACACCTTCAAATGAAGTGAGGGACAAGTATGGCATTGATTTTGTCAGTTTCTTTGCAAGTTTTATAGCTTCGTACATCACTTGCTTGCTTGGATTCGCAGTTATTCTCTACATCAACCCCTACTGGCGAAGAATGTGGCTTGATCTCATCGATGCTTGTATCATGTCTTGTTTTTATTTTGTTTCGGACACTTTCTACAAGCTATCATCATATTTATATCTCTAGTTGTTGTTAGTTTGCTTGTATAAGTTAAATAGAGTGAATGTCAGTCCATATGTATGGTTATGAATGGTTCAAATCTAAAGCAAGAGATGTTTTTTTTATTTCTTTTTATTGTCTTTGCAAGTGTACTGGCTAGCGCTCACACACTGCTAAGGCCTCCACATTGAAGCATCACTCATATTGAAATTATCAACCAATATTGTCGAGATTTAGCATAGAAATTCATGTGGGTAGGTAGGACAAGTACTTCCTTGCCTAACATAATCACACTTTTGTAGTCTTAGAATGAGGAACACCAACATTTCAAGCTGTATGGAAAACATTCAGTACAAGAATTAAAAGTGCTACTTCAGTTTTGAAACTCAAAGAAATAGTAAAAAATTCAATCAAATAAACATGGAAATAAGCCTAGGCTGGTCTTTGGTGAGGATCTTCCTCAGAAAAAAAAAAAGTCATTTTAATATTTCTAGTACTATGAAAAGTGAGTTACAAGTCGAAAAAATCTAGACCATCGCTTTTGTTGTTAACTTTAAACGCACATTTTAATATATGATTAAGAAAAATGTTCACACACAGCGTCCAACTGGTCTTTGAGTTAACCAATACGAGCCATGTGGCACATTTTTAGAGGACATTGACTGTATGGATGTTTGGCTAATCCCTAGGCGAAACTAAAAAAATGACTAAGAAAAATGTTCACACACAGCGTCCAACTGGTCTTTGAGTTAACCAATACGAGCCATGTGGCACATTTTTAGAGGACATTGACTGTATGGATGTTTGGCTAATCCCTAGGCGAAACTTAAAAAAAAATCGGCTTGATTAGTGATTTCAAAGAGTTTGATCTTTTACCCCAAATAATGGTCAATAATGCTCAAATTCTCATGGTTAAAATCAACCCAGGAAAATGGCCCCAATCCAATGCTTAGAAATCACTGATCAGGTTGATTTTTGGTTTGTAGTTTCACCTAGGGATTGGCCAAACACCCATACAGTCAGTTTCCTCTAAAAGTGTGCCACATGGCTTATATTGTGGGCAGTCAGTAATTGTCGTTGGTCAGCCAAGTTTTAGAGAGATCTCTTTTTTTTTTTGAGGTGTGCCCCGACCAGGAGTCCGCCCCGATAGGGAAATATGGTGTGTGAATATGTGATCCCTATTTGTAGTTGACGATGAATCGTCATTTCATTTGATAAACAGTGGATGAATCAAGGAAGATACTTAAGATGTGGGTTCCGAAAACATTGTGCAATTGAAATAATTGATCCAATCCTACAACCACCATCTTCTTCCACTTCCATGCCCGAGCATCCATCGTGTACTTCACCATCAACCCACCTGAATTGTCGTCGTTGCCGTATAGAACCACCATACCATGTCGTTGATTGTTGTTGTTGCCCCATACCGTCACGCACTCTCAAATCTGAAACATCGCTAGCAAAGCCATTCGAGACAAGGGTCATCTTGTCTCCGTTTGTGAACCCTCGCCGTTGCCGCCTGCTACTTTGTTCGCCAATTTTGGCGACTCCACAGTTCCCTAAGTTAAGTTTTATTTTTCTTTAATTACACCTTCTATGAGTTAAGCTATATATTCCTCATTTGTGGCATATATCAGCAGGGTATCATCTTCTTTCATCTAGCGACACATCTGGCAATTATCGGTAGATGATTATCTTCTCCAATTAGGCATAACATCAAGTATACATGGTCATACAGATTTTGTCAAACTCATACTAGTGATTCTTGATCCCCATTAATTTGAAGGACGTTAATATGAGAGAAAAGTTCTGTAATAAGTTGTATGAGATGCACCATGTCTTTATTAGTGTATCTCATGACATATACAGTTGTCAAGATTAGGTTAGTATGAGTTAGGTTAAGATTTCTATCAGTTAGAATATTAGATTAGATTGATTTAGATCAGTTTCTATCGGGCTGTTCTTTGATATATACCGACTTCAGTATCAAATTTTTGATGCCGAAGTCCCTCAATTTGCCACGTAGTTGACTCTTTCGGGCCCACTGACTCCATGAATATTTGGCCCACATCTTGGTGGACCCACACACCAAAAATCAGCTTGCTTGGTGATTTCTAGCCATAGGATTTAAGCACTTTTCATCATGGGCTTTATGAACAGACCTATGAGTTGGTTCCAAGCCCATGATGAAAAAGTACTCAAATCCAATGGCTAGGAATCACTAATCATACTGATTTTTGGTGTGTGGGTCCACCAAGATGTGGGCCAAATATTCATGGAGTCAGTGGGCCCTAAAAAGTCGACTACGTGGCAAATTGAGGGACTTCGGCATCAAAATTTTGATACCGAAGTCGGTATCATAGATTTTTCCGTTTCTATCTTTAGATTTTGTTACTTTCTATATAAACCCTTGATTAGGGTCAGTGTACTCATCCAAAACTATCTATATAACAAAATAGGGAAGTTGCTACTTATACCCCCTCTTATATGTTTCAACAAAGGATGACCGAGATCTTATCCCCCCAAATGGACAGTGGATCTCAGCCACTCGCACCTGATTTTGGCAAATACTTTGTCAGGGAGTGCCGAGGGCACGGGTCGCCCACTAGTCTATATAACGAAATAGGGAAATTGTCTTATCTCTTATCTTATCTTATCCGGTTTCAACAAAGAGTGGCATGAGAAAATTTGTGAAAGAAAAAAACGCCCGTTATTTTCATTTAATTTTTTTTATTGAAAATTTGAATTTTAGCGCCGTTTGTTTTCTCCGCGCGAACCAAACAGCCTTAGTATATTCATATTAAAAGCTATAGGGTTTGGGTGGCCCATAGGCCAAAATCAGATTATATATCTTCTGATCAGACTGATTTTTGAGCTATTCCATCAAAGAGTTGACCTACTATGAACGGTTTAGATCAATCAGTTAATTGACTACGTGAAACGGTTGAACAGTAGCATTCAATAAAAACGTAAATTACAAAAATAAAGGTTATTGGAACAAACGTTTCAAAGATGTCACCTCCTTTGCCTATAAAACCCAGCCTCTACTTCCCACAATTCACAAACCCAGTTGGAAAAGTAGCAGAGAAGGTTTGCTTGCAACCATGATGAAGAGAGAAAGAGATATATGTTTAGTGGTATTGATCATGGCGTGTGCAGCCATATTGTCAGCACCTGGGCAGGCCCAAGCCCAAACCCAAACCTCCGAGCCCATAGTAAAACCATTTCCTCGGGAGGGCATTATGAGGGCACCTAAACTAAAAACTAATCTGGCAATTTTTTTTTTTTTTTTTGTAATCTATCTGACAATTATGTTGACAAATAATAGATGTGAATTTTTTAGAGTAGAACTTTGATGACAGCGCACAATATGAGCCACGTGGCACACTCTTAGAGGACTCTGACCGTACGGATGTTTTTCCAATCCTTAGGTGGACTTACAAACAAAAATCAGCCTGATTAGTGATTTCAAACCTTCGGATCTTTGTACCTCAAATAATGGTCAATGATGCTCAAATTTCCACTGTTAAAATAAACCAATGAAAATAACTCAAATCCAATGCTTAGAAATCACTAATCAGGCCGATTTTTTGGTGTGTAGATCCACACGAGGATTGTCCAATCATCCATACAGTCAGAGTCCTCTAAGAGTGTGCCACGTGGATCCCTGAACGCTTACATGAAGTTGCACGCGGTGATCATCAAGTCTAACTTGTGGAAGACATTTTCGTAAATTAAGTAAATTAAAGCACAATTCGTGGGGTGCTTTCATCTGGTTGGGGTTCACTCACAATTTGTGGGGGTGCGACTAAATTTTTTCACAAAGTAGAAGTACATTGACTAGTGCATTTATTCTACCGCGGCAATAGATTCCCAGAATAAGAAATCCAAATCCTGCTCAATTCTGAGTAACTACCCTTATAGAGTCATCATTGTTTAAGTCCCCACAGAGCCCAACCAAACCCGGATGATCATCATCTGGGGAATCTCAATACAAGCATCCCCATTTTCTGAAAAAACTCTTTTGAGAACCTTGCAACCCAAACCTTTAGACAAGCAAAATAGTTGGAATCCGCCCTTTTTGTTAAACTGGTAGGTGGCCCGTGCCCACGAGACTCCTCGATAAAGCGTTTGTCAAAATTGGGTGTGAGTGACTGAGATCCACCGTTCGGTTGGGGGATAAGATCTCGGCCCTTCTTTATAACGACACTTCAAAATAACTGAAAAATAATGTAAATAACGGATGTTATTTAACAAATTTTTTTTCAAAAAATAACAGTCAAAATTTTTGTTATATTAGAAAAATAATGAAAAATAATGGCCATTAAGCATTAAACGGTACATAACGTAATGGGGGAGGTCCGAATCCGTGCTACAGTATCAACCCAATGCCACCACCTGCCATGCTTTTGGGCCCATTGACCCCGTTTATTGTTGGCACATATTTGGTGGACGTACACCAAATCCTTGTTTGTATATTTGGTGGACGTACATCAAATCCTTGTTTGTATAGTGAACCATGTGGACTGTTTGAAAAATATTTGTGGACTGTTTGAGGAATTTCTATTGGCGTACATTATGTAAAGCTAAAACTTGGACTACTGAATCGTGTCTATCACTTTGGCCCCCGAATTTAAGCCTTTTCCTATTTACAATGTGCTGGAAAAAGCTATGTTTTCAATGAAAAAAGTTACAAAAATATGTTTTTTTTTCCTGGCTAAAAAATGGCGATTCAAACAGGCCAGTAATCGGGCAATTAATCTTTATAATTTTCTGAGATGAGGAGTAAATTTAGCCCGGTGAACTAGGCCCAGCCCGCTACGAATGTGACCCAGGCTTGGGATTTAGTTTGAGCCTTCGGCCCGGCCTGGCCATTAATTGGTTTCATGGGCCAGTCGGTAGGCTGCACCGTTTAGCCTATTTTCTTGGGATACCCGGCCCAGCCCGCAAACAGCTCGCCCACCAAACTCCCTCTCACCCATTTTGAAATTTGTAAAAGCCCCCCTATTTATGATTGTCCCATCCCTTTGTAGATATACATACACACCAAAAATCAGTCTATCTGATCATTTCTAGGTATGAGATTTGATTTTTTTTTTCGTTATGGGCTTAAAAACAATTCATGAACATGTTCATGAGGTCCATGATGAAAATAAACATTACTCAATTCCAACAACTAAAAATGCAAATTGGGCTAAAATTTCTAGCCCACTGCCCGGCCCGCCAGCCTGGACTGAGTTTGGACGACCACCCCAGACTAGGGCTGTCAATAGATAGTCAAAAATTCAAATTCAATTCGAATCCGTATTCGAAAAATCGGATATTATCTGAAAATTTCGGACATTAGATTCGGATTCCGATATCTTTTTAATATTCAAATAGTTTTCGGATATAGATTTGGATATTGATGTATTTGATTCGATAATATCTGATCCGATATATTATTTAATAACTATATTTAATAATTAAATTTAGTATATATAATAAATTATATTATATTAAATAATATTTATTGTAATAATAATATTTATTATACATAAAAATAATATTTATAATTTTTTACATAAATGTATTATTATGTAAATATATATAGTAATGTATTATATATATCTGATTTTCAAGTCAGATATTATCGGATATCCAATAAGTTAATCGTATTCGAATTCGAATATTGATTTAGAATATCCCTCGGATATCAAAATACTATTTCGACTTCGGATTCAGATATGCTTATACTCGATCTGAATAATATCCATTGACAGCCCTACCCCGAACCGAGCCCAGCCCGTTTTACCCCACCGACTCGGTTAACACTATTTCTCATGAAATCTTGTTATTGATTTCGTCCTTAAACACGTTACAACTTAAAAGTTTCCATAATTTGGACAACATTTATATTGCAAACCTACAACCTTATTTTGCTCCGTGTCATTCTATATATATTTATATCATTTACACGATCTACATGGAAATAAACTTAAGAAATTATCTCCCACAAATAACAGGTAAATCTATAACTTAATTAAGGGAGAAAACACGTGGTGAAAACATTGGCTCTACACCAATTCATGCACCTTGAAAAATGTGTCATTCACTCGTTTCAAAATTTTAATTTTTAAAGGTGAATCCTATGGTCCACACACCGTTTGCATACTTTAGAGTCTATATAAAGGAGAGAAACTTAAGAACTTTTCTCGAGTCTCAGATTACAGGAAGAACACCCAAAAGATCTGTTGGTAGAGCTAGAGATTTCTCTATAATGGCAGCTGCTCTCAAGTCTTTCTATGCAATTCTCATACTCACCCTCCTCGGCAAAGGTCATTTTTTATTTTTTTTTTAAAAACGTGAAATATGTGAGTTTTTGCGATGATTTAACTTTTTTTTTTGTTTGTTTTATAAAATTACAGGGATGTGTGAATGTTCTTTGAAGAACATTAAGATCTCGCAAACTCGAACTGGCAATATGGTTGAGGGGAAACCAGAGTACGAGGTCACTGTGAAGAACGATTGCATCTGTACGCAACAAAATGTGATGTTAAATTGTGTGGGATTCAAAAGTGTTGAGACAGTTGACGCTACGATATTCAGTAAGAACGGCAATGGCTGCCTCCTTATCGATGGTGCATCATTTTATGGTTTCCGTTCAATCAAGTTCAATTATGCATGGGAAACTCCTTTTGATTTGACTCCGGCCAGCTCTGAACTTTTTTGCTCGTGAGAGGAAGGGATTGGGATTAATGCGTTCAACTTTTTCATCAGTTTATTTCAAGGACAAAGGTTTAATGATGTTGGCATGATTTAGTTTAACAAGTAATAAGACAATTATATTTCCCCGGCCAGTAAGTATATTTGTGTGTGTCAGTGCGTGTGTACGCATGCACGAGTACAAGTATTAAGGGGGTCGGTTATCAAAATGTTTGATCCGGAACAAGAAGCGATTGTTTGGTTCTAGTTGGTTCTAGATCTTAGTACATTGGTTCCAATCTTGATTATATGACAAATTTATCACTATATTTATTGGGCTGAGATATAATGACTCGTGCTATTCATACTAATAGATTACTAATGGACGTGGGGCCCACATGCAGATAAGTTAAGAGCTGGTTTTTGGTGAGAATGATCTCACCATGGAGATCATTCTCACGAAAAATCAGTAATTTTTAAAACATCTAACCTTATCAAATATGGACCTAAATTCAATCAGGATGAATTTGATTTTGGCCAATCAAGAGATGAGAAAAATAGTAAAGGCTCAGGACAGTGTGCCATTTGGTATTTTGGGATGGGTAGGAGCAAAGTTTCGCAATGAGCGGTATTTTTCTTTTTTCTTTTTAAATGAGTTGAGCAAACTTTTTTTCCCTATTCTATAATTAATTGGAATCAATCATGCATCCAATCGCATCCCATCATTCCTACTTCAGAGATCTCTTTGATCAAAAGTCTACTTGCTCACAACCATCCGATCTTATAACAATAACTCTTTAACCCAGCCCATTATGTTATTTTTCTTAACCCCATTATGTTATTTCGAAGATAATGCCCAAAACCTAAAAATGGGCTTACCATCAAAACGAAAATAAGAGCTGTTATTTTGGAAAAATAGTTATTTTTAAAAACTCAAATTTAACTGATGTGACCCATGTCATTTAAAACTTTGATTACTTTTTTTTATTTTTTTTACAGAAGCTCCATTTAAAAAAACAAAAAAAAATGATAGAAGCTCTTCCAAAGGTCACCACATGTACAAAAAGAGAAAATTAGACAGCCAGAAGGGGGAGAATCAACCCACTTAAAAGGGGAGTGCTAGAGTTTGCCATAGCGGCTAGGGCTGCAACTTGGGCAGGTTCAACCCGAGCCCGACGGGTTGAACCCGATATTAGTGTTGGGTTGGGTTAGCCCTTTTAGAACTTGGGTTGCGCATGGGCCGGATTTTTGGTAACCCGATCAAATCGGGTTGGGCTAGGGTTCAGGCTTGGCCCAACACGAGTCTGACTTACAAACTATATATATATGGGTCAGGATCGGGGGACAACATTTTCTACAACAATTTTGGCGTACTCACATGGAGTTGAATCAATAGCTGATTTTTGGTGAGGATGATCTCCTCACTATATAGATCACCCCTATAAAAAATCAGCCCATTCTGAAATTTTTAACCCTATCAAATGTTGTTTTCAAATTAACGATAAAAATAGACGGTCCATAATTCTTCAACTTATAAACCGGTTTAGGAATTTCGGAATGATTTGAATTTTTTTTGAAGATGATCTCCTCACCATAGAGACCATCCTCACCAAAAAATCATCACGTTTCAAAAGTTCTAATTTATTTATTGGACTGCAGCAAGTTTTTGTTGTAAAAAATGTTGTCCCCCCATCCTGACCCTATATATTGAAACTACATTTTGGCATTTTATGTGATCAATTGATAGTGAAAATATTGTGTTTTTCTCTAACGATTATTTTTTGTTATTTCTTTAATAACTTTTATCATGCATTTGAGTTAATGAACTTTTTCATTCGTTATTATGAAAATATCATGTTTTCTTTCACGAGCTTTGGAAATGAAGTTATGCTAGTTATTACTTAATGGTTAGCACAATGGCTATTGTATTGACTAATAAATTATTTTAATATGAAAAAAATTTAATAATATTTCCAACCAATAAAAAAAATTAAGAAATTGATCAACCCGACCCAACCCAATAGGGTTGGGGGTTGGGTTAGGGTTGACAGTCTTTAAGGTTAGGTTGGGCTAGGGTTGACCTCCAACCCGACCCAACCCGCCTGAGCTGCAGCCCTAATAGCGGCAATAACGTGACTACGGCTCAGGCTCCTAGGACCTCCTTTTTTCTGACCCCTTTTGGTGTTCGTGCGCTCAACCGTGGGTTTCAAGAATCCAACAGTGGTTGTCAGCACCGCCAAAAGTGAAACATGTGATGCCAACTCGGCATTGACAACCAACGTTGGATTCTTGAAATCCACGGCCGAGCACACGAACACCGTCCAAGAGGAATTAGAAAAATGACGGTTCCTTGAGCCCAGCTGATATTCGCTTAAAAGTACTTATTTTTTAATGTTATCCTTTAAGCCCGACTGGCCCATGAATATTTGGCCCACCTCTTGGTGGACTTACACTTAAAAAGTCAGCCTGATTGATGATTTATGATCATCGGATTCAAGCATTTTTTTCATGGCCTTAGAACCATTCCATGGGCCTGCTCATGAACCCCTAGCTAGATGAAAATGATCAAATTAATCCAATGGCGACTAATAGTCGATCATGCTGATGTTGGTGTGTATGTCACTAATTTTTTTTCATCAATGGACCTGAAAGAGTGCCAAGTGGCTTTGTGAATAAATATTTTGCAGTCTACTCCATGATGGCAGACACAAACTAGAGACTAGAATGCCCACCGAAAAATATGTGGAAATATTGGCCCTGTGAGGTGAAGGCACCTTCTAATCGACTAAGACTTTGATGACAGGGTGCAATAGGAGCCACGTGGCATACTCTTAGAGGACTCTGACCGTATGGATGTTTTTCCAATCCCTATATGGACCTACAAACAAAAAATCAGCTTGATTTGTGGTTTCAAACATTTGGATCTTTGTACCTCAAATAATGGTCAAATTTCCCACGGTTAAAATCAACCCATGAAAACAATTACAATCCAACGCCTAGAAATCACTAATCGGGCCGGCCAACCATTCTGTGTTGTCTGTCTCAATTGTTCAACTAAAACGGTAGATGAAAAAGAATAAAACTTTGATGAAAAAGCCCTGTCATGAAGGCCAATGGCAGGGCACAATATGAACCACGTGGAACACTCTTAGAGGACTCTGACCGTATGGATGTTTGGCCAATCATTAGGAGGACCTAGAAACCAAAAATGCCCGATTAGTGATTTATAGGCGTTGGATTGGAATTGTTTTCATGGGTCGATTTTAACCGTGGGAAATTTGACCATTATTTGAGGTACAAAGATCCAAATGTTTGAAATCACAAATCAAGCTGATTACGAAAAAAAATAATAATAATTGTTTGAACAAGACCAAATTTGTTTGGTCAAAAGAAATCGATGTAAGTTTTTATCAATAAGAAAATGATTGAAGCACCCATTTTGGCCTCCTAGATTTTGAGAAGATATTTAAAAGGGTTGGACTCGACGGACCCCCATTTTTTACCCCCACTTTGGTGTACCTACATAGAAGATGAATCAATGGCTGATTTTTGGTGATGATGATATCCTCACCATATAGATCACCCCTACAAAAAATCAGCCCATTCTGAAATTTCTAACCCCGTCAAATGTGGTTTTCAAGTATCACGGTAAAAATCGATGGTTTATAATTCTTCAACTTCTAAACCAGTCTATGAATATCAGAATGATTTGAAATTTTGTGAGGATGATCTCCTCACCATAGAGATCATCCTCACCAAAAATCAGCCATTGATTCATCTTCTATGGGTACGCCAAAGTGGGGATAAAAAATGGGGGTCCCGGAGTCCGACACTATTTAAAATAGGAAAATTCCCAAATAATTAATAAAATCACCGTTTATGAGCAAAATGTCAATAACTTTTTGTGAAATCCACACAAAAGCACCGATTTCTAAGTTTATCCTTGACCTTTTTGGCAAAACTCGAAAATGCCATTCAAATTGCACTTAATGATGTACATTCAACGACCGTACGCATAAACCCTTCTCTATTAAGCTTGATTTTGGAGGCTTTAAAGTAGGGCAAACTTGGGTGGGCTCAACCGAAGCCCAACGGGTTGAACCCAACGTAGGGTTGGGTAAGCCCTTTCAGAACTTGGGTTGGGCTTGGGCCGGATTTTTGGTAACCCGATCAAATTGGGTTGGGTTAGGGTTGAGGTTCGGCCCAACCCGAACCCGATATACAAACTACTTATATGTATTAATATATTGACAAACATCTACACTGCATTTTGGCAAATGCAGCAACCCATGGATGATTATCCTTAGCAAACTACAACCCTTGTGTGAGATTAAAAAATGCACTTGAAACTACATTTTGGCATTTTATGTGACCGGTTGATATTGAAAATATCGTGTTTTCTTTGACGATTGTTTTTTGTTATTTCTTTAATAACTTTTATCATGCATTTGAGTTAATGAACCTTTCCCTTACTAAAAAAATATCATGATTTTTCATGAGGTTTTGGACATGAACCTATTATTTAATGGTTAGCATAACGGTTATTGCGTTGGCCAATAAATTATTTTAATATGAAAAAAATTTAGCAATCTTTCCAACCAGAAAAAACATTAAGAAATTGACTAACCCGATAGGGTTGGGCTAGGGTTGAAAAAATCTAGGCCTGACCTTGGGTTGGGTTGGGTTAGGGTTGACAGCCTTTAAGGTTGGGTTGGGCTAGGGTTGACCCTCAACTCGACCCAACCCGCCCAAGTTGCAGCCCTACTTTAAAGTAATCATACAAGCATATGGTATCATCGAACGGTTGGGATATGAGAAAACTATCATTGGCCTCTGTCAACAGTCATATTTACACGTCATACGAGTAAACCTTAATGACATATGTTTACGTGTCGAGAACTCGTTGGTAGTCGTGGGCTTCGATGATGGCCTTGGTCATCAAAGGTTTACTCCGTTGAAACCATCTCATACCAATTTTCCCTCCCAAAAGCTCTCACCCTTTGCATCTTCTCTGTGAAAACGACCTTCGCAACTGGGACAAACTAAAACCTTACAACGGAAACATGATCAACAAGAACGTGCACAAATAAAGGTATGCAAGTGAGCCTTCTTTTCTATTCTTGTTGGATTTCAAACGGATTTTCAATCGTCTATTTTATTGTTGTTTCAAACATTTTTCATCTATTTCATCAAACATTTTTTTCCATGTTCAATACTCTTTCAAACGTGTTTTTTCATCCATTTCATATCCTTGCCCTAATTTCCAATATGTTTTCTCATTTATTATCATCTTTTCTCCTTTTCTATCTTTTATTGTCATCATTTTCTCCTTTTTTGTCATTGTCTTCTCCTTTCTTGTCATTATTTTTCTCATATATGTCATCTTTTTCCTCGAACCTATCAGGTCATCCATTTTCCCTTGTCAACTGGTTTCCTTGTCATTTGTTTGCCCTTCTTTGTAGGTCCACCTAGAGATATGACAAACATCCATACGGTCAGTGTCCTATAACAGTGTGCCACGTGGCTAATATTTTGTCGTGTATCGGGAGCCTGTCATTTTAGGGCGTGCGGTAACTGGAGCCCGACCCATAATTAAAATCAATGACAATGCAGTACAAAACGATGATAATAGTAAAATCCAACGATAGTATAGGTGAAACCAGTGACAATATAGTTACAACCGATGCAGTAATTAAAACCTATGACAGTATAGGTGAACCCAATGACATTATAGTATAAACGATGACAACAAAGGAGAAAACCGATGACATGCTTCGTCAAAAAGGGAGACTTAAATAGATTTAGATACTAACCTCAAAAATACACTTGTCCTTTGCTTTCCATGCAACTTTATATGTTATATTAATGCCAAAACGATCTTGAATGTCTGATCTTACATCATTCCGTGTTATATTTGTGTTATCCCTAATATGAGGGTTTCTCGAGCATTTCATATTTAGTTCACGTTGTATGTTTATCTTCGAATGTTATCAATACAAAATGAGGTGTGTTATCTTTCTTTGCCAAGATAAGAGGAAAGAATGGAATTGATAAAGTAACCCAGGATTCTTGCCAACCCCTCTAAGTCCCTACCCTCCCCTATACTCATGATTTTACTCTTCTTAAAATTTACTTAAAAGCCAGAGCAAACTACAAAGTAATTCAAAAGGCATTTCAAAAAAGTCACCTCTCTTCTAAACCCTGAGGAGACCAAAGTGTCATCCACAAATTATAGATGAGAAATCTCCACTCCCCCAACAATAGCTCTAAACCCAAACAACTCCCCTAAAGCTACACCTCTTGAGATCCACCTCCCTAAATGTTAATATAAAATGTAAGGTACAAGAATATAGATCTAAATTAGTTGAACATGTTGAATATTATCAACAAACCTTAGGTATACAACAATGTAGTGTAGCAACATCTTCTTATGTCTCTTTTAGTAAATTTTCATTACATGTAATATTATCAAGAGGTGGTAAAAGAACTTCTACCTAGAGTAACTCGATATTTGAGTTACAACGTTATTTGCATATTGAAGCGTAAAAATGCTTTTGAAGAAAAATTAAAATGTATTAGATTGGTAGAAGTCCTACCAAGTTCAATGTCGCATTTTTCCATAATGACTCATAATTCATTAATCATTTATATTTCTACAATTGCATTAGTCATTTAGTATAGGTGCAGGGGTTCTCGATCAATATGGAGCGACTAGAAACCAAAGGCCCTAGAAACTTTACTTTGCTTAATAGATTGATTTTTAGTTGAAAATGGTGTAGAAGAATAAAGAAATATACGCAAGTGAAATTCAAAGATGTTTAGTTTTAATTTTTAATATTTAATTAATAGATTTAACTTCAATTTTAGGGATAAACAGTAAATGATTGTAGGGGTAAGGGGTGCCAATCTAGTTGGGATGTTTTATCTCAAGGTAATGTTTTTCTTTGTTTTCAAGGTAATTTTAATTTCTTATTGACTTAAGATTGTAACGTGTAATTTTTATTAATGTTTATACAAGTTTATTTAAACAAGTCTAAATTTCATATTTTTGATTTTTTTTATCAAATAAAACTTTTTATATATTTTTACATAAAATAAGTTGGGCCTGAAAATTGGCCCATTCCGAAGCCTAGTCTAAATCCGACCCGAAGCTCGGTCTAAACCGACTTGAGGCCTGGCCTGAACCTGTATGGTTGGGCTAGGCCTTGGGCCTCCCCTCTAGACTTTGTCCTGACTCGAAGGTAAATTGGGCATGTCCAATTTACATCCCTAATTTGAGTCTGGAGTCAGGACATCCCTAAATTAGGCATCTCATTTAGGCCATGTTTGATTACCAAGTGGGAAAATTGCATTTTCCTTAGGAAAACACAACTGCCCATTGTTAGATAGCTAGTATAAATCTGTATAATTTTCCCTAACAAGCCATTTAAATTTGGATAATGTTTTCTATTAACCCCGGAATTCATTTCCCATCCAGATAGGTGAGAATTTATTTCTACCTGAAAATACACATTTATTTTCTCACATGATTGAAATGTGTGTTCTCAATTGCATTCAATCAGCCATTTAAGGCACATCCCAGATGCATTTTCCCGAGAAAATTTTCCGTGCAATCAAACACGGCCTTAGGGATGTCCTGACTCCACTATTTTTTTTTTTTTAGCTTTGGATGTTTTTAGGGTTTATTATTTTTTTTCCGTAATTAGGGATTATTGTTTCAATCGCATCAAGTTCAGGATTTTATATGAAAATCAAATCAATTAAGGAGGTCGCGCGATCAAGGGAGGTGGTTGTAATTAAAAGAAAGATATAGAGCTCTTAACTCAACCAAAATTTTCAGGGGGCTAGTGCTAAATGCCCAAAAAGAAAAGTCGCCCAATGTCCGAACTCCGAAGTCAAAACCTCTAAAACAGTTAAAGCAAACAAAATCCAAACAAAATGAATGATTTTGAGAGAAGGGAAAGGCAAAAGAAAGAAGGGAGGCGTTATTTGCACACACCTTTTTTTGAGTGACATCCACCTCTTATCTGCACATACCCAATGTTGAGAAAAAAAAAAACCAAACGAAGAGGAACTCACCACCACCGTCAGCTTCTTCTTCACCACCACTACACCACCACCACCACCACAACCGCACATCCACCATCGCCTTCTTCTTCCTCCACTACACCACCACCACCACTCACTCCCTCCCCCCCTCTCTCTCTCTCTCTCTCTCCCCTCTCTCTCTCTCTCTCTCTCACCTAGTGGTGGGGGTGACAGGCCTCCTCTTCTTCTTCTCCGGGCAGCCTCCTCTTCTTCCTCCTCCTCCTCCTCCTCCTCCTCTTCTTCTTCTCTGGGCCGAAATGTTTTTTTTTAAGGGAGGGGGAAAAAGAGATCCCTCCCTCCCTCCCTCATCTTCATCCTCCTCCTTTTCTTGTTCTTCTTCCTCTATCTCTCTCTTTCTCTTTCTCTTTCTCCCTTAAAAAAAAAATTTACGTCCATATCGGTAACACAGGGTGGACATGGCTTTGGCCATGTCAACAGCTACCTACCAATATGGCCAAAGCCATGTCCACCTTGTGTTACTGATATTGGGCGAAAATTTTTTTTTAAGGAGAGAGAGCGAGAGAGAGAGAGAGAGAGGAAGAAGAAGAAGAAGAAGATGAAGATGAGGAGGAAGAAGAGGAAGTTGCTCGGAGAAGAAGAAGAAGAAGAAGAAGAAGAGGAGGCCGCTCAGAGAAAAAGAAGAAGAATAAGAGGAGGAGGAAAAGGAGGCCGCTCAAAGAAGAAGAAGATGAGAAGAAGAAGAATAAGAGGAGGAGGAAAAGGAGGCCGCTCAAAGAAGAAGAAGAAGAGGAGGAAGAGGAGGCCGCCCAGAGAGAAGAAGAGGAGGCCTGGTGGCAGTCCTCCTCCTCTTCTTCTTCTCTCTCGGTGGTGGGGTTTTTTTTTTCTTTGTAACTTATTTGCACACACCAAGAGGTGGGTGTAGCTCAAAAAAAGGTGTGTGCAAATAATGCCAACCAAAAAAGAAATGCTGAGGAGAAAACCAAGCAAGATTGATGTTAAGGTGGAAGACAAAGAAGAACTCGAAGAAGCCCGCAAACGCTCCTACACCATCCCCACCACCACCATCATTGCCGCCGCTGCTCTCCACCACTTAAACCGGAACAAAGACACGTCCACCAAACCCCAACACATTGGCCTCTCTTCCTATACTCCACCCTAACCCTAAAACCCTTTCAAATAACGATGGAAGTTGAGGTGAAGCTTCGCCTCCCACCAAAAACTCTCTGACCTCCTCTCTCCCTTCCACCTCAAACCCCACCTCCAAGAAAACGTCGCCGCTACCGAGCTCTCATCCAAGTGTACCGTCCTTTGAAGAAGACGAAGAGGAGATAGATCACTCGATCAGTCACGCTTGTGTTGACGAGCCATGGCGAATTGGGTCTGTCGAGTCTTCAAGGATCTTGAGAATGGTGAGAGAGGAGTTTGGTCTCAAAGATAAGGGTTTTATTTTTTAATCCGGAAAGCTTCTGTAGTGAGTAAAAAATGTAAGGAATATTTTCATATTCAATTTGGCAAAGATTCCGTTTGACATAAAAATATTCTTGTAACCGTTCCTACGAGCACCAGTGTAGTGTGAAGATGTCGTGGTACGCATACTTCACCGACTACGTGAAGACTGGAAGACAGAGACAGCAAGAATCAGACGGTTGACGACATGAGTCATTTGAGTAACTGCCCATTTATCGATTATAGCTCGCTTACGAAGATAAGTGACTTAGTGGCCATAGGAAGAGGTTTAAAATGAATAAAATATAATGGTCAGACCTAGTCTTTGGACAGACCCGAGTCTTAGTCAAAGTTATTAACTTTTGGGAGAGTCCGATCGATTGGACAAGTTCCAATCGATTAGACATAACCCAATCGATTGGAGGACTCTGTAAAATCGATTTGAGGCTACGTGGCAGAACATGATCAAAGCCCAATCGATTGGACACATCTATAAAATCGATTGGAGTCTACGAGATAGAACATGATCAAAGCCCAATTGATTAAGCACATTTGTAAAATCGATTGGAATCTGCAGGACAGAACATGATCATAGCCCAATCGATTGGAGACCTCTGTAAAATCGATTGGAGCCTACGGGACAGAAACTTATTTAAGTTCAATCGATTGGACTATGTACAACCAATTGGATTTATGAAGGAAATTGTCATCCGTACAAGACCAATCGATTGGACTCAATACCCAATCGATTGGACATTGCCCAATCAATTGGACCCAGAGTACAATCGATTGGCCCTGACCTGGATTGAGTCTATTTCAGATCCGAAATTCTAGTTCCTACGATCCCATGTTCTATAAGACTCGGGGTTACGAATTCTATAAATACAACCCTTCTATCATTCTCTAAACACACAGAGTGACACAATACTTCAAGAGAGAGAAGAAAATATTTATTTATTAGAGTGTCCATTCGAAGAGCAAGAAGCATGTTTCTCATTAATATCTTGTGAGCTTGTTCCTCTTCTTGATCAAAGCCAAGTACTTGATACATTCCTCAGTTTAGGTCTTCCACTTAGATATTCAACCTAGTAGCCTGAGTGTACTAGTATGACTCAACACCTTTTGAGCAACTTAGGGTTCAGGGTGTACTGAATCCTTCACCTTCGGAAAAGGCGGGAGTGTTGAGAATTAAGACTGGAGCAACCGATCGACGATAGGTTTGGAGTGTACCAAACTGAACAAGCGGACAAGGCTTCTTGGCTGGAAGGGCACGTGTGGATTCGTATCGTTGATTCGGAGGATGTGGACGCATCGGCAGTAGGCCTTGGCTAAGGTTGAAAGTTGTATTTTCAACAGTACTGCGTAGGTAACTTTTGTTTCATTTAACTTTTCAATTAGTGATACTTACCGTCTGGACGTGGTCCTATGGTTTTTTCCTTGGCGAAGGTTTCTACGTAAAAATCTCGTCTTGTGTGGTTGTTTGTTTGTATTCTGCTATCCATATTGGTTAGACCAAACTACGAAAAGAAAATATACCACGGATGTATATTTAATTTGAGTCGGTTGTGATAATCCTTTATCCAACAACTAAGGCGTAGATTTTCTCACCTACCAAAGACCAATAAAACTGTTTAGGTTTAATTAAATTTAAATACATAATCAACCCCCCCCCCCCCTTCTAGGTATATTGGACTAAAGATAACGGACCGGTGGTTATTTAAAAAATGATAGGTTTTTATTTTCATTTCTAATTCTTCTTGACAAGTGAGTTAACAACTGAAACTAAATACTTGCTTAAAGGCCCTTACAGAGGCATTTAAGCCACGTTTAGCTACCCTTGTGGGTGTTAGCTTATTGAAAGAATTAGCTCACATTTTTAGCACATAATTTTAGGGATATAAAAAGCCTAGCTAATAAATCCAATCCCAATATTAGTACTTGCCCCATAAAACAAGCAAGAGGGAATAACCCCTAGAACTCCCCTAAGGGACAACCCTATTTATTGAAGAGATAATTGGTCTGGGTATCAAAACTTCCTGCTTGATGTTCGATAAATCTCTGGCCCTTTTTTATTCTCCAATTGTTAAATCATAATGTGTTGGTTTGTTAAAATTTATATCTCGAGTTGCTATTGTTATGTTTAAACTTTAAAGTTGAAACTTCTCTTCTATGGGTGTTTGTTCTTGAAGATAATGGATATATTTTTTAGCCCAAAAGCAACTATAAGTGATTTTTTTGCTTTTCTGATTCAACATAATAAATGGGTTGTTCAAATTATCAAAGAAAATTGAGTATAAATATTCGGGTTTTATTTCTTGTTCTGAAGGGTTCGATGATCATATAAGGACAGGCGCCTTTAATATTCAACAAAAGAAATAGCAAGTTCATCCTAAACAAAACTTATCTGATAATGGTTTGACAAAGAATTACATCTCGAGTTGGTTTAATAGAATTTGTATCTCAAGTTGATGTTGTTCAGTTCAAAGTTGAGACTTCTCTTCTTTCAGTGTCTTAATGGTTTCACAAGGATATATATAGTCTAGATGTTAGTGGGTCGCATAGGATGCGAGTTTGTATATATCCACTTTTGGTAACAATTTTAATTCATATCCACACACCCCCCCTGAAGTTAAGAAAGTTTACAATGAACTCAATTGCTACAACTTTCAAGTAGAGTCAGAGACTCGAAATCCTACTACACTTTTTACCAATTTTCAAGAAGAAGATGTAAAGCTATATATCTCCATTCTCTTCTAAAAGCAATGCTTTCCCCATGGTGTAAGTAATTCCGATGAAATGTGAATGAATTTAAGGATGGTATCTCCTTCTCTTCATTAAATCTTGTGTTGGCATTTGTGGCTCAACTAGAATTAGTGAATCAAGAATTTAGGATATATGTTAGAGGATCTTATTCTGATAAATGGACATTAAAGAGGGCTGCCCACCTCTATGACTTTCACTAGGTCCAATAATTTGTCAAAAAATTATCCTTCCTCCACGTAAGATGAATGCATCTTCAACCATCCCTGTTTGAAATACAGGGTTTCATGCTCATTAGAAAAAGAGGCAAGCACTTCCAAATGCCTAAACAAGAAACATCAGATAATAAGAAAAGAAAAAGTAATGACAATCAGATTGATCTATAAATATGGTTAATGCCATTTGTTCCTTTTAGAGACTGATAGGGAAAACCCCACATTTCCTTAGGTCAAAGAAATTTCCATTGTTTGATAGTGTAGCGTTCAATTTTTTGCATATAGTATATGTTCACATTTTTTTGAGTAGGCAAGTGGGGCTGTAAGTGGATTAGTGGGTGATATTCACTCAAAAGAGCTTATTTTAAGTCACTATCCTTTTTGCGGTATCACATTCTCCTACTTAAAACTTCTCTTTTCATTGACTTTTCAACATAAGAGTTTCTTCCATTGCGTAGAACACATTCTTTAGACAAAAATCGACTATTCACATGAATTAAACGCATTTCGAGAAGTCAAGATGTAAAGCCATTTGATTAAGTCTCATTAAGTGCTTTTTCTATCGCAGAGACACCAATCGGACGATTTTGATGGAATGCGGGCCCACAACTGACTGTCAGAGTCTAGGACCAAAGCTCAAGAGCCAACAGGCTGAGGATAAGAAGATACATGCCAAATGCTGGGAGAGCCAGAGAGTCGAAAAAACCTGAGAGAAGATCAAGAGAAAAGGAGAGTCAAGCGCCCCGAGAAGAGACTAAGAAGATTAGAGCTTAATCAACTAACACGAGACAAAGGCTTGCTTAGTTAGAAAAGGTTGCAGAAAATTAAGTCAAAGACCAGAGTTCAAGACCCTCTGCTTACATTTTCTCCTAATTATCTTATTTTCTCTCTTCTCACCATCATTATATCCTACGGCCAGTATTATCCCATACTTTGGCCGATCATCAATCTCCATTCCCTCTATCTAGAATCCTTGGCCAATCATCACCAACTATCGCTCACCAACATCTTCACCATCCGATCATCCAGTCACTCATCCATCTAATCAACCACTAAATTTCTATAATCACAATCATTCACCATGCGATCGCTACACGATCTACAAGATAAACGGTTATCCAAGAGAAGGTGATTTTAGCATGCATCGATGGTGTATCCATCAAGGGCTATAAAAATGGATGGTCTAGATCACAAATGCATTACAAATGTTGATTTTTCAAAATATAAAGATTTTCTTTCGGATTTAAAAAGATTTTAGAAAGATATAATTAGTTTTGATTTTAAAAGAAATTTTCTTTCATAAAACGAATGTTTACTTTTACATAAGAGAGTTGACATGTGATTTTGGAAACTCACAAGCTTGAAACATGTTAAAAATATTTCATTTACAAGAAAAGTCCAAAACTTTGAAGGAAAAAAAAATTTCTTACAAAAAGAAATTGTCTCTAAAGAAACTTTCCAAAAAGCAATAAAATGCGATCTTAAAATTACAAAGATAATTTTTTGAATAAAAACATTTCTAAAAAAATATGGATGTGCATTAACCCACAAATGGCACTCTCTCCCTATAAAAAAACCACTCATGGCTCATTCCCCTAAGGTTCACCCCTCTAATTCACATCTCTTTCTTACTTTCTCCCCTAGCACAAAAGAAAAAAAAAGTAAAATAAAAATAAAAAAATCGGCGTCTCTACCTTCCCTTCTCCATCGAACAGCTAGCTCCATCATCTTCTTCTCAATACAGGTCCAAGAACGATGGTTTGCTCTCCTCTTCTCCTTCTCTATCTAATCTCTTCTTATATTGCTTTCTAGTTCAGTTTTTATTTGCTTTATTTATTTAAGCATTTTTAATTCAAGCATTGTTAGTTATAATTTTTTTTAATAAATGAAGCTTACTTTTGCATTTTATTTTCTGTTATTACATATTAATTTTCTTTTATTAATGTTGTAGGTAATTCCCCTACTATAAAAAATATTTTAAAAATTATTTTCCACCATTCTCATCTCTCTACCATTTCCTTGCTTACTTTCTTTAATGTTACTTCTCTAACCCGAGTGCGGATTCGACATCCGACATGCCACTGTACAAGTTTGTATTTTTGCAGATTTTTAAGTGAACTGAATCATTAAAAATGTGTTGAGCCAAGGGTTTTCGTTCAACGACCGAAAAAACCTTGTTTCAAATAGCGTCGTTGCCGCTCGGATATACGGGAAATGCAAAGAAGAACACAAGCATTCTTTTGAAGTGCTAAAAAAAAATTTTTTTTGGACAACAGTACTTTTTTTTACATATTTTTTTATGCCTCAAAAGACCGAGTGCAACTTGTAACACTTTTGAACTTAT
The DNA here is from genome assembly GCA_035048495.1 of Euptelea pleiosperma. Taxonomy (NCBI): domain Eukaryota; kingdom Viridiplantae; phylum Streptophyta; class Magnoliopsida; order Ranunculales; family Eupteleaceae; genus Euptelea; species Euptelea pleiosperma. Next base: position 28,028,762 of record CM068548.1, on the reverse strand, counting down.
TATTATTGATTAGATGTGTGTTCAAGAGTTTAGCAACACTTGATTAAGTGCAAAAAAAAAAAAACAACTACAACAACCTTTTTTCAAGGGATAATATTACTTTTTTTTACATATTTTTTTAAGCCTCGGATGGCCAGGTGCAACTTGTAACAACTTAGAACATTTCGTTTTTTGAATATTTACTGCTAGATCCTCTTCTAGGGTGCTAGAAACCTTAAATTGAGTGAAAATATAAAAAAAATAAATCAAAAATTCAAAAAAAATAGGATTTATATTCTCTGCACATTTTTTAGATCACCAAATCGGGCATTTTAAGTATTATGGACAGTTTCCAAAATTTGAAAATTTTACAAAATTAGGGTTTCCAAGTTTAGAAGATTCTAGTTTTAGAGAATTTCTATCTTTAGAGATTATCTAAAATTGAAAAATCTTAAAAAAGGAAATAACCCAATTTAGCAAAATTTCGATTTTGGAAAATTTTCAATTTAATTAAACAGGATTTCAAAATAGAATTTTTTTTTGAAAGGTTTCTAAAATAGGAATAATTCAAACTTAGTAATTTTTGAATCTTAATTCGAGAATTTCTAAATTTGAATTTAAACCTGAACTTGGAAATTAATTAAATAATCCGCCTTAATCTATTACATGTTGTTTGAAACCCTAAAGGCGGGAACCTTCCACGTAAATCCCATAACCTAGACTGTGCGATCTAACTTTTCTGCAACGTACGATCCAAGTATGGATAGGGAGCGAAAGCTCAAAGAAGAGGACTCGGGCCCAAGTCCATTTGGATACCCCTCCCTATCCCACGAAGGTGACCCCGTGGAGTGGCCCACGGGAGGTAAGTCTCTTTCCTCACCTTGAGTGCGATACTGTGCAATTTGGTGAATTAAAGTGCCGCGTGTCTATTTGCTTTCACATCAAACATTATTCGCATTGCATGGATGGCCGCTAATTAATGAACCCTAACTGAGCAGACCCAGCTCCTCTTAAAACTGGTGGGATTTCATCACCTCATCACTCTAGCTGAGTTTGATCCCCAAGATCCACTAAATTAAAAAGAATCAAGAGCTAGAGCCAAACTAGACTGGTGTTCTAGGACACCCCTCCACTTAGTCATTTCATCAATCTCAGGTCGAATAAGTCCACGAGCGCGGGTCATTGTTGTCTAACACACCCATAAGTCGCCAGGTTCTCCCCTGGTGCTTTGTTGTTCTACTAATTGTTGGGTTAAGAACACAAACCAACCCTAACTTATACTGTGGGAAAATTGATTTCCATTGCTTGACAAATCAGATAAGTCTGGGGCATATTTAAGACAGCCAATGTGCCGCATGTCTATCTAGGCATCGGATTATCTTGCAATCAACTTGAGTTAGTAATAGAGCATTTGCTTTGAAGAGTGTATCCTAGTGAGAACCCAAGAGCAACAAAGTTAATCCGACGGGTAACAAAGATAAACCAGTGGTCCGCCCACTGTCATAATATACCTCAGCCCACAAACTAACAAGATAATGCCTTAAAATATCCTGATTGTTTTAGAAATAGGGTTATCATGTTTGCACCTTGTGCATCATATAGTCTACTTCAGGTTAGTGTTCTCCTCTGGCAACTTTTTGCCGAGTTTACAGCTTGTTTTTTCAAGCATATGATCGTTTGGACCTGATTCAACCGTAGATTGATTCGATCTGAGAGTCAGTCTAATGTTTTAGATTCTTCACCGGTATCTTTACCTACTCTATCTCATACCCTCCCCTCCTCTCCCAGAGAAACTACCTTCGTAGAACTGGCGGCTGAACGATCTCTCATTGAGAGGTAAGAGCCCATCTCTGTAAACCCACCTACTTGCATTATACTTCCACCCACAACGGCAGTTCAGCTCGAAATCCGACCGCGAATAGTATAAATGATGCCTACCTTTCATGATCTTCCAAAAGATGAGTAGAACACTCATCTGAGGTAGTTTCTGAACATCTGCACTCTCTTTAAACTTCAACACCTTGATGACGAGAGTGTCAAATTAAGAGTTTTTCCTTTCTCTCTGAAAGATAAAGCCACTGCTTGGTTTTATTCATTGTCCGAGATTTCGATTACCACATGGGACAAACTAGCTCGGAAGTTTGTATTCAAATTTTATCCCATGTCAAGGATGAACGAGATGAAGCAGATCATCCAAGACTTTCGACAAAAGTCAGATGAAAGATTCCATGAAGCGTGGGATAGATTCCAAGACTCTATAAGCAAGTGTCCCCATCATAATTTCAACAAAGAGAGTCTAGTCCACATGTTATATAAAGGACTCACTAATGAATCTATGATTCTGCGAGAGTCAATGTGCGAAGGCAAATTTATGCACAAGACTCTAACCAAAGCCTACATTTTCTTAGGAGAACTAGGCGAGAACTCCCAGCACTGGAATACCAATTCTGCGTGCAGTAGTGACACTCCAGTCCAACGGACTTCTATGGGATATGAGACAAAGGGTGACTCCGAGCTACAATCTCTAATTCAGGAACTTACTAAATTGGTCTCCGCCCTTGCTGTCTCGGTCCAGAAACCTATGCATCATTCCAACTCTGTGGGATATTTCCCTCCTATCTAGGAAGAGGTCTATACTTTTAGTACATTTCAATCTCCGATGCAAACTTCCTACAATAACTCGTATCATCCGGACACTAGGAGTCACCCTTTGTCTGGGAACAACAATATGCTCCCCTGCAGCAACTGCAACAGGGTATGTATCCTTCCGAGTTCATCAAACCAATGGACAATATGATTGGCAGTACTCGCAGTCGCAGTACCAGGCATACTCAGACTAACTATTCTAGTCAACAGTGGACCCCTCAGGATTCTCAGAGTCAGTAGATAGTCCCAGACTCACTTCAGTCCTATCACTTTCATACTCAGTCAGACTACAATCAAGAGTTGGTACCTCAACTTCCCTTAGCTGAACTGCCACAGTCTACTACTAAACCTGGTCTAGAGGACCTTCTCTCTCAATTTATCTTCCAACAATAGCATTCCATGGAGAGATTGGAACACCGTCTAGGTCAGTTAGAATCTGAGAGAAAGTCAAATTTCCTAGCCAACCTATAGCCTATCCAAAAGGGAATGCCATTACCACAATCTATGAGGAGGATTCACATACAATGAACCCGAATTGGAATTTCCAGGAAGAAATAGAAGTTGTTACCATCACTAGATTGGACCAAAATATTGACGAGCCAGTATCTCCATCTTCGATGCCCTTAAAAGCACCAAATCCTGAACCTACCTTAGAGGAACCTACTTCCAAAGCTACCTCTGCACCTAAGGCAGACATTCCTGACACTGAGCTGTGTCTAGAAGGTAGAATCCCAGTTGTCCTGGACCACCTGTTCCTCACCACCGCGGATGAACACATCGGGTGTAAGGACGCGAACATGTCAACAGCATTAGGAAACCTCGAGGAAGAGGTTAATATTTTTCAACAGCCGACTGACGTCAATATCATCAAAAAATTGTGTGCCGTTGAGAGTCTAATTCCGGACTCTCCTGAGGAAAAATTAGATATGTGTCAAGAACACTTTGGGCCTGACTTCAATCGGAGTTAGCGAAATCTAGATTTACTGATCTTCTAGAGTCTACTCCATTAAGATACATTCCCGCTAAACTCAATGAGTTTGCAGCTCTGCTAACCATGGTTAGAGAAACCACTACTGCTATCCTCTTAGTTCTTACTGAGATACTTCAATCCATCCCTACTAAAGTAAATGTTTTTCTGGCTTTGTTAACCACGGTCAGAGAACTTACTTTAACTCTCTCAGTCTACACTGAGAAAGTACCTACCTATACTTCTATACCCAGAAGAGGGATAGGTTAGATGTTTCAGCTCTACCTGAGGAGAAGGGAAGACTGATGATTCACTCAATCTCCATGTGTCTCAATCTAGTTTGGGGTACTTAATGTACCCCGTCATGTCTGGTTGAAGACATAAAACTTAGCACTTTCAGAAAGGCAATTTCGGTATTCCTAGAGTTACATGAGTCGCATGCATATATTACTGTCAATTCTCTTTGGGCGTGTAGGTACATTCATTCTAGAGATCATTAGGTACCACAAATGGTCCAATTTATGTCGAATTGGTAAAGCCCTTCCTAAACCCTTGCATCATGAATAACTGATCTTTCAACATTTTATGTCCTAGTCATGAGCACCGAGGGCGATGCTCTATTTTGGTTGGGGGTGGGTATTTACAGAACTCATGTTTTCCTTTTTATATATAAAAAGAGAGAGAGAGAGAGAGAGAGAGAGAGAGAGAAAAAAAAAAAACCTTGTGTTTCGGGTGTGATTTCATGTGATTTTCGAAAATGTCCTGATTTGATTTGCAAAAAACTACCGTTAAATCTATTTATTGAAAAGGATGTCGATTATGATTTGAAAAATTACTTGTTAGCTCTTAGTTCAATTTGAAAGACAAACAGTACTACAGTGGAATGGAACTTTTAGAAAACTCAGATTCAGCAAAAAGTGTCACAGATGAACATCAGAATTATTCAAAGTTTAGACTATCTAGAGATCCTAGAAGAACAATTGTGGAGATCTAACTCGGTAAGCTTTTGAGCTTTTCTTAATTTTTTAGGGTTATAAATAATTCTGAGTCACAGGATGACTCCTTTCTTCCAGTCCCCAATTATTTCGTCGTAAGATCTCTTTAATCCTTGCTTTAGTCATAGAACTTGGAGTGAAGTCAAAGTCGGATTATTACAAAAAGAACATTTTCTATATCCATTCAAGACATCACAGATGAAAGTGCAAACCCTAGAAAATGATGTAGGCCATCTTTCTAACCAAACAGACCTTTTTAGCTTAGTTAACATCTACACCGTTAAAAACCCTATTTGAGCCTTATGATGAAAACTTTTCTTGTTAACCCATCAACCAAAAATCCAATCCCCGAAATGAACACAACTCAAACACCTACTTACTTCTGAAAGGGATAAAAGAGTTATTGGTATGATCACACCATAAAAAAAAGAGAAATCAAGAAAAGAAAAGAAAAACAAATGGATCAAGCTGAAAGGAAACACGAGTAGAAAAGAAAGAAAGAAAGAAAAAGAAATGGAAAAGAAGGCTGATAGAACAATATCAAAAAGTCAGAAAAGTAAAAATGTCAAGGAAATGGTGTCACCACCATCGAAAAAAGTTGTAAAGAATAGTGAGATATCCTCTCAGAATTTTTGAACCCCGAATGTCCTTATTTTCTAAAATTTTCCTAAGCATCAATACAACCTAAGCTAGTCCTATTTGATTCTAGGTTAGCACCATCACAGAATATAGGGAATGGAGAAAATAAAAACTATAAAGTTTGATCCGACGCTCCTAAGTGACATGACATTCCAATCATGAGATCTTTAAAGATCCTCTAAAAATGTCCTTCCTTCAATAAAAATATATACGGGATGTTTGCCTTTTATATCAATATATCTCCTCTCGTATAACTTGAGTCAAAGATATTGACTAATGGGAGAGTCCGATTGATTAGAACTTGTCCAATTGATCCAATCGATTGGAGGACTCTGTGTAATCGATTGGAAGCTACGAGGCAGAACAATATATTAGCCAAATCGATTGGAGGACTCTGTGTAATCGATTGGAGTCTGTAAGGCAGAACATGTTTAAAGCCAAATCGATTGGAGACTCCATGAAATCAATTGGAGCCTTTGGGACAGAAACTTATTTGAGTCAAATCGATTAGAGACCTCTGTGTAATCGATTGGAGCCGACGGAACAGGAAAGTTATTGAGGCCAATCGATCGGACACTTATACCCAATCGATTGGACTTAACACGATCTCAGTCCTTCTCAGATCTAAAATTCTTGGTTCCACTCTCCCACGTTCTACATGACTCAAGGTCACGAATTCTATAAATACAACCCTTCTATACCTTCTCTAAAGACACAAAGAAATACAGAGTGACTCAATATTTCAAGAAAGAAAAAAAAATATTTATTTATTAAGAGTGTCCATTCGAAGAGCAATAAGCTTGTTTCTCATTCACATCTTGTGAGCTTGTTCCTCTTCTTGATCAAAGCCAAGTACTTGATCCATCTTTCAGTTTAGTTCTTCTACTTATATATTCGACCTAGAAGCTTGAGTGTACCAGTGTGACTCAACACTTTTTGAGCAACCTAGGGTTTAGGGTGTACTGAATCATTCACCTTCTGCAAAGGCAGGAGTGTTGAGAATTAAGATCAGAACAACCGATCGACGGTAGGTTTGGGGTGTACTAAACTGAACAAGCGAACAAGGCTTCTTAGCTAGAAGGGCATGCGTAGATTCGTAGCGTTGATTCAAAGGACGTGGACACATCAGCAGTAGGCATTGGCTAAGGTTGGAAGCTGTATTTGCAATGGTGCTACGTAGGAAACCTTTGTTTTGTTTAACTTTTCAGTTAGTGATACTTTCCGTCTGGACGTGGTCCTGTGATTTTTCCTTGGCTAAAGTTTCCACGTAAAAATCTCGTTTTGTGTGATTGTTTGTTTGTATTCCGCTATCTATCTTGATTAGACCAAATGACAAAAAGAAAATATACCACGAAGATATATTCGATTTGAGACAGTTGTGATAATCTTTTATCAAACAACTAAGACATGCGATTTTGTTCCCCTACCATAGACTAGTAAAACTAAGTTGGTATAATTAATTTTTAAATACCTAATCAACCCACCCACCCACCCCCCCCCCCCTTCGATGTATATTGGATTAAAGAGAACGGACCGGTGTTATTTCAAGGATCCCAAAGGTTAAGACTCGCAGGTTTGAGTCTCAGCGAAGTGCTGAGGGGGCATGTTATTGGAGTGTGTTGTTTGGTTGTGTGGTCAGCAGTCAGCACTTCGCATCTGTTCAAATCCGTCGACCCTTTGATATACATAGTTATGCCTCCCTCTAATAGCTTAAGCTTTTAGAGTAAAGTGGTTGTCAACATAGGGAATGTTAGGATATGAAGGTTAATACTTAAGCTTTCCGCACCTCTATCACCTAGGTGCTTTTGGTGTATTGGTTTGGGTCTTAACATTTGGGATCAGAGCAAACCCCACGTCACGGGTTCAAGTCACGGGAAGAGCGACCTGAGGAAAGGGCTACTTAGGGGCTTGCTCAAGAAAAGAGAAAATAGGGGTACCGGAGTGAAAGCCACCTCAAAATGGGCCACCGTGGATGTGGGCCTTGGAAGCTTGGCGGAATGCTAGGATCCTAAATTTTAAGACTTAAGCTTTCCGCACCTCTATCACCTAGGTGCTTTTGGTGTATTGGTTTGGGTTTTAACATAAACCCTTGACATTTTTATGCAAAATATGTGATTCATAATTCACGCATTGGAGGAAACTGTATGCTTTTTATTGTCCATCTACGGTCGATGCATCCAAACAATGGGTGATTATCGATCAGATGTAATGATAAGAACTTTGCTCTATCAATTGCAATCTTTGGAAGATTCAACCTAAAAAAACTTTGTGCATATATGTCTCTAGTTCCTATAGAAATGAATCCTGCATTTAGTTGGATTATGATTATCCTAGCAATAGTCTTTACCAATCAAACAATTGAAGCCGCCTAAGATTGTATCATTCAACAGTTTCCTTGTCATTAACCTTATTGGTAAATTAGTAAATCCTCCATTCCATTGAAAGAATTCTTCTACCAATCTAAAAATGAGCACTTAAAAAAATTTGAGAAAGGAAGAGCTTCTCAATAAGGTTAATTTGGGTGAAAATATTACTTGAGGTTTTTAACTTGGGACTTACATATTGTCCAACAGAGTAATTCCTATGTATTAATCCTGTTTAAAATGCTTCCTTTAAGCTTGGTTGCAACTTCAAGGTAACAAGGAAACCCTTTTTTGCTTGTTTGCAGTCCATCTTTACAGGCAGAAAGATGCTTTCCACCAATCTTGCACATTTTTGGTGCTCATTTGGTGGACATGCCATTCTGGAAAGCACATTTCTGCAAAAGCAGCACAAAAAAGCATGATTTTGTGGACTGCACCTCACACATATGAACCCAATAGTAAATAGCATGCCTCTCTTCCTATCCTTAACAAAGTTGTTGCTTCAGTTCCATGTTGTACCATTTAAATAAGTACTTTCCTCGTAGTACTCGAGAAAATTATTTTAAACTTTTTTTTAATTAATCGAATTATTATCGACTTCGAGAGTTCGACTTTGGTCATCCATTTTCTTGTGTTGCAGGCCCTATTGTTCTTTTAGCTTTTGATCAGGAGTAAAAATGTCCAGTTGAAGTTTACCATATTCATTAATGGCGTTGATTGCTCGAGTTCATTTTAGACCCAAGGGTTCTGTATATTGCCAGATACGGATATGGATTGACTACCTGTACATTGGATATCTAAGCTCCAACAAGGTTAGCAGCTGAATGGTAATAATTGGATCAAGCTATTGGTGCTTAACGGCGGTCTGAAAATGTAACCAATAGTTTCGATGATAGCAAAAATAAAGGGAGAAGAGGATCTCCCCGGTCTCAGGTTGCTGGCCATGCTAACGGTACCAACTTGACCACCATTTATTGATGCTGAATACGAAATCTGGAAATGTACAACAATTTCTCAAGTTCAGGCTGAAAGCCTGAAGCTCATTTTGTCCTACCATCTACTAATAATTTCATTTAATGTTGCAGAAATAAATTGTGCCTCTACAGCAAATGGTCGTAGTAGGACCAAGCCTGCGACTGTCAATAAAACCAAGGTTTAAAGGAGGCCGTTTTAACGGTTAAACGGACTGGGGGCGTTACCGTTTAAACCGTTTGAACGGCCGTTAAAACGGATTGAAACGGTCAGGGGCAAAAATGGAAAAAAATGGAAAAAACGGAATTAAACGGATTTTAACGGTTTTAACGATTTTAACGGAATTAAACGGTTTTAACGGCCTTTTTTTCACAAATTTTTTCAAAATTAAACGGCTGTTTAAACGATTTTAATGGCCGTTTTTTTCAAAACCAATAAAACGTGTTTAAACGGTCTTAACGGAAATGGGCTTGGGGCGTTACCGTTTAAACGGCCGTTTTTAAAACCATGAATAAAACCATACTGATTTAACCAGTATGGGGTGAGGCTTGATCCTTAACCATCTCATTGACAAGTTTACAGCAACCAAACAGGTCCTCTCCTTGCACATTCTGAATGAACCCATCCCCATTGACAAGTTTACAGCTAAAGGAAGTATGCATATACATGCATTGCCACCATCATCGACATCTTTGAAATCAAAGTTTGCATGCATGCCAAGTTCACAAATCGCTGCAAGAACCTGTAAGCACTCTTGCAAAAGAGCAGTGGTAACATATGCACATACTAAATACTCCTGATTTATCATCTTCTGCGTGTTTGAGCAGTACTTATTCATCCAGACCGTCCAATTTGGTGCCCACCCACTTCTTGGCTTAGGGTGTAGCTCAATCATGGACTAGCTAGATGATCTTGACCTTCCAATCTAGACATTAACAGCTACAAAAAGAAAAGTTGTAGGATATATACAACAGTTTATGACACATTATTCAATTTCGTTTCAGCTTTCTGACTATGATCAAGATCATTCTGTAGACTCCAATTGGTCCAAATTTTTTACTACCCATCCAAAAGGGGCTTGCAGAACCAGATGTACGATACCGGGTTGAATGAGCATCATCCATAATGCTTATGAGAAATCCCATGATATATGCGCTGAATAGGCATGCCATTCACTAAAGTAAGCAAATTATAATAAAGAGAACCGAGAAAGACAAATCAGAGAAATGGTAACAGAAGCCACCATAGAAAGATTTAGCTGCAAAGGAGGATTGGTTGCAGGTATTAGTCTACTCCGAATAGATTGTAAACTCCACACGCTCTATTTCACAGTCTGTCTGGTGCGATTTCTAGGATCCTGTTTGCATGTTTTTTGGGGGATGAATATGTCCAAAAAAGTTAGTTTTCCTTTTGTGTCCCAACACTATTTTAACATTGATGTTGCTGCAACCAAACACCCACTACAGAATGTGATTAGTAAACCACCTTTTACTGATCTGTATCAAACAATCTTGACTTGGATTTCTTAATTTATACATCCAAAACCTCGAGTGTGTCAATGTCAGCTTGCTAAGAGATTTCTCAATTTATGTATAACCTTAAACCTTAAGTGTGTGTCAGCTTGCTAAGTCGGTAAAAAACTGTGCAGGTGTGTGTATGGGCATGTGTGTGTGTGTGTGTGTGAGAGAGAGAGAGAGAGAGAGAGAGAAAGAGAGAGCAATGGCTCATGAAGCTAGATGCCCCTTCAGTCCATAAATAAGAGCAATATATATGATAATGAAAATGTATCACAAGGAAGACAAGTTCTTCACAACATGGATGGCAAATTTTCCTACTCTATGGAGACGGACAACTGAACACTCCCCCCTCCTACCTCCTACCTCCTACCTCCTACCTTCTACCACAAATTCTCTACTCAAATAACAAAAAATAAAAATAAAATAAGCTACCATTGCTCACTTCCTCTTCTTAGTAGGTGGCTGGGGGAGCTCCTCATCGTCCTCATCATCATCTTCCGCATCATCATCGTCATCATCTTCGCCATCATCATCGTCGTCGTCGTCATCTTCATCATCATCATCACTTCCTGCATCCCCATTGGCTTCGGCATCATCCTCAGGGTCCCCTTCATCATCGTTCCCTTCCTCACCTGAAAAATCCTCATCACCTCCATCATCATCCTGGTCATCTACATCGTCGTCGTCGTCGTCTTCATCATCTTCCGTTTCACTAGCATCCTTGTTTTCAGGATCAGGCCGTTTAACTCTGTGAAGCTCATCTATAGGAAACCTGCAAATCAAGTATACCAACTTGATGATTAAACCTCCTCTTCCTAGGCAACAATGCATAATTCAAACTAAGAGGAAGAAGAGACTTCCTACCTTTCATCCATGCCAGGCTCTTTTGGGAGCACACACATATCATTCGAAAGAGATCCCATCTGAAACAAAGCTTAAATCATGCTGGTGAGACAATACACTGAATTTGTTTCCTTTTACTCCCCAATTCCATAAAAAAAATATAGTCAATAAAGACTAGATCATGCATAATTTGTTAACAGAGAGTACATTAACAAATGAAGAAAACAGATAGTAGTAATGAACACCCATATCCGACCCTTCAAAGAGCCCTCTGTTTCAACTCTAGAAGCCCTACAATCAAATATTCTGTCTTCTAAGATAGACATAGAAACAGAACAAACACTTCATCAAAGATGATTATCTAACCAAAGAATCTTACTAAACAAAATGGGTGATAAATATCTTCTGTTTACAACAAGCATTGGAAAATGAACAGAAGATCTTGAAACAGGACCTTTGAAACTGAGAATAGTTGAGAACAGAAGATCTTGAAACAGGACCTTTCAAGCTGAGAACAGTAGAGTTGTACAAAGATCCTAAATAGAACAGATTCTAAGCTCAAATTCAACAGAAACCAAAAATGTAGGGAATCCCCAAAAAAGCAACAAGAACAACCTTCAACCATCAGCATCACAGGAAAGGAGAACATTATGTTCAATTACATGCAACAACACCATATTCTAGAACTTAATGCAAAACGAAGTTAAACCCGTCTGCAAGATTGTATGCATTCAACAACACTACTTGAAGCTAAAATGAAAGCCTAACACATCTAAAACACCGTATTCTAGTTAAACATCGTTACGATAAACCCATTCGCCGACAACCCAACTTTGCAAATCCCTAAAACCAAACATCAATTACAGAAATACCCAAGCTTCAACATCCTGAATAAAATCCCAGTAACAGTAGCAAAACCCTAGTTTTCAATGAACCTCATCACCTAAAAACCCTAGCTTTTCCAAAACCCTAAATCCACAGAAAAATCTCAGTAACACAAACAGAAAGAAAATTAGTATTACAAGAATCCTAAAAGATTAAGAAAGCAAACACAGTTTTTTAATGTACTAAGATGCTAAAAACCAGAGCAGAATCCCTAGTAACAGAAATAAAAAAAAACCTAGTTTTTAACAATAAGTAACCAAGAAAACTCTTTTACTTCAGAGATCACTATAACCAAAAAACAACAAACCCTAAAATTCGAACCCAAATCATATAAACACCAACTTTACAACAAAAACACATAAACAAAGAACAATATCCCAAAAAAGAGAGAGAGAGAGAGAGAGAGGAAGCTATACCGCTAAGAGATACAAAACCAGAGATTTCCCAGCAACCAAAGCTGTCTCCACCACCACAGCTTCCATTACAGAGCAGACCATCCTCTCCAAAGCAACAATATCACAGCTAAAATTCTCCAACTCCATTGCACCAAAAATCAATCTCAAAAAAATAAACTATAAATACAAAGGAAGAGAAAGAGAGAGAAGAGAGAAATCCTAACTAAGAAAGGATGGAAAAGAGAAGCTATAGAGATTCCATGAGAGAGAGAGTAAAACAGAATGCTTGGAGGGGGGGGGGGAACAGGTGAACTCAGGTTAGGGTTCTTTTGGTAAATGTGGTGAGAGGGAAAAAAGAATTCGGTCAATGATCTTGCCCTAGTGATACTTCAAATGCGCCTTTTGATAAGTGTAAGCCCTAGATTTGAAAATAATGACGTCACAGAAGCTGTATTACTTCTTTACTCGGAGATCCAATAGCTGATATCAAGGTTGTATATAATAAAGTACTACCGGGGTTATGACATCATCGCATCTATGTCTAAAAGAATTAGGGTTTTGGTGATGAAAAGTGTCCTTGTCCAGGATTCCAGGTTTTAGGGTGATACTATTGCCTATTGGGACTGCTAAGTGCTCACCCACTGAGGGATTCTTCCAACGGTGGTTAATAGTGCTGAGCTGGCATCACTTTTGCAAAAGCAAAACCACCGTTGGATTCTCAGGATCCACAGCCGAGAAAACACGTGAACTTTTTTTGGTCATCGGACCCTGTTCCTTTTTGTCAATTTTATCAAGTTTTCCTCTTCCTTTTTTTTTTATCACTTTTGCAAAAGCAAAACCACCGTTGGATTCCCAGGATCCACAGCCGAGAAAAAACGTGAACTTTTTTTGGTCATGGGAACCTGTTCCTTTTTGTCATTTTTATCAAGTTTTTCCCCTTTTTATCAAGTATTCCCCTTGTACATTGCTATATTATTTTTTGGGCCTTTTAGCTTTACCCCTTACTTTATTGATACAATTTGCATCTCACACCAATGTTTTGAAAATATTTGCATCTCACCCTTTGACCATGGTCAACGTCATTGACCATAGTCGGTCTCCGGATGAACATCCCAATATTTTTTAAATGACTATAATGACCTTGGGTGAGATGCTAATATTTTAAAAACATTGGGTGCGATGCAAATTGCATCAATAAAGTAAGGGGGACAAGCAAAAAATCATTTTTTTAGGTTTTTTTTTTTTTTTTTTTGAGGATTGTGAGCTCAACCTTGTTTTGAGGATTGTGAACTATAAAAGGAACTCACCTTCACAGGTTGTAATTTGCGCAAAGATGATCTCCTTGTCTCAGGCCATTAGACATAAGAAATCAGCTCGACAACATTGAAGAACTTATCTATACTACTTCTAAATGTCGGTATCCTAAAAAAACTTTTTTTCCTATTTTATCCTTGATTTTTTCTCTATTTTACCGACTCTACCCTTCATATCCTGTACAATACATGTGGCATCCTACATTTATTAAATTCAAAATGACCTTCCAAATGCAACTCTTTCTCTTTCGCACATCTCCCTCTCCCAACACACTCTTTCTCTTCCGGTATTAAATTCCAATGTAACTCTTCCTCTTCAAACACGCCTAACCATTGTGTTGGATATGACCATAGTTAGTAAATTCTCGAATTATTCGTGAATTATACGCAAACCCTATGAATTATGCGAACAAACGAATTAAGCAATGTCCTATTCAAAGGTAATGAAAAATTCACGCATTTTTTAATATGATCGAATAATTCACTAACTTTTTCGAATTATTCCTGCATTTTATTTAGTTTTCAACATGAAAATTCATTTAATAAGATAAAAAATTGTCATTATTTTGTTTTGTTTATATTTTATTTTATCTTTTAATTATTTTTACCCAAGTTTGAATGCATTTTTAAATGATAAACCAGAATTGTACCCAAACATTTCACCGCATGCAAAATTGCTAACTTTGGATATGACACTAATGATGTGTTGTTGCTAATACAACCCTAATCTAAGATGCTATAGATTCAACATCTTGATCAAATATCAGCATCGCCCTTAAAAAAAAAACCATGGTTTAATGAACCAGGTAGTGCTTACCACTTAGAGTGCATCATCCTATAAAAGAATTGAATTCAAGTTCATTGGTAATTGCATAGAATTTTTGTAACAATATATCTTTTCACTTTCCCTCTCTCCCACTGTAATAGTGCCAATTTCATGCATTTTTTTTGCTAATACGTAAAAATATTTAGTCCTAAGATTACACAAACTAGCTTGGATCAACACAATATAGAGGTAATTCTTAGAACCCAAAAAATTCTTGAACCCAATGGCTAAAATCAAGGTTTAAATGGGGCTGTTTTAACTGTATAACGGACTGGAGGCATTACTGTTAAAATGGATTGTAACGGACATGGGCAAAAATGAAAAAAAATGGAATTTAACGGATTTTGATGGGGGAAACGGAAAAAACGGCGTTGAAATTCAAATTTTCATGAATTTCAAATTTTGAGAAATAGAAAAGTAACGGGTTTTAACAGAACTAAAGGCTTTTTTCCACAAAATTTTCCATATTTGAACGGCCGTTAAAACGAAAAAACTACCGTTAATTTCTAATCGTCAAAACGATTTTGAACGGTTTTTAACATAATGGGCTTGGGGCGTTACCGTTTAAACGGCCGTTAAAACTGTTTAAGTGGCGTTATTTTAAACCATGGCTAAAAGTACTCCTTAAAACGCGCTTAAATTCAATGTCTAGAGAACCATGCTGATATTTTGTGTATATATCATGTGGCACACATCAGATAAAGGAATTTGCACAGACAAATCTTTAAGAAATAATAATTTTCAATTAATGTAATTACAGTCGATCAATTCCACATTCCAGATCAATGAATCAAAAGATGAAGTGTACTCTTATCGGATGAAGAACACAAAAGTTCAGTCCACTGACTCAACAGGAGAGTAAATTGTTTACACCTATCCATAAGAATAAAATATCAATGGCAGAAACAAGAGGATCTATCGCCATAAGTATCAATACAAGATATATGAAAAATAATGTACCTATTTTTTCTTCTCTTTTGTCATTTTAATAGTGTGTTTCTGGATAAATTAAAATCAAAATTACATGGTTTCGTGGCTCAACGTATGCTGTCTCACGACTACAAGATCTTTTCAACACATAAGCAAACATTTAAACACAAGCACCTATATGTTTGGCCCAACCTTGAATCTTTTTTATGGTTTTAAAAAGTAAGAATAATCCCAGAGGCAGAAAAACATTCTACCTCAATCTTACACAAAAATATCAGAAACCTATGACATACAATTAAAATTTTCCATTTTTTGCGAGATAAATGCACTTTGGAATCATTACAATAGTTGAGTAAAACCTCAAACTCATTAAAGTTCTAAATCAATCTAGAAACTTAAACAACATATAAGAGCTACCAACCTCACCAAAAAGGGTATGAATCAAACAAGTCCCTAAGGCTCAAAACCTACAAAAAACCCATTTCTAGAACATCAATATTTTGCTTTACTTTTTTATTTTCGTGCCCTGTTTACAATCTTACTGGAGTCTGGAACTGATGAAATGATACATATGCATCTAGATGCTTTCAAAACCAAAATCAATATTGTTGTTGGAATGGGAATGGTCTCCCTCTTCCTTTCTGCCATCCTAAATTGAGTGGGTGATAGCAACATACTGTTATTATATGGAGTAAAAGTTGATTTAAGGGCTCTATTACATGGATACCATATATTTTTAAATGGCATTTGAAAATAGTATCATGGTAATGGCATTTGGCAATATGAGTAAATAGATTCTTATGAAATTTTATTTGGGAATGAGCAGGTCTATGACCAGGCCCTTAGTAGTTTGAAAAGTAAAATTGAACTTATGTTTGTAGCCAATGGCTATAAGAAAGTGGTAGTAGTGCCCCATTCGATGGGGGTGCTCTAATTCCTCCTCTTATGGGAAGTGGTGGCGGTCCGGGGTGGCATTTATTAGTGTTCCGAAGGCAGTTAGTGGCATATTTTCTGCAGAGGCCAAGGATATTGCTTTTGCCAGATTAGCCTTTTCATCTTTGAGCACATTAACTGAGATTGGATTGACATAAAGCTCAGGTTTAGGACTCATTGCATATAGTGACTAGAATTTGCTTTTGAAGTGTTTAGGAATACAAGGATTAAGTTAACTCTGTACAGTTGAATGGGTAGATCTAATACAAGCATGTTCATTGAGCTAATAGCGAAGAATATTGCTTTTGCCAGGTTAGCCTTTTCATCTTTGCCCACATTAACCAAGATTGGATTGACATAAAGATCAGGATTTAGTGACTATACAGTTGAATGGGTAGATCTAACACAAGCATGTTCATTGAGTTAATTTTCCTAAAAAAAAATATTAATGTGTAGGTGGAATTTCTAATTTGTGAACTATTCGATATAATCTATTGAATGAAGCATGTTTGTTGTTTTGATGTTGTTAGGGCTTCCATTTTTTGTATTTTAACATGAATTAAGTAGATTTTCAGATTTATCATGTAGAAATATGAAATGCTCAAAATGGTCTCACTATTTTCAGGGGATCCAAGTTAGTACATTGAGTAATTATTGTATATGGCTGATCTATAATTCAAATGTTTGTAGGCACCTCAAGAGTTGAGCTAAATCCTTATGGGATAAGTGGGCATGGAAGAGTGCCAAATGGTCTTTTTGGAAGGCGAAGGATCATAGTTTGCTGAAGGGACATGATCGATAGTCCCAATACGCGTTCAAGTGCGTTGTACTCCCTCCAAAAATGCCACGTGGTAAGCTCTTTATGGCCCACTGACACATGAATGTTTGGCTCGCCTTTGGTTGACCTACCCACTAAAATTCAGCCTAATTGGTGTGCTTCAACCATTGATTTGGGGTATCTCTCTCTTCCTCTCGCTTTGCCTTTTCTCTCTTTCTCTCTCTCTCTCTCTATAAAGAAAAGAAGAATATTATAGGTTTCTTCCCTAATTCTTGGTTTCTGAGCATTTTGGTTAGGTGTCAATTTCTTTGTTTGAAAGAGAGAAGGAAGAAAGAAATGACAGAAGAGGAACAAATGATCAGTTGCAACACTCTCGAGTTGTGAAACAAACATCTCCAAAAAGGCAACGATTCCAAGAAATTGGTATCGATTTTGAATTCCTCTTTTTTATGGATTTATGGTGGAGATTTGTTGTTCATAATTATGGATTCCATGGTTATGTGAAATTTGAATTATGGTATTGGGCTCAAAGGGTTAAGCACATTGACCGCAAGCAAAATAGCACCACCTGCTTGCATTTGCCTATCTATAATGGCAGTTGCAACGAAGAAGATCGCTGCAACAGAGAAGACCTCGATTAGAAAACTTAACAATGGAAACCTAGGTCATATTCAATACTTGATCTTGCTCTTGGGTTAGCTACACAAAGTTTGTGAAATGAAATGTATATCATATATCATTCATCAAAGATGTTGCTGTAACTCGACCTCCTGAACATCTGCAGTGTTTGTTGACCTCCTCAAACAATAGGTAAATGTTGCTCAACTTCTTTGTCATCTTTCACGTCCATATTGTTTATCAAAGATTCTGCTATGTATTTGTGTTGAATGTCTAAAACATTCGTTATTTGCTTTCTCATTCAATATATAAGTACCTGTTTTGTTTTGCCCCCAAGAAGTTGAGACAATGCTTGCAGCTATCATCCCAAATTACAAACTGTATACTTTGAGATCATTACACTAAATATCACTCTAAATAGAATGTAACAAATGCATAACCTTACAAGATATATAGACAGCAATATGCGGAAAAATGGATGAGAAGAAACTAATCAATTTCTAATTCTTAAAATGGAAGTCAATTTGAATAAGTTTCACCACATCGAGTGGGATTACGACATGGTTACTAGAATACTGGCACTTGAACACAACTTTGAAAACTAATGATACATTGTACAACCATGTTTATCTTTGAGATGCATATCCACGTGCAACGCACGTGTGCACCAACAAGTACTAAAAAACATCCCAACAAATTAAGTAGTTGAAAGTGCTTAGGAGCAAAGTTCTTCTTTTTCTTATTGAACTGTTAGGGTCAAGCATGTTTCCTTGATCAGTAGGGGATGAGTTTACAGCAACCAAACAGGTTCTCCATGCACAATTTGAATGCATTCATCCCCTTTTGACAAGTTTATAACTGAAGACAACCCCCATTCCGCCCATCTCTCCATCCTCATTGCCAAGTTTACAAAGATACCTGCATACAGAGAACAGGGTATTCATGCATGACCCCTCCATCCTCATTGACAAGCTTTGTAACTGAAGATTCCATGCGTGTGCATTGCATGTACGCATGGGTACATCCTCGTTGAAACCAAACTTTGCATGCATGCCAAGTTTACAGATTTGTTGCGAGAGCCTGCAACTACTGTTGCAAAAGAGTATTTGATGGAGTACCAATAACATAAATGCCAACACTACACAAAATCCTCTTGATTTCCATCATCCTCTGCATGCATGTTCGCATCCTACCTATTATTCATCCAGGCCATTCGATTTAGTGCGCCACCTCTTGACAGGCATAGCTCAAACATGGATCACATATATGATCTTGACCTCCCAATCTAGACTTGGACTGCTACAAATAGTAAAGATCAGTTGTTGGATACAACAGTTAATGAATAATTAGGCAGTTTTCAATGACCAATCAATCTCTTTTTCAGCCATCTATCTTTGGTCTGATTAAGATCATTCCAAAGATCTCCAGTTCAAATTTTCGGCCACTCCCCATTCGAAAGGTGACGAACATCAGTCGTTTGTAGGACCAAATCACCAGATCAACGATAACAGCAGAATGAGCACCATCCTCAATGCTCATATGTTGTAACCATGATATTGCTTTTTTTTTTAGCTACATATGCTTTGAATTTAAAAGGGTGTAGGTTTTGGATTAACACAATCCTCACCTCGCTTCCTCTGCTGAAGTCAATACATCCACATCCCCTCTGAACTTCCTTTAACCTTGAATGGTATGACTGGGGCATACCATGCACAAGAAACACAGTTTGCAAATAATAATCAAGGGAAACTGAGCAATACACAACAAAGAAGTTGTAACTTGTAACAGAAGCCACCATAATAAAATGTAGCTTCAAATGTGGGTTTGTTGCAGTTATAAATCTACTCTGAATTAGGAGTATATTGGCAGGAATGGATTCTGCACTTCCCCTGAGGGATTGTGTTTGCATGTATGCAGCAGGGTGACCTTGTACTAGCACGCCGCCGCCGATGGCAATGGCGATGGCATGGTGAACTTTCTTCTGACTCATAGCTCCAAGATGACTAGCTTGGCGATCTTCCTCACGGGTTAGGAGGGCATTCTCAGTTGTTTTCTGGGTTCAAAGAAGGTTTATCTATGTGCCCCAACAATCTATTTGAACACTGATGTTGCTACAATTTGAATGAGGTTTATCACCTTGCTTCATTTTTTTAGGGGGGTGGGGGTGGCAGAGAGAGAGAGAACAATGACTGAAGAAGCTAGATGCTCCTCCATTCGTAAATAAGAGGCAATATAACTATAATGAAACTATAACATTAGAAAGACAAAAGGAAGAGTTTTCACAAGGATGACAAATTTTCCTACTCTATGGAGACAGACACCCTCCCCCCTCCTACTACCATAAATTCCCTACCCAAATAACAAAAACAAAAGAGCCTACCATTACTCACTTCCTCTTCTTAGTAGGTGGCTGGGGGAGGTCCTCATCCTCATCATCATCCTCGTCCTCATCATCATCATCATCCCCATCATCGTCATCATCATCGTCGTCGTCGTCATCGTCATCATCTTCACTTCCTCCATCCCCATTGGCCTCAGCATCATCCTCGGCATCCTCATCATCATCATCATCGTTCCCTTCCTCACCTGAAAAATCCTCATCACCTCCATCATCATCCTGGTCATCTGGATCATCATCGTCTTCGTCATCCTCTGTTTCACTGGCATCCTTGTTTTCGGGACCAGGACGTTCCACTCTGTGAAGCTCAGTTATAGGAAACCTGCAAAGCAATTATACCAACTTGATGATCAAATTTCTCTTCCTAAGCAATGATGCAGAATTCATACCACGACAAAGAAGATCCTTCGTACCTTTTATCTGTGCCAGGCTCTATCGGGAGCATACACATATCATTAGAAAGAGATCCCATCTGAAACAAAGCTTAGCTCATGTCAGTGAGACAAAACACAAAGATTGTAGATAAAACAAATAAAAATAAAAACAAAAACAGAGTAATATGTTTCTTTGTCTCCCCCGTTCCATCAAATAAACAGTAGATATAGACTCTAGATATGGAAGAAAAACAGCAATGGAAAGAATGTACAAAGAATGCAAAAAAAACTTACTCCAGAAAGTGAAACATAAGAAAATTAATAAACAGTTATGAACACCCATATCCGACCCTTAGAAGAGCCCTCTCGTTTCAACTCTAGAAACCCTACGATCGAATTTTCTGCCTTCTCACAGATATAGAAATAGAGCAAACACTTAATCAAAGATCATAATCTAACAAAACTTATAACAAACAAAATGGGTGATATAGCTAATGCAAAAAAAGCATTGAATAAGGACTCAAAGATCCTAAAACAAGACCTTTCAAGATCAGAACAATGAAGGAGCTGAATAAAGATCCTAAATACAATAGATTTTAAGGCAAAATTCAGTAGACAAAAAATGTAGGAGCATCCAAAAGAATAACAAATGGAACTTCAACAACCAGCATTACACGCAGTTTGAAGAAACATTATGATCGATTGCAGGCCACAACACTATATGATTAATTTCATGTAAGACTGCATGCAACAACACTACTTTCATGTAAAATGAAGCCTAACACATCTGAAACGCCTTATTCTAGCTAAACTGGTTCCAAAAAACCCATTGGAACACAGACCCAACTTTGCAAATGTCTTAAAACCAAGAAAAAACCCATATATCAATTACAGCAATACCCAAGCTTCAGCATCCTGAATAAAACCCTAGTAACTGTAGCAAGCCCCTAGTTTTCAAAAATCTTCAGAACCCAAGACAAATCTTAATACCCAAGGACAAAAAAAATAGTATTACATATTCAACACCTCCATAGCTAAAACAAATTAGATCACCTTCCCATCCCCCAAAAAAAATTTAAAATAGGAGCAAAACATGCTCAAGAACCCTAGAAGCTTTAGAAAGCAAACAGAATTTTTCTTTAAAGTACTAAAAAACACTAAAACCCAGAGCAGAAACCCTAGTTTTCAAAAATTAGTAAAAAAAAAGTAAACCCTTTACTTCAGAGATCCCTACAAGAAAAAACAAGCCCTAAAAGCCCAACCCCATATCATAAAAACAACTTTACAACCAAAACACATCAACAAAGAACAATATCATCAAAAAAAAAAAAAAACAGGGAGAGTGAAAAATATACCGCTGAGAGAAGCCAAACCAGAGATTTCCCAGCAACCAAAGCCGTCCTCACCACCATAGATTCCATCACAGAGCAGACCATCCTCTCCAAAGCAACAACATCACAGCGAAAACTCTCCATCTCCATTGCACCAGAAAATTATACAAAGGCAGAAAAAGAGAGAGAGACAGACAGACAGAAACACAGACAGACAGAGACAGAGAAGACAAGAGAAATCCCAACTAGGAAAAGATGGAAAAGAGAAGTCTCAGAATTCCATTAGAGACAGAGAGGGTGAGAACTGTGTGACAATATTGCACGGAGAATAAAACCGAACGCTTGGAGGGGGGGAACGGGTGAACTCGGTTTAGGGTTCTTTTGGTAAAACTCAGGCGTTGGTAGGGTTAAAAAATTGTGGTGGGAGGGAAAATAAATCGGTCAATGATGAAGGCCTGGTGATAATTTAAAGGGTCGCGATGTAACAATGCTGTGGCTCACGCCAAAAAAGTTAGCTATCACCATTTTTGTTACTCACCGCTACCGTCCGGACCCACTGATCACATGGATGTTGAGCCCACCCCTTGGTGGATATACACACCAAAAATCATCAAGATTGGTAATCTATAGCCATTAGATTTTAGTACTTTTTAAGGTACAATTCTAGCCGTTGAATTCAACATTTATTTAGTACGAAAACCAACGGCTAAAAATTATCAAACAAGCTGATTTTTGGTATGAATGTCTGCCAAGGGGTGAGCTACACATCCATGCGGTCAGTGGGTCCAGATTGAAACTGCGAGTAACAAAAATGGTGCGGTTTGATAAATTGCCCTTTATTTGATAATGATGTCATCCATTATTCCCATATCAAATGACTGATATCAAGGTGTTGTTAAACTGAAGTTATGACCACATTGTCAAACAAATTAGGGTTTTGAACTTAGGAGGTTATCAAACAAGTTTTAGGGTTTTGTGATATCATTTGCCTTTTGAAATTTGGACCAAGGTTTAAAAAACGGCCGGATTCGGACCTCCCCGTTATGTTACGTACCGTTAAAATGCCCAGAAAATAATGGCCGTTATTTTCCATTATAACGAAAATAACGACCGTTATTTTCTGGAAAAATTTGAGAAAAAACGGCCGTTATTTTTCTGCTTCTCCGTTTTTTCCCGTTATTTTTCATTTTTTGAAAATCTGAAATTCAAAATTCAAAATTTGAATCCGGCACCATTTTTTCCATTATTTTCTGTTGTTTTCCCCTTTTTCCATTTTTGCCCCTGACCATTATTTTCGTTATAACCGTTATAACGACCCCTTTTAACCCTTGATTTGTACTACTAACACTTGCAAAAATGTGAGATAATAACCCCAAAACAGGATTCTTTTACATAATAACATCTCTTTTTTTTGTCATTTTTATTGTCAAGTTTTTCCTCTTACAGTGTTGCAATTTTTTTTTTTTTTTTGCATGACCCTTAAATGAAAGTTTTATTTATTTAGGGTTCATATGTCACGTATTAGTTGTGTCACGTAGATAAATTGTTAAAAATATGGATCCAAATGTCAGTGACTCGAGCATTTTACGGAGTCGGGTACGGAGTCGAAGATCTTCCATTTGTGGCATGTGAAAAAATTGTTAAGAGCCTGACGGAATGGAATGAAACCTAGTAACACATGGATAAAAATTTCAGAGATAAGTATTTCGGGGAGTCCGGCGAAGATTTAAGGATCTTCAATTTCTGGCATGTGGATAGGCTGTTAAATTGATATTGATAATAATGTTAGAGATGAGCAAAGATACCGTTGTGTTATGCATATTATGGACCCAGAATAAGCGATCTGGAAAAGAAGTTTTGGCTAAGATGAATTTAAAAAATCTGAAACGCGATAGTAGCCGGCACAATAGTTGAAATTATTAGAGAATATATATTATAATAAATTGTGTGAGATACACCATATCATTACTAGTGTATCTTATCACAAGATTAGAATCAATTAGGATTAGATTTGATTGAGAGATTATAGGATCTCATTTCTATTGGACTTTTGTAATGCTCTATATAAAAGCTTTGAGTAGGTCAATGTAAATACTGAAGTTATTCAATAAATCATAAAATTCTACATGGTATCAGAGCGGGTCATCCAACGACCAGTGCTCCACTGATCTCCTTTCTTAGTACGTCGTCTCTCCAGCAGGCGGTCACTGTCGCCCGTCCGGCTTAAACCTTCTCACCAACCCATTTACTCACTTTGCAGTTGTTGCCCAAACCGCAAGCAACCATTCATCATTACTTCATTAAGGTATCACAATCTTGAGCCCTAATTTCCTTGCGAACTGCATCGGGTTCCTTTTTTGGTGTCACCATCAGAAGCTCCCCCGCAAGATCCAATGGCGTTCATTTCCTATCATCCTCGACCTCCAGATCTATGCCAAGATTAATCAAGTAATTAACAGCCGATCTCAATCAACGATATAGCTCTGGTGGCCCACCTCATATCGGAGGGCTTTGAGCACTACCGTTGTCGATGCCTCCTCCGCTAATGTCGTTAACGCCATCGCTGTCGGTGTTGTCACAGCCATAAGCCATCTCCGACACCCTGTTCTCGAATTTTGAAAATCAAACATCGAGTGCCGCTTCCAATGATGTCTCCATTGTCATGAGCCTCCATCTCCGATCACCTCCTTAATGGGTTTTGGAAACCCTTGGTTCGAATGAAAATAAATTTTGAAAAAAAAAAAAAAAAAAGATTTGCTTGTGGACTTTTACAGCCCATGTTTGTGTGAGGTCCAAGAGAAGCCACACCCTTCATTGCTTGTGGACTCATAAAGTACAAGCCTGTGAGGCAAATAGATGCCCACCCATTTTTGGCCCAACGAGACCCTTTATTCGGATTAAAATCCACAGGTTCCAGTCTAGCCTAAATCGAAGATTTCTCTAGGACAAGATCCTGCATGACCAATCATAGATCACCACTCTGGCTGACAACCATCTTCATTATTGGCAAGCACGGACTTTAAGGCTTGATCAAGGTGATTCAATCATCGAAGAACTTAAAATGGCGATAGCATCCTTCAACGGTACTTACTTTTCAATGCACTGAATTTCAGCAAACTCACGATGATCGTCTATCTCCGATCCCAATGAGTTTGAGAGGAAATGTTAGAGAATATATATTATAATAAATTGTGTGAGATACACCACATCATTATTGGTGTATCTTATCGCAAGATTAGAATTAATTAGGATTAGATTTGATTAAGAGATTATAGGATCTCATTCCTATTGGACTCTTGTAATATTACTCTATCAATTAAGATTAGATTTGATTGAAAGATTATAGGATCTCATTTCCTATTGGACTCTTGTAATACTCTATATAAGAGCTTTGAGTAGGTCAATGTAAATACTGAAGTTATTCAATAAATCATAAAATTCTACAAAAATAAGAGGGCGATTCCATTGTCGGGATGGGAGAATGAAATCCTTTACTTGTACAGGATCGTGAAATTTGGAGGTCGGAGAATGTTGATAGTAAAACCTGGAATAGTAGGAATCCAAGGATCCTTCCATATATCGATATTAACCCCCGCAAGCCTACAATCCAAAAATAGTGATCTTTACACTCCTCTTTAGCCATGATGAGGCTATTCCAGCACCACGAAGCACTTGGTTTCTTGTTGGCCGCCATCCTTCTGTGAGATTCTTGAGTCTGTCCACATAGCTTTGAAAGGCAAGAGCATTTGATCTCCCAATAAAAGGGGGGGTTCCCAAATATTTCTCTAATATTTTGAGATTTTTAATTTGAAGAATATGGGAGAGTCTTTTTTCTATCAACGGCAGAGGTTTGGACCGAAGAGGAGGCCTGATTTCTCAAAGTTTATATGTTGCCCCAACAACGAACAAAATTTATCTAGGAGATCCTGAATATTTCATGCTTGAACAAGATTAGCCCTGCTAAAGATCGTACATTCATCAACGAAAAGAAAGATGGGATATATTGGGACAGCCTCTACCAATCTTTAGCCAATGGAAATGCTGTTGATGTTTTTTCGATGAGAAGGATCTGAGATAACACATTCATGCACAAAGTGAATAAGAAGGGCAATATATAAATTCAAAGTTTCGGAATGACAAGATTGGGGAGTCCTCAAAATATATATATAGGGCTGGGATATAATGACTCATGCTATTCTTACTAATAGATTACTAATGTAATTGGGGCCCACATGCAAATGAGTTAAGGGCTGATTTTTGGCGATGATGATCCCCTCACCATGGAGATAATCCTCACTAAAAATCAGCAATTTATACAGCTTCTAACCATATCAAATATGGACTTAAATTTAACAGTGAAATTGGACGGTCCAAAGTTTTTCAACTTGCAATCAACTTTTCATAAGGCTACAAATGTTGGAATGGGCTGATTTTTTGTGAAGTTGATATCCATGTTGAGAAGAATATCATCACCAAAAATCAGCTCTTAACTCATCTACATGTGGGCCCCACATCTATTAGTCATTATATTAGTAGGAATAGCATGAGTCATTTTATCCCAATATATATTGCAAATTGAAAAAATTTGGACCATCCATTTTCACCATTAAATTTAGGTCCATATTTGATAGGCTTATAAATTTTAAAAATTACTGATTTTTGGTGTGGAGATCATCCTCACCAAAAATCAGCTCTTAACTCATCTACATGCGGGCCCCACGTCCATTAGTAATCTATTAATAAGAATAGCATGAGTCAACATAATATTAATTAAGAGTCGAGAGTCCTCGGCCCATTAATTTCCATCTTAATCATAGTTACCAAGTAATCCAAGCTCGAAAATCAAATCAACAATACAGATGATCACAAGTTTATATATATGATCACAAGTTATTCAATAAATCATAAAATTCTACAAAAATAAGAGGGCGGTTCCATTGTCGGGATGGGAGAATGAAATCCTTTACCTATATAGGATCGTGAAATTTGGGGGTCGGGGAATGTTGATAGTAAAACTTGGAATAGTAGGAATCCAAGGATCCTTCCATATATCAATATTAGCCCCCGAGCCTACAATCCAAAAATAGTGATCTTTACACTTCTTTAGCCATGATTAGGCTGTTCCAGCACCACGAAGCACTTGGTTTCTTGTTGGCCGCCATCCTTCTGTAAGATTCTTGAGTCTGTCCACATAGCTTTGAAGGGCAAGAGCATTTGATCTCCCAATAAAAAGGGGGGTTCCCAAATATTTCTCTAATATTTTGAGATTTTTTATTTGAAGAATATGGGAGAGTGCTTTTTTCTATCAACGGTGGAGGTTTGGACTGAAGAGGATGCCTGATTTCTCAAAGTTTATATGTTGCCCCAACAACGAACAAAATTTATCTAGGAGATCCTGAATATTTCATGCTTGAACAAGACTAGCCCTACTAAAGATCGTACATTCATCAACAAAAAGAAAGATGGGATATATTGGGACAGCCTCTACCAATCTTTAGCCAATGGAAATGCTGTTGATGTTTTTTCGATGAGAAGGACTTGAGATAACACATTCATGCACAAAGTGAATAAGAAGGGAAATAGATAAATTCGAAGTTTCGGAAGGACGAGATTGGGGAGTCCTCAAAATATATATATAGGGCTGGGATATAATGACTCATGCGATTCTTATTAATAGATTACTAATGTAATTGAGGCCCACATGCAAATGAGTTAAGGGCTGATTTTTTGCGATGATGATCTCCTCACCATGGAGATAATCCTCACTAAAAATCAGCAAATTATACAGCTTCTAACCATATCAAATATGGACTTAAATTTAACAGTGAAATTGGACGGTCCAAAGTTTTTCAACTTGCAATCAACTTTTCATAAGTCTACAAATGTTGGAATGGGCTGATTTTTTGTGAAGTTGATATCCATGTTGAGAAGAATATCATCACCAAAAATCAGCTCTTAACTCATCTACATGTGGGCCCCACATCTATTAGTCATTATATTAGTAAGAATAGCATGAATCATTTTATCCCAATATATATATTGCGAATTGAAAATTTTGGACCATCCATTTTCACCGTTGAATTTAGGTTCATATTTGATAGGCTTATAAGTTTTAAAAATTACTGATTTTTGGTGAGGAGATCATCCTCACCAAAAATCAGCTCTTAACTCATCTACATGCGGGCCCCACGTCCATTAGTAATCTATTAATAAGAATAGCATGAGTCAACATAAAATTAATTAAGAGTCGGAGTCCTCGGCCCATTAATTTCCATCTTAATCACAGTTGCCAAGTAATCCAAGCTCGAAAATCAAATCAACAATACGGATGATCACAAGTTTATATATATGATTTAGATTTTTTTTTTCCCTAAGCATATGATAAGAGTTTTGAGAAAATTGCAAAAAATGATAACTTTATGAAGGGAATAACAACTAAGACTTGTCCAATGAAAATATTGTTATTAATGATACACTTTACACAAATAACTGTCGTCTTCTTTTTTTATTATCTTACTTTTAGTTCTCATTTCTACCTTTTTACTATTTAAACCATGTCTTAAAAAAACGGCTGTTATAACGAAAATAATGGTCACTATAACGGATTCGGACCTCCCCCATTATGTTCTGTACTATTTTAATGGCTGTTATTTTTGTTACAATGGCCATTCCATTCTGTTATAACGAAAATAAGGGCCTGTTTGGTAACGCACCGCGGCGGGCAAATAAAATATTTAGCCGCGCAAATATTCGCCCGGCTGCGTTTGGCAGCCACTCGCCCTTGGCGAATATTTAGCCGGGCCCACATATTTGCCCTCCGCGGTGGGAAAACATATGATCACCCCCCCCCCCCCCCCCCCGGTGAAAATATTTTCACGCCGATTATGCCTTGGTGAGGAAATTTTATTTTCTTGCCGGAAAATCACTATTTTCAATAAAAATTAATTTTTTAATATATAAAAAAGATAAAAATGAATTTTTTTTTATTCTTTGACATAATATGTGGTTCCTGCACTCGCCCAACCTATTTTTGACCTACTTTGATATGTGGGACCCACTCAAATTGAAAGAAAATGAAGTAAGCTGAAGTGAGCTAGCTCATACACGTGCCAAACATTGTTAAATATTGCAATGAGAAAATATTTAGCCAAGATAATATTCGCCTGGCTAAATATTCGCCGTCGGAACTCTTTTTCTCACATACCAAACAGGCCCTAACAACCAATATCTTCTGAGAAAATTTGTGAAAGAAAAAAATGCCCGTTTTTTTCATTATTTTATTTAATTTTTTTTATTGAAAATTTGAATTTTAGTGCCATTTTTTTTCTCTCCAAGGTGGGCCAAACTTTCCTAGGTAGTAAGGCTGGAAAAAATAAAAGGGTCGTGATGTAACAACGTATACCTGAGATCTTTTCATTTGCGGAAGCGGCATTTTTGGTAGTCACCGCTGCCATCTGGACCCACTGACCGCATGGATGTTTAGCCCACCCCTTAATAGACATTCATACAAAAAATAAGCTGGTTTAATGATTTTTAGCCGTTGGTTTTAGTGCTCAAATAATGGTTGCATTCAACGGCTATAAGAATGCCTTATAAGTTTTAAAAAATACTAAAATCTAATGGTTACAGATTACCAATCAAGGTGATTTTTGGTGTGTATATCCACCAAGGGGTGGGATAAACATCCATGCGGTCAGTGGCCCAGATGACAGTGCGGTGAGTAACAAAAATCATGCTTCCGCATTTGCTACAGTTTCAGGCATACCTTGTTACATCTTTTTCCAAAAAAAAGTGTGCCATATCGCATTTTAAGTGGGATGCAAAAAGTGCACCACGTGGTATTTTTTGGGGGAGGGTAGTCATACATGAATGATAAGAACAAATGTTTTTCCATAAATCGGATGGTTGCAACTTGCAATCATCTGTCCATTGGATGTAGATGTAAGAAAAGAAGGATGAAGGCGTAGAACGCTGTCTTTTAATGGTGATGGGATGATCATAACCATCCGATTAGTTTTAATTTTGATTTTGAATGGTCAAGTATTACTACTTTAAAGCCAAAACTAGGTTTGGGGCACGCCCTTCACACCGCGTTCACATGACGCTCACTTAAAACAAAACTTTGATGACGGTGGTTCATCATCAACCTTGATGACGGCCGATAATATGAACCACATGGCACTCTTATAGACTACTGAACGTATGGATGTTTGGCCCATGGAGTTACTCCATCACATCGGTATATAGTTGGATGATTTTGGCCATCTGATTGGTCTCATTAAGCGACTATAGAAGATAGCTGTTTATATAATACTCATGAATCACCACACAAGTTTTTAATCAAACGGAGTAGGTGCAATCAAGGACTTAGAAACAAAGAAATGAAATTTAAGTAAATCGAACCACTTGAATACTATATTGTATTTAAATTGTGTTGATGTTAGATATACAGTATAAAAAAATCAAAATAAAAAATAAAAAAAGACAAAATAATTCATCATATGAAGTCATCGTCTCGTCACCATTCTTAAACATTCAAGCCCAAAGAGAACTCCACCGTACTTCTCATACGAGAAAATTTTTGAAGCGGCAAAAGTTAGAAGCAGCAGTCATGCGCCAATTGGAGTCAACCACCTGTACCGTGGTTAAGCTTTCCTTAACCGCAGGTAGTTTAATAAAATACAGTTTTTAATTAAAAAAAATAAAAAACCTTTTATCTCTCCTCCCCGATTCCGTCGGAGGAATCAGTCGTCTTCCCGTTTTTCTGAGTAACAAAAATCGTGCTTCCAAATTTGAAAAAGTTTCAGGCATACATTGTTAAATATTTTTTCAAATTGAAATGGTTGTTTCTTTTTTTTTGGTCGGGCTCCGTTGACAGATATAAAATGGTCGGGTTCCGTTGACAAATATAAAATGACTGGAAAAATGACAGGGACACAATATAAGCCAGGTGTCACATTGTTACAGGACTCTGACCGTACGGATGTTTGTCCTATCCAATGGTGGACCTACAGGCCAAAAATCAGCATGATTAGTGATTTATAAGTGTTGGATCTTTGTACCTCAAATACTGCTCAAATTCCCACAGTTGAGATCAGCCCATGAAAATAAGTCCAATCCAAAGCCTACAAATCACTAATCAGGCTGATTTTTGGTTTGTAGATCCACCATGGGATAGGACAAACATCCCTACGGTCAGAGTCCTGTAGTAGTGTGACACGTGGCTTATATTGTGTCCTTGTCATTTTTTTTTTGTGTAAACCAAATTGAAATGCTTGTTGCTGGTTGTGAAAAAGAAAAGGGTCGTAACATGTATACCTGAGATCTTTTCATTTGCGGAAGTGACATTTTTGATAGTCACCACTGCCATCTGGGCCCACTTACGGCATGGATGGATGTTTAGCCCACCCCTTAATAGATATTCATACAAAAACTCAGCTTGTTTAATGATTTTTAGCCATTGGTTTTAGTACTCAAAAAATGGTTTCATTCAACGGCTATAAGAATGCCTTAAAATATGCTAAAAAGTGTTAAAATCTAATGGTTATAGATTACCAATCAAAGTGATTTTTGGTCTGTATATCCACCAAGGGGTGGGATTAAACACCCATGCGGTCAGTGGGCCTAGATGGCAGCGGTGACTACCAAAAACGCCGCTTCCGCAAATGAAACAGTTTCAGGCATACCTTGTTACATCGTTTTCCAAAAGGGAAAAACAAACGCGAAAAATAAAAAGAGATAGGAACAGGAACTTGGCCGGTTGCTTGATTCCGAGACCTCCGGCACCAGCGAAGGCTTGTGGCTTGATTCCGATATACCCGTTTTACACCGGCGAGAAGAGTGGACGTTGAGATAGATTTGTTTGCAGGGAAAAATGGGAAGACGACTGATTCCTCCGACGGAATCGGGGAGGACTGAGGAGAGATAAAAAGTTTTTTATTTTTTTTAATTGAAAACTGTATTTTATTAAACTATCTGCCGTTAAGGAAAGCTTAACCACGGTACAGGTAGTTGACTACAATTGACGCATGACTGCTGCTTCTAACTTTCGCCGCTTCAAAAATTTTCTCCTCTCATACCCATTATCGTCCCAAAGAACCTACCCATTATCGTCCCTAAAGAACCGCTCCTTCATCTTCGTGAAAGCGTGACATGTCAGAAGCTGTCAGATCTAGCCTGATGACATTTACCGACCGCACGATTGACATCGAGGGTTTTAGCAACTCGCTCTAAACCACCGTACAAACCGTGGCAAAACCCCATTATATGCTTAATGTCGTAAACCCTTGTTCCGAAGTACAACTCAACGAGTATCATGAAATGGAAGAGATCAGACGACAAACTCCTCCGAGTCAAAATATTGATCAGGTATCCGAAATCGTAGGCGCTGTGGAAGGTAATCCAAGTCACCAAAGATTAGCTACAGACGAGTTTAGACTTAATGAGCAATTTAGCGAACCGGGCAGAATCGATCACTTTCTCCCTCTTCTTGTAAAAGTCGATCCCTTGCCGCTTCAGTAGCTCGATCCAATCCTACGCGTGGACGTTGTTGTAGACGTCGAAGTCCTGAAAGTTCAATTCCCAGATGAAGCAGGTATCAGTGCCGAGATCGGGAAGGTCGCCCTTGTCGTTGGAGAGAGTGAGACCGACTTGGATGAGGTTCAGGGCGTCCACATTGGTCTTTAGGAGCTGATAGTTATCCGACGGTTGGAGGCTGCTTAAGATGTGTATATCGGTGGTGGGACGATAAACAATGCCGGGGAACTCCATGTCCATGGAAGCGAAGGGGAATCGGTGGAGGAGAGAGCTGATCAAGCGGAATTTTGAGTAGAGATTGTCTGACCAGACTTTCCGAATCGTGATCGGTTTCAAATTCGAAGACATGGCCATTCTTCTTCTTCTTTTCTCTGCAGATACTTTTTCAGGGAGTTGCGTTAAAAAATGGAAAGAAGAAGGGTTTAGGCTGAAAGGGATTTCCTATTTCTTGAAGGAGTAAGATTAAGAAAGTACGATGGTGGCCGACTCCATCTCTTGTTCTTGAAGTCGAACTCGTTAAAAAACGTGGCATTTTGGAGGGAAATGCTTAATCCAACGGTTAGAAATCACCAATTAAACTGATTTTTATGTATAGCTCCATCAGAGTTTGACCAAACATCCATAAAAGTCCGTGGGCCCTTAAAAACTACTCCACATGGCATTTTGGAGGGATATTCGGATTCACTAACCCAAGAACGTCTCCAAAAATCAGGCTGTTCTTGTTTTGTGAATCAGAGTCTGACTTGTATGGGGACGGGCCTCAACAAAAGTTTGTTGCAACCCCGTAAATGTTTCACCTGCCCCATAACGGACCTAAAAATCAGCGATCGGAAATTTCTAAATTTTGATTTGAGCTTTTTCCATCATGGGCTTCTTGAACAATCCCTCGGATGACTTCTAAGCCCTCATAATAAAAATCCTTAAATCCAATGGCTATAAATCGCCAATTAATCAGGTTAATTTTTGGTTTGTAGGTCCACCAATGGGTGGGGCCAAACATTCATAGGATCAGTGGCACGAAAGAGTGCACCATGTTGCATCAGGGCCATCTCGATACAAGTTGAGGCCTAAGGCAAAATCTCTATGTAAGGTTTTTTTATATTTAATATATTAATATAAATAGTGTTAATAATTGAAAAATTAGACTCTCTATACTACTGGAAATCTTTATATAAAAAACTATTCTTGATAACAAAAACTAGGGAAATAATTTAGATGCAGAGGACTCTTGTTGAAGTCGATGCAAAGGACTCTCGTGGCCCTACATAGATCTTTTGGGGGGGCCAATGACTGCGTGGATGTTCAGCCCACCTATTGGTGGATAAACACACTAAAAATCAGCTTGATTGATGATTTCTAGCCATTGGATTTACTACCCAAAAAACATGCTTGAATTCAACGGCTAGAATCATGCCATAAAAAGTCTAAATCTATGGCTGGAGGTAATCAATCAGGTTGATTTTTGGTTTTATATCCAACAATGGGTGGACTAAAAATCCATATGGTTAGTGGGACTTGGGCTAGGGGCCTTAGGTGACTGCCTTAAGGTAGAGCCGGCCCTGTATTGCATTTTAGTCACCAATCTTTGTATGCTAAACTCAATTCTCCTAGCCATTGTATATGATCATATTTATCACGGGCCTGACTTAGAGCCTCTCACCCATGGGCTTATTCAAGAAGCCCATGATAGAAGACACTCGAGTACAACAACAGCTACACTTTGCCTATAAGCCTTAGGGGGTGTTTGGATTGCCATTTTTAGACTTGAAAAAGTCTTTTTTTTCCAAGATAATAGATTGTTTGGATAACCATTTGTTAAAAAGTATTTATTCCATAAAAATATATTTTAAAGCCAAAAAGTTGTTTTTTATAAAAAATAAAAAATAAAAAGCTCAAAGCTGTTTTTCAAGTAAAAACAAACTTCTTAAAATTTTGTTAGCTCAATGAACATAAAATAAAGACATTATATTGGTGGGGCCAACTAAAAGAAGATAAAGACATTTTGCATTAATGATGATCCAAACTCCTTTTTTTTTTTTTTTAAGAAAAACACATTTTCAAAAAGTATTTTTTCAGAAAAGTCATTTTTTTAAAATAAATATTTTTCGAAAAATGGCGATCCAAACACCCCCTTATTCTTGGGGTGTAGGTTCGTCATGGGATGCGCAAAGCATTCTAAGCCTATTAAGTGCATAGGCTAGGCCCCCACTTAAGGCGTACTATGTTGGGCCTAGCCTAATCACAGCCCAGCCCAAAATTTTCTTTTCTTCCAACCCCTAATAGAACTATGTAGGACTGTCAATGGATCGGATTGCAATTGATCCAGTCACAACCCAATAGCTTATCAAATCGCAATTACAGATTAATATGGACACAGTACCCCGAAACCTGATCTAATAAGCAGTTGAAGTTTATCAAATTGAATTGGGGCAACCTAACATTGAGCATATATGATCGATATACTTATTAATATAAATTAAATAAAACAGAAGTTGTATTTTCTTAAGTCAAACTAGCCAGGGCACATATGATGTACATGACTGCAGAGGAAATGTCGTGTCTGTAAAGGTTGTGGGGTAGTTCTTTGTTCATAAAGGAGATTTTTATCACAAAAGACTAAAACGTCCTATTTAGAACAAAAAAATATTACATGCTTTCAAGGGTATTATAGTATATTTAAAATAAAGTAAATAGTAACTTTATTGTTGAATCAAAGTAATTAGAATCGGACATCATTCTAAAGCTCTCAATAAAAGCATTCTAATGGTTCCATTTTTACCCTAAACTAACTTATAGATTGAAATTATGTCCCTACTTGGTTCACTGCAAATCGGATGCAATGCACCCACGTGCAGTGCCATAGTTTTGGGATTACACGTGATTGGTTGGGGTCATGTGTACTCCCAAGAGAGATGGGTGGTTGAGAGAGAGAGAGATGAAAGTTGTGGGGGAGAGAAAATGTTGTCCTCTATCGGTCTCCTCACAAGCCACATATCTTTAACAACAATAAATATTTCTTAAAATAAATGAAACACTCTCGTATGAAATTGAGGACTTCGTACATATATTACAATGGTAGTTTTGAAGAAATAAAGTAAATATCGTTAATTATGGCTCAAGAGATCGGTTCATGTCTAGCGGAGCGAGCCTCATTATAATTGTAAAGAAATCAAACATTAAGAAATTCTATGAACATAGATTTCATTGATATATGATATCTATTCTACTTATTAATGGACGAAGACCTTAGTGCGTTACTTACACTATATTTCTATATTTCAAAAAAATGCCCTTATTTTTTGCTTCTTCTATTTTCTTTAATTTATTCACTTAAGAGGGGCTCTTCGGTCTTTTGGTGTCAAAGCACACGTCACCCTATAAACACACGTCTGGAGTTCATTCAATGGTCCCATTTTATTAAAAAATTAAAAAAATCTTTATTCCTAATATGACCCTCAATTCCTTCAATTTACAAACATTGTTTCTTTCATTTTTTTTAAATTTTTTACTTTATAGGGTTACTTTGGTCATTCAACATTTCACATTTCAACTCAACTGTGGAAGCATTTATTGAACCTTGACGTGGTACCTGAACTTTGTCCCTTGCAAAAATTTGATGATGGTGTCCATCATCAAAGTTGATGGCGGATCCATAGCGTGAGCCACATGTCAAACTATTAGAGGCTACTAACCGTACGGATGTTTGACCCATCCCTAGATGGACTTCATGACAAAAGTAGGCGTGATTAGTGATTTCTAACCTTTGAATCTGAGTAACTCAAATAATGCTAGAAATCTACATTAGTAATTTAAACACTTATTAATTATGCATTATGTTGGAAATTATGCCATTATGCGCAAATTATCCTAATTCAACTAATTACTCTCCAAATTTTCTTAAAATCGAAAAGGTGTCTATTTAATGTCAAATTTCACTTACGAGTCCCACTATTCATGGAAACCTTAAATCGAGCCTAAAAATAGAAAAAATAAAGTTGATGATCGATTAGTGGATACATAGAGTCTATTAAGGTGTATGATCGTGCCGAAAGTGTCAATTCATCCTTCTGAGGTCAAATGGGTGTGTTTAATCCAACTAGGATTCTCGTGGGCCCCGTCACTAGAAATTTTATTATTCTCTTGTTGTGTTGTATTATTAGGACCTTACTCTAAAATTTGAGTATGTAGAAGTGTCCTAAGTTCATTAAAATGTCAAGTGATTCTAGTATTGATTATCTCTCTAGGGTTAAGTTCTGAAATTTATCTAAGATGTGGGAAAAAAATATCTGATCAATCCCACATAATCTTCGAGGAATGTATGATTCATATCTCGAGGTAGATCTAGACGAGTTGATTTAATCTTAGGCTTCTAGACCTGGCTTCCTCCTTGCTGCGACTGATTGAATAACTCCTCCAAGGATGGTGGTGGTGTACTTATCAAAAATACTCCGACGCTCAAGTCAGTGAATGTGTCTCTTATGGCAGGTCAAACACTCAAGATGAAGAAGATGAAGTGGATTTCTTCGATGTAGGATCTGAGAATTCAGGGTTTAGTTTTGGATCGAGAGATCAAGATCCATTTCTCTGTTCTGGTTGTCGTGTATTTATAGTCTCTTAGTGACATGTCTTTTATTCCACTTGTCTATACTCCTCGTTGGCCAGATTCGCTCTTAGAAGAATCTTGTCTAACACAACTTCTTCCTGTTAGATCTGAACCTCTTTCTCATTCAGTTAGATCTGAAATAGCTTATGTGGTAGATACTGGAATATGAAAGTGGCGAGAGTTTCAACTAATGGCTAAATCTAATGCCAAGTAGCACCTCTTATATGGATGTGACGTGTTGATAATTTATTGGTTAGGATACTTATTTGTTGTAAAGTTGATGTCGTCACTTTCTGGGCATGGTTGAAGGCCTTGATCGTCAAGTGTAGTGATGAAGAACTTGTCGGGAAGATTTGAATGCTTTGACCGTCAAGTGTAATGATAAAAGACTTGCTGGGAAGAGTTGAATGTCTTTGACCATCAAATGTAATGATATAAGACTTGTCGGGAAGGGTTGAATGCATTGACCGTCAAGTGAAGTGATGAAATACTAGCCGGGAAGGGTTGAATGTCTTGACCGTCAAGTGTAATGATGTAAGACTTGCCGGAAGGGTTGAATGCCTTGACCGTCAAGTAAAGGGATGGAGGACTTGCGGAAAGGGTTGAATGCCTTTGACCATCAAGTGTAAAGATGAAGGATTTGTTAGGAAGGGTTGAATTCGTTGACTGTCAAGTGTAATGATGACAGATTTGTCGGGAATGATTGAATCCTTGATCGACAAACCGAGACATATTTCCTTGGATGTTTTATTTAACACATGTCATTCTCAAATGTATCTAACGTGTTTCTAAAATGTTGATGGCTGTCTTTGGTGAGTCCCGTCGATTCATTAATTCACATAAGCCTCGAGATGCCAGATGTCAATTTTTTGTGCACAACTTGTAACGTGTTATGGACACATGTAGTCATCTCATAGGCCGAAAAATATGATACCCACGTAAGTGTCAAACCTAACAACTTAACAATTAATCAAAGTAAGAAATTTTAAATTGACAACTATATCATGATAGTGAATATTACCCTAATAACCTATAAATGAGACTAAAGAAGATGATCTTTCATCAACCAGCCTATGCACAAGCAAGGGCCCAATGCCTTGTCAAATGTCACAAGTGTCACATGACATTTGTCAATAGTTAGTTTGTGTTAGTTTTATTTAGTTATTTGCCACATGTATTGTAGTTAGTTATTTTGTCACATGTCTTTCAAAGACAGGTGGTTGTAATATAGTTATAACTACTCTCTTTACCACATGTCTCTCAAAGACATAGGTGATTGTAATGTAGTTATAACTACTCTCTTGTAAGATTTCTTTAAATAAGAACATTGTGTTTAGATGCTCTTAATGTTGAGAGACATCCTATAAATCATGTACGTACTTGCATTGCTATCACTTCTTTTATTTACATTGAAAGGTTTTTAAACTTTTAATGGTATTAGAGCCACACGAAGGGCCTACAACCTAGACTTAATTTTGTAGCCATTCTTCGCATCTAATCTCTAGCCATGCATAGAGAAACTATTGCCGAATCGTCATCCCCTTTGACAACACCGTTGTCATTCAACACCATGGTGCATATGGTGTCAGTAAAGCTTGGAGCCAACAATTATCTTCTATGGATGAATCAATTTCTTCCACTCCTTATAAGCCAAGATCTCATGGGGTATATTAATGGTAGCCTTCCCCCTCCAAATGCTACTATTATTGGTGCAAACAATCAACCAAAAGAGAATCCAACATACAAAAAATGGCTGCAAGCCGATCAACTTGTTCTAAGTTTGATCTATTCTTCCCTCTCGGAAGAAGCCATGATCAAAGTTCTAACACTCGCTCGTTCCGCTGAAGTATGGAACACTTTGGAAGAAGTCTTCTCCCATAAGTCAAAGTCTAGAGAAATTCAATTGAAGGATGAACTTCAATTGATAAAGAAGGGGTCTCAATCCATTTCCGACTATGCTCGAAAATCCAAAATCGCTTGTGATCAATTGGCTGCAATGGGACAACCCGTTGATGATACCGACAAAGTCCATTGGTTCATTCGTGGACTTGGTTCAGAATTTTAAGCATTCTCAACGTCTATCATGTCAAGGCTACCACTACCATCCTTCAAGGAAGTTGTTCAAACTCTCCAAAGTCATGAACTTTTTATGAAATCTCTTGACCCTTCCCCCGCACCACATGAGGTTGCTTACATAGCCCAACGTGGTGGTGGTCATTTCAGAGGTCGTGGTGGACGTAGTCGAGGAAAAGGTGGACGTGGTTTTTACAACTGCTATCAAAATCATTCCAAACCACAACAAAATCACTCCTCTCAACCCGGAGGACAACATACATCATCAAATGTGCAAGAAACTCAAAGGAATACAACTCCTATGGAGTCACCATTAACAACCTTCTCTTCTAATAAAGTATGTCAAATTTGTAGAAAAAATGGGCATGTTGCTGTTGATTGCTTCCAACGCTTCAACCATGCTTATCAAACGTCTCAACTCTTCGAAGCACTTACTTCTTTCACCATCAATGATTCTCAAGATCTGAATTGGTACCCGAATAGTAGGGCCACAGCATACATGACTCATAATGAAGGTAACATGTCTAAGAGTATTCCTTATTCTGGATCTAATAAAGTTCTTGTTGGTAATGGTTCTTCAGTTTCTATTCTCTCCACCGGTAACATTTCTCTCAATTCTCTATCTGGTTCTATTCCTTTAAAGAACTCTCTTTAGTACCTCAAATTCAAAAGAATCTCATCTTCATTAGCAAATTAACTTTTGATCAAAATTGTGTTGTAACCTTTTCTTATTGTGGTTTCATTATCAAGGAATAGGGGACAGAGAAAGTATTGGGAACCAGTAAGCGAAAAGATGGTCTTTATGTTCTAGATCGTCTTCCTCAATCATATGTATCTACTACAAATGATTCAAAAGTGAAAACCTCACAAGTAATATGGCACAATCGCCTTGGTCGTGCATCAAATCGTGTTGTTACTCATCTTCAACACAAGGGTCTTATTCGTTTCAATTCTAGTAAATCTAATATTCTATGTTCAAGTTGTCAATTAGGCAAAAGTCATTGACTTCCCTTTCATGTGAATGAAAAACGATATAGTTCTCCGTTTGAATTAATTCATTGTGATCTTTGGGGCCCTTCTCCAATTTCAATTAATTCGGGCTTTCGATATTATGTCATATTTGTTGATGATTAGTCCCGTTTTACATGATTCTACCCACTTAAAAACAAATCTGATTTTTGTGAGGTGCTTATTCAATTTCATAAATTCATTACAACTCAATTTCCTTTAAACTTAAAGCATTCCAATGTGATGGTGGTGGTGAATTTAATAAAACTACATTTCTTAATTATCTTTCCCATCATGGGATTTCTAAGAGAATTTCTTGTCCTCATACACCATCACAAAATGGTAGGGCGGAACGCAAACACCATCACATCACTGAAATAGGATTAACAATGTTATTTTATAGTCAAGTTCTATCCTGTCACACCCCGATCCGATCCGAATGCCTGAAAAAAATGACCCGTTTACCCAAGATCCAAGGTGTGATAAAATTAAAAAAAATACAATACTCCGAAATAATTTCTAAAAATGATCATAATTCATAATATATTAAAATAAAAATATTTTGTAAAATCTTTTTGGCTAAAACTTCTATTTGATAGGCTTTTTTATTTAACATTTCAAAATTTATACCTATAGGCATAAAATTAAAAAAAAAAATTTAATAAAAATTATCTTATTAAATTTTTACTATTAAAAAATTATTTTAAACATCTTTTATGAAGGCACTTTGTCCAAAAATATTATTTACTATTTCATTTTAACAGTTTAACTCAGAAATCTGCCCTAACGATAATGGTACCCGGGTAATACGTAAAATAATTGTAAGTACTTCACATCCATAAAAATTAATGTATTTGTTAATGATTCATGGATATCTAAAAAGTTAAATCAAAGAGTCTAGGAAGTCAAATATCGATCATCCACATGATTCTAAAAAATTAAACAAAGTTTTAATTAATAGACAATGCGAGTCTTTAACAATTAAGCTTATAAAAATGATACAAATGACAAATATCTAAAGTCCGGCATCAATATCATCGACATTCTCAATTGTCCATCCGATCTTCTCATGCTATCGCCCTCATCAAGTGCATTAACTCCGAAATTCACACCATCCTCAATTAAGTTTGAAATATTTAGTTAATACCATGAGCCAAAGCCCAGTAGATAATTTACTGTACACCGCATATATATCACAGATAATATCGCATATTCTAACTCAAAAATCATGGCATATTCAATGCATAACATATAATATAAACTAATAACGTCAACCAAGAATAATAAATATTTCTCACAATTAGCCTAATATCATTATATTCATATGATTGTAACTACAACCTAATCTTGGGCATCCTTCTCTTCCCACGTCGGGAGTAGCCAAAAGGCTCTTCTGTAGGGGTCTGGGGTCTTTTACCCTAGGGCTCCAGGCCCTTCTTAACTTTTATTTTCGTGGGTATCCATTAAGATCACACCCGAACTAACACTTTAATATTATACAAAATTATTATAACTTTTTTTTCTGTCACACCGGCCGATCCGACTAGATCCGAATCACAATAATATTCACAACATCATCAATTAAGCACATACATATAACATGATTAATAAAGTAAAATAAGAAAGATTATCTATTAAAATATGTAGGTGTACCTACTTTGTCCGTTGATCTTCATCCGAACTTGAATCAATGATGAAAAAGTAGGTGCGGGTATTTTTACTGATCATTGTTGGATGAAGCCAGGATTCGATTATGTTGAACATCTCGAAAGTATGAACATTTTTGTCTAAAGGAATAATCTCAAAGGATGAGACGTTATAGTATTTCTAGGGCTCTCAAAGCTCTCAACGGTTTGTAATGGAGAACTCTCTAATGGTGAAAAAAATAAAAATGTGTAGGTTTTGAGAAATTCTTCTATTTTTAATAGTTGCTCAAAAGATAATGGTAAGTCTTTCTTTATTTATATGTGCAATTAATTATCATTAATAATTTATTTAAATAGTTGCTTTTTTTTTTAACGTTCAAGTCTTTGATTAAGAAAATATTTTTATTATTTTCAAAAGAGTAAAAGCTATAGAAAATTTTAATTAAGGCAATTAATGTGTAATTAAAATATATTAATTATTTTATAAATTATTTTAATTTTATCATTTATCGAAAATATCCTTCCAAATGTAAATTACTCTAATACCCCTGGACAAAAATTTAGGGTATTACACATCCACTTTTTGGGTAGATGCTTTTACAACAGCTGTGTACATCATCAATCGCTTACTGACACCAATTCTCAACAATACTTCTCCATATGCTATTCTATTTGGTAAGGATCCTTCCTATCACATGTTTAGAGTTTTTGGATGCTTATGTTTTCCATATTTAAAAGACTATGCATCTCATAATCTCTCACCCAAAAGTACTGCTTGTGTC
The DNA here is from genome assembly GCA_035048495.1 of Euptelea pleiosperma. Classification (NCBI taxonomy): domain Eukaryota; kingdom Viridiplantae; phylum Streptophyta; class Magnoliopsida; order Ranunculales; family Eupteleaceae; genus Euptelea; species Euptelea pleiosperma. The sequence continues at coordinate 27,986,412 of CM068548.1, read as the reverse complement.
TTTCTTAGCTATAATTCAAACTACAAAGGTTTTCGATGTTTAGATTATTCTTCAAAACGATCTATATTTCTAGACATGTTTTTGATGAGAGTGTTTTTCCCTTCAATTCATCGTCATATTATTCTTCAACTTCACTCCAATTTCGTTACCTTTTTTGATTTGGATGAATCTAAACTCTTAGACATGCAGCCTTTATCTAGTGATATGCAGCCACCGAAACCACCAACCAAATTACTGTCCTTGTGCTGATGATCTTGTGCCTCCTTCTAGCACACCATGGACCACTCATGGACTGAATTTGGCACCCGAACCGACATTCCATGATGTTGCACATAATGGGCCCAACTCAGTTCAGACTTCCAGTCCATCAAGAGGATCTCCATTGTCCTCTAGTCCTACAAAAGTGGCATCACTGCTTTCCAGTTCTTCACATGATTCTCATATGCACATATCGGGTGGTACTATTGTTATTCCAACTTCATCTTCAAATGTACATCCCATGACCACAAGATCAAAAGATGGTATTGTACGAAAGAAAGCTCTTTCGACTAGTACTCGTCATCCTATTGCCGAAAGATTATGTCTTATTAAAAATGAATTTGCTCTTTTTTCGTCACTTATCCACACCAATGAGCCAAGAGGGTATAAGTATGCCTTAACCACATTGGGTTGCAGCCATGGGTGAATAAATCAAAGCTTTGCATCACAATCATACTTGGACTCTTGTCCCTCGCAATCCAAACATGAACATTGTGGGTTGTAAATGGATTTTAAATTAAAACCAAATTACTCTCAGATGGGTCCATTGAACGGTATAAAGCTCGCCTTGTTGCTAAGGGTTATAATCAACTTCCAGGCCTTGATTTTGATGAAACGTTTAGTCCAGTAATCAAGGCTGCCACCTTTCGAGATGTTCTCTCAAATGCTCTTTCTTTTAAGTGGGATCTTCGACAACTTGATGTCAAGAATGCTTTCTTACTTGGTCTTCTACAAGAAAGAGTGTACATGGACCAACCACCGGGCTATAGTGAGCCTCTTCAACCAACTCATGTTTGTCAACTCAACAAGGCAATATATGGTTTCAAACAAGCACCACGTGCGTGGCTTGAATGCTTTAGTACCTTCCTTTAACATGGACCAACCACCGGGCTACAGTGATCCTCTTCAACCAACTCATGTTTGTCAACTCAACAAGGTAATATATGGTCTCAAACAAGCACCATGTGCTTGGTTTGAACGCTTTAGTACCTTCCTTCTTCATCTTGGCTTCAAATGTAGCAAAGTACATTCATCACTATTCACTTATCATCATCATCATGACATTATTTTTCTGCTTGTATATGTGGATGATATAGTATTAATAGGAAATAATTCTCATGCTCTTGACAAGATTATCACTTGCTTAAGTGCTACATTTGCCATGAAAGATCTTGGGCAGCTTCATTATTTTTTGGGGATTGAAGGAACTAGAGATTCTTCCGGTCTTCTTCTCACTCAAACCAACTATGCAACTGACTTACTTTAGAGGGCTGATTTGCTGGACTCCAAGCCTCTTCCAACTCCAGCAATGGTGGTAGAATAAAAATTGACAAAGGAAGGTACCCTATTTCATGATCCAACTCTCTATCGCTCTCTTGTTGGAGCACTTCAATATTTGACTTTGACAAGGCCGGATCTTACACATTGTGTCAATTCTGTTTGTCAACATATGCACCAGCCTACAAATGATCATTTTCAAGCACTCAAAAGGATCTTAAGATATGTCAAAGGTACACTTCACTATAGTCTACGATTTTATTCCGACAGTCCTATTCATCTTCTTGGCTACTCAGATTCAGATTGGGCTAGATGCCCAGATACTAGAAGATCAACCAATGGATTTGCTATCTTTTTGGGCTCCAATTTATTGTCATGGAGTGCCAAAAAGCAACCAACTGTCTCCCGTTCTAGTGCGGAGGTTGAGTATCGATCTCTCGTCGACTACTGTTGAATTGGCTTGGATGACTTGCTTACTCTGAGATTTGGGAATTTTTCTACTATATACACCGATGTTACTTTGTGATAACAAAAGTGCTATTTGTTTTCCTTCTAATCCAGTTTTTCATGCTCGTACGAAACATATAGCCATTGACAATCACTTTGTTCGTGAGAAAGTGGCATCCGGTCATCTTTGCATTGGTTTTGTACCTTCCAATCTTCAATTAGCTGATATATTTACAAAAAGTTTGTTAAGGTCTCCTTATCTCTCATTGCGGTCCAAGCTGAATGTTACCGACTCGTCCACATTTTGCTTGCAAGGGAGTGTAAAGGAGACTAAAGAAGATGATCATTCATCAACCAGCCCATACACAAGCAAGGGCCTAATGCCTTACCAAATGTTACAAGTGTCACATGACATTTGTCAATAGTTGGCTTGTGTTAGTTTTATATAGTTATTTGCCACATGTATTGTAGTTAATTATTTTGCCACATGTTTCTCAAAGACATAGGTGGTTGTAATATAGATATAACTACTCTGTTTGCCACATGTCTCTCAAAGACATAGGTAGTTGTAAAGTAGTTATAACTACTCTCTTATATGATTTCTTTAAAGAAGAACATTGTGCTTAGATGCTCTTAATGTTGAGAGACATCCTAAAAATTCTGTACGTACTTGCATTTCTATCTCTTTTTTTATTTTCATTGAAAGGTTTTTAAACCTTTTCATACCCTAGAACAAAAGTTCAGGGTATTACACTTCAGATCTTGAATACAAAAATGATCATCACCAACTCTAAGTCATGAGTAGGATAGTTCTGCTCATGATTTTCAGCTGTCAAGATGCATATGCTACCACTCTGTCATGTTACATTAGTACATAGCCAATACCTTTTAAAGAAGCATCGATGTAGATCATGTAGCTAGAATAATCAACACTCGTGCCATCGTCAACCTCTTTTTCAACTCTTGAAAAACCTACTCATATTCCTCAGTCCATATAAACTTCTCACCCTTCCTGGTCAATCTCATAATCGGTGCTGCAAGTCGAGAGAAGCCTTTTAAAAATTGCATGCATGCAGTAGTATCTTGCCAATCCTAGGAAATTGTGTATCTCTATAACACTCAATCTCTCCCAATTTAAAAATGTTTCAATCTTAGCCACATCCATCGAAATGCCCTCCTTCCATATAACATGGCCTAAAAATTGTACCTTTACCAATCAAAAGCGCAAGCCAGGTGTAACATATCCAAATGGGAACAGGTTCATTATATATATCAAGAAAAGTAGAAACTACAACACAAGATCATGTATGCAAAAAGAAACGAATGGAAACAATGAAATGGGGAGTAAGGAAGCACCAGTGTCATATATTCTAGCCGAAACTTCTTCGGGCTGTCTTTACAGGCCTCAACAACATGTCCATGGTCTGAATTCCAAAGCTGCAATCAGATCAAAACGCGACAAAACAATCTGTCATTGGTTTTGTATAATGTAAAGTAAGAGAACAAAAATTGAGAAAGACAGCAAAGACAGGAATTTGATTTGCAAAGTTTTGAACTGGCCTTAGTGGTAATGAAAATGTCCTCCCTCTTGACAAGGCCAGTACTTCGAAATGCTTCCACGAGCGCTTCCCCAACTTCTGCTTCGTTCTTGTAATGAGCTGCAAATAACAATAAAAATTGCTAATGGCACAATTCACAAGGGAAACTCGTCTTTTACTCTTAAAAAGAAAACCACAGACACAGGTGCATACACTGGTTTCTAGCTAACACGTAAGTCACAAAAGTTGTAACCAAAGTAGTGTGTTGTGTGTGATAATGAGAGTAAGAGCAAGGTGGAGGTTACCAACACGATCGAAATGACGATAACCGTTGGTTATTTTCTCTCTTACCCTCTCCCTCTTTAATTTTGATTGCTCCATTAATTGCTTATGACACAAAATCTATTTTGGACAGAAAGTAATTGGAAAGAACCCTCAAGTTCAAAAGCTAGATGAGTGGAGAAAATTTTACACATTGGAGTGTCTTTTATCGAAGTGACATACTTGATATATCTATTCTCGTTCCGTGGACTGGTTTCAGTACCGCTTTGAACTATCAAGGAGCGAATATACTTCTAGCTTGAGCTAGAGTCCTAAAAGCTAAAAAGCGATCTGATCTCATAGGGAAGGAACAACTTACCGTACTTAACTTTATAGCCCAAACGGAGATTAAGAGCAAGAGCAGAAGTCCTGTAGGAAGGAGAGAGGCCTTCGTCCATCGATTGGACTCCTCTCCCTCTCAATATGTTAGCGTGAATTTATAATTTTAAAGCCAAACCTCAGGCTTCCAGACGAGGTTCACTATTAGTTGCCCTAAAAAAAACCCATATGCACCTATTAGTTCATTAAATGCCCTCTCTGGCCAAAACAAAAATGCTCATTAAAAGCCCGTAGTCACCAATTCTAATGCCATTAATTACATTTTCAATACAGCCCCTTAGTAAATACTTAATTACTTTTTCATGCCATCATTTTTATTTTTAATAGAATCCCCTTGTTAACCACTTAATTATTTATATATATAGGGTTAGGATCGGGGGACAACAATTTTGACAACAATTTTGGTGTACCCACATGAAAGATGAATCAATGGCTGATTTTTGGTGAGGATGATCTCCTCAATATATAGATCACCCCTACAAAAAATCAGTCCATTCTGAAATTTCTAACCCCATCAAGTGTAGTCTTCAAGTTAACAGTAAAAATAGACGATTCATAATTCTTCAACTTCTAAATCAGTCTACACGAATATCAGAATGATTTGAATTTTTGTGAGGATGATCTTCTCACCATAGAGACCATCCTCGCCAAAAAATCATCCAATTCCAAAACTTATAATTTATATATTGGCCCGCGCCAATTTTTTGTTGTAAAAAATGTTGTCAAAAGTGTGTGTGTGTGTGTGGTACTTTTGGGCGGAAGGAGAAGGGCATTTTTATTTTCAAGGTTTAAAAGGGGACGTTACATCGGTATAACGGACTGGGGGTGTTACTGCTTTTCTGTTATAATAGATTGTAACGGACAGGTGCAAAAACGAAAAAAAAAAAAAATAATGGCACTAGAATTCCAAATTCAAATATTGAATTTCAACTTTTCAATAAAATATTTAACGGAAATAAGAAGCCTTTTTTAATGATTTTTTTAATAATGGTCCTTATTTTTGTTATAATTGTCGTTATAACGAAAATAACTGCTGTTATTTTCTGAGCATTTTAACGGTACATAACGTAATGGGATAGGTCCGAATCCGGCCGTTATTTTCGTTGTTAAATAAGGGAGGAAACTCATGAAGAAGCTAAGGGCATAATTCGTCATCTTGAAATAACTTCATGGGCTAGGGCTTGGAGTTCGAACACTCTACCAAGGTTCAAATTGAACTGTTATAACATTATAACAAATAAGTAACGTGTTACCGTTATATCCGCCATAATGGTTTTCGAGGTTTATCATTTTGTTAGCAAATAACGTCACAATTTTGGAGCATTACCATTATAATTAACCGTTGTTACGATGAATGTTATGGAACGATCCATGGCACTCGATGGGTATGGAAGTTAATCGGCTGGGCCTGAACCCGATTATTTCTATATACAGCAAAATATAGGATGGAATAAAGCAACATCAAAGAGAATCCATATCTGATTAATTGAGCCACCTGTACGGTGCAGAGACAAAGACGTACCAGAAATGCTGATGGTGAAGTGCACATAATGTATTTTCTCTCTAGTGAATTTTCATTAATCACCATAAATTAATAAGGAGTCAAATACAAATAAAAGGAAGAGTAAGAAGCAATTACGAGGAATTACGAGGAAAAGGTTTTTTTAGGAGCCATTCTAAGATACACAACTCTGTATCAAAATTTTGATGCAGAAGTCCTTCAAATTGTCACGTCACACTCTTCCGGACCAGCTGACCCCTTGAATGCATGGCCCACTTCTTGGTGGATCTACACAACAAAAATCAGTGTGATTAGTGATTTCTAGCCACTCAATTTGGGCACTTTTTCATTATGTGCTTCATGAACTGAATTATGGGTCTGCTCCAAGCCCATGATAAAAAGTACTCAAATCCAATGGATAGAAATCACCAATCATACTGATTTTTTATGTATAGATTCACCAAGGTTTTGGTCAAACATTCCTGAGGTCAGTGGGCCCAAAATAGTATTCCACTTGTCAAATAGGGAACCAAACCCCATTTGCATATGCGGGCAAAACAAACTGCGGTAAATGTGAACAGTACGTAAATTTTGAAATGTGTATGCAAAGTAAGTGACACAGGAAAATAGTAGGGGTGCGTAAATCGTTGCGCGTAAACCAAACAGACCCTTCGTATAGGGTTTGGGTGGTCTATATGCCAAAATCAGATTATATCTCTTCTGATCAGACTGATTTTTGAGCTATTCCATCAAAGAGTTGGCCTACTATGAACGGTTCAGATCAATCAGTTGCTTGACTACGTGAAACGGTTGAACAATAGAATTCAATAAAAACGTAAATTACAAAAATAAAGGTAATTAGAACAAACGTTTCAAAGAGGTCACCTCCTTTGCCTATAAAACCCAGCCTCTACCTCTCACAATTCACAAACCCAGTTGGAAAAGTAGCAGAGAAGGTTTGCTTGCAACCATGATGAAGAGAGAAAGAGAGATATCTTCAGTGGTATTGATCATGGCGTGTGTAGCCATGTTGTTGGCACCTGGGCTGGCCCAAACCGCCGAGCCCATAGTAAAACCATTTCCTTGGCCTGGGCTCCAACCAGGGGTCCAGCAGTGCTTTTCAACTCTTGAAATCGTGGAAGGATGCGTGGAAGAGGTCTTGAGATCTTTCTTTAGCTTCAAGGCCCGCATGATCAGTCCTGCATGTTGCGAGGCCATTAGTGAAGTAAATGAGGAATGCTGGCCAAAGATGTTCCCCATCACCCCTTTATTCCCTCCCCTGCTTAAGGATTACTGTGCTCGCCTAGCACCAATTGCACCGGGCCCCACTGTGCTTGATGGTGAATGAAGGAGTCATGCAAAACCCTAATCAAGATGCTTCTTTGTATGGACTCTAATATCTATCTTTGCATTTTCAAGAATGAATAAAAGATGGATGTCCTTTGAAATGACTCTCTCTCTCTCTCTCTCTCAACTAGAAGTGTCAATGGATAGTCAAAAATTTTGAATCCAAGGTCGAATATATCGGATTGGATATAACGGACTACGATAATTTATGATATTCAAATACATTTCGGATATGGATTCGAATATTTTTATATCCGCTTCAATAATATCCAACCCGATATATTTATATAACAAAACAGGGAAGTTGTCTCCCCACTTATACCCCCTTTTATCTATTTAGACAAAGAAGGGCTGAGATCTTATCCCCCAAATAGATGGTGGATCTCAGCCATTCACACCCAATTTTGACAAACGCTTTGTTGGAGAGGGCCGTGGGTACTGGCCACCCACTATCTATATAACAAGTGATAGTGGTTGTCTTATACCCCTCTTATCTTATATGGCTTCAATAATGAGTGGCTGAGATCCACTATGCTTCATATCGATGGCTGAGATCCACTATGCTTCATATCGATGGCTGAGATCAACTCCCACCCGATTTTGACAAACACTTTGTCAGAAAGTGCCGTGGGCACGGGCCACCCACACATATATCAAGACACCTCAGTTGTATTATCTTATGTTATCCATCCATCGTGGACGGTTAGATAAAGAGTGGTTGAGATCAAATCCATCGATCTAATGTGGACGGTTAGATTTCAGCCACTCAATCCGCCTCATTTGACCTCAATTTATTCAAAATTTAAATTTCAACACCGTTATTTTTTGTTATTTCTATTATTTTTTCATTTCTCCCTCTGTGCGTTACAATCTGTTATAACAGCCGTTATAATGGAAAAAACGGTAACACCCCAGTCCGTTATACCATTTTAGTGCAGAAGGCACCCAATTTTTGCAAACACATTTGTCGGAGAGTGCCGTGGGCATGGGCCATTTACTATTCTATATGACAAAACACATTGGTTGTCTCCCTACTTATACCTCTTATAAGCATCAACAAAGAAGGGCAGAGATCTAATCCTCCCCCAAATGGACGGTGGATCTCCACCACTCACCTGATTTTGGTAAATTCTTTGTCGAGGAGTGCCGATGGCACGGGGCACCCACTAGTCTATATAACAAAACAGGACGGTTGTCTCCTCCTCTTATCCGGCTTCATAAAGGATGGCCGAGATCTTATCACACCAAATGGACGGTGGATCTAAGCCACTCACACCCAATTTTGACAAACGCTTTGTCGATGAGTGTCGTGGGCACGGGTCATATACTATTTACCTATATATAAGGAATGAAATGGGTTGGATTTACATATAGTCCAAGGGTCAGGCTCACGAGCCCCACTTTTTATGCCTCTAGATGGGTTTTACCGTTAAAACGGCTAGGGAAAAAAATAGAAAAAATAGTTTTTAATGGATTTTAATGATTTTAACGAAAAAAAAGTGGTGCTGAAATTCAAATTTTAAATTTTAAAAATATAAAATTAAAAAAAAAAAAGAATTTAACCTGAAATTTAATTATTTTCTTATACCCCTCTTATCTTATATAGCTTCAATAATGAGTGGATTAGATCCACTATGCTTCATATCGATAGCTGAGATTAACTCCCACTCGATTTTGACAAATACTTTGTCAGAAAGTGCCGCGGGCATAGGCCACCCACGCATATATCAAGACAACTCAATTGTATTCTCTTATCTTATACTTCTAAAACAGTCTATGAATATCAGAATGATTTGAATTTTTGTGAGGATGGTCTCCTCACCATAGAGATCAACTTCACCAAAAATCAGCCATTGATTCATCTTCTATGAGGGTACACCAAGGTGTTGGTCAAAAATGTTGGTCACCGGAACCCCACCCATTTAAAAATGTTTCAATCTTAGCCACATCCACCGAAAATGCCCTCCTTCCATATAACATGGCCTAAAAATTGTACATTTACCAATCAAAAGCGCAGGCCACATGTAACATATCCAAATGGGAACAAGTTCATTATATCAAGACAAGTAGAAACTACAACACAAGATCATATATGCAAAGAGAAACGAATGGAAACAATAATGAAATGGGGAGCAGGGAGTGTGCCTTGTGGTTATAGGGAAGTGAACAAGGTATAAATCCATATATTCTAGCCGAAGCTTCTTCGATCGGGCTGTCTTTACAGGCCTCAACAACATGTCCATGGTCTTAATTCCAAAGCTGCAATGAGATCAAAACGCAACAAAACAATCTGTCTTTGGTTTTGTGTAATGTAAAATATAAAATAACTGCATTCTAAGATAACATTTTTTACAACAATTTTGGTGTACCCACATGGAAGATGAATCAATGGCTGGTTTTTGGTGAGGATGATCTCATCATCATATAGAACACCCCTACGAAAAATCAGTCCATTCTGAAATTTCTAAACCCATCAAGTGTGGTCTTCAAGTTAACAGTGAAAATAAACGGTTCATAATTCTTCAACTTTTAAACCAGTTAATGAATATCAGAATGATTTGAATTTTGTGAGGATGATCTCCTCACCATAGAGACCAGCCTCGGCAAAAATCGTCCAATTCCAAAACTTATAATTCATATATTGACCCGCACCAATTTGTTGTTGTAAAAAATGTGGTCAAAAGTGTGGGCGGAAGGAAGGAGAAGGGCATTGTTATTTTCAAGGTTTAAAAGGGGCTGTTAGATCGGTATGACGGACTGGGGGTGTTACTGTTTTTCCGTTATAATAGATTGTAATGCACAGGTGCAAAAACGAAAAAAATTAAAATAAAAATAATGGCGATATTCAACTTTTCAATAAAATTTATAACGGAAATAACAATATCCTTTTTTAAATGATTTTCTTTAAAAAAAATTAACTGTCATTATTTTTGTTATAATAGTCGCTATAACGAAAATAACTGCAGTTATTTTCTCAGCATTTTCACGGTACATAACGTAATGGGGTAGGTCCGAATCCGTTACAACGGCCGTTATTTTCGTTATAACGGTGGTTTTTAAACCATGGTTATATTTTTAGATATTACTTTCTGATGGCCCAAAAGGCTGAAATGAAGTAACAAGTCACAGACAACGCAGAAGCCCAAAGCAGAAAGGAAATGAACAGATATAGTTGGAATGCCACCTTTTGGTCCCAAATTTTCAAAAGCTAATCCTCTAAAGTCTGAACTTTGAACCTCTAGATCTTTAGGTTTGTAGTTTCACATTTTGTAGGCAGACTCTCAACGAAATTGGTTTCTTTTCTTTCTTTTTTTTTTTTTTTTTTTTTGGGGGGGGGGGGGGGGGGGGGGGAGGGGCGACTGAACGAAATTGGTTGAAAGATAAACTTGAGGAAAAAAACTTCACTTATGATTCCTCATCTTGAAAAAACTTCATGGGCTTGGAGTTACATAAGGGAGGGAACTCATGAAGAAGCTAAGGGCATAATTCGTCATCTTGAAACAACTCATGGGCTTGGGCTTGGGCTTGGAGTTCAAACACTCTATCAAGGTTTAAATTGAACTGTTATAACATTATAACAAATAAGTAACGTTACCGTTATATCCGTCACAATGGTTTTCGGGGTTTAGCATTTTGTTAGCAAATAATGTCACAATTTTGGAGCATTACCATTATAATTTACCACTGTTACGATGAATGTTATAACATTTTTTTTAAACCTGTACTCTATTATGGAATGATCCATGGCACTCGATGGGTATGGAAGTTAATCGGCTGGGCCTGAACCCGATTATTTCTATATACAGCAAAATATATGATGGAATATAGCAACATCAAAGAGAATCCATATCTGATTAATTGAGCCACCTGTACGGTGCAGAGACAAAGAACCGGAAATGCTGATGGTGAAGGACACATAATGTATTTTCTCTCTAGTGAATTTTCATCAATCACCAAAAATTAATTAATAAGGAGTCAAATACAAATAAAAGGAAGAGTAAGAAGCAACTCTAAGATATAGAACTCTGTATCAAAATTTTGATGCAGAAGTCCTTCAAATTGTCACGTGTCACACTCTTCTGGACCCGCTGACCCCTTGAAAACATGGCCCACTTCTTGGTGGATCTACACAACAAAAATCAGCGTGATTAGTGATTTCTAGCCACTCAATTTTAGCACTTTTTTATAATGGGTTTCATGAACAGAATGGGGGGTTATCTCCAAGCCCATGATGAAAAAGTACTTAAATCAAATGGCTAGAAATCACCAATCATACTGATTTTTTGTGTGCAGACTCACCTAGGTTTTGGTCAGCCCAAAATAGTATTCCACTTGTCAAATAGGAACCAAACCCCATTTGCATATGCGGGCAAAACAAACGGAGATAAATGTGAACAGTACGTAAATTTTGAAATTCGTGTATCCAAAGTAAGTGACAAGCAGGAAAATAGTAGGGGTGCGTAAATCATTGCGAGCGAACCAAACAGACCCTTAGTATATTCATATTAAAAGCTATAGGGTTTGGGTGGCCCATAGGCCAAAATCAGATTATATATCTTCTGATCAGCCTGATTTTTGAGCTATTCCATCAAAGCGTTGGCCTACTATGAACGGTTCAGATCAATCAGTTGATTGACTACGTGAAACGGTTGAACAATAGAATTCAATAAAAACGTAAATTACAAAAATAAAGGTAATTAGAACAAACGTTTCAAAGATGTCACCTCCTTTGCCTATAAAACCCAGCCTCTACCTCCCACAATTCACAAACCCAGTTGGAAAAGTAGCAGAGAAGGTTTGCTTGCAGCCATGATGAAGAGAGAAAGAGATATATGTTCAGTGGTATTGATCATAGCGTGTGCAGCCATGTTGTTGGCACCTGGGCTGGCCCAAACCGCCGAGCCCATAGTTAAACCATTTCCTTGGCCTGGGCTCCAACCAGGGGTCCAGCAGTGCTTTTCAACTCTTGAAATCGTGGAAGGGTGCGTGAAAGAGGTCTTGAGATCTTTCTTTAGCTTCAAGACCCGCATGATCAGTCCTGCATGTTGCGAGGCCATTAGTGAAGTAAATGAGGAATGCTGGCCAAAGATGTTCCCCATCACCCCTTTATTCCCTCCCCTACTTAAGGATTACTGTGCCTGCCTAGCACCAATTGCACCGGGCCCCACTGTGCTTGATGGTGAATGAAGGAGTCATGCAAAACCCTAATTAAGATGTTTCTTTGCAAGGACTCTAATGTCCATCTTTGCATTTTCAAGAATGAATAAAAGATGGGTGTGCTTTGAAATGGATTTGAATCCGAGATATGGATTCGAATAGTTTTATATCTACTTCAATAATATCCGACCCGATATATTATATAAATGTAATAATTATATTTATTTTATGGATATGACAGAGATTATAACCGATAACTTAATCAGATAAGTTATAGCCAATTATATCCAATTATTGATTGGACGAATTGGATATCGATAAGTAATCAGATTAGATTCGAATATAATTCAGAATACCTTCGAAACGAATTCGACTGTCAGATATTTTGTTTTGGATTTTGACAGACCAACTCTCAACCAAATGGCACATATAAATTCTAAGTTCAGCATTGGGCTCAATATGTTAGATCAAGCCTGACCTGTTTAACTAGTGGGTCTTATATATAGGCCTGAGCCAACTCTAAAGCCTTCTAGAGCTAGTCCAGTATGTTCCTCTGATCATTTTTTTGGGACAGGATATTTGCACCTGCCTTTTCACTCGTAAAACCCATTTAACCCGGAAAATAATATTACAAAACTGTCCCTTGTTTTTTACTCACACAACCCACCAAAAAAATCCCTAAAATAATAGAAAAAGAAAAAGAAAAAAGAGAGGAATAAGAAGAAGAAGAGCAGGAGAAGGAAGCCGCCACAGTCTCTGCAACAAGTACCCCTCCTCAGGCTGGAGAGAGAGAGAGAGCTGGTTCTTCTTCTTCTTCTTCTCTGGCTCTTTACAAGTTTCGTTTTTTTGGTTTTGGTGGGTGAGTGTCAAGAGTGGCTTGGGTGTGAAGAGTTAGGAAGGATTTTTGGGTGGGTTTAGTGAGTAAGTGGGTTTTATGAGCGAAAAGGCTGGTGCCAATATCCCTTCCCATTTTTTTACAAAGTTCGATAGGAACCTCTCAAATTTCCATGTGGCACTTTTTCGGACCCACTGACCCATGAAAGTTCGGTACACGTGTTGGTGAACTTACATAATAGATCAGCCTGATTGATGATTTTTTACCTTTTTCCTTAGCTTTTTTCTTGTCATGGGTTCATGAAGCCATGAAGGAAAAAAGGTCAAATCCAAAGGCAAGATCACCAACCGGGATTGTTTTTGGTGCGTAGGTCCACCAAGGGGCCTGCCAAACATTCACGGTAGTGTGCCACGAGGCATTTTAGGGAGCGATCTATCAGCCAATGTATGGGACCCAGCCCAAATACGCCGGACTCTAATATTTAAGTGTTGCGCTTGCGCATGACATTAAAAATCTTAACAATGTATGAGGTTTGTGAACCTTGTTTGTCATTCACCATTATACCAATCCAAATGGTTGTTATGATGGTGAGTTTTCTTTCTTTTATATTTTTTTGTTTTTCCAATATGTTATTATAAAATCTGAAGGACTATATGTTTTATTTTGAAAACGTTACAACGGTCCTAAATAATTGATTTAGGACCGTTATAATGGGGAGACAGTTTATAACGGCTTTTGCATTAGTGGCGTTATTTAAATCTGAAGGGGGGTTGGGGAATTAGAGGATTTAGCGAGGATTATGACCTGTTCCACTGCCTCTCTCCCTACCTCGTATCGGCCTTTCCCTTGGTGATCCGTACATAGCAAAGGCAATTTGGGATCCGCTGGTTGAGAGGTTGTAAGAGAATTGCTAGTTGGAAAGGGAAGCATCTTTCCAAAGAGGCGAAAATGACCCTTATCAAAAGTACTCTTCAGTTCCCAGTCTACTTTCTTTCCTTATTCTCCATTCCAGTCTCTATAGCAAGAAGGGTGGGGTTGAGAGATTCATGCATGACAAAATTTCTTTGGAATGATTCGGAAGATTCCTTTCACTATCACCTGGTGGACTTGAATGGGAAAAGGAACTTTTGGTATTTTGATGGATTGGTTGAAAAGATACATAGTTGTAAACACTGAAGGTTGTAAGCACTGAAGAGGATTACTGTACTTGGGTACACCTAAATCGGGGAGTTTTTTGGTGCATTCCCTTTATGGGTCATTATCCATCCCTTCTTCGAAACAACCGTTTCCTAGTCCTAATCTATGGAAAGCTAGAGTACCCTTTGAAAATCAATTTCTTTGCTTGGACTGCCTCTTTGAACAAAATTCTTATCATCAAGAACTCGATTGTTAGAAGATGAATTTTGTTGAATTACTATGTTATGTGTAAGGCTAATGGTAAGAATACGAATCATCTCTTATTACATTGTGAGTTTTTCCAGACTTGATTATATTTTTTAGCACATGTAGGTCTTTCCTAGGTCCTACTAGAGTCCACTAGAGTAGTTCTACAAGGTTGACCTCATATTTTTTTTATAAGTCAAAAGAAATAGATTAGGAAAGGAGATCGAGGAGATCTCAAAGTACAAAGAAGAATAAGAGCAAGCGTACAAAGAGCATCAAAATAAATCTTCTATCTTGTCAACAAGGTCTCGAAACACCATGTCCGAGAAGAAGACACTCCTCATGTCCGGTGAAATGTTGCCCCAGCTATGCAAGAAGGCCTTAATACTGATGATGGTGTCTTGTAGAGAGCCTTCTTATCCTCTAAATAACCTTCGGTTCCTTTCCCACCAAATCCCCCATATGATCGCAAATGGTAACATCCTCCATACAATCTCCCCCCTTGCTGATAGGTTGATCTTAGGCCATCCGCTCTACATAACTCCAATCAACTCCGGCATCACCTAAGAAATACCCGCCTACACCAAAAAGTATGACGATATCTGTGAAGCAAAGTTGCAATGCAAAAGAAGGTGATCAGTGTTCTCCCCATTGGATTTACATAGTACGGAAATTTACCAAAACCCATGTTATCAGTAGTGAGTATTTTTGCTTCGTATTCCTGCATCCCTTAAAGGAAATGTTTCTTTGGAAGATGGTGTCGTTTGTTGTCATGTGGGGCATGTGGATGGAAAAGAATAGGAGAGTATTTAGAGGAAATGAATGCTCCTTTCAGGAAACTCTCTTAAGTATCAAGGCTCTCTTATTCAGTTGGGGTAATATATCCCCAGAGTTGAGAGGCACCTTCTTTGAGGATATGGTGTTTAGGTTAGAGACACTCTTGGAGTGAGAGTTGTGTGTTTTAGTGTACCTTTGTTTTGTTGGCTTTTCTCTTTCTTTTCCTTTGTCTTCTTTGAGATCTTCTTGATCTCATTCTTTAATGCAATTGCTTGGAGTTATCAAAAAAGAACTTGGATTTGGTGTTGAACCAGTTGAATTGCTTCGCGATAAAAACAATAAAGAAAAAATAAGCTCCATTTATACCCGTTACCATAACTAGTGCTTCGCTTGAACTACCAGAACGATTTCGAAGGGGGCTTCTCCTCCTCTGCTTCAGAACTCGTCGCCAAGATTTGTTTCAAGCTTTCTTTTCTTGAATTCTTAGTACTTGGATGAGGAGGAGGTAGTGAAGGACTTGGAGGTTTAGGAGAAAGGAATTGCTTCTTAATTTGACGAGGGAGGATTTTTCAGTCGGAAAAGAGCTCATCTGCGCAAGACAATTCTTGTTCGAAGCTTTCGCTAACATAGAAATCAAAATCATAACTTGATTCCAATACTGTAAGGGGTATTTTCTGGCAATACACATGGGTTCTTGCGATGATGACATGTGTTCCCCTAACAGCATGTCCGAGTGGTCGACCTGACATGATGAAGATCAAGCCGACTTAGTACGATGAAGATCAGACCGACTGAGCCGAGTTGGTCGATAAAGATCAGACCGACTAAGCCAACTTGGTATGATGAAGATCAGACCGACTGAGCCGACTTGGCATGATGAAGATCAGGCCGGGCTTGGCATGGTGAAGATCAGGCCGACTTGGGATGATGAAGATCAGGCCGACTTGGCCGACTGCCTCGATCTCACGGTTAGTCGACCGGGTAGAAAGTATTTGAACAATAAACAGGAAGCAGCCACCTATTGTACTTTTAAAGCAAAACACGATCTACGACAGATCACGTGTAAGACAAAGATTTTCGAGTTGATTGGTACGGCCTTCATCGTGCTCTTGGACACGTAAGGGGTTACATATCCTATAAATAGAGAGCTACAATAGTGAAAAAGGCAAGCAATCTTGGAGCAAAACAAAATTAAAGCTTTTTGTATAAGATACTGACTTAAGCATCGGAGGCTCTTCGGTGGTTTTTCCACCAACAGAGTTCACTTGTAGGTGACATCGGACAACTCGGCGGAAGTAACGGACACGTCGGCAAGCGTACTAGACTATACGATTAAGAAGATGATCTTCTCGGATTTGACGTCTGAATACTCGGTAGAAGAGTCTGATCAGACGAATCTAGAGACTTAGCATCGGATTTTGTGCATATCTCGAGGGGGTGTGGGATTTTCCCCTACATCTTTTGGCGCCGTCTATGGGAACAAAAAGGTATCGGCTCGCGCACTCTATCAGAAGCTAGTCAGACGGAAATGAACTAAGGATGCATACAAGGTCTAAGGACACCGTCGTAAGGCAGGAGGGTGGCGAAGAGGAGATAGTGAGCCCAGGAGTCCAGAAGATGTTGGACCGGGTCTTCACTGAGATGTAGAAGATGAGAGTGGAAGTCGAAAGTGTAAGGAAGGATAACTGCCAGTTGAGGCAGCTGATTCTGGAGGACACGATCGATCGGGACGAGATGCTGAGAGATCAAGAGAATGAAGGGAAGGGCCCCTTACCGAAAGGAGGGGAAGAACAAGCATAGAGCTCTAATCGATAGGAAGGGGATCGCCGAGAGAGCATCACTTGGGGGCGAGATACGGCTCAAGATCAACAGCCGCTCGCCCGTGACACGACAGATCAAGAACGGGTCAACTTGGTCACAATGGAGAAGGTGACGGAGATGATCCAACTAGACCGAGACACCAGGCCGGTAGTTGGCGAAAAGACGGTAGTAGGAGCCGCTAGGGATGCCTTGAGGGTGTTAAGATCATCACCTTTTTGGAAAGAGGTTCTAAGATCCGAGATCCCCAAGAAGTTCCAACATCCAAAGTTCGAACTCTACGACGAGACTTCGGACCCCATTGACCACTTGTTCCATTACCGGTAGGCCATGGTGTTGTGGAGTGCACCATCTTTCGATGGTCTGCTGTGCCGGATGTTCCCAGCTAGTCTCAAGGGGAACGCTTTAGTATGGTTCTACACTCTCGGCAAAGGGTCGATCAAAAATTTCAAGGTCCTGGAGGATGTCTTCGCCACGAAATACATCCACCAGAGGAAGATAATGCAATGTGTCACCTCTCTCCTAAACGTCAAACAGACTAAAGGGGAATCCCTCTAGGACTACATGACCCGCTTTAGGAAGGAGGTCGCGCAAGTCGACGACCACTTCGTAGCATGAGAAGATGATCGAGAAGAGGAAGAGACCGATCCAAGAACCGACCAGGATGACAGGAGACAGCCGAGAGGTGTGATCAATATGATCTACACCGGATCCGTCCGATTCCCAGAGTGCTCACCGAGACAAGGTCAGGAGGACTATGAGCATCAGAGAGGTGATGGAGGTCTTGACAGAGCCTAGGTTAGTGAAACCTAAGGGGGTGGTCGATCTCTCTCCAAGAACTGCGATATGGTTCTTGGATCGAGACTGGAACAAGTGGCAGGCCCTCATGATGACGCCCTGGTCATTTCCCTATGTATAGAGAATTTCTCGATTAAGAGAATTCTGGTGGACTGCGGCAGCTCTGTCGATATCATGTTCAAGTCGACTTTCGACAACATGGGCATTAGTCGAACCGCTTTGGAACATTCCAGAGGCTCGATCTACAGATTCAACAAGGTCGCCTCAAAGCCGATAGGCGAAATCGTGTTACTGGTGTCGGCAGGACCGGTGACATTGATGACAAGGTTTCTGGTAGTCGACACCCCGTTGGCTTACAACGTCATTATGGGTAGAAGATGGGTACACGGCATGAAAGCAGTACCATCTACCTACTACTAAATGATCTGATTCCCGACGCCATAAGGGGTATATGAGATCAGGGAAGTCCAAGGGGCGGCCTCAAGATGTCAAGCCGCCATGATCAAAGATGGACAGAAAGCCCATTCGTCAGAAGATAAAGAAGTTGGCCCCTCAACCAAATAGCAATCAAAGTCGACTCCCGAATCGACCCCAGCAAAGGTGGGAAGAAGCATAGAAGAGGTCCAGTCGATGGAGCTAGGGGCGAAGGAGAGAGGAAGGTCGCCTACATCGGTTCTGAGTTTGGTGAGAGGAAAAACAGATGATGATGGACTTTCTGAAAAAGAACATTAATGTTTTCTCGTGGTCAATGAATGACATGCCGAGTGTAGATCTAACGTCGTGAGCCACCGACTAAATGTTAAAGAAGGGTTAAGCTTTACTAACTGGTCAAGTCTTCATCTCGTGTTAGTTAATTGAGTTTTCTTCTCTTTAATCTCTTCTCAAGGTGCTTGGCTCTCCTTCTCTCTTGATCTTTTCTCAGGCTTTTTCGATTTTCTGGCCCTTCCTGCACTTGGCATATATCTTCTTATCCTCAGCCTGTTGGTTCCTGAACTTTGACCATAGGTTATGGAGGTTGATTGTGGACCCACATTCCATCAAAATTGTCCACTTGTGTTTTCTGCGATAGAAAAAGCACAGAATGAGGCTTAATCAAGACATCTTTGCATGTAGACCTCCGAAAATATATTTAATTCATGTAAATAGTCGATTTTCATCTAAAAAATGTATTTTATGCAATGGTAGAAACTCTTACGTAGAATTGTTGATAAAAATTAAAGTTTTATGTAGGAGAATCTGACAGCACTAAGAGGATAATTGCTTAAAATAAATATTTTTTAGCGAATATCAGAACCCCCAACCAGCATATTGCCAATCATTTGCAATTAGTGCGAGATAAGTGAGCTCAGAAGGACTTGGCACATGCTGGAAAACTTGTTCGCATTACTCAGAAAAACTCCATTTTTCAGTTTATTTCAAGGATGCAAGCAATCATTTGGAAATTAGAACTTAGTCAATAAAATGTAACACATCTACAAGTGGACATTTAAACCAGAGATTACTCAAACTCAAAGTGTGTGTGTGTGTTGAACATCATCCGCATCTGGTAATAAAGATTCTCCGATCACTTCGAAGATTGTATTGCCTTGACCTCAATTCTCACTTGTTTACTACTCGGAAGTGGTTTTATTATTCTCTCAAATCATATGTGAGGAGATAGATTTTTAAAACTGGCAAACATCTCACATATACTACTTAGAAATGAGGACAATAGAAAACTCAGAAGATCTCATGATTGGAATGTCATATTACTCAAGAGTGTCAGATCAAACTCTATAGTTTCTCTCTTCTCCATTCTCCACATTCTGTGATGGTGCTAACCTAGAATCAAATAGGACTTGATTAGGTTGTATTGAGGCTTAGGACAAGTTCAGAAAATAAGGATATTTAGGGATTCGAAAATTCTCACTATTCTTTACAACTTTTCCCGAGGGTGGTGACATCATTTCCTTAACTTTCTTTTTTCTTTTTTCTAACTTGTTTGTCTTTTTGACATTGTTTTATCAGCCTTCTTTTTCTATTTCTTTTCTTTTCTTTCTTTCTTTTCTGTTCATGTTTCCTTTCAGCTTGAACCTTTTATTTTTTTCTTTTCTTTTCTTGATTTCTCTTTTTTCTTGGTGTGATCATACTAATAACTCATTTATCCCTCTCAGAAGTAGGTGTTTGAGTTGTGCTCATTTCGGGGTTTGGACTTTTGGTTTACAGGATAACAAGAAAAGGTTTTCATCATAAGGCTCAGAAGGGTTTTTTAACGGTGTAGATGTTAGGTAAGCTAAAAAGGTATATTTGGTTAGAAAGATGGCCTACATCATTTTCTAGGGTTTGCACTTTCATCTGTGATGTCTTGAATGGATATAGAGAAGGTTCTTTTATAATAATCCGAATTTGACTTCACTCCAAGTTCTATGACCAAAGCAAGGATTAATGAGATCTTACAACAAAATAATTGGTGACTGGAAGAAAGGTAAGTCATCTTGTGACTCGGAATTATTTATAACCCTCAAAATTGAAGAAAAGCTCAAAAGCTCATTGGGTTAGGTCTCCACAATTGTTCTACTTGGAACTCTAGATAGTCCAAACCTTGGATAATTCTGATGTTGAACTGTGAAACTTTTTGCTGAATTTGAGTTTTCTAAAAGTTTAACTCCACTGTAGTACTGTTTGTCTTCCAAACTAAACTAAAAGCTAACACGCGATTTTTTCAAAGTAGACATCCTTTTCAATAAATAGATTTTATGAAAAAGTTTTTGCTCATCATTGTAATGGTTTTTGAAAATACTTCGGAAGTACACAAAATCTCTTGTAAAGCACTGAAAATTACCACAAAATACTGCTTTTCGCCCCTTTTTCTTATTTTTTTTGAAATAACACATGAGTTTTTTGGTAAAAGTACCCACCCCCAACAAAAGTATAGCATCATCCTCGGTGCTCATGACCAGGACAAAAACAGTGAATTCATGATGCGAGTGCTAAGGAAATGTTTTACCAATTTTGCCGAATATGAACATTGTGAGGTATTAGATGAGTTTTAGAATGGTGGTTCCTACATTTATAGAAAATTGTAGCACTGATACAAACAATGCATGCAACTCATGTGACTCTAGGAATACCAGAATTGCCTTTCCGAAAGCATTAAGTTTTACGTCTTCAGCCAGACATAACAGGGGTTCTATCAAGTACCCCCAAACAAAAATGAAGCACAAGGAGACTGGGTGAATCATCAGTCAACATAGATGGGATCGATAAGATCGATCTCTATGGTCTGAATGAACAACACGTCAAGTTTATCGAACTGTTTCAGACGCTACCCATTTACTTGAAAGGTTGAGCGATCCTTAGGATCCTCAATAGTGATTGCCCCAAAGGGCGTGACTACTGTGACAGTGTAAGGACATGTCCACCTAGACTTCAGTTTCCCAGGGAAGAGGTGAAGATGGGAATTATATAGAAGGACCTTCTGTCATGAATGAAACTCTTTCCTGATGATACTCTTGTCATAGATGCACTTCATCTTAGCTTTGTAATTCTTAAACAAGTTGTATGCATCATTTCTGAGTTCTTTTAACTCATTCATTTACAATTTCCTCTCCTCCCCTACGGCTTCTAACTCGAAGTTGAGTTTCTTAATGGCCCATAAGGCACGATGTTCAATTTCAATAAGGAGATGACAAGGTTTTCCAAAGACCAACCGATAAGGAGACATATTGAGTAGAGTCTTATAGGCGGTTCTGTATGCCCAGAGAGCATCAATGAGATGAGTTGACCAATCTTTACATGTAGTATTGACTGTCTTCTCCAAGATCTGCTTGATCTGACGATTAGAAACCTCTACTTGACCATTAATCTGCGGATGGTAAGCTAGGGCCACCTTGTGAGTTACCCCATACTTTTTCATTAATTTCTCAAATATCCTATTGCAGAAATGGGTTCCCCCATCACTGATTATGGCTTTGGGGGCTCCGAATCGAGCGAAGATGTACTCCTTCAAAAATTTGCCACTACTTTGTGGTCATTGGTCTTGGTGGGAATGGCTTCTATCCATTTGGAGACATAGTCTACTGCGAGTAGAATGAACTCGAAACCATAAGATATGGGAAAGGATCCCATGAAATCAATGCCCCAAACGTCAAGGATTTCGTCCACTTGGATAGGGTTTAGGGGCATCACGTTCCTCTAAGAGATTCGGCCAAGATGTTGGCAATTCTAACCGATTTTGCTGAAAATGTGAGCTTTTCTAAACAAGGTGGGCCAGTAAAATCCGCATTACAGAACTTTATCTACAGTCTTCTTAGTGCTGAAATGACCACCACAAGGTTGGTCATGACAAGAGGATAAGATATTGAGTTGGTCAGACTCAAGGACACATAGACGAATGATCTGGTCAGGATAGTATTTATACAAATACAGATCATCCTAAGAGTAATGCTTAACTCTTGTTAGGAATTGGTTCATGTCCTGTTTGGACCAGTGTGATGGCATTTTTTCGGTAACGAGGTAGTTGATGATGTCAGCATATCACGGAATAACAGAGATAACCAAGGTTTCTTAGATGGGCTGGGTGTCGAAACATAATCTAAAGTCAATCTAGACAAGTGATCAGCCACGACATTCTCGGTTCCTTTCTTGTCCTTAATCTCCAGGTTGAATTCCTGCTGCAATAAAATACATCGTATCAACCTAGGCTTAGTTTCCTTTTTCGACATGAGATAGCGGAGGGCCGCATGATCAGTATACACTATGACTTAATAGCCAGGAGATAAAGACAAAATTTGTCAAAGGCAAAGACAACAGCCAAAAGTTCTTTCTCAGTGGTGAAATAGTTCATTTGGGTAGAAGTGAGCTCAGATTTGAGACCTTTTATCAACTCCTTGCCCTAGCACTACTCCTAATGCATCACAAATGGCCTCGAAAGGAAGATTCCAATCTGGAGGACAGATGATGGGCGTAGAAATAAGCTCAGATTTGAGATGCTCAAATACTGTGACACAGTCAGCATTGAAATCAAAAGGGCTATCTTTAGCCAGAAGATTGCACAGAGGTCAAGCAATTTGAGAGAAGTCCTTAATGAATCTCTTATAGAAGCCTCCGTGTCCGAGAAAGGATCGGATATCGTGCACAGACTTTGGAATGGGCAGAGTCGAGATGATGTCTATTTTTACTTTGTCGGCCACAATTCCCTGACGAGATATGACATGTCATAAAACTATGCCCTTCTTCATCATGAAGTGGCATTTTTCCCAATTGAGGACAAGTCGCTTGTCCTTACACCATTGAAGTACTTTCTCCCTCATGTTCTCATGATTTAGCGGCATTCCGTGAAATTTGGATGATCCACTTCTTGATCGGTAGTGCATTTGCTCCAAAGATCATGGGATGCTTATCTGTCAAAATCATTTGCTTGATTGAAAGCATTCATCGAAATCTTGGACGATCATCTTCTTGATTGGTAGCGCCCTTAGCTCAGAGATCTAAATGGATGTTTATTTCCCTTATCCCTTCTTCTCTCAACTCTTTACATGTTTTCTATAATAGATTTATATGCTTTCTTTATTTCTGTTATTTCAGTTCATGTAAGCAACTCTATTTGATTTAATGCAATTTGATTTTGGTTACTTCAGTGTTCTCTGGATCTCATCTTAAAGTTGTTTTAAACCGACTCGTCATTCTCATCTCTTCATATTTCTTTGGTATATTATATGTCATTTCATGTTCATTTTTGTACTAACACATCCGAGTGCGGATTGACATCCGACACAAACCACTGTACAAGCATGTATTTTTGCATGAATTAAAAGTGAACCAGATTCTACAAATTTTATTGATATAGGGTTTTCGTAACCAATGACTCGAAAAAAAAAATTACTTTCAAATGTCCAAATAATTTAGGAAACTTTCTTTATTTGCAGATTTGCAGATTTTAAGATTTTATTTACTTATTATTTTTTATGCCTCGGATGGCCGAGTGCAACTTTGTAATAGTTTAAGTATTTTTCTATTTTTGAATAAATGTTAGATGTTGTTCAAGGGTTTCTAGAAACCCTTAATTGAGTTCATCCTTAAATCACAAAAAAAAAAATCAAAAATACAAAAATACAAAAAAAATATGATTAGATTTGATTTTCTGCTATTTTAGGCAGATCGTATTTTTATTATTTTCACTTTGGCAAATTTTTAAATTTTGAATTTTAAAATTATGGCACTTTCCATCTTTAGAAAAATTTCATCCGTAGAGTTTCTATTTTTAGAGACTCTAAATTGGATAAACTCTAAAATTGGAAAGAGTCTAAGTTTACCAAGATTTCTTAATTTGTGGAATTTTCAATTTGATCAGGATTTTAAAATTTAAAATTTTGGAAGGTTTCCAACTCTGGATAATTCGAAAATAGAAACTTCTGATTCGGTAATTTTTAATTTTTAATTTTAAATCATAATTGGAATTATTCAAATACCTACCTTAATTAAATTGTGTGTTTCTTGAAACCCTAAAAGGCGGTAACCTTCCAATTTCTTAAAACCCTAGACCTACATGCGATCTAACCTATTTTTGCAAAAATACGGTTCATACATTGGTAAGGAGCGAAAGCTCACTTTGGAGGAACCGGGCCCAAGCCCATGAAGGATACCCCTCCTTACCCCGAAGAGGAGACCCCGTGGCACGGCCCACAGGCTAATAAGTTTCTACACCTCGCCTTGAGTGCAATATTAGTCATTGAGCAACACTATGCGGATTGTTTATTTGCTTTTGCAATCATTATCGAAACTGGGTGAATTGGCCATAATAACTTACATTAAAAAGCAAACCTAGATTTACCTTGAAACTTGTGAGATTTCAACACCCACCTCGCCACTCCAGCCTGTGTGTAGCCACGCCTAATTTAAAAAGAATTAAGATTATAGCCAAATTAGATCAGTGTTCGTGGAACATTCACATAAAGCGACTCCATCAAAGATCAAGTCGATTAAGTCCACAAGCGCGGGTCCCTATTTTCAAACAAACCCATAGGTCCCTACTACATCAAGTATATCGAGCTCATTAGTGGCCTCCTTGGTTATTCGTCGGTTAGCTTGGTGTTGGAATAGGAACACAAATAACCCTAGCTTATCCTCTAAGAAAACTCTTCTTAATTGTTTGGCAAATTCGGTTAGTCTTGGGCGTATCTAGGATTTGGATTATCTCGCCGATGACTAGAGTTAGTACTGGAGGATTTGCTTTGAAGAGACAGCCTGTGAGAACCCAAGAGTGCAGTAGCCCGACGGATTCTTAAAAGAATAAATCAGTAGTTCCACCCACTGCCATAATTGGATTCTCAAAACTATAAAGATAAAATTTCAGGAAACTGTTGTTTGTTTAGAACTGGCTTAGGATTATCCGTGTGTTCTCTGCGCATCATATAAGTTAGTTCACAAGCTAGTATTTCCTTGCACCGATTCTAGGGATTATTTCTATAGATTCAACTGCCATATCGTTTGACTCGATCTGAGAGTATTTTGATCATTAACACTCTTACCTTACCTTTACCTCCTCATAGGTCTCTTATTGATGAGAGACTAGGCAAACGGATCTCATCAATCCAATCTGTGATGACTAATGATCGTCTCAGTCTTACTACATTTTATCTTGCTTAGGGGTGCTTACTGTAAACCTCACTGGAGAATGCTCCACTTAATCTATCCCCGATACATATATGGTGTCTTCGGCTCTACTAACCATGGTCAGAGAATCCCATTGTTAGGTCTCTTACTGATGAGAGACCCGCTACTGATATCCCATACCCGCTCCTCTTTATGAGTTTGCGGCTCTGCTAACCATGGTCAGAGAAACCTCTCTGTCTCTATTGAAAAAGAACCTACCCGTACCACTGTTGGGTTTGGTTAGCTCGAATGAAAGTGTTCTTGCTCCAACTAATGAGATGATGACTGATGACTCACTCAGTCTACCTATGCTTCAACTTGGTCAGGGGTGCTTATCACCCACCTTGTGTCTAGCTAAAAAAGTAAAACTTAGTGTAATTCCGATATTCGTAGAGTCACATGAGTCGCATATGCATATTTTATATTATTGTAATATCTTTAAGGACATGCGGGTACAATTATTTTGAAGAACATCAAGTACCGCGCACTGTCTAATTTATGCCGAATTGGTAAACCCTTCCTAAACCATTGCATAATGTATTTACCAATCCTTCATCATTTTATGTCTCGGTCATGAGCATCGAGGACGGTATTATATTTTGGTTGGGGGTGAGTATTTACCAAAACTCATGTTTTCATTTTGATAAATTTAAAAAAAAAATCTGCCCTCCATCCTATCCCTAAAACTTATGCATTCAACGTCCCAAATCCCTGCTCTCTTAACCTCCTTCCTCCTCTAGATCCCTTCAAGGCCACCTCTCCACTGGATCTTTTCTCTTGTGGGCAGTTAATCACGCCATGCTACTACGTAAGCCTCCATTCGATGTTGCACTATCCTCCATCAATGGGGGTGCTACATCCCACCTAGGCTGATCTGCTTTTCACCAATCATCAGACCTTCCATTATCGCCCACAAGCTCCTTCATGGCCAATCAATCAGGCTACTCATGATTGATTAGCCCCTCATCCACCATGGCACCTAGCATGACAGAGTGGGTCGTTCCCCAAATCTTCACCACCAATGGGTGATCTTTCTTCACCAAGAAACTTAAGCCGCGATCCCTCATCTTCCTTGCTGCACTTTCCACTTTCCTTGAGGCATCTTCCTTCAACGTGCTGGACTTCTGCGTGTGACAAACAGCCATGATGTTCACCACATGATCATGGTGTTGCCTCTTCAAGTTGTTGTGGTCATCTTCACCCCTTTTCATGTCGTACCTTGGACTAGTGCACAGCCTTCGACTCCTTCTCCATAGGCCGAGGCACAACCTCCTCTTACGTGACAGATAAGGTAAGGATTCCTCCTCCCATAGTAAGTTCCCTTTCTCTTTCTCTTCTCTTCGGATCCTCTAATTGGATGAGTTGTAAGACTTTGGTCGTCTAGGGTTTTCCAAATCCAAAAGAGGGTGGGTGACAACAACCTCTCTCCATGGTCAGGAAATCCTAGCCGATCAGACCTCATGACTCTGTAATTCTTCTCTTTATGATTGAAAGCACTCCATGATTTCTTGGACGATCCCCTTCTAGATCGGTAGCACATTCCTCCAAAAATCATGGGATGTTTCTCTCTCAAAAACTACATCTACTTCTTTACCCCTTCTTCTCTCTAACCCCTTCTCGTTAATTGCTTTCTAGAATAATTTACATGCTTTCTTTAATTCTGCAATTCGATTTTTATGTAAATAACTTTCTTTAAAGTTAATGCAATTTGATTTTGGTAATTTAGTGTTCTTGGATGTCATAATGCATGTTTTATATCCACCATTCACCAATTTTGCAACATTTTCGTAATTAATTTGTTCCGATAATGTGCTAATCCCTAACCCCGAGTGCAGAAGTGACATCCGACACCTACCACTATGCAAGTGAATATTTTGCAGGTAAAAAATCAGATAAAAAATAATGTTGAATTAGGGTTCCCGAACCAACGATAGAAAAACCATAATTTCACATAGACCCAGCCATTCATGTTCCAATTTGATCTATCTCTTCCTTTCGCATTCGTAGTTATTCTACTCACTCCGTTCACATAAACATCTCTACATCACCTTTGGGCAGAAACTAGAAATTTTATGCAAATGAGTGCTATGGGGTGATCTTAATGAGATTATAAAATCATCAACATTTAATAACCAATAACTTTCAAATAACAATCACCTTTGGGCAGATTATCATTCAATTTCCATTACGTTTTCCTAAACGATCACTTGAACGGTCTGCCTAAACCCCTATAGGCAAGACCTATACTCTAATACATATAAATATGTCTTCTCTGTGAATGTTCTTAGGTGTGTGTACATGCATACACGCCATTCTCTAATATTTATGATCAATTATTAATTACTCTTCATTTGATTTAATTGTCAAATTTGAAATATAAATGTGCATTTATCTACACCTAAGTTCAGCTAATTATGCAACGTATAATGCAAAATTGATTAAGTTAGAAGATAGTATAAATGTATACTCCAAATAAGAGTATCTTCAATAAACTGCAAATAATCATTATATATTGAAATCAAACAGTCTTAATATCTATTCCATTGCGTAAATCACAAAAAAATACATGAAATAAGTTAATTATTCAAATTGGACTTAAAATGAGCATTTTATGGCCAAAAACAACTCAATTTAGTCAACGAGTCAACTCAATTTAAGTTGACCCATTCAATGGACCATGTCTCAGTCAAACCGGGTCGTTCCACCCAAATGGGTCAACAATCTAGGTCGTTGAACGAGTCGGGTCGATGGGTCAGGTTGTTGGGGCGGATCAATGGTCGGGACCTGGATCGGGTGTAGTTTGGTTTTGGCATAGCCATTGGGCCTAATTGTAATGGGTTGGGTTCGGCCATTGGGCTATTGGGCCTGTATGTACATGTTGGGCCAATGCCCATTTAATTTTGGTTTCTGTTTTAGGAACCGAAACATTTGGTGCATAGTCTTTTTGTTTTGGGCCAGCCAATGTGACCAAAAGAGGGCCCACACGACTTCCACCTTCTTCATATCTATCTGGTTTGCAGCAAACCTAGTAGCTAACCAAATTTCTTGCCTCATCCCCTTTGACCGACCGGCCTATGGCCTTGGCGGTGTCCGACGAATTCGTCGGCGGTAGGAATGTCACCAGTGACCTCAAGTAATGCTGTTGGCGACTCTCATGTCTAAAACCGAAGCCATTTTCTCCAATTTTGAAAGGGTTTCCAACCCTTATCTTCAACGATCAACCCGAAATCTTTCTTCGTGGTTTGTCTTTCAAAGAAAACTAGATCTAATGGTTGAAATACAACGGATTCAACCAGTTCAACTCTTTTTTATTAACAACCAAAACCCAAAAATCCATTCTTCGTGCAAATAAACTCAAATCTCGATTTTCATTTATGGTTTTCATCAACAAAAACTTGCTTTAATGTTTCATTTAGAATGAATCAGCCCCTTCTTTGTCTTTCAAACATTGGTATATATATTCATGTGCTTCAAAAAAATAGTCCGTAACAGGTTTTCTTATTAGTAACTTTGTGAAAACAATACAAAACCTCTCCGTATATGGTAAAATGGTCTTAGTAAACCATGTTTTTCACATCCAAAAGGGGATCAATCCGTACAACATTTTGTAAACCCATTTGTTTTACAAATCAAGAAATAAATCAGTCCATACATTACAATGTATATGGGTTTTGTGCGATCAAACCCTTAATCCAATGCTCTAATACCAATATTGTTGGAATCTTAAATGTGGAATAAATTTAAATTAATAAAATAAACCAACGGTTAATACAATAATCATAATCAACGATAAATCACATACCCGTTATCGCTTAATCCTTTGCAACGGTTGTAATTGAACAACATACAATCCAATTGGTTAGACAAAAAACAATACATGTATAAATACCATAAATTAAGAATAATAATAATAATTTTTCAACACCAAGGGTCATGATCTTACAATACATTAACAATAAAATGATAATCGTGAGCCCAAATGCATGTCTGACAATAATAATAACAATCCAGTCAATATAATATAAATGATCA
The DNA here is from genome assembly GCA_035048495.1 of Euptelea pleiosperma. Taxonomy (NCBI): domain Eukaryota; kingdom Viridiplantae; phylum Streptophyta; class Magnoliopsida; order Ranunculales; family Eupteleaceae; genus Euptelea; species Euptelea pleiosperma. The sequence continues at coordinate 27,956,951 of CM068548.1, read as the reverse complement.
CATGCATCAATATAAAATCAGAAATGCATAATTTTTAATAACGCGTGATTTCATAAAATAATTCAAAAACTTGTAATTTTTCTAATCTATGAACACATACATATAATAAATAATAATTTAAAAACACATCCATAGAGACAAAAGATTGAAAATAGAATCTTACCTTAGTTCGTTATCCGATTATTTGTAATTCTTCAAGTTGGTTCGCTTCACACTAATTCAACCTGCTATTGGACCTTCAATTTTTTCACGATTTATGGGTTATGTGTAGATTAAGTAAAATAATCTCTTAAAACCTAGAATCGGTTTTAGATGGACATTACAGTTACCGTTATGATCGTCCAAGTTAGAGAAATGATCAAAATACCAACATCTTTATTATTTTATTATTTTTAAAAATATCCTTGATAATGGTTAAAAAAACCTCTACCTAAATATGAGATCAATCGTAGTATTAAGCCGGGAAAAATAACGTCATACATATTTGATTAATCTGATATTTGGGTTATCACAAATCTAAGGTGTGGCCCACCAACTAAAGGATCTATATTTAATGACTGAATTTACGATAAAAAAATCGTGCAATACCTAAAGTACTGCATGAAACATTGAGTCCATTAAACAAAAGTAAAAATGGAATGGGGAAGTGAAAATTTCTGGAACGAGACTGTCTAAGAAAAATTGTGTAAATCAGGAAATGCCATATCAAACTTGGAAGAAAGTGATAGAAACTAAAAGGTTGAGTTGATGGGAGTCATGGAGCCAATGGTCCGTGGTGGAAGGTGAAATTGAATCCACATAACCGTAACCTCAAGAAATGGATCCACATAACCCATTGATCAAAATTGGCTCATAACCGTAACCTCAAGTGACCGTTATAATGGACCATTTAAAACCTTGGAGCAGCTGAGCACATTAAATAAAAAAGAAATGGACCCGTTAGAAAGATAATAAATAATACTATACCTCGCGACGTCACATTTCACATATTTATTTTATTTTTTACAAAAAATGCTGCTTATTACTAGTTGAATTAAAGGGAAAACTTGTGACAATCGCTGTTTTTTTTTTCTTTTTTTTCATTTTTTTCTTTTAATAAAAATGCCGATAAAACTCCATTACTTATTCTAAAACTCGTAAACTTTTATATCAGTAATATTTATTATCTAATTTATATCCATATACTTGGCGAACTTGAGGCTTCGCAGCTTTATTGCACTAGGCTTCACCCCTGGGCTTCAGTTATTCATTATTAAAAAATCTATAATTAGAGAATAACTTTGAGGCTAATGTGCTTCGCTGCACTATGCTTCTCTCACCCAGTATTAAATACGTACAAAAGCATAAATACAGAATTTTATGGTCAAAGTTCATAACTATTCTATTCTATGGACCAAGGTGGTGACCGTAGGCCCCACACCATGAGGAGCTTGGTAGCACAGGGATTATGTGAAAACTATGCCCAGTGCCCACCAACACATCAATCAACCAGACAGTTTTAAAACTTGGAAACATCTATGATGGACTGGATCCTATCAATCAGGCCGATCCAAAAAAAAAACAATAATAACGATCCAAAAATGGCTCATTGCTTTCCAACTCCATACAAGATTTGATCTTTTTTTTTAAGAGGATTGACGGAAAGGATGTTAGAGAAGAATAAAGAAACTAAAATAATAATAATAATAAAAAAGAAAAAAAGATGTTCTTACCTGAACGGCAGCCGGTTGGAGGGATATAGATCCAACAGTGAAGATCTTTTCAAGGTTTCACGGCAGGGCAGCAATACTAGAGCCTAACGTGTTGAGGTAGGATGGGGGATGGAGAGAGAGACGTGAAGGGCTGAAGGTTTTTTGGGCGATCTAACTGGGTTCTTGATTAAGAACGCACCGTAGATGAGGGCTGGGCGTCTCTCACAAGTCACAAGTGGAATATATATAGGCTGGGTTTTAGGTTAGAAAATACTTAATTGAAGGAGTTCGTTGCATGTTTACCGTAATGGGTTGGGCCTAAAAGGTAAAAGAATTTAAAATAAAAAAAATAAAAAAAGGATATCAATGAGAAATACGTTTAGACTGCTATGGGTATATCAGGGTCAGGATCGGGGGACAACCATTTTTGACAACCATTTTGGCGGACCCACATAGAAGATGAATCAATGGCTGATTTTTGGTGAGGATGATCTCCTCACCTTATAGATCACCCCAACAAAAAATCAGCCCATTCTGAAATTTCTAACACCATCAAATGTGGTTTCCAAGTTACACAGGAAAAAATAGACGGCCCATAATTCTTCAACTTCTAAACCAGTACGGTTATCGGAAAGATTTGAATTTTTGTGAGGATGATCTCCTCACCATAGAGATCATCCTCACCAAAAATCAACCATTGATTCATCTTCTATGTGGGCCCGCCAAATGGTTGTCACCCCGATCCCGGCCCTATATCTAATAGGTTTTTGGCTTGGGCCCCCAATACTTGAAAGTAATGTAATGTTTATCTCACTAATTAAGCTATATCATGTATTAGTTTAACCCTATAGTTTAATTTGTATAATTATAAGTCACCTATTAATAATTAGATATTTAACTTATCATAAATTATGCATCAAATGAACTAATATGCATAATAGGGTATTCTGTCACACACACATGCATCACTATAGTACGTATCATGCGTGATCCACGCACACTTTAAAGATCGTTAAAACCATGTGTTAAACTACAAATAATTATCGATTTATTTCAACTAATCATTTTTAAGTAATGCGTAACCGTTAGAAATTCAAAACAGTTCAGAGTTTTCGAAAGTCCTACTGAGCACATGTGAAGTGGCCCAAAAACCCTGAAAATGTAAGTTTCTCCGAGTCGGCCAAAATTTTCACGTGAAAGGCCTTACGGTTAGATGATTACATTTCATGAAAAAAAATGTGTAAAATTTCAAAATGATCCAAAATACCCTTTAAGGGTTCTTAGGGTTTTACAGATAATGAGAAAACGAGATTCTAGGACTCATTCCCAAACAAGATCTCTCTGACCAGCAAAAATTGATCGTCATATCTATAAACAAAAACCAAAGATTTTTTATGATAAATCAAGCATTCTCTATGTGGGGCCAAACGGGTTGGCGTCTAGGAGTCTAGACACCTAATGGTTTGGCTTCTAAGACTCGTACGCCAAAGAAGCCAAACCATTTGGCTTGGCGTCTGGACGACTCGGACACCAAACGGTTTGGCATACAGAGGGCACTTCTGGTATTTTTAGCTTTGGAGGGCCGACACCAAACCGTTCAGCGTCTTAAGTTCATTTTGACAATTTAAAAAAAAAAGAGTTCTTTTTTTAAAAATTGACTTAAATATAGGGGTTCTTTTATTTTCCGAAAGAAAAAGAGAAATAAACAATGGACAACAAATTGGAGTCCCTTTCTCAATTTCAATCTCTCGCAATCTCTCTATTTTGTTCTTATTCTATGATCACTTTTTCCTTTCTGTTTTTCTTGTATTTTCAGTTCATCCATCCGTCGAAACCCAAATCTGATGCTCTCTTGGTTTATTGTGCGGTTGATAGCCTTTATGATTTCTATCAAAACCCTTGAATTCCAATTTTGATTTAAAAAAAAAAAAACCCTATATCATCACATGCGTTCCCCATTGGACCTGTAACTTCAACCAGGCCACAAAATCAGTCCGCAGTTATTGATGAAGAAGAGATCACCTTCACCTCCTTGGAGGATTAATTGCAAGAGCAGAGGGATCGATCAAAGATCTTGACGACGAAGAGGGTTGTAGCGACAAAAATAGAGCACCAATGAGTTCTGGAGCAGAAAGCATAATAAGGATTTTGAAAGTAGCTTTTCTCTGTTCTCAGGAGCCATTTTTGTCTTCATAAAAAGAGAATAAGGCAAGCAGGGAGACTAAGTCATTTTAAATGAAATCCGACGGTCCATAGCCAAGAATACAAATCTTGCTTCCAGTCAACTGTGGGATAACAGGATTCAAAAATGTGTACATTTTAATTCAAGGTATGGTTTTCAAGGTAAATTTTGTCATTTATGGCGATGCAACTGCTAGCATCCCTCCTAAGGGATGGGTAAAACAAGAGTTTTGTAAAGACAAAGGATTCTAGTTTTGAATGGTTCATCCCACCCAGCTGCATGTGCAGCATGTGAATCTTGTATGCCACATCATGGACACAATCGCTTCAAAATTAGGTGGTTTTGTATTCACCTCATGTTAAGGGTCACTATACAGGAGTGACCAACAACCTAGCTTTCCTCTTTCTAAGAATGTTTAGTCCTCTCTTCACCAGAATATAAAGAAGAAAGAATATGCAAGGATCTTTGTTGAGAGAGAAATAAATGCTTTCGAGCTCGACTTGGGCATCCAGGGATGAGCAGTGTGGAAATCAAGGAACACATATTGGCAGCTTAAATGGCAAAAGGAGGGAAGAAAAAGAAAATTTTAAATTAATTGCAGTAAATTAAAGTTTACAGATTTAGTTAATAGTCAAGCCTCTCACTACCTCTATATTGTAATTTGACCCTTAGGGTGGGGTGACTCCATCACAGTAAACAAGCTTTGAATCCCTTCTCCAAGGCTTGTGCATCCAAGTTCTTCCCTATGAACACGATCTTGTTTATTCTCGGTTCATCTGGGCCCCACAATCGATCAGGGGAGCCCTGGAAAATGTCGTGAACTCCCTGTTCCATCAATAACAGGAAATCAATGCAACATCAATTTAACCTCCTTATGGAAATAAGAGCCATGAACTAACTTGAACAATGAAAATCAGATATCTATCAAGCTAACAGCATCAAAGATGATGGTACGGCAACAACAGAACTATATCAATTTAACGACACAAGCAGAGGGGAGGGGAATGTCGAACCCATGACCACATGGTTGCGTTACAGTAGGTCAACCAATTGTAATTGTCAGATTCCTGGGGTACTTGTACTTGTTGGGTTGGGTTGGCTATTCTAACTTGCGGCCACTCAAGGATTATCAGAAGAGACATTGAAAATGGTATGTTAGCCTCAAGCTTCGCACATCTAAGATCAATTCATCATAGACAGCCCAAGGTGATTCAAACTCAAAAGGTATATATCAAGTTTGTGTCTATAGGTTAATCTTCGCTAAATTGGAGTTAATTAGTTTAACTCCTTGTCTTAGGCTAGGGTAATGAAATATCTATCAACATACTTCGTATCATATATCATTAGATAGATAATTTCATTAGCTTTTCAACGAGCTTTGAATCACCCAAATCGGACTTCGGGAGCAAAAGTTGACTATTTTACCAAACCCCTAACGTACTGTTTTTTGGAGCTCAGGCGACCGACATCTCAGGTACCCGAAGTCATCTAGGGCACCCTTAGTTTGTAATTTTCTGTTGTGTTGAATTGCACTGAGCTCGGGCGCCCCTGCTCCTTCCTTTTTGGGCTATTTTTAACTATTGGAGAGACCTTCCCTTGCCTCTATGTAACCCCCTTTTGGCCTAATTTGAGAATTAATCTTGTTAAGCTCCCTTTAAGCCTACTTTGAGAAAACCATTGTCCTTAGACGAGCTATTTATTTGAGACCTAATCTCCCTATCCCATAAACGTTTTGAGTCGCATTGAGTCATTGCTCACTCTGAACTCGTTGGGAGAAATCCCGTGAGAGTTAAGTTGATACTCAACTCGGGTTGCCTAAAGCGTAATTAGGTGTTGAGTAGCTTGCCTAGAGCGTAATTAGGTGTTGAGTTGACTTGCCTAGAGTGGAACTAGGTGTTGAGAGAAGACTCTCTCGTACTTAGGTTAGTGGGATTTCTAACTGTGTTTTTATTCGATTGTATAGGAGTGTTACACTTGATTGAATAATAAACTTGCTCGTGTTGGGCGTTTGATAGTGGATGTAGGTGTGAGCACCGAACCACTATAAATCTTGTGTTGTGGTTTTCTTCTCTTTGTTTCAATTTTGTCTATCACATTCTTTGATCGCTTTCTCTTTTGATTATTTCCATGGTTATGTTTGTAGGAGATTGCGACTGGTAAGAATCAATTGGGACATTAATTATAATTTGTTAAAGAAGAATTTAATTTGTCCTAGGACAGTCATAGTGCTTGTATGGGAATTTTCACATATAAGTAATCTCCACTCAACAAGCAAAAACTCTACTAAATCATGAAGAGTATAATAAGCAAGAATAACATTATATAGTGTGCCACATCAATATGGTTTGACAAATACTCTGGTAGTTCAAAAACACCAACCAAGCCTTCTCATCAAATCCAGGTGGTTTGATGTTTCAAGCCCAAGGGTACAACAACTTAAAGGAGGGGAGTGATAAAAAAGTAAATAGCTACAAGCTCTTCTAAGAGATCTATCCATTAAAAAGGAAAGTGGATAATATGGAGAATCTAAGGGATCTATCCCCAAAAAAAAGGTGGATAATATGGAGAAACACAACACAACTGTAAGAATGCAATCATAAATGGAATAATAATTAAGAAAATCCTGCAAAAGGTGGCATCTAACCACAAGCAGAACTCTTAAGAAAAGTAAACAATGCAGAGGTAGCATCTAACCACAAGCAGAACTCTTAAGAAAAGTAAATAATGCAGAGTAAACAAAATTGTATGGTGTAATATAGATCGTAATTACGTTCGTCAAGTCAGAAGAGAAGAATATTTAAAAAGGGTCATAAAAGATAAAGATATTTAGAATGGCAGGAACCCACCTGAAAGACAAATCTCTCATCCATACCCTCAACGGATAGTAGACCTTTCATCCGATATATGTCATCACTACGTTCCAGCAACAATGTACCCAACCACATATTGGCCTGCAGTAGATATAGGAACAGTTAGAGAACTCTTATAGAATCAGTTGTTGCTGATCCAACGTACAGAAACATTTTTTTTAAATCAAGAAACAGATTCCTCCAACAGGTAGTATGAAATGGAGGAAAAGGTAAAGAAAATACTTTCATCTCATTCAGAGATCACAGTGCTCAGCTTAAAGTTCTGTAGTGGAAGTTTTTGACAAGAATTGTAAAGATAATTAAAGGAAAACATATCCATAAAAACAAGTGCAAGAACCTTAAAACCAACCTTCTCAAGATCCAGCTTCCCCTCACAAACTATGCTAACGGAAGAAACACCAGGATCATGGGTGTGATCATGGGCATGGTGATGTTCTGCATGCCACAATGTCAAAACACATTAATGTTCTTGTCATTGTGCATAGGGAGACCATCTACTTTTCCTACTGAAATTTAGAAGACTAAAAGAGACTTACCGTGTTTATGTTCATGTTTGTCATCATGATGATGATGGTGATCGTGGTCGTGGTCGTGATCATGATCATGATCGTGACTGGCGTGGTCTTCCTTTGATTCTTCAGCATTGACAACACTCTCGATCCTGGCAATGTCCCAACTCCCAATTGAAGTTACTCAATAAATTCCAAGGATACAGATATGCTCGTAAAATTTATGAACATACAGATAAGAAAGCATCATGCAAAGAAACCAGAAAACATTGGGAATCAACAATAATGCAAAAAAGGGTAGCCCGATCAAGTGTTGAAGCCAAATACAAGGCAATGGCTCATACTATGTGTGAGCTAACTTGGTTGAAACATCTTCTTCATGAGTTGGGTTTTGATGTGAATCCTTCGATGCACTTGTACTGTGATAATCAGGCGGCTATCCACATAGCCTCTAACCCAGTCTCTCATGAGCATACAAAACATATTGAAGTGGACTGTCACTTTGTTAGAGAAGGTTATATGTGGTGATGTCTCTACTCCGTATGTGAAGTCTTCATACCAGCTTGCAGATTTGTTCATAAAAGCACTCTTCAAGGCACGCATGGATTTTATTTGTTTCAAGTTGGAGCTTTATGATGTCTATGCTCCAACTTGAGGGCGGGGTGTTGGTATACTTCTGTATGGAGGGCATTTCTGTCCTTTTCTATCTTACTTCTAACAATATAAGGGTCCTAGTGAGTACAACCCAACTGGATCGACCATTTCTGCTTTCTCTCTAGAATCCTCAACTTCTCCTTCTCTTTTCTCTCCAAAACCCTAATCTAAACAACAATTTTGATGAGTCATGAAAGTTATTGGACGACGTACAAATATAGTTCACTAGTCTAATGATTAGGATCAACCAATTGGTATGATTTGGGCCTATGGTTCGTCCAAGAGGTATGCCATGTGTACACATTTGATTGATGATAGCAGACTATATTACTTAGCCCTTTAGATGTGACCCTCATGCGATTTCACCTCTTTATCAAATCTGATCCAGGATAACTCATTCTATTATGATCAAATGATAACACCAATAAAACAAGGTAGAGCTGTTCTGATGGAGTTGGTTCTCAAAATGACGAGTCAGGGTCTGATTGCTTAAAACAAGAGGTGTTGCACCCAGTAAGCTGGACGTGCAAGAAACAAAAAACTATGGCCAAATCTAGCATTGAAGCATAGAAAAAGGGTAAGGTTTCTAATATAGGCGACATTATGTAGACTAATTTGTCATAAAATCAACCTAAGAAGCAGTTGTGGTGATGTGTATTGCCTCCAATTTGGTTTTCCAGGAGCATACAAAGCACATCGAGATAGGCCATCACTCCCTGATATTCAGCTTCTTGCCACCATTTAACCATGAGATCTCGTTGAGTCATCCTAAGAAGAACGTAACCTATACTTTGCAACACGATAGAAATCATCTTATGTACCCATATGTCATGTCCCATCGTGGGTGAACAGAACTCCAAGTGGGGAGACTTTATTGGGAGGAAATACACTCCACTACAAAGAAGTATACCCATATTTCATGTTCCGTCATGACTACTTATAAATGCCCTTTGTTCCAGTTGAATACATGTGAAAAATATCATCAAAAATTGAATTACAGCATGGCTGCTCCTTATGCTTTGAGCATTAATAGATTAGGAAATTTAAGGTGCCCTTTTAGTAGTACACTCCATAGCAGTACATGGGCTGCACATGCATAACGCTAGAAATTATCCAATGAATTCCACATAATAGATTTTCTAGGCCAAAGTGCTCTACAATCAAGAAATTAATAGGTTTCATATAACCATCAATGGAGCACAAGGTTAATCAATTAATCAAGAATAAAACATTCAAAGCAATTATGTAAGTACTTACTGCAGCATCATAAGGTGCAAGTCTTACTTTATGCATCTGGCATGCATTAACATATGAATAGCAAAAGCAAACGTCTAGAAACAAATGTAAAGCTTGGAAATATTAAGCATCACTGTGTGGAAATCCTGAGATGGTAAAAAGTAATAAAAAAAATTACAAATCCAATTTCAAAGCATGGAGAGCATAATGCACACAGCAAGTCCTTGCTCAAAATCAAATCAACCACAAATTATAAAACCGTTATTCCATTTCTCAGAAATTTTAGCCACTGAATCCCCTGCAACAGTGAGAAGAGAAAGAAATGAAACCTCTCTAAATCAAAGCCTCCAATCCCAAGAACATAATCCAAATCAACTTTGCCAAACTTGGTTCGCTTTAGATGCGCCATGCGATTAATGTTCTGTAGCCAGTGACAGTTCAATGCATCAATTAAAAAAAGCAAATCAAAATATGAAAGTGAGGATACAAAGAATAGAAGGCACAATTAAGTAAGAAAGAAGTTAGAATTCTAACCTTTATCCGCAGAATCAAGGAATCAATTTCTGGCTCACCAACAAGGTCAGTCTAGCAACAATGCAGATAAGTCCATCAGTCCAGCTTTAGAGCAACAAATTTCACATCTCATAGAAAACTTTATCACACATCGTAATGTAATGCTTAGCCAAACAACTTAAAACATAATAACGTTTGTTCTAAGAAAGAACAGAAAGCACAACAGCAGTAGATAGAAGCACTCCTCAGTGGGCAGGGTAGCATATGGAGTTTTCACAGCCCAACCCATGTCGTTGGAACGGTGTTGGCTTAAGTTCAATTCAGAGGCTCACAAACAGAGAATGGGCTTCAAATCACAACCCAGTAAAAGGTGAGGGCCTGGTAATTTTAATGGTCCAGGCTTGGGCTGACCAAGGTCTAGCTAATTGAAACCAACTCCAAAGTGCAACAAACATATAACCAATAAACTGTACCTTGTTAACTATAATGCGGTCTGCATAAGCAATTTGCTCAATTGCCTCATTGACTACTCCTTTGGGCTTAACCTCATCCAGGTGAAAATCGGCATGTTTTGCATCAACCAACGTAACAACGCCATCCAGCTTCACATCGTTGAAAACGTTATCCTCAGCATAAAATGTTTGGATGATTGGTGCCGGATTTGCTAAGCCTGCAAAGTTGCAAAAGAACCTTAGAAGGTACAAGGAATACTTGGAAAAAGCTTGACAATTATCTGCCTCAGAAGTCAGAAACTTGGAACTACAATAGCAAGTTGGATTGAATGAATGGAATCTGATGGAGAAACCTAAATAAAACTTCACAGGATATATCTTAAAGTTGTTCTTACACAAACCCACATTACAAGGAGAATGATTCATCATGAAAAATCAATCAAGAATGGTTTTGCGTATTTCCAAGAATTTCATAATGCCAGCAGCACCTAATCCAAACTGTAAACAGTGAATTTTAGGGATGATATCTCAGCAGCTTTTGTTGCTAGGTCAGCACCACAACAGTCAGCCCACACAGCGCCACATGGGTGCTGCATTGATAGCACTGACCACATGGCAAGCAGTGTATCTCGCCAAGTGACCCCCTTTTTTTATATAAACATGGACCTTCTCCACAGTTCCCGCCCGTGGGGCCATGGCCTTGAGTCTTATGCTGCTTGACAAAAGCGGTTTAAAGAGGGCTCATTGATACGGTAGCCAAGAGGCTAAGGAGACAGCTGACAAGCCCTGGCTATTAGAAAGGCTGAGCAGGAGCCCTAAAATAGCATAGGCACTCACACGGAGTTTGCAATCTACACCAACATAAGGCAACATACTCAGAGCGGTCCGCAGTCTTTGAGGCGCCTTTTGCCCCACTGATGGCAAGAAAGCCACACCCTATAGACAATAGAAAGACAATCTAAACCGGAAGAGATGATGGGCACATCCCATGAATACCAAGCTCTCCCATTATGAGCACTCATCCTTCTAACTAATGAAGAAGAGAATACAGTCTCTAGGGGTCTCCCTCAGCTCACCCTCTCACCAGCCTCTACTTCTCCCCCTTCTCCAGCAGAGCAGCATCGGCCAAGTGGGTATGATCTTGGTCCACCTCCTCGCTTTAACTCACATATCACTTCCCTAACCTCCATAACATCTACACATACTATTTCCAAGTATTTTCTTATACAACCTTATCCACCATCTGTGACCCAGTTAGACAAAAAATAACTGAAGAACAAAGAGAAAACAAGAAAAGAATTCAGTTCTTTTTCTGCAACTCTGTTTTTATGTTGTCCACGTTTTCTTTATTCTTCTTCTTCTTCGTCCTGTTCTGTTTTCAGAAAAATAAGTTCACGTTTTCTTCTTCTCTATGCATTGCTGTCCACGTTACTTTCAGCCATATTCTATTCTTCTTGTTCTTCTTTATGCTGTTCACATTTTCTTCCTCTTGTTCTTCTTCTTTATGCTGTCCACGTTTTTTTTGTTTTTTTTACTACACATATTTAAAATTTTAAATTCTAATCTACCTAAAAAATGCGTGCGCGCGAGGCTTACGCCTCAAGGCTTTGGCTAGTGAAGCGCCTCGCCCCACGCCTTAGCGTTTAAAAACATTGCAGCAGACAACATATAGTAGCTTCATTCTCATAAGTCATATCTATCAGAATAAACGCTCACGTTATGTAATCCGCAAGTGAACAGCAGACAATATTTAGTAGCTTCATTCTCATATGTATTACAATAAAAGAAAAAAATAAATGTGGATACATCAAATTTATGTAATCAGCAAATGTCAGGGTTCATTAGCCTAAAAGCATATCTTTGCACTAGAATTTTGAGGAATGGAGATAAATACCAACACTTGATGCAACATATACTGCCAATATATACTTAATGCAGCATAATTTGGACAGTAACAGTAACAGTGGTGCTGAACACAATAACATACTCAGAATGTCCATTCGTAAATGGTCACATACCCATAATAAAACAGACATCTGATGAGTAAATTTTCTAAACAATGGTGTATCCTTATCATACAACTTAAAAAGCATTAACTACTGTGGGAACACACTGCCTACCTGTAGTCTCTATTACAATATGATCAAACTTCCCTTTCTTCTTAGCTACCAATTCTGAAATCATCCGAACAAGATCACCCCTCACAGTGCAGCAGAGACAACCATTATTGAGCATAACTATGTCCTCGGCCCCAGTAGTTTTCGCAGCAACTAAAGAACCATCAATATCCACTTCACCAAACTGCAAGTTCAACAGAAAAAAAAAAAAATTAATAGTTAAATTGTACTTTTAAGCTCATAATCTAGATATAGATATGGATACGATCACTGGTATGGGAAACTGGGATACGACTCTTCATTTCCTGAAACTCAGAACTAGGATACAGATATGGGAATTCCATCCGATATGTTCATACTATGTCTTAGTTTTTTTAGCTAAATATCTTAGTTTAATAATTAAATCATGCCAAATACAACGAAATTTCTAAATTTTCGAAGTTACTTGTCATAAAATTTCTTATTATACACTACTTATATCTTCCTATTGACATTAGGAATGAGGAAATTGTTGGGAATTCAGAAAATACAAGATAGCATGAAATGAGAAATCGGTATATATATATATATAATAGCTCATAACCCGTTTGATAGTCACTTCTCACACGTATCTGCTTAAAATTTCCACACTAAATATTATATGTTACTGAAATAAAAATAAAAACACTCGAGAGAGTATTCAACTTTTATGCCAAAGAAGAGCCCTAAAAAGTTATTAAACCATAATTGATTGTATCAAGACAAAATAGTGAACCATTAAAAATCTAACCCCTACCTCGTTCTCAATCACTGCTATGCGCTTTCCATGATCAGCAGTCAAAATATGATTAAGTAAGGTTGTCTGTTCCAATCAAAACCATATAGAAGCAGTTAGTGACAAGGCCAGCTTAGCAATCAATGTAAAGCATGACTTCAAATAACAACTACAAATTAGGCTACAGTGAACAATACTACATGTTTATTGCAAACCTAAAGAGCTTCTCCACAGACCCACTTTGCTAAAATGTTCTAACACACCAAACATTTTGGTACAAAATCAATAGTACAAAATATGATTTTTTTGGGTATCTGTGTAATCTCTGCTGAGTCACTTGAAAATGCAAGGTCTGATATATCAGTTTCAACATCAATTTTAGTCCTGGCCAAAATCAAACTGAATCCCAAAATTCCGAAATGCTGCAAATTTGTATAAGCATCAAAATCGGTCGAAACCTCGTAACATTTAAATTTAAAACCTTACCATGAATGAGCTCGACACAGAATTCAACATGACAAAGTACGAATCAAATGGTAATAAATGATGCTTTAAGAACACTTAAAATCTTATAGAAATGAGTAAAAAAGGTATTGTATCAGAATACCTTTCCAGAACCTAAGAACCCAGTAATTATTGTTGCAGGAATTCGATCATCCGGAGGGATTTTCGTAAAAACATCAGAACTCTCGCTCTGCGTCGTCGCCGCTGCCGCTGTAAATCTACGAACGCGTCTCCCCGATAGCGATGAATTCGATACCAGTTTTCCATCGATTGAAGATGTTCGAAGAGTACGAGAAGGACGAACTCTGGTTCTCCATAGTAGAGGGAGGAGTGTGTTCTGAACCCTAGGCTTGTTTGCCTGTCGCGTCAGTAGTCCAACAAAAGTCGTCGCTAAATCCATCGACATTGTAGCCATGGCTCCTGAGTAGACAGCAGCGAGAGGTTTTGGGTTTTAGATTTTTTTTCTGAGAGGGTTCTTATCCGGAATTTCTGCGCTAGGTTTCAATAAAACGAGTAAAATTTTGAGAGATGATTTTCCTTCGTGCGAAAGGTAGCCTGGTCTGTCACTGCAGACTTCTTCCTGTGTTAAGACAGATCTCCTTGCCACCTTGGATGCTCACTAGCGAATCTGGACCCTCCATCTAATATATGATCACCTGGATAGGCCACGTGGAGATTCTCTGGTTCTACAATGTATACTACTTCCTCCTTCCTCCTTCCTCCTTCTGCACGACAATTCCTGAATTTTCAAAATCTTAAAATAGACACAAAAAGTGAAAAGAACCTTCTCTTTTTGCCACGTGGCCTAACAGAGGGCAATTGGGGGAGTAGAACTTTGCTGACAGACCACAGTATGAGCCAAGTGGCACACTCTTAGAGACCACCAACCGTATGGATGTTTGGTTTTTAAGAGTTTGATTGGAGGAATTTTTATGGGTTAGATTTTTAATCGGAATTTGAGCATTATTTGAGGTTACGTGGGGTACAAAGATCCAAAGGTTTGAAATCAGTACTCAGGCTGATTTTTGGTAAGTAACGCCACCTAGGGATGGGAAAAATATCCATATGGTCAGTGGTCTCAAGAATATGCCACGTGGTTCATATCGTGATGGATGTCGGTCAGCAAAGTTCTACTCCAATTGAACTGAAGCTTGCCACATGGACGAGTGAAGTGGTCTAATATGCTCACTTTTGGCACCCACCACTTCATCTCACAAGTAAATTTTTGCTGAACTAGGCTTTCGCTGAGGCATTCGTGGGATGAATAAAAACAGACCACCCACTATATGAGCCACGCGGTACATTTTTAGAGGACACTACTGATCTTATGGATGTTTGGTCAATCTCTAAGTGGACCTACAAACCAAAAATAAACTTGATTAGTGATTCCCAAGTGTTGGATTGGAGTACCTTTTAGGTAAGAAATAGTTTCATGGGTTGATTTTAACAGTGGGAAGCCGTGTTCTAGATGATTCTAGATGATTCTGCTTACTTTCATATCATAAAACTGATGTCTTAGCTAAACATGGTGCCTTTGCAGGATTCAAACTCTGTTGTGTCACCCCAGAGTACAGGCCTCGTGAGTTTTGGCAAGCATGGTTCTTCTGGATGATTCTATTCCCTTCTAATATCACATCTCGTTGGCCTACCAGACAGAGACGTGATTTGGACTGGCCACCAAAGCCTCGGTGCACCAGCGTAGATCCGACTGCATCGGCTGAGTGAATGTTTGAATCTAGGCTTCTTCTTCTCTTCTCTTCTCTTCTTCTTTCTTTCTTTCTTTCTTTCTTTCTTTTTTTTTTTTTTTTTTTTTTTTTTTTTTTTTTTTTTTTTTTTTTTAAGGCTTTGTTATCTATCAATCTGCACCATCCAAATTGTGGGGTAATCCTTGTTGAGCCACACATTTTGGTAACGGTCCTTGTGGAGGTGTAATTAAAAAAGAATAAGAAGAAGAAAAACCTTTGGGTCGTGCTCCAATGACAGCCCTAAAATGACATGCTCCAGTTAGGACACAATATAAGCCACGTGGCATACGATTAGAGGACTCTGACCGTATGGATGTTTGACCAATCCCTAGGTGGACCTACAAACCGAAAATTAGCCTGATTAGTGATTTCTAGAGATTGGATCTTTGTACATCAAATACTGCTCAAATTCCCACAGTTGAGATCAATCCATGAAAATAAGTCCAATCCAACGCCTATAAATCACTAATCAGGCTGATTTTTGCTTTGTAGGTCCACTTAAGGATGGGCCAAAAATCCATACGGTCAGAGTCCTCCAAGAGTATGCCACGTGGCTCATATTGTGTCCTGTAACCGGAGCATGTCATTTTAGGGCGGTAATTGAATCCTAAGCAAAAACCTTTTAGCAAGTTTTTGCAACTGACCAAAATGCCCCTGTATTAATTCTAAACTCAACATGTTATATATATATATATACTAGTAAATGGACCGTGCCCACGGCACTCTCCGACAAAAGCGTTTGAAAAAATTGGGTGCCTTCGGCCCTCAAACGGTATAACGGACTGGGGCATTACCGTTTTTTCCATTATAACGGATTGTAACGCACAAAGTGAAAAATGGGAAAATAACATAAATAACAAAAAAATAACGGTGTTAAAATTCAAATTTTGAATTTCACATTTTTAATAAATTGAGGTCAAATGAGTGGGAGTGAATGAATAAATGAGGGGGATTGAGTGGCTGAAATCTAACCGTCCACATTAGACGGATGGATTTGATTTCAACCACTCTTTATCTTATGAAGCAGGATAAGATAAGAGAATACAACTGAGTTGTTTTGTTATAAGTGTGAGTAGCCCGTGCCCATGGCACTCTCCGGCAAAGTGTTTGTCAAAATTGGGTGGGAGTTAATCTCAACCATTGATATGAAGCATAGTGGATCTCAGCCACTCATTATTGAAACCGTATAAGATAAGAGGGGTATAAGACAACCACTGTCATTTGTTATATACTAGTAAATGACCCGTGCCCACGGCACTCTCTGACAAAAGCATTTGCAAAAATTGGGTGCCTTCAACACTCAAACGGTGTAACGGACTGGGGTGTTACAGTTTTTTCCATTATAACGGTTGTTATAACGGATTGTAAAGCACAGAGGGAGAAATGGGAAAATAACAGAAATAACAAAAATTAACGGTGTTGAAATTTAAATTTTGAATAAATTGAGGTCAAATGAGGCGGATTGAGTGGCTGAAATCTAACCATCCACATTAGATCGATGGATTTGATCTCAACCACTCTTTATCTAACCGTCCACATTAGATGGATGGATAAGATAAGAGAATACAACTGAGTTGTCTTGTTATATGTGTGGGTGGCCCGTGCCCGCGGCACTTTCCGACAAAGTGTTTGTCAAAATCAGGTGGGAGTTAATCTCACCCATCGAGAAGAAGCTTAGTGAATTTCAGCCACTCATTATTGAAGCCATATAAGATAAGAGGGGGTATAAGAAAACCAGTCACTTGTTATATTGATAGTGGGTGGCTCGTGCCCTAGGCACTCCCAATCAAAGCATTTTCCAAAATCAGGTGAGTTGTCTTGTTATATGCGTGGGTGGCCCGTGCTTGCGGCACTTTCGACAAAGTGTTTGTCAAAGTCGGGTGGGAGTTAATCTCAGCCATCGATATGAAGCATAGTGGATCTCAACCACTCATTATTGAAGCCATATAAGATAAGAGGGGGTATAAGAAAACCACAGTCACTTGTTATATTGATAGTGGGTGGCCCGTGCCCTCGACACTCCTCGTCAAAGCATTTGCCAAAATCAGGTGAGTGGCTGAGATCCACCGTCCATTTGGGGGATAAGATCTCGGCCCTTCTTTGTTGAAAGAGATAAGAGGGGGTATAAGAAGGGAGACAACTTCCATGTTTTGTTATATAGATAGATAGTGGGTGGCCCATGCCCACGACACTCTCCAACAAAGCGTTTGCCAAAATCGGGTGTGAGTAGCTGAGATCTGATATTCGCTCAAAAGTGCTTATTTTAAGCAATTATCCTTTTAGTGTTATTGCATTCTCCAATGTAAAATGCTCTATTTATCTACTTTTCTACGTAAAAGTCTCTTCTGTTGCGTAGAACACACTTTTCTGGACGAAATGGTATATTTGCATGCATTAAACACATTTTCGGATATCTAGATATAAAGTCGTTATGAGTTAAGCCTCATTACGTGCATTTCGTTATTGCAGGAAACCTGAGTGGACGATTCTCGAGACTTGCGGGCCCACGATCAACCACAAAAGTCTAATATCAAAGCTTAAAGAGCCAACATGTTATGACTAGAAGATACAGGCCAAGTACGGGTCAAGTCAGAGGATCACGGAGTTGGTCCAAAGAACCAAGAGAGATGGAGAGCCGATGACCAAGAGATGGACCAAAGTAGTCGAAGCCACATAAAATGAGAAGAAAATGATAATCTGCTCTGCTGGCGAAGCCCGAGAAGATAACATATTAAAAACTAGGGTTCCAGATCCTCCGCCAGCAGTTATCTCTATAGTCTGTAGAGTTTTCTCTCTCATCTCTCCTATTTCTCTCTCGTCTCTCTTCATCTCCCTATACATCACCACCTGATCCTCAGATCTACTGACCTAACCTCAGAACTCCTGCCTGTTGGCTCTGTCTCATCTCCCTTGGCTTTCTGACCATTGGATCTTCCATCGGACCGTTGGATCTTTCACCAAACCGTTGGATCTCTCTAGATCCGTCATTCTTCAAATCAGGGTCCCAATCCAGTCACCATCCATCCGATCGTCATCAAATTGTCTGTCACATCATCTTGTGAGACGATGGACATCATCAATCCATGTGGGCCAGTAGCAGGGCCCATCATCATCGACTCGTGGCCCAGCCATTTAGTGGACCCCGAGATTTTAAAATGCTTTAAATCAATATTTATAAATAAAAAAGGGGGGTCCACTAAATGGGGAAATTCCCCACAGAAAAAAATATATATTGAAAACTAGGGTTCCAGACCCTCCGCCAGCAGTTATCTCTATAGTCTGTAGAGTTTTCTCTCTCATCTCTCCTATTTCTCTCTCGTCTCTCTTCATCTCCCTATACATCACCACCTGATCCTCAGATCTACTGACCTAACCTCAGAACTCCTGCCTGTTGGCTCTGTCTCATCTCCTTTAGCTTTCTGACCATTGGATTTTCCATCGGACCGTTGAATCTTCCACCAAACCATTGGATCTCTCTAGATCCGTCGTTCTTCAAATCAGGGTCCCAATCCAGTCACCATCCATCCGATCGTCATCAAATTGTCTGTCACATCATCTTGTGAGACGATGGACATCATCAATCCATGTGGGCCAGTAACAGGGCCCATCATCATCGACCCGTGGCCCAGCCATTTAGTAGACCCCGAGATTTTAAAATGCTTTAAATCAATATTTATAAATAAAAAAGGGGGGTCCACTAAATGGGGAAATTCCCCAATTTATTTCAAAAATTCCCATTTTCCATTAAAGGAAAGTGGGAGCTTTTAAAAAGAGAAGAGAAGGGTTCGTTTGAACCCTAATCCCCCTCCCATCTCTTAAAATCCTTCCCCCATTCTCCTCTCCTTCGTTCCCCCACGCTCTACCCTTATATATATATATATATTATTTCAAAAATTCCCATTTTCCATTAAAGGAAAGTGTGAGCTTTTAAAAAGAGAAGAGAAGGGTTCGTTTGAACCCCTAATCCCCCTCCCATCTCTTAAAATCATTCCCCCATTCTCCTCTCCTTCGTTCCCCCACGCTCTACCATTCTTATTCGCTGTTTCTCCTTCATCTTCTTCACCTTCTTCATCTTCTCTACCCCCTACCGGAGTTGCAGCCTGCAACTCCGGTTGCCATCGCCTGTGTGCTGTTGTGAGCACCACCAGCACCCCCTGCTCACCTCGCCAATGCCTCCCATGTTTTCGAATGCCCACTCCAATAGCCATCACTGCCTGCTCCATCACTCACCGCACAAACCTCTGCCACCTCCGAAGATCCACCACCGTTGCCTCCTTCACCTACTCCATCGCCCCAAACCGTCCTGCCCCCCCTTGTTTTCTCAAGAAAGAAAAGAAAAACCAAAAAAGAAGAAGAGAAAAGAAGAAGAACGAGAGTAGGAGGAGGTCTGCACCTCCTCTATCGCTCAGCCCCCCCCCCCCCCACCGCCTCCTTACCGGACTGGATCATCCACCACCATTGCTGCTGCTTGTGTGCCTCTAAAAGGCAAGCCTTCACTTGCAGTGGCCGGATCGCCCTCCATTAGCGCCGTCCAAGACCAGCCAACACCGCCTCCTCCTTCTTGGTCACCTGCTGTGCATACCGCCCACCTTTGCTCCATCATCCTCTCCACCTTTGCCGGCCGTTAGACGCTCAAGCACCAGCCTGCAAGAGCACCTCAAACATCCATTCATTGTCCACCTGCCAGTCCACTGTTGGACCGCCTACACCTCCGCCCAACACCTCCATCTCCGCCTCAAACAGGTGCACCCTCTTCCATTACCGTACCTGTATGCAACCCTCATCTCGAGCCTGAAACCACCGATCTATCTCCACCAATCTCAAACGTGGATAGCATCTACCTCTCCCCTTTCACCCATGGCCACATCGCACGCTCTCCACCATTCAAAGCACCACCAGCAAGGTACTTCCACATCCAACCGGTGTTCCCATCCACATTGCTGCATGCAACTCCGAAAACCACCTGCAAGTGCATCGGCCAAATCTCTATGACCCAAAGGCCAACTACCACTTCATGACCATTGGATCTCTTTTGAGAACCAGCAGTCATGAACGTTTGGGAGTGGTTTAGTTCATTTTCTCTCTCTTTTGGTCCTTAATTTCCACTTTCTCTTTCATCTTGTTCTCTCTTTGGACTCTTTCTCTCTCTAGCCTTTCTAGTTACCACGTTTTCTAGTGAAGCTTTATTTTATTTTTCCTTGAGTTATTATGATAAATTTTAAGATTATAAGCATTGTAATTTCTTTGATTTTCAATAAAGTCAGTTTGGAGTTAATGAATTTTACTTTCGATACTTGATGCAAATGTTAGTTTACCATGGTTAAAATTCCCTTTTGATCCGCTTACTTTTATGTTGTTAGTGATTAGTAATGATCTCTTCAATTTCAAAAAGCGTGTTTTAATCATCTTTTCACCATTCTCATCTCTCCATCCATCAATTTCTGTAATATTTTCCGTCATTTCATGTTCGTTATTGCGCTCATCTGACTAAACCCGAGTGCGGATCGACATCCGACACGAAGCCCTGTACAACTCTAAATCTTGCAGTTAAAATATTGGATAATTTACAAATGTGTTGATTCTAGGGTTTCCATTACCAACGACACGGAAAAACCCTAGTTTCAAGATCCACCATCTATTTTGGGGATAAGATCTTGGCCCTTCTTTGTTGAGACAACTTCCCTGTTTTGTTATGTACTAGTGGGTGCCCCGTGCCATCGGCACTCCTCGACAAAGAATTTGCCAAAATCAGGTGAGTGGCAGAGATCCATCGTCTATTTGGGGGAGGATTAGATCTCGGCCCTTCTTTGTTGATGCTTATAAGAGGAGGTATAAGTAGGGAGACAACCAATGTATTTTGTTATATAGAATAGTAAATGGCCCGTGCCCACGGCACTCAATCTCCGACAAAAGCGTTTGCAAAAATTGGGTGCCTTTGGCACTCAAACGGTATAACGAACTGAGGCGTTACCATTTTTCCATTATAACGGCTTTTATAACGGATTGTAACGCATAGAGGGGGAAATGGGAAAATAACAGAAATAACAAAAAATAATGGTGTTGAAATTCAAATTTTGAATAAATTGAGGTCAAATGAGGCGGATTGAGTGGCTGAAATCTAACCGTCCACATTAGATCGATGGATTTGATCTCAACCAATCTTTATCTAACCGTCCACATTAGATGGATGGATAAGATCAGAGAATACAACTGAGTTGTCTTGTTATATGCGTGGGTGGCCCTTGCCCGCGGCACTTTTCGACAAAGTGCTTGTCAAAATCGTGTGAGAGTTAATCTCAGCCATCGATATGAAACATAGTGGATCTTAGCCACTCATTATTGAAGCCATATAAGATAAGAGGGGGTATAAGAAAATCACAGTCATCACTTGTTATATTTTTTGTGGGTGGCCCGTGCCCTCGGCACTCCGTCAAAGCATTTGCCAAAATCAGGTGTGAGTGGCTGAGATCCACCGTCATTTGGGGAAAAGATCTTGGCCGTCTTTTGTCAAAATAGATAAGAGGGGGTATAAGTGGGGAGACAACTTCCCTGTTTTGTTATATAGATAGTGGGTAGCCAGTGCCCACGGCACTCTCCAACAAAGCGTTTATCAAAATTGGGTGTGAATGGCTGAGATCCACCATCTATTTGGGGGATAAGATCTCAGCCCTTCTTTGTCTAAATAGATAAGAGGGGGTATAAGAGGGGGAGACAACTACCCAGTTTTGTTATATACTAGTGGGTGCCCCGTGCCATCGGCACTCCTCGACAAAGAATTTGCCAAAACCAGGTAAGTGGCGGAGATCCACCGACCATTTGGGGGAGGATTAGATCTCAGCCCTTCTTTGTTGATGCTTATAAGAGGAGGTATAAGTAGGGAGACAACCAATGTATTTTGTTATATAGAATAGTAAATGGCCCATGCCCATGGCACTCTCCGACAAAAGCATTTGCAAAATTTGGGTGCCTTCGGCACTCAAACGGTATAACGGACTGGGGCGTTACTGTTTTTTCCATTATAACGGATTGTAACGCACAGAGGGAGAAATGGAAAAATAACAGAAATAACAAAAAATAACGGTGTTGAAATTTAAATTTGAATAAATTGAGGTCAAATGAGGCGGATCGAGTGGCTGAAATCTAACCGTCCACATTAGATCGATGGATTTGATCTCAACCATTCTTTATCTAACTGTCTACATTAGATGGATGGATAAGATAAGAGAATACAACTGAGTTGTCTTGTTATATGCGTGGGTGGCCCATGCCCGCTGCACTTTCCGACAAAGTGTTTGTCAAAATCGGGTGGGAATTAATCTCAGCCATCGATATTAAGCATAGTGGATCTCAGCCACTCATTATTGAAGTCATATAAGATAAGAGGGGGTTTAAGAAAACCACAGTCACTTGTTATATTGATAGTGGTGCCCGTGCCCTCGGCACTCCCCGTCAAAGCATCCCCGACAAAGCATTTCGCCAAAATCAGGTGTGAGTGGCTGAGATCCATCATCTATTGGGGGATAAGATCTCGGCCCTTCTTTGTTGAAACAGATAAAAGGGGGTATAAGAGGGGGAGACAACTTCCCTGTTTTGTTATATACTAGTGGGTGCGTGCCATCGGCACTCCCCGACAAAGAATTTGCCAAAATCAGTTGAGTGGCGGAGATCCACCGTCCATGTGGGGGAGGATTAGAGGAGGTATAAGTAGGGAGACAACCAATGTGTTTCGTTATATAGAATAGTAAATGGCCCATGCCCATGGCACTCTCCGACAAAAGCGTTTGTAAAAATTTGGTGCCTTCGGCACTCAAACGGTATAACGGACTGGGGCGTTACCATTTTTTCCATTACAACATCTGTTATAACGAATTGTAACGCACAGAGGGAGAAATAGTAAAATAACAGAAATAACAAAAAGTAATGGTGTTGAAATTCAAATTTTGATTAAATTGAGGTCAAATGAGGCGGATTGAGTGGCTGAAATCTAACCATCCGCATTAGATCGATGGATTTGATCTCAACCACTCTTTATCTAACCGTCCACATTAGATGGATGGATAAGATAAGAGAATACAACTGAGTTGTCTTGTTATATGCGTGGGTGGCCCGTGCCCGCAGTACTTTCCAACAAAGTGTTTGTCAAAATCTGGTGGGAGTTAATCTCAGCCATCGATATGAAGCATAGTGGATCTCAGCCACTCATTATTGTAGCCATATAAGATAAGAGGGGTATAAGACAACCACTGTCACTTGTTATATAGATAGTGGGTGGCCAGTGCCCACGTCACTCTCCAACAAGGCGTTTGTCAAAATTGGGTGTGAATGGCTGAGATCCACCATCTATTTGGGGGATAAGATCTCAACCCTTCTTTGTCTAAATAGATAAGAGGGGGTATAAGAGGGGGAGACAACTTCCCTGTTTTGTTATATATATATATATATATTTTATTGGGGCCTTTTTGGAGAAAAAACGGCAAAATTTGGAGTCTCGTGTGATACAATAGTAAGGATATTCGTTGTCTTCAACCTGGACCCATTTGTAGCTACCTCGCTTATCTTTAAAAAAATAAAAAATAAAAACCAGGATTTGTGGTCGCGGTTGGCCACAATCAAAATCCAACATTTGGATGCTCAGAGACAACTTAACCTGACCATGATAAACACTCTTTTGAAATTTGTCTTTTTCAAAATGATGATCCAAACTGTACTTTTATGTTTTTTTCTTTTTTGTAAATGCCAAGAATTGCATAATTCATTAGGATCATACACGTGTCAATCATAACATGCATCTAGTAGACCAACCTTCGGAGGGGACAAGTACAATATAATCATTTATTTGTTCATTAAATATCCCTCTCTACCATGAACCAAAAAAGTCCATTAAATGCCTTGTCAACGTACTCACTCATTCTCATGCTGTTAATACATTTTAAATGTAGGGTCGGGCTCCATTGACAAATCTAAAATGATAGATAAAATGACAAGGACACAATACAAGCCACGTGGCACACTTTTACACGACTCTGACCATATGGATGTTTGTCTTATCCCATAGTGGACCTACAAACCAAAAATCAGCCTGATTAGTGATTTATAGGCTTTGGATTGGACTTATTTTCATGGGCTGATCTCAACTGTGGGAATTTGAGGTACAAAGATGCAACACTTATAAATCACTAATCAGGCAGATTTTTGGTTTGTAGGTCCACCATGGGATAGGAAAAACATCCGTACGGTCAGAGTCCTGTAACAGTGTGCCACGTGGCTTATATTGTGTCTTTGGCATATTAGATTTCTCACCGGAGCCCCACCCTTAAATATAACCCTTTGATAAATAATTACTTTTCTTTGCCATCATTTTTATTTCAATACAACCTCTTGCTAACAGTTAATTTACTTACCATGCCTTTATTTTCACATTTCTAAAATAGTTCTTTAATAACAATTACTGATATTTGCCCAATCTAAAGTACATGCGAAGAAATAAAAAATATTAATAATTATTTAAAAAAAAATAGATATATGTAAAAAATATAGAAATATAAAAATAATTATTTAATGAATTCATTTATTAATTATAGTGATTTTCGGGAAAAAAATATTGAAATGAGAGACATTTTGGGACTAAGAGTCCAAAACATATTGGTGTAATTATAGAACAAAAGAAATAGAAAGGAAAGAAGAATTGTTGGAGATTATTTAGGAGAAGTTAGCAATGATAGTTATTAATGTGGCAATTTAATTATAGACATTTTTGCTAGAGAGTTTTGAGGGGAGAAATAAGGGAATTGGATTAGTAGGAGATGAGATTTGTTAATGTGGCATTGACACTCCATACACAACAACCCCATAAGAATTGAAACCTCCAAAAATAAAATATGAAACCCATTATTATATGTTAAATGAGAGAATTGTTGGAGTAAAATCCGATCTTGAATTTTTAAATTTTAAATATTTGTGTAATTGCAAGAAAGCCCAAAATGGAATAAAAATCGTTTCTAGAGTTTTGACTTTAAAAACCTAAAAAAATCCTCTAGTTTGAGTCAAATTCGTTCATAAAGGTTCATATGGCTTTGAGTCCAACTAGGGATGGGCCAGGCATCCATAAGGTTAGTGGTTTCTATTAGGAATGATATTTCTGTATGGATTTTTGCTATCCCTAGGTGGGCCTGCTTACCAAAATCAGCCCGATTGGCAACTATTAGCCATTGGATTTGAATCGTTTGGGTGCAATCAGGTTTGCTGATGATAGAGAAATTATTGAGCCAACAACCTGATTTTTCTTACTATTTTTGATGATTATGGATTATGGTTGGGACTTGGGAATTGTCATGTTAAATTTCTTTCCTAAACACCAAACTTGAGCTTCCAACCTAGTAAGGCACCGACATATATCCCTAAAATGTAACTTTTATCATGTATTTGAGTTGATGAACTTTTTCCTTATTATGAAAATATCATGTGTTTCTTTCATAAGGTGTTGGAAATGAAGCTATTATTTAATGGTCAGCATAACGATTATTGTATTGAGCAATAAATTATTTTAATATGAAAAAGTTAGCAATCTTTCTAAGTAATAAAAAATTAAGAAACACGATAGGGTTGGGCTAGGGTTAGAAAATCTAGGCCAGACCTTGGGTTGGTTTGGGTTAGGGTTCACAGCCTTTAAGGTTGGGTTGGGCTAAGGTTGACCCTTAAACTGACCCAACCCACTCGAGTTTGCAGCCCTAAAAAGGATGGGGGAAGGGATTGAAAAAGGTTGAGGCGGGGTTGGAGCATCCAGAGACTGGAGGTAAGAGCCTCAGGCAATCTCCATGCTGGAAGAAGGGAAGAGAAGTTAGGGTTAGATGAGTGGGTACCAACTTAGTTGGAATATACTAAACCTGTTGTGATGCAGTTCTCTACTCTAGCTTTGAAAAGCTTGTACTGTACACTATACACATATTTTAATAATGTTATATTTTATAAGGCCCGGAACCCCTTTTTTCAGACCCCTCTCAGTGTTCACGCACTTGGCCGTGGATTTTACGAATCCAAGGACGGTTGTCAGCACCCCCAAAAGTGAAAGTAATGTGAGTTGAATCCAAGGGGCGAGCACACAAATACGAAGTGGTCAAGAAAAAAAGGGGTCCATGAGCCCGATCCATTTTATAAAGTTTGAATTTTAATTTGAGTATTTGATATTTAAAAATGTAACAGAAAACCTTAGCTCACACACAAGTGTGAGCAAAGCCAATCACACATCACAATATGAGCCACGGGGCACACTCTTAGAGGACGATGACCGTATGGATGTTTGACCAGCCCTTCAGTGGACTTGTAACCAAAAATTAGCTTGATTATTGATATCTAAGCGTTGGATTGGAGTCATTTGCACGGGTTGACTTTTACCGTAGAATTTAAAGCATTATTGACCATTATTCGGGGTACTAGATCCAAAGGTCTGACACAACTAATCTGGCTAATTTTTGTTTTGCAGGTGCAACGAGGGACTGGCCAAACATCCATACCGTCATCGTAATCTAAGAGTGCCACGTGTCTCATATTGTCGTGTGTGATCGGATATGCTCACACACAGGTGTGAGCGAAGGTTAACTCAACATCAATAGGTTCAGGCTTAATTGTGTCGGACTCGAAGACTCGAAACCCGGCCCGATTTACACCCTGATCGACAGGGGAGTCAACTTTTTCAAATTGTGGGGTATGTCGAACTTCAAAGTTTCCTAATTGTTATTATTATCACTAATAATTATGATCGTCTTATAAAAATGTCTTCGGATATCCTTATGTAACTTGTTTGGCTTCTGGTTTCTGGTTTTTCTGTGATCCTCTCTCACATAAAAATACCAGACAGACCAGAAATCCGATCAACACCGACGGCGACTTCAATCGTTTCTCTATCGTTCTAGTAAAATCCTAAAACTTGTAATTTTGATGACGGAAAGAATCAAAGGCCTCTGCTTCAGGTTCCACGAACGCGCCAATGCCTCTGATGAAATCGTCGTAATTTCTTGAAGAAATGGCATCTGAGATCGAGGTCGTTGAAGACATAGAAGGTCCAGATCGCGAGACGGTCGGTGTAGGAGAAGTTTCTGCGGAGACGCATACCGATGAGAGTCTTCGGAACGACGTGTACACGGCAGCGGCGTTCGGTGATTTGGAGAAGTTGCAGAGGTTGGTGGAGTGCGATGGTTGCTCAGTTTCTGAACCAGATAGGCTCGGGTACTACGCGTTGCAGTGGGCGGCTCTGAATAATCGGACTGCGGCCGCTCAGTATATTATCGAGGTTTGTGACCTTTATTTATGTTTGCTTTTGGGTTTTAAAATATGTGGGTTTTTTGAATTGGGTTTGCGCGATTGAAGTATTTTTGAAGTTGTATCTGAGATTTTCCAAATTGCCCCTTTGTTTTTCCTTATTTTTGGACCATTTCGGCAAGTTTAGATTGGTTGTTAATACTCCAAGCAAATGGAGGGATTCAGAATAAATGGGTTGTTTTCGTTCTTTCTTGAATTGGCAGCATGGAGCAGATGTGAATGCAGCTGATCACACAGGGCAGACGGCGCTACACTGGTGTGCTGTGCGCGGTGCAAACCAGGTTGCCGAGATATTACTTCGAGAGGGTGCTCGTGTAGATGCCGTCGATTTATATGGGTATCAGGTTTCTATTTGCCTCTTGTTCTTTTTAATGTTATTTCAATTACATTAAAAAAATTAAGTGTTTTTGAAGATTGTTTGTGGAGAGAATGGGAAATAAATTGCCACTATTGGACACAGTTATTAACTTATTATTAATGGCACACAATTTGGTTACTGGTAATTGGGGCATGGAAGCATTGACATGGAATATTGGTAGTTCAGTTGGTAAAGTTTGTGGGTGATGATACCATAGACCTGGGCTCAAAACCCGCCTTCACCGAGTTTCTGATCTCTCTAAATACAGGCTTACGTCGCCAAAAAAAAAAAAAAAAAACTCACCAACACAGGTCACTTCTTTATCTGGGTAGCAAAGCATTGTTTTGCTTGGTGGATGGTCTTGAATGGTTGTTGGTGAGTTCCAATTTATCATGGATAGAAGAGGTAGGTTGGAATTTGGTTTCGGGGTTGGCAAGGGTACCTTCTCTAGATTATGAACAAGTAGCTTGAACGTCTTGTCAAAGTGAATCTTATATCTCCAATTAATGTTCAAGCTTTTACAAAAGATGGTATCTTAGAAAGGAAGAAGTGATGAGATCAAAGATTATGTCCAATTAGCACTTGATTGGGATGAGAGCCCTTACTAAAAAAGGAAAACTAGAGGCGACTCAATAAAAGTAATACCAAAATATAGAAACATATATTGATATACAGATGATAGAGATACTTGTGAAAGTAGAATAAAAAAAAAGATCTGCCTCCAAGGAACATAACTTCTTGCTTGGATGTCCGTTTTTAGTGATCCATAAACCATTTCAAAGACCTTTTTGAGATATAAAAGACTGACTTTACACTTTTTCTTGAGCTTTTGCTACTGCAAACCTCAAAAAGTGTCTAAAAAAAGCAGTGACGAGATTAAGGATGGGATTTAGAGCAAGTATGACGTAGTACAAACTACAAGGCAAAGAAAATTTTGGAAATTATGTTTGCAGGCTTCAGACTAGGCATTTGGGTTCTATGAAGGTTATAGATGTTAGGCTGGATGATTTGGTTGATTGGAGGAAATGGAAGGACTTTAGCTTTGATACTAAAACTGATGTAGGACAAAGCAATATGAAAATAAAAACTTAATCAAATGTAAAGAAAACTTATTGAATAGGGTTGATTAGCATCATACTAATCAAATACAAAGTATTACACCTCTCATAAGCATAGTAGTGAACCATGCACATTGAGCATGGCACCCAATTTTCAGGAAATCACATCCTAAATTGACGAAGAGTCACTCTTTTCAAAAAGACAAACTTCATTCATTCTCCTCCTAAGATAGTCAGATATGGATACAAATACAATACTGTACAGAAAAAAAAGGCAACTCTCTGTTTTCTGAAATCCAGTACATGGGTACAGATATGGTATTCCATCCAATATGTTGAAACCATGCTTTCACTTTTAGTTTTTAAGGCGAAGTACCACCTTTCAGTATTTACAGCATAGCAAATGTAATGGAATTTCTAACATTTGCAAAGTTTCTTAAAGTAAAATTTGTATATACTATTTACATTTTTTCACTGACAAACGTCACAAAACAAATAAAGAAATTGTTAGAGTTAAGAAAATGCCAGATACTACATTTAGGAATGAGAAAATGGTGTCTTAGAAGTATCCATGTAGTATTCAGTACCAGCTAGCTACATAATATTTACACATTAACTACAAGTCTACAAATCACCTACTTGTGCAGCATCACCTACTTGTGTGGCATCATCTACTTGTCAATTTAATAACTAATTAACTGCTGCATACAGTTTAAAAAATGGAAATAAAAGTAATGCATGCTACTGCTGGACCTAGGTTCCTGTGGCCCTTAGGCCTGGGCCTTCTTAGGCTTTGGTTTTTGAGGCCCGCGGGTCTGTTTCCATCATCTCGCCAGGGATCTGGTCCACCTTATTACTTTTTCTTTTACTTGTTCTTTTTATTTCTCATATCTCAATCCAATTCTAAAGTGCAATTCTTTCGACTGTATAAGGACCGGCTCTTTAGTTTGGTAGTAAAAAACTGTACTCTACCTCAATCAATCGATGCCATTCAAAGAAGCTGTTAGCATTAAAAAAATACAGATTTGAATTTATTTTCCCAATAAATTCAAGAACTTCTAACATACTATTCCCCAGTCCTCTCTTTGATTGCTTGAATATGTCAATTCAACTGATGCGCTGTATGAACGTTTTGATCTGTATGATATGGTTGATTCGAAGCATGATCCTTATTTTCTCCTTGAATCGACAGTTGATTAACTAATAACTAGTGATTGATCAACTACTAGATCAACCCTTCCTGACTAGGAATGCATTAGAGTGGTGACCCCAATCCTGATGAAACTTCTCATCCGTTCAACCTTGATCAATGATCTACTGAAAATGTGGGATCTCGAGTTTGATGTGATTGTTGGTTTTGGCCCACTAGAGGAGCTCCATTTCCGTCGCATTATATCCATTTGTAAAGGAGTTTGAGAAGTTGATTCTGCCAAGGACTTCATCATCTCCTATGTCATCCGGCTGCTCTTTTGTGAGTCAGCTGATTTGTACATCCACAGCATCAGGTTCATGAGACCCATTCGTATGGCTGAGGGTTTGTAGGGAAGAGAGATAAGTGCTTGGCAGGCATTCTATTTCCCTCTATTGTATGACATTTGGCTCAAGGGGAACTCCATTATCCTTACCTGGATTCTTTGTAACTCGTGCATGGACACGTGTCGATCCTGGATACTGATACAAAGTGTTAAACATACTAACCCCAGCGTAATATGCTGACACATTCGTGCAGTTTTTTTTTTCATGTATTTATGAGATATAATCCAGATACATATTAAAAAAATGGAAAGCATGTATTGAATAGTCTAATATACTTGAAAATTAAGTAAACAAGTACATAAATACTCGTTGAAAACAATATTTGATAAAAATTAGAATTTTTTTGAATTAGAGTTTTGGCATGCGTTAGACACATGAGGTCTGTTGTCAGGGGCTTACTTATAATATGTTAGATACTGTAAAGGGGGTCTTTGTAATTATGCAGATTGTCACGTAATATAAATATTAGGTGAAATCGTGTAGGCCTTAATGCTCTACATGATTTCTTCTCTTTTTCCCCAATCTCCTCTTCTCTCTTCTCCTTTACCCTAATCTCTTTATTCTTCTTGTTCTGGTTACGATCTAAGTTACAACATAGTATCAGAGCATGGCTGTGTAATGATGACTCAATCCTAGAGGTCAGAGAAAACCCTAGGGCTTGTGAAAAACGCGGAGGAAGGCTTTCTAAAGGAGGAGATCATCTCCTATGGTCAGCCACATGTAGAAAAAGCTTGAAGGACTGATCTTAGGCATCTCTA
This sequence comes from Euptelea pleiosperma, assembly GCA_035048495.1. NCBI lineage: Eukaryota > Viridiplantae > Streptophyta > Magnoliopsida > Ranunculales > Eupteleaceae > Euptelea > Euptelea pleiosperma. The sequence goes on along the minus strand of CM068548.1, from coordinate 27,925,699 downwards.
CACGTTCCAAAGGGTCCAAAAACCCTAGCCGCCACTTCCAGAAGGCTAGAAAAGAGCCTCCAGACCTAGCCGCCCACTCCAGAAGCCTGGAAAAGAGCTACCAAGCATAACAGCCTACTCTAGAAGGTTGGAGAAGAGCCACCAGGCCTAGATGCCCACTCCAAAAGGCTGGAGAAGAGCCCCAGGCCTAGACGCCCTTCCAGAAGATCAAAGAAGACCCTCTGGACCTAGCCGCGGGTCTTAGAGGAGCCTAGAACCTCTCGCAGGTGCAACCGCACCTACCGGAAGTAGGGATAATTGTTCCTAGGTGCAGCCGCACCTATCTAGGAACCTTTCTGGGTCTACGGAACTATTCACAGGTTTCTGTGGGTTGGTTTTTCTCCAGTAGAAAATCGTTAAAGGAGTTGTTCCTAAAAGGTTTGAATCTTGCTCGCGTTACTCACAAGAGGCTTTAAAATAAAAAGAGGCAGCAGCAGTTCGGGTCAGTCCAAGTTGCTCTATTCCTCAGAAAAGTCCTCTCTACTATCATGAGTACATATGAGGAGTCATCCTTTGCCAAGTCAGAGATTATTGTTGCCCTCCCTATCTGGGGAGTCATGGTGATCACAGTCCAGGCCTTCAGATCGCCACAGTGAAACTCGATGGGGCCAACTATCTTGAGTGGTCTCAATCTACCTACTTTCTAGGTAATTCTTTCCTAAATTAGCTAACCAATGTCCCATAGCCCTATTGCCTTTAGTTTAGTCCCATTAGCCCCACTTTCGTCCACTTTAGGAGGACTTAGTCAAAGTGACGTGTCACAAACTACAACCTACTTTTTAGATAATTCCTTCCTAAATTATCTAGCTAACGTCCTACAACCCCATTGCCTTTAGTTTAGTCCCATTAGCCCCACTTTCCTCCACTTTAGGAGGACTTGGTCAAAATGACACGTGTCACAACCTACAACCTACTTTCTAGGTAATTCTTTCCCAAATTAACTACTTAACATCCCATATCCCCATTACCCGTTAGTTTAGGCCCATTAACCCCACTTTCCACCACTTTAGGTGGAGGGCTTGGTCAAAATGACGTGCCACAATCCAGGCAATCTAGGGTGACACTTTTCATTTTTCTTGCTCTCCAAGATATTACCAATCACCTCATTGCAAGAACACACAAGCAATCCAAAACTAGATCTTGTCCATTTTCATGTCTAAAAAAGAGATAAAGAGAGAATATCCTTGAAAAGTTAGTTGCCCAGAATTTTTCTGTTACCAGTGAGCAAGTGTCCCCTTTTTAGGTCATTAAAAAACCCAATTCTCATAGTCAAATTTACCCCCCAATACCACCATTTTAAAGTGTTTTTGAAGGATTTTGACAAAGCTCGTGATTCTGAGCATTCTAAATCTTTGAAAAAGATCAAAAAGGCCACAAAACATGGTGATATCATTCTTTGTGCTATTTTTTTTCCATTTATTTTATTATTTTCATTTATTTTTAAAATTAGTTATTTTCTTTCAAAATATTTATCCCATTTTTCATAGCCAAGGTTTCCCACAGGGGTAAGCGGTGAGACGTTTGAAATCCTCATGAAAGCATATTTGGCCATTTTTTCTTTTTCCTTTGAAATTTTATTTGTTCATTTTCCTTTTCCATTTCATTGCTACACTGATATTGTTTTTCTACTGCTATAAATTTGGTAAGTCTGGGAAAAACTTGTTAAAATGGCCAACTAGGGGTATTTAGGTTACTGTTTAGAACGGTTTCTAAACGAATTTAGGTTTGAGATTTTTGGGGTTGATAGGGGGCCGTAAGACGAAGTTGCATGATTTGTTCGCGGTCCGTGAACTAGATGGGCACGTCGACAACTTGCTTGGTTGCCCGAAGAAGATCGACTGCGTAACTATTGCTGCTTCTGCTTATATTAGGCAGTGCTGTGATAGATATACATCCCTTGCTTAGCTAATTCCACCGTGGCGTCTAGTGGTATCGACACTTTTGCGTTGCCCGTCGCATCGATTGTCGAGACAGAGATGTCGGCGAATTTGTCGAGGTTTGATCAGGATGACATTCCTATGGTTGCTTGGACCAGGAAGAGGCATCGTTTGAGGAAGAAGCAACTTGACGATGTCGGTACTTTGCGCGATCTTGAGCTACAGCTAGAGGCATCAATGCGTAGTACGTAAATGATATAGAAGCAAAACAACTGTTTCGAAGATAAAGAAATAAACTTAGGAAGAAAGATGATCGTTCTTCTAGAAACATTGAAATGAGTCATGTGCCCATTTCCTCTCACCTCAATTTCACAGCTCTTTTGTGGCAATCTGCATCTATGCATAGCATGTAGTTGGGAATGTGCACTGTAGGGATGCTCAAAATTGTGTCGGTAAGAAGTCTACAAATACTCGTTATAGCCTATCATGACTTTTTGTTTAAAGAAAGAGGGAAGGGGGGAAAACCCCACTGTATAATAAAGGGAGAAAAATGGGCTAGTGAGTAGGGATGTTAATAGGCTTGGTTGGTTCGATAGGCTTTTAGGCCTGGCACTAATGATCCCAGGCTTGGGCTACATTTATAGGCATGGTGGGCTGGTCTGGGAATCCTTTTTAGGCTTGATAGATAAATGGACTGGGCTTGGGCTTAATGTTTCACAAAGATTACCTTAGGCCCAATCCGAAGTGAAAGGCTTGGCCCGTAATATCACTTAATTGGTCGAGCTTGGCCTAAAATATGGTGCTTGTAATAGGCCGGTCTGGTCTGAGCTTTGGCAGAGTTAGGCACGGCCCATTAACACCCCTACTAGTGGGGAAGGTCTTTGCTAACTACACCAATACTAGATATACATGGTTAAAATTATTCAAACCCTTATACAATCTTGTCCCATCTGAAAACAAAATTCTAGAAGCGTAACCTCTCAAATTCTTTTGAGATGGATGACCAATGTAAAATCGAGGCTAGATGTTGTATCCATTTCCTCGACCATGTCCTAAAAATGTTTGTTCTTCTTTGCGCGTGCCCAATCAGATCCAGACCCTTTCCCCTATAATACCCCTCCTCCCTTCACTATTCTTTACACCTTTCTCACTGATTCTTCTAAGCTTTTTTAGCCTCCTTTGGGTTTCTTTGTTGTGACTTGTGAGAAATATCTCCCAGGCCTTCTGCCTTTGTTTTTAAGGAGATCTGAGTTTGAGCTTGTGATCTCTGGATCATCTTGCTAAGCTGTTCGAGGTGGTGTCTACTCGGCTTTGCGCTTTAACTACATTGAAGCATTCGCTCATCCCGATCTGCATTTAGAGGTAACTTTGTTTGTTGGGAGCCTTCTCTTTAGATACGCTCCCCATATTGGAATACTTCATCTCTTTACTTTGATGTGTTGCTTGAGTCAAGTGTCTTGACTAAGCGGGAGTTTTGGTTGCGGCCTTACTTTGTTTATCGATTGCGATCGAGACTGGGTCCTACCCTATTCATTCAGTGTAAGATTTCTTATATGATTGAATTAAAAAGGTGATAACTCGTTGGAGCTTTTGGATAGTGGATGTAGGTGTTGCGGCACCGAACCACTATACATTTTTGTGTTGTGGATTGCTTGTCTCTATCTCTCGTATTTGCTCAAGTTGATTATTGTTTTGCACTTGCTTTAAGTTATTGATTGCTTTGTTATAATCAACTTAACAATTTTTTTTCAAAATAGACCTATTCACCCCCCCACTAGGTCTTTTCATATCAATACTAAGGGAATTTCATTTCACTTGGTTGCAGACAACTCATGTTGCAGCACAGTATGGTCAGACAGCTTTCCTTTATCATATTGTTACAAAATGGAATGCTGATTCGGATGTACCCGATAATGATGGAAGAAGCCCTCTGCACTGGTACATAAAAGCTTTGAGCTGTATTTTTTTTTTTTGTTTTAAATGGAAAAGTATATTTTGACTCTACTACCACCTTTCAATTACATTCGTGTAACGCACTCACATAATTTGTGCCGGTCACGTTTAAGAATCTATATTATATAGATTACCTGGGTGAAGTACATGTGTCGATAACCGATAAAAAAAAGAGTACCCGTGTTGATAAGTGTAGGATTCTGACACATCACACATTTGAGTGTGTCTCTTTTGGATTTCCTTTTCATTATTTCCTTTTGACTTGTGCATAATATAACATAGTTTGAGTTCACCTTTTCTTGTGAAAGCTTTTATATGGAACCATTACATTCTAAATATATGACACAACAGATCACGTATCCCATTCTAACCTTTTTCTTTTTAAAAATCAAATTGACTTTTAGCATTGTTGAAAAATTTATTTCTGAAACCAGAATTCCCTTTCGCCACTCGGCACTTGTGTCAGTTTCCTACATATGCACCTCTGCCTGTGCAACATATTACACAAAGGAATGCTGATCCAGTTTGCCAGATAATGATGGAAGGAACCCTCTATATTGGTTCATGAAAACTTTGTCCTGTACTTTTGTGAAAAGATTATACTTTGACTCAGCGGTACCCTTAAGTTAGTTTTGTCATTTGCGTACATTTTTCTTTGTCATATTTAAATATGGTGTAATCTTTATAGTTCAGTCTGGAGTGTCTTTGCATTTAAAGTTCTTCGATAATCAAAACTCTGTGTGACTATATATAACATCAATGACTTGGCTTCTTTGGGTGCGGGCCATATTCTAATTACCATGGTTTTTGATATGCATGACTTTCTTTTAGTCTTTGCTTTGGCAGGGTTAGTAGTCTTTGCATTTAGAATGTTTTAAGGTGTGTTCCTTATTACAAGTGACATGATTATGTTTTGTTCTTTTGCTGAGCTTTGTAGGGCTGCTTATAAAGGTTTTGCCGATTGTATACGTCTTCTTTTATTTCTGGATGCTTATAGGGGACGCCAAGATAAAGAGGGTAATCTTATTTTCTCTATTCTCCCACAAAATTCACCTGTTATATTTGAGCAGTCATTACATTTATGGAACATATTCAAAAGAGTGAGATTCTACTTCCCATGTCAATTAAATAATCTAGCATTAATAATAGTGTTCCTTACTCTTGTTTTGACCTTATTTTATTAGGTTGTACGCCACTCCATTGGGCTGCTATTAGGGGGAACCTGGAAGCATGCACAGTGCTAGTGCAAGCAGGGAAAAGAGAGGACTTGATGGTCACTGATAACACTGGCTTTACGCCGGCACAACTTGCTTCTGATAAGAATCATCAACAAGTTGCTTTTTTTCTTGTAGGTATTCCATAACCAAAGCAAGTTTACTATTGGATTGTTGTGTTACTTGATCAAATAGTTTGTTAATTTGGTTTCAAATACATTTTAAATGATTTCCGCACCACATCATCTTAGTTTATGAACATTTTTCCTGGTTGATCCACAGTTGCTTCCTGCTCTCCTCTGGACTAGACTTGTTGAAACTTTTCAATAAGTACCATTTAAAAGAAACACTTTTTTGGAAGTTTACTTCCTTTTTTTTTTGAAGAGTAATAATACTTTATTAATTATAGAGAAGAAAATACAAGTATTAGGGAAGAGAGTTTTTTTTATCTACAAAATATTTCTATGTACACCCTCTTTAGCTAAGGAATCTATAACATAGTTTGTGCTTCAAAGAGTGTGGGAGAAGATGATGCGCCAACCTCTCACCACTCTTTTAATGCGATCTATAACATTAGCAAGACTCCAAGGATAGTCCCATCCACCATTATCCCATTTGATCACATTCGAAGAATCACCTTCAACCACTAATGGGCCATCAAAATTATCCTTGAAGATCTTCAGACCTTCAAGTAGAAAGGATCTAGTTTTACTGTCATTTTCCAATCTGATCACCCTAAAGAAATATTTGATAATTTCACCTATATCATTCTAAAACAGACCTCCTATTCTAGTCCATCCTAGACAACTGAAGGCATTCTGATCATTCCATTCGGAAATACTTTTTGGCTAAGAGACCTAAATATTTTCAGCATGCTCAATGTCTCCGTATCCACACGATATGATATCTAGACTGGTGCATGAATATTTCAAAGTTACAGTACTCCTTATTTAACTATCGGTTGTCTTCTTAACTTGTAACAATTTCTTCATTTGTTTTGTCAACAAAAATATATAAATAGCATATTGTAACAAATCCTAGTGTTAAAATCTTTTTAAAGCACTGCGTCGAACCTACTTCTAGAAAGGTTCCTAAGGTGAAAGTGCCAAAATCTGAAAGTGGTACTAATGAAACTAGTTTTGTTTACGGGAAATGAATGATGCATGATGTGATCAAGCTTAGCAAGAAGGTGACATTAGACCAACAGCATGGAGTGTAGGTGGAACCCAAACATGCATATTTTTTCTTTGTGCAGTTCAAGAACAACAAGAGAAGCAAATGCAGAAAAGACTGGAACTTTAAGAAAAACAAGAGACGGAACCAAGAGTGAAGGAAGAAGTGAAAACAGAGAGGAGAATGATTCAATACATTTGAGTATGAGTTTCCTGGGACGCGAAAGCACCCATGTCCTTATAAATCATACTGAGGAGGATCAGTTGGTCGAGGTCAATCTTCAGAATCAAAGGTCGTATTCTTTTGAACAGGGAGGTTTTTAGCAGGAGCTAAGCTACTGAGCATGAGGCTGAAATTCAGCCCTCGTTGGGCTCAACTGGACCACACAGCTCAACGAGCCTCCTTTTTGGGTCCAGTTGCAATGGGTTTTTGGTCCCATGATCCACAAACAATAGGGTTTTCTCTAAGTCCATACATCCAGTCCAATTGGGCCCATTCCCATCATACTTTTTAATTTCCTAATTGAATCCAGCATTTCTAGAAGTTAGTTCATTAGGGTTGTTTCCACGTTGAATCTATATTAGTTTCTCATATTGAGTTCAAGTTATTTTCTAAATTGAGTCTAGTTATGTTTGGGTAGTTTCACTTCATGGTTTGCTTAGGGCTTATGTTTTGGAAATAATTTTTACAGAATTAAGGAAGTCTAATTGTAGAAGTTATTGTCTAGTTTATATTTTAAATTTTAGTAAGTTCGAGTGCAATTAGGAGCCCTCTAAATACTCCTTGTACTTGCACTAAATTTGGTAGCTGAATTGAATTGATTGTCTCTTTTGGCTCCTGAGATAGTTGCCATTTTTTTTGAGGTGTGACGCCTTGCAAGAGGACTGTGCTGTTCCATCCACGGAAGACTTAAGGTTAGTGCTGAATCTAACCCTAAGTTTTCATTTCCTATCATCTTCTCTGCTCCTAATTTTATTTTCTGTTTTGACCTATACACCCATAAACCCTTTTGTCTAGCTCCAACCCTTCAAAATTCAAAATCTACTGTTTCCTCTTTGCCTTCTTACAACAGTCCCAATCAAACCCTATTCATGTTACGTACAAACAGACCGCCAAACCCTAGAATAGTCTGTAAAACTCTCTTTAGCTTGTCCACAGACCAGTCATATGAAAACCCATTTGATTCAGTTTAATCTTAAATCAAACCTAACCAATCCCAACATATTTGCTGCCAGAAATCATGACCAGGTCTTAATCAAGTCTGATTCTACTTATTTTAACCTGTCTACTCTGTCCAAAACCTACCTTATTTGTACTGGGTTTAATGTATTGTACCATCTCGGTTCTTCTCAGGTGAGACATCTCAGTTTTTGGGGTGACCGGAATGATATATTGGGGGTTTGTCTCGGTTTGTATCGTATCATCTCGGTCGGTACGTCTCGGTTTTTCTACTTACCAAGACGTACCTCATGACCGATATTTTAAACCTTGAGCCACTCCCTTGTCCTGCATCAACATTGCTTAATGAGATACAAACTACCTCAATGCCAAGAAATGGCGAATGTGAAAATATCTCACGATTTACTTTATCATTTCTTAGCTTGTATGGTACACTCTTTCCGGCACTAGTTGGCATACAATATTTGTTTCTGATGGTAGATTATCTTCTCGAGAAAAACCATGAGGAGCGATTAGTAGATTTGCTGCAATTGATCTTCTGCAGAGTTTTATGATGTTTCTGATGTCTGATTCTGCAGGTTTCTGATGTTTGATTCTGCAGGGAAATGCAAGAACATTGTTCGATAAACGTTGCGATGGGAACAGCCGTCTTGGAAAATTTTCAAAATTAGGGCTCGCACCTGTACTTTGGTGTATAATTTTAATGCTTCTCATGACCTATATCTATTCAGTCATCATGGGTATACCTCCGGTGTTTTCATGTAATAATTACACCATCTCTTTTTGTCGAGATATTATACTTACAGTGGTTTTTTGTTTCTTACTTCGAATGCAGCATCAAATCTGCCAAAGTTAACGGTTGCATTTGGGCTTTTTGCATGGTTGGGTGTTTTCGTTGCAACTGCTGGACTAGTAATGTTTTATAGGTGTAGCAGGTATGCTGTACAGACCTTTGTCAATCTGTAACTTTAAGAAAGTATAACTGCTTAAAGAGATGCAATGTGACTTCAGTATTGAAGATTCATATTTTTTTTTGATAAGTAAAGGATGATTCATTAAAAGAGGGAGCCCCCAAAAGCTACAAAGAGATCTCAAGGCGAGATATCCGGAGCCCAAAAAACAAACAAACAAAAACACAAACTAATCCTTCAGAAGCTCCCCCCATCTGAAAGCAAAATCGCCAAAGAAGCATCCCCTGAAGTCCGGCGAACAGGAAGACCAAAGAAACATATGGGCCTTGATCCTCAATATGATCTTAGGGATCTCCTCTTCTATCCCCTCGAAAATGCGTCGATTCCTTTCTTACCAAATGGCCCACATGACCAAAAATGGAAGGAAACGCCATAGCAGCCTGGCTCTTCCCGAAAACACGCTTAAAGAAATGACATGGATGAGAGAATCGACACTCTCCTGCATGACAAAAGCAACACCAAAGATGGAAAACCAGATTTGCCAAATCGAGGATGAGACAGGATAGCGAAGCATCAATGGTCCACAGACTCAGCAGCTCTAATGCACATGGCACATTTGTTGAGGATCATCATTCCCCTACTATTCAAGTGGTCCACTGTCAAGATTTTGTCCAGAATGACCGTCCAAGCAAAGAAGGTCACCTTCGTCGAGATAGGAGCACCCCACACCAAAGAAGCCGGGAACGAGCTCTGACCATGACTACTAAAATGATGGAAAAGGAGCTAACAGTGAACACCCCTTACTGTCCCACCTCCATTCCTCTGATCCTCTTCGTCTGATGATACCAGAGGTGCATCCCCAATTTGAATCAAGAGGTTGCCCAGGCTATCTAATTCCCAATCGATCAAATTCCTCCTGAAACCCATGTTCCACGAAGCCATCCCTTCACTAACCACCACACAGTCCTGAATCTTAGCTTCTTGTCGATCGGAAACAAGGAATAAAGATGGATAAGCTTCTTTTAAGGTTTCTTCTCCACACCAAGTGTCCTCCTAGAAGCGAATCCTGTTCCCTTTCCCAACTTTGTGTGAGATCCCTTCTATGAAGCGGCCCTGAATATTCTTAATGCTACTCCAAAGGCTGCACCCACAAGGTTGTGCTCCAGGATTCCTCGAACCTCCTTCCATGCCTTCTCCTACTTGCCATCTATAACCAATCTCCAGAGGCCGTCTTCTTCTTCTCCATATCTCCATTACCATTTCCCCAGAAGAGCGGTATTCATTTCTCTCAACTTTTTGATGCCCGGACCCCCTTCTTTCTTAGGCAAGCAGACACTGGACCACTCTACCAAGTGAAACTTATGATTATCACTCTCTCCTTGCCACAAGAAGTTTCTCATGATCTTCTCCAAGTCCTTGGCCACACTCGCTGGGATGGGAAATAAGGACATCCGGTAAATGGGCATACTGGACAGGGTACATTTGATGAGAGTAAGTTTACCTCCTTTAGAGAGATAACGTTTCTTCCATCTTGCTAGCCTTCGACCTACTCTCTCCACCACCGGATCCCAAATGTACTTGGCCTTGTGTTTGGCTCCCAGCGGAAGTCCCAAGTAGATGGTAGGCAAGCTGCCTACCTTGCATCCCCTGCATCTAACCATGTTACTCAGCCCTGACACTTCTCCAACCCCGAAAACTTCGCTCTTAGTCAGATTAATCCGCAGGCCCAAGACTGCCTCGAAACATCTCAAGACACTCCGGATGCACCTCAACTGACTATAGGAGGATTGGTAGAAGATGATCTTATCATCAGCGAACTGAAAGTGCCGCTCCTACTTGGCCTGAAACCTTCTAGCAAACCACCTTCCACCGATTTTTGTTTATTTTCTTTCCATACTTTTCTATTTAAATTTGATAGATTTGCGTTGCTGCAATTGAGATCAGCGACTAAGGTGTTTGATGTTCATTTATTTACTAAAAAACTTTTGTCAGTTGTTAATATGAGTTGGAACTGAATTTCTTACTGTATTATTCGATTTGAGTAAAATATGACGTCCTTCACGTTAGTGTCTAAGTGGAAACAACATCAGTTGAGTATATGTTTTAAATTATCTAAGTGATAACACCTATGGTTGAACACATAGTCCCTACGGATCCCATGGATTTCATTACCCTCAAATAATTTGTTTGCTCCTTTTTTTTTATATGTATCTTTTTTATAGATAATGAAACCATTAAAAACGAGAAAGTATACAAAGATTAGGAATAAAATTCTCAATATACTGTAGAGGTCTATTAACACCTTTTCTAGCTAAAGAATTGGTGAGATCATTAATCTTTAAGAGCCAAGATGCCCAAATACAGATACGGACACTGGTATGGGAGACGAGGGTACGACTCTTCCTTTCCTAAAATCTAGGAGACTAGGACACATATATGGATACGGGTACTCCATATAATATGCTAATACCATGCTTTAATTTATAGTTTTTTCAACCTTAGTATCATTGTTTAATATTCACATCATGCCAAATATAATGAAATTTCTAAATTTTAGAAGTTTCCTACAGTAAAATTTGCTATAATATACTATATCGACATAAGGAATCATTAGGAGTTGATAATAGGAAATGAGAAATTGGTGGCGTAGAAGTATCGATGGAGTATCTGGTATCGATATTGGTATCGTGTTTGATAAGGGTACGAAAAGTAGGTTAAAGTGTTTGGGTATCATATTCTAAGACTATTCCCAAATTCTCGTAGGATGCTTGATTTTCTCGTATTCCCTCGCATTTGTTTGTAGAGTTCAATGCTTTCTTTTATGGGTGGTACAAGCAAAATCATTCCTTGGTTTTGCATTTAATCCGACGCCTCTTTTAGCCTAGTCAAAGGCGCTAGGCGCCAGGCACCAAGCAAGAAACATGGGTTCCCTAGGGGCCTCATTGCCTAGGCCATCAAAATCTAACTTTATTTATTAAATTCGTAACAGTGTAGTCATAAGCATTAGGTGACAGGAGATTATTTATTATTTAGAAGGTTCAAAACCCAACAAATGCATTGACTTTGACACTTCTTTGAATGATCGAATCAAACTGGATGTTGGTAAGTTTTACATAGTGGTGGATCTGGAAGTCTACTTAAAAATCAAAAACTATTTAGCATAGCAATAAGGCACTCGAATCGTATAGTATATGTCTATGGTCATCGTAGAGATAGTACATCTACAAAAGTACAGAAAGAGAAACAAGAGAACATAGTACAACGACAATAACAACAACACTGCCAATAATAGTAACTAGGCAATAACTAGCCTCAATTTTAATACATTGATTCATAATATTAATAACTAAAGAAAGTCAAACAAAATATATTCTAGACAAATAGAAAAGGAGGAATTTAATGGTTGGTATATTTATATAAAATGGTCAGTAGCAACACATATTGCACTATCTGCACACTTGTCTGCAGATTAAAACTGAGTTTACTTTAGCTAGCGTTGTAAAGTCCATGTATTATGTACTTTTTGTATTTGGCAAATTCCGTTGACATAGGTTTAGCTGTGTCACTTTGAGTCTTGGTAAGTGTTGTAACAATTGAAGTTTGCAGTGAAGACTAAAGACTCTGATGAAGCTTCGTCGATTCACACCTTAGGATGGTAAGTTACCAAGAGACCATTTATCTCTTTAGGAGACTGGTTAATAGTATAAAAATGGTATCTAAACTTTGCCTAAGACTATCGAGGTTTTTTTATATCCTTAGGATCTGAGATCGGATCGATTTGGGCAAATTTGCACAAATCAGATCGATTAGAGATCAAGTCGTATCGATCCAATGAAGGATCCGAGATTGGATCGATCCGACACCAAATCGGATGGATCTGACAGGTCCAAACATAACTTTTCTTTTCTATCTGAGATGACGGATCAATCCGACCATAAATTGGATTGATCCGACACGTCCTGTAATTGAATTTCAAGTCGGTCTGAACTGACGGATCGATCTGACCATTAACTAGATTGATTTGATAGGCATAGAACTCGTAACTAATTCAATTAGGAACTCTGACCACCCATCATTACGATATATTTCGGTTAGGATTTTCTTCTTTATATATAGGAACCCTATTCCTTCAATAGAGAGCATCCCTAGAGCAAGCAAGATGTAAGCTTAGGCTAGCAAAGCCAAAAAGAAGAGAGCCAAAGCTCTCCAAGCCTTCCTCCTCTAAGTCTCTTTGAGCCTTCAAAGCTTCAGAGCTTCTGATTTTTGTCAGGCTCGGAGTCTTAGAGCTTGGTATCATCATCCTCCATTGATTTTCTATCTTTAGAGGATGAATCTAGCTTGCCTAGATCCACAAAATCATTTATCCCATCTACCTATCTTTGCTCAGTGACTGGGCGTTAGTGAGAGATCCAGGAAGGATCTTGTGCGATCCATGACGGTTCGTGTGTGGTGAATACGTGGGAGAGGGCGCCGGTGGGAGATCGACATGGGATTGGGATGCAAGGGACACAAATAGCATTGGCCGAAGACATCTAAAGGAGTTGAGTTGGTTCGGTAGGATCCTTGCTGACGTTGGGTAACCTTGTTCAACCTATTTAACTTCTCATAATGCATATTTCATCTAGACTAGGTCCCATGACTTTTCCCACTGAGATGGGTTTCTACGTAAAATACCTGGTTTCATTTATTGCTTTATGAGTTGTGTTATTGGTTGAGTTAATCAAGCAATTAAACTTGATATATTTGAAATATATCAATGTGTTAATTTGCTGATTAATCCTAGATTTGGCCACTATTAGAGAGATTGGCTTGATCAGATCAAATCAATTTTTATTGATTATTGTTGTTGATCCGACCTAATCAACCCCCCTCCCCATCCCCTTTAGGTTTGTATCTTAGAAGATACCTGGTAAAAAGAGAGAAGATTCTTTCTCAAGCACTTCCATGGGCCATGGTTCAGGTGCTAGGGGTTCTAACTAGGCACAGTGATGGCCTAGGCGAAGTCTTGACTACATTGGTTTCTTGTTGCTCAATTTCAGGATTATTAAAAGGAAAAAGAGTTTCCGGATTGTTTGTATAAACTTCTCGAACTATCTGCCATGCCATTCATTCCCTTTCCAACGATTTTGAATTGCTTAACCTTCTTATTATCAAATGGAAAAATGCCATCGTGCTCTTTACTTTTATGTGGTAGATCTAACAAATAATGGGGTAGATTTGGAGGGTGTGGTGGGGGCTGTGGGTGGTTGGAATGTGGTGGTTTTTGTATTATCAAAATGTTCACTCTTGTGGTGTTTGAATCCACCTTTGCACACACGTGCAACTGGTTTATTACTATTTATTATTTATATTCCACAAATAGGTGTTGTGTGGTTGGGTTTCATTTGATCTTTAGTGGGTCTTTTTTGTTTGTAGGAAGGATCCGGGTTACATCAGAATGAATGTACATGATTCACAAAATCCGAAAGATGATGTGAGTTGCATTTTTCTCGTCATTTGGTTTCTTCTATTTGGAAATGTTGTTCCTGGTCTACTTCATGCTCACTAATTTCTCAGATTGCACACTTAATTTAGCCTTAAATTGGCTGTGGCATTTTCTTGCTTAAGTCTTGGACTCGTATTTCTTTCTTTTTTTTCCTTAAAACGTCTTACAATATGTTTCTTTCTGATCTTTTAATAGGAACCTTTATTGAAGATTGAGCTAAATAATCCTGCTCTGCTGACTGGGAGTTGGTCTCAGCTCTGTGCAACATGCAAGGTGTCATCTGCTTCTAGTTTTTAGTTTTTTGTTTGTTACTGGATTCTTTGAACATCTGGTCTTCTAATTGATCTCTAAAGTAATTTTTTTTCATTCTTATTTAGATTGTCAGGCCACTTCGTTCAAAGCATTGTTCCACCTGTGATCGGTGTGTGGAACAATTTGATCATCACTGCCCTTGGGTTTCAAATTGTATTGGCAAGGTGCTGTGTAACTGATAAGTTGCATCTTCAATTTATCTTTTCTATTTTGATGTCACCTCCAGATGATTTTAAATAGAGGAAACATAAGACAACCATTGGGTAGACTGCAAGGATGGTCCAACAATGGCTCGCCGGCATGACATACATTCAGCGAGCAGGACACATGGAGCACATCGCAATCTCCAAAGTAAAAATTCATCTGGATTAAATGATCCCGACCATCCTCCCTATTGCAATCTTTTGAACTGACTGAAAAATATTATAGTCTGGAAAGGATGTGACAGTTGGATGGTTACAATTAGTCAATTGGGTCTTTTTGTGGCATAGGAGATCTCTATGTGAGGCTTGTGGAATAGTCCATCCGACCTTCCTGCACGTGTCATATGTACTAGGATGCTGTTGGGACTTTATGACGTAGCTAATGGATTCCATCGACTCTTTTCATTATAAGCATTCATGTAGTTTTCCTACAATAATCTGATAAACAATTATCAACTTGTGATGGCAGAAAAACAAATGGGATTTCTTCATGTTTCTCATTCTAGAAACTTCTGCAATGCTGATTACTGGTGCAGTTGCTTCTACACGTACGTGACTTCTGGAATTGCTTTCTTCTTTGAGTGATTTATAGAATTTAACATTAGCATTGCGGGCTTCACCTGCTGAAACAAAATGAAATATTGCTTGGAATGCAGGAGTCTTGACAGATCCGATGGCTCCATCTTCTTTTAGAGCATGGATGAACTATGCTGGCACTCGCCATATTGGGGTTATATCATTTCTGATTGTGGAATTCTTCCTCTTTTTCGGTGTGGCAGCCTTAACTGTTATACAAGCTTCACAGGTACGCAGAAAAACCATCTAGGGTAGTACTTTAGATAAGGATGTGAAAGCTGAGGTATTAGTCATCAATATATGTGACCTGTATTATTAACTCCATTCAATTCATTATCTGATGGTGTATGATTGAACCTAATTTGAATCACATCGGCTGTGATATAAAGTCACATTACATGGATTGAACTCAGCACTAGCGGATCATGAATCAGACAGTGGTTTAGTCACTAATACAGGTCACATATTACTGACTGTCATTCGAGCTTTTCTCTATCTGAAAATGATTTTGGGACATATTCTTGTATTTAGGTGAGGTTTAACACCATTACTTCAGCAATTACGTGTGTGGGGTATTGAATAACCTATTTTCCGGATGTAGATATCTCGCAATATCACAACAAATGAAATGGCAAATGCTATGCGCTATAGCTACCTTAGAGGCCCAGGTGGTCGGTTCAGAAACCCATATGATCATGGGATCCAAAAGAACTGTTCTGATTTCTTGATCAATGGCTACAATGAGGATGTGGAGTGCATCGAAGAACCAGCCCATTCTGAGGGGATTGGAATGATGCAGATGACAAGGAATTCGAATTTGCAAAATGGGGAGAGCCATTCTCATCATACCAATGGAAACGGCCACGTCTCTATCGATGTGGATTCCAAGAATACAAGAACCCATCATGGACACGTTCATTCCTCTCACTGCAGCCATAATAACAATGACGAGGCTGATGGGGTGCCGTTAGGGTTGGGTCTTGGTCTCGGAAGGAACAATGCCCGTTCAGTTGTAGCCTCGTGATTTACTGCCTTGTCCCTCAGGAAGTGAAATAGTAGTCTTTAGATTCAGCTGTTCATAAGCATACACCAGGTTAGTTTCCTCCATAGTTTAATTTATAGTTGCAGTTTTGTGAGGCACTAAATGAAACATTCAACATTTTTTATTGTTCTATGTATACTTTGAAGCGAGGAAATAAATTTCGATTTTGAGGTTTATTTCCACTAGCCCAGAAATGGAAATATTTGGATCAATGTAAAAATAATACATTTTTCATGGAAATGTTGGAAATAGTGTGGAAATGATGGAAATATTGTGAAAATTTTTGTTCAAGGTTTAGGATATGATAAAACAAGTACAAAAACACTGTCATAATCCATCAAACCATAATATACAACATATGTCATAATGGTCATAGCAGTCTGTAATATGTTGAGGCAGGTATCTGATAATCAATCAATTAAAAAATAACAATAATGACAAATGAAAATAATTATAATCATCAAGGAATCTCAAAATACGTTCATAATATTCAACATGTCTTCAAATAGAAAAGTACAAAAAGTAAAAATGTCACAATCACATAGACCTTCGGCCAATCTCCATCATGGTTAGTTACTGATAATATTGGTGCCCTATTAATTATTTAAATTAATTAGAAAAAACAATGCATCACATATATATGGATTTGATGTATTAGGGTTTCCTTGATATTATATAAATTTTTAAATTTTAATTAAATAATTAAATTATTATAATAATGAAAAGTCATAAATCAACGTTTTAACAAATCGAAGTGTGCTTACATTAATGTCCTAATATTATGTATAATTAAAAAAAAAAACATCTACTGCTAATTTATTTCATTTGCTTAGTTTTTTTTTTAAAAATTAATTTTTTTTTAAATAGAAGAATTAATTTTTTCTTACCCAATTAAGTTGTAGACTGAGCTAAGATAATTAATTCATGCACAACCATTAATGTTTAGGGTGAAAGCCAAAAAAAATGGGGTTGACCCTAAATGATCTCCTATGTGCACAAATCCGGTGTAAATGCATCATTGATCTATAGATTTGATGCGTTAATATCTAATTTATTTATTTTAAGTAAGAAACAATAAAAAAATTTAGTTTATAACAAGAAATTTCATACTTATATTTTGAATTTGGAATAAAACTCAAAATGGGTTTTAATTCATTCTCTTGATCAATTAATGAGGTTTATCATCAAGAAATCTTCAATGGAGTGATCATTTGACAGAATTGAAGGGGAGGGTTTGAGCTAAAATGGTATTTGAGCAAAATGGGTGGTTTCTTTTGTTCAGATGAAATATTTCAGCCGACGTAATACATTTTTATACTAAATTGGGTTGTAAAACACCATTCACTTGAAATATTCTGAAATTTACCAAAATATTTCACAAAATTTTACATTTTTTCTATTAAAGAATATTTCACAAAATTTATTCCCTACTTTGGAGTAAGCAAGCGTTGACAAAATATGGATCTTTCTACGAGGGAAACTGAGGGCCATTATCCTTGACGAAGCTTCAAGAACTCTAGGATTCCTTGCTTCAGTCTACCAGGCTGGATAACAGGCTAGTGATAGAAAGTGGTAGCTTGAGGAGACTTCCTTAGTCACAAGTAGAGTTCTAAAGGAAAGGGACGAGAGAGATTGGAGGCCATCGAAGGTACTTGCAACTGGACTATCCCAAATACAATAGTTCCCTTTTTTTCATGGGTCGGGCTCAGGGTACCCCCATTTTTCTGACCCCTCTAGCTGTTCGTGTGCTTGGGCGTGGATTTCAAGAATCCAGTGGTGGTTGTCAACGCTGAGCTGGCATCACTTTTTTTCACTTTTGGGGACGCTGACAACCACCGTTGGATTAGTGAAATCCACGCCAAGTGCGCGAACACCGAGAGGGGTCAGAAAAAGGGGGTCCCCGGAGCCTGAGCCTTTTTTCATTAGGTGAATTCTGTCTTTCTATCCATGACCAAGCCCAGGCCTGGCCCCGCCCTTAGAAGAGGTGGGCTGGGCCGTGTCTATACACAGACTGGGCCTGGACCCAAGAAAAGGGATGGCCCGGCCGTATCCTCACTAGTCAGATTTACACCCCTAGCCCTATCGTCAAATATAGTGTTATTATAATAATAAATAATCTTAAAATCTTAATTTTCTGGAATCTGGATAAGCAATCTTAAATTTAGACCTAATTTAAGAAATGCAGTTCCCACTCTAGGGAAAGATTATGTCTCACCGTCCAAGCCTCACCTTGAAACCAATGGCTAGAAGTTTGCTGACCGAGTCAGTCATCAACGTTGATGACACCATAGTATGAACCACGTGGCACACTTTTAGAGATTGTTGTCCATCTGGATGAGTAAACCTTCACTCACACTATGCAGTGAGCGAAGCCGATCACACACACAATGCGAACCAGGTGGTACACTCTTAGTGGGCACTGCCGTATGGATGTTTGGCCGGGCACTAGATGGACCTACAAACCAAAAATAAACCTGATCAGTGATTTCTTAGCGTTGGATTGAAGTTATTTTCATTGGTTGATTTTAACAGTAGGAATTTGAGCATTATTGGGCGTTATTTGGGTGCAAATATCCAAAGGTTGCAAATCATTAATCAGGCTGATTTTTAGTTTGGAGGTCCACCAAGGGACTTGGCCAAACATCCATATGGTCAGCGCCCACTAAGAGTGTGCCACATGGCTCATATTGTGTGCTGTGATCGGCTTCGCTGACTGCATAGTGCGAGCGAAGGTTTACTCATACAAATATCAAATATCAAATATCCAATATCAGTCTGCTCAGTGATTTCAAACCTCCCGCATCTTTGAACCAAAAGAATGCTCGAATTCCATGGTTATAACTTTAACCATGAAAACGACTCCAATTCAACGCCTATAAATCACTAATCAAGATAACTTTTTGTATGTAGGGTCCACCTGGGGTTAGGCCAAACATCCATTCAGTAAACAATCTATAAAATGTGCCACGTGGCTCATATTGTAGTCCGTCATCAATGTTGGTCGGCAAAGTTCTACCGGAAATCAACCACCTTTGGCTTATCACAACAAAGGTGGTTTGGAAAATGTACAAAAATAATTGATGTCAGAAGTCATTAGATTCCGTGTTAATGATAACCTGATTGCCTAGATCTCTACATTTACAAAGTTTTCAAAATACCCCTTAAGTTGCCAAATTTTCGAAAGGGTCGCTCTACGGGCACCCACACCATTTGGCCGGGCGCCCACATGGGACCAAAATGCCCCTCTTTTAGTTTGGGCACCCCACCCCTTCTCCTTAGTTTCCTCTCTCCCTACTATTATCTCTCTCTCTCTCTCTCTCTCTCTCTCTCTCTCTCTCCTCTCCTCCTTTTACCTTATGATGAAATTACCCAATAGATATCAAAACAAGCACCGCATTAGCTTTGTGTTTTTTTAGGAAAATGAACATTAATTCATGCAGGATTAATGTTGTTTGGTCTCTTAACTTGCATAAATCATTACAAAGTTTTCAAAACTACCCCTCAAGTTGTCATATTTTTTAAGGATCAGGATCAACAGACATATTTTCACACACGATTTTGGTGTACCCATATAGAAGATAAATCAATGGCTGATTTTTGGTGAGGATGATCTCCTCACCATATAGATCACCCCTACAAAAAATCAGGCCATTCTTAAATTTCTAACACCATCAAATGTGGGTTTCAAGTTAACGGTAAAAAATAGACGGTCCATAATTCTTCAACTTGTAAACCATGTTATGAATATCAGAATGATTTGAATTTTTGTGAGGGAGATCTCCTCACCATAGAGACCATCCTCACAAAAAAATTTCTCATTCCAAAACTTCAAATGTATATATTGGCCCCGGACGATTTTTGTGTGTGAAAATAGGTGTATGCTGCCTAACCCATTTTTTAAAGGAAAATGGTAACATCGTCCCTAGAATAATACTTTAGCATCATTGTCTATATGTTGAAACCACTTGATGTTGTTCACATTTTGTGTGGTGGTCTTTGGGATTTGTGTGGTGGAAATCTCGATGACCATCCTCGGTTTAGACATTGGGACAATGAGCTACTAGGGACGATGTTAGCACTCCTCCAAATTTTAGAAAAACAAAATCTTCCAGCATTGCTCCTTGGTTGCCAAATTTTAAAAACATTGGGCGCCATGTGAGTGATGTGTGAGCGGCATGCCTGAACCCAGGTTCTAGCTTAAAAGTTGTAATAGATTAGCCTAATTTAGTCAATTGAAAAACTAATTTAGCCAAAAGGGATTTTTGGCTTGTCCCCTTTATTGATGCAATTTGCATCGCACCCAATGTTTTTAAAATATTTGCGTCTCACCTAGGGTGATTATAGTCATTTAAAAAAAATATTGGGATCGATGTCCATCTGGAGACTGTTAATGGGCGTCTATGGTCAATAGCGTTGACCATGGTCAAAGGGGTGAGACGCAAATATTTTAAAAACATGGTGAGATGCAAATTGCATCAATAAAGTAAGGGGGACAAGCCAAAAATCCCTTTTAATAATACACACGTGGCGCATGCCTCTCCACTAGTTTTGGTTTAAGAGATCTCCCGTGGGCCCACACATGTACATTACGGTCTTTAGTTGGATTGGGCCTTCTGTATGGTTTTGTTGTTTAGTCTCACTCCCAAGTTTTAACTTCGCGAATAATCCTCGAGATATGTGAGTTTGACCCATTAAGTCAAGGGCTTGACTAATAACATATTTTTAGTTTTGGTGTATGTCTTACTAGTATATAGGTCTCGTTGAAACGTTAACGGTAGGCTATAGAGTCGTAAAGATCGGAGTTGTATCGAGCCTAAACGGATGGACCGATGTGCCTTATTAAGTTTTATATTACATAATTTCATGACTAATTTTAAACCGATAAATAAATGAACATATAGATATGCTAATAAAGCTTAATTAAATAACTAGTACTAGACTAGCTTAAGTTAAGATATACGAGCGTTAACATAACTAACTAATATAACCATACCCTAACTAAACTTAACTAACTAGTTATTAACCAATTAACTTTATCAACTTAACCAAGCCCAACCTAATTTAGTTAGCTAGCTATCTTTGGGTGTAGCCATGCACCAACATGCAAATGAGTTGGCATCAAGTTTGAGCCAAGTGTGTTAATAATGCTCAAAACCTTGTGATGATCTTATAGTGTAATGGCCCACCTAAATCCTATCACACCCTAAACCCATCTCACCACATTAATCTACACTTCCTTGCACCAAATCACCTACCTTTGGAAACTTCACCCTTTCTCCAATAGGGTTGCTCCACATGGCAAGCACACCCTTTGTTTACAACATTGTTTTTATCGATTTTTTTAAAAAGGAAAATCACTCATTTGTTAGTTGTTTTAAAACAAAGTAAAAACCAGCCTTCCTCCTTAGAAAACCAATTCTATTGGGGAGCTTGCAAATGTTTGCAATTGAAGGAGGCTTTAGCTAAAGAATAACTATGTTAATCCCCTCTCTAAGCCCTACTACATGGTATTGTTTTTGTAAACAATGGAACTTTAGGAGAGGAGATTCAAAGGCTGAAAAAGAGCTACAAAACCTGCAAATAAAATAATCATTAAAGAACACAAGAAGCTCTAGAGGTAAGTGGTTTAATCATTGAGGATTTCATCTAAAGTTTTCTTATTAACTTCACGGATAATCCTCAACTCAAACTTAACTCAATTTCATATGAAAATAACAAGATTATTAGAATCATAAATTTTCAAATAATTTCTACTTAGATCGTTCAAGAACACTAGAAAAAATTAATCCACCAAAACACTAGGAACCTAAAGGTGACTGTAATACCATGAACTTTTGTCCAGAGGTATTAGAGTAATTCACATTTAATAGGATATTTTCGACAAACGATAAAATTAAAATAATTAATAAAATAATTAATATTTTTGAGTTACACATTAATTGTTTTAATTAAAATTTTTCATAACTTGTTGTCTTTTGAAAATAATAAAAATATTTCCTTAATCAAAGACTTGAACTTTAAAAATAAAGAAACTATTTAAATAAATTACCAATGGTAATTAATTGCACACATAAATAAAGAGAGACTTACCATTCTCTTTTGAGCAACTAATAAAAATAGATGAATCTCCCAAAAACCTACACATTATCATTTTTTACCATTAAAGAGTTCTCCATTACAAATCATTGAGAGTTTTGAGAGTCCTAGAAATAACATAACGCCTCACCCTTTGAGACTATTCCTTGAGACAAAAATGTTCTTACTATCGAAACATTCGACATATTCGAATTTTAGCTTAATCCAACGACGATCAGTAAAAATACCACCGACTGCTTTTTCACCATTGATTCGAGTTCGTATGAAGATCAACGGACAAGGTAAGTACACCACATATTTTAATAGATAATCTACCTTATTTTACTTTATTAATCATGTTATATGTATGTGCTTAATTAATGATGTTGTGGATATTATTGTGATTCGGATCTGATCGGATCAGCCGTGTGTGCTAGAAAAAAATGTTATAGATAATGATTTTTATAATATTAAAGTGTTAGTTCGAGTGTGATCCTAATGGATACCTGCAGAAATAAAAAATTAAGAAGGGCTAGGAGCCCTAGGGTGAAAGACCCAAGACCCTTGCAAAAGAGTCTTTTGGCTACTCCCGACGTAGGAAGGAAAAGAAGACCCAAGATTGGGTTGTAGTTACAATCATATGAATATAATGATATTGGGCTAACTGTAAGAAATATTTATTATTATTGGTTGACGTCATTGGTTTATATTATCTGTTATGTGTTGAATATGCCATGATTTTTGAGTTAAAATATGCGATATTATCTGTTATATGTATGCGGTGTACAGTGAATTATCTACTGGGCTTTGGCTCATGGTATTTATCAAACATTTCAGACTTAATTGAGGATGGTGTTAATTTTGAAATTGATGCACATGATGAGGGCGATAGCATGGGAAGATCGGATGGACAATTAAGAATGTCGATGAGATCGATGCGGGACTCTAGATATTTGTTATTTGTATCATTTTTATAAGTTTAATTGTTAAAGACTTACATTATATATTATTTAAAACTTTGTTTAATTTTTTAGAATCATGTGGATGATCAATATTTGACTTCCTAAACTCTTTGATTTAGCCTTTTAGATATATGGTTATGAATCCTAAACAGATGTATTAATTTTTATGGATGTGAGGTACTTTCAATTATTTTACGTATTACTAGGGTACCGTTATCGTTATGACATATTTTTTAGTCAAACTGTTAAAATAAAATAGTAGATGATATTTTCGGGTAAAGTGCTTCACAAAAATACTTAAAATGACTTTTTAATAGTAAAGAATTAATAAGATAATTTTTTTATTGAAATTATATTTTTTCAAAAATTTTACACATATCTACTTTAATTCTGAAAAGTTAATTCAAAAAGCCTATCAAACAAAAGTTTTAGCCAAAACGTCTTTATAAAAAAATTTATTTTAATATATTATGAATTATGGTCATTTTTAAGAATTATTTTAGAGTATTTTATTTTTTTTATTTTTATCACACCTTGGATCTTGGGCAAACTGGTCATTTTCAGGCGTTCGGGTCGGATCCAAGGGCGTGATAGCGACAAAGCGTGAAGTAAAGCTAGCTATGAACATAGCTCATAGTAAGGATTCTTCTACAGCTTTGGTATTGAAATCCTTGCTAGAAGGCTTGGACGCTTGAGTCTGTACTCGGCGATTCTTTTCTTCTTTATGATCTTTGCAATCTCTCGATGGGTGAAAATACCTTTTCTTTCGTCAAGCACATCTACCATGCGTTCTAGCATGTACTGCACCACATCCGCTATTTTGATGACTTGAAGGAAAGCTTAACATAGATAGATTCCTCACTTAGCTTCTGAAGAAGAGGTTCTTGGATGGGGAATTTGCTTGGCTAGCTAGGGCAAGAGAGAGTAACAAGTGTGTTTTTGTGGATCAAAGGAAAAACAGATTCAATATCAAATAAATCTCTAGAGCAAGAGAGGAAAAATGATGAAAACAGGAGAACAAGAAGGAACAAAATGTCAAAACCGTGAGAACCATTTTACGGTGATATGTTTTCCGCAAAAGCGCGAGAGCACTTTTTTGAGAAACACCTTCGGGGTGTTTATCAAAAAAGTACTTCCAGCTTATTTTAGACATTGTAAGCTATAAAGAATAATTTCTTATTCTAGTTTTGGCAAAGATTCCGTATAACATAAATATAGTTGTAACCGCTCCTACGAGCACTAGTGTAGCTTCGAAGATGTCGTGGTACACATTATTCGCCGACTACATGAAGACTAAAAGATGAAGATCACAAGAATCAGATGGTTGACGACATGAGTCATCTAAGTAACTGCTTCTCGCCTGTTAAAGATCGTGTACGCTCGCATAGAAAGGTAAGAGATTTAGTGACCATAGGAATAAATATTTAAATCTAATTAATGGTTGAACTAAGTCAAAAGA
This sequence comes from Euptelea pleiosperma, assembly GCA_035048495.1. NCBI lineage: Eukaryota > Viridiplantae > Streptophyta > Magnoliopsida > Ranunculales > Eupteleaceae > Euptelea > Euptelea pleiosperma. The sequence continues at coordinate 27,901,239 of CM068548.1, read as the reverse complement.
CTAACTCTAGTCATTTCGTGTTAAGAGAAGTAAAAATATTGACTAAGGGAAGTCCAATCGATTGGACTGTGAGAATCAATTGATTAGACTCTACGGGACAGAAACTTCCCAGAGTACAATTGATTGGAGTCTTCTCTATAATCGATTGGACCAAGTCCGATCAATTGGACTGTGAAAACCAATCGATTAGACCATACGCAACAGAACTTTCAAAGTACCAAATCAATTGGACCCTGAGTACAATCGATTGCTTTTACGAACAAAAATTCATCCGTATAGTACAATCGATTGGACCAAGGGTACAATCGATTGCATTTTGCAGAAAGTGTCAATTTCAGATCTGGTTTTTGTGCTCCCTTATCACTACAACTTGCACGACCTAAGGATTCCATATTCTTATAAATAGAGCACCTTGAGCTATACAATATACACAACAAGAGAGAAAATAGTTAGCTTTCTATACTAAGAATAGTCCTTGTTATTGAAGAGAAAGAGCCCTAACTTTGAATACTTACCTTATGAGGTTTTTTCTTCCGAAATCAAAGTTGAGAGCTTGATCTATATTCTGCCTAGGTTTTCCATTGGGACTCTTAACCTAGTAGTCAGAGAGTACTAGTGTGACTTAACACTCTTGAGCAACCGTGGGGTTCAGGGTATACTAAATCATTCACCCTCAATAGAGACTGTCGTGTGAGAATTAAGATCGGGGTGCACTGATCGAAGGTATGTTTGGGGTGTATCAAACTGAACAAGCGGCAAAGGCTTTGTGATTGGAAGGTCGTGCATGGATTCATAGTGTGGAGCCAGAGAACGTGGATGTACCTGTAGTGGGCCTTGGCTAAGGTTGGAAGCTTCATTTGCAGCGATGCTATATAGGTAACTTTTGTAACTCAAAACTTTTCAGTTAATGATACTTTCTGTCTGGACGTGGTCCCGTGATTTTTTCTTGACTAAGGTTTCCACGTAAAAAGATCGCATCTGTTTATGAGTTGTTTGATTTCCGCACTATTGTTTGATTAATTCAAACGACACAGAGATAATATATCACAGAGATATATTTGGTCCTAGTTGGTTGAGATAATCTCTTCATTATCAATCAACTATTTAATTTTGGTATGTAATTTTATTTACCCCTATCAGAGCAGTAAAGCTGTTTAAGTTAAAGTAATTTTTATTTACCCCATTCCTTTTAGGTATTCTGTGTAAAAGAGAACGAACGATTATTTCATAAGCCAAATCACGTTTACAAACCAAACATAGATTTATGTGAACCAAAAGTTGGAGAATCACTTTCAAAAAGTATTCCCAAACACTTCCTTATTTTTTGGATTCTAAACTTTATTATAAGTTGTCTATTTTTGCAAGTTTGACTTAATTAAGCATATTTGGCTACCTCTAGTGTTCAATTTTTTTTTTTATTCTACAAATTTTTATTTTATATCTATGTCTCTTATTCATGTGTTGATTGTTCCCTTGAACCTTAGAGTTTTACTCTGTTAGGTGTGCATTATAATTGGGGAGGCTAGTTGGAAATCAAATATACGAAACTGATATTTAAAAAAGTTTAATTATTATTTCAATCCATCTCTATAATCTGTTTATCTTTTCATTACATGTATTACCTGATGCAAAATTCTGAAAAATAATTAACTAAATGATTCAATTACTTCACCTTTATCATAAATCCCTAGTCCAACTCCAAATATACTATAACTCATTTCATTCATTTAATTTTACTTATAAAGTTTATACATCTATCGTTAGATTGGACAGTTAAGATAACAAATTTTGATTGTTAACTCTGAGCATTATCATTAGAATCATGATTCTCTAAATTAAGAATTCTTATTCATTTCTACATGTATCTATTGCTAATTTGCAATCTTTTTAAATTAGGTAAGTTTGAGTATTGTTATGTATTCTAGAGGCATAATTCATATATTTGAACTAGGGGAACACCTTGTGCGATGCACGTGCACCTTACACATGATACACATTTAGAGACCGCTGACCGTATAGATTTTTTTCCATCTCTATGTGGACCTACCTATGAAAATTCATCTTGATTAGCAATTTCTATCCATTAGATTAAAGTCTTTTTCACTGTTTGATTTCAACCTAGACTTTTAGAATTACTATTTAGCACGTAGTTTGAGGTGCATTTTTTTGCCAATGACACCACCATGCACGTGCGCCTAATTGTATAGATGTTTTGCTCATCTCTAAGACTAGGTGGGCCTACTTATAAAATTCATCCTGATTAGCATGAGTTTTGACACCATTAATGATGGGCCATATTATGAGCAACGTGGCACAATATTAGAAATCACTGACAGAATGGATGTTTTGCCCATCCATAGTTGGACTTACATATCAAACTTCATCATGATCAGTAATTTATGACATTGTCTTTTTATTAATTTATTTGTAACTGTGGATTTTGATCATTATGATCCAAAGGTTATCAATTAGTAATCAGGTTTATTTTTGTTACATAAGTCCATCTAGGGATGGTCCGAACCATCGTTTTAAAAACAACCATTTAAACGGTGACGCCCCAAGCTTGTTTCCGTTAAAACCGTTTAAACAAGTTTTAACATTTTTGAATTTAACGGCCGTTCAAATTGTTTAAATGGTTGTTAAATTCTGAAAAATTTCGTGAAAAAATAGCCGTTAAATCTATTTAATTTTTGTTAAAATCCGTTAAATTTCTGTTAAATTCCATTTTTTTTTAATTTTCAAATTTTAAAATTTGAATTTCAGCGCTATTTTTTCTGTTAAAATTCGTTTAATTCCGTTAAATTCCATTTTTTTCCATTTTTGCCCCTGGCCGATTCAATCCGTTTTAACGGCCGTTTAAACGGTAACACCCCCAGTCTGTTTAACCCTTAAAACGGCCTCCTTTAAACCTTGGTCCAAACATCCATACGGTCAGTAGCCTCTGATAAGATGACACGTGTCTCACATTGTGAGTCCATCATCAACTTTGATGATGATGATGGACTTCATCTAAATGTTTCTAGCTATTGAGTTTAAGTGCAACGTCAGGATGCAATAATTACTTGCAGAGTTGAGTTGAAACGTGAATGTCTTAAATGACCAAAGCGCCCTTGTAAATTAAAAAAAAATCGAAATAGACAATTTTTGTCAAAATAAAGAAATTTGAGGGCATATTAGGAATATAAATTTATTTTACTTTTTTAACATTGAATGAGCTGCCATGCTGGCAGGGTGACATTGGGCACCAAACCTAAAAATCACTGTCAAGTAAATAAAATGAAAAAAAGAAAAGAATAAAAATTAATGGCATTTGTGAGATATTGGGGTGTAGCGTGAGGCATACACTACGCCCTTCGTGCATTAATAAGTAGAATAGATGATTACTAACTTGAAAACCATTGAACTATAGTAACTATATTACTAAATACATTGACTCCCTTTCAGCATTGAATTTTTGATTTTTGATTTTCGAATTTTTGAAGCAAGTTGTATAAAACATGTATAAAATGTATGCTGCATATCTACTGTTTAGTAAATTTTTGAAACCTAAAATTGAAAATAACTCGAATTTTCTTGTATCGAAAATTTTGCCATATTCTGAATTACTAACAAGGCCCCTCCCTCTACTCACAAGGTAGAGTGGAATAGAACTTTGTTGATGGATGTTTGATGACGGACCACAGTATGAGCCACGTGGCACACTTTTAGAGAACACCGACCGTTTGAATGTTTGGCCTATCCCTAGGTCGACCTACATATCAAAAATTAGCCTGATTAGTGATTTCAAACCTTTGGATCTTTGTAGCCCAAACAATTCTCAATTCCATGGTTAAAATCAATGAATGAAATTGACTACAATCGAACGGTTAGAAATCACTAATCAGACTGATTTTCCTATGTAGGTCCACCAAGGGATTGGCCAAACATCCATACGGTCAGTTGTCTCTAGGAGTATGCCACGTGGCTCATACAGTTGTCCATAAGCAAAGTTCTACTCCGTAGATTGTTCTATTTTTTTAAGGGTCGTGATGTAACAAGGTATACCTGAGATCTTTCCATCTGCAGAAGCGCCATTTTTGGTAGTCGCCACTGCCATCTGGGCCCACTGACCGCATGGATGTTTAGCCCACCCTTTAATAGACATTCATACAAAAAATCAGCTTGTTTAATGATTTTTAGCCGTTGGTTTAGTACTCAAAAGATGGTTGTATTCAACGGCTATAAGAACGCCTTAAATGGTGCTAAAAAGTGTTAAAATCAAATGGTTATAGATTACCAATCAAGGTGATTTTTGGTATGTATATCCACCAAGGGTTGAGATAAACATCCAAGAGGTCAGTGGGCCCAGATGGCAGCGGTGACTACAAAAAATGCCGCTTCCGCAAATGAACAGTTTCAGGCATACCTTGTTACATCTTTTTCCTTTTTTTAATTTTTAACTCTTCTGATGCTGCAAGTAAGTCCAACCAAAATTAGCAAACTTGATAAACAAAAGAGAAAAACGTTGCGTCCATAATCTTCCAAGGCACCGCGCGGCGTCATTGAATAAAGCAAAAGAAGGCGATGTGGGACCCACTTCCTCTTTCTAATCTCATCTGCCGAAGCATCCCGAACTGTTTCACTGACAACATACGCCATGTGTCGGAGATCTGATGGTTTGGAATATGGTTCGGTAAACATCTTCTCGGTTTACTCACACTTGTTCTGTTCTTTCTTCCTCCCCCACCTTTCGTGCTGCTGCAATTCTCTCTCTCTCCCCGAGACGAACTGCGGAGAAAATTTGATTTTTCAGGTAATTTTCTCGTGATCGATCGTCTCCATTAACGTAATAAGTAAGCTCGCTTGATTGATCGAGAACTTCTTTCAATTGCCTGTCTTCTATTTTAGGATTTTTTTCTTCTACGATCGTCTGTTTTTTTTTTTTTTTTGGTGTCTTTTACGTTTTCTCTGTTACTTCGTTTGTAATCCTTGAGAAATAATCTGAAGGTTTTTTTTTTTTTTTTTCTACTTTCTTTACGAATTTAATTGCTTCTCTTGTTGTGTTGATTTTCGAAGGTTGCTTACTTTCTCTGTGGACGATTGTTATGGAAGATATGAAACTGAAGCTTATTTGTTTCTTCTTCTCGTTGGGTACTGTTAGCTCATAGTTCAAAACTATGTCTTTAGTTGGTGCAGAGCTCATTAATTTAGATTGAAATGTATAATTGTTTCTATTTGCATCTCATGAAAATGTTAGCTCTCATTAATGGGTACTTTATTTTTCTCTCTAATTGAGATTACCATAATGAAGAAAGTGAATTTGTTTGATTGTAATATAAAATAACTCCTTTTGTGAAAAATGTTCAATTTTCTAGCCAAATTTAAGAGAGTAGTACTCTGTAAGTGGGCGCGTCAGCTGGTGTGCGTAAGATAGCACATACTGCTAGCATTCCTTATAAGGAAAGACCTACCTATGATGTTGGAGGTGTCAAACTCGGCATTCTGGATGAAACAGATATTCTGAGACTGTAATAAGTCGTGGCAACCCGTAAACACAAGCTCAAATTACAATGTCCAAATTACAGTTATATGTTATTGCAACTGAGGTTGTGATTTGGGTCTGTGGTTGCTGCTCCTCCATGCCCCTCTTGGTATTGAGGAGACAGAACTGATCTTTATCGAAATTGGGTTCTAACTACTTCTAATACTTGTCACTACTCTCACTGGGGCTTGGAAGTAAGCCCCACAGACCAAAGCTGTGAAGAACAAATAGCATTTGAGATCCCTCATAGTTCTGTTGGTTGCTATCTGACAAGGTGGGTTGTGAGAGACTTACAATCTAGTGAAATGGCCCACACTTCAAACACACAATCTGGTTTTTGAAGTGCAGGCCATTTTAAATGAAGCTCCAGTTTTCCAAGGGAGCTTACAGTGATCTTTAGCATTTTGTCTGATTCCTTCAGCTCTTCTCTTTTTCTTTTTCCCCACTACCAGTCGGTTGTAGTATGCTTTTATGGACACTCCCAAAGTCGGGATATTCAATGCACGTGTGAGTATATTTGTTGACATTTTATACTGTAAATGAATGTCCAAGATAAACTAGGCTTATTTACAATTATTAGAATGTGTAAATAGAAGAGGATGCACAGTTTCCATTATATCCACAATTGTTGTACCCAAACTCCTATCTTCTACAGGTCCAGCATGGTAAATGGGTCAGAATAAAATACACACATGATAAGCCAAGGTTTAAATAGGCCTCTGATGCTATTGCTCAAAACGTTCTTCAATTATTAACGAGGAAAGAGAAAGCTACGTTGCATTGGTTCATGTATGGGTACGAGTGTCATAGTCGGAGATGGGTACAGTGTCGGATTCAACACACCCTGAAAAATGGGATTTGTGGCCTCAGAAGTATATTTTAAATTATGTAGGAAAAGGTAATTGTTTTTATAGTATAACAACTAGAGTAGCAGATTATGTCATGGGATATCGTATGATTTGTATCGTATATGTATAGGCAAGATTATATATGTTATTTATATATTTATGATAAATGTCAATTAATATTTTGCAAGTACGGAGAGAAACAAATCCAGAAGTGTCGCGCTAGAACCGTAGAGGGTCGCAATCTGGCACATGTTCAACACAGGTACTTCACCCATATAGAAGAATCCATGCAACATAGGGAGGAAGTCCATGGAGGCTCGCAAGTACCATATACCATCTTAGAGAGCTAGCTTAGGGTTGGACGATTATTTTATCAATAACATTGGACTCTCTTGCAAAAGGTGGCGTGTGCATTTTCTTGCAAATGACCTGGAAATGGACTATAATAGTTTGCTCATGACTAGTTGTTCTTGCATACAGAACAGCAGGGTCTAAAATGTTCATCTCAATCTATCTACACAACTCAATATGGTCTTGGAAGTGCTTTTTTTATGGGAATTTGCTAGTGCGACAACACAGGCCAAATTACTTACAATGCCGTACCTTTTTCTTTCACAGGGTGAAATAGTATGCATGTAGATCATATCTTTGGGAATTAGATGGAGTGCAATATTCTTCTGCTGTGATTTTCATGCCATCTGTTGAAGTATTTGCATGATCTTCACACAATGGGGGGTGCTTGTTCAAGGAAGAGAGACCAACAGGTCAATGAAGACAGTGTACAAAGAGGGGTCTCTGGAAGATATAGCAAAAGTGGAAGTTCAAAATGGTTGGGGACCTCATTTCCTCGGTCTAGTGTAGATATTAAGCAGGGAAGAGGCAAATGCCCATCCCTCATGGAACTATGTATTCATAAAATACGCAAGGTATTTGTTTTCTCTTGGTTTGTGTAACTTAGAATCCTTACTCTATGTCTTGACTGATCTTTTTGCATTTTCTCTTTCATAACAGGACATTGATAAATTTATTGATAAATATAAAACCTTCGCTATGCTCCCAAGGGATATTAGTCAGCAAATCTTCAATGAATTGGTGTATTCCCTTTGTCTGACTGATGTTTCTCTTGAAGCTTTTCGAGATTGCGCTCTCCAGGTAATAGCTATGTAGATGACTTAACCTTTGAAATCTTGATTACTTCTGTGTTAACCTCACTATTAGTACTTAATGTGACCTCATCATTGTCATCATCCTCTTCATCATCATCATCATTCACAATGCCTTAACCCAAGTATTTAGGGTTGGCAAGATCAATCCTGTCATACTGACTTTTAAAGTTTTTTATTTTGTGCTCGACAGGATGTTTGTTTAGGGGAATACCCTGGAGTGAAGGATAGTTGGATGGATGTCATCTCTTCACAGGGGTCTTCTTTGCTATCAGTTGATCTTTCTTGTTCTGATATAACAGATTCTGGACTGGTTCTTCTCAAAGAATGCCAAAACCTCCAAGCCTTAACTTTCAACTACTGTGACCAGATTTCAGATTATGGACTAGAACATATTAGTGGTATTTTCTTCTCTATCTCATTTTGTTTCCTGTGGCTGTTCTCATACAGAATCATTGTGTTATTCTTCAGTAATCTAACGTATATTTATATCTCTGATTTTTTCTTTCTTTCTTTATGTCATTACAGGGCTTTCTTTTCTATCTTGTTTGCTGTACAAAATAATGTGTTGTGTAGGTTGTTTGAGTTGGTTCCTTTCTTGTTTGGTAGTTTCTGACTGCCTGCTCCTTATTGGATCTAATTCTCGACATCTTGATGCGTTTTCCTGTCTTCAACTTGAATGTACTTGCATCCAACTAACTGGGATATTTCTATCTTTAATACCTATAGCCTTGGGACATTTTCTCTGCAAACATTTATGTCTTGGTACGGTAGAGACTAGAGAGTTGGATGCACATGGAATTGTGCTTGTTAGAGTCTATAAGTCTTGGCTATTGATGTGGAAGTTCATGTGTTATTATGACCACGTGCACATTGAAGAATGCTTATAGTCTTATAGATATCCTTCTTATTTACTGTGATAAATGAGAGAGGAGAATAGGATAAAAAATTTGGGCGGCTAATGAAGTGAATTTTCAGTAATCTGGTTTTGGAATAATATGAACCATTAATGAATTCTATGGCTTTATACAAGCTCTTCTGATTTGATCTTTCTTCTTCTTTTAGTTCTTACTTCCTTGAGCAACATGTTGCTCTAACTAGAAAGTTTATTATGAATGGATAATAAAGTTTGGAGTTAATTGGCTCCATCCTGTTTTTACCACTTTTTTGATGCTCTAAAGTTTGAAAGCTTCTCGGCGCAGTATTGATCTTAAATTAATAAATATGATCTCAACCTCCTGCCTTTATTACTGGTATTTAGTTAAAACTGTAATCTTTATAAAGCATCCTTCTATGAACTATTTTTTTGCTTGCTAATCTTTTCTTTTCTATGTTTCTTTCTTTTTCTTTTTTACATTAACTTAAATAAGCATTCAAACCATTTTACTCTTTTTGACATTGGCTTGTTCCGTGGTGATGCACATTATGCGATCATGATTGATCTTGTGCTTTCAGGTCTCTCAAACTTGACGTCTTTGAGTTTTAAAAAAAACAATGCGATCACTGCTCAGAGAATGAGTGCTTTTGCCAGCTTAGTGAACTTGGTAAAGCTGGATCTTGAGCGATGTTCAGGGATTCATGGTGGACTTGTTCATCTTAAAGGTCGGTTTGCAGTACATTGACTCCAACTGGTATTCACTTTTCTTGTCATGCTTTTGGAAAATTTAAATACCTTTCATGTATTTTTATGGAGAATCGTGCAGGCTTATGTTTAACAACTTGGACTCTGCAGAGTTGTCAAGCTATCTTGATAAGTTACCATGTGCTGTTGCATGTTTTAACATCTATTTACGATATTTGTTTTTCTCTTTGATAGGTTTATCAAAGCTCGAGTCTCTTAATATCAGATGTTGTAATTGCATAACAGATGCAGACATTAAGCCTCTCTCAGGTAGCTGCTGTCTTGCGTTCTTTTTGTTTCCAAATAATGGGATTTTATTCACCTTATATTTCCTAGATCATGGCTTTCCTAGGAAATGTCTGAAGTGCCCACATGTCTTCTCCTATCACTTGTCTTAAGTTTCTTATGTTGCCCTACAGTTGTACTGTTTGCTTGAGCTGCTTTTTTAGCTTTCTGCATAAAAAAAGATGACTAATTTGACAGCTTGTGTTGGTTCTGTATGAATCTTTTGTTGCTCTACAACCCCTATCTTTCACCCTCTTTAATTTTCTTTGTAAGATATGTTTCTCTCTGTTTCCTGAATTCTCTACTCTAATAGAGTTACATTAGCTGTTCTTTTCTATTTTGTGCTTATAAAATGTTGAAGTATATGTTTCTATTCCTGTTTGTATCATTAGTCCTTATAATATAGATAACGAATAGCATTGTAATTGCTAAGTATATTATCTTTTTACAAATATTGATCGATCGTCTACCAATTTAAAGACTCAGTGTGATTGGTGAAATAGCCAACCCCATAAAGTTGGATAAGGCTTATGATGATGATTATGATAATGATGACTGTGGTTGGGTGAATTATATTATTACAATTTGCACTTTTAATAGAAACATAAGTAAACCAGCAGAAAGGTAAATATTTTTTATTAGGTTTTTTTTTTTAAAAAAAAGGAGATCTTCAATTGGACTTCTCATATGGAGGTTGAGGTGGCTCAGATATCTCTTGCACGTTGAGAAGTCAAATTCAGTTGTTAACTGCTTTTTATACAATGGAGAAACAGTCTCGGATATTGGTGATCCCCCCCCAAAATAAAAATAAAATAAAAATAAGCTAAAGAAACAGAATAGCAAGAAAAGAGACTATCTGCCTATCTCTTATGCTTTGAAAAGTTAAATTCAGTGGCTAACTGCTTTTCCTGCAATGGAGAGACAGAGGAAGACCTTGTTAAGATTTAAATTTTTTTTTTTTTTAAGTTTTTTAGCCTTTCTGTGGTCATCATTCTGAGGATTTGCTTTGTTTTCTCTTTTTTAATTTTACCAGTGGAAGGCCAGGCAATGTGGTTTTAAAAAAGGGGAGAGAACTACTTTGGCCATGTTTAATATGTTATATTTTTGAATTTTGTTTCCTTCCCTATTGAGCGCATCTCTCTTTATAATAACTAGGGGAATGCCACGTGCGATGCACATGCACCTTACGCGTGGCAGCTCCTTACACGTGGCACACATTTAGAGACCACTGACCGTATAGATGTTTTCCCCATCTCTAGGTGGATCTACCTATGAAAATTCATCCTGATTGGCAATTTCTATCCATTGGATTAGTCTTTTTCATGGTTTGTTTTCAACCGTAGATTTTTAGCATTACTATTTAGCATGCAGTATGAGGTGCATTTTTGGCCAATGACACCACCATGCACGTGTGACTGACCGTATAGATGTTTTGTCCATATCTAGGTGGACCTACATACAAAAATTCATCCTGATTAGCAATGAGTTTTGACAACATTACTGATGGGCGCTATTATGAGCCACGTGGCACAATCTTAGAGATCACTGACCGTATGGATGTTTTGTCCATCCTTAGTTGGACTTACATATCAAAATTCATCCTGATCAGTAATTTATAATCAAGTCTTTTTCTTTATTTATTTGTAACCGTGGATTTTGATCATTATGATCCAAAGGTTAGAAATCACTAATCAGGTTTATTTTTTTTACGGTCCATCTAGGGATGGACCAAATATCCATACGGTTAGTACCTCTAATAAGGTGATACGTGACTCACATTGTGAGTTCATCATCTACTTTGATGATGGACTTCATCATCTAAATTTTTCTAGCCATAGAGTTTAAGTGCCATGTCAGGATGCAATAATTGCTTGCACAGTTGAGTTGAAATGTGAAAGTATTGAATAACCAAAGCACCCTTGTAAATTAAAAAAATTTCAAAAACCGAAATAAATAATTTTTGTCAATTTAAGGAACTTAGAAGGCGCATATTAGGAATAAGGATTTATTTTACTTTTTTAACATTGAATGAGCTGCAGGATAACGTGTGTTCTTTGGCACCAAAAAGATCGAAAAGCCACTGTCAAGTAAATCAAATGAAGAAAAGAAAAGAAGCAAAATAAGGGCGTTTGTGGAATATTGGGGTTTAGCGTGAGGCACGCAAGAAGGCCCTTCGTCCATTAATAAGTAAAATAGATTAATATATAATGTATGTTAAGTAAATTTTGTTCATAAAATAAAATACAGGATAAGTATGCAAAACTCAAACACTGTAAGCATTAATGGTAGTCTTTGTTATTATTTTTCAAATTGAGATTTAACTATTATGTGATATTATTATCGTGCAAAATTTCAATTCTTGGACTGTTTGGATTTGTATATCACTCATTTCAATTGTGTTTCAGGACTTACAAACTTGAAAGAGTTGCAAATTTCCTGCAGCAGGGTTACAGATTTAGGAGTTTCTTATTTGAAAGGTACTTCAGTTTTTTATTTTATTTATTATCGTTTCCCTGCATTTGATTTTGTGCACTTGATATTGTATACTTAAACTCATCTATGTTGATCTTTATCTTTGGTTAGTGGAACACTTGGAGTTTCTTTGTGTATCAGCTTTTCTTTCATAACATCATCTGTAGGCTTTTCAATATGGTTTCTCTCGCTTAGTATTCTTCTTCACTATTACAGCATTTTCCTTGTCAAGTCTATGATTTCCAATTTCTTCAAAGATGGTGTTGTGCTACTTAATTTGGAAATATATCAATTTACCCATTAAAGAAATATTGGAAATTACCTGAGATAGTGATTGTTTCACTTGTAAATATGTGCAACTTCTTGATATTTGCATTAATAGTGCTTTTAGTTTGGCTCCTTTCGCTGGGTCATGCATTTTATTTTGTTTGTTGTTCAGAGTGGTGACACTGGATGATATTTGTGTGCATGATAGGTTTGCGTAACCTTATTCTGTTGAACATGGAGGGATGCCCTATTACTGCTGCATGCTTGGAGTCTATTTCAGGTTCGCATCTCTTGAAGGGCTTGAGCTTTCTATTCGTTATTATATTTTCTTTTCATCATTAATGTAATAGTATTCAAGATTGTAACGTGGAAATTCTTTATTATTTTTTTTTGTGCAGCTCTTGTTGCCCTTTCATATTTGAATCTCAACAGATGTTGTCTATCTGATGATGGATGTGAAAAGTTTTCTGGTGGGTGTCATTCATATTTTATCGGCCACGTTGGATTGGGTGCAAGAAATTGTGAATACATTTCTTCAGACCAGATTTGCTTACTCTTAATTGTTGCAAGGATGAATACTAAACTTAGTCTTGAACTTATTCCATCTAATCATGTTTCTCAGGGCTTGAGAATTTGAAAGTTTTGAACTTGGGTTTCAACAATATCACAGACGCATGTTTGGTACATATTAAAGGTGGTCATCTCTCTCTCTCTCTCTCTCTCTCTCTCTCTCTATATATATATATATATATATATGTCCAAAAATTTGATATATGTGTATTTTTTTCCTACTTTTCTCTATATGGAAGAAGGTATTTTATGAAAAATTGGAGCCTTGTACAATTAATATAAGCTATCAATTGGTTCCAGTCAAAAGATATACAAACTAAATATGATATAGCTTTGTACAAATACCAGGAAGAAGCTCCTTCTTGTAAACTGATAATTGTGGGCATTGGGGTTTTGAACCTTTGTGGTGGGCAGCTATGTAAAATTTGAACATAGAAAATGTCAATATAACTTGCGTTTCTGTTCAAGAATCAATTTTTTAGAAGTTACTTTTATTGACAGTAGAACCATCCTGCAATGTAGTTATTGTGGAGAATATACTGTCAGTTAGAACTTTGACGACATTCCCTTGAACAACTGTTGTGTGTAGAGCATGATTTCCTGGGCCATTTTGTAAATTTTGAAATATTTGGGTGCGAAAAAATTCAATGAATAATTGTTTTTTTAAATTTTTTGAAAACTTCTTATTATATTTGTTTTTCTCATCCTTCGCAGACTTAACAAATTTGGAGAGCTTGAACTTGGATTCATGTATGATTGGCGATGAAGGGATGATTAATTTGTCAGGTAGCCGTTTGGGATTCAGTTCATTTTTTTTTGACTCTATTTCACTTATTTTCTCTGTTGCATTTCTATCGACATTTGACAGTTCTTGATATCAACTAGGAATGTTGCACAGAAACATATTTTTTGTACCCTATACTTGTTTCCCTTGTGTATAACTCAATGTATAATGCACATTATAACCTCTCTGCTATCTGTATATGTACCATTCTAGTTTTTTCAGTTTGTAGTGATTCTGATGTCTGCATGTTTATGTTTTTTTTATTATGTTCAGGCCTTCTGCACTTGAAAAGTTTGGAGTTATCTGATACCGTAGTTGGAAGCAATGGGCTCCGTCATATATCTGGTTAGGAACCTGTCTTCTACCCACTTTCAATAATAATGTTAATATATTTAATCTATGGTTTAATTTTTTCCAAACTGATGAAACAATATTTGGTTCTTTTCCATTATAGGTTTTGTGGGTCTTCAAGCAATTATTTTTATTTCACATTTTTCAGTCAATATGTTATGACACGCTTAACTAGACAAGCTATTGTGGAGTCCACATGGAGATGAGTTAAATGCTGATTTTTGTTGAGGATTATCTCATCTCCATGGATATCATCCTCACAAAAATCAGCCCATTCTGAAATTTCTGACCCTGTCATATGGACTTAAAGTTGAGCCGATTTTTTAACTTGCTACCCATATATGAACTGAAGGCAGTCTTGTTTAAACGTTAAATATTCTATTATTCACAAACAGTACCTGGAGCATAAGCCCAAGTGTTCTAAACATCACAGCTTGCAATTTGCAACTAAGAGTGTGTTGGCCTGCTATTTTTGCACTTTAATGAATATAGGGAAAAAAAAATTGATGAGTCCGGTTGTAGACTGTTTTTCTGGTGACATGCAGAGTCGGCAAAGGTGTTCTGTTAATCACTTCATGGTTTTTTTTTACCATGCATGGCCTGATTTTTTATTGCCCCTTTTCTTGTAGGTTTGGCTAATCTGGAGAACTTAAACCTGTCATTCACTGTAGTTACTGATGGTGGTTTAAGAAAATTGTCTGGGTTGACATCTCTTAAATCACTTAATTTGGATGCTCGTCAAATCACAGATACTGGGCTTGTGGCTCTTACGAGTAAGCATCTTTAGATGTCCATGCACAAGTGCAAGTATTCTGATGATAGATCATGCTTTTGAATGTATGTTATGTTCTGTAAATTTTCATGTATGTCTTCATGAGCTGAAGCAGCATTTAATATTCGCTCTATCGCGTTTCCTTAACATATATGATAATGGAGTTGTTTCTTCAGTTCAAATCATTTGGTTATCTTCGTGGTTTAGATATATGTTTCCTAGGTAACACATGCTCGACTTGTTGATTGAAGAATTTTGAGATAATCATAGAGATGGCATACATTCTTCATAGTGTTTTCATATCATGGAAGTGTCTGTGGAGGAATTCCCATGTTAAATGTGCACGTAATTGCACACTAGGTAAGATATGCCTGTACCATCCTATATAACTGAAAATACTTAGTAATTTAGATGACTGAGCTTTTATTTGGGGGAGGTTTTGGCCTTTCAGTTGTATCTATAATGTTTTTAACATTCCTGCCTTTTGCATAATCTGTGTACTCTGGAGCTGTGTTACCTGATACTTTAAAATGGGTGCCATATCTGTGTCATGTCCTTATCGGATATTTCCATTTTATGTGTAAATGCCATATTTTTACAGTATCCTTGTCGTATCTAGGTAACATAGCTCTAGAACTGCTTCTTTTGGTTATTTGCCCACTTGTCTATTCAATGTTAGTAAAGGAGTATCTCCTTTTAGCAAGATCATTGGCCATGAGGATTGTACTTGAGCAACTTTCTAAGAGAAAATGCAACTTTATCGGACTTTCCAAACATTCTCTGAGTAATGTTTTCCTGGATGGTTCTTCAAAAGGTGAGCGTAGAAAGAGTTGAGTGAAAATACCCCATCCCAACTCCATTTCCAAATCCTCATCTATTCTGTTAAGAGGAATGTATGCTGCCTCAAGAAAAGAGAGAATCTCTAAATAGGGGAAGACTCGGAACTATGTAGACCCCTAAAGAATCTAGGACACCAACGACAACACTCCCAACTCTTTCATAGTTTTCTACTACTAACGCCCTCTTGTTTGTACAAACACTTAGAGTAGGGAATGCAACCCTAGGAGGGGTTTACCACACAAACATCTTTCTAGAATTTGATTTTACTCCTATTACCCAATACCTTATACTATGATACCAGCTATGATATTTTGAGTACTTCAAACATTCCTATCGTACACGTATTGACACTATAGGATACCGATACTAGTGCCAGATATTGCATGGATACTATTCTACTAATTTCTCATTTTCTGTTGTACTCTTGTGTATTAGCTTAACTCTTAACAATTTTCTTATTTTGTGACTTGGAGGATATAGATAGTATATTATGACAAATTATACTGAAAGAAACTTTGAAAAATTAGAAATTTCATTAATATTTGGCATGATGTGAATATTAAACAACGACATTTAGTTTTAGAAAACTAAAAATTAAAGCATTGTATGAACATATTGGATGGAATACATGTATCCATATCCGTGTCGCGGATTTTGGTAAATGAACAGTCGTATCCCCGTTTCCTGTGCTAGTGTTCGTATCGACATTAGTATTGGATCTTAGACCTTATCCCCAAAACGAATTCATCACTCTGATCTTATACTCCACAACGCCATCCCACATGTGAAATATTCCAATCCGTAGGATGCAGGATAATACCTAAAAGGGGGGGTGGGGGGTGGTGTTGAATAGGTATGTAATTTTTTTAATCTAGTTGATTAACCTACTAAATTTACTGACCTGAGTTCAAGGTACTAAATTGCATTCATACAATCTTAGTATGGTTGATTTTATCGGAGTTATTAATTTAACCGACCCGGATCAAATATATCAGAGATATATCCAAATCTAATTCGTTTATCTTAATCTAACAATCAATAATATCAGAAATAAATCAAACCATGTACATAATTTTTACGAGGAAACCCACAACGGGAAAAACATCAAGACCATGTGCAGATGAGAAATATCACTGTGCAAAGTTACCGAGTATAGAAGTTATCCATGCACAATGTTTCACACAGCTTTCAACTCGAATCACTCAAGCCGACTGCCATTGTTTTTCCCGCCTTCTTGTACTGCTAAGCACCGAGTCCACAAGCGCCCTTGCGTGATCACGATCTCGTGAACTTTAGTTTGGTCCAACCTTGAACCTACCAAAGAAACAGTCTAGCCCCGTTTTTCTTCGACAATCCAGTCTATCCTCGAATTGCACCGATTCGGTCTCTCCCCGAATCACACCCACTCGAAAGAATCGAGTAAACAAACCAATAGAATAGTTTCTATCTCTAACTAAGAACTAGATGTTCATGGGGTTCTTAGGAGAAGGACGAAGCTTGGATCATATAACAATAGAGATCAAAACTCAAGCTTGGTTCATCAAGGGAACCCCAAAAGGTTAACAATGGTGTCTAGGGTTTCTCATGAATCTTGGGGATCTTGGAGAGACTTATGGAGCTTAGGTTTTGCAACCTAGGAAGTTCCATTTATACCCAAAGAGATCCCATACGAAATAGAGCAAGTAGTGTAGTCGAAAATGGAAAGTAACCGTTTTTTAAAAACCTCGGCTACGCGGTCCGATTGATCGGCCAGTGAGTCTGATCGATCGGAGTTGGGTAGAGTGATCTCCGATCGATAGAGAAGCAGATTTTACGTTACTTCAACTTTGGTCTCCGATCGATGCACGAAGGTACGATCGATCGGCTAGGTTAGAAATATTGCAATTTCTTCTCTATTTCAGAGTGACTTAACTACAAGTCTAATAAACACTTAGAGAGATTAAATATAGAATCTATCATCTAATTTCTAAGGTCTTTAAGTCACTTACCAACCTAAATTGTGATCGGGTGAAGCTTTCACTCTTCAGATGAATCTTTCTCTTTTTTGGTAGTTTTTAAGCAGTCTTGAGTGATGAAACCATGACACGCACTCTCTAGCCAAGCAACCAACACACTGGGATGGATAAGATATACGTTTTGTCATACGGACTTATCCAACACTAAGAATCTGAACCTTACAATAGGGACTAGACACGCTCTTTTTGTCCTTGCCTAGGAAAGTATACCTGTATTTATAAGCAATGACTACCCTCCATAGATAACACCAGTTGATGCAGTCAACTTGTAGAAGGCATATCTCTTTCTTCAAATATCCAATTGAGAATAACTTAGATGCGTTGCAAAGTTTGTTCTGAGATCTACATCACCTCTCATAACTTCTGTTGAGATTTTGATGTTTGTTGGATCGTGGGCCTACGTGGGGGTGCACTTAGTGGGCTACGTCCCAGTGCCCCACGTGTGGAGGATATGTCCTTATGTTTGGGGGTTATGTGTGGGTCCCACCCACCTAACTCACGGACTCTCTTTTCTTAGTTCGTGGGTTACGTGGGTCCCCCACTTAACCCACCACTATTTCTATTGTACTTGTACAAGAGGTCTTCCCTATATATATATATATATCACTTGAGAGGAGATTGAACAATAAGTTCAATCACTCCATTCTCTCCCCAAAACCCTACACTCTTCTTCTTCTCTTTCTAATATCTCAACTCTCTCTCTCAATCTTACACTTCTGGTGACAATCTAGTTTACAACAGTTTCGGGCTTCAAAAACGTGTTCAAAATTTGGGTGAAATGGCAGTGACGATACTTAAGGATATTTTAGTCATTTTAATAGAGATTTAAGTTCAGTGGTTCATATTAGTTTCCTAGTCTATAAGTTAACTTTTAGGATTTTTTTATAGATAATTGTAAAAAGCAAGCTTTTCAGTTATTTAATGAAATTTACCTTGAGAGTTTTTAGTTGTTTGTGAACTCTTGGGACTGCTTGATTAGCAACCTGTATGAGCTTTTTTTGGGTTTTTCCCTCTTAGAAAACCTTAGCAGTGCGTTGAGTCAAACTCCGCCTGTGTTAAAGTAACATAGCAAGTTCTGTTCCCTAGAACTTGGGGTTTGATCAACAGAAGTCATGCCATTGAGAAGAGGAAATGACCACAATCTCGTTCATTGGATGACGCAAATCAACAGATCATTATAACGAGTTACAAAAGTGCTACCACAACTTTTGCAACATTTGGAGCAGCACTAGGAGGATCAACGGGAAACAAAAATCCATCGGACAATGGGAAAGATGACTCATCCAACGTGGATATCCCACTCAGAACTCCTCTAGTTCATTCATGCATATAGAGGAGATATTTCAACAATATAATATTGAGCGGATAGCGGTGAAGTGAAGAACCCAAAAAGGTAAACCGGGGATGTTTGTGGGTCTACGTCACCAATTACCTCCAAAAAGAAGATTGTGATACGACAAAAAAAACTCGAGAACGAGTTTTCTCCAACTAGGGGACAATGTTGCTTAGAAGGCATATCTCTTTCTTCTAATGTTGAGAAGCTGTTAGATGTGTTGGAAATGGAATGCTTGTTCTGAGATCTATCTTATGACTTTGTGATATTTTGACATTTTAGGTTTCAAAACTGTGTTAGAAATTTGGGTATAATGGTAGTGACGAGATTTAAGGGTATTTTAGTAGTTTTAAAAGCTAGATTTAAGTTCAGTGGTTTAAATTAGTTCTTAGTCCTAACATTTAGGGTTTATTTTCTTATTAATAATTGTTAAGGTGCCCCTTGAATTCCTTTGCTTTTGGTTTGATCATTGTAAAAAGAAAGAATTTTGGTTATTGATAAAATTTACCTTTATTGGTTTTAGCCTATGTAAGAAGGACACCGACACCCGTGCCGGTGTCCGACACGAATATGGGGTGTCTGACACGACAACTTAAAAAAACTCGATACGGAGACACGTCCGTACACATAGGTTTAAATGGAATGGCCCTGTCTGCCCATCAACCTTTAAGCCCATTAGGTTTAAATGGAATGGGCCACTAAATGGACCCAAGCCCACCCCTTTATATACTTAGCCTCGATAAAAAGAGAGGAGGTTTTTTTGTTTGAAATTTTGAATTAATGGAGTGGAGGTCGACAACAAAAGGGGTTTTCTGAAACCCTAATACCATCTAATGGTAGCTTCGGTGGTGGCGGTGGCAAATGGTGACGGCGGAATCTCCAGCGGTGGCAGTAAAGGTAAGTCATCTTTTTCTTCGGATTACGACATTGCCGTATGTATCCATTCAAGTGTCTAGCCGTGTCGACACATGTATCTGTGTCGACACGGCCAAAAACCCTAAAAATACCGTATCGTTGTTACATAGGTTTTAGCTCTTTTGTGAACTCTTGGGATATCTAGGATTAGCACCTTGCATGAGTTTTTTTAGTGTTTTCACTCTAAGAAAACTTCAGCTGTGTGTTGAGTCGAACTTCGCGCACATTACCAGTTAACTCAACAAAGATGAAGACTATTTGGAAACCAAATGTTCCTCCTAATATCAAGGCCTTCGTGTGGACATTGGCCCAAAAAATGATTAATACTTGTGATATGCTCCAAAAGAGAAGGAAGAGCAAGGCAACGTGTTATGTCTAAGAAGAACGAAGAATTGGTCAGTCATTTTTTCATCCATTGTTAGATGATGGAAGAGATTTGGTATCACTTAAGCTTGTTGGGTTTTCGGGTGTTTTTCCTTATGACATTTTAGAATTAATCTCCAAGTGGAATGTAAGCCCCTTTAGAAGTTCTAGTTGGGTGCTTTGAAATTGCTCCTTGCATGCCATTTTATGGAGTATTTTGGGAGGAAAGGATAGTTGAAATTGAGTTCTAGGGTTAGGTTTCAAGGATTAAATAGGAGAGAGAAGAGAGAAATTAGCTGAAAGAGGATGTCATGTGCTTAGGTCACATTGACTCCATAAATCTTATTTATATAAAGTGTTACAACCAAAAGACAAATATACCCCTCATGGGGGGTATTTACAGAACTACCCCTATACCAGAGAAATATGTATTTCTACGTATCTGATAACACTCCCCCTCAAGTTAGTGTGTAGATATCTTTCATGCCCAACTTGCATAGACATCTGTGAAGTTGCCAACTGGGAACTCCTTTGGTGAAGACATCTGCTACTTGCTCATCTGTCTTCACAAAGGGGGTGCAAACTTCTCTAGATACGATCTTCTCCTGAATGAAGTGGCGATCCACTTCAATATGCTTGGCTCGATCATGTTGTACCGGATTGTGAGCAATGCTGATAGCCGCCTTGTTGTCACAGTATAAACTCATGGATCCCAAGATTGGAAAGCCAAGCTCAACAACTAACATCTTCAGCCAGAGTATCTCACATAAGCCATGGGCCATTGCCCTAAATTCTGCCTCTGCATTGGATCTGGCAACTACTTGTTGCTTTTTGCTCCTCTAGGTAACTAGATTGCCTCCCACAAAGGTGCAATAGCCTGAGGTAGATCTCCCGTCATCCTTGGCACCAGCCCAGTCTGCATCAGTATATGACTCTACTCTCATGTGGCCATTCTTCTGAAAAAGGAGGCCTCGGCCAGGGGCAGACTTGAGATATCTCAATATTCTGTGTGTTGCCTCTAAGTGAATCTCCCTAGGAGAATGCATGTACTGACTGATAACACTGACTGCATAGGCAATATCTGGACGAGTTAAGGAGAGGTAGATCAACCTTCCAACCAATCTCTGAAAGCTCTCCACATCTTGTAAAGGTATACTACTCGAGTCAGCCAACTGGTGATTCTGCTCTATGGGGGTCTCCACTGGCTTAGCTCCCAACTTGCGAGAGTCCTTCAATAGATCTAGGACGTACTTCCTTTGTGAGATGAAGATCCCTTGGCTGGTCTTGCAACCTCTATGCTAAGAAAGTACTTGAGGAGTCCCAGATCTTTGGTCTCAAACTCGCCTGCTAGATGATTCTTTAGCTTGATCACCTCCTCTGCATCATTTCCTGTCAGAATGATATCGTCAACATAGACGATGAGGGCCGTAGTGCTCTTCCCTAGGTGCTTCACAAATAGGGTGTGATCGGCTTGGCTTTGAGTATATCCCAGCTTCTTCACTGCTAAAGTGAACCTCTCAAACCAAGCTTTGGGGATTGCTTAAGCCCATAGAGGGCTTTCTTCAGTCGACACACCTTGCTGCGGTCCCCTAGGGGAGTGAACCCTGGAGGTGGTACCATATAGACCTCTTCATGCAGATCACCATGAAGGAATGCATTCTTCACATCCAGTTGATGCAAAGGCCATGCTTGGTTTGCTACTACAGACAACAAAACCCTGATGGAGTTCATCTTTGCCACAGGTGCAAAGGTCTCCACATAGTCAATCTCGTAGGTCTGAGTGTACCCTTTGGCTACCAGTCTGGCCTTGTACTTCTCTACTGACCCATCGGCCTTGTACTTCACTGTGACCACCCATCTGCATCCAACCGGCTTTTTGCCTCTTGGCAAGTCAACAAGCTCCCAGGTTTTGTTCTTATCCAGCGCCTTCATTTCTTCTACCATAGCAGCTTTCCATCTAGGGTGTACTAACCCTTCTGCCACGGAAGATGGAGTGGGAATGGTGGAAACTGATGTGATAAAGGCTCTATATGATGGTGACAAGGCATCGTAGGAAACGAAGTTGCTTAAAAGATGTTGGGTACAACTTCTGATGCCTTTTCTAATTGCAATAGGAATATTAGAATCATCAGTAGACAAGGGAATGACAGGTATAGGGAGAGATGGAGGATTACTTGGATCCGAGGAAGGAACCACTGGTCCTGGATCAGCTGTGCCTGTCGCCCTTCTGCTATAGACTTTGAGCTCCTTCTGAGCTCTAGGAGCACTATCAATCACACTGTATGAGTGGGTAGAGGCCTCTCAAACTCTTGAGGAGGAGATAGGGATATAGCAAGAAGATGAACATTCCACCTCTCTTCATTACTACTCTCCCCCTGAAGAGAGGTGGGAGAGAAAAAAGAAAGCTCCTTACAGAAGGTGACATCCATACATACAAACTTCTTCCCAGAGGATGGATGGTAACACTTGTACCCTTTATGGGAAGAGGAGTAACTGAGAAAGACGCACTTGAGTGTTTTGGGATTTAGTTTGGTGCTATGAGGACCAAGGATATGTACATAACATACACACCCAAATATGCGAGGAGGAACAGAGAAAAGAGGAGAATCAGGGGAAAGAACCTGAAGAGGAGATTTAAAATTGAGAACACGAGAGGGTATTCTGTTACTCAAGTAGGTAGCCGTCAACACAACATCTGACCAATAGGTCTTGGGGACATGAGAGCCAATCAAAAGAGATCTAGCTATCTCAGTCAAATGTCGCATTTTTCTCTCAACTACACTATTCTGTTGAGGGGTGTAGCTGCAAGAATTTTGATGACAAATCCCATGGTCAAGAAGGTAGTGTTGAAGCTCCCCATGTATTCTCCACCTTGGTCAGTACGAAGAACCTTGATGGAGATACCATACTGGGTTTGGATCATCTTATGAAAAACCTGAAAGATGGAAGAGCTTCATCTTTGGTTTTCATGAGATGAACCCATGTACACCTAGTATGATCATCAACGAAGGAAATGAAGTAGCGGAAGCCAAAGATAGAAGTAGTTGGGGAAGGTCCCCATACATCAGAATGCACAATATCAAAACAAGTAGAACTTCGATTACATCTGGAGGGATAAGTGGATTTACAATGCTTGGAGAGCTCACAGGTCTCACAGTGTAAAGTAGAAAAAGAAACAGAAGTAAACAAACTAGGAAATAAAAGTTTCAAATACTGAAAAGAGACATGCCCCAGACGGGCATGCCAGCTCAAAACATCTATCTTACTACTACTACTAGCAGACGATTGTAGTGCTGTGGGCTCAGGAAGGTGTCCATCCAGAAGGTAGAGGCCATTAGCTTCATGTGCCGATCGTCCTCCTCGTCTCTTGGTCCTGAAAGACACAAGAAGTAGGGAAAAAAGTGACACTACAGTTCAGGGTTTTAGTCAAAGTACTAACAGAAAGAAAGTTAGAAGTAAATCTGGGAACATGCAAAACAGATGAAAGAAGCAACTTAGGAGAGGGAAGGATATTTCCTTTCCCAAACACAGAATATAAGGTGCCATCAGCGGTCTTCACCTTATCACGACTAGAACATATGGAATAACTGGAAAATAAAGAAGACATGCCCGTCATGTGTTCTGAAGCCCCTGAATCAATGGTCCAAGTAGGACTGGATGATGGGAGACACATGATGAGCAGGTTGAGTGTTACCTGACTGGGCAAAGGAAGTGGAGGATGTGGCAGAAGGACCATCAAGTTGTTGAAGCAATCGTCGAAGGCCTGCATACTCTGTGGCTGAAAAATCACCAGGAGGAGCTGAAGGAAGATGACTCGCCAGAGACTGTCCCTGAGATGGAATAGGAGAACCACACTAGTTGTATGGGCACTAGAGGAGGTTGACTGGCTAGGGCGACCATGTAGCTTCCAACACTTGGCACGCACATGCCCTAACTTGCCGCAGAAATCACACTTGGGCCTCTCTCTAGTCAAGGACTTCCCAGAAGAAGTTCTAGTAGGAGCATAGGAGGGAGTTGAGACAGGAGTCTGATAAGATGGACCTCTCTGAGGCTGCTGAGGCTGAGAAGCAGGAGAGGCAGCTAGCGCTGATCGCTCTAGAAGGAGATGCTCACTCTGAAGAGAGATCTGCCTACTCTCCTCACTCTGAAGATAGGCGTACACCTCACTAAGAGAGAGAAGATCGACCCTACTACTCAAGATCTGAACACGAGCCAGCTCATACGAATGATTGGGTCCAACAAGAAAATCAAAGATCCGGCCCTTCTCTATATATCGACGAAAGGGGGCAATCTCTGTGGGATTGAGAGGCTGATAGGAGTAATAATGATCAAGCTCCTGCCACAAGGTACGAAGAGCAGTATAGTACTGAGAGAGAGACTTCTCCCCCTGTCGGAAGTGAGAGATAGTCTGTCGCAACTGAAATGCCCGTCCAGTGTTTTGCTGCTGTGAGTAGGTCTTCTCAGTGATCTCCCAGACCTCTTGCGCTGTGCACATAAATAAGAAACTAACGCTGATATCAGGCTCCATAGAGTTGAGAAGCCATGATATAACAGTAAGACCATCTGTTTGCCATTGTCGATAAGAGGGATCGGTCTTGGAAGGCTCAACTGTATCCCCTGTAATGTGTCCAAGTTTCCCACGGCCTTCAATGAACAATCGTGCCGCCTGTGCCCATCGTAAGTAGTTCTTGCCGTCTAACTTCACTGAGGTGATCTGTAAACTGGGGTTCTTATAGGCCAAATGATGCACCGTAGAACCTCCAACACCGGTGGAGGGAACTTCCGTGCTCACTACTGACCCTGATGGAGAAGCTAAGGAAGGTGGAGTAACCAAGGAAGGTGGAGGATCTGCCATGAAGAATTACGGCCAAAGAACTACTCTATAGGAGTGCCGGAATGTCACAACCAATCACCCGAGGGCCAGAACAAGGCTAAATCAATCTCAATCACAGTAGATCCATAACTCAGACAGTCGGCACATACAATCAAACACTTGCCAAGCATAAATCAAGAAGATGATGCCAAATGAAGAGCAATCGGAGCCAAATACACACCAATCAAGCCATAGAAAGCATGTGGCAGACTGTAGAAGGCACATCTGACATCTGGAGATAGTGAATAAGAGTTGTGGAAGCTCACAACAAAGATCAAACACCTGTAAGATAGGTACTATAGCCACAACAGTGCTGAAATCGCACTAAAAAGCCACCGACGGTAATACTAGGGGAGAGAAAACATCACCGAAGCTTCAAAACTCTATCAAATTGAATGAGACTTGTTCCAAAAGCTTACTATTATCCTTAGGGAGTAAAACGAACCAACAAAAGGGGCTAAGAAGGTCCTCAAGGATCAGGAGATCGAGTAGAAGGAAAAACCCAAAAAACGAGTACGACTGTAAATGGCTTAATAAACCCCCAAGATGATCTCTAAATTTTTTTTAAATATCACCATAATTCATAAAAAATGAAGATCTACCAGGTAGGAGAGAAATCAGAGGACCTCGATTTGCGTGTCCATACTACTGATGATGTTAGCCGTACGGCCTGATGACGTCAGCTTCCCGATGACGTCAGCTTCATCCCAATGCTCCTTCGATTGCTCTGTGGTTATAAATCCCCCTTGTAATTGAAAGTAATTGGCTCTGATACCAAGTTGAAATTGAGTTCTAGGGTTTTTGAGATTTGGTTTCAAGGATTAAGATGAATAGGAGAGAGGAGAGAAATTAGCTGAAAGAGGATGTCATGTGCTTAGGTCACATTGACTCCATAAATCTTATTTATATAAAGGGTTACAACCAAAAGACAAATATACCCCTCATGGGGGGGGGGGTATTTACAGAACTACCCCTATACCAGAGAAATATGTATTTCTATGTATCTGATAATAAGGATAAGAGGATTTTTGATTGTGTGTGAACCCTATTATTATCGTTGATAAAACTAAGGTGCTTGTCTCTAATTGGGCCTTATTCTCTTAGGAGTTTGTTGGATCAAGTAGTAGTGATACTTTGAGAGGTTCGATTGGTTGTTTGGTCCTCTCCAATCACCCATAAAATTCAAGTGGAGTGGCTTCTTCCAAAAGATGATGAATTTAAGCTTAATTTTGATGGATGATTGCTTAGGAATCTGAGCCCATCAAGAGTTTGTGGCTTATTCAAAAATTTCAATGGGATAATCATATATGTCCTCGGGTCCGATTGGTGAATGCAATTTCAACAAGACCAAAAGCTTTTCTCTTTATGGCCTAAAAATTGTGGTTGAAGGCAACTCTAGCAATGTGATCTCTTGGGCTTCCAGGAAGAAGGGTTCTTGGAGATTCCTCCATACTTATGGGTATCATATTTTTTTACACAGATCCAGAGGACCAACTTGCACGTATCTCGAGGGGTGAATCTCTCAAGGGTATTCTTGAAAGCGTATCATCCCAACGGAGTATCAGGCTACACCGTATCACAACAACCGCGATGCACCAAATCAGATCTCTTCCACCATTGGATTAGGGGTCCAACATTCTAACAGAGAATCAGGGGAGAAATATATTTTCCTATAAATAGACCCTTCCACTATTGGATCAGGGGTCGAAGGTCCAGCATTGTAACACAAGAGAACATGGTAACACAAGGAAGATAGTGGATTGCCTCCACCGATGAGGCCGATGACGTAATCAACCGGATTCTGATGACGAACCTCGTAAAAACTTGTGTCTCCTTCTTCCTCTTCCTCGTATTTCTTTTTTGACTCTTCTATGCTGGATCCATCTCCTTCACCTTGGGCAAGTGGGTGTGGATCTCGAGGATCATCGACGGGTACATCTCAGATTTTTCACTCACAATATTGTTGAAGAGTTTTGGGACATAGCCTCATATATGAACATCTCAATTCTTTCGTGTGCCAAGGTCAGCTAATGAGAATATGGATCTCCTTGCTAAGGGTGGTGTTATCGGGTATCTTTTTTAGTGATGCAACTTTGCCTTTAATTTCTTAACTTTTTCTTTTTCTCTCTTGAATGTGTTTATAATTATATTCATAAATTTTGTTCTTACTGATTATAAAAGTAAAGGGAAAGGAGTAAACCTTTCATGTTGGCAAAATTATAGGAAAAGAACCCTATTAGATATTTTAGAATTTTGTCCCAGCTTGACTACTACTAGTTATGGTTGACTTGGCTGACATAATAGTTGATGAAAACCGTAGGAATGTCTATTAGGGGTAAAGATAGAGGAGTCTCTGATATGCAGTTTCTTTCTAAATCACATAGGGAATAACAAAAAGGAATGAACAATGATTTGATGACTGATTTATTTATATATCTTTTAGAGAAAGAGTCACTAAATTGTCAAGGCTGAAGAACCAAAATTTATCATTTAAGTTTGTTAAAAATATGATCTCTGAATGCTGATTAGGATTTTGGACGCCTTGGTTTCAAGTTAGAAAATATTTTGAGACCAATGCACAAACCTGGCCTGATTGATTCATAAACCAGTCGGAAAGAGGCGGTATATGCTGACGTAGGAATCCCGATCTATCCAAGAGCCGAGGCTAATTAATCAAGAGGACCAATGTCAGCTCAAAATTAAGATTCTGGAACATGTTTATAGCAAATGGATGCCTTAATTCCAAGTTTTGGAGGCTTCATTATGACTAGTTCACAAAACCTACTACGCTGATTCACAAACCAAACTCTTACTGAGATATGAGCACAATCTGTCTATACACAAGGGCTACTCTATCAAGATGGCAGTAAACTTTGACTAATATCAGCTTAATATAGCTTAGATTCATCAGATGGGAGTGGCAGTGAGTCCTTGCTAACAACTTATCTTTTATAGTTTTGAGCTATGAGAGGTTGTTTTATTAAATATTTAAATATCCAGCCTCCAAATCTTAAATGCCTATAGTATGGAATGTCAGTTATGTATTTTTCCATTCTTCGATTTTCCAGTCTTTTTATGTGTTCTGTTCCTGATCCCATGCCAACTTTGAATACTTGGCTGCTGCTCATTATCATCATCTGCTACTATTTGGGGTTGGCAACATGAATCTTGTTCCCCCACTGAAATGAAAATTCATTGTAATGACTTGAAGTGTACTATGTTCCTTAGATGACATGTTAAGATAATCCACAGATTTCTTTGTGAATATTTTCCATATATTGATCCAATGGATACATGTTGATGTGTTTCTCTGCCTTTGCTGATTCAGGTCTGACTAGGTTGACTCATCTGGATCTTTTTGGGGCTCGTATTACAGACTCTGGAACAAACTGTTTGCGATGTAAGTTGAAATAAATTACATTTAATTATTTGTAATGCTGCATCTGTTGATATTTACTTGGTGCACAGTTGTTTGATATCCTTTGTGGCCAACTGTTGGAACACTAATCTTGTCCTGGCATTAGGAAGCTATATAATTGCACCTTCTCTGCGTATTATTGGCTTTTTTGTATGAGAAACCTGTCCTGACTTTTCTACTTTAATTGCATGAGAAAACTATGTTTTTCCCAGATTCCTATTAAAAGTTAATTCATGAGAAGGGTAGTCCTTTGTATGTCTATTAAGCATACAATGTAATTGTCTTGTCTTTAGTATTGCTGGCTATTTTTGATATAGTGTTATAAAGCTACAGTTGTTGATGATGTTCCATCTAAAGAGATGTAATGAAAGTAAGTAGTGGTTAATGAATAAGGTAGAATCCATGTTCAAATTGAGCTTGAAGGGGAGCAGACCAATTTATAGGATTCACAATAGGATTACACCAAGGAAGTAGGATTCATCTTGCCACTTGGAATGTTGGGACTTTAGCAGGTAATTGCTTAGAGTTAGTAGATAATAAAAAGGAGAGTTAATGTAGCTTATTTACAAGATACAAAGTAGGAAGGGACAAAAGCTAAGAAAATAGATGGTTACAAACTTTGGTACAGAGGAGAAAATAAAAATAGAAATGGGGTAGGAATAATTGTAGATGAAGATATGAAAGATAAAGTTGTAAAGAGAACAGGCGATAGGTTGTTGTCAATAAAAATAAATGATAAATGAAGAGATTATTAATATAATTAGTGCTTATGCACCTCAAGTTGGATTAAGCGAAAGCATTAAGAGACAATTTTGGGAATACGTGGATGGATTGATGCAAGGAATTCCTGATGGAGAGGATATTTGTAGGAAGGGACTTAAATGGCCATGTAGGGAAGAAAAGTTGAGGATATGGGTTTGGAGAAAGAAATGAAATGGGAAGTGCGATCCTTGAATTTGCAATGGCATATGATCTTGCAATAGCAAACGCATACTTTAAAAAGAGTTGAACATTTAATTACGTTTAAAAGTAAAACAAATAGGAGACAAATAGACTTTTTTCTACTTAGGAGAAATGAGGTATCAATGTCTAAAGATTGTAAGGTTATTCTAGTAGAGAGGCCAACCACACAACATAGGCTAGTGGCTTTAGATGTTCGCACCAAGAAATGGAAGAGGGAGAATGAAAATAAAATATGTCCCCAAAGAAAGAGCCAAAATGATATTCGGGAAGATTAGAATACTCTTGTTGGGGGGCTCAGGATGATGATTCCAAAAAATCTCTCAAGTGCGGCTAGAGAGGGTTCTCTCTCAATGTGTTGACGAACGATTTTGTGAAGATGGAGGCATTGAAAAGGATTAATGTATCTGTAGAAGCAAAGAGGTTCATCTTTGCTGAGGTCAGAAATGGAGGTAGACATTATGTTCGAGTGAGCGAGGAAGGGGTACGAGATGGTTAGTGGATTTGGTTGTTCCAGAGGAGGTAGTCTCATGGGGAATGACAATTTTTGCTGATGTACGCATTCCATCTAGGTTTCCTTTCTAGAGGAAGTTGGTAAATTGGGGCAGAACCTACATTGCGGAGGTTATAGTGAATGCAAAAGGGAGATTTGTGAGGTTATCTGAAATTATTTTTAGACGCCGTAATCGATGCCTTTGTTTTCCCGAAGGTTGGGATGGTGCAGGATGGAAATCGATTGGAATGCTTTATCTTCTTTCAACACTATGCTATTGGGTGGTGGAGAATTAGGTTTTGGGTTCATTATTCTGGCCAAACGGGTTTTGGATTTGGGTATATTGGGTACTGTTCACGAGGTTAACGGCGCGAGACAGATTGTGACGTATCCAGGAGCGAGTGGTGGAGTTTTTGGAGTTTGGAACAGAGCTATTGTATGTGAGGCTTCAGAAGGGGAGGTGTTTTGGGATGATCTCGCTGTTGCCATCTCAGAAGTGGCAGGGATGCTCCCCCAGTCAAGTTACTGTCGTGTGGTCTTCGTAAGAAATTTTTCTTTGCGGAGAATTATTTTCAATCCTCTTTGTTATGTGATTTGATCTCTATGAAAGTTGGCTTCAGTTTGATTAGTTTCAGATGATGGTGCCCATCCGCTAATGGTGAAATGGTGGAGTCCCAATTTGTGGGGTTGTGGGCGAAGTTGAAAGGGTTAGCCTTCCATTTATGGAATTGTAACATCATTGGTTGCATTGGAAAAGTAGTAGGAGGCTTCCTGGAGATTGACAGGGATACATCTTTGGGCTCTCAATTTGAGTTGGCTAGGATCAATGTGGGGGAAAGCCCGTCGAATGTGCCAAGATTTGTGGTGTTGATTGATCGCGGAGCTACTTTTCTTGTGCAACTAATTTTGGAAACAGAGGAGGGGTCGGGAAGGGTGGAGGAGGCTACCTCTTCATCGTCATTTCCTTTGGTGTCGGTGGTTCTGGCGAGCATCTCACCCAGGGACGATGATCCAGTCCGGGACGTTGCTGCTGCTCAAGTTTCGTCGGAAATATCAGAGGTCATTTCGGGTATCGCTGCAGCCAGTCCGTCGAATGTGCCAAGATTTGTGGTGTTGATTGATCGCGGAGCTACTTTTCTTGTGCATCTAATTTTGGAAACAGAGGAGGGGTCGGGAAGGGTGGAGGAGGCTGCCTCTTCATTGTCATTTCCTTTGGTGTCGGTGGTTCTGGCGAGCATCTCACCCAGGGACGATGATCCAGTCCGGGACGTTGCTGCTGCTCAAGTTTCGTCGGAAATATCAGAGGTCGTTTCGGGTATCGCTGCAGCCATTAAGCACGTAGAAGATGGTGCATTGGAACAAGGAGTTCCAGAACATGTGTCTTGCACTCCTGTTAGATTTACCCAAGTGGAGTCTGGCCATCCTATCGTTTTGGAGTAGAAGTTTGATAGTTCAACAGATAATGGGGTATGTGGAAAGAAGTTTCATATGGGAGGGATACATGGCAGTAAGAATTACACATCCAAGTATTTTCGGGGTTTTAAGAAGGGACCACGCACGTGGGAGGCATCAGGAATGGCACGAATATCACGCAACCTCCTAAATTAAACATAACTGAAGGTGTTAAGAAAACCCATCGGGGTACACTATTGGGCGGAGGGTTGCAACCCGGTAAAACGAATTTGGACTCGGGTCCGATTTTGGATGATTTTGGCATTAATATACATCACGGGAATAAGAAGGGCATTTTGGGAAAGTTCAAGACGAGATTCAAGGTTATAAGAAAAGGAATATTTTTTGGTTTCGACATGGTGTGTGAAGCTATCACCATACCAGTAGAGGATGGACCAGTGGGGGTGGGAGATCTTCATTGTGCCTCGTCCACGTCTTCCATTAACAGCTTTTCATTGAGTTACAGAGAAGCATATGCGGGGGAAGTTAGGGTTTCGGAGAAACCTGATCTCCTTCATAAAGGTAAGGGGCTTCTTCAACCTGATGGTTCAACATTCCTTTCTTCTTTTCCTCCCCTTTTCACTGGGTCAAGGCTAAATCGGGGATTGGAGGGTGAGGGATGTCAAGGGGACTCCGTGGCAGTGGGAGTAATGAGGGTTGACGAGGATTATTGTCAGAATAACACAGGGACGGAGACAGAGGAGAAAGGTGATGGGGTTTTTCCTCAAGTGGTAGTGCCGGAAGTTCATCACCGATAGAGGGGTTTGTTAATTAGAGAATTGTTGTACAGAGTGGAGTAGAGCTCCTGGAGGAGGGTGTCATGGGGGAAAGAGATCTGAAATCTCGGTGCAAGATAGGTGTAGTGACGATGGACGGAGGGTATTTGATACAGCCGCAAGGAGAAGGATTGGTGGGACACAGTGCTGAAGTTTTGGGCCCCTTGACAGCCAGGGAGATTAGTGAACAAGACCGTCTAGTGTCGTATTGATGAGAATCGGCAACTCGTTAGGATTGACGTTTGAAGGTTAGGAAGACAGTATGCACGAGCTTCTTAGATCTATAGCCTTCCCGGACAAGGGTTATAGTCATGTTAGTGAATTTCAGAAGCCCGTAAACATGGGCAACAATAGCGAGGGTACTAAATTGACAACGAGGAGATACCTTGAAGTGACCAATTTTGTTACCTTAGTTCTATTATTCATAAGGAAGGAGATATTGGGGAGGATGTTGCCCATAGAATTAAAGCGGGGTGGCTAAAGTGGATATGTGCTTCTGTAGTGTTATGTAATCTAATTGTGTCAATCAGACTAAAAGGAACATTCTATAATATGACAATAAGACCGACGATGCTTTATGAAACAAAATGTTGAGCAATGAAGAAACAACATGGTACATAATGTGTATAGCTGATATGAGGATGTTGAGATGGATGCGTGGTAGGACAGGGAAAGCGTAAATTAAAAATGAATGAATTTGTGAAAATATAGGCATAGCCCCAATATGTGAAAATGAAGGAAATTCGATTGAGATGGTTTGGTCATGTACAACAAAGACCAATTGATGCAGATCAGAGATGATCAAATGGCAAGAGAAGCTCAGTATGGGATGATAGTCTTCATATGCTTAACACCCATGTGTTGCCAAGGACAAAAGTCCAAAATACAAGTTTTTTTTTAATCTTCTTAAGGGGTGCCTTTTCCTTGATCCATAGCTACATATATATAGGCCTCCACTTCCTTAACCTCTAAGGCAAATATTAAATACAAAATACAACTCCAAAGCTTGACTAACAAACTCATACAATTTTCTAGACCAACCTTCTACAATTCTCTAGACTCAAATTCCCACATCATAATTAACCTTAACATAATCCAAACAACTTTATTTTTCCTATGTAACCAACTACACCTTCCCATGTATTAACTACAATTTCTTTTCCCAACATTAGGGACTACTAGAAAACCCATGACCCATTTCATTATGGATCTGAGATCCATCAATACCATCTAATGGTGGGGGTGGCTTTGCCTACATCAAACTCTCCCCGTTAGAGAGAACTCACCCTCGAGTTCGCCCAAGATAATTCTTTGCCTTTTCATGAACCTAATCAAAATGTTCCATGATGTCGACTTTGTCATCGCCCATTTGGTACAAACCTTGACACATTGTAATTAAAAATAATTTCTTTTTGGGGTTCAAGCATCACGTCCATACAATAATGATGTCTCGCTCCAACTCTACACACCGTACACATCACCAAGCACTTGGGCCATCTTTGGAAACTTCACTGCTCATAAATGTGTCCCATGATATTTATCATTTCTTCCACAACGTTTGATCCAACCAAACTTTTGATATCACCCATCATGTCTTCCATCGTTCCTGTGATATCCATCGTTTCTTCTATCAAAGTATCATTGTTGACCTTCATTTTTTCTTCATTGGAATAGATCTCATAATTCTGTGGAGAATCCAAATCAAGAAATTCCTCCTTGACCATCTTTTCTTCAACAACTTTTATAATTTCTTCATCCGAATAGTCATCGCAAATTGGAGGAGAATCCCAATCGACGAATTCTTTCGGATAGTACAACTTCAAAAGAGAATCTCCATCCCTTTCCATAGGCTCATCACGCGGAGCACATGCATGGAATGGGTTAACATAAATCTCAGACGTGAGACCAACATCTACACGATTCTGAGTTTCGAATCGTTGAAAGCGTTCGGTAAGCTCTACCTCCCTTGGATCATTTTTTACTTGCCTCCCGATCGGCGCTTTTTGTTGTCATTGCAAGCCAAGTTGTTAGCAAAAATTCCGAGGAGCGTGATCCTTAGCTCTGATACCAAATGATGTGGATCGGAGACGATCAAATGGCAAGGGAAGCTTTGTATGGGACGATAGTCTTCACATGCTCAACACCAAAGTGTTGCCAAGGACAAAAGTCCAAAATACAAGTTTTGTTTAATCTTCTCAAGGGGTGTCTTTTTCTTGATCCATAGCTACATATATATAGGCCTTCACTTCCTTAGCCTCCAAGACAAATATTAAATACAAAATGTAACTCCCAAACTTAACTACAAACTCCTACAATTTTCTAGACCAACCTTCTACAATTCTCTGGACTCAAATTCCCACACCATAATTAAGTTTTAACATGATCTCAAACAACCTTTTTCCCATGTAACTGACTACACCTTCCTATGTATTAACTACAATTTCTTTTCCCAACATTATAGACTACTAGAAAATCCATGATCCATGACCCATTTCATCATGGATCCGAGATCCATCAACACCATCTAACGGTGGGGGTGGCTCTGCCTGCATCACCAATGATAGAACCAGCAAGGAGGAATGTGCGTCGAAGGGCATAAAAGGGAAAGAGGAAGGCGAAAACGGTCGTGGAGTGAGGTTCTAAGAGGAGATTTTAAGGAACTTGCCTTAACAGAAGAGATGGCTTTAGACATGATTGAATGGAGGAACAAGATTCGTGCAGCTGATCCCATACGGTTGGGAAAAGGCTTATGATGATGATGACATAGCATGATTTTTCTCACTTTTGTCGTGTCCGCCGATGGCCTTAAAGTTGATCAAGGTAAGGTTCAGGCTTATGGTTGAGTGGCCTAGACCCAAGACCATTGGTGATGTTCTACCTCCGTGTGAGATTCCCCCTGGTTTTTCCTTCGCTATAGTTTCAGGCTGCAAGAAGACTATGCAACAAGGGACCACTTGAAGATCCTAAACCTGCTGTTGGACGACAAATTCTGCAAGAACCACCAAGGAACGTATGCGTTCTGCGGTCTTGTTATTTATGTGTTTGTCTTGTTCAATTTTCAATAATTTCTCACACTTTAAAGATGATGACAGAGATATACCATTTAGTTGTTTGAAATATGGTTTGTAGTCCGAGGGATATGGGATGCCTAGAATTTACACCTTTGAAATTGATGAATACAGCCCTTTTAGGTAAGTGACTTTGGAGGCTTGGGATGGATGAGAAAGTCTTTGGAAGAGAATTTTTGAAAGAAAATATGATTGTTGCAACGTGGGTTCAGATAGCAATGCAGTGAACTCTGATGGTGCTTGCATTTGTAAGGGAATCACCAAAATTTACAAGCAATTTCACTAAGGAGTTTGATTTAAGGTTGGCTTGGGCAATAGAGTAAGAAATTGGGGGAAGATATTCTGCGGTCTTGTTATTTATGTGTTTGTCTTGTTCAATTTTCAATAATTTTCTCACACTTTAAGATGATGACAGAGATATACCATTTAGTTGTTTGAAATATGGTTTGTAGTCCGAGGGATATGGGATGCCTAGAATTGAGACCTTTGAAATTGATGAATAGAGCCCTTTTAGGTAACTGACTTTGGAGGCTTGGGATGGACGAGAGAGTCTTTGGAGGAGAATTTTTGAAAGAAAATATGATTGTTGCAACATGGGTTGAGATAGCAATGCAGTGAACTCTGATGGTGCTTGCATTTGCAAGGGAATCACCAAAATTTACATGGAATTTCACTAAGGAGTCTGATGGTTGGCTTGGGCAATAGAGTAAGAAATTGGGGGAAGATTTATGGTGTGTCGTCACTTGTCTCCGTATGGCTTTCTTGACCGTTTGTGATATGGTGGTGCAAAACAGTGCGTTTGTCTCTTGAGCATTGGAGATTGAGTTGTTTGGAATCTTTTATTTTAGAAGGCACTTAGGTTGTGTTTGGTTCGGCGCTTTTCCGAGAAAAGAAACAAAAACCCGGAAAAGTGTTGTTTCCGTGTGTTTGGTTTGGAGTTGAAAAGTGGGCCCCACTGAAAATCAATTTCCATAGACCCCGTTTTAAAGAAAAAGACTTCCGCTTCTCATGGGCGGAAGTCGATTTTCCGGATTGAGCTACGCACGTCGCCATCGAAGCAAATGAAACAAACATCCCCTTCTGCCTTATTCTTCAACGAAGCTTTCGTCTCCATCTCCACCACCTCTGTCATTGGCTTCTTTTTATTAGCAATCAAGGCAGGTTCCTTTGCGTCGACCGGACAACCTTCAACAAGATGCAAATCGTCCATTTCAGGGACAACGTCACACTGTTGAGATTCGAGAAGTCCTCGTCCTCCTGCAACTTTTCCTCATTTGAATTCTTGAATTGTCGAGGTCTGTAAATGCTTGAACCTTCTTCCTCTTCTTCCATGAAAACCTAGAAAAGAACCTAAGAAAACCCTAGGTTTTCAGTTTTTGTGAATGGTTTTAGTTCGGGTACTTGGCAGACAGAGATATATACACGAAGGAGTGCCACCACCAAGATTGAGACCTAGACCGAGACCACCCTCAGACCTGAAAGAAGGAGAGGACGAAGAAGATGAAGGATGGATGGGAAAGGAGGGGACGGTTTGGGAGAGGGGATGTAATTTGATTCTCTTCTTCAATCCCATTTCTCCTTTTTATCAGAATTTGATTTGATTTCTAGTTCCATTAACCAGACTTTGAACGTGCGATTAAGTGCTTCTCCCAGATGCAGGAAGCTGGAATTTTTCCAAGCAAATTCATTTTTTCTTGTGTTTTGAAAGCCTGTGGGGGTCTGAAGATATGTATTGCAAATGTGGTAAGTTAGATTTTGCACGTAAACTCTTTGGTAGAATGGTTGAGAGAGATGTTGCTACGTGGACATCCATGATTTGCGGGTACTTTCGTAGAGGGAAACTTATGCAGTCATGAGGCTTTTTCAAGCAGATGAAGTCAGAAGGCTTGGAACCCATTTCACCTTGAATGCAATTATAGCCGGTTATGCTCAGATTGGAGACTACAATGGAGCTTTTGAGCTCTTCTCTAGTATGAAAGGGGTGGACTGATCTGATTTGGTTACTTGGAATGCAATGATTGCAGGTTTTACTCAGAACCATCAAAGTGTTGAAGCTATGGCATTGTTCGGAGACATGTTGGTTTCAGACATAAACTCAATTCAGTAACCATGGCTGGATTGCTCCCTGCATGTGGGTTGATTTGGGAACAATTACACCAAACAACAGGAAGTGTGTTTCTAGGAAGTGGGTTTTCTAGGAAGTGGGACTTCCCGGAAAACTCACTTCCTGGAAAACCACTCCCAGTGAACCAAACGCAGCCTTAAATGATTAAGAAACCCGTTCACTTGGAAGAGGTTATGGTCTTGAATGAGATAGCTATTGGAGGATATACATTTGAAGGTTTGGACCGAAAGGAGCCTTCTTGGTTCAAATTTTTTGTCTCGTCGCTTCACGTCCAATGGATCGTTCTTTCTGGAAAGAATTTTGTGGAGTATCATGTCTTGTCTAAAGTGGCTTGTTTCCTTTGGTTGGCAACTCCTGATAAAATTCTCATGGTTAATCACTTGACTAGCCAACAAAATCATGCCCAACATATGCTTTCTTTGTAAAGCTAGCAATGAGATGGTCTACCACCTTATTCATTGTGATTTCTCTCTACGGTGTTAGCAACCCCTCTTTCAGCCTTTTGGCATTCTTTGGATTATGCTTAGAATCTTGCTTGATCTTGGAATGCCAGCCAATTTGAAACTCGTGGGAGAATATTTTGGAGATTGCTGCCTTCTGTAATTTTTTTGAACATCTGAAAAGAAAGAAACAACAGAACTTTTGAAGACCCATATTGTTCTTTTTTTCTTCTTCTTTTGACTAGTATGGTTCTGAGGAACGGGTAACGGATAAGATCAGCTATATGCTGTTTCTTTTAGAGTTCTATCTTAAAATAATTCAAGTGTAGTGATTGGGTCACCTGCAGGCTCTGGTTGGGCTATGTGGCAGAGACAAGCAGGTTACTGGCTCGGCCAATTCTCACCTCTCTTTGTTTTTTAATAAACTTTTCTTTAAATTAGAAAGAATGTTCTGCCCTCTTCTAAGTTCCACTGGTCACCACCCATGTTCATGTCTGTTTGTCACCACCACCATTAGCGTCTCACCGGCCACCATCACTCACAAACCCCCAAATCACCCACCCCAATAGGTGGTGGTGAGAGGAGAGGCTGAACAGTAACGATAGTTGTCGGCAGTGGAAGAGGACAGTTGCAAGGTGGTTATCATTTTGCAATAATTTATTTTTTCTTAAATACAAATATAGGAACCGGTAGAGGTAGTAATCTATTACTACTTTAAAACCA
The DNA here is from genome assembly GCA_035048495.1 of Euptelea pleiosperma. Taxonomy (NCBI): domain Eukaryota; kingdom Viridiplantae; phylum Streptophyta; class Magnoliopsida; order Ranunculales; family Eupteleaceae; genus Euptelea; species Euptelea pleiosperma. The sequence continues at coordinate 27,862,791 of CM068548.1, read as the reverse complement.
GAACTCGGGTTGCCACACGACGTTCATTCACCTGGCACCTATTGGTTCCCTATAAAAAAATAAGAAAAGACAAAAAACACAAGTTCATTAAATGCCCTTCCACTGTACTCACTCATTATTACAGCATATTTTTTGATTAAAAATAAAAGCTCAGCCCTATTTAACTACTTAATTACTTCTCATGCCATTAGTTATATTTTTAATACAGCCCATTCATGATCACTAAAACAACCCTTTTTAACCACTTATTTACTTAACATGCCATTATTTCTATATTTCCAAAACAGTTCCTTAATAACTACTTAATTACTTTCTATGCCATTATTTCCATATTTCCAAAATAATCCTTAATAACTACGTATGGACAACTTTAGAATTTTGGTTTTCTAATTGTGCCTTAAGTTGCCACAATTTACAGAATCACCCCTCCAAATAATCACTCACGTGCCGCCCCCACTTAGGCACCTATTAGTTACCTATAAAAGAACATAAGCAGTTATTAGTTCATTCTCATGTCATTAATTTACAGATTTGCCCCTTGAGTCATTATTTTTATATTTCCAAAACAGTTCGGGTAACAACTTATTACTTTCTATGCCAGTACTTCCACATTTCTAAAACAACTATAAAAATTATGTATTTTGATTTTCTAATTGTGCTTTGAGTTGCCACAATTTACGGATTCACCCCTCCAAACAATCACTCACGTGCGGCCCACTTTGGCACCTATTAGTTACCTATAAAAAAAACGGAAAATTGCATAAAAGAAAACAAACTTTAATTTATTTACAAAAAAGAATACAACTTTTCGCAAATCCCAAAAAAGAAAACGAAACGCCCTTTCATTACGTGGCACATGTTTATAAAAAAACGCCCTTTAAAAGGGCGTTTGTCAGTAAAAAACGCCATTTTAAAGGGCGTTTTTCAGTAATAGACGCCTTTTTAAAAAACGTCTGTCAGACCTCTGACAACTGACAGACGTTATTTTAAAGGACGTGTGTCAGTAGAAAACGCCCTTTTAAAGGGCGTTTTTTGATAAACAGGGAATCCCAATTTTTACGCCCATTTTTGGCGTACCCAGAAGATGAATCAATGGCTGATTTAAGTCGTCGCCTGGCAGACGCCCTTTGAAAGGGCGTTTTTTTCATAAAAACGTTTTTTAAAAAACCATTTCTCAGGAATAAACGCCCTTTAAAAGGGCGTTTGTCGGACGTGTCAGCCATCAGTCATTCGTTAGTCAGTCGGTGACTGATTCGACTGACAGCAGACGAATTCGTTTTCTTTTTTGGGATTTGCGAAAAGTTGTATTCTTTTTTGTAAATAGATTAAAGTTTATTTTCTTTTTAGAAATTTTCCGTAAAAAAAAACATAAGCAGCTATTAGTTCATTCTCATGCCATTAATTTACAGATTTGCCCCTTGATAAACATTTAATTACTTAGCATGCTATTTTTTCCATATTTCTAAAACAGTTCCTTTGGAACAATTTAATTACTTTCCATGCCATTTTTTCCATATTTCCGAAACAATCTCCTAATAACTATCAGCTGCTCTACATGGACAACTTCAGAGTTTTGATTCTCTGACTATGCCCTGAGCTATCACAATTTACAGATTTGTCCCTCCTAACTAATCTTCCAAAACTACCTTCTGGGTTGAAACTCTCTTATTATGCTACTTCTTTCAAAAACGCGCCTACAAGCACTCACGAATTGCACATGCCACCCACTAGTGTTAATATAATTCACTACACTCAACCTATCAAAAAATTAGATACATTTTTTTTTTGTCAGGTTTTAACATTTTTTATATGGTTGACAACGTAATTGGACAGATAAAATAAAGTAAGCTCCAACAATGAATCTGGATTCTCTTGAACTTGTCTTGTTTCTTTGCTCAATCAGACTTCAAGAGCCTTCAATCCCTGGAGATATGCGGTGGAGGAATAACTGATTCTGGTGTGAAGAATATCAAAGATCTTTCTTCCTTGACACTACTAAATCTTTCACAAAACTGCAACCTGACAGATAAAACTTTGGAATTGATTTCTGGTACCTTCACCACTTAAAAGTCTGAAGAATTTATGCTCTTGTTTTATCTGTTTAGAGGAATGTTCAGATCAGGGAAGATGGATTTAATGATCCCATCTTACCCGTACAGTATACATAGGATATGTGGAGCAGTTGAGACCGCCCATTGGTGGGTTGCAGGAGAATCCCCATCCCCCAGATAACAGGTCCAACTGAGTGATTCTTTGATCTATTGCATTTTTTCTGGTGGCCAGAAAAAAAATATGGTCAGTCCAGAAAAATGGTCTTCAGATTGGATGGTTTTAACGTCTGAATCAGGACAACTTTTTTGCCAGGGGATCTACATGGGATCCATCAGTTGGTGCGTCCTGACCGCCCACATGTAGAGGAGAATTGCTTCTACACGTTCTCCTGTTTCTAAGTCTGAGTATTCCTCAAACACTTGGGCATCTCAAGTTTATGATGTGTTATCTTTAATCTTTGTGTTCCATGCAAGTACAGGATTGACTGCCTTGGTCTCCCTTAACGTTTCAAATTCACGCATAACCAATGCGGGGTTGCAACATTTGAAGCATTTGAAGAATTTAAGATCACTGTCGTTGGAGTGCCCCAAAGTGACTGCAAACGAAATAAAGAAACTTCAGTCAACGGCCCTTCCCAATCTGATTAGTGTTAGACCTGAGTAGCTTCGGTGGAAGCGAGATGAAGTTTGTGAATAGCCTACCATCAGCATGGAAGGACGACTGTCTATACCGTTCAAATATATAGAACAATAAAGGAGCAAGAATACTACATGAATTGTAAATATGGGAGACTGCAATGTGGGTATGGGTGTAAATATGGCTTAGGGTTTTATGGGAGAGAGAGAGAGAGGAGCTCTGTGCTATATGTGAAGCTTTCTTTCAAAGCTGTGACCAGCACAAAAGAGTGTAGATATGCTTCCTCGGCATGGTCTGCAAATGCCCCTCCCTGGATGCAGAAAACTGATAAATTTCTGCAAGAACAGCTCCACGGTTTATAAACAATTGTTTTTGCTGTATGTTCTCATGTTCTCTCTTGGTTCTGTAGTTGGTGCATAACTCCATTTAATATATTGTTTTAATCTAAATCGATTTAACAGGGGAAACACATGAAATATGACTTTGCTCTGTTTTACTGGTCTGTTTGCCGAGCCTTCTTTTTAGGACTGACAGGCTTTTCTTACACACAGCAGCTAAGGTGGAAAGCCCAAAGAATTCCTGTGTGTTTTGCCACTTTAGCTTTTCCTTGCGTGGTAATTTCCATCCGAATAGAGACGGCACTATCCACCAGGATGAGCATTATCCACGCAGCCAATCCAGAGGGTCAGGCGCCATGCTAGTTGGCCAGGTTTGTGAGTGGAGCTGTGAAAGAAAGCAAAGCCCAGAAGAGGATGTTGGAGTGTCAGCTCTAGAAAAACAATAAAGGGTTGACACTAAGGCTGTGTTTGATAGTGCGTCTTAATCCAAAGACGCAAGTCTTGAATGTCCATGTCTTCCAGGTGCGTACCTTTAAAGGTCAAGATTGACGTTTGGTTCTGCACACCCAACATAAGAACAAAGACGCACATGTTAATGGGGTAGGTAAATCATTTGGGCCTCACATAATAACTTAAGTTGATGAATCATATGAGTCCCACATAATGGAGCGGCGTTGATAGATCATATCAAGGTTTAAAAGGGGCTGGTTACAGGTTTAAAAGGGGCTGTTATAACGGTATAACGGACTTGGGGCGTTACCTGTTTTTTCCGTTACAACAAATTGTAACGCTGAAGAGGCAAAAACGGAGAAAAATGGTGCTGGAATTCAAATTTTTATTTTTGAAATTTGAATTTCAAAAACAGAAATAAAGGCCTTTTTTCTTAAAATTTTTCAGAAATTCGTTGTAACGGAAAAATTATGGTCATTATTTTCTTGGCGTTTTAATGGGGGGGGGTGGGTCTAAATTCGTTATAACGCCGTTTTTAAACCATGGATCATACATGTTCAATATGTCAAGTGGGCCCATACATCATAAGTGAACCACATATTAGGTGGGCTAAGCCCAGAACCTTCAAGCTACACACGTTCGTGTTCAAAGACTCGGGGCGGGGGAGGGAGACTTTCATGGGTCTTCAAGGTCCACTGTGTCGTTGAAGGTGTGTACCGTAGTGTGACCTAAACACTTGTTTTCGATCAAGATGCGTATCTTCGGGACGTGCAGTAGATGTGCTACCAAACTCGGCCCAATACACCTATAATAACACATGGTCTGCAAATTCTTTGTCCTACTACCTAATCAATGGACCATATTTATGGGACACCTTGGACATAAAAGTCCAAGCTGGTTGCAGGCGATCTCAACCACCTGATTAGATGAACTTATTTCTAGACTACTGCTATCATTATTCTAGGATGCCTTGGGAATTTTATTAGGGCGTATTTGATTGCCAATTTTCCAGTGGGAAAGTCGTATTTCCTCAGGAAAACATAATTTTCCATTGTTTGATAGCCATTTTAAATTCGGAATATTTTCTCGATAAAAAGAGATTTTCCCATCCAAGCCTGGAATTCATTTCCGTTCCTCATAGGTGAGAATTCGTTTCCATGAAAATCCACCTTATTTTCTCACATAATTGAAAATTGCTTATTTTATTGGGTACAATCAAACAGCCTCATCAGGTGTATTTTCCATGGGAAAAGTGTGCAATCAAACACGCCCTAGGTGATTAGAATCATTCAATCAGTAAGGATACTGAAAACAGAAATCACACAAAATAGAAGGAAAATTCCACACAACAATCTTGTGCATGCATGTGTAGGTAAAGTCACACTTTGGTGCGCCTCTTAAGCCAACATATGCTGCTATATTTGCAGATGCTTTTGCATTCCAACTCAGGAGACACGAACATGGTTCGAAGTCTAGGCGATCATGTTCTTGTTCAGGAGATCCGGAGCAGCAGGCACCGATCCATCCCATCTTGGGATGCACTGTCCCCTGAAGAAGCTTCAAGTCGTTCGAGACGAGGTTGGATCGGACTGATCCGGATCGGCCTCAGTGGGCTCCGACCTCCAATTCAGATACATCGAACCACGAACACGAAAGATATGGTATTTCTTTAACATTGCTTTTATATTTGCTAGTATCTAATTTCAGAAAAATATTTGCTGCATGGACAACGCTTGGACCTGTAAAGACTCGCAACTCATACAGTCTACGTGTTAACTTTTTAAAGCCTGCACATCAAGTTTGTTGACCCATGCAGTAAATTATTTTTCCCCGACGTTTTTTGACAACAAAGATCGACAAGCCAAAAAGAAAAGACAAAAAAAAAAAGAAAAATTCAAGATATGATTTTCTTAAGTTTGCACATCAAATTTGTTGTTTGATCCATGCAGATAACATTGGGAAGTTGGAGGAAACTGAAGACACCATCCCATGTCAAAAAGGCTTCACCATGAGACACCAAAGGTCCTCTGCAATCCGCCGCTTCTTCATTTTGTGGGGCAGTCCCAAATATGATCATTAGATTAGAGAATCTCATTGAAGGCCCCGCAAAACATTTAAATTCAATGTCATTTCGGCTCATCTTCATCTGTACGAGAATCTCAAGACATTATCAATAGCATTAGCCAATCTTTTTCAAAGCCTTAGAAAATATCTCAATTCAATGTCATTTCGTTCATCTTCATTGTTTGTAACCATCGAGGTCAACGGACAACAATGACGACAAGATCTCACCAGACAATCCTCTTCGAGGGTTGCGACTACAATCAATGTCTCATCACCAAGGAATTCCCGTAAGATCCCGCATTACTTGTAACATTTTTCTCAGAATTCTCGGAGTACAACATTTTATAACAAGAAGTTGGTATTATAAATTCTATACAGATCAGGGTACTCGCCTTTTTTGCACTCATCTTTTCACTAGTGTCTCTCGGCCATGCGTATTATCCTAGTGAAAATCGAGCTCCAAATCCTCGAACCCTGAGAGGCCATTTTCATTAAGGGCGTGTTTGATTGCACAGAAAATTTTCCCAGAAAATACATCTGGGAAATGCCTTGAATGGCTGATTCGTTGCAACTGAGAACATATATTTCAATCATGTAGGGAAAATTATCCAGATTTAAATGGCTTGGTAGGGAAAATTATACAGATTTAAAATGGCTATCTAACAATGAACAGTTGTGTTTTCCCAAGGAAAATGCAATTTTTCCAATTGGCAACCAAACATGCCCTAAGATAACCTATAAATCCTATACAACTTGTGCAGCAAGGAATGTCTCCTTCCATTGCACAATACACTTGTGCATTGACAGGATTAACCTCTAGGAACAGAATATATATCGGATCGGTACCAAATTGGTACATGTTGGATCTGGTACCAATCCGATAAGAAATCGGATCAGCATACATGGACCCAATATCGATCCGATAAGAATATAGGCGGTTCCAGACTCGAAATCGTCTGATCGGATTTTCAGATTGATCTGATCCGTTGACAGTCTTACTACGGTAATATCAGTTGTTTCCTTTAAGAAAAAGGAGAATGGTATTATACTACTACTATTATCTTGATGATTTATAGCCGTTGGATTTGATTATTTTTTCATCATGGGCTTTGTGAACAGGTCTATGGGTTGGTTCCAAGCCCAGTGATAAAAAAAAAGTGCTCAAAGAACAGCTAAAAATACCAATCGGGCTGATTTCAGTACATCTTTGATGACAAACATGGGTCGTCAACGTTGATGATGAACTATAGTATGAGCCATGTGGCACACTCTTAGAGACCACTGACCGTATAGATGTTCTGCTCATCCCTAGGTGGACTTATAGACCAAAAATCAGCCCGATAAGTGATTTCTAACTGTTGATTGGACTATTTTTATGGGAATTTCTTTAACGGTTGGATTTGATCATCATTTGGGGTACTCAGATCCAAAGCTTAGAAATCACTAACGAGGCTGATTTTTGGGCCACCTATGGATGGGCCGAACATCTATATGGTCAGTTGTTTCTAAGAGTGTGCCACGTGGCTCATGCTATGGTTCATCCCAAAATGTAGGGATAACACTTGAAGGAACTCTTCTCTTGCTCTTGGACATCATCCATTCCAATAGGAAGAAGTCCAAGGCATTCATTGAAGCAAGTCAAAATATTTCATCTTGTAGCAATCAAGTTCTTCAGGATCTTGAGGGAAAGTCACTCCTCTTTCAGGCTGAATTCATGGCTAAGAAGATGAATATGTCTCTGTAAGGAAATCTCACTTTCTGAGTTTTCATCTTTTTTAAAAGGGTCAGATTCAGGGGACCAACAAAAGTTAACCAAATAAGTTCACGTTGTTCTCGACCGTGGATCCTGAGAATCCAACGGTGGTTAATAGTGCTGAGCTGGCATTCACGTTTGCAAAAGCAAAACCACTGTTAGATTCTTGGGATCCACGGCCAAGAACAAACATGAACTTGTTGGTTCACTTTTGTTGGTCTATTGAGCCCGACACTTTCTAAAAACACATATATTATTCAGCCTTCAAGGGGTGAGTCATTTGCAGGGCGCACTGGAAAAGGACCGGGCCAGAGTAGGGCCTAGCCTGACCCTAGCCCTACCCTTAGAGGGCTCGAACTAGCTAGGCCCTAACCCTACCCTCAAGGGCCAGGGTAGGGCCAGGGCCTAGAAGAAGAGTATTAAAAATTATACAATTTTTAAGTAAAAAAAGTGGATGCTTGAATAATGCACTTGGTTTGATAATAATTTTTTTGTTACCTCGTTATGGTTTGAAAATGAACCTTTTTAGTCTTTTTAAAAATCACGATAAAATAAATGATATATTATATATTTACATTAGAAAAAAGTCATTATGGAAGGATTTTGGACTGTTCATAGTTTTGGAATGGCATCGTTTGAAACTTGTCCAAAACTGTATCTTTTTAAGGATAATTGTAGCATCCAACACCAATAACGTCGTGACATGTGTACATAATGAAACTGGGTGACCATGCCAACCGATTTTCCCCTTTATTTGTATGCTTTGTTTTTTAGGAAAGGGTTAGATTTCCTAGGTAGCCAACTCTCATTAACAGTTGGACACTTTAAAACAACTCATTTTTTATTTAAAAAGAAAAAAGACAACTTGATTTACTTTTGAATATACCCTGCACCTAGTGTCATTTTCTAAAAACAAAAAGATGCACTAAGCGTGTTTTTTTAAGAAATATAATTAAAAAATAAATAAAACAAAGATGACTTATTAAGGGTCGGGTCCCCTTGAATGTAACTCTGGTCCGGCCCTTATTTAGAAGGGCCTCGCATATTTGGGCTCGACCCAGCCCTAAGGGCCTGAAATTTATAAAAAAGAGCATCTTTTTAAGGTTTTCAAAGGGCTAGCTGGGCCGGGCCCCCTTACAAGAGGGCTGGTTTGGCATCCCCAGTCATTTGAGTTGCAAAAGATTAAAAAAAAAAATGATTGGTATAAAGGCAGTCAAAATAGGTCGAGAAAAATTGGACTTTTTAAGTCATGGATTTAAATAATAATTTCTAAGAGCAACCCTAAACCCTATCCATAGCTATTTTCATGTTGGGTTAACAAACCACTCCCTATTTTCATATTTGGCTAACAAACCACTCATTTCCAACAGCTTTTGCAAAGGGGATGGGATACTGGCACCCGCGTTTTTGCTCAAAAAGCCCACTTAACAACAACAAATAAAAGGCCATCTTTTTTTCACTCATAACCCCCCGATCCAAAAAATAAAACCCTAAAAAATAGAAGAAGAAAAAGGAGGAGGAGGAGGATGCTGCCGGCCGTCGCCATTGCAGGTATATGCCCCCTCTTTCTCTTCCAAAAACTAAAACCCTAAAAAAAGGAGGATGAGGAGGCCGTTGGCCGTCGCCACCGCAGGTACGCCCCTCTCTCTCTCTCTTCCTGGTTTTAGGCTGCCTCGGGGGCTATTCCACACTTAGCCTCGGGGGTTGCCGAGGCAGCCCAAAATCGAGAGAGAGAGAGACATACTTGCTGCGGCGGTGATGGTGGTGGCGGTAGCGTCGTCGTCGTCCTCTTCCTCCTGTGCCTGCAATTTTTTTTTTTAAAGTTTTGGTTGGGGTGTCAAGAGTGATTTGGGTGTAAAGAGCTAAGGAGGATTTTTAGGTGGGTTTGGTGAGCAAGTGGGTTTTCTAAGCGAAAACACAGGTGCCAATATCCCATCCCTTTGCAAAGTAGCTATTGTATATGTACTATTTAATTTGAAGTACTATTTTGTCCTTTTCAAAATATAAAATTATTATTTATATTAGTTACATATTGATCTTTTGAAGGGTAAAAATGCTAAAGGTCTTAATGGCTTATAGCTAAAGAGATAGTTAAGGAAATAGATATCAATATATAGAGATGGAAGGAGTGCTTTTAGCAATCTCCAAAGAGTGCGTCTGGGGTTCAGCACAGCTAGATGATATTCGCTTAAAGGTACTTGTTTTAAGCCATTATCCTTTGAGCGTTATCGCGCTCTCCTACATAAAATTTTTATTTTTATCAACTTTTATACGTAAGAGTTTCCTCTATTGCATAATACAAAATGGGCTATTTGCATGAATTAAACACATTCTCGAAAATGTAAATATTAAGACATTTTGATTAAGTCTTATTACGCGCTTTTCATTATTGCAGGGAACACAATCGGACGATTCTTGAAATCTGGACCCGATGATCGACCACAAGAGCTTCTATCAAGTCTACAGTGAATCTGAAGGTGATCACTGGGCCAGTGATCCAAGGTGGGGCCCATAGAGAATTCTTCTCCTGTTTCAATGGTGCGCTAGCAACACTCTCCACACCTAAGCGAAAGGAACCTTATTAGAACAATTCTCGGAACTCGAGAGGTGTTGATCATCTCACGATCAATCACTAAAGCCCAAATCTAAAGGCCAGTAGATCGCGATCTTGGGCCACGTAGTAGGCCAAGCTGGTTACGGTGATGCGAACCAAGTTGGCAGCCGTTGAGAAGCTACATATGGGCTGGGTTGTTTCACAATGAGCTAGTCATGTGACATTTATATGGTAGGTGCATGGGTTGACCGATGTGAGGGATTTTTATAAGAATGATGGACTGTAGGACATGATGTTTGACCAAGATGAACAGGTGTATGCATATGAACGAGCTAGACTATGTCCAAGCAAAGCATGAGGCGATAGCTTCCTAAAAAGGAAGTCCTGATTTTGTTCTTGAGATTCGAGAGGATCAAAGGAATGATCAGATAAATGATGGTGCGTGATAAAAAGAGACGAGGCTGGAACTACATTGTAGACCCGAATCATGGACCAATGCTTACCTATTGAGTGAAAATAGAGATTAAAAGGTCGATAGGCCTAAGAGTGAGCCAACATAGTGAACCAAGATAGAGCCACGATATTGATGAGCCATAATGACATATCACAATGGTAGTGGGCCAGCATGCATGGTGGACCAAGATTAACGGTGGCAATGGAAACTCCATTCAAGACAAATGAAGAAAAAAAATATTTGTTAAACAAATAAGAAACGATTTGTTTGATAAAGAAAAGAGAAGAGGTGCTAGACCTTACTTTCATAAATAATAGATGGACGATTTTCATAGGAGCAATATTGCCATATGTGGCATGAAAATGTTCAAAAAGGAAAAAATGGTGGAGGACAAGTTAAAAGAGATGGACGACCAGGATTGATAGAAGAGAAAGGGTGGTTACACCGCACCCATATATAAAGACAAGATCCCATCTCGGCCCCCCCCCCCCCCCCCCCCCCCCCCCCCCCATGCCTCTCACTTTCTGATCTCTTCTAGAATCACTCTCTCCCATCTCTCACCCCAAAAAAACCCTAAGCTATCATCTCTCTCTCTCACCATCCCCTCTAACCTAGTCGAATCCTAAAATCTCACTCCCCATCTCTTAAATCTTTTTTTTTCTTCTAAAAAAATACTTCTTCCTTCAAAAAGTTATGGCCGGTAGCTCTGTTAGAGTCATAATCTCTTCCACGCTGGTGTGCATCCGCCTTCACCAACATCACTGCAACTAGTGGCACCGTGTGCAAGTTTTGGAGCCATGTTGTCCCCCAAGCTCCACGTACTATACTGACAACATCCTCCATAGTTGTTGCCCCATTCGTGGTGCCTCTCACCTGCCGTTACCGTTTACTACTCTTCTTCACCATATAACAGCCTGCAACCTTGGCTTTTAAGAGTTACAGGCCGTCATCCTTTCCGGCAAACCACCTACTCCACCTGTTGGACGTGAAACCTGCAACCGCTGCAAGCTTCTCCTCATTGCTGGGAACCATCATCATGGTCTCACCTGGTTGGGACGTCAACAACTTCTCCATGGCGATCTCCTTGGATCGTGCTTTACTCAGCTGCTGCTACATCTAGCAGCCTTTTCCCAACCATCTTCTCACCACCGTGAAACCACCTGCTATAGTCTCCATCCACCTCAGAACCAACGGTCAGCAACCACCACCATTTTCCCTCTCTCACGCTACCTTCACCACAGCACCTTGACGACTGCGCCATGACTACTAGTTGAACCGTGTACATCATGCCTCCTCCTCAACCTTCATCTCCATCTCAAGTCACGGCTAGTGCACTCCATCTCTAAAAGCTGATCAAGCCATCTCCCTTGCTGCCTCACCTTTCAATCTCACCATTGATCTGGTAGTGCACTACGCTGCACACCTATGGCCGGACTTTTCGGGCGACTCACCTCTTCTCATGGCCAATCATGCATGGCCGAGCTATCGGCCAAATCACTTCGATCTCCAGAACTTGATCCTTCTTTCTAGTAGATCACTCAAGGTTTGTTCTCTTTCTCTCTAAGATCACTCTTTCCTCTCTCTAGATCTCTTTCTCTCTCTTTATTACTTTCTCTCTCTATATCTTCTCTTTCTCTCTCTATGTTTTACATGCTTTCTAGGTTAACATTTCAATCGCTTTCTAGTTTAATTTCGTGTTGTTCATCTTGTAATCTACAATATTTTTAATGAATAAAATTAACTTTTCTATTTTTTATGTTTTCTTTTTATTTATGTTAATTAGTAAAAATCTCTCCAAAATGAATATTTTAATGCTCGATCCCATCTTTCTCATCTCACCATTCTAAGCAATTTCTGTATCCAATGTGTTCTTATTTGCGCTAACGCGACTAATCGCGAGTGCGGATCGACATCCGATATGAACCATTATACAAAGTTGTATTTTGTAGCATAATCGGATAAAAATTACAAATGTGTTGAAACCTGGATTTTCGTCCAGCGATCGAAAAAACCCATGTTTCACTAGACAAGTGTTGTCCTGCTGCAGAAGGAGAGAGTGCCACGTGTATACGTTTTGGAGGGGAACTAGAAGAACCGGTTCCTTCGTTTTCTCCTTCAAGTTAAGTCTCCTTTTTTCTGCAATACTTATTTGGTAAGTTTCCTATTTCTTAGCCTAATACAAAGCAACAATTCTTTTCCCATCCTTTCTTCTTCATTGTTAGTTTGCAATGGCAACCATACCTCGGGTTGAATTGTTCTCCATCTGGTTGAAGCGTTCTCCATTAAATCACAAAAGCCAGAAGTTTAAATCTCGAACACAGTCAACGAGCAACTGTGAATCGAGTTGAATCTCTTAGCTTTGATCCTAATTACATATTTCTCCTCTGAAAGCACAATGAATAACCATTCCTTCACTAGTATTCGTATGGACAGTAGAACGACTAGTAAGTTGTGAAGAAAATTCCAAGATGTGCAGTTGATGCTGGAATTTGACAATTTGAAGTTGGAACTTTGTGACATATCCGTAACTTACAATTGGCAACCGTTTGAGCCGTTGGTCCCAAATATTTAACATTCTACATCAAACTTCTAAGCAACTAAAAATTCTACAGTAGTAAAACTGTAGATTCTTCCAATTCTTTAACATAATATTTGTTATGTATGATAAGAATAAATACAACAGACAACTAAGATATTTCCATTAATCTTTAGAACATTCTTCCTAAACAATTTGATCACTATGATTTCAGGACTAGGAAGTGACCTAGACATGGACATATTTGAAGGAGGAGAACGAACCAAGAAGAGGGCAATGAAATTTCCTAATTTTATTTATTTCTTTATTTATCTATTCTTAAAAAAATCATGTCTTTGCTGATTTACCGATGATGGGATAAACTTGTTTGCCCGGTTACCCCGTCCATACAAATACAGGTGTGAAGAGCCCTCTACATTGTGGTGGCATCCCATTCGCCCACAAAGAGTGTGCCAGTCCATCTGCAGCTAACACATTTCACCTCATAAGGAGATGACCATTGGTTGTTATGTGTCCTACGGTACAAATCAGCAATACTTCACACATCAGCTTCGTCACCAATAGTTGCCTATTTTGAGTAATTCTCTATTGAGACCAATTTCTTATTTTTGGTAGATTCATTTTTAGTAAGAAGTGTTATTGGGAAAGGTCTCTAGGGTTTAAGGCCTATATAATGTAACCGTGGGTCTAAGAATCAATAAGCAAGAAATTATCCTTTTAGTTATCAATTAGTCTAACTAATTTAGATGTTTTTTTAATTTAAATAGCTTTAGTTCATCCGATATAACCTGGGTTATATCATTCTGGTAACAGACCATACGATCTTCAACCATGTCTTCCCCTATTGGCAACCCACCTTGACATAGTGAAAGCGTGAACTTAATCACGAACGAGAACTGGGAAGAAGAACAACGTCTTCAACCGAAAACAAACCTTGAATCCACAAGGAAAAGAGTAAAAGAAGGCTTAAACAATAAACTTTATTGATACTTTCGTCTAGCTACAACCCATCTTAAATAGGGTAAATCACTAAAGAAATTAGAAACATACTAAAAATCTAAAACTGTTAAAATAAAAAAATTATAAAAAAATAGTACTAAGACTAGAAATTGATAATCGTAGATCCTAGAAATACATCAGAATCAACATGGAGTGATTCTGATTTCCACAGCTTAAGTTATTGCTAAAACAAAATTCTCAAAAATAGCCAAGTTGATGTTTTGACCCACTAAAGGATGAAATTTGGTCAAAATTAGGCATACATCATGATCAAAGCTGATGATTATTGAAGACCTCGTCGTTTCTTTTCAAATTAAGAAGTCTGGTCCCATGCAATTTCGACGCTAAAACCAATTATGTTAATACCTATTATGTCATTTTTAGTGTATCTTTAGCGTTAATGCCCGTTACGTCGTTTTTAGCATCGTTTGGATTTTTGACGGTCAAAATGCTCTATGAACTTCTCTGATACATGTTCTACTCACACTTACATTCTCTAATGAAGTTGACCAGCTCCGCAGTGAGATCCACAACGAGAACTCCATGATTCGTGAATAGATACGTGAGGAGATAGCCGTGTGCTGTGAAGCAACGAACAACCGCCTAGACGTTCTATCCCAGGCCCTCTTTCATATGTAGACGACATGGGCATCTTGGCTAGTTATGCCGCCATCCCATACTTTGTTGTTCACACATGTGCCGTCGTGAACAACACATGACCGGGGCCCCGGCTACCATCCACCTCTGGAACCCGTCCTAACAACGACCCACGATAGTTCTAGGTTCTAAGGTTTCCCAATGCGTATCAACTTTCCCATCTTTGATAGCAAGGACTCAGAGGGCTAGATGTTCTACACCCAACAATTCTAACGCCTCAACAACATTCTAGAAGATCAGTTGGTTTATCATTTCACCGACAAGGCCATTCCATGGTACCAATGGTTAAACAAGACCATCAGACGATCGTCGTGGGAACTGTTTGCACTTGCCTTATGTAATCGCTTCGACACTATAGAAGATGATGACCCGTAGGGAATTTTGCCAAGCGTCGCCAAACCGGACCAATTTGTGACTACCAAGCCAAATTGGAGTGACTCGTTGATAGGGCTCAAACCTTACTATGGGTACCCTATTTTCTGAGACGCTACGACAAGACCACGTGTCACTTAATTACGCACATTTGCCGAATAGAAGCACGTGGACTTTCGTATGTCGCGGACCATCTCGGCTCCAATTCCGACATACATACCTCCTTGCCGACACCATCCCATTATATAAGTTTTGTCGGGGCGGAGCCCTAAAAGCACCTAAGCAAAATAACAGCCGACACAGTGCGACCAAAGCATAAGGCTAGTCGAAACAAGGTAGTTGTCCATCCTAACCGGAACAGCTGCCGACACAGTCCGACTGAAGCATAATGCTAGTCGGAATAGGGCAGCTGTTCATCTTAGTCGGAATAGTCGCCGACACTGGCCGACTAAGGCATTGGGCTAGTCGGAACAAGAGTATCGATATTTGACCCTATCTGAACACCTGACGGCACGTCCGATTTAAAATTGCTTCACAGCGGAGCAAGCAAGGGCCGACCAGCCAAATAAATGCTGGTCATCCGAGGCTGACAATAGCACGTGTCAGAACGCTCGGACGAAGCATTCCCCTCAGATCAAGAAGCATAACGAAAAATCGTTATCAAGAAACGACGGTTGCAGGCTCCCCAACAAACAACGCGCTCCCTGTTGGGGGCCCTATAAAGAGGAAGCAAGATCGAGTGAAGGGGGGATCGAAAAATTAGCGCGAGTGAGACCAAACAGGACAGGTATCAAGAACCAGACCTAAAGTATCTTGATCCATCCTGACTTGAGCGTCGGAGTGTGATTTGCAGGTACCACGGCGACCGGAGATGCGACGGCGTTTGCTAAGGGTAAAGGTCAAAAGAGGAGCAAGCCGACAGATCTTACATGATTCTCGGAGGCTGAATCGATCACGCCAGGAGGTTCGTCTGCCAAATCACCAATCCGTATCTTCGGGGATCGTGCGGGTAAATTCCAAGAATTTTACCCCACACTTACCAAAGGGCTTCCTTATCCGTTGCTTCATATTAGGTCTCTGTGACGACATTAAGCACGCCGTGAAGCTCTTGAACCCGACTGCACAAACTTGCTGCCTAACTAAGCATCAAGAAGAGGCTGTGAACTCCTTGATCACTTTTGTCCGCGTTGGCCCCTAACCCATCCAGTTCCCTTCCGATCACCACCACCATTCTCCGCACCATCTTCATTTTGGCTAGTACAACCAACACCACCGACTCTTACCATGACCTCCCTAGTTCCCTCCGGCATCCGCCGGTTGAGCGTGGCCGAACAACAAGATCGTAGAGAAAAGGCCTATATTTTAATTCGAAAGAGCAATTTCTTCTAGGGAACAAGTACCAATGGCCCCGACTCTTACTATTCGAATCTGGTGACTCTTCTGAGGCCAAACCTGACCTTGTCAACTAAGATTCTATGGAGGATTCAATCACTCCTCCATTCGAGACACCATGCCATCGTTGGTTCTCAACATCCCGATACCATAAGACTCATTGTACTAATAAAGAAGCATTGTGTGACTATCTTGGTCGAGTCTGGTGCCACTCATAGTGCGGCCTTCTGGTCAACCGTAACAGATCCATCGATGTCACGATTGGCAATGGAGATACACTTAAAAGCTCAAGTCCTTGTTGCAATATTTCCTTTTCCATCTGCCTTCACCAACAACTTCTATCTAATTCCCTTGTGCACTTGAGACGTGGTATTGGGCACCGATATTGGCTCAAAATCCTAGGTGATAATTCTTGGAATTTTCAACAACTCACGATACAGTTCCAGTGTGTCAATGCCCCTGTACAACTTTTTGGCCTTGCAATATCAGTATTCTCAATGGTTCGTGACCCAATCAAATTCCATAGATTGTTCGCTCATCAACGTTAAGGGCTCCTTCTGGCCCTCATCTAGCCATCCACTATAGCAGACTTCCAACTACCATCGGCCATCACTGACATATTTCAATAGTTCTTCGACATATTTGCTGAACCCACTAGTCTACAAATATCACTGGTTGTTATATGTCCTACAGTGAATCAACAATACTTCACACGTCAGCTTGGCCGGTCACAAGTAGTTGCCTAGTTTGAGTAACTCTCTATTGAGAGCAGTTTCTTATTTTTGATCAATAGATTCATTTTTAGCAAAGAAGTGTTATTAGGAAATGTCTCTAAGGTTTAAGTCCTATATAATGTAACCATGGGTCTAAGAATCAATAAACAAGGAATTATCCTTTTAGTTATCAATTAGCTAGTCTCAGTAATTTAGTCACTTTTTTAGTTTAATTAGCTTTAGTTCATTAGATATAACTCGGGTTCTATCATTCTGGTATCAGAGCATATGATCTTCAACCATGTCTTCCCCTACTGGCAACCCACCTACCTTCTCCAATGAAGTTGATTAGCTCATCCACAGCGAGAACTCCGTGACGCGCGAAGAGATACATGAGGTGATGGCCGCGTGCTATAAAGAAACGAACAACCGCTGGACGTCCTATCACAGGCTCTCTTTCATATGAAGATGACATGAGCAGCTCGGCCACCTATGCCACCATCCCATAGTCTGTCGTTCCCACCTTGCCGTCGTCAGGGCCCCAGCTACCATCCACCTCCAGATCCCCTTCCCTACAACGGCCCACGACAGTTGTTCCAGGGATTCCAAGGTCACCCCATTGCGTATCAACTTTCCAATCTACGACGGCAAGGACTTGGAGGGCTAGATATTCTACACCCAACAATTTCAACACCTCAAAGGCACTGTGGAAGATCAGTTGGTTGATCATTTTACCGACAAAGCCATTCCATGCTACCAATGGTTATGCAAGACCATCGAACAACCGTCATGGGGACAATTAAACCCTACTAGAAGGCTTCCTTATCCTGTTCTTCATATCAGGTCTCCGTGACAACATTAAGCACATCATGAAGCTCTTCAACCTGACCACCCTTTCACAAACTTACCGCCAAGGCCGTCTCGATACAAGTTGAGGCCTAAGGATAAAACTCTTTTTACGTTATATTAAGTAAAAAATTAAACTCTCTATATAATAGAAAATCTTTACATAATAACTACTCTTATAATGAAAAACTACAGAAAAATTTAGATATAGAGGACTCCCATTGCAGTCTATGCAGAGGACTCCTATACTAATTTTTTGGGCCCGATGATTGCGTGGATGTTCAGCCCACCTATTGGTGGATAAATATACTAAAAATCAGTTTGACTATGATTTCTAACCATTGGATTTACTACCCAAAAAATGCTTGAATCCAACGGGTAGAATCAATCATAAAAGTATGAAACATCTAGGACTAGAGATAACCAATCGGGTTGATTTTTGGTTTGTATATCAAACAAGGAGTAGGCTAAACATCCATGTGATTAGTGGGCCCAAAAGGGATCTAAGCTGGGGGGCCTTTTCTCATGGGGGCCTAAGGCGGCCGCGTTAATGGCTTAAGGTAGAGCCGGCCCTGCTTACCGCCTGGCTAAGTATCAAGCAGAGGTCGTGACCTCCCTGATCACTTTTGCCCAACGTTGGCCTCTAGCCGTCCAGTTTCCTTCTGATCATCACCACCATTGCCCGCATTGGCTTCCTCATTTCGGCAGTACAACCAACACCATCGACTCTGCCCATGATTTTTGGTGAGGATGATCTCTATGGTGAGGAGATGATCATCCTCACAAAAATTCAATTCATTGTGATATTCATAGACTGGTTTAGATGCTGAAGAATTATTGACAGTCGATTTTTACCGTGTAACTTGAAAACCACATTTGATGGGGTTAGAAATTTTAGAATGGGCTGATTTTTTGTTGGGGTGGCCTATATGGTGAGGAGATGATCCCCCACCAAAAATCAGCCATTGATTCATCTTCTATGTGGGTACGCCAAAATGGGTTTAAAAAATGGGGGTCAAAATGGGTGTCCCCCGAGCCCGACCCTTGAACTAATACACATATAATAACAAATGCATGGTCTACAATTTCTTTCAGTCCATACAACCTAATCAGCGGACCATATTTATGGAGACACCTTGGACTAAAAAGTTACGAGGTGATCTCAACCACCTGATTAGATGGAGTTATTTCTAGACCATTCTAAGATGCCCTATAAGAATTTCAAACAGCCTCATCAGGTGTATTTTCTATGGGCAATAAAACACGCCGCCCTAGGTGAAAACAGAAATCACACAAAATAGAAGGAAAATTCCACACAAAAATCGTGTGCATGCATTTGTAGGTAAAGTCACACTTTGGTGTGACTCTTAAGCCTACATATGGTGCTATATTTGCAGATGCTTTTGCATTCCAATTCACATTGTAGGTTAGGAGACACGAATTAACATGGTTCGAAGTCATGTTCTTGTTCCGGAGATCCGGATCGGCTGCAGGCACCGATCCATCCCATCTTGGGATGCACTGTTCCCTGAAGAAGCTTTAAGTCGTTCAGGTTGGATTGGACTGAACCGGATCGGGTTCAGAGGGCTCCGACCTCCAATTCAGATACATCGAACCATGAACATGAAAGATATGGTATTTCTTTAACATTGCCTTTATATTTGCTAATCTAAATTATTTTAGATTTCAAATTTGTGAAGCCTATTTAGTAGTTCTACTCATGGTTTTAAAAACGTCCGTTTAAACGGTTTTAACGGCGGTTTAAACCAAGGTTTAAAGGATGCCGTTTTAACGGTTAAACGGACTGGGGGCGTTACCGTTTAAACCGTTAAAACGGCCGTTAAAATGGATTGAAACGGTCAGGGGCAAAAATGGAAAAAAATGGAATTAAACGGATTTTAACTGTTTTAACGATTTTAACAGAAAAAAACGGAAAAAGTGGTGCTGAAATTTAAATTTTGAAATTTGAAAAAAAAAAAAAAAAAAAAAAAAAAAAACGGAATTTAATGGTTTTAACGGCCGATTTTTTCACACAATTTTTCAAAATTAAATGGCCGTTTAAACGATTTTAACGGCCGTTGAAACCAAAAAATGGCCGTTTTTTTCAAAACCGATAAAACGGGTTTAAACGGAAACGGGCTTGGGCATTACCATTTAAACGGCCGTTTTTAAAACCATGGTTTAAACGTTAACGCCCCAAGCCCGTTTCTGTTAAAACCGTTGAACTGCTTAGAAAAATAAATATTTGCTGCTTGGGCCACGCATGGACTGTAAAGACTTGCAACTCATACAGTCTATGTGTTAACTTTTTAAAGGCTGCGCATCAAATTTGTTGTGTGACCCATGCAGCGAATTATTTTTCCCGACGTTTTTTGACAACAAATTATGATCGACAAGCCCAAATAAGAAAAAAAAAACAAGATAACATTGGGTCTGAGGTCTGTGTTAACTTTTTAAAGTTTGCACATCAAATTTGTTGTGTTTATTTTTTTTATTTAATTTTTGGGTTTGGTTGTTACAGATAACATTGGGAAGTTGGAGGAAACTGAAGACACCATCCCTTGTCACAAGTCTCGCAACTTCTTCACCATGAGACACCAATGGTCCTCTGCAATCTGCTGCTTCTTCATATGTGGAGCAGTCCTACGTATGCTCATCAGCATCGGAGAATCTTGTTCAAAGCCCTAGAAAACATCTTAATTCAATGTGATTTCGTTCATCTTCAATCTGTTCGACAATCCCAGTGGTTATCGATCATCAGCATCAGCCAATCTTTTTCAAAGCCTTAGAACTGAACTGAAATTCAATGTCATTTCGTTCATCTTCATTGTTTGTAATCCTCCTGGTCACAACAATGACAAGATCTCACCAGACATAATCCCTTTTGAGGGTTGCGACTACAATCAATGTCTCATCACCAATGAATTCCCCAAAGATCACATACTACTTGTAACTTTCTTCTTAGAATCCTATACAACTCTCTTGTGCGTTGCATGATACAATTGTTCGTTTAAACTTGAAAGGATTAAAATGAGTAGGAACAACTCAAAATTCGATTGGGTTCCATAAGAGTACACCCTTAGAATCTTCATAATGTAAAGCTCACCTCTATGGAGATCACAGCGTTCCCACACCTATCTTGAGGACGCATTTATTATTGGCAAAAAAGTAAAATCAAAGTTGAGGAGTATCAACCATGATGCACCTCACCTACTCTCCATCAAAAGATGGGGTGTCTTTTCTTTAAGAATAAAGAATATATGGCAGACTTAATAAATGCCTTACACATGGCATTTGTGTGCCTCACCGCTGGTAGAAAGCCCCCCCCCCCCCCCCCCCCCCCCCCCCCACACCAAACATTTGAAAAAGCTGACATACCCCCTACTACCATTTTGTATTAAAGGATAAAAGTGCCTTGTCTTCAACCTTAGAACAAAAGGTTTAGGCCAAAACCCAAACCCCAAATCGAACGACTGTGGTGGATGGATGGCCAAGAGATGTCAATAAGTTGTTCACCCATCATCGGCGACCAACCCATCAGAGTCTTATGGCTGGCCAGCCACCACTCCGGTAATAATTTAAAACCAAGGTTAAAAAGAAAACCTTAAAGCATACAATTTTAGTTCTAAAAAAATTAAATTAACAAAAATAGAAAACAAAAGTAAGAGCAATTTATATTTTAAGCTTTTGATACTTGGATTTTGGAAAGATGGGTTCTTTCAATGTTATATTTTCATTCTTCTACAATAAAATCTATAAAACGAAATCTCATTCTCTTATGAATTTTATCTATTTTTATGGAGTTTTTTCTTTTCAATCTTTGTTTAATTTATTAAAAAAAAAAAATCACAAATTTATCAACATAGATTTTTGCTTTTAATTTTAATCTCTTCTTTTCATGTTTGATTTGAGATTTGGGTTTTGGCCCAAACCCAAATTTTTGTTCTAAGGTTGAAGACAATGGCAATTTTGTCCTTTAATATAAAATTTGGAGGTCGACTCGGGTCAACACTGGTCAAATGACAGTGGACCAAGTCATAGGGGGTATGTCATCTTTTTCAAATGTTGGGGGTATGTCTAATTTTAAAGATAACATTGGGGTACGTCAAAAATTCCCTAAAAATTAAGATCGACAATCCAAAAAAAAATAAAATTTCAAGATATGATTTTCTAGGTTGTTTTTCCAGTGTCTGTACAACTTTCTAAAGTTTGCACATCAAATTTGTTGTGTTTATTTTTTTATTTAATTTTTTGGTTTGGTTGTTACAGATAACATTGAGAAGTTGGAGGAAACTGAAGACACCATCCCTTGTCACAAGACTCGCAACGTCTTCACCATGGGACACCAATGGTCAGCTGCAATCTGCCGCTTCTTCATTTGTGGAGCAGTCCCACATACGCTCATCAGCATCAGAGAATCTTGTTCAAAGCCCTAGAAAATATCTCAATTCAATGTGATTTCATTCATCTTCCATCTGTTCAACAATCCCAATGGTTATCAATCATCAGCATCAACCATGATGCACCTCACCTACTCTCCATCAAAAGATGGGGTGTCTTTTCTTTAAGAATAAAGAATGAGAGAATTTTTGAAGTGGTGGAAGTTTAGAAGCGGTGAAGATGAGCCAATGGAATCCACTAATTAAACTCAGGTGATAACCGTAGGTTAACTTTTAAAAAAGATTTTTTAAATAATTATATAAATAAAACCTTGTCTCTCTCTCTCTCTCTCAACCCACTAATAAAAGGAAGTTACTTAGGGGGCGTTTGGGAACGAGAAGTAAAAGCACTTCTACTTGTAGTAGAAGTTATAAGTTGATTTTTAACCTCCAAAAAAGTCATAGAAATTTAAATGTCAGGAGGGATACTAATTTTTAAGAAGTTATTTCTCTTAGAAGTCAAAAGCTAAAAATTTTAGCTTCAGATTTAAGTTAATTTCTAAATTTTCAAAAGTTAAAATATGAAACACATCCAAACTAACTTTTTAACTTTTTGGCTTATAAAAGTCAATAAGTTACTTATTTTTGTGTTGCCAAACGCCCTGACCTTTTGACCGATTCTTTCTTTACTTTACCTTTTGAACTCTTGTTCCTAACAGAGAAAAACCATGGGAAAGCCAGAGGAAGCAGATCGTCGTCTTCCTAATTAATCTTAACAGAGCAAGCACAACCTCTTCAGTTCATGATATTTTGGTTTTTTTTTCTTATGGATAAGCACAAGCAGATCTTTACTATTGAACCCTCAATAGAAAACACACACACACAGTCTCTCTCTCTCTCTCTCTCTCTCTCTCTCTTCTGTAATATTGATCGAGTTGCCTCGTGGAAGAGCTTACTGGTCATCCTTCCTTGTGGGATGAAGATGACAATCTATAGTTATTTGATGTTGATATATTTCTAGCCATCAAACAAATCCATAAGCTCCAAACAACCCCAATTACTTTTGTCAAGAACACTTTCAACAATTTTTATTTCTGTCGAAGGTGAGATATGCGTTGTTTGATAACCATGAACAGAACTTTTTGATCACAACGGGTTGTGATCGGCTTCAGTCTTCCGTCACAACCTACAATACGAGCCACGTGGCACACTATTGGAGGGCGTTGACCGTATGGATGTTTGACTAGTCAATCGGTGGACATGTAGACCAAAAATCAGCCTGATTAATAATTTCTAAGCATTGGATTGAAGTTATTTTCATGGGTTGATTTTAACCGTAGGAATTTGAGCATTCTTGAGCGTTATTTGGGTGCAAAGATCCAAAGGTTTTAAATCACTAATCAGGCTGATTTTTGGTTTGCAAGTCCACCGATGGACTGGTCAAACATCAATACGGTCAGCGTCCTCTAAGAGTGTGCCACGTGGCTCGTATTGTGTCCTGTAACGGGAGCCAACTAACAAAGAATTGGTAATAGGGAAACTTTACTGTCTCGTCGCTCCTATTGTGTCTTGTAACGGGAGCCGACTAACAAAGAATCGGTAATAGGGAAACTTTACTTTCTCGTCGATTGACTGAGAGAGAGAAGAATTTTTTTTTTTGGTAGTTCTATTTGCACCCCACGAATTCCATAAGCACCCCATTTGGGTGCTTTTGGCCCGAAAATGCCCTTAGACAAAAAAAAAAAACCAAGCACCCACCCCACCTGGTTGTTGAAGAAGAAGGAGGAGGAGGAGGTCGTCGCCATCGCCACCACCACAAGTACGTCTCTCTCTCTCTCTCTCTCTCTCTCTCTCTCTCTCTCTCTCTCTCTCTCTCTCTCTCTCTCTCTCTCTCTCTCCACGACAATTGGTGTTGTGGGGACTGTGTAGCCCACGGCCAGCCCAACTGTGGCTACCATAGAAGCCACGGCTAGGCTAGCCATGGGCTACACAGTCCCCATGGCAATTAGTGCCGTGGGTGGAGAGAGAGAGACGTACTTGTGGTGCTGGTCTTTTTTTTTCTTTGTTTTGGGTTTGTTTCAAGGTGAGAGAGACAGAGGTGGTGAGGGAGAGAGGATGGTGAGAGGTGGAGAGAGAGAGGGAGGGAGAGAAGTGGAGGGAGAGGTGGAGAGGGAGAGACGAAGGGTGGGGGTGCTTAGGGTTTTTTGTCTTTTTTTTTTGGTCAAGGGCATTTTCGGCCAAAAGCACCCAAATTTGGAGCTTATGGAATTTTTGGAGTGCAAATAGAATTTCCCTTTTTTTCTTTTTTTATTTAAAAACCTTTTTCAAAGTTAACCTATGGTTATCACCCGAGTTTAATTGGTGGATTCCCATTGGCGCATCTTCGCCGCTTCTAAACTTCCACCCCTTCAAAAATTTTCTCAATAAAGAATATATGGCAGACTTAATAAATGCCTTACACATGACATTTGTGGTGTGCCTCACCACGGGTGGAGAATTTCTTTGAAGCAGCGATCCCTGTGCCTAATGATCGCGCTCCACATATATTATGGATATACCCCATGGTTTAGACTTTGGATTTAAAAAGTAACCATCGGTACATGTGGGCGTTATCATTGGCGCATGATCGCTGCTTCAAAAATCCCGTTCTCTGAGTGGAGTAAAACTTCTGTCACAATCGAATTGCCAATCACACAATCACAGCCAATGAGTTCTCGGCATGTACATCTAAAAGCAAATGCACATGGGTACGTTGCAAAAAGCACTTGTGTACATGCCGAGAACTCATTGGCTTGTGATTGTGTGATTTACAATTTCGTGTGATAGAAGTTTTACTCCTCTGCGTGGTGGTGGCATCCCATTCGCTGGGTGACACCTTTCAACCCACAGAGGGTGTGTCAATCCATCCACGGCTAACACATTTCACTTTAGGGAGGGGAGAAGGGAACAACGGAAAAATCTATGAAACCTACTTCTGTATCAAAATTTTGATGCAAAGTCACTGAATTTGCAACGTAGTAGACTCTTTCGGGCCACTGGCCCCCTGAATGTCTGACCCACACACCAAAAATCAGTGTGAATATTGATTCCTAGCCATTTGATTTGAGCAGTTTTTTCATCATGGGCTTGGAACCAACTCATAGGCCCGTTCATAAAGCCTATGATGAAGAAGTGCTCAAATCCTACGTCTAGAAATCACGTACCAATCATGCTGACTTTTGAAGAAACCCATAAATGCTTTTTGAACAGTGGGTTGTGGCGCCATGGGATTGGCAACTGCTTCAAAAAATTTCTCTTACTATACTGGTACACGTGCCACTATGATAAAAAAAAAAAAAAAAAAAACTCCACACCCGAGAGAGTTAACGGAATAGGCTCCCGGGATTTGCCTTTTTTGATTTGCCTTCTCGGGTGTGGATTCTGAGAATCCAATGGTGGTTTTACTTTGACAAAAAGTGAACGCCAGCTCAGTGCTATCATCACCGATGAGTTCTCAAAATCCACGCTCAAGAAGGCAAGTGAAAATGTAAGTCCCCAGGCGCCCGACCCGAGAGTTAATTTCATTAAAACTCTAATCATCGAAAGATAAAAGTCTATATTGTACTAAAATCCTTCCCAAGTTATAAAGATATTGCTCAAATAAAGAAATCTACATGGATCTCTCGCATTGGAGAGAACCAAAAGACCAACCTATTTAAATACATATAGTAGCAACCTAATCTCTCCATCTTCTCTAACTCTACACGCAACTGTCAATCTCGCCACCATCCTTTTCACCGTTGTCTTTCTTGCCACCATCATCCATCGACACTGTTATCTTGACATCCTCTATCATTGACATTTTAAATTCATTAGCAGTCCGATCTCTCCCTCTTTTCTAACTTTACATGCCACCATCATTCTCGTCGCCGTCTTTTTTGCCACCGTCCTCCATCATCATCATTGTCCTGACATCCTTTGTCATTGATACCGTCCTTGAATCCTCCAAGTAAGTTCTTCTTTTTTGTGTCTTTTATTGTTTTCTACTTCTCCCTTTACAAAGAAACAATTTTAATATAAAAAGTTGAACAACCTTTCGGACCAATTAAAAATAAAATTAACCAACCTGACTAACCTAACCAACTTGACCGAACCCGATCATGTTGGGCTCAGGATAAGAAACTTAGGCCCGACCTCAGGCTCAGAGCCTTTAAGGTCGGGTTGGGCTCAGGTTGACCTCCAACCTGCCTAAGTTGCAACCCTACTTTAGATGGTTTTACTTTGCGATCTTGAGGAGTACAAATCCATGAGTTGATATGATTTCATTTTAGTGAGAGTTATAATACATTTGAGTCCACTAAGTAGACTTGCATTGCCCAATTCACGACGGCTCATAATTTATAGCTTTAAAGAAATGGATGAAGAAGCTAAATGGCTAAGAATATTTATGAATAAACCATCACAATGGAAACTAAAGAGTATGTGTATATGATATCGAAGAAGATGGGCTAGCTTGAGACCCAACATAAGTGACTAAAGATTCTAAAATTTAGTTCAATGGAAAACAAGTTGTTGGGTGATTAGTGGAAAGTAGTATACTCTGAGACTTATTCCATACCATCCTGCGTCATAACTTGATTATTATGTGGGAGTACTGCAATAGAGCATCCTTGATGGACCCACTTATATGAGTGTGAGAGTGGATCCACTTTCTATGAGAATTTATGCTAATACTTTAGAGAGGTTCTGAATACAAGAATTTGCTTATTGTCGAAACAAACACAACTAAAATAGAACTCAACCGTGACTTACCCAGTGAAGATCAACTTGAACTAAAATAAGACTTGTCAATATTGATGATAGAGAAGTGTGAGCCATGTGGCACATTTTTAGAGGCTATTGAGCATATGGTTGTTTGGTCCATACTTAGGTTGACTTACGTAGTGAAAATCGGCTGGATTATTGATTTCTAACCTTTGGATCATAATGCTTGAAATCCATGGTTAACAATAAACTATGAAAAAGACTATTAATCCAACGGATAGACATTACGAATTAGGATGAATTTTAGTATGTACGTAGGTCCATCTATGGATGGGCCAAACATCCATATAGTCTGTGGTCACCAAACATTTGCCACATGGTTCCATCATGGCACCAATTATTTGGTGTAAAAATTCAATGTTCGCAAAAAAAAAAAATTTAATTAGAAGTTCCCGCACATTTTCCATTATTAAAAGATTATTGATTATATGGTCTAACTAAGGTCCACGGATGTGCATGATGGTGTCATTTTGCCATTGGCCAAAAATGTACCTCGAGTTGCATGCAAATAATAATGCTCAAATTCCATGGTTAAAAATCAACTCATGACAACGACTCCAATCGTATGCTTAGAAATCACTAATCAGGCTGATATTTTGCACGTAGGTCCACCTAGGGATGGGGCCAAATAACATCCACACGATTATAATTGGTCTCTAATAGTGTACCATTTCTTTCAAATAATATGCTTAAAAGCAAAGCATGAAAAAGACTATAATCCAATGGATAGAAATTACTAATCAAGATGAATTTTGGTATGTACGTCTACCTAGGATTGGGCTAAACATCTATACGGTCAGTGATCTCTAAGAGTGTGCCACATTCACATCCGCTGCACGTGGTGTCCCCCTAGTTCACCTATAAGAACACATGGTCTGCAAATTCTTTCGGTCCATATATACTACCTAATCAGTGCGCCATATATAGGATACCTTGGACTGAAAAGTCAACCTTACGAGATGATCTCAACCACCCGATTAGATGGAATTATTTCTAGACTACTCTAGGGTGTCCTAAGAATTTCATTGGGTGATTAGAATCATCCAATCTGTAAGGATACTGAAATCAGCAATCACACAAAATAGAAGGAAAATTTCACACAACAATCTTGTGCATGCATGTGTAGGTAAAGCCACACTTTGGTGTGACTCTTAAGCCTATATATGCTGCTATAATAAAATGTAATTCTAAGGCATAATTGTTATACAATGATAATTGCCTTTGCAGATGCTTTTGCATTCCAATTCACATTGTAGGGGTTCGTGTCTCGGCGAGATCCGGATCGGCAGGAACCATCTTGGGGTTGTCTTTCCCGATATACACTGTCTGAGGAAGCCTCGTCGTTCGAGACGGGGTTGGATCAAACTGATCCGGATCGGGATTGGTGGTGGGCTCCGATACGGTATTTCTTTTACATTGCTAATTGAAATTATTTTAGATTGCAAATTTGTTAAGCCTATCAGGGGGCAGCATGTGCGTTGCACCGTGAGTGATTGTAGAGACCTCATCAACGTTGATGACGAACCACAGTTTGAGCCACGTGGCACACTCATAGAGACCACTGACTGTATGATGTTTGGCCCATCCATAGTTAGACTCACATACCAAAATTCAACTTGATTACTAATTCCTATCTGTTGGATTAGAGTTTTTCATGGTTATTATTAACCGTGGATTTCGAGCATTCAGATCCAAAGGTTATAAGTCGCTAATCAGGCTGATATTTGGTATATATAGGTCTACGTATATAGGGATGGGCCAAACATCCATACGGCAGTACTCTGTAAGAGTATGCCACGTGGTTTCTTCTATCGGGCGTCATAAATGTTGACGATGGGCCTGAGTCATCAAAGTTCTGCTCGGTGAGTGTCTTGTGAAGCCCGTGTGAGGGGGCGTGCCGCAGGCCCGTGCCAGTAGTTCTACTACGAGATGATGCTTACTATAAAAGACTTCCACAGTGCAGAAAACTGCATGGGCCATGCATGTTGCGTGACCCATGCATCAAATTATTTTTCCCGAAGTTCACGTTTTGTCGGACGAGGAAAATAATTAAAATTTTCGCCTCATCAAATTTGTTGTACGTTTTTATTTTTTATTAAAATTTTTTTTTGTTTGGATGTTACAGATAACATTGGGAAGTTGGAGGAAACTGAACACTGCATCTTTTATAATTATGGGAAAACATATAAGATAGGGTCCGGCTCCGTTGACAGAATTAACGGTTAAACGCCGTTTTTTTAAACCATGGGTCATTCATTGAATCATAGACCAGACTGTCACTACGGCTTCACCATGAGACACCAATGGTCGTCTGCAATCTACCACCTCTTCATCTGTTGGACAATCGGGCGTATTCATTATCAACATCAACCAATTCAGTGTCATTTCGTTCATCTTCATTGTTTGTAATCGTCGCGATCAACGGACAACAATCGATGACAATGCAAGTATCGATCAGTGATTGGTTTCGGGGTGACTACGTGAACTAATTCAAGTCATTGAAGGATTGTGGCAGAAAAAGTGATCTATTCCAAGTCATTTATTGAAGCCTAACTGTTTGATGTTAGCTCCACAAAATTTGTAAGTCAAAATATTTCCTCTTGTAGCAACCAGTTCTTCAATTATTCAAGATCTTGGCTGAATTAATGGCTTAAAAAGGAATATGAATTTGTAAGGAAATCTCACTTTCTGAGTTTTGATCTTTCTAAAAAAACACGCACAAATAATCTGACATCAAGGACGGGTGAGTCATTCGAGCTGCAAAAGGTAAATATTGACAAAATTTGACTCAAATTTCCCACCAAAAAGCCAATATATGAACTAGAAGTTATGGAATGGGATGATTTTTGGTGAGGATGGTCTCTATGGTGAGGAGATCACGCTCACAAAAATTCAAATCATTCTGATATTCATAACCTGGTTTACAAGTTGACGAATTATGGACGGTCTATTTTTTTTTTACAGTTAACTCGAAACCCACGTTTGGGTTAGAAATTTTAGAATGGGCTGATTTTTTTGTAAGGGTGATCTATATGGTGGGGATCCAACGGTTTCTAATGGGGGTTGGCCCAAGATAGGCCGTTGGATGGAAGTTGATGTGAAGGTAGCCGTGGGATGAGAGAGATGGATCCATTGGGTGAGGGTTTGTGAGATCGGATCAGCCAATGAGATGGAGTAGGGAGTAGAGAACACGATGATAGGATGAAATTGCATGTGGGACCGTCGGATTCAAAGATCCAACAGTCCAAGATGTAGACGGAAGAGAATTTGGTGTGGGAAAGAGTGGGCGTCGTTGGATACTATCCAATGGATAGGAATGGTGAGAGAGGATCAGCCAAGGTAGGTCATTAGATAAAGGAGGGATGAGTGGATGTGATGGCTATGATGGAATTGGGTTGTTGAGATTGAGAGGATGGAAGGCAGATCGTGTGACGATCATACGGTGATTGGTTGAGTTAGGAGAATCCAACGGATTAGATGGACGATGATGTTAGGGTTAGGGGAGATCGGATGGTAGAGGTGTTAGTAAGAGATGGGTGGTGAAGATTGGCCAAGGTAGGTCGTATGATAGAGTGATTGTGAGAGGAGAGAGATGAGGGAGTAAAGAATAGAAAATAAAGAGAAAATGATGGTTGACGACTTTAAACCCTGGTCTTCAACATAGTCTTTAATAGGCTTTACCAACTGAGCAAGCTCCGTTTTGTGTCTATTGGTTTAGCTTTTAACACTTTAGTCCTTCTCTTGGTCATCAGCTCTTTCGTTATCTTGGTTCTTGATCCGGCTTTGCGCTCCTCTTGCTCGACTTGTACTTGGCTTATATTTTCTTGTCTTAGTTTGCAGGCTCTTTAAGATTTGAAAGTGTGCTTCTATAGTTGATCGTGGGCCCGCAAGTCTCGAGAGTCGTTCGATTAGGGTTTCTGCGATAGTGAAAACGCGTAATGAGACTTCCGCAAAATAACTTTGCATATGTAGGTCAAATAAATGCGTATAAATGCACGTAAATATACAATGATTGTCTTCTCCATCATTGTCAAAATTATCAAGACTCTTTGCAACGAGTTCCTCATTCTGCATCATTTTAGATAGGAATTAGTTGAATATAATCTCATGGAGGTTGTTAAACCTAACAGGGTGACCTTCGCTCTGATACCAAATAAAATTATTTATGTATTTGATAGATACAACTTCAAAGGGGGTGAATAAGTTATTTTAAAAATTAATCTAAATATTGCAACCTAAATCACTTTACAAGTTACGTAAAATGGTAACAAATCACATGCAAGAATATTTCTAATCGATTTGATTATTACAAAATGATTAACCCAACCGACTCAATTTGAATATATCGAAAATATATTTTTACTGATTCATTTATTTAATCTATAGAGTAATAAGCAGAAGTGAAATAAGGCAAGCGATTTTTGCATGTAAACGTTTTTATAAAAAAAAAACTGAGACCACATATAGGTGTGAAAGTACCACTATGAGGAAGTTAAAATAGAAACAACCAGCGGTTATACCTACGCAACAACGATAACAAAGCACACATTCGAACCATTCAAGTCATTGATGTTTCATCTATGTCCTCTTGAATATTCATGAACCGTATCCCACGAGCGCCTTCGTCAAGTGATCCATTCACACGAATTCAATTCGGTCCATCCTTAAACTTACCACAATGAATGGGTCTAGCCCCAATCATGAACTCGATCTATCCCGAATTATGCAAACCATAAAAAAATAGATTTGAGTACCTAGAAGATACAAAGGTTTCTATGTCATACTAAGAATATGATATGACATGATTATTCTTAGGATATCAAACATGGAAGATCATCAACAATGAACCAAACCTCAAGCTTTGATCAAGGGAAGCTCTTGATCTTGAATACTCTCCTAGAGTTCTTTAACTCTCCCTATGAACTTCTAACCTTCTTGGTCTTCTAAAACATAATTGAAGACCTAGGGTCTTAGTTCTAGGCATCCCAATATATATAAAGAATGAACCAAGGTCCAAGAAAAGTAGAATTTGGGTGGTCCTAGCGAAATTAGAAGGTTTGTTCTCGCAAGCTCCAATCGATCAGTGATGAAGTGTCTGATTGATCGGAAGCAAAAAAGTGTCTCTGGAAAGATTCTTATTTTCTTCTCCGATCAACCGGATGTTACTGCTCGATCGAATCGGATGTCACTATGCTGAAAATTTTTAAAAAACTAATATTTAGCATTTTGTTCTCCGATTGATCGGATGTAGCACCTCGATCGAACCGAGATCAAATTTACATAAATTTACAAAATCTTCTCTAAACTTTCCAGATTGATCATTGCTCCGATAGACTATTAAACCCATTAGACCAAGGTTACTTATAGGTTGACAAATGTTAAATTACAACCTAGTTTCTATGATCTCTAAGTCACTTATCATCCTAAATGTGTTCGAGCAAGTTTTGAATCTTTAGTTGAATCACAGTGCTCCTTTATCTTCTGGCTAGCTGACTTGAGTGATTTTGAACAGCACATAACTTACCAGACACACTAGGAATGACTATAAGTTTTTGGCATATGGAATTGGCCAATACTAAAACTAAGACCTTACACATATGCGCACCTAAAGACCTCACACAACCACATTTTCAAGTTAGTAAATAACCTAGTTGACTTAGATTGACTTTAGGTAATTGACCTTTGACCTTGACTTAGTATTTTATGGGGAAAAAAACATTAAAAGATAATTTGTTTGAAAAATTCGCAAGTTGATTAGAACGAGATTGACGTTGTGAGAATAACGTCGTTCGACCGAACTTCAATTCGTTCGAACGAACTCCTCTTAAATCGTGTCTATACCTCTCGAGAAAAGTGGTTCGAACGAAATGTGAAAGTGGTTTGAAACAAGGATGCAATTTTTCATTACGGAAACTTACCAAAAATTTGTTTTTCAACTCCAAAAGTTTCCTAATGAACTTAGGACTCTTCGTATGTTTTTCAATGTATAAATAAACTTTAATTCATAGGGTTTTACAACCCTAGAGAAAAAGAAGCCTCAAGAACTTGTTTGAAGGATACTTCGATTTTAATAAATTTTCCAAACTGTTCTATGTTTGCCTTTGTTTGCTCAAGATCCATTGATCTTAAGGCTTTATCGTTTTGATATTGGGATTAAGCCGGAGTGCAGACCCAACCTACTATAGTAATTGAAAAAAAATTACATACGAGCATATTTACATCCACAATAATTTGGGAAAGATTACTGAGAAACAAAGAATGTGACAGAAATTTCCATGTAGTAGAGCATAAAAATGCCAAAAAGTCAGCATCCCAATTGGTCTCTCGAAAGGTGAAGTTAAAAGAAACACATTCGAATTGATGTAACATAGCAGGAATGCTCTGAATACAAAAGGTCATATGCCATGGCCAAGGCACCTTGGTGCTTTCTCAAGCCATTTCAAAAAACACCAAGTGACATAATGCTCTGAATACAAAAGGTCATTTGCCATGGCCAAGTCACCTTCTTGGTGCTTTCTCAATCCATTTCAAAAAAACCAAGTGGCGACCCTTTTGGACCCACTTACCTATGAATGTTTTGCCCACCCCTTAGTAGACCTATGTGAAGAAAATAACTGTTGGGGAAGAAGGGGTTTGAGCTATCACTAGAAAACGTGATTTTGCTCAAACCGTGAGTAACCTTTTTATAAAGTAACCAGAAACGTATTACAACCTTACTAAAGAATCATAAAAGAAAACAAGGTAAGGCTCCAATTATCTTCCTAATATTGTTAGCTCTTGATTCACTCATCAGGAAACTAGAGGATCGTGGATAGCCCCTTTTTTGTATTCGCAGCACACGTGAATAGCTTCTTTCTCTTATAGCAGCACCGCTAGCTATTCTGGGAACACTGTCCTTTTTGGGCTTTTAGCAGCATCGTGTAGATCTTGGAGATCGTGGGAATCATCTTGGGATGTTGCCGTTTTGGTAGAGTCGTGTGCACCATGCGGATCTTGCGAGTTGATTGAGCTTTTGGAAAACACCGTGGAAATCTGTAGAATCATCGTGCATGGTTACCATTTTGGGAAGGCTGTGTGTACCATGTGTGGACAGCCTGGAGAGAAGCAGTAGACGAGACACGTGCATTAACACTATGCACTAAAATCAGTCTGATTGGTGATTTCTAGATGTTGGATTCATAGATTTTTAATGGGGTGATTTCTAGCTATTGCAATCGAGCATTTCCTAGGATACTCAGATCGAATGGCTCCAAATCACCAGTAAGGCTTATTTTTGGCATGTAGGTCCCCCAACGTGTGCTACACATTCATGGAGTCAGTTGGCCTGAGAGTGTAGAACTTTTTTTTATTGGTCAGTGGTTAGTGGGATAAACTCACTATACTCCATGTGGTTGGTTGCAGCCTTCCAGGGTCGATCACTTTTCCTGTTAATAAAATCAACGTCGGCCGAACCATCACAAATTACATGGGAATCAACCATCCAAAAGATGCGACTTCTCAATGCCCCATACTTACGAAAGTAAGATCGCATTATCTCAGACCTAGAAGCTGCAGTTGAAGAATAAGTGCTCCACGCTTGTTGTAACCAGCTCAGGTAACAGTCGAATCAGTGATGCCCATATCCACAATGGTATGGCTTTTCATAACATGAAACTCTGCCGAGTATGTCAATGGTGAACCACCTTAATTGCAGAGAGAAAGGAAAAATATCTGTTCAGGCTTGACTCGAGGATATGGGGTCTGTAACATAGAAAGTGTGACACATGGGTCTATCTGCATCTCGTGGATACACATCTTTGCACATGTATTATTATGTAACTTTTATACTATATTTATATCTCCAGTTTTTTTAATATAAATATAGAAAGAGATAAGAGAAGTAAAAGGAAACATTTTCAGACAATAAAATTCTAGTAAGATAAGTGGATTTACAGGAGGGAAGACTACTAAACTAGTTTAGTTGTTCAAGTACTGTATGGAGGATTGAACACAGCAACCCTCTTTCAAAAATCATTTATTTAATAAAAATCTTTATAAGAAAAGATGACACCGCTATACGTGCCCGGGATGGTTCGACACACATGTCCGTGTGTCTACATGTCCATCGCGGCAAATTTCCCTGTTCCATATCCTAGTTACATAGGAGTAGACTAACATAGTGGAATAAGTTGCTGCATGGTAGGGTTTGGTTCTTATAAATAATGATTGGAATTGAACCAATTACTTGTCCCTACCTTGAACATGGATCCATAAGAAGTCCAGTCATCAGACCATTCTCCTGTCTCTCTCTCTCTCTCTCTCCTTGTTAGCAGTCTTCTCCAGATCTTGTTATCAAGTATGAAGCTAGGTTCCTAACAAAAAGATCTTGTACATAATCAGAACTTTAACAGTACAGTTTGGGAGTATTCTCCTTTACATATGGTGCTGATATGGTAAGAGTGGGATCCTCAGCCTCCAAATGAGTTGGATCCTTCAATGTACTTCTTAAGTATAGTCTGCACATAACATTGTCATACATGCGTTTGCAGGGGACTGGAACCATCATTCAATGGATTCAGCAAATGGCACTCTTTCTATGTCAAATATTGGTCGAACCAGATTTGTGTGACCGTTTGATCTTTTATACAGCGTTTTTGACCTTTTATGCAACTTATTCTCGAAGAAAATATCGTTATACAGTCTACAGAAATCAGATGGTAATCAAAATCTAATCAAGAACTTTTGGCACATGAGATCCCCGAAGAGGGAGCCATTGGATGACACAACGGTGCAAAGCACTCGGATGTGCATCGGGTGTACAAAACAGCACTCACTGTTTCACAATCTGAGATTTTCATTAATGGCCAAGACGAGATATAAAAAAAATAACAAAAGAACTTACCATCTTAAAAGGGATCAGAAAGTAGTCTAATGTTAATTATAAAGTTAAAATGCCCAGAAAAGTTTCCTATCCAAAAGCAGATTGTAAGACTCTTTTTTCAAGTATAAAAATTACAGGCTACATTGCAATTCCATATATATTATATATATATGTATAACCATGAGTGTTAATGAAAAAGAAAAATAGCAAAAGAAAGACCTCAAGAAATTAAGAGACCAATTCACCTTTGATACTCGCACCACATATAGCTTATCGAAAACTTAACCTACATGTGAGTTTATGCCTCTACAGATCCATTCTTGAGTAAATTATATATATCCTGAACCCCAAACTGCAGAGAGAATAGAAATGAAACAAAACCCAAATAAGAAAGAGCTAAGGAAACAAGAAGCAAATCAACTCTGTAACACATGCTGCAGCAAAATGAAGGTCGAGGAGCATACCCAAATTTGCAGTCGTCAAAAGGACCACGGGCCAGCCAAGCTGAGAGCATAAAAGAACTCATGCTGTCAGCTCTTTCATCACCTCTGCGGTTGATCTGAACCTGATGCTCCAACTGTTGGCGCTGTGGACATGCTGCTTGCTGACCCATTCTCTACAGGTGGGGGCACACCCCATTTCCCTTCAGATTCGGGGGGCTCAAAAACATGGACCCCACCATCTGTCAGTCCCAATGCAAACTGGTTCGGTTCAGATGGGTGTGCAGCAATCACGAGTGGGTATATGGTAGAGCTGTATCCCAGGAAAAAAATTAAAAATCATTGCTGGCTATAATAGACAGGAATTACATAGGCAAGATTGTGAAGCTTGGGTCTGTCTTGACAATTCCAATATTTGTTGATTGTGAACAGGACAAACAGCAAAACCATACATATGGCACTCAGGCGGATGTGACAAGAACCATACTAAGTCAAAAATCAATTTTGTCGAATATCTGTAACCAGCACAAAAGCTAATAATATTAGACGACACATGCTTACATGAACTACATGCATCAGCAGCGTTCCTAATGCAACATGAACAATACTTAGTGGCCTTCCTCAGTTGCCATCTAAAACTCCGTTATGTATTGAACAATACGCAGTGGACAGGCTATTCTAATCCTTGACTCTGACCTCACTTAGCTCAGGCTATTCTAATCCTTGACTCTGACCTCACTTAGGTCATACACAGTGGCCTTCCTCAGTTGCCATCTGAAATTCTGTTATGTATTGAATAATACAGTGACCCGGCTATTCTAACCCTTGACTCTGACCTAGCTTAGCTCAAAAACAGGCTACCTATGCAGGCAAATGCGGGTCTGAGTCCCACCGGGCGTAATTTCTTAAAAATTTATTTTACGAATAAAAAACAAGCTATATAAATCAATAGCTCAGGTAACCCTAGCAAAGTTGGCAATGCATGCCCTATTAAACTCCATTTGGGCAACAGAACTGTGAGTGTACCTGACATTGGCAGGAAGATAAGCAGCTGGATTAATTCGACATCGTAGTCGGAGGTTCGCAGCATTAAATATGCATATTGTTGCATCCAGAAAGCAGGCATATACTAACTGGCTGTCACATGAGAATGTTGCATGGGAAATTGGCGCAGAAGTTTCCCGTGGGACCCACTACAAAGACAAAATAGACAAGTGTAAAAAAGACTGAACATATCAAGTAGTACTTCCTCATCACTTTGTGCACTGAGATGAAATTACCTGCTTTACACATTCTAGTTTAGTTGTTTCATATATGGCAAGCTGACTCTCATGTACAGCCAGGAAATGTATCTGATCCTGGTGAAACTGTACACGTGTATCCGACGGTGCTGTTGATGTCCTCCCAGCTGGAATCTGCACAAATCTGCTCTTCTGCTTCTCCCATCCATTGGAGCTCCACACACAAAGCTGTAGTAAGAAACACAATCAGACATCTATAGTCTAAATCACAGATGGAGATTACCATGAGCATGAGGCAAGGGAAGTTCTAACCGAAAAATGGGAACTGATAAGTGTTCATACGCTTAAAAGGATTGAATATTAACCTGAGCATCTGCTCCTGATGAAACTAGAACATGCAGTACATGAGAGAAGGCAAGACCAGTGATTCTTTTTGAGTGGCCTTTAAGCTTGCTTTTAACCTGCGTGAAGAAAGATTGTCACCAACTTCCGATGCTGCTTAAACCAGCAATGACATAAATAATTTCTCCAACAGTTCCATACCTCATCTACACGAACGTTATAAATCTGTATTGTGGAGTCATCCATGCCAATAGCAATTATGTTGTTGTCTTGAGGGTGGAATGCAAGAAATGTAGCCGCGGGTGGTGGAGGCATGAATGTTGTCATTGTCTGTGTTTGCCCAACAGAAATTGAGAACGGTCAGTCAAATCCCAAACATAAGGTAATGCTACACCAAATAGCTGGTACTTTTGTTCCATAGATTACCTTAAATGTCATCATGTTGAACAGGGAAATCTTTCCTCCTGATGCTGACATGACATAAGAATCATTCTTGGACAAAGCAAAGCAGGGCACGGCCTCTTCGGGGTTAGTGTCAGCTATGTCATTTGTCATTAGTATGCCACTTGATGGTTGCCATAACTGAGGGGGAACACTGGCTGTCGCCTACACAATGAGTCATCTATTCTGATAAGATCATTGATTCGTTTTCCAATTTTAAGAGAAAGAACTCCAGGTGAGAGATGGGAGCTACTTGGTATACACTTCTTACCTTGCCACTCGAATTGCGTTCACTTCGCTGCCATTTCCAAAGCAGATGGATGGCATTTGATGCCAATGCCAAAATGGCAGCACCTGAATTAGTATAAATCAACCTTGATATCTGCAGTAGTCACAAGCGAAACGAATGAGAACCTCCTTTCTGTTGGCAATTTGGGACTTCAAAATCCTAATGGTTTGAAATTAAAGCTCAGTCCCATGAGGCCATGGCATTTGATCCCATGTTCATTAGTATTTCAAAAAAGATTGTGTACATCTTTTTCAACTACAGTATATAAAACACTAATAAGACAGAAATCACACTGATACAGAGAGAAAAATGGGAGAAGCGGGTTTTAACCCTAAAAAATAACAATGCTGCATTTCTGTAAACTACGGCTCCATCTCTACAGTCTGCCCTTTCTCATCCTTAGTTGCTTGTACCTATTTGTTGTCCACTACGATAGGTATGTGTCATATAAGAGAACCAGTAAATCTAGCTACCTTTTTTTCTCAGAGAAACAGAAAAGTGTGGCGAGATAAGAGTTAGATATAACAACTAAATCTGTCAGGATCAGAGATGATTATCAACTGCTACTTATCAAAGTTAACAACAAATTGGTAATGCAGACAAGGTTGAGTTTTCCAAGTTGATATCATTTATTTGTATGGAGGTCAAAAACACAAAAGGGTGCCTGTGATTAGTTTTTCCTCGCGATCTACAGTTCGTTCTTATGCATGGCAATATTTCCTCATACTTTATTACCGAAATAGACAAGTTAGCAATGTATGTGACATACAAACACAACAATATTTCTGAGTTAATTTACCATTATGGTATTCTATCATGTCTCTAGATATTGTGGCTTTAGTTCCACATTGGTTGCTTGAAGATTAATCAATGCATTCATCTACATAATGAAGCTAGTATCTTGTAGTTAGTCATCTCAGCTTAGATGTGACATCTTTTACACCTAGGAGCTCAGTTAGTGTAGCATGCACAGGCTCTTCATTGAGTTTGATATCTAAGTTGCTTCCGCTTGTACTAGTATTCTCATACCTGTCACTTCCAAAAGCCCCTCCCAAACAGTCTTATGACTTACATATGAACAAGTTATGTCCCTCAAGAACCCATAACTGCTCTACTACAACCCACACACTTAACTCTCGAATAGTTGCATTCTTCCAGTAAACCCAGATTTACATCAATTGAATCATGTAATATGGTCTCCAAATCAAGCTCATAACAAAACAACCACCAATAACTAAGAGCACCAAAGATGAATTGCTGCAGCTCTCATCACAGACATCTAGACCCATTAAATTGGCCTTCCCTCCCTAATGCCTCTGTCATTAAATATACAGCCCTCCTTGGTGGGAGGTCCTGATATCTCTCAGTGAGGAGCAGGAGCAAAATGCAGAGAGAAGTGACACCCTGGGTAGAAGTTTCCAACAATTAAGAGCACCAGGGATGAATGCTGCAGCTCTCAACCCAGACATCTAGACCCATTAAATTATCTTGCCCCATAGTAAACACATAAATTTTGACAACTTCCCCTTTGATCATTCATACGATGTCACTCTCCAAAATTCTTCTTCCCTTCAAAATTTCCTTTCTACCTTTTCTATTGTATATCTAGGTCTGCAAATTGCACAG
The DNA here is from genome assembly GCA_035048495.1 of Euptelea pleiosperma. NCBI lineage: Eukaryota > Viridiplantae > Streptophyta > Magnoliopsida > Ranunculales > Eupteleaceae > Euptelea > Euptelea pleiosperma. The sequence goes on along the minus strand of CM068548.1, from coordinate 27,822,554 downwards.
CTCATCCATACCTATTCAGTTCATATGAATCTTTTCTATGATCCAATGCATCTACTCAAAAATCCATATTCATCTTTCTTTTTTCTCTCACTTGAGAAAGATGGCATCTTCACAGACCCAAAGTCCTTTTGTGAACACCAAAGTTCATGGATCAAACTTCATCCTGTGAAAATAAAAGACCTCGTGTTCTCTCAGATCCAAAATATGATGGATGACTCAGTCAACTTTCTACAGTGGCTCTAGAATCATCCTACTCCAGAAGGAATGAAATCCTACAATATGACAAATTCATACTACAGTTTAGCTGGACTAGAATACTAAGCCGCTGGTTCAGCTCAGTTTGTCAATAAAAGGTCTCGACACAAGCGATAAAGTAACTATTACACATGAAGCTTGGCTGCACAGAATCAGTCTTTGTGCAGCATGGCAAGACAAAGAGAGAATTAGACAGCTACAGAGCATAAAAGTAAATGTATTGTTCTAATTCTATGATGTCTCTTCATCAGAGAAGTCAAAGTCATGGTTGCTTGGAAAAATTTAGGGACGATTACAGCTGATCTGTAGGAATTTTATGATTTCTATCTTCTCATGTTAGCCAATCTCAGGCTACTGGAGGATAAAGCAATTCAGATTTAGCTTGCCCCCCTCATTAGTCAAAATGCAACCAGAATCAGCCCCATCAAGGGTTTCCTTTGAATGCCAATGAAATTCAGTTTCTGCCAACTAGTGGAAGGGGCAACCTTAATCATTAGCCACTCTAATAAGATTATTTTGTAATCATCTCACTTCTCTCCATGTCCTTTGTTTTGGTTTACACCACAAATTCTTCAAAATGAGTAACAGATCAAGGATGATTACACAAATTCTTCAAAATGCAACCAGAATCAGCCCCATCAAGGGTTTCCTTTGAATGCCAATGAAATTCAGTTTCTGCCAACTAGTGGAATCAGCCCCATCAAGGGTTTCCTTTGAATGCCAATGAAATTCAGTTTCTGCCAACTAGTGGAAGGGGCAACCTTAATCATTAGCCACTCTAACAAGATTATTCTGTAATCATCTCACTTCTCTCCATGTCCTTTGTTTTGGTTTACACCACAAATTCTTCAAAATGAGTAACAGATCAAAGACCTCGCATATGCATTTTTCTCGTCTTATCTGCACTCAACACCACAACTTGCAAAACCAGTAGACTGTGGACATGCTATACATCACTTTTTGCAAGATAATTGGCTACTTCAGATGCCTGTCTTGAAGTGTGTTAGAAAATTAAAGGCCAGCCCCTGACAAATTCCCTAAGAATTAGATACATAGACATCACACTGAAACCAAAATTGAGGTTGAACTGGATTAGAACACTCTAGACATTCGATTCGGTTCTGAAAGATCACATGCTCTAAATTTTACAGAAAAAAAATCAAGAGACAGAAAAGCGTAGGAGAGATAACCCTTAGGGGTCAAGATTATACGAGGCACCCAAGCAAATATAAAAGATAAAATGATTCAAGACTTTAATGAATCACAAATCAGAAAAGAATAAAAAACAATAATTATCAGAAAAAAATGTCTACAATGCAACAAATAACAGCATTGCATTACTGATCTCATAATAAATTGAAACGAATCATCTAAAAGAAAATAGTTATAAAAGAGATATAAAAAAAATCACAAATCAGAAAAAAGAAATCTCAATAGGACCAAGGTGAGATGAAAAACAGTAAAAAAAATAAAAATAAAAATAAAAATTAAAAACAAAAACGGTGGATACAACTCTTTCATAAATCATCATTATCATCATAAACCTTATCCCAACTATATGGGGTTGGCAAACAACACTTTCCTAAATGCCTGGAAAATAAATAACAAATTATGTTGCCTTCCCTTGCAAACTAATTATGACTTTTTATGCTGCTGGTGGCAGCGTGGTGGTGGACCCTACTCTATTCCCTGACTAGGATAGGGTTGGGGTTGCACCCCCATCACTCGGATCTTATTCTATTCCTTCCTAATGTCAAGAATGGTGGTCCTCTGGCGCCTCACATTGGATCAGTCGGACTCACTCCGGGATAGACAAGAAGATCCTTCTCTAAAGAATCCATCCAAAGTTTGAATTTAGCAAAAAGAACAACAAATTAAAAACAAATTGGAGGGGTGTTGGATCTTGATTTCAACCCCTACAAGTTATTTTGACTAGAAACCCTTTAATGGAGTAGTCGTTTTGCACCTAGAAAACCTTCCAAAAGCATGAAAATGGGAATAAGTGTTTTCAAAGACTAATTTGCTTTAAAATTTTGGTCCAGAATAGTAAAATTAGCCAAAATATTATATGTGAACTTCACTTCACTAGCTCGTAACAAAGGTTTTAAATTTCGGATTTGGTAACCATTTCGGACCGAAATTTCGGCCGAAAATTGCAGGCGAAATTTCCAAATTTTGGTGGATTTCAGTTTAGAAAGGCTATATTTCGGGGATTTCGGTACTTGCCGAAACAGAAATTTTGGCCCTAAATTTCGGCGTTTCGGCCGAAATTTAAAACCTTGGTCATAACTCAAATATTCAGATAATTTTAATACCATCTTAAATAGAAGACGCCTACACTTAACTTGTTAAATCATAATCACTATAAGCCTTTTCCCAACAGTATGGGGTTTGGCTACACAAACCACATTTTTCCATTCAATCCTATCTAAAGCAATCTCTTTCGTTAATGCAAGTTTCTTAAAATCTCCTCTCAAATACTCCCTCCACATCTGTTTTGGCCTTCCCCTCACCCTTTTAGGCCCTTCGCCTTGCACATTCCTTCTAACTGATGCTGTCATTGCTCTTCATTGTACATGACCTGACCATCTCAATCAACTTTCTCTCATTTTGTCACTTATTGGGGCTACTCCTATATTTTCATGAATGCGTTCAATTCTAACTTTGTCTTTTCTTTCTTTCACATGTCCATCTCAACATCCTCATCTAGGCTACACTCATTTTAAGAACATGTTTTTTTCTTGATTGCCCAACATTCTACTCTATAATGCATCGTCGGTCTTATTATTGTATTATAAAATTTTCCTTTTAGCTTGATTGGCACATGTCGATACATAGCACTCCGGAAGCACCTCCACTTTAGCCACCCGCTCTAATTCTATGGACAACATCCTCAATCTCTCCCTATAAATAATAGACCCAAGGTAATGAACTTGATCATTTAGAGTTATCTCTTGGTTTGTCAATTTTAATTGGCAGATCATCTCTATGTGCATCCTGACTAAAATTGCATTCCATATACCTTGTCTTGGTCGAAGCTCTCCTTCAAAGTTCTAGTTTTGCACTTACCTTATACCTAATCTCGTCAACTAAAACTATGTCATCTACAAATCACATAAACCAATGGACCTCATATTGGATATGAGCAATTCATCTAGAATTAAAGCAAATAGATATGGACTTAGAGCTAATCCTTAATGTAATCCCACTGTGATTAAAATTCATTTATCTCACCACCAATTGTTCTAACACTAATTATTGCTCCCTCATACATATCTTTAATGATGTTACTATATCCATTTGGGACACCATTTTTTTCCCAATGCCCCCTTCTAATTAATTCTATTGGGACTTTATCATATACTTTTCTAAGACAATGAAGACCATTGTGAAGATTCTTCTTCTTTTATCTGAACCTTTCCATCATTTGTTTAAGAAGATTGCCTTGATGGTCGACCTTTCTAGCACAAATCCTAATTGATTTTCAAATATCCTTGTCTTTTACCTTAATCTTCGCTTCATCACTCTTTTTTATAGTTTCTTAGTATGGCTCATAAGTTTGATTCACGGTAGCTTGTTCAGCTCTGTACGTCACATTTGTTCTTGTATATAGGCAGCACTACAATACTTCTTTTCCATTCATCTGGCATTTTCTTGTCTTCAAGATATTGTTAAATAACTTGTATATTCTACACTTAACTTTTCATAAAAATCTCTATATTCTACTTATTTACAACAATTTTCCCACTAACAGGTCTATAGTATATATATATTTAGTCAACGACCTTGGATAAAATGACAAATCAGAATTAAGACCCCAAATAGTTGGGGCAAGACTTGGATGACGACGATAATGTATATGAATAAATATATTTAATTTCAATACTTCTTACACTTGGAATATAAAAAAAAAAGTTGTTCAGAACACATCTTATTCTTCTCAAAAACATATATGATACTTCACACACTTGAATAAACTTTTAGATGCATACCAATTAATAAATGAATAATCATAATGTCAATGCATGATCTCCTTGGTGAAGTGAGGGAAGGGTCGAACTTGTATAGATGTTGACCAAGGGGATGTGGACCAGTATGAGGTTGGGTATGGTATTCTAGTTCCCTTCAATTGGCTAAGGGGATCATTTCCCTTATACCTTTATCATGGTCACTATCAAATCATAATTAGTTCATGGAATTTGAATATAATTCTATGTTAGCAATAATCAACAATCATTTAACACAAGTTTCTATTCTTGAGTGAACAAAATCACATTCAGGTACACTGCACTCGATTCAAATGGGTGATGATGCCTCAGTTCTTCCCACTTAAGAAGTAAATACAATAAACAGTAATCATATTAGTTGCCAAAAGACTTGCACACTTGCATAATTGGACAGGAATAGAAAATGGGTACAAAATTTAGATATAAAAGTGTTATACATACATGAACATCCAAATCACATTTGTGCAACATCTATAGTTCGCTAGAATGCAGACAAGTGTGTTTCCATGTTGGAAGACAATAGTCTATTCTTCTGCATTTCTCAGCAAGAATACACTTAAAACATCAATGAAATGTCAAAAAAGAACAGAGCACTGCTAACAGTACAGGCATATGTACCCATAATGCCTGACCTTGCCCAAAGAGTGAGGAAGAAAAAGATTTTTTATTATTTATCAATAGGACTGAGGACAATCAAGCCCTTGAAATACTAAAATAAGAGTATCTATTATAAAGAAATGCTAGGCAAAAGTGAAACCATACCTTGCTTGTTCGCAAGTTATCAGGAAGCCGCACTGAACGACACTGTGTAGGTTCATTAATTTCAGTGAGTTTCCAAATCTTCGATTTGTCATTGGCTTCTTCAGTTAATCTTGGTTTTACATCCCCCAGGTTTCTGGCATCCCCGTTCTAGCAAAAATAAAATGCAACGTTATTTTTTTTTATTTTTATGAATACTTCAAAAGTAGTTTATAGACTATGCTTAAAAATTATGATACTACAGTCTACTATCTATGAAAAAGAGCGAATATTAAAAAAATGGAAATAGAGGCACAAGTGGCACTAGAAGCTATGAACATGGTACAAAAATTATTCTGGGGAGAATGAATAACAAGAATCTCACACGAACCATTCCAGCAATAGCCACCACAGGGGCACTTCTTTCTGCAAGTCCAGCACTAGTTGCAGCAACTGCTGATATTGGGCTTATTGCAGGCTGCATAACATAGCACACATTTAGGAAAATATATTTCACATCAGAGGTCAACCATCATGAGAACATCTAATAAGCTAACCTTCGATACAGACTCGGATACAACTCTTGAGGCATCGAAAGAACGATTTTCAAATGTGCGCAGCAACCGAAGACCATCAGTAGTTGCCAAGATTTTTATTGCATTCTCATTTGCAGAAACAGCCAATAAGGTGCCCTCCTTGTTGAAGCGAATACGGGGGCTTGCCTTAAAATAGGAAAAGATAAAATTTGAAACTTAGACCAGAGCCCTTTTCCTCCAGAACACTAGATCTCAATTTAACTAGAATAACCTATACTAAGAACTTACTGGTAGGCCTCCATCAGCCTCGATAGTTGTCAAAATGTTCACACTATCCATATCCCAAATTTTTATCACAAATTCGTCGCCAGCAGCCAAAAACCGATTCTTTGTTGTATCAAATTGCACTACACCCAAAGAACGTTTCCGGAATCCTTGGTAGGTCCTTTTCACAGCCCCTTCACTTTCATTCCATTCAACAATGTGGGATTCTCCATCTTTACTGGTCCCGCATGAAAAGAGCCTAGAAAACATTCAAGGAAAACAGCAACATTTCAGTTCATCCATAAAATCAGCAGACTCAAACCATGGGAACAATGGGTGCAGTGAATCAACCTTGAACCATCCGCACTATAGGCCATTGTTGTGCACCAGTGCCCAGGAGCATCATAATCAACCCTAGATCCCAAATTGTCATATAGCCATGCTTTAATCTTTCCATCCAATGCTGTTGAAAAGATAAACTGAGACATAAAACCATAACAGGACATTAAGAGCAAATACAGATTGCTATGAACAAAAGAAGCCGTAGGAAGCATGATAACAACATGAAATGCTCCGAGTATAAAACCACAACAATCAGCAAGTGATAATATCAAATGGATTTCTTACTTGAATGTTTTCCTTGTAATGAGGGCAGACAGAATAAACAGGGGCCTCATGACCTTCAAAAGTATACTGTTTGGCACCGCTAGCTGCATCCCACACCTGAAATTACACAAATATTAGTACTAAGAGTTTTGATCTTTTCCATTATTTGGTAATGAACTATATCTCACAAGACGAAACCAACCTTAATAGTCTTGTCATCACCACATGTTACGACACATAGTTGCTTATTGGGGTGAGAGAATGCAAGATCATTTACGCCACCAACATGAGCATCAATCTAGAAATGAAAAGTCAATGCCAGAAGAAATTAACAAGCTGAGAGCCTGAGACAGCGTAGAAAGTGAGAAAGAATCAAAATGTAGAATTAGCAACATATATAAACCTCCAAGTGTTGTCGCACGTCATCACTACCATGATAAGAATAAATTTGCACGATGTGTCTTGAGTATGCAACTCCTGTTTAATGGAAAGGTGGCACAGTTAAAAATGGTCAAAAATAACATTCATATCTGTAAGTAAGTTCACCATTGTAGTATTCTCATGTTTGTAAGCGTACCAAATAAAGAACCATCCGGGCTCCATGTTATACGGTTCACTGAAACACCAGGATCCTTAACTAGAGCTGCCTGAATTCCATTCAAACTGGTTTTAGTTTCAGTTTATTATGATGGTACAAGCATTGACGGTAGGCATCACATGATTAAATGAAATCTTCCTTTTTTTTTTTATAAGTAAATGAAATCCTCCTTTCAAATCATAGCCACAGTTAAGAAGGAAGCACACCTGGAGGGGCATTGAACATGCTCCAAGATCCCAAACCTTGAAATTTTTCAGAACCAATCTCTCCCTAGAGCCAACTTCCCACAGTGCTATGTCCCCCACATTGGTTCCAACTGAAGCATCACAGTAATAGCAGTTAAAAGAGAATTACCAGCTTAAAAGACAACACAGAGTGCCATTTTATATGAATTGTTACAGTAAAATCTAAAGTAACATAAAGGAAAATGTAAGCTCAGAAAAGCTAACCTAGAAGTAGAGTCTGTTGAACAGGATGAAAATCCATGCTCATGGGAGATGACCCCTGACTAAATGTTCGTGCAACATTCTTGGGCAAGTCATCTGGAGTGTTGAAAGCCTGACTATGACTCTGACCCGGATAAGTTACTGGTAATATATTAACAGGCAGGTTTACCTATACAACATACAAATACCAAGGGGAAGTCAAAACGAAATTTAGATTTCAAAAAAGCACATTTGATAAGCTTAATACTCATGGGCCAAAAAAAAATTGCAATGGTGGGCTCAGTAGGAATCAATCAAACCTACCTCGTCAGAAATTCCAATGGGCCGTGTTCTTTTGGAAACATGATCAGAATCCCCAGATGGGTAATCTACAGCAGGGTTATTAGTTGGTGGTGTCCTAGGATGCTTCAAAATCGCAGCTACCACAAGGCACCGAAACAACTCAAAAGCTAATAAGATAATACATACATAACAAATGTAACATCAAGGAGCAAAATTCAGAGTCCTTATGGAAAGAGTTGCAAAATAATTGAAATTATTACCTGAATTTGAAGGAGCACCAAGTCCAATAGCTCCCCCAGAAACTGCTGGATGAGTTACAGTAGATGGGTTGGACATCCAACCAGCAAGGGGAGTTGGAACTGCTGCTGGTGCAGGTTGAAAAGGCTGAACACAAAAATTCAAGCATTCTAAGAAAACTAGATAAAGATCGTGAAGAGAAATTATTCCATTACCATATAAGCCAGTTTGGTTACTGACCCCATGTGCACCCAATGGAGGAAAACCTCCAGCTTTTGGTATGGATCCTAGCAGCGGATTGTTTGCAGGTGATGGAGCAAGCGCACCATTTGGTTGTCCACAAGTATGATCGACAAAAAGGGTTTTTATATCTGGATTGGGCCTTGGGTTTTTACAAAGCTGATGCTGCCAATTCAAGCTGCCAGATTTCACGGCCACATTAATTCTTGCTTGGTAACAAGGCAACCATAACTAAGAACTAAAAAGTTTAATAAACAAATGGAGATTGCAATATCAAACTAAGTTGCCACAACAATTACCATGTACACCACCAATATAATATGATTCATATCTTTGCATTAATACTGTATAAAATATACAAAGTCATTTTCAGCACAAAGTACATAGTAAACCTTCTCTTTAACATAGTGACAATTGCATCAATACATAAAGCTTGAAGCAACATAAAAACAAATGATTACCTTTGGTTTATGAGAGTCCGTAACCTTGAGTTCTTGAGGTTAGGAAACTGCAGTTTGTCACGGAAGAGAGGATTTGCTTCAATCAGCTTCTTCAGCTCAACCAACATAATTGTTCTTGCAGACTTTGTATCTCCATACTTAGACAGCTGTTCATTTTCTCTATAGAACCCACATAATTATGATAAAGCACATTTGAGCTACATCTATCTTTTGCCAAATTAAAGTGAGAACTTACACAATTAATACAAACCCATACCTGAAATTTTCTAATGTCAGGAGTTGTGTGATCTCTTTGAACAACTCTTCATTAAATGACGCAAAAACTTTCAGATCCTTTACAAGGATTTCTACTGCCTTGGCTCGATCATGCCTAGAAAGTTTTGGACCAGTTTCAGATGCAATGAAAGGAAAACAAATTTGCATTAAGCAGGCCAATCAGAAAAGGAACATTTTAAGATTGGTAAGCTTACTTATCCAACGCCTCGAGATACTTCTGTTTCCTAATTTCAAAGAAGATCTTCATAGAATACCGATTATCGTCGACTTTGGTGAAACCTGAAAGGTATCTCTCAACCTCATCCCAATTTCCGTTATGGACTTCATCTTCAAAATACTTCATGTTAAAGAAAAATCCTGATTCTTGCTCAAGCCTACACAAAAAGGGTCGAAGCAAATTTATGAAACAAGTAAACATGCTGACTTAAAAGATATATAAAAATAAAAAAATAAATAAAAAACTTACTTGTGAACTGTCTCTTTAAACTTCTCCTCATCGAGGAACTGTAAGATTAAGAAAACAAGCTCTCTACTGAGAGAAGACATCGCAACAGCCCCGTCTTCGTCTCCAGACCCTTCAAATGAACCGAAATTAGCAAAAACAACGGCAGATCTTCTACAGAAACCAAAACAAAGAATCCTCTTTCATAATCTCCCAAATCAAAATCAACCAAAAAAGGAATAAATGAGTCCAAAATCGAACTAAAAACCAAAAGATTCAACTGACCTTTGGCCAAAATACCCAAAAACCCTTGTTTTCCATCACGAATATTAATCAAATCGAATAATCTCCAAAGCAAAAGTTAGAATCGCAGAAATGAAATAAAAAAAAAAACTAGGGTTTTCAACAATTGGAACCAAAAAAGCAGCTTTAAAACAGAGGAATCGAAAACGCAAGAAAAAAATTTGAAAAAAAAAAAAAAAGATTAAGAGAAATAAAAGTAAAAGCAGAAACAGAAAGGAAAGATTCAAATAGAAGAGATCAAAGTTCTCTGAAACCTACCTGGAAGAGAAACGAAGAACGATAGATCGATCGACAAGAACACGGAAGAGAGGAAAATATCAACTAAATAACCCTCTCTCTACTTCTCTTCCTCTTTCCTGGAAAAAAAAAATGGATTCAGTTTTGCATAATAAGCGCATTTATAAGGCATAGAGAGAGCAAATATAAGTCATTCTGCTTATATTTCAATAAGTAGATTAACTTATCAAATGTTATAAGTGGGGATATGGTGATAAATCCACTGTCGAGCGGGTCCCAAAAGAACCGGCTAAGTTTAGTCGACTTTATCGGCGCAGAATCTCTCGCGGACAGCTGTTGTTTTGCTCTACAGATAAACGAGAGAACGAGAAATAGAATGAGAAATTGCGGGGAGAGACGAGTTTAGTCCGCATGCTTCTCAGATCTCGGAAGAAACGACAAAAGCTTTTACAGTTTTAGCCTTTTAGGATCCAATGTAGCAGTAATTACGAGATGTGCCACTGGTTGTTTAGGGTACAAATACCATCACGTGGATGTCTTTGTTTCCACTACGAGATAATCTAATGAAAAGGATGTTTCTCGCGTGAAATAAATAGAAATGCAAAATATTACGAGATACAATTTAGAAAAGGATGTTTATCGCGTGAAATAAATAGAAATTCAAAATATCACGAGATACTAAATCGCTTCCAGACAAATTGTCGGTTTTGAATTAGTATGTATTATTAAATATTTATAGTGAATTTGATTTCGACGTTGGACAGAAATGCCCCCTCTCGACCACAGTATGAGCCACGTGGCACACTCTTAGAGACCATGTACGGATATTTGGCCCAACCCTATACTAAATCGCTTCCAGACAAATTGTCGGTTTTGAATTAGTATGTATTATCAAATATTTGTAGGGAATTTGATTTCAACATTGGACAGAAATGCCCCCCTCTACCACAGTATGAGCCACGTGGCACACTCTTAGAGACCATGTAGGGATATTTGGCCCAACCCTAGGGACCTATGCTCTATACCAAAAATCTGATTAAAGATTACTAGGAGAACACAATGTGCAATGCATGTGCACCTTACACATGGCAGCACCTTACATGTAGCACACTCATAGAGATATCACTCACCGTATCGATATTTGGCCCATCCTTAGATTGACCTACATGCAAAAAATCAGCCTATTAATGATTTTAAGGATATGATTAGAGTTGTTTTCACGGGTTGATTATTAACTGTAGATTTGGGCATTATATGGGTATTCAGATCCAAAGGTTTGAAATCACTAAACAGCTTATATAGGTCCACCTACGGATGGGACAAACATCCATGCGGTCAGTAGTCCCTAAACATGCGCCACGTGGCTTATACTATTGTCCCTCATTGATGAGGGACGTGGGCGTGTTGGACATCCTAATCTGTGCAGGGCGTACTTCAACTCAAGTTTTTTCTTTAGAACATAGGCATTTAATAAGGGAATGAGGGAAGGTTTTACCTTTTGAAAGTAGAGAGGCCTTTAATTGTGTCACATGGGTGAGTGGCATTATCGGTTGTTGCTTTATAATAGTATAAATTAACCGGTGGATTAATCTTTTTCATGGTTTATTTGGGATATACAGATCCAAAGGTTAGAAAACACTAGTCAAGCTAATTTTTGGTTTGCAAGTCCACCGAGAGATGGGCCAAACATCCGTACGGTCAATGGTCTTTAAGATTGTGCCACGTGGCACATATTGTGGTCCGTCATCAATGATCTACTCCGCAAATTATTATCATTTTGAAAGATTATATACAAATAGAAAGAAAATCGTAATCTACAAAAAAAAAAAAAAAGTAAAAAAGGTTGGTGTTGCTTGAGGAAAACATCTCCTTAAGATCTAAACCGTTGGATGGTCCTCATGATTTGTGTGATTTTATTTCCAGGATTAACGAGAACGGTCTCCTTAAGTAAACAGCAAGACAGCTCAAAAAGATTATTGACTTTGGGTAACTCTTCGCTCCGCTTCCTGTGGTCATCCTACTCTGTCCTCTCTTAATCCTAAGGTACTCCCTCTATCTCTTGTCAAACCTTGTTCTTGCCACCCATTTCCCTCATCATTTCACATCCTCTCCCATTTATTGTTTTCAATCTTTCCCTAGTTACTTACCAAGTGGCTTGACCTAACTAATCCATCTACCCTCTTTCCTTACTTAAGACTGTCATTTCGAGGTCTTGGCCATTTAAGGTTCTTGATCATTCCCTTGTCAGCCCATCTCTTGTCCCCTCATCTCCCATCGCTTCTTTTCTTATACGACGGCTACTTGCTTCGACATTTGTACTATGTCAAATTCTCCGCCACTCTATCTCATGACTGTCGTCACTCAAAACGTCTCCGTTGTTACAATGCACCTTACCATCTACCATCCACCATTCCGTAAAACTCCTATCCATCCTGCTAGAATCACTCTAATCCACACCGCAGCCCTTTTACATCCCCTCCAATATTCAACCATTCCAACTATCTCCATGACAACCCCCAAAGAAGTCACTCCTTTGCAGGTCGACTCGTTAACTAATGACCTCCAAACAAAGATGGTAGTCGGGTGTCGCGGCAGCCCTATTGTGCTACCTCGACCGAAGGTGGAACGAAAAGGGCTCAATGACTGGCATTTTGCAGTGGTGGGGAAGATCATCATAGACAAACTCGTCCCCTCAAAGTCAACAGTAGTGTCTTTATTTTGTGGGGTCCCACCAGAAGATTCACCTTTGTGGATCTCGGCGGGAATTTTTATGGGTTTCTCTTTCTCAACAAACATGATCGTGAATGGGTGCTGGGCGAAAGCCCATGGACTGTCCATACTAATCTCCTTGTTCTCTAAAAACAAACGGAACTACTCTCCCCAGCCGAAATGATCTTTTGGTATTGTCCGTTCTAGGTCCAAGCCCACGGCCTTCCTCCTAAACTTTTTTGTGAAAAAACAACAGAAGATCTCGTTGCGAGAGTGGGAGAACTGGAGAAAATTGATTATGGATCCGATGAAGCCTTCCTTCGCTGTAAGTTTTCAAGATTTCGTGTTCAAGTTGACCTGCGCAAAGGCTTAAGGACATGTGTTTGGTTCTCGTTTAAAGAATATTGGTATTGGATCGATTTTAAATATGAATGTCTGCCATACTTCTGCCACAAATATAGGAAAATCGGTCATACCAAAAGTAAATGCCGAGAGACTAATCAAAGCATGGATACTTCTGTAGAAGAGGAATATTGGATGGATCCCAACGAAAAGAAGTATGGGATTTGGATGAAAGCTGAATCTAAAGCTGAAGAGGAGAATAGGTTACGTTTGGAACTTAATGGACTACCTTCTCATCTAGTCCAACAGGCCTATAGCCCCAGAGATCCCCTCAATGATTACAAGTTACGTGAACTTTTGCTATCCCAGCGAACCCGCTACCCTATCATTGGCAACCACCCACCATGTCTCCATAGAAAAAGTGAAAACCCCTCCAGTGCGGCTCACATGCACCCCTCTCATCTCAACTAGTCCAGCATCATCACCAAACTCTCTACCCAGTTCATTCACCAATCCTCCTCCTTGTCCACCACTCTCACAATATCCTAAGGATATGGAAATCATGACTACATGAATACCATCTCTAGAGGAATCGACCACAATGATACCAGCTCGAAAACGTTTACCAGAGGACATGAATGTGTGTTCAATTCCATCTATAGTGGACACAACGAAGCGGAGCACATCACCAATCGCAGCACCACAAGAGGTATGCATTTTACTACAATCCATTCCATGTTTCGTCGTTAATTCCATGCATATCATGATTTATCATTCTAGCAACACACATTAATTATTCATGGGCGCGGGTGGTGGGCCCTTATCCAACCCCAGGTATTAGATGTTGATTTTGACCTGGAACTGTTAAGGGAGTGGGAAACCCTCGAAAGTTAGGGCACTCAAAACCCACATCCGGGATCACAATCCGGATATTATTTTTCTATCAGAAACCAAAGGTACTTCAGATCATATGGGTCAACTTGCGAGAAATCTTGGCTTTCAAAACCATATTGTTCAAGATGCTATAGGGCGAAGTGGAGGGCTTCTTGTTTTATGGAAAGATTGTATACATGTGGACCTCTTGTTTCAAAACAATAGAGGAATCCATCTCAAAATTAAATTGGAGCCAAGTTTTTGCCATTGGTTCCCCTCGCTCATCTATGGTGATCCACGCACTGCGTACAGAACCATCCTATGGCGGGATCTCCAATCTCATGCTCTCACTCACAATGGCCCTTGGGTAATCCTAAGAGATTTCAATGACATCACTGAACAATGTGAGAGGAGGAGTGGATCATCCAAAACCCCGAGATTCAATAAAGTGCTGGATGAATTCATGCAAAATGAGAACTTCTCCGATTTAGGTTATATAGGCCCAACTTATACTTGGAGTAACAAAAGGAGTGGCCTGGCTAATGTTCGTGCCCATTTGGACAAAGCCATAGCTAATACCTCATGGCGCTCAACATTCCCTGATGCTCAGCTTACCCATCTATCTGCGCTCACATCAGATCACTATCCTATCTTACTCAATACCTTTACAAACCCGAAAAAACTTCATCGACCCTTTCATTTTTTCTCTAAGTGGACAGACGATCCAGAATGCGGACAAATCATTGAAAAAACTTGAAAATGTCCTCAACCAGGTCCTCCTCCCCCATCAAGTTCACCGAAAGCTCAGGCTTACAAAGAGTAAGCTTACCAAATGGAACAAATCTCGTCGAGTCCCTATACAGAAACATCTCAACCATCTCAAACTGGAGTTAGCCAACATTCAAGGCCAATAGCCAATGGCCATCAACCTCCATAGGGAAAAAGAATTATCTCTCAATATTGAACATGCCATGTTAAATGAAGAAATTTTTTGGAAAGATAAGTCTCGAGAGATTTGGTTGAAGGATGGAGAACGCAATACTGGTTTCTTCCACATGTCCACGCTTATCAAGAGGAGGAAAAATTGGATCAACTGGATTCGTAATCCCATGAGTCACTCCCTTACTCGCAGAAATCATATCGATGACACTTTTGTGCAATACTTCAAGGATTTATTCTCATCAAAACACCCCCAAGATTTTTGCGGCTCTCCACAACTTATCCCTGCCAACAAGTGTGATAGGAGTCTAATGCCCTTCTGATGAAACCGATAACTATGGATGAAGTCAAAACTGTGGTTTTAAGCATGGGACCTGATATTTGCTTAAAAGTGTGTATTTTCCACTATTATCTTCTAAGCGTTATCACACTCTCCTACGTTAAAATGCTCTATTTATCTACTTTTCTACGTAAGAGTCTCTTTTGTTGTGTAGAACACACTTTTCTGGATGAAATGGTATATTTGCATGCATTAAACATATTTTCGGAAGTCTAGACATTAAGTCATTCTGATAGAGTCTCATTACGCGCTTCTTCTGTCGTAGAAAACCCCGATGGGATAATTCTCGAAACTTGCGAGCCCACATCGATTAGGAAAGCCCATTATCAAAGTTTAAAGAGCCCACATGCTATGACTAGAAGATATGGGCCAAATATGGGCTGAATAAGAAGACCAAAAAGCCGGCCCAAAGAACGAAGAGAGTAGGAGAGCCAATGACCAAGAGACGGACCAAAGCGTTTAAAGCCACATGAGTTAGCAATGAATGATAGTCTACTCTACTGGAGAAGCGTGAGGATGGTCACAGTGAAGACCAGGGTTCCAGACCCTCTGCCAATACTTTTATCTCCATTTTCTAATATTTTCTCTCTCATCTCTCCTTATTCTCTCTCTCTTCATCTCTCGGTCCTCGAATCTACTGACCTAACCCCAGAACTCCTGCCCATTGGCTCTATCTCATCTCCCTTAGCTTTCTGACCATTGGATCTTCCACCGAACCGTTGGATCTCTCTAGATCCGTCGATCTACCAATCTAGGTCCCAATCAAGTCACCATCCATCTGATCGCCATCAGATTATCTGTCACATCATCTTGTGAGACGATGGACATCATCAATCCATGTGGGCCAGTAGCCGGGCCCATCATCATCGACCCGCTGTCCGACCAGTTAGTGGACCCCGTGAATTTCAAAATAATTTTAATTAAATTTTAAAAAAATGGGGGGTCCACTAAATGGGGAAATTCCCCAAAGAAAAGTAGAGTTTTACTTAAAAAAAAAAATTTAATATTTTTTTTATTTCCTAAAATTCCTAATTTCCATTAATGGAAATTAGGAGCTTATATAAAGGGGGAAGGAGGGGGACGAACCCTAATCCCCCTCCAATCTCTTCCTCTCCTTCCCCCAAAACTCCCCCGACATTTTCGTCGCCTTCTTCTCCTTCTTTCTCTTCTTTCTCCCCTCCATCTTCTTCTCCGGCCACCCTCCATTAGTGCCGGCGAACTGGTAAGTTCTCTTCTTCTTCTTCTTCTTCTTCTTCTTCTTCTTCTTCTTCTTCTTCTTCTTCTTCTTCTTCACGTTCTTCTTCGTCTCTTCTTCTTCACTAGGGCCATTCCTCCTTTTTTTCTCCACCGGACTGCTCACCACCGTGAAAGCAGTCCACGACATCCTCTCCACACCCCACCGGAGTTGCAGCCTGCAACTCCGGTCGCCCTTAACACCACCACTGCTGCAATGTGTTGCAGCACCACCGTCCTCAGCAGGACTGCTCATATCTTGCCAGCGATCACCATTGTGAGGACAACTAGCACCCACGTAATCCCCCCCTCAACGTGCTGCTCATACACAGTGGCAACTAGCTACCGCCCCTTCTCCTCATCCTTGCTGCTGCAACTCCGGCAAGCTCCATGGACGTCGGTGCACTAGCAGGTCTTCTTTGATGCTGCGTCCTCCTTGCTACGTGCAGTTCCAGTAAGTCTTCTTCTCCATCTTTTCCTTCTTCATCTTCTTCTTCTTCATTCTTTCTTTTGCTCACCGGAGTTGCAGGTCTGCAACTCCAGCCACCTGTAACACCGGTAGCTGTTCGGGTTCTCTCCCCTCCTCTTTCCTCCTGCCCGTTCTTCTTTCAATCCTCCACCATCTCTGTCTTATAATCTGGCAGCCACCACCACAAAAAAAAAAAAGAGAGCCTTGCTGCAAGAGCAGCACCGCCTCCCTCCTCTACCCTTTAAAGCACCAAGACTAGACAGATTTACTGCCCACTTCTATCAAAAATACTAGTCCACCATTCAAGAAGATCTTGTGCAGATGGTTCAATATGTCATGTCCTCGAAATGTTTTCTCATTATCATCAATCATACATCCATTGCCCTCATCCCTAAAATTCTAAGCCCAGAATATCCTCATTATTCTAGACCAATTATTCTTTATAATGTGAGCTACAAAATTCTTTCCAAAATCATTATTTAGAGATTGAGAGAAATTCTTCCATCCTTGATTGCTGAAAACCAAGCGCCAAATTTCAAATAATACTATCCTGGATCAAGAGCTCATCCAAACTATCAAGAAACGTAAGAGATGTAAGGGTCTTATGGCGGTTAAGCTGGACATGTCAAAAGCTTACGACCGTATTGAATGGAATTTCTTGTTGCATACCTTTCGTGCTATGTGCTTTTAGGAATCTTGGATTAACCTGATCACAAGATGCATCTCATCACCCTCATACACCATCAAGCTTAACGGACCATCCTTTGGATTCTTTAAACCCACCAGAGGCCTCTGACAAGGTAATCCTCTATATGCGATTAAATGAATTATGTGATATGCCGAATACTAGAAAATAAGATTGCTTGATTGGCATTAGACACGAAGGTTTTAGAGAATTTTGCCCTAAATATCGATATTTAAAGTATTTGACCATTGACATAGTCGATTCCACCTAACTAGTGGTTACGTTCTTCATTGATGAGTGTGAAGATGTGGACATCTTTGTTTGACTAGTATTATGTGAGTCATTTTAATTAATGGGTGACTCCATCCAATTAAAGTTGGGGCAATAACGAGTGGTTTATTGCCCCAACTTTAACCGAACGGAATCATCTATGAATAGAAATGACCCATATATTACTAGTCAAACAAAGACGCCCTCTACTCCACACTCCTCATTCAACAATGTAACCATTAGTTAGGTGGAATCGACTATGTTGTCGGTCAAATGATTTCGTCAACTGTAAATCTAAAGATTCATGACAACTCTTTCAAACCCTAGTATTTAATGCCTATCAGACAGTCTTGTATTTTAGTGTTCGACCGATCACATAATTCATTCAAAAGTATGGGAGGAGGATGACGTCTTTGTTTGACCAATATTATGTGGGTATTTCGATTAACGGGTGACTCTATCTGTTTAAAGTTAAGAAAATAATAGGTACTCTACTCGATTAATTTAAGCATATACTTTGATTAGGGTGATAAATTAGTCATATTCTTAATGATCCAAAATAAACTTGGGTAGGATAAGAAGTCAATTTATTAAGTAAGAACTAATTATGAAATTATAGAATTGATTGAATTGTTATATTATTATATATCTTATTATGTAGACTTATGAGTAGTCCTGTGTATAGAACAAATGTTCTGACTAATTTTCATCATTATTGCTTGTTAATCATCACATTATCATGTTATTTAAAATACAGATTTATAATTTTATTTACTTATTCACTGTCTTTGTAGAATTGAACTTATTTGAAAATTTATTTATCTTTATCAAAATTATTTATGAGAAATGTATTTATTGACATTTACTTTGAATTATTTTAAAAGAAACATATGTATTTATTGAGCTCTATTAAAATATGAGTCTTCGTATTAAAGTGAATTTTTAAAGACTATTTGATTAGAAATTATGTACAAATATATAAAAATTTGATTTATTTTACCTATATGACAATTTGTGGGCACTTGGCTTATTTATTGAGCTTTTTTCCTAAAGTTCGCCCATTCCACCATACTAACTGTAATTCATATATTTTATTACCTTAATTAGGGCTTCTCAGTGTTCATGTGTTGTGTTACTAGTATGTCTATTGAGTTTCCCTATAGCATAAGTTATATCAGGTCTAGTACAGTTCATAATATACATATGATTACAAATAATTTGAGAATATTTAATTTGAGATACTCCTACACCAATGTTCTTCTTTAGACTATTGTTTGAATAAAATGAATTTCTAATTGGATTATACTCAAATTGTTTAAAGTTTTTAACACTTTTTCAATATAATGAGATTAAGATAAAAATATCCCTTCTTAGCTTTTATTAATTTTAATCCAAGAATGACGTTGGAATTGTCTAAGTCTTTCATTTCAAAATTCTTCAAAAATTTTTTTTGTTACATTCAAGTTAGTGTCAATGATCAACATATAAGCATATTATTACACAAATTTATTTGTTAAACTTAGTATATACACATTTATCTATTTCGTTAATCTTATATCTATTTGATATTAATGGCCTGTTTGGTACGTAAGTAAAAGAGTTCTGACAACGAATATTTAGCTAGGCGAATATTATCTTGGCTAAATATTTATTCATATTAATATTAACAACGTTTGGTAGGTGTATAAACTAGCTTACTTCATTTTCTTTCAATTTGAATGGGTCCCACATATCAAAGTAAATCAAAAATGGGTTAGGCGAGTGTAGGAACCAAATATTATGTCAAAGAATAAAAAAACTCATTTTTATCTTTTTTATATATTAAAAAACTCAATTTTATTGAAAATAGTGATTTTTCCCCGATAAAATAAAATTTTCCCACCAAGGCTTAATCGGCGTGAAAATATTTACACAGGGGGGGGAGGTGGTCAAATGTTTTCTCACCGCGGCGGGCAAATTTGTGGGCCCGACTAAATATTCGCCTAGGGTAAGTGGCTGCCAAACGCGCCCAGGCGAATATTAATGCGAGCAAATATTTTATTTTCCCGCCACAGTGCGTTATCAAACAGGCCCTAAGACTTTATCAAATTTTTCATTCCATTGTATAAGAGCTTGTTTAAGTCTATACAATAATTTTTTACATCTATAAACTTTTTTTTTTAGGATTTTTATCATAAATCCCTCAGGTTAATTCATATATATTTCATCTTTTAAATCATCATTTAAAAAAATAATTTTTATATCCATTTGATGAATTTCAAGTTTATAAATTGAGGCTATCGCTATTAAAACTCTAATAGATGTTATCCATGTTACAGATAACTCTAATAGATGTTATCCATGTTATGATAACTCTAATAGATGTTATCGCTATTTTAACTTTTTTTAAAATATCCACTTACATCTAATAGTTTTATTAAGAAAATACAGATTTATTATTTTCCATGTGTTGTCATATATTATGGATTCATACTTAGTATTTATAATTTCTCTCCAATAAAAAGCATCTTATGATGACATTGCGTTATTAAATATTTGTAGATCGCCTTTAATTAAATAAGTTAAAAATCAAATCCAAAGTTAAAAATTATTCTGACCTTTTTACTTCTTTTAAGTTTAGACATTCCCTTGTAGAGTCTTCTATAATTCTTATTTCTTTTAATTTCTTTTTGTTTTCTAATTTATTTTTGTAAGAAAATTTATCTTCAAAGAATTCAACTTCTCTAGATTCAATTATTATATTAATAACAATTAAATTGTTATCTAATTTTATTACTAAAAATCTATAGACATCATTATTTTGTGTATATCCAATAAATACACAGTCAATAGTTTCAGGTCATAATTTTATTTTCTTAAGGAGGGGAATAACCACATTTGCTAGACACTCTACACTTTAAGATAATGAAAAATTGGTTTTCTATATATTTTATATGGAGTTTTATCTTTATTTTTGTATAGTATTTTGTTTAAAATTAAACAAGCTGTTAAAAGAGCTTTCTCTTATATGGATAAGGGTATTCTTAAATTGTTTAGCATAGCATTTTTCAAGTTTTTAAGTATTCTATTTTTTCTTTCAACTACTCCGTTAGACTAAGAGGAGTAAGGTGTAGTTGTTTTGTGAATTATACCATTAAATTTATAAATTTCAGATAAGATATTAGACTCATATTCTCCACCCTACCTGATCTAAGTCTTTTGATTATTTTACTAAGTTGATTTTCAACTTTTGTTTTATACATTTTGAAATTTTCAATTACTTTATCTTTAATTTTTAGTAAGTATATTTTATAATATCTAAAACAATCATTTATAAATGTGACAAAATGATTGTTTCTCTTATCAAAATAGTGCATTTAGAACACAAACATCATTATGGATGAGACTAAATGTCTCACTACTCTCTACACTTTTATAAGATTTATCTGTGCATTTTGATTCTACATATATCTCATATTTGTGCTCATTATTTATGAAGTTTTGATATGTATTTTAGGTTCATCAGTTTCTCAAAGAAACATAATTTAAATGATCTAGTCTAGCATGCCATACATGAACAAAATAAAAAATATGAGCAAAAGAAGATGATGTTTTATTAAAATTCACAATGATTATATTTAATTTTAAAAGTGCATCACTTAAGTATCACTTCCCAATAAAGGTTCTACTTTTGGTTAATACAAACTTATTAGCTTCGAAAACTAGTTTAAAGCCTTTCTTGCTTAACAACGATCTTGACACGAGATTCTTCTTGATATTTGGTATGTGAAGCACATCTATCAAAGTAAGGATGTTCCAAGATGTGAATTTCAGATTAATGGTTCTTTGTCCTACAACCTTCGAAGCTGACAAGTTCCCCATGTATAGTTGTTTACCTTCCCCTACCACCTCGTAGGATGAAAAAGTATTTTTGTCATCACATATATGCTTTTTGGCTTTAGTGTCCACCCATTCACATTAACCTAAGCTTGACTATGTTGGTTCTTCTAGTAGCCCTGAGTTTTACGACTACAATAGTCTCGAGCAAAATGCCCTGATTTTTCACAAATGAAGCAACTATATTTTGTTCTTACTTTTGACTTAAAGCCTTTCTTGGAAAACTTATTCTTCTTTTAAAATTTCTTATGGATTTCTAGTTTATCTATAAAAAAAACTTTTATCGACCTTTCTTTCCACTAAATTGGCTTTGGATGAGCATAGATGCCTTCTCCTTAAGCTCACTAGTTCAGTTTCCTTTTTCTATACGAAGTCTGACAATAAGGTATTCTAAGATCATTTTATTCATCTTGTGTTTAAAGTTATTCTTAAACTATTTTTAGGATGGTGGTAGCTTCTCGATGATCCAGACCACTAGAAAACTTTCCCATAGTTTGTATCCCATAGATTATAGGTTTTCCATTTTCCATTTTAAATTCTAAAAACTTTCCCATAACAAAGTTTCCCATAACAAAGTTTTTAGTCCCAACATCTTTTGTTATACATTTTTCTTTTCTAATGCATTCCATAATTCTTGAACAAATTTGCAGTGAATAGAAACATTGCATAAAGCAGGAATCATACAGTTGAGTATGAAATTCCTACACATGTAATCAGATTGATTTTAAACTTCTGATTTTGTAATCCAACAGTATTCTAAATTTAATGTGTTCAAGTATAACAACATTTTTATTTGCCATCTCTTGAAATTACTTCCTTTAAAAAAATTAGTTTATTAAAATGTTTCATTGTTAACTAGTTTGAATAATAACAGTTATCGATCACCTTACGATTGTTGGATAATAGTGTATTGTATGCATTCAACATAATTAAATGGTTACATAAATTTAAAATTGAAAAATAAATAGAGGACAAAAATCAAGATATTGAAAAATCTAAAAAGAAGCTAAGAACTTATCGGTAGAGGCGCATCAAAGACGTTGTCCTTAAGGTGCTTGATGCCCGCTGCAAGAGTGCCTCTTGATGCCAACAGTCTTTGATAGACGCTCACCTCTCAGAATACAAGTTCCCATCTTCCACAATCTCAACATTGGACTGTGAAGAACAAACCCAAGTGTGTCTAAGCCTCCTCAAACTCCTATTTATATAGAGGTTCTAAGGAGAGATCCGTTCAACGATTCAAAATTTTAATTCTAAAAATGTTGCAAAATGTTATGAAAAGTACAATAATAAATCTCTAAGTGATTGATCAAGACCATTCAATTGGTGGATAAACTTTTGAATGGGGTAGATTGGATCAAGTGGGATTTTAATTGCACGAATATGACGTAGATGCATGTGGAAATCTAATTCGAGTTGGGTATGATCTGATTGATGGATTGCAGATCAACTTAGCCTCACTTACATGGTTCAAAGTCTCGGTCTATCCCGATCCAAACTGGATCGTCTCACCCTGAGTTCATTATTTCCCAAAGAAGTTTCACTTCCTCTCGAGCGAGATGCCTCGATCCTATTCTTGATCGGACCAATCCAAATTGGGATCGAAGGCCTCCGATCCGGCCTCTGAAACTAAGATTTTGGACCATGCTCATTTACAACCTCATGGGTCAACCCAAAGTTCCAAACCCAACCATATGAATCCAAAATGCATGTATTAACCTAATCAAAAAGAGTATTTTGGTAATTTCACTTTTATAATTACTCAACAGTAGGGCGTGAAATGGGGAAGATCATATCCAAGATTGTATAATCCAGACTCGTATTTTTGTGGGTTTAGATCCATAAGTTAGGATCCGAATCTAAAGACAAGTTACAAGCGGACCCAAGAAACTTGACGTTGGATCTGGGCTTGGGTCTTGGATCTGATTTGATGCTTATGGAAAGTAGATATTGGATTTGAATACTCACATATGAAACAAACAGTCTCGGGTTCGGATCCGGATCTAAGTTAGACTAGGACCTTCTTTGGCTGTTGATGAGTTTTGTTACACGTGTCAATTCCTGAATTGCTAAATGACGTTTTGTTTTTAGTGACCGCCCATGGGCTTTTTTGCGACTTTATAGACCGTTTGCCTCTCAATCCTTATCCTTCAAAAACACAAACCACGGCAAAAACAGATAACGTCAAAAGTATCCTTCCAAAGACAAAACTATCCCTCTCAAGGAGAATCGATCTCATGTCTCACGATTCACTGTTAGGAGAGAACATTTGCTGCAGCCTAGAAACATCAGAATTTGAAGTCTACTCTCTTTTAAAATGCCACGTAAAACAATCATTCGGGTCCGATGACCTTATGGATGTTTGTCACACCTCCTGATAGACCTATCCACCAAAAACAATCTTGATTGATGATCTCTAGCTATAATTTTTAGTATCCAAACAAATGCTCAAATCCAACGGTGAAAAATAATGATCAAAACCAATGGCTATAAGTCATTAATTAAGCTGAATTTTGGTGTGTAGGTCCAGCAAGAGGTGAACCACACATCCATAGTTCTGTGTACCCGGAGAAGTGTGCCACGTGGGAAAATAAGAGGGAGACTTTGAAGTCGCCGGGAGGGCAAACTGAGGCTCCACTTTACTATATTGTCACGTAGTTTCCAACACTGGGTCCCACAATGAGTGGTCTTTATTCCTGCTGACGCTTGTACGATACTTAATATAGTGTTTCGCAAGATGCATGGACATTTCCGAGTAAAACTTCTATCACAGCGTTCTCACAGATGCTTCTGTCACAATGACAATCATAGCCCACGTGGCACAATATTAGTGGATTCTGACCGTATAGATGTTTGTGCAGTTCCTTAATAGAACTTTAGACCAAAACTCCGCTTGATCAGTAATCTATAAGAGATTCTATTGAAGTTGTTTTCATGGATTGATTTTAACAGTAAGAATTCGAGAATTATTGAGCGTTATTTTAGTGCAAAGATCCAAAGGTTGTAAATTACTAATTGGGTTGATTTTTAGTTTAGAGGTCAACTGAGAGACTGGCCAAACATCCATACGGTCATCATCCACTAAGAGTGTGCCATGTGGGCTTCGAATTTCATTGTGACAGAGCATCTGTAAGAACGCTGTGATAGAAGTTTTACTCGACATTTCCGCGACAGAGAGAGTTAGTTAAAAACCCGTTCTTGAAGTACTCGTAGATAATCTCGTCAAAATATCTTTTTTATAATTCGTGATATATTGGATTTATCGTATAGGGAGAAAATAAAGAAAAATCACGATATATCCGTTGTTCGGAGTCTTTGGACTTCGGAGTCCATCAACGCGTCTTTCTCGCCCTCGCTCTCTCGCTTACTTTTCCTGGCGTAAGTTGTCAGTTGTCACACTAAAGGGCTTATTGGAGGAATAAATAAACTTTGATGACGGACGTCTATCATCAACGCTGATGACAGACTACTACAGTGTGACCTATCGAGTACACTTTCGATGACACCTGAGCCACGTGGCACATTCTTAGGAGGATACTGAGGGTATGGATGTTTGGCTAATCCCTAGGTGGACCTACAAACCAAAAATAAACATGATCACTGATTTCTAAGTGTTGCATTGAAGTTATTTTCATGGGTTGATTTCAACCGTAGGAATTTGAGCAATCTTCGGTACAAAGATCCGAAGGTTTTAAATTACTAATCAGGCTGATTTTTGGTTTGTATATCCACCTAGGGATTGGTTCAGTCAGCGGGGTCGCTGACTGTAGGTGCCATCCAAGGTTTACTCTGAACGATGTGTAACACTTTTTAGAGGTGAGCCATCCAATTTGAGATTCCTAGCCTTCGATCTGAGTACCCCAAATAATGCTCCAATCAAACGGTTGAAATCAACCCATGAAAGAGACTCCAATCCAAGGTTTAGAAATGATTAACGAGGCGATTTTTGGTCTGCAGGTCCACTTAGAGATGGCCTAATATCCATATGATCAGTGGTCTCTAAGATGGACAAATCTAGTCTGCAACCATTTGCAGACTTAAAAGTATGCAGCCATTGTCAGTACTGTTGGATGTCCCTTGAAAATTGTGTTATTTCACTGTTTTCAAAATAAATTATTTTATAAATTAAATACACGTTTTTCAATGAGCGTTCAACGGTGGATGCCATGTTTGCATACTTTTAACTCTGTAAATGGCTGCAGACTAGATTTGTCCCAGAAGTATGTGCCACGTGGTTCATCCGTCGTCAAAAAGATTTATTCTTCTTGGAGGTCCTTTTATTGGAAAGTGAGGTAGACACAAAAGTAATTAAGTATCATCCCATTATTAACGAGAACCTCAATGAAGTCATAATACGCACCGGGCCCTGTCATCGAAGGAGATGACAGGGCAGCAGATCTCGGCACGTGTATTTTGTACGGACTGGTCACTTCGGCCCTCACTACACACGTACCCAGGTGAGTACCTGAGTGTTTTTTGCCAAAAGACTCACCTGTGTACGTGTGCGGTGAGGCCGAGGTGGTCCCACCGTACAAAATCGAGGTGCCGTGATCTACTCCTCATAGCTGGATGTTTAGTTGGTTGGACCCCGTCTTTACTGGGTCTCACCTCGGGAACAGCAAGTGGGACCCATGAGTGTTTGGCCCGCATCTGGGTGGTTGTCCACATGAAAGATTAGCCTGATTAGTTATTTCTAGCCGTTGAATTTGAGTTCTTTTCAATCATGGGCTTGAAGCCCATCATAGGCCTGTTCATGAAGCCTATAATGAAAAAGTGCTCGAATCCAGTGGACAGAAATCGCAAGTCAGTCTGAAGTTTTGAGCTGTAGGTCACCAAGGTATGGGCCAAACATTCATGAGTCAGTGGGCCCGTAAAATGTGCCAGTGTGAGCCACATGGCATTTTAGTGATTCTGTATCAAACTTTTATACGGAAATCTTTATGGTAAATGGCTTAAAAAACTTCAAAAAAAAAAAAAAAAATCTATGATATGAATTCTCTATCGAAAGTTAGATACAAACATAGTTAAGAATGTCATGGGGCATAACCTTTTGAGCCCACTGACCCATGAATATTTAGCCCATGCCTTGATGGACCTACACACCTAAAAATTAGTGTGATTGGTGATTCTCGCATGGGCCCTAAGTAATAGGCCTGTTCATGAGGTCCGTGATGAAAAAGTGTTTAAATCCAACTGCTATAAATCACCAATCACACTGATTTTTGTTGCGTGCAAAGGTGTGATTGATCGAAAGAGTGTGCTACGTGGTACTTTGAGGGGCTTCTATAGCAAAATTTTGATACAGAATTTTGTATCATCCAACGGCTCAAAAATTTTGGTCCATCCCTAGACAAAACGTTTGATTATACACACTCCAAAAAACTAAAAAAAAATTACACAAAAAAATCATTTGATTGGTGATTTCCATCCGTCAGATTTAACTTAATACCTTACTGGAAATGAACGGATGAGAAATGCTCTAATCCAACAACCATAAATCACAAATCAGGTCGATTTCGGTCTGTCGTCCACTAAGCGATAAGAGGGGATAAGTGGGCCCAAGAGTGACACTGTTTGGACTTTGGACATAAAAGTTTTCCAGTGGCTTGACTGACATGTGAAGAGTGTTCCAGAATCCAGGGCTTTTCCAAATTTGGTCATTTATGTCATTTAAATAGAGAAAATATGGTGTCGGTGGTGAACGGATGTGTGGGCCACCTGTCTCTAGATTTCCTCATAACCTGTGCACGAGTAAAGATACATATAAGGATACGGTACCACGAATACATTGCATGGCGAAGACTTGGTAGGACCATCCTTATACGAGCCATTCTATGATGTACGATTTTGTATCGAAATTTTCATATTTGCACGTGGCACATTCTTTCAGGCTCACTGACCCATGATTGTTTGGTCCACTCCTTTGTGGACCTACACACCAAAAATCAGTGTGATTGGTGATTTTTATCCGTTGGATTTTAGCACATTTTATCATGGGCTTCATGATGGGTTGATTTAAAAGTCCATGATGAAAAAGTATTCAACCCCAACGACTATAAATCACCATTTTTGCTGATTTTTTGTGTCTAGGTCCATTAGGGTCTGGGCCAAGCATTCATAGGTCGTGAGCCCGAAAGAGTGTGCCACGTGGCAATTTAAGGGACGTCTGTAACAAAATTTTGATACAAAATTTTATATCATAGATTTTTCCACCTCACCCTTTCATCAATAGCAAGTATCAAAGATGAATTTCATGCACTTTCCATCCTCAAAAATATTTTTAAAATGATGAAGTCAATTAGTGGGCCCGTCTAAAAGTAGACTAAAAAAAATATCCACCCTTCTAATCATCCAATCAACTTGTGTTCTTTTCAACAGTAAAAGATGATGAGCAAATGATCTGGAATGTAAGTCAACTATCATATGTTTTAGATCTTATTTTTAGTCGGACGGTTCAGATTAGGGCTGTCACTGGATAACCCGATCTCATCCAATCTGATGACATCGGGTCTGGACCTTACGATTTGTTTTTTGACTTTAGAATTTGTACTTTTTTTATATTTAAAAATCAAATGTAACAGCTTTATTGATCAGATTGACTCAATTTTTGGTCACTTTGATCCGATACGATAGCTTATCAAATTGGGTTTGGATCTTAGAATTATGATAAGCTATTGGATCGGTTTTGGATCAATCCTGATCAGATTTGACTTCGATCTATTGACGACTCTGGTTTAGATTTAGAAGAGTATGTCCAGTTGTGTAATTATCTATTCTTCTATTTAAAGAGTGAAGACCCTTCTTGTGTTACTGAGGTAAATTTCTGAAAATACCCCTATTTTATTTTATTTGATTTATTTAAATTATCTTGACAGGGGTGTTTTAGTCTTTTAACGTAAAAAAGGCATACATCACCTGCAACTCATTCAATGCTCTCTTTTATTAAAAAATTAAAAAATCCTTATTCTTAATAAGACCTCCAAATACTTTAAATTTATAAGGCCCGTGCTAAAGCACGGATGAAGAAAAAAGATATTAATAACGATGTAAAATAAATAAAAGTGTGAAAAATAATAATATTTTTTTCAATCTATAAAATACCACTTTCATATAGACGACAAATTAATGCACGGGTAATATGTTTTTTATAAACTTTTTTTTTTATACATAACACATTAATACTAAAAAAATTCTATGAGAAATATATTTATGTATTAGATTTTTATTAAAATAACAAATTTAAAATGCAAACGAAACAATAGATAATACTTACTTGTTAATTATCAAACGGATTAAAATAGGATGAAATAACCTTTAAAAATTAGATGAAAAAACATTGATAATTGAAAAATTGCAAACCTATGATAATATTAGATAATATTACCTAAAAGTTGAAGAATCAAAATACAAATAGAACTCAATAATAAAAATGAGAGAAGAAAATAGATCATATGAAGCACATTTAACGTACTCACTTCGATATATATTTGTGATTTTAGAATTTGGATCTTAGATCGTTGCATCCTGTAACAAATACTTTCATATATGTGTTTATTCCCATAATGTAAGAGATGATTTTATATATTATATAATGAAGTTTATTAGTTCGTAGCTTTCATTGATTTAGTAGATTGAGTTCGTAGCTTTCATTGATATTTAGTAGATATGATTGTACATAGTATATAATGCACTTAAAAATTTATAAACAAAGACTCTTCATTATAAATGTATAAAAACTAAAAAAAAAAAAAAAAAAACATAGTTGGACCCTTTGCTCGTAAGAAATACCTACAAATTTAACACTGCCTCATTTTAAATATATTTAGTAAAAAATCTCCGAAAATATTTATAATAATTTTTTTAAAAACCATTAACTTTTTAACTATTAAATATTTTATTTAACCAAAATAATATGGGTTTATTAATAGATAACTAAAAAAATTAAAATTGAGTCTCACTCTAAAAATTTTAATTAAAAAAGTACACAAAATATTTTAGAAAAATGTTAAATATAATGTATAATAAACCATGTTTTAACGGGTTTGGATGTTTGTGTTTTAACGGCTGTTATTTTTGTTAAAGCGACGTTATTTTAAACCATGCTTCTAGATTTCATTTAGAGTAGGAAAACAGAAAGGAATCCGGAAGAAGATGTTGGAAACATCATTGGACCCTCATCATTTTAAATAACTTAAGGGATTCTTAGCGAGATTGACCTTCTATGGTGACCTATCACTTGGTAGCATCATAGACCATTATCTAGAGCAAGATCCAAGCTAGAAAACTAACAAAAGAATGATTACATACTATATTCATCAACATTACAAGGCATAAACCCTATTTACAAATCTCTTCATTCCCTACAATTTAGAATACATGTTCCACAACCAATAAGAAAATCACCCTTACAACTCATTTATTTCTCCCATAGAAAATGAACTAAAAAGAACTAAAAGAGAGGGAACCGAAATCATCTTCGAATCAAGACCGATGAGGAAACTTTTGGTCTAGAAGCCTCTCGATGTAACAGCTCGAGGGAAGACAATCTTTCGATGTCCAAAAAGTCTGCAACGGTAACAAAAACTTTTAAAGATGAAAATGGATTAACGCAATACAAGAAGAGTTAAATTAGTTCAAGGGCAGTGATGTATGGTATTTAGTCCCCAGACCTAATTAAGACCTAATTAAGGACACCAATGTAATCGATACCAAATGAATATCCAAGAAGAAAATCGATAAACATGGTATTGTTGTTCGAAATAAGACAACGTTAGTTGCACAGGGATATACCCAAAATGAAGGTACATATTTTGATGACATTTGCTCTAATAGTTAGATTTGAGTCCATGAAGATTCTACTTGCAGTGGCTTGTCATCTAAAATTCAAGCTTTATCAAATATGTGAAAAGTGTGTTTCTAAATGGTATCCTTAACGAAGGAGTTTATGTGGAACAATACAAGGGATTTGAGGATCCTCAACCTCAAGGTCGCTCCTACCGTCTAAAAAAAGGCCATTTATGGCTTAAGACGAGCTCCTAAAGCATGGTATGAGATATTAACTACATTTATTCTCGTACAAGGATTTCAAGAGGAGTAGATCAGATACTATTCATTATGAAGGTTACAAATGATATGCTGATTGCTTAAATCTATGTGGATGATATTGTCTTTGGTTCCACCTCAAATGTGCTCATTTTCACACCTTTGTAGATCAAATGGAAACAAAATTTAAAATGAGTAGGGAGGGAAATGGTAGTGTGCTTCATTGAATGAAGTCTAATTCTAAAAGGAATGGACTTCCCTTGGAACTTTTTTTTGTAATTGATATTGGATTAGTGGTTTGGTAAGTTTCTATTGTGTTGGACTATACTAGTACTAGGTGTACACCATGTGCACCTTGCACGTGCATCACCTTACATATGACAAACGCTTGGAGATCACTGATCGTACAATGTCTACCCCGTCCTAGCTAGGTAGAGCTACATACGAAAATTCATCCTGATTACTAATTTATGTCCATTGGATTAGACTTTTCATGGTTTATTTTTAACCGTGGATTTTTAGCATTATTTAGATAATGATAAAATGATACCACCATGAACCATGATAATGTCCATGGCCCTTGGATCATGTGATGATTACTCTTAAAATAATGGAGTATGTAAATTTTTTTTTCAAACATCCACGTTAATGATTGACCATATTATGAGCCACATGGCACATTCTTATGAACTATTGGCCGTGTTTGACCATCCCTAGATAGACCTACATACCAAAATTCATCATGATTAGTTATTTCTATCCATTGGATTATAGTATTTTTTGTGATTTTTTTAAGCATGAATTTTGAGTATTATTTGGCGTAATCAGATCTAAATGTTAGAAATCACTAATCATGCTGATTTTTATTATGCACGTCTACCTAGGGATGGTCCAAATAGACTTTGTTATCTATACAGTTAGTGGTCTCTAATAGAGTGCCATGTGGGGACACACTTTGGTCCGTCGTCGACGTTGATAATGGACTTCCATCACTAAATAGTTTTTAAGGAGTTCGGCGGTTGATGTATGCTGACATCATGTCAACGGAGAAAAAGAAAAAATTTTTTGGATATTTTCAGAAGTTTTTACTTTTTCTCTTTTTTATTTCACAATACGTGACGTTTATAGGTGCGCCTCTTCTAAAGTTCCCGACCATCGCCTAACCCCGATTTTCGCTTTATAATAGTATAGATAGATAGATAGATAAATTGATTGATAGATAGATAGCGATGAGTGCGGTTGGTCCAACTCAGTTGGAGAGCTATTGTCCAGCCATGGAATGAAAGAGTGGGCGTAGAATGCGGTGGCAAAGAAGAATCGAGGAATAAGTTTTGCCAAGTTTCCGTCCCTTTCTCGATTGACCATTTGTTTTTGGTAAGTAAACTTTTTTCTTGGAACAAGAAATCTTCAAAAAACAAAAAAAAATTGTCATTTTTCAGTTTTCATCGCCTTTGCAACAAAATTGTCATTTTTCATTAAATTGGCCATCGCCATCGCTTTTCCATTATCATTTTTTATCGCCATCGCTTTTCCCCTTTTTTCTTAAATAAATAATAATTGTTTTTCATTAAATCGGCCTAAAATAATTTACCAAACAACTTTTTTTTATCAAATAACCGAAAACAATTTCTCGAAAATTGGAAATAAGCAAAAAAGGAAAAGTAATCTTTTATTTTTATTTTGGGATAATGGACTGAGTTTTGTTTCTTCTAGCAGGAAAAAGACAGGGAAGAGAAATGGAGTATAACTTGAATGACCGCCGACGGTCATATAAGCCCTGACAACCCAAAATATGAGTTACGTGGCACATATTTAGAGGATGCTGACCGTATGGATGTTTGGCCAATTCCTAGGTGGACCGACAAATAAAAAAAAATCAGCCTGATTAGTAATTTCAATCCTTTTGATCTTGTACCTCAGATAATGCTCAACTTCCCACGGTTAATTAAAATCAACCCACCAAAATGACTCCAATCCAACGCTTAGTAATGTTTATTTTTGGTTTGTAGGTCCACCTAAAGATTGGCCAAACATCCATACGGTTAATGTCCTCTAAAAATGTGCCACGTGGAAAAAATTGATGGGGCAAATGCGGGATATCATGTGGACCCCACCCATGTATAAAAGATTCCTTCCCAATGTATCAGTCCATCATTTCGCCCACAACAAGTATTTTTTTTTCCAGCCCTTTTTCTTTCTCCTTTTTATCTTTGAGAAATTAAAGTTTTAAATCTTTTTTATCTTATCTTTTAGTATCTTCATTCCTTTGTTGAAAGTGAAACCAGCAAAATTGGACATCTGGTTTCCCTATCAACTTCTCTATCAATCTAAGCCACGTGGCTTGCTATCATGGCTACAAAAATGCTTGATCGGCTAAGCCAGACTAAAAGTGGGTCTTTTTCTACGTCACTTACGACATCCCACTCACTGATCTGACAAGAGATGGAATAAAAAGGATAGAAAGTTTTTGTAGAAATCTCAATCCCTACATTACACATGTTTTGGGCCCACCGACCACATGGATGTTTATCCCATGCCTTGATGGATTTACTAACCAAAAATCACCTTGATTGATGATTTACAGCCATTAGATTTAACACCCAAACCACATACTTGAATCCAATGGCTAGAATCACTCTACAAAAGTGCTGAAATCTAATGGTTAGAGATGGTTAATCAGGATGATTTTTCGGTTTGTACTTCTAACAAGGGATCGGCTTAAACATCAATACGGCAAGTGGGCCCAAAAAAAATTACTAAGTACCGTAACTTCTCGACTGCATTGAATTTTCCGTCCATAGAAAATTGACTTGTTGGGTCATAGCAACTAATGAACATATGTGACGTGTGGAAAGTCGTGTCGAAGTAAATTATAAAACGGTGCTGAGGTTCTCCTCCTCTCGAGTGGGCCCCGTAAAACAATACACCTGTCCAATCAAATTTTTGATCTGGACCATTCAATCAATGGAGCATCACTTGAATGGACGACCATAGCCCCAAAATGGAACACGACCACCCAATCATACATGAGTGCGCTAGAAGTATATACAAAATAGATAGCCAATATCTTTTCTATATAAATTTCGGGCTATATTCGCTTAAGAGGTTGGACAACTTTTCTGATTGTTCTGGATCAATGACGGGGTGCCACGTATACCATTAAGGTGCATGGTCCATTGAAAACGATGGACCTGAGTATATAATATCGTTTTCTCCAAAAATTAAAGCAATCTATCTAATTCTTATCTTTCCCACCCGACCTTATTTTGCGGTGTGGACTTTTGTAGTGAATTCTCCTTGATATATCCTGAATCCCTAATAAATCGTCAAAAGAGAAGTTAAGCAATTTCTCGCCCCTGACTTAAAATATCACGAGATTAACGGGTCTATTTTCCTGAGATTGACATGGTTTGTCTCAGTGCGGTGGGAAGGACAAAGAAAAAGTGGCGTAGGAAAAGTGTGTAGAGAAGGTGATGTTACCATTCTTTGCTTGATTGGGAAGGAAAATTATAGGAAAGTGTTGGGTCCACCTCGTAGCAGTATCCTTATGTGAATGTCGGAGGATAAACTAAGTGACAAATGTCTATTGAGCGGGGAAAAGTTTTCTAGGAGACTAGCCTAAGCTAAGTCATTAGTCATTTTAATTTCATATTCGTCAGACCGAGAGAACATAAGAGATCAGGATAGTTGGATATAAAGAGAAAATAGAGAATGAGGGAGAGAGAGAGAGTATTCAGTTCCTCAGGAAAAATATTCCCCTTTCCTTTCTCTATGGCGTTATTTATAGACCCGGGTCTAAAAGACGAAATGACTGAAATAACATCGTCTCATATGGAAGTGACATGACACCTATGACCATATTAATTGGTCATGGGTGTTGGTTGTTCATTTGTGTACTCATCTTTCAATATGTCAGTCCCCAAGACTGTCTATGCGTCGACGTCATCATCTCGATGTTTCATGCCGATAAACGGATGAAATTGACAAAGCGCTTCTATGGCTCTTTACAACGTCAAGATCATGTCCTGCGGACTTATCTCTCGACCTCTAATCCTATGTCTCTTATGTCACCTACGTAAGCATGTGCTGATTGAAACATCTACACATTCCCAGGGTTATCAATGGATATATATTAATCGAATCAAATATAGATATATCCGAATTTGAATCCGAAAAATATCCAGTATTTAAATTCGATTCGAAATCTGACGAATATTCCAAACCCATATTTGAATTTTAATTCGATGCTTATCGAATATCCGACAATATCCGATTCATCTAATAAGCAAATTGGATTCGAATATCATTTGAAATCCATTCCTAAAACATTCAAGCCAAAGAAAGCAAAGTTCAAACAAATGAGGAGCAATAATCTAACTTGAAACTGTCGACGGAGCAAGAAGACGGCTTTCCGAAACATTGACGAGATCGACAATGGCTAGAGAGAGAAACCGAGGGAACTAACAATAGGGAGAGAGAGAGAGAGGTGACCGATGATGGCAATGGCGAGATGGAGAAATAGAGACGATCGACAATGGGGAGATCATTGGCATTGGAGAGAGAGAGTGAGAGAGAGAGAGAGAGAGATCAGGGAGAGAGGAAGGTTAGTGTTTTAGAAAAAAAGAAAAAGAAGGGTGGATTATGGAGATGAGTCGTCAAATTGTCGAAATAAGAGCAAAATAGGATTTTTACTTACCATGTAAAAGGACCCTGTGTTTTAGAAATCAGATCAGATATTTTGGATAATATCTGATTTATCGAATATGGATTTGAATTTTTGACTATCCATTGACAACCCTACCTTCCAAGAATCAAAATCATGTGATGTTACTCAAGATTTGTATAACAAAACTCGTGAGATCATCCAATAGTTTAAACATCCACCCTAAGGTGGCCACTAATATAGCTCAAAATTAAAAGGTAGTGTTACCATCATCCCTAAGTCTAGACTATTGTTGCTGATTTTACATCAAGCAATATCAGAGACCATCCAACGGTCTAGACCTAAGGACACTAGTACATCCTACCTTCATTAGAGAATATATAAAGGTTGTATTGAGATTGAAGTAATAACAATCGGAATAAGAAATTACTAAAAAAGGGTGACAAAACTTGTAGCGTTTCCCTTAATTCTTACATAAATGTCTATAAAAGATTTCTATATTAGTACACTTTACATATAAATCCCATCTTAGTGAAGTATTTTGTGATCACCATTTAGGGCATTAATTAAAAGTGTGGGACCATGGTTATCGAATGACTCGAACTCAAAAATCTACTTGATCTTCATTTGTCCAACATCGACCCGACTATGGACCGGTCCTCGAGCTGGGTCTATGTTTGAATTTTGGTGTGAGGTTTGGCCTAAGAAGCCTGCGGGCCAAATTGCCACCTTTACATATAGGCAACATCTTAGTTCATTAAATGTTTTTCTTAAAAATAAAAAATCATTAAAATATCCCTTTTATGATACACACCTATGAGTTGTCAATAAAAATGGTTTTTCTACCCTAGGCATCTATAATTATTTATCATTGTACTCAATTCATTAAATGCCTCTCTCTCTCTCTCCATTAAGTTAATTATATGCCCCTCGATAAATACTTAATTACTTTTCATGCCATCATTATTGTGGGAGAAAAATATTTGATCAATCACACACAAGGCTGAGTAACGGTGTGCAATTTTTATATCCTTAACTTTGCATAGTGGTATATTTTACACCTGGACATGGTTCACGTAAAAATTATATATGTTGTAGCTAGTTTGATGTTTTCCACTATTCTTATTCTTGTGAGATTAAAATAAATGAATCGGTGTTGAATATATCATTGATATATTTGGACTGAGTCAGTTAGATTAATCGCTTTATAAAATCAACCATACTAAGATTGTTTTGCATGCAATTAGTTATATTGGACTAGACCAATAAAATGTGTTTAGGTTAAAGCATTTAGATTACATTTTTAACCCCCCCCCCCCCCTAAGTCCATATCTTCCAAATAGCAGGTTTTCTCAACTAGGTTTGACATGGGCTCGAACCATGCCTGAGCCTAGGCTAATAGTTTATGGATTGGGCTTCGGCATACTAAGGCCCATCCCAATGATACTTATATATGGAATAGTACACATTTCTCTCTTTGACAAGTGAACTTTAAATTAAAGTTAAAAAGAATATTTAATCATTTAAATGTGTTACGTAGCCTAAAGACACACATTGTTGTAGCTTTAATATAGCAAGGACTTTTTTTTTTTTTTTTCCAGAAATTTATCTTTAAAAAAAACAGTTGTCTCCAAATAACTTCCTGAAACCCTGCTTAACTTAAAATATCATATTTAGTAAGTTCTCAAGTTATTTGTGAACGTATGGATTATTCAAAAAAACAAACCAAATACCATCCTATTCAGAGGTTCGAAAAGAATTGTGAATTTTTAAACATTATCGAATTATCTTTGAATAATTCACGAACTTTTTCAAGTTATTCCCGAATTTTTCAATTTTCAATCGTGGATTTCTGGCAGTGTTTGTGGTACTCAAATTCAAATGTTAGATGTCACTGATCATGACGATTTTTGTTACATAAGTCCATCTAGGGATGGACAAGACATCCATACAGTCAGTAGCTTCTAATAGTGTATCACGTGTCTCACAGTGTGGGTCCGTTATCAACTCTGATGATGGACAGCATTATTTAATTTTTTTTTCCACGGAGAGTTCAGGGGAGACGTGGGGATTCAAAAAATGTTTTCACAGTTGACTTGTAATGTGAAAATGTTGAATATCAAAGCACATTTATCAATTAAAACATTTCAAAATATAAAAGAAGCAATGTTTGTCAATTTAAGGAATAATTGAGGGCCATAGGATTAAGGAGTTATTTATTTATTTATTTTTTAATAAGAGAAAGCATCAAGTGAGCTGCAGGGTGACGTGTGCTTTTACACCAAAAGACCAAAGAACCCCTTCTATGTGAATAGTTTAAAGAACACAAAAGAAGCAAAATATGGATATTTTTGGGATATATTGGATTTAGTGTGAGGCACACAAAAAGAGCCTTTGTCCATTAATAAGTAGAATAGATGTTTTATTCCTGGATCTTGGACAAATGTGGAAGAGGGATGTGGACAAATGTGCTATTATAAACTTGAATTTGAAAGACCAAAATACCCTCACTTAAATTGTTTATTTAGTAGATATGTAAGGACTTTTTCTTTTGAAAAAAATAAAAAGAGAGAAAATCGACTTTGATAGCTAATCGGATCATGATTTCCAATACTGGACCCGATCCAATTCGAGTAAAACTTTGATGACAGTGGGCTGTCAGCGAAACTGCTGACTATCCCAGAGCTCACGTACCCGAGTGCTTTTTGCCACGTATCCAACTGCTTTTTTGCTTTTGTAATCTATTATCTATACTAAAGCTCGGCACTGCTGAGGTGGCATTCTCTCCATCTTTTTTTCAGCATTTTTTCCAAAAATACCCTCCATATGTTTTTCAACATTTTTTTCAAAAATATCACTACACTTAACTTTATCTCTTATCTATTTATTCATTCCCTCTCCTTAAATCCCTCATCAATTCTTAATTTCCTTATCCTTGCTTCCAAATACATCTCCTTAACCCCATTTTGATTTTTTTGCATGCACTCTTTTACCTTCTCCATGTTAGGACTTTAATGTTATTTATGCCGCAATTCAATTCATGAATTACAGAGTGCATGTACGTCTCTCCCTATCCCAAGGATATGTTAACACGTCTCTCCATCTTCTCTATGCAATTCAAGTAAAAAAAATCCCTAATTCGTTTCCTTATTTAAAGCAAACTGGTTTTCTTCTCCAGAACTCTCTCTCTCTCTCTCTCCCCACTTTTCTTATTTCATCTCTGTCTCCTCTCTATCTCTATCCACCTGTCTCTCAAAACAACAGAGACCATGACAGATGATTCTTTGGTGGTAGGGATGCTTATGCTGTTCAACCATTTGGAGCCGCCCTCAAGGAGGCCGGTGGTGGTGGTGGTGGCGCTGCTCGAGTGCGGGAT
The DNA here is from genome assembly GCA_035048495.1 of Euptelea pleiosperma. Taxonomy (NCBI): domain Eukaryota; kingdom Viridiplantae; phylum Streptophyta; class Magnoliopsida; order Ranunculales; family Eupteleaceae; genus Euptelea; species Euptelea pleiosperma. The sequence continues at coordinate 27,783,809 of CM068548.1, read as the reverse complement.
ACGTCAGCCGCATTCAAGGCAGATAGTACAGTGAAATATCGTTCGGGTCAAGAAGGAAGGCGAGTTGAATCAGTCGAATCCAAAGACGCCGCTCTCATGGAGTGAAGCAACGTCTCTCAGTGTCGGGGGCGAAGCTTCTAGCGCTGGCAATGGTGAATAGGAGTTGAGCCGATCGGCTAAGCAGGGATGAGTGGTGGGAGATCCTCTTGACTCTTAATCGTTGCCGTTCATATCTCATCTCGAAACACCTCCCTCATGGAGTTGAATCGTTCTATAAACGATTCTTACCTATAAACATTGGTAGAATTTTGTAGACGCACACGTTTTGACTTACAAATTTTTTTCCAAAAGATTTTTCTGGGCATTAGTTATTATAAGCAACCAGATTTCATTCATGTCTTCTTGGTTATTACACTCACATATGAAACTAGAGCTTCATCACTTCTTTCCAATCTAAAAGTTCTGCCAGCTATAAAGGTTCTGCCACCCGATTGGATGATCCAACCATGCACCCAGCGATGTACCTTGGAAAGATAACAAGCAGTGAGAAAAAGTCCATATATCAGATAGTTACAAGATTGACCTTAGTCCAACCCATTAAAGCATTCTGAACGCCGCCCATTTCAAAATTATCTAAAAGAGTTTCTCTTCCTAACCAAGATATATAATGACTGTCAAAGAGTTTATTGAATGGGTCGGGCTCAAGGGACCCCCATTTCTGACCCCCTTTTTTAACCCCCATCTTGGCATACCCAGGTAGAAGATGAATCAATGGCTAATTTTTCGGTGGGGATGATAACCTCACCATATAGATCACCCCAACAAAAAATCAGCCCATTTTGAAATTTCTAACTCCATCAAATGTGGTTTTAAGATACACGGTAAAAATCGACGGTCCATAATGCTTCAACTTCTAAACCAGTCTATGAATATCAGTGAATTTTTGTGAGGATGATCTCCTCACCATAGAGATCATCCTCACCAAAAATCAGCCATTGATTCATCTTCTATGTGGGTACGCCAAGATGGGTGTCAAAAAAGGGGGTCAGAAATGGGGGTCCCTTGAGCCCGACCCTGAATGAATATGCAACGTAGCTCTTGCTGAGCCGATAAGTGGCCCTCTAAATATGCAACGTGGCATATTTTTGGGCCCATTGACAACATGGATGTTTGGCCCGCCCTTTATTTGTTATACATGAAAAAAAATCAACTGGATTAATGATTTCTAGCCATGGATGTAGTATCTAAAACAATTCCTTGAATCACAGAGCTAGAATCACACCTTAGCAAGTGTTATATATCTGATGGCTAGGGATCACCAATCAGGATGATTTTTGGTTGGTATATCTAATAAGAAGTGTGGGTTAGGTGGCATTTTAGAGGACAAATCAATGACTTATCAATATTTTACCCATCAAAATTTTTACACCACCACTCGAGAAAATCTTTTATGTCCACTCCAATGTAATACAATACGTGGCAGTCTTCTGGGTCCTATAACTCATAAATGCTTAACCCACCCTTTGGTGGACTTAATGGACCTAACACCAAAAGTGTTACCGGTGATTTTTGGCCGTAGGATTTGAGCATGATTTTGAGCGAAGCATTTTTGTGGGGTCAGGCCCACTCATAATGGGCCAAAGAATCATGAGTCAGCGGACTCAAAAGAATGTTTCGCGTGGCATTTTGGGTTTGGACATCATACATTGATGTTCAGGCCTGTACATCTAACTTTTGGTCACTGCAAATCAAGAGAGCTGGTATTTTATGGATTGAAAATACTATTATTATTTTTTATACTTCTATTTATTTTATAATATTATTAATATTTTTTATTTTCTTAATTCATCACCCGTGCATTAGCACGGGCTATAATAACTAGTAAAAAACTAAAACTAAAATCTTAAAAAACACTCACTTGGGTACCTGGCAAAAAACACCTAGGTACGTGCCGAGCACTGTGTGGTAATCAACGGCTTCACTGACCGTCGGATGTCAGCAAAATTTATCTGATCCATTGGACCTAATGTCTAGAATCCTGATCGAGACCTGACATGATCGAATTAGATTGGAGGACCTTGGGCCTAGATTTGAGCCATGAGTAAAACTTCTATCACAGCGTTTCTGACGGATGCTTCTGTCACAATGCAAAACCACAGGCCACGTGGCACATTTTTAGTGGATGCTGACCATATGGATGTTTGGCCAGTCCCTCAGTGGACCTATAAACCAAAAATCAGCCTGATTAGTGATTTACAACCTTTGGATCTTTGCACCCAAATAACGCTCAATAATGCTCGAATTCTTACCGTTAAAATCAACCCATGAAAATAACTTCAATCGAATCGCTTAGAAATCGCAGAGTTCATTTATAGATCGGCAAAACCGCTGATCAGTGCCTCACAACCTATTTTAAAAATTAAAATTATAAAATTTATAAACAGGAATGTCAGGGACACGTGTCAAGGTGTAAAGTAGCTGTCAGCACTGCTCGGCCAAAAATAATATATTCTTGCTGCACACAGTTTGAACCTGTGCGTCATGTGGGATGGGAGAGATCCAAGGCCCTCATATCACATCCGTACTAAATAGAATAGTTAAAAAAGAGTAAAACTTTGATGACGGGCGCAATATGAGCCACGTGCCACACTCTTAGAGGACTCTGACGGTATGGATATTTGTCCAATCCATAGGTGGACCCAAAAACCAAAAATCAACTCGATTACTGATTTCTAGGCGTCGGATTGGAATTATTTTCATGGGTTGATTTTAACCGTGTGAACTTAAGCATCATTGACCATTATTTTTGAGGTACAAAGTACAAAGTACAAAGATCGACAGGTTTGAAATCACTAATCAAGCTGATTTTTGGTTTGTGGATCCACCTAGGGATTGGAAAAACACCCATAAGGTCAGAGTACTCTGAGGATGTGCATATTGCGCCCTGTCATCAAAGTTTTACGACAGGAATAAACTTAACGAAACCCATGATAAGTCAAATCAGTTTGGCCCCAGGTCAGTGATTTATGAAATTTAATAACTTCCGAAACTCGCCAGCTACAAACTCCGGTTAATTGAATTAAATTTATTAAAGTTTTTACTCTTCTTTTTTATTTTATTTTTTTTGGGAGTGCGAGCATCGCTGCAGTTATCTTAAGAATTAAAAAAAAAAATTCTTGTGAATTATCCTACGAAACATGGGTCGGGCTCCAGTTACAGGACACAATATGAGCCACGTGGTCCACTCTTAGAGGACGCCGGATCGTATGGAGGCTTGGCCAATCCCTAAGTGGACCTACAAACCAAAAATCAGCCTAATTAGAGATTTAGACTTTGGATTGGACTTATTTTCATGGGTTGATCTCAACTGTGGGAATTTGAGCAGTATTTTTGAATTTAATAAGTTTTAATCTTCTTTTAGTTTTTGGGAGTGCGAGCATCGCGGCAGTTCCTGAGCTTAAAAATAAAAAATTCTTGTGAATTATTCTGTGAAACTTTAGCTTCACCACATGACGGTCATGTCTGACAGTCCCTTTACATTGAAAACATATCAGAATCCCCAACCCAATAGATTGTCCGAATTGAGCTTCATCACTGCACTTCACCCAATGCCACGCTGCAATTCACTCACAGACCACGATATGAGCCACGTGGCCTCTTTTAGGGACAACTGACCATATACAAGTTTGGCCCATCCCTATATGTACTTGCATACCAAACTTCAACCTGATTACTAATTTCAATTAGTTGGATTAGTCTTTTCCATGGTTTATTTTTAACCCTGGATTTTGAGCATTATTTGGGGTACTCATTTCCAAAGGTTTGAAATTACTAATCAGACTGATATTTGGTATGTTACTCCAGCTAGGGATGAGCCAAACATCCATATGGTCGGTGGTCTCTAAGAGTGCACCATGCAGGGGTCGCAATTTGGCCCGTTGGGCCGGGCAAGGGCGGGCTGAATCAGAGTCAGGCCAGGCCAGGCTGCAAGGAAATTTTGAAGCTCGGGCCCATTTTGCGGCCCAATCCTATGTCGGGTCTTGGGCTGTTGTGGCCCGACAACAGGCTGTACTGATAGGCCAAGCCATGGGCTGGACTAACAAGCCGGGCCTCATTTTAAAAAAAGTTGAAAAAAACTGGAGGGGAAATTTTAAATTCATAATTTTGGAGGGAGGGGGCACTTTAAAACTCAAATATTAGGGGGGCAAGGCCTTAAAATTCAAAGTTTAGGGAGTGGGTGGTCTTAGTGGGCCAATTCACGAGCCGAGCCAGACTAGCCCACGAAATTCTTCATGGGTCGAGCCAGGCTGCCGGCCAATTGTCACCCCTAGTGACGTGGCTCATACTATGGTCCCTCATCAACCTGCGAAGGTGAACGTCTTGTGAAGCGCCCATGCGAGTGGGTGTGTCCCAACCCAGGTTTTGGATTTAAAGTATATACTAGGGGGCAGCGCATGCATTGCACGGTGGTGAACATCTTGCGAAGTCAGTGCAAGGGGGCATGCCCCAACCCAGTTTTTATCAAAATTTCTCACTCCACAAATTGTTAAAATTTCAAAAACACCTCTTGTTCGCTTGAATTTCCCCCGTCTCTACATCTATTACTATTATAAAAGCCGAAACTGGGGCCACACCCCTCACACGATACTCATCAACGTTGATGATAGACAACAGTGTGGGCCACGTGGCACACTCTTAGAGACTACAGACCATATGTATGTTTAGACCATCCCTAGGTAGAGACCTACGAACCAAATTTGTATAAATTTCTATTTCAGAGCTAAAACTTTGAGCTTCACCACATGGTAGTCATGTTTAACAGCCCCAGAATAATAAAATCATACCGAAATTTTATAAACAACCCCTTGACTAACCAAAATTTAAAAAAAAAAGCCCTGTCAAAATGGTAATCACGTGTGAACGTGCAGCCCACTAGTTGGTTTGGAAGTATAACTTTATAGAGAATGATCAGTTAATTATTACTTTATAGGGAAATTGAAAACAAGGAACCCATTTTGAGATGGGTTCTTTCTAGGGAAAGCATTGAAGTTAGAACTTACACAGTTGAAACACATAAGAAGGGGTAATAATAATCTCCGTAGTTTCAGTAAATCTGGATAATTAAATTTAGACCTTCAATCATCCACCTTGGCCGCTGCAGAGGCATAACTTACACTGCTGTCTCTCATGCTTTTGCATTGACTCGACTGTTCATACCGTAGGAAATTAATCTTTATCGTTGTCGAGCAGTTCCTCGACATCTGACAAAAAAAAAAAATTAGACCTCATCAAACAATGGACGCAGCTGACTAGATGGGATTGTTTTTATAAGCGAAAAAAAGAAGATAAAAAGATGGCATATTTACATGGATAAAAACACTTATGGGATGGCGTCCACAGATGGTGTTGTCGAACTCTGACAGGTACTGTTTGAATGCATCTGGGTCTCCCGTTTCTATTATATCCATGCCCATCCGGTCCAAGTTTTCAATGGACTTGTAGATGGCACCGAATTTCCGGTCATAGTGCATGTAGTTGAACCTGGCACAGAGATAAAACTCAAATCATTGTATGATCAGATATGAACACCTGATTGGGTTCTTTTCACTTGCAAGATTTCCTAGGTAAACCCCTCCAGAAGAGGACCCCACCTCCCGGGTATGTTCTGTGTATAATATGCCATTTATAGACAGTAACTGCTGCATAAAAACCATAGGTATTACCTTGAACAAGATACGGACAAGAGAGAGGTGTGTTTCGAAAACATATCTAATCCAGGAACAACATTTGGCCAGTATTCTGCTTACCAAATCCCAAAGGAAGATAGGAATTATAGGCTCCTAGAAAGTAAAAAATCGTATCCAGTTAAACACACTGACAGCTACTCCTAGTCTACAGCATAGGATGTTATTATTGTAAGCAGAATCCAAACTACAACGTCAGTTGAATTGAGATAAAGACTATAAACACAAAAACTTTCCTCAATTTTGGATTGCAAAAAAGAAAATTTAAACATAGATTACTGATGCACATCTATGTAGAAATAAAAATAAAAATGCCATACGGAAAGAACAAGAAAACATTAATGATATTAGAAGAGAAAAACCATACTTAGGGCTAAAGAACGAGAATTAGTTAGTGGCATACCGAGATCCCCAATGGCAGAAGTCTGAAGACACAGAAAAGAAATTCTTTGGGTCATCCACATATTTGGCTAGTAACCGTCCATACATGGCTTCATTTTCTGAATTAAGAGCTCCAACCAAAATGGGTACAATTTTAACTGGGTAGCTGTATTGGACAATCCTTAAATCAGTCTAGGTGAAAATAAAGTTCACAAAAGAAGCTTAATTTACAACAAAATTACCCATGAAATACTTTGGCAAGATATGGCAAATGCATTTCCATGCTATGTTCTGCTTCATCAACTCGAAGATCCATAAGTTCAAATTTTCCTGTTGCCTGTAGCTCCTCGTTGACTGGTATTCCCAGAAACAAACATGGACATGAGTGAGTTTTGATTCAATTTAATCAAGGGCCAGACAAATAACAAAAGAAATAAAAGATTACACTAAAATGTCATCCGAAATCATCAATGGGCAACAGAAAATAGAGAAAGAAATCTATTCAAATCTAAAATTAATTCAAACCATTTAAATAGACTGAAATAGGATGTGGTCTCTTTCAACTTAAACCTTCTCTTGCTGTGCGCAAGAGTACAGGTATCAAAGAATTTATTTTTGAAGTCGACTTGTATTGCATCCGTTCTGTCAGGTCATTAAGAAAAGCATGACGGGACATTTTAGTCCAAATCATTCATTTCGTAGAAAATTAAATATCATGTTCCTGCTGATTGTAAACATGTTCTGAGCTAAAGTACTCTCACATTGCTTTTTAATGATGGAGAAAGACAAATGAAGTGTGCCTTAAAAACATAAAAATAAAAACTCAGAGAAAATGTCTGGCTAACAAGAACCTCTTCTTTTTCCCATGACTACAAGAAGCACCCAGATACATATTCTAAAAGAGAAATGAAGCCAAAACAGCCCAGTTACATGCCAAATATATATAAATATGAGTTGGGATAAATCAACACCCAATTCTTACAACCGGTTTCTTCACCATGATAATTAATTGCCATTACCAAAAATCAATTGATTCCAACATTGCTAACCATACGAAAAGTTAACCTAAAATAGTGGTTTAGTTGGATGGTGTGGATTATTCAAATTCAAGTCAACTTTTTCATGACGTGAGCAAGTTCAATTGATTTTTTTGTGAGGATGGTCTCCAAAGTATTGATAACTCAACATATGTTGGATTGTCTGTAGATTTATCCTAACTATATATATGGGTCAGGTTATTTTAACACGCCTAAATCACACACCTTTGGAAGGGCCCACATGGAGATGAGTTAAGGGCTGATTTTTGGTGAGCAAAAATTAGCTCATTCCAACATTTCAAGCCATTGCAAATTGAAAAAATCAGGACCAACCCTTTCACAGCAAATTTTAAGTCCATATTTCATAGGATTAGAAGTATAGGGATGAACTGATTTGTTTGGAATATGATCTCCAATGTGAGATCACCCTCACCAAAAATCGCATGTGGGCTCCAGAAGGGCATGTCATTAGGTGTGTAAAAATAACAGGACCCTACATATATGTATGTATGTGTATTATGTTCACCAATATTGTGAAGGTTATGAAGCTCATGTGCACATTAAATTTTTTGGAAAAGACTACTGATATACCCTTCGGCTTTTATAGAGATAAAATTGCGATACCTTCCAAATCAATCGGCAGGTCTCCTAAAGGAGTTTTGTAAATATTGGCCCTTGAAAGAGCACATTTTGGAGTGTAGTAGTGGTGAGATGGACCAAGAAGGAACACCCGAGATCTGAAATTGAACATTTGCTCACATATTAGTGATAGAAAGAGCAATTACCTCTGTTCCCTTTGTGATATATATATATTGAAATAGCATAAGGCAACATATAACTACTTCAACCTAACCCTTAAACCACATAAATTCTAGCAACAATGAGGTTGTACACAGCCATGATTAGAAAAATATGGATGGGGACATTAAACTTACAAGATCCTCACCCTCTTACATCAAAAAATTCTGAAAAGTGAGTCATGCTTCTAGGGATGATTTTGTCGCAAAGAACAAGATTTTTTTAAAAAAGAAATTTTGTGCAAATAATGGGTTGTTCAACTTGCAGCATCTTTCCCTTCTTGTGACTATTTAGATAGGTTTGGTAGATATTCCAAGATTAAAGTTCATCTAAAGCAATTATCATTTTGAAAGTTTAAAGAAAAGCTGCATTGTTGAGTGCTGCCATAAAGGAAAGACGATGGCTGTTTCGCTGTTCCTCAGATTTCAGTTGGAGAATACAAGAGGACAACCCCTAGTAAATGAAAGAGACATTATCTAAGCCCTGAGAGAGACTAATATATGAACACTGATACAAAAGATTAGTGAAATTGCCTGTCCTATGCAGTCTGTTGACCAAAACACCAGCATCTTTCTGTTTATCAAATTGTGTATATTCCCGTCAAACTTCCGAAACAAACTTTTTCTCTCCAACTGTCCAGTGAAGTCGCCCTGCTTAAAGCTCTATGACCCAATGGACATGTATTCTCAATTTCTCATCAACTCCCTTGTAAGTGCAGCTACAAATAGACAGTACCAAGACTTAGCAAAAGTAGCCCCTCGACCCCACCACTGACCCCAACCACCTGCCTTCATATTTCATAATAACCAAATCCATCTTTCCCTCTTCTTCTCCTAACAGTCAGAGCATGACTTGGATCCCCATCATACACAAATTCCCTCCCTCTCCCCCATCCATTGGGCATGTATTCTCACCATAGCCGATTTACATGGGCTGCTTAGAAATAGACAATAATACCACTCAGAATAAAAGGACCCTTGCCTCCATGTAAGCAAGAACATTTTATTTTTTTTCTTTACTTTAGGTGCAATTTGATCATTTCAAAAGCTAAGCCCATTGTATGATTGACCCAGCTTATTTTGAAAACTAATTATTGGTATATCGCAAACTTTGACTAGAACCAACTTTATGAGTCATCAGTGGTTCAACCATCAAAAGGATACCTCAGCAAGGAATAAATGTTTCATGGATCATGGTATCGAGTTACTTTACATGCTACTGGAGAGAGACCAAGCAACAGAGATAAGATTTTCTCATTGAGGTGTTTGGTTTCTCACTTAAATCTTCCACTCTGCAAAATCATTTTCCTTTTTCTTCTTTTGTTCTTTCTTTTTTTTTTTTTCCTTTTTTCAAATCTTCTTCCATCTTGTTCTACACATTTTATTTCCATACTATACATCTTCCCTAAGCTTTTTCTGTGCATGCACCCAAATCGTCATTTCTCTCAAAAATCTTCTCAAATTTAGAAATCTTAATCACAAATCCTTCTTTATTTTGTTCCATCTATAATTCCTTTCTTTTTCCTGCTAAACTGAGCCAACTTTTCTTCTCTTCCTATCCTTTTGCTTCAAACGGTTTCTCCATGCTCAGAATCTGGATCTTCCTTTGCTCCTAAACTTCTTTCGTAAGCTTTCACAAAACAAATTTCTTCTCTGGAAATAAGATAATCCCAATTGCATATTTCCAAGGATCCTATGGCACCTTCATGGATTCACCCTCGCTCTCCTGAGTATCTTTGATCCATTGTGACAGAAGGTGAGATGACAGAAAGCAGCCAACATATGACCACTCATGATGAGATGATTGTAGCATGGATCAACTCAACTTTGTATCTGAAGGCACTGTGCAAGTACACAGCTGCCAACTGCACATGATTGGTGAATTTCTCTAGGCTTAAGCATTTACAATGAAAATAACAAAAAGTGCAATGTCTTGATTGCTTTTTTCTCGTCTTTTCACATCATAGTTTTAAGTATTGAACGATCATGAGTTGGATTGCCCAAGACCACATGATACAATACGGGGACTCACCCTAGTCGACATATTTCTTTTTAATTTTCACATTGGATCGTTCAATACAGTGCTGAAACCAAGTGAACTCCCCTGGACAATCAACCTCCGAACTCCCCCGGACTCACCCTAGTCGACAAATTTCTTCTTAATGCCCACTAACCCAGTCAAGTTCCAGAGCAGAAAATAGCTCATAGCGAAACAGTAGCATCAGATCCATGATGTGAAAGTAGAAGCTTCTGGTTGATATACTCCCACCCTCTCCAGACTCTCAAAGACTCGCATTTTCAACTAAAGGGAAGAATGATTCATGAATGATGTTCTACAAGAGGAAAAATTATGGATCAACATTATCTGAGATTCTGAACAAAGGATCAATATAATAGAAGATTTCCAAATGAAAAGAAAATGAAATTCAACTCACATGTTTGTTGGGTCTATGTTAGCAAATGCAAAGGCTGCACAACGACCTGAGTATGAATAACCAGCATGCCTGTAGTTATACCACCAAAATAGCAATGAAATATCTTAACCGAGTATTGTTTTGATGCTCTCCAGAAGTTTACAGGGAAGGTGATTCACATTAACTTACGGGGCAATGACACCTCTTACATCAGGAGATTTAGCCAGACCAGTTGCCCTTAGCCATCCATCAAGTTCTTCTCCCAGTTTGTTGGCTGACAAAGGAGTAAAGGAAGATAAGTATTGGGAGCACCACATTTCAAAAAAGTAACTTGAAAATATGAAGTGAAGACTGTGAAGGCAGAACAGGGTTTATTATATCTTTCTCCAAGCAATGGTTTCCCTTTAAGTGTCTTATTGATACATAAATAAAGAAATTCAAAACCAGTTCTACTGGAAGCTGTGTGTCATATTTTGAAGATCTTCCTCTATACATTTTACCAAGAGTACTTTGAACAAAATCTTGCATCAAGTTATTCTAGTCTAGAGTCACCTAACAAGAGAGGTTTCATGCATATGCTTATGGTTGGCCAATACCTATGACTACTTGAGAAATAATCCAAATGTTCTCATGAAAAATAAGGATATGTTTTAGATTTGCTGAAATACCAACCTATGTTACTATGCTACAGGTAGGGCTCCTAAGCATGGGTATGGGTCTAGGTGCTTAACTTGCTCAACCTCCAAACCTCAGGAGTAGGGGCATGGCTATGGAGTTGAATTTTGAATCTGATTGTAATACTATTTAATATCTCTCAAGTAAAACTTCTTAATATATTTTTGGTCTGGCTGAACTATATCTAACCAATCCCATACCCACCCAAGTCATGCCATGTCAACAATCAGTGGCGGAGCCAGGTGGTCAAGGGGTCGAGGTCGAATTCTTTTCAACCAGGAGGGTTTGGTATGGGACCATTCTATTACGATCGTCCACGCTACACCGAATCAATGCCCAATCAAGTGGATCCTATTTACTATTTATAGTAAATCTCGTTTTTACTATTTATAGTAAATCCCAAAATTGCTATTTATAGTAAATTCTGATTTTACTATTTTTAGTGGACCCCACGAAGATTTGTTTTAATTTAACTAGGATTTTCAATTAAGATTTTGTTTCCAATTAGGATTTTATTATTGATTGCAATAGTTGACTTGTATTAGAGTTTCTAATTTCAATTAGATTAGAATTAGAAAAGTTCAAGTAGGGAGTCTTATAAAAGGTGATGTACCCTTTGCTTTTAAAGAGATGAAAAATTATGAATAAAGAAACAGAAATCTCTTTGAGAAATCTCTCGTGGTATGAAGCCATCCTCTCTTGGTGCGAAGCCGAATGTATCTTTCTATCCTTATCTCTTTTCTCTTATTCTCTTCTCTTTCACAATCTCTATTTTCTTTTTAGTCAATTTCTTACCTAAGAAAACCCAAATCATACTAAAGCATTGTGAATAGTGCTGCGTGAATAGTGCCGCGTGAATAGTGTCACATGAATAGTAACATTCCCTCTTCATTCCTTCTCAAATCGCAGAACGGTACTCCCGTCCTGCGTCAATCATACTATGCATATTGAGCATAACATTCAATCTTTAGAAATCACTTTCTGGACCGAAGAAAAACCACTTTTCTCTGGAAGGAAACTTAAATTATGTTCCATAAACAATTGTCTTGTTTACACTACATCCTTTTATTTATAGGCAAACAATAAAATTTCTACAATTCTAATTAACTCATTGACTTAAAGAAAAAAATCCATAAACCTACAATTATTCATATTCTAACTTATTAAGATAAAATTAGATAATTGAAGAACGTTCTAGAAAAATACACAAGACTTCTAACCTAAAACCTTATGACTGAATAACTCTTTTTATTTTTAAATCTAAAGAAGATAAGCAAATCAAATAGTATTCCCTCTATGGACCTAAACTTTGTATGTATTTCGCCCATAACTCCCTCAATTCATGTATGAATTATAATCTTGGCCTCGGAAAGCTCATCGAATAATCTTTCTATAGGTACCAAAATTAAGGCCTTTGGACATTTTTCGACACAGAAATATGGCTGCAAATAATGTAACGAGATTGGAATGTGTCATGAAAGATAAGATTTGAACCCTAAACTCGAAAGGATAAACACGAAAATTTCTTTAACATTATGTTATCCTAAAGCTATAGATTACCAGTTTTATGTTTCTCTTTTCTCTAACTTCTTATCTCAAATTTCTATCAATATCTGCCATATACATACCTGTTATCTCCCAACAAATTTGCAATAGAGCTCCTTAAAAGACGCCAATAGTTTGTCCCACCATGCCAAAATTCCAACTTAATCAAGTTTTGTACATTTAGGAGTGTCCTTACATTCTGTTTCAGATAAATTAATAATAATAAAAAAAGATCATCACGGGTTTGCTTCAAGAGAAAACCTTGTCCTTCAAGAAATTTCTAGACACTACACTTACTTGCTTGATCTTAAAATAGTGAACTGCTTTACAAGCCCCTTATGAATAACTCAATTTCCTAATAGCAAGGAAAGAAGTCATAGAACTCTCATTAAGGATAAAAAGAAAGTTTAACAAGGCTGATGTTTTAGTGGACCTGTGTTTTCCAGATTGAAATCTCGTTTTATAACGTTCGATCTCGAGGAAGTCTCTTGTTTATTTCACTACTTGAACCGAGACAAACTTTTCATATACGTGAGGAAAAGTTAAGAAATTACTGAAGATCAAGAGAACAAAATTGTCTGAAATTGTTCAAAAAAAAATTTCCATCTCTACTTGAATCGAGACTGAGAAATATATAGGCAATACTTAGGAAAGACGTGGGAAATAAACACATCTCCCTTTCGACCCTTTTTTCGAAAACTATTTACGTAGCCTATCAAAAATATGTAAAAACCTTATTTTTATATTTGTTTTATTATTATTGTTAATTTTTTTTATAAGGATTATTATTATTTTTTTGAACCACTGCCCCTTGAAACAAGCATACATGTGTTCTTTCAATTATGAATTCCAACGTCACAGTTAACATCAGAATGGATTGACATAAAAGCAAACAAATGCATGCTATGTGACATAGAAACGAAGGACACATGTTTTCAACTCATACATGATCGTTGAAGATCACGTGGCATACTCTAGTGCACCATGTGTCATCCTTTTTTGATATTAAAATACTATTTTCAGGAAAGTCATCCACGACCATGTTAAAGTAGTATTTCGACACTTGAAACACCAATATCTTAAGCACATGCGTATGTTCTGTCATCTTCTAAGTACAAACCAACTCTTGTGATTTTCAAAGAGAACTTGTATGGTGGTTGGGCACTCCACAGAGGCTTGGTGTAGTGATGCATCCTAGACCATAAACATGACATATCAAATATCCTTTGGGAGTGTTGACCTTGGAGCCACCTCTTAGATGAGTCATAAACACATCAAATCCATGGTGGTGTTTAGAACCTAGAGTTTAAATCTTGATCGAATGACTAATATTTCATGATCTCATTTTATAACCATGCCCCATCTACTTCTACAAATTTGATCATTTTTTTGTTGTTAGAAAACTGTTATTCTGATACGTGTTGCTCATCCCCTAGATGGGTGTGAAACAACAGATTGACTTCCATGATGATTCTAGTTTTAGTATTTGGATTCTTTGTTTAACAATCTCATTTAAATGGAAACAGGAAAAACCATCTAAGAATTTAGATGCAGAGGTCTCCCGATGCATGACTCTCGTGGCCCTACATAGATCATTTTTTTGGCCTGCTGACCACACGGGTGTTAAGCCCACCCATTGGTGGATGTACAAACAAAAAAATCAGCTTGATTGGTGACTTTTAGCTGTTGGATTTTGTACTCAAAAAACATGCTTAAATTCAACACTTAGAATCAATGCTAATAAAGTGTTAAAATATATGACTACAGATAACCAATTAGTCTGATTGGTAATATGAACCAATCGGGGTGGGTTAAACATCCATGCAAACCAAATTCCAAAAGATTTTAAGAGTAATTTTTTTTACAAAGTCAAAAGTTAATAGGAACTCACCGCTATCCCAATCCCAAACTTCATCCTCCTTCTCTACTACATCAACGCTCGGCCCGTTTTTGATGGATTATAATTCATGAAATTTATAAAGATTTTAATGGCGATTTTCAGGCTTCTTATAGCAAAGAATCCAATCTACGGTGGACACGATTGTCGGGTGGAGATGGAGGATTGGATCTGTTCTAGCCGTGACATAGCACAGGCTCATAAACTTTAAAAGAGCATTCCTTTCACGGCGAAGGGTAACGAGAAGATGAAACTACGAATCTATTATCTGTACTATAGCTCGAGCCTTTGAGCCCAGCTGTCTCTTTCCTACATGGCACTCTCTACAATGAAAGTGCCACATCAACAAAACTTTTCCTTGACAACAAAACCAACTCTTACGTCTCTCCATATCCTCCCCCTCCGACTCTCCCTCTCCTTCCCAAACGTTGTCTCTCCATCTCTTCCCCCCCCCCCCCTCCCTACTAAACTCTAAAACATTTCTCCCATTAAAGAGTCATTCACCCATTCTGAATTTTTTTTGTGATTTATAACTTTTAGTGCAAATTTTGATATTAAAATCGATAATGAGATTGTTCGAATTTCATTAATAATACAGTTAAAAACTCATGAGATAGAAATGGTCAATCAATATCTATAAAAAAAATGACGGCCATGACAAGCGATTAGAGCAGAAAAAAAAATATAAAGTCGTAAGCCAAAAATCGATTATTTGACCCTTTAGGTCCGACTTTCTCTTTCCTACATGGTACTCTCTACAATAAGAGTGCCACACAGCACCATTCAAAGCGTCACATCATCTTTTCCCAATCGTTTTCTCTTCCAACCATTAAAATGTCTTCTCTTTTCCAAAACGTCTCTCATTTTTCTTAAAACGCATCTTCCCTTTCCCAAAACATCTCTCATTTTCTCAATAACATCTCTCTATTGCCCGATGGAGACGTTTTACGCTCAGAAACATCTCCTCGTCCCTATAACATCAGTCGATTTGTCATGACAAATCCAAATCTTGTAAATTCTCTATTAAGAATACAAAATTCATGGTTTCATCTTCTCGCTTCCATCTACCATGAAAGAAATTCTCTTTTAGTGTTTATGAGCTTGTGCTACGTTGCAGACAGAACAAATTCGATCCTCCATCTGATGTAGGCCAAAACCTCTCTCAACATCAAGAGAAGAATTGGTTTCCAAAAAATAGTTGGAAGGAGAAGGAAAATTCAAGAGAAAGATTGGAGACATCCCACACTCCTTGCTCCAATTCTCTAATTCAAATTCTATAATTTTCAAAAGGTGTGTTCTCCTCCATCCATAGCTACATATTTATAGGCCTCCACTTCCTTTGCCTCCAAGATAAACATTTAACACAAAATGCAACTCCCAAGTTTGACTAACAAATTCTAAGACCCAAGTTCCCACCTTATTAACCAAATACAACTAATTACACTTTCTCATGCCTATTAACTCCGCTTTCTTTTCCCAATATTATGGACCCCAATGTTGGGTCACTCTAAGATACCCATGACCCATTTCATCATGGATTTGAGATCCATCAACACCATCTAACAATGGGGTGGCTCTGCTTGCATCACCATCTCCACCCGACGATCGCGTCCACTGAAGATTGATGATTTTTAGCCATTGGATTGTGACTCAAAAAACAAACTTGAATTCAACGGCTAGAATCAATCCTAATAAAGTGTTAAAATCTATGACTACAGATTAGCAATCCAGCTTATATTTGGTGAGTACATCTGCCAAAGGGTGGGTTAAACATCTATGTGGACCAAATTAAGAGAGATTTTACGAGATTTTTTTACAGAGTCAATAGTTAATAGGAACTCACCGTATTCATCCTCTTCTACTACATTAATGCTTGGACCATTTTTTTATGTATTCCAGTCCATGAAATCTTCATAGATTTTCATTGCGATTTTTTGGGCTTCCTGCAGTAGAAAATCAAATCTTCGGTGGTGGACATATCATTTGGTGGAGATGGAGGATTAGATATGTTCTGGTAGCGACTTAGTGCAGCCTTAAAAACTCTAAAAGAAGATTTCTTTCATGGCAAAGGGTAGCGAAAAGATGAAACCACGAATTTAGTATTCCTAATAGAGAATTTGCAAGGACTTGGATCGATTGTGATTCCTCAACCAATGCTATAGGGAAAATGAGATGTTTCTGAGCTTGAAACATCTCTATTGGGCATAGAGAGATGTATAGGGAAAATGAGAGACGTTTTAGGAAAGGAAAGAGACATTTTGGGAAAAATAAGAGACATTTTGGGAAAGAGAAGACATTTTAACGGTTGGAAGAGAGAATGATTGGGAAGAGCCGATGTGGCGCTCTAACTGTTGTTGATATGATACTCTCATTGTAGAGAGTACCACATAGGAAAGAGAGTCGACCTAAGGGGTCGAATAATCAATTTTTGCCTTGCAACAGAAAAATACAAACCTAAAACAAATACAGCTCACTCTTTTTTCTGCTCTAATCGTTTTTCATGACCATCATTGTTTGTAGATATTGATTGACCGTCTCTATCATAAATTCATAACCGTATGATTATTAGAATTTTTAAACAATCTTATTATCGATTTTAATATCAAAATTTGCACTAAAAGTTATAAATCATAAAAAAAAGAAGCAGAATGGGTACTTTCCTTAGAATCTACTCTGTTTTCACATGAATTACCTAATAGAGGAAAACCAATTTAAAAAAAGGAACTCACCTCGATGGAGAGACGTTTTAGAGCAACGATAGAGAAAAACTTAGTGAGACGTTTTAAAGTAGAGATAGAGATATGTTGTAGAGTTTGTTATGCAATGGGAAAAAGAGAGAGAGGAGATGGAGAGACATAATGTTTGGGAGGGAGATGGAGAATCATAGCAGAGATGAACGTTGTAGTGTTTGTTATGTAATGGGAGAACGACTCTTTAATGGGAGACAGTTTAGAGTTTGGAAGGGAGAGGGAGAGTGGGAGGGGGAGGAGATGGAGATGGAGAGACGTACGTTTGGGAGGGAGAGGGAGAGGGAGAGTCGGAGTGGGTATTGAGAGACATTAAAATTGGTTTCGATGTCAAGGGAAAGGCTTGCTGATGTGGCACTTTCATTGCAGAGAGTGTGTCACATAGGAAAGAGAAGGTTGGGCCCAAAGGCTCAAGCTTTAAGTATATATAATAGATAGATTGGGTTTCTCGCATTGCTGTCATTACCCCAAGTCCATATGTTTTCTTCAGCACAATTCTTGCCAGATTTCAACGAGTCTAGATCAGTAAACGTGAAACGCCATCGTGCAAAACCGAACGTCTCCAAGCTCGCCAAGTGAGGGAGAAATTCGCCATTTTCCAAGTTTTGATACAACCAGTGAAACAAATTAAAGAACTAGCTCAAGCATAATCATTTGATTCAAGTAAACTTTATTTCTTCACCAAGAAAATTCTAGCTCTAACAACTTCAACTCCAAAAACCTCTACCATTAAGAGATCAAAATCTCATCCCTAAATATCTCTGAATTCACACAATTTTTTTTACTTTGTCAGATAAAATCAACCACATTAACAATTACAACGATGAAGAACAGCAACGGTTGAAGAACAAACACAAATACACTATTAAAAAATTTCAAAAAAAAGTACAATTAAAGATGAATTACAAGAACAGAGAAGATCTCGCCGATGGAGTGAATAAAAAAAAATTGGAAATTGGGACGGACTTACGGTTGTCAGTGTACCACGATCCTGCATGTGATGCTCTTCTCACTCTCTCCATTTAAAAACAAATCGTGTTATGGAGCTTAGAAGATCAGACGAAACCCTAATCTAACGTTGTAAACCCAAGACAACTCTTCCGCGTGAATCAGGATGACGGTGAACACGAATTAATTATAAGAGCACACTTGCAACGGTTTTCTAAGCTTTAGCATCTCGCAAAGAGCTCGCAGCCGAGTAGAACTTTGCTGACGGATGGACGTCACCAACGTTTATGACGGACTACCGTTTGAGCCACGTGGCACTCTTAGAGATCGATAACCGTATGGATATTTGGCCCAACCATAAATGGACCTGCAGTCCATTTCTAAGCGTGATTGGAGTCGTTTCCATGGATTGATTTTAACAGTGAAATTTTGAGCATTATTTGGGATACAAAGATCCAATGGTTTGAAATTACTAATCACGCTGAATTTTGGTATGTAGGTCCATCTAGGTATGGGCTAAACATCCATACGTTCCATGGTTTCTAAGAATTTGCCACGTTGATCATAATGTAGTCCGTCATCAACGTTCATGACGGACGTCCGTCAGCAAAAGTTCTACTCATCGCCGTACAAACTTTTTTTTTCCATTATTGTTTGCAGTGGATTGAATATACTCTCTATAGTGGATCTCAGGTCTATCATCCTCAACGGGTCATAACCCCTGCATTGTACATGATATCGATCATTTTATTACACTATGATATTGTGACACGTGTCTATCTGATATTCTAGTATGCCCACTCATTTAGGATGAACGACGGCAGATCTAATTCTCTGTGTGTTTTTTTATAGTTTAAACTTTCAAGTGCGTAATCTTCACGCTTTAGCTTTGCAAAGTAGGTGGTATAAACTATAGAGAGGTTGGATTCAGTGTGAACGGTAGTACGCAATGTCCATGCTTCTCCCTGTTGTGCTCATCTCATAATGACGAAAAAACTTTGATGCCCATCCAAAATGCCACGTGGCAAATTCTTTTGAGTTCACTGGCCCACCCCTTAGTTGGCCTACAGAGATGGCAAAATAGTGATTCACGTTGCTAACCCCAAATATTTGGGATAAGGTGTAGACGACGATGATGTAACGAGGATGATTTTTTAGCCGTTGGATTTTAGCATTGTTTTCTTGGTGATTACCATGTGATTCGAGCATTTTCATGGAGGTGATTTCCAGGCGTTGGACTCGAGCATTTTTTGTCTAGGTACTCAAATCGAAAAGCTAAAAATCACGAATCAGGCTTAGTTTCGTCGTGTTAGGTTCAGTGGATCCATAATATGCCACGTGGCATTTTGGAAGGGAGTAGGAGCAAAGTATGCTTTCATCAGTCCACCACATTGACTTTTTGTCCTGGAAATTGTGTCATCAGCACCGACGGATGTACCAGATGTTCCTTGATCTAACCTTTTAAGAATAAGTTTTGGCCTGTGTTGGCGTTTTTAGCGCTGGTAGAAGAAATGTAGCTTCAAAATCTGAATATAACTGAACCAGTCATCCAAACTGTTAAGTGGTTGGGCTGGGTCAATCCGATTTAACCATCAGACTCAACCCGGTGAACCGTTACATAGTAGAGCTATGACGATAAGACAAATTTTATTTTTATTTAAATAATAAATTCCAAGTCCATGTTCACTAGAAATTTTCGGTGCCGGTCCATTGGTTGAACCAGGCAGTTCTGTCCGGTTTTTAAAACATTTTGGTGTACAAACCATATCTCTACAATCAGTCGAAAGGCTCGTGTTTTTCAGACGGGCCGAGACGTTCTAAGTTTTAAGGATTGCGTCGAGAATATTTCAATGAATACAGTTATAAAAAAATCAAAGGAAGAAGACTTCTGTTTCAAATATAGCAAAGGAAAGCTATGCAAAGAGAAGGAAATTGAGACTGTTTTCTGCTATAAAACTCACAAAAGTTACAAATGAGCTCGCTCACAGTATACTAACAAATTACAAATCTGAGAGATAAACAAGCCATATACCATTACAGGTATTATTTTAAGAATAAATTACAAATCCAATCTTCTACGTACTAAATAAAACTCTGAACAATTTAATAACTGACGCGTGCGTGGTACATGCAAAAACCAACAAGATGAAATCCCTGCTTCTTCATATGTCCAAGTGAGAAGTGATTCCTGCCCCCCAGGTGAAGAATAACTGATATAACCGGCTCCTCGGCTTAAAAACACAAAAACTCCATTCCAAAACCAGCACTCTGTATTTTTTGTTCCTAAGAGCACACAACAGAAGCTGGAGATACCAGCCCAGGCCCCCATGTAGCAAAGAAATCTGCAGATAGATAGCAAAAGAAAATGTATTGAAACAATCCATTAAGAAATGAATGAATGTACTTTCAAGTACCAAAGCAGTAATGCTAGTGGTTTAACACTCAAACTCTCATTTTCTCATTGATCAGGCTCAGCTGACACATATTTTCACACACAAAAATCGTCGGGGGCCAATATATAAATTAGAAGTTTTTGAATGGGATGATTTTTGGTGAGGATGGTCTATGGTGAGATCACCCTCACAAAAATTCAAATCATTCTGATATTCGTAGCATGGTTTACAAGTTGAAGAATTATGGACCATCTATTTCTTACCGTCAATCCACATTTGATGGTGTTAGAAATTTCAGAATGGGCTGATTTTTTGTAGGGGTGATCTATATGGGGAGGAGATCATACTCACCAAAAATCAGCCATTTAAATATCTTCCATGTGGGTACACCAAAATTGTGTGTGAAAATATGTGTCCGCTGAGCCTGACCCTTTAAATGGAGTGCAACTGCTATAAACAAGGTTTCAACAACAACCTTTATAATCATTGATAGCGGCATTATAATGGTTAAACCCCACTACACAATATATGAAAGAGCATACAAAATATAACGACCATTGTTAACCATGTACCTATTATAACAGCCATTATTTTTTTTTAGGACTGTCATAACATATCTAGTATTATTTTAATATTAAAAAATTATTTTTTAAGATATATGAATAAAGTCTATTCTATATTAGATTTAATAATAAATATTGTAAAATATCATAAAAAGTCAGTAACCACAGTTATAACAGTGAATAAGAGGCAAGACACCATTATAATTTTTATTTCAAAACCTAGGTTATAAGGACCATGACCAAAGATCTCAGAGGGAGCTTCTTTTGATGATGGTGAAGAAAGATTTGAACTCCAAGGGACATGAAATATTCCTTTTCGAGACATCTTGCAAAACAGGCAACATGCCAGCTATCAGTTTTTTAGTCCCATACAAGCAATAGGATGATAATTCCTATTTCGATAAGTAAACATTAACTGCTATTCCATGAGATGGTGCCACTAATCCTGCTTACTCGCCACCATAGTAGGGTTTAGGATGTCTATAAAAGCAAAAGAAGAGAACATCAGAAAGAAAAAAAAAAAGACGAATAAAGCGCCATTGGTGGCACCCTCTCTCCCAAAGCCCATGTGAGAAGAAAGCACTCCAGATTCCACAAACTCCCATATGAAGACCTACTCCTATAGAAAGAATTACAAGGAAACGATATGCCAAGATAAGATATTGGTGTCCTCACATTTTCCTTGATTGCTTTACTTGCCATTCAAAACCCTGAATAGGCTTAGGTCTCAAAAGTGAGCAAGATGACAATATAAAGATTGGGCACCAATAAAAATGAAAATGAGGGTGACGAGGCTGATGAGATTACTCAGGAGTATAGGAATGATGAGGACCCAAAATTTCATCTTGAGAAGGAGGCAATAACCATGAAAATAGAATCAGACTTAAACCTACTTCTAACTCACCACGACAATTAGGACTGCTTCATGGACTCTTTTGTTGCCATGTATGTACTTTCACATAAGGCACATTTGTGCAGTCTCTAACAATGTTGTTTAAATCTTGTGATTCCCACAGTAATTATTTTACTGCATTAATTACATTCTAGTGTATTTCCCTGTATACGTCTACAATGATTGTAGAATATTTCTTCTTCTACCTCCTTCCATTCTGTTTTAAAGATGGTAATTTTAAAAAATAATAGATACACCATTTATAATATTTTTAATCAAATTTCATTGCATTTGTACAAATTATAGTTGGACCCAACCTTTTTACATACATGTGACTCATGAAATAGTGGGCCCCACGTTGTGAATGTAGTCACTTTTGTGTTGTGTTTAGTAAGGGCAACCCCTTTTTACACCTTTTGAAGGTAACGACATACTTTTGTTCCATTATTTTGATTAGGTTCATTACTTTTGTTCCATTATGATTTATGGGCCCATTGATTATGTGAAGTCAATGGAATGAGTGGTAGGGATTTGGTAAAATAACTTAGAGCCTGTTTGCTACGTGAGAAAAAGAGTTCCAAAGGATAATATTTAGCCAGACGAATATTATCTTGGCTAAATATTTGAGCATATC
Source organism: Euptelea pleiosperma (assembly GCA_035048495.1). Lineage (NCBI taxonomy): Eukaryota > Viridiplantae > Streptophyta > Magnoliopsida > Ranunculales > Eupteleaceae > Euptelea > Euptelea pleiosperma. Next base: position 27,761,142 of record CM068548.1, on the reverse strand, counting down.
AATATTTAACAACGTTTGGTATGTGTATCAGCTAGCTTACTTCATTTTCTTTCAATTTGAGTGGGTCACACATATCAAAGTAAGTCAAAAATGGGTTAGGCGAGTGTGGGAACCACATATTATGTCAAAGGAGAAAAGAAACTCATTTTTATCTTTTTTATTTATTAAAAACCCATTTTTATTGAAAATAGTGATTTTCCCACGAGAAAATAAAATTTTCCCACCAAGGCTTAATTAGCATGAAAATATTTACACGGGGGGTGGGGGTGATCAAATGTTTTCCCGCCGCGGCGGGCAAATTTGTGGGCCCAGCTAAATATTTGCTGGGGCAAGTGGCTGCCAAACGCGCCCGGCGAATAATAGCGTGCGCAAATATTTTATTTTCTTGCCGCGGTGCGTTACCAAACAAGCCCTTAATAGAATTTTTTCTCATAAAGGAAAGGTAAAACAAGAAAGAAGTAAAAGACAATCTATCCTTTGAACAAGGGATAGTTTTTAGGTTTTCAAGTACCATTTTAGGTGGGACAAAAATAAGAAAGTGCAGCAAAAATAAGGATATATATATATATATATATATATAGTTTTAGGGCAACATGAGGTTTCACCTTTATTTTAATACTAATAAAACGACAATATAGTAGCAGGATTGTGTGCTCTGTGTGTGAAAAAGGGAGGCACTCGAGAAGAAAAGAAAATCATATCTAACAGCTGAAGAGAAAAACTTGAGTCGAAGTATTATGTGTATTTAGACAGTAAGGTTATTTATAAATGATTTTCAGCAATTCTATTCTCCAAAATGGATGTTATGCAAAGAGCTTTATAATATGTATGACATAACGGTATGAGGACATTTCTATTGTCCTCTATGTTGAATGGATTCTTATAAATGGGGGAAGTAGCCATGTCAAACATATGTTACACTCCGGCACGATACAGATTCTGTTGTGACACTTCCAAATTCTATTTTATTCTTTCTTTTCTTACTTGCAAGATACTAAATAACATTTGACATAGGTTACGAGTTCAGCCTTTTACAATTGAAGTTTTCTATGCAACGAATATAACATTACATATATGTATTCTCATTTTTATAACCATATGACATAAATTATAAGATATCCTATCAAATTGTCCACTATTATCCTCATTATTAAATAAAAAAATAATTATTTTGTTTCGCATTATTTAAAGTATACTACCGAGTCCACAAATCCTATTTTTTCAAGCTTCGCCAAATTGGACACTTGCACCCGTGTCGGACTCTAACACCTGCACCCGTGTCGTGTTGTACTCACGTATCAGACACACACAGCCACGCTTTTGCAAACAAAACAGGGTTGGTATCTTCCATCCTCCGTACGCTACTTTATTAAGTTGTTAAACACAACTATAATTGTTTGATAGTCTTCCCTCTATAGATCAGTGAATGTTGATTAAGTTATTTGATAAATCTATGGTATATGGAGATGTTTTCTTTTACTTTTCATATAATCCTTTTCTTATTTTTAACTTATAAAGAATCATGATTCAAATATAAATAATATGTTATATTATAGTACATTGTCTGGATGTGTCCTTGTTTCAGGGCTTCTTGAAATGCCGTATTAGACACCTCGCATCGGTTTTGGACACCAACACACGTGTCCATGTCACTGTTACCCATATTAAACACAATTCAGTTTAATGTATTTTAGTGTATGTTCAATTTTCCCTTTCCAGCACTGCTTTAATATGTCATTTTTTGGGTCACCGATGTGCACTATGATATTTAATACCACACACCTATTGGAACTACTCCTGAGTTTTCTCCGATACGATAACTTTTTATTTTATTTTTTTCTTAGTCTTGCCAGTCATCCATATCAACATCATCATCTCAGTTATACCGATCCCATGCAAGGTTTGAGAAGGCCTTTATCCATCAAATGTAGAAAGATACAACAAGCAGAAAAGCAAGGTGTGAGGAGACATTATAAACCTTTTATCATTATGGATGCATGTGCCCCATCTTGGAATACGAAACATAAAAGAAGAGCAGAAGAATCCCAAAGGGCTTCAAACACTTAGTGGAAACTTAGAGAAGATAATACCAAATTATACAAAATATTAAATAGAGTACAGCCTAGTAAAAGCTCAACATTGAACCAAACCAAGTTGGATAAGTACACATGAACTGAGTAAAGAACATGTAACTTATGAAGGCTAGATACAGGCATGAGGTGTCTGGCATGAAGACAGTGGAAACCAATGTGTCTAATAATTATATCGTAATGGTAAGGAGATAAAATTGCTACATAAAAATTAGTTGATATGAGTATATTAACATGGTAACTTCTTAACTTTAACCACTATTTTCTTTTTGATAAGTGAAGTTTTATTGATAACCAAAAAGCAAAGCGAACAAACACCAAGGCTAAAGGAGGTCGTGATGACCTACAGAGAGCCGAGGGAAACAAAAAAACCCAAAAAACCACCGCTCAAAAGAACCCACTAACATCAATACCTAGAGCAAAGAAGGTCCATACGGAAAACAAGGTCTTCAAAGAATAAACCCCGACATTCCTCAAACGCCTTAGACCACATAAACAACATCCCCTTGATGATGAGGATGATCAACGCCGTATCTGTTGTCAGGGACCTACTTGTAATATCTTATATTCTACAGGGGGCCCTTGTAATATTGTAAAACTTCACTTAATATATATATTGGGTGAAATCGTGTAGGCTATTCTAAGCTCTACACGATTTCTCCTCTCCTCTCTTCCATCTCTAACCCTAATCTCCTATTCTGGTTACGATCCAAGATTACAACAGTATCTTCACTCTTGCCATCAAAGACTCTCCGGTTCCTCTCCTTCCAGAGGCCCCAAACAATAGCAAAGGGCAGCATTCGCCAAAGAATGCATCCTCTAGAGGAAAAAGCCTTAGAATGCCAGCTAAGAATGAGGGCCATGAGGGATTCCGTCATCACCCAACTCATCCAGAACTCCGAAAACTATATAAACAATGCAAGAAAATGAATCCAACAACTTTTGGTCTCAACAACTATTTCCTCTGACGGTGCATTCCCTACACAGGTGTTCAACAGTAGTCATGTATGCACTTTTATTTTCATGCTGCTTTCACACTTCACAGGTGTCAATGACTTGAACGCGTTAACTTTAATCACTAGCACATATCTTTCTCTTATACATTTCTTGCAAGACTGCCGTTGGTATCAGTCAACGACTCAAAGCTCAATCATGGTTGCAGGGATATTTTACTTAAGGTTCTGTTTTGGGACTTCAGAACCTCCAAAACAGGCTATCACTACCATGACCGTGTGATTGACATTTAACTATTGTTTGCACTTTACATTGGTTATCATCTCTAACTTTTTATTAATTTTGATTATAATTATGGTTAGAAACTTATTTTGTATTTATATAGTTGTTAAATAATGTTCCCCTCAGTATTATTTTAAAAACAAATATTTTAATTATTTTATATGATGTGAAATAGACGCTTCCTTGCTACTCTCCCCACCTTATACTTTTAGAGTTTACCATTTCCCTGCTCTTGCCCCCAAAATCCCACTCTGGCATTGTGAAACTAATAGCACACTATTAAGCTATATGTTTACTGCAACACTTGGCTCTGACAGGAAACATCAGGCAGAAGCAAAGTAGGAATTACAGATCATAAAACACCATATTCTATTGAAATTGATGAGGAACACAAGCAGGTAAGTACAATGAAGAAAGTAAGAAACTGCCTAGGCAAAAGTTTTAACTATCTAAATTGCTAGTAATTTGAGGTTCATAGTTTTATATTATAGAAGCAGCCAAAGAAGAAAGGTCTACCTAAAATCAACACAGGAAGCAAATTAGATATTCTCTATTCAAAAGAACCAACTTATGGGCATAGGAATTACCAATCTCAGTCTGTAACAGGTACTGCTTCTGGAATGGAGCAGTTAAAGTGAGTCTTTCTCTGCTCCAAAGAATGCCGAGTCAAACTTTCATCTTGCTAAATCAATGACATATAACTCATACATGCTCCAAGATATAATGCAGTTTTGGAACCTGACGTCGAAATAATGGTTCCAACCGGAAAGATGGAATGCCACTCTGCCACCTTTTAGCATCATACATCTCATTCCATGCCTGTACTATCTCATCGATTTTGAACCCTAACCCTGAAAATATTACAAAATGGTCAACAGATTTCAAACCTTTGTAAATAAAGAAGCACAATTCAGATCTGCAACAAATTGTGTCAATGGGTCTTGATAATTTACCTTCAACCGCAGTTTGATTGGCACAATGGTTCTTTACCATAACAGCTATGTCTGTTGGAGAAGCTCCAGCAAGTTCGAATTTTTCAACTGCAACCTCCAGACATTCTTCCCAGACTGGCAACCCTAACTTGAATTCCACAACAGATCGCTCATAGAGAATGGTACCCCACAAGAGGTTGATCTGAGACCTCATGTTTGCAGTCTGATCTGCAGCTTCATCTGCTGTTATATCTTTAAAGAGCCCATCCAACCCCATTTTCTGCAACTGGGTTTTAACCTTATCTGGTTTGGAGAGTTTGTTCAGATGCTGCTCTTCTATCTCCTCCCACATTTGTGTGCCCTTTTCCATGTTATCCTCAGCATTGTTGAAAAGCTGAAGAACCTCTGAAGAAGGCCAAGTCTCCAAATCAATGTTGCTTCCGATTGCATAATACCATGAAAGTTTTGCTTGCTCAAACTGCTGCTGCCCCAATGCAAGGAGGGCTTCATAGAAGTCTGGTTTGATTTTTAGAGCTTCTTCATATCTCTTTCCCGCTTTCACGTATTCTTTTTGTGCCCACTCATATGCATTTTTAACTTGTGCCAGTATGGATTCTCTTGAAGCATCTTCTCCGAAGAACACCCTCTTCCTTGCCCTGGACAGATGAACATTTCCCCAATTGAACAACGCCAGAGCCGCCATCTCTTGGAACTTCTCTGCTGCAATCTCGAAAAGGTCTTGGGCTTCTTCACTTGTAACAATGTCCTCCATAGCTTCCGAGTAAAGCTTCATCCCAAGCTCATGAAGGTCCAAATATGCATCAGAATTGAACCCAACATGGTTCTTGAACAGCTGAGCAAATTGGACGATCCAATCATCAATATAAGATGACTCCTTTTCCATTTCCCCACCTTTCCCTGCATTCCCATTCTCGGAAACATTATTTTGGTTTATCTCAAGCTTTTGCACTTCCTCCCCATTCTTTACCCCTTCAAATAATGGCTTTTGCCTGGTATTAACTTCTACAATGTACAACCTGACAGAACCCTGAGCCGATGCCTCGGCCCATCTCAGCTCTTCGGTAGAAGTGATTGTTACCAAGTCATCTTCTTGATCCCTGTATTTGATAAGAACAACCTCTGAGCTCGGAAACCGATTTTGAACAATCTCCCTCAGCTGCTGAATGCTACAATCAACTGGTAACTGGGCCCACCTTATATCCTCCCCAAACACCAATTTCACAGTCCTTGTGGGTTCTTCTTCCTTTTCAGTACTAACATTCTCCTCCACAACCGCCTTATCCTCAGCTTTCTTCTCCTCGGCAGCTCTTTTGCTCTTCTTCCTTCTTGTTTTCTCTTTCACTACTTTGCATGGAGGCGGTGCACATGGAGGTTCATTGTACTCTGGAGCCAAAACAAACCCATTGTCATCCACTTTTGTACCCTTCTGCTCAATGGCCTTTTTCACCCTTTCTTCAATCTCCAAGGCCGTGAGATTATTCGGCTCAGTGTTCAGAACCAAACCAACATCTCTCAAAGCCAAATCCAATCTATTTAGAGCTTCGTAACACCTCGCCCTCTTCAAGAGGGCTTTACTGTACTTGGGAGAGACTTCCAGTGCCAAATTGCACTCATTAATTGCCCTGGGGTACTCACCAACACCCATTTGCATATAGCAAGCAGCCATGTTACTCCGGAGGTAAGCTACGTCTATGTAGTTTTTTGGAAGCAACCGGATGGCTTTCTCATACTTCAACATAGCTCCTTCATGATCCCGCTTCTGAAATAGTTTGTTCCCCTCCTCTTTCAATTCCTGAGACATTGCAATGAAGACAGCCATGTCCTTATCGAATGCTTTTGGACCTGGCTCTCCAGATTTACTCTTCACATACGCCTCACTGGATTTCCCTCCCACAGTTTTCTTCTTGTTTCCACTAGGCTTACCCATTGCAAATTCGATAACCAGAAGAGCAGAAACCCCAGAACCAAATTCCACCAAAAAAAAAAAAAACTACTACTTCCAACAAAAACCCTCACAATTCAAACCAATTCCACACAAAACACAATCAAACAAAGAAGGTCGGTCTCTCTTCGGTCGAGACCGAGCTTCTCATAAATCCCCCCGCCTCTCCCCTCCCCCCTAAATTGTTGGAATTCAAAACCCTGATCCCCTCTGAAACAAATATGTTTCCCTCGCAATTAACTGTAAAAACCACCTAAAATTCACGAAGAATAAATTAAAAAAACTTGCTCTTTTCTCTCCAAATCAAGAACCCTAATTCAGCTATAAAAACCTAGTTTGACAATAAAAAAATCAGCTTTTTTTCCCACAACAATCACAAAACCTGATCAGGAAACTTATCTGCAAGACGAATTCTCGTCAATGAAGTAAGATTTCTGCAAAATCCAAGCGAGATTCCTCTCCAAGAACGCTTTTTATCATCAACGGCGTATTCGGTTGTTGCAGCGATGGAATGAAAAACCAAAGATTTTTCTTCTTTGTAAGGGTTTCCTCAGCTTAACGTAAACGCCACAAAAACTCAAAAAAACTGCCTAAAAATCCATTCCGTTTTGTTCGTTTCTTTTTGAACTTTTAATTCAATGCAGTAATATTGGGTTGGTCCCTCATTTCCGTGAACTCCAAGTTTCTTGGGGACCTTCGAAAGAGAAAGTAAAGCATTTCAGATTATTCTTTCTCTCTTTACCTTCTGTAACCCTCAACTTTTAGTAAATGGACCATACAGTCCTTTATTTTAATGGTCCGTTTAACGACCGTTTGACCGTTATAATTACAAATCACATCAGTCAAGTCTGAGTGTCGGAATATTAAATTAGTAAAAAAAAATTCGGTAAAAAACAAAATGGGTCGGGTTCAGGGCACCCCATTTTTGACCCCTATTTTTTACACCCATTTTGGCGTACCATCGTGGAAGATGAATCAATGGCTGATTTTTAGTGAGGATGATCTCTATAGTGAGGAGATTATCCTCACAAAATTTCATATCATTCCGATATTCGTAGACTGGTTTAGAAGCTGAGGAATTATGGACCGTCAATTTTTACTGTGTAACTTGAAAACCACATTTGATGGGGTTAGAAATTTGTTGGAGTCATCCTCACCAAAAACTCAACTATTTTTATTCATCTTCTACGTGGGTACGCCAGGGTATGCCAAAATGGGTGTCAAAAATAGGGGTCCCCCAAGCCCGACCCAAACAAAATAATGAGGTTATTTGTAACGGCCATTGTTTCTGTTATGTCGGCCGTTTTCTAAATCACGAAATTAAGTAAAAACGTGCCCGTCCAGTTTTGGTCTCGAACGTCTTTGGTCACTTAGGAATGGGTCAAACATCCATACGGTCAGTACTCGGTAGTCTCTAAGATTGTAACATGAACGTTCGTGAGATGTTCCTGATTAAAGACGTTGGTGACCGGACTTGCTTGCACATGGTTGACTGTTTGATGATGTGTAACATTTCGGTCACAGCCCACAATATGAGCCACGTGGCACATTATTAGAGGTCACTGACCGTATGGATGTTTGGCCAGTCCCACGGTGGACCTGAAAACCAAAAAATAAGCCTGATTACTGATTTACAACCTTTGGATCTTTGCACCCAAATAACGCTCAATAATGCTCAAATTCCTGCGGTTAAAATCAACTTATGAAAATAACTTCAGTCCAACGCTTAAAAATCACTGATCTGGTTTACTTTTAGTTTGTAGGTCCAACTAGTGATTGGTCAAACATCCATACGGTCACGCCCAATAATAATGTGCCACATGGCTCGTATTGTGCGCTATGACAGAAGTTTTACTGGTTGATGACATGAGTTTTACTCGTTGATGACGTGAGCACAGAAGTTTTTTGCATGGTTTTAAAAACGGCCGTTTAAACGGTAACGCCCCAAGCCTGTTTCCGTTTAAACCGTTTAAACCCGTTTTATCGGTTTTGAAAAAAACGTCTGTTTTTTTGTTTTAATGGCCGTTAAAATCGTTTAAACAGCCGTTTAATTTCAAAAAAGTTTGTAAAAAAATGGCCGTTAAAACAGTTTAATTTCCATTAAAATCCGTTAAATTCTATTTTTTTTAAATTTTCAAATTTCAAAATTTGAATTTCAGCGCCACTCTTTCCGTTTTTTTCCGTTTAATTCCGTTTTTTTTCACTTTTTTTCATTTTTGCCCCTGACCGTTTCAATCCGTTTTAACGGTAACGCCCCCAGTCCGTTTAACCGTTAAAACGGCCTCCTTTAAACCTTGGTTTTTTGTACAACTTACTCTTTTGCTAAATTAGACTGAGATTGTTCCATCAGTGGGCCATGGACGAGAAATCGGACATTTAACAACCAATCAAAAAGAGATGGCTCATCGATAGGAGATCAAGAAAACTTTAGAAAAAAAAAGGTGATTGATCGGACGGCTAGTAGACGGCTAAATTCAAGTTTCAAGAAATTGATGATCAAATGTATACTGTAAGCAAATATCAGGAAAGACTTGGGAAAATATTTGTAGTCAGACAGCTATGATCATACCCTCAGATCTATTTCTGATATAGAATTCTAATTTGTAGGACCCATTGGATTTAACAATCCCTTTCCTATGGAGTAAACCTTCAATAACACCTGCAGTCAGCGACGGCACTGACTGCAACCATATGAGCCACGTGGCACATTCTTAGGAAGACACTGGCCGTATGGATGTTTGGCCAATCACTAGGTGGACCTACAAGCCAAAAATAAACCTGAACAGTGATCTTAGTTTCATGGGTTGATTTTAACCGTAGGAATTTCAGCATTATTGAGCATTATTATTTGGCCGGGTACAAAGATCCGAAGGTTTTAAATCATTGATCAGGCTGATTTTTGGTTTGTAGGTCCACCAAGTGTCCTCTTAAGAATGAGCCACGTGGCCCATATTAGCTGCAGTCAGCAGCGTCTCTGACTGCAGGTGTCATCGAAAGTTTACTCCTTTCTTGTGTTGGTTATGGACTTGTGTGACAGAATATATTCGTTGGCGTTGTTGGTTGGGCTTCTAGTTGGTAGCTTTTGCATATTTTATCCGGGCCGGTATAAGTTAGGCATGCACGTTAGGTTTAGCTATTTTTTATAGGATCCGAAAGCAAAAGAGATGGTTTTTTTTTTTAATTGAGAGATACATCGCACAGGTTAACATGCTACTGCCGGCCAAATATTAACCTGCAGACGGCAAGAATTAACGGGCCATCAAGCATAGGGCCGGGGTGGTGGATTTTAGGAGAAAAAAAATTTGATTTTGGTATTTTTTTTATCGGGCCGTGGAACAATTTTAGAGATCATTGACCGTAAGAATGTTTGAACTATCCCTAGGTGGACTTGCTTACCAAAAATCAGCCTGATCGGTGGTTTCTAACCGTTTGGTTTGAACCCTTTTCATTGGTTATTTTCAACTGTGGGATTCAAGCATTATTTTGGACACTCGGATCTAATGCCTAAAAACCACTAATCCGGCTCATTTTGGGAATAGATCCAGGTCCAGAGTATACGGGTGGCATTTTTAGGTGTGCCCCTGGCCCCTGGCCCCACGTCCGGATCAAAAAATTGCCAGGATCAAAATTTTGATAGAGTCAACCGTCAGAACAGCCAGCTCAGGATCTGGCTGGCGTTTTCCGTTTTTTATTTCACGATTGTAAATGACTTTTGTTACTCGTAATCAAGGTTTTAAGGGAAGCGTAAGAATATTCTAAGGGCGAACAAGGTTGCCCCCATGATTTTAAAAACCGTCAGCTATATATAACAAAAATAATAATGGTGGTTATAATGGTAACGTACACCCCTATTCCATTACGTTAATTATTTCCAAAATAACGCTCAAACAAGAAAAAAGGGGCTTAGCTATATAATTGAAATATCGGTTGTTATTTTGAAAAAATTACTATATTTTTACCATAATCAAGGGTATTTTGAAAAGAATAATAATATAAGGCACAGATTCACGGGACAAGCCTTGTCGGGTCTGAATTCCAAGAATTCAAACCAACTTACCATATTCTAGAGATTTCTTTCTTCTACAAAATTCTAGATTTTTCTTCAACCAACTTTGCATTTTCTTCGCAATGATCTAGATTCTTCTAACCCTTCAATTGATCAAGACTCTTATAGAAGAGTCATCATTGACTCTTAGCACTCCCCCTCAATGATGACTTATCTCAATTTCCGATCTTCTGATCATGCCTAGTTTTTCTCGGTGCCTTGAGAATGTCTCCAAGTCGTGTCCCTTGGTAAAGATGTTTGCAAGTTGATCTTCTGTCTTAATTGATAGAAAGTTAATATCTTCTTGTAGAACTTTTTCTCGAATGTAGTGGTAGTGTACCTCGATATGTTTTGTCCTGGCGTGAAACACTGGATTCTCAGCCAAGCGTATAGCTGACTAGTTGTTGCAGTTCAATGGTACTGTATAATCAATTTGCTGGTGTAGATCCTTCATTAGCTGTAGTAGCCATGTACTCTCCTAAGCTGCCATTGTCGCTGCTCTGTACTCTGCTTCTGTGGTTGACAATGATAACGTTGGTTATCTCTTGCTACACCAAGAGATAGCTCCTAAATCAAGACTAAACATGTACCCTGTAGTCAATCTTCGTGTGTCATGATCACTAGTATAGTCAGCGTCACAATAGCCAGTTACCTTACATTTCACATTTATTGTATAAGAGACCAATATCAACTATTCCTTTCACATACCTCAGAATTCTTCGAACTGCTTCAAGATGAGGCTTCTTTGGCTTCTGCATGTATTGGCTTACTACACCAACTGCATACGCTATGTCAGGTCGTGCAAGTGTTAAGTATATTAAACTACCCACAAGCTGGCGATACATAGTTGAATCATCCAAAATTTTGCCTTCTTCTACGCATATCTTTGCGTTGGTCTCCATAGGCGTAGAAATTGACTTGCGCTCAAGCATCCTGTACTTCTTGAGTAGATCTCTTGCATATTTTTGTTGGCATAAGAATAAAGCCTTTATCGCTATGGTTCACCTTGAGCCCAAGAAAGTGCTTGAATTCTCCAAGCTCTTTCATTTGGAATCGGACTGCTAGATTTTTCTTGTCCTTTGGATTTCTTCTCTGTCATCTCTAGTGATAATCAAATCATCTACGTAGACCAGCACCACTGCTAGCTTACCATCATGTGATTTGACGAATAGGCTCGAGTCTGGGGTGCAACCGAGTACCCACTTTGGACTAAGAACTCTGCTATCTTCCCATACCAAGCTCTTGGCACTTGCTTTAATCTATGTAGTGCTTTCCTTAACTTGCAAACATAGCTTGATTGAGTTTTGCAAGTTGCAAGTTGCAAGTTGCAAGTTGCAAGTTGCAAGTTGCAAGTTGCAAGTTGCAAGTGCAATTAGGACTCGTTATGTAGTGATTTTCGCCACTGGACTGAATGTTTCATCGTAATATAGTCCATATTATTGTGAGAACCCTTGAGCCACCAATCTAGCCTTGTACCTTTCTACTGATCCATCAGAACACGTTTTTTTACCTTGTAAACTCATCGACACGATATGGGCTTCACATCCTTGGGCCTTGGTACTAATTCCCAAGTTTGATTCTACTTCAATGCGAGAATCTCTTCTTCCATCGCCTTTTGCCACTCCATGCTTTGGGATGCTTCTTCAAATGTTGTGGGTTCTCTTATATTGTCTTCAGTTAAGACAACATTTGCATACTTTAGATTGGGCTTTCGTTGCCTGATCGACCTTCTACGTTGTGTCTCAGCTTCTTCCTCAACTTCGTGCTGACTTGGTCGAACTCCTTCCAGAGTTCTGTGATGTATACCAGTCTGCCATGGACTAGTAGAATTCTCCGATATCTTGAGCGACCTGGGCTCTAATTCATCATTTGAGGACATTGGTTCCTCAATTTCTTCTATCCTTGGGTGTAATTTTTTTTCTTGTTGTTGCTTCCCCAGCTTCTCTTGTAACTTATCTTCAAAACTCTTAGTATCTGGCAATATTACTTCTTGCGATGACCACCAAGATGAAACTTCGTCAAATATCACGTTCCTCGATGTATAAAATCTACTAGTAGTGGGGTCGCAGCATCTCCATCCATTCCTTTCACTGTCGTAGCCAATGAAAATGCAACGAATTGCCTTTTTGTCGAACTTGCTCCGTAGGTGATCAGGTATGAACATGTAACATACACATCCGAAAACTTGTGTTCCACAATTTCTAGAAGGGAGAGACGAACCCTAACTTTGCATGTGGTAGCCTGTTAATCACTGTGGTCTTCATACACTCAGCCCACAGGCAGCTTGGCACGATTTTGGCATGGAGCATACTCTGACATATCTCCGCAAGATGATGATTCTTCCTTTCGACTACGCCATTTTGTTGTGGAGTGCCAGGGCAGGTCAATTGTTGTCGAATTTTACATTTTCTTAGATAATCGGATAACTCATTTGACATATATTCTTCTCCATTATCTATATGCAGGCATATAATCTTCCTTCCAACTTCTCTTTCAATCTTCTCTTGAAATTCCTTAAATTTATTTATATAAGACTTCTGATTTTTCTTTCAAGAAGAATACCCACACGTACCTTGAGAAGTCGTAGATAAAAATTACCATGTAGTGCATCCCTCCGATTGATGCCTGCTTTACCCGACCAAATACATCCGAGTAAATAACCTCTAAGGGTTCCTTGCCCCTGTACTTTGACTCCTTATAAGGCAATTGATGTGCTTTTCCATACTGGCACGCCACACAAATATTTTCTCCTTTGATATCTAGTTGAGGAAGGCTTTTGAGCATCGACTTGTCCATCATTATCTTCAACTTGTGATAACTCACGTGCCCTAACCGTGCGTGCTATAAATTTGATGTTTCATTCTTTCGAGTCTTATCTACGTATGCTGATTCTGCTGACTTTACATAGATAGCCTCTAATCGTCATCCTTTCATGATTAGCGTACTTGATGGGTTAAGGCTTCGATACACCTTAACATCTTCTAGGCCGAACACCACATAATTGCCTGGTGCTGTCAGTTGTGATACTGACAACAAATTCTTCTTCATTCTTGGTATGTGGTACACATTCTGCAACTGGACTTGGTAAGGACTGAAGAGAGGTACAATCACCGTCTTAATTACCGATGTGTGCGATTGGCAGTTTTGAGTTGTTGGCAGTCACTACGAGACGACCTCCCTTATATTCACACATATTAGATAACTTCTCATTGTCACCGATCATATGGTTGGAGCACCCTGAATCAACGATCCAATCCTCATTGTAATTGACTACTTCAGGATCAGACACTGCGGCAAATGCTGGTTCCTCGGGCTCAAACTCGATAGCCTCTTTAGTTGTGACTAGGCTTAATTGTTTTTCTTCTTTCATGTCGAAGTCTATCTCCTCTTCTGAACAGTCTGCATCAATAGGCTTGGACACTACAAAGGATGCATGAACATCCCATTCTTCTTCATTGTTATCTTGGTGATTGTTAGATGTCACCAAGTTTCCTTCAGCTGATTTTTTCTTGGACCAACAATCTCTTGCGTAGTGACTGAAATTAGGTTTTTCCGTATCATCGGATCAAAAACCCTAATTCCAATACAGTTTGTATCTTTTCCAGTTTACTTATCTTGTAAAATGCAGAGATTTGTATAGGGATTTCGTGTCGGATGTCGTATCTGCACTCGGGGGGTTAGGGTTAGTGCATTCAAGAACACAAATAACGGAAAATTAATAGAAAATATGGAGAGGTGAGAATGATGAATCAGGGTTTCAAAACATGATATTTTTAGAGAGAGAATTTATGGACCAATGAAAGCATACAAAATAATGAAGACAATAAATTGAACTTAAAATAAACTATTTTATTAATCAAATTAAACTAAAGGAAATACATTGCTTGAATGACAAATCACTAACTAAAAAGCAATAAAAGTGCTGTGAGAGTTAAAGAGAGAAATTAGGAAGCTAGAGAAAGAAAATTGAAGAAACTAGAGAGAGAAAGTCCTAGAGAGAGAAAGAATGAAAAAATTCACCATGTTTATTAACTTACCGGAGAGGGGGTTGTTTGGCCGGAGAGAATGGAACAATCCGGCAAGAGGAACCCCAGCCCCACATGTAATGGAGATGAGTAATATCGGTGAGTTTCTGGTGGTGTTTGCAGTGGTGGTGGTGGCGCACGGCTAGGAGATGACGATGGTGGTAGCAGTGCTCCTGGAGAACGTTGCAGATGAAGCTAACGGGGTGCTCACGGTTGTGTTACAAATCTGATCTCCAACTTTGGAGTTGCAGGTCACACTTCAGCCATGGTGAAAACGTGAGACAAGAGAAGAACTCATAATAGAATAAAGGAGAAAAGAGGAAAGAGATAGAGAAGAGAGGAAGGACAAGAAAGAGAAGGAGGAGAAGAAACCTCACCGTTTCTGGTTGTAGGAGACCGTGTGGAGAAGAAGTTGCACAGCAGCGTGGAGGATACGGAGGTTGCCGGAGTTACAGACGCCGGCGGAGCAGCAAGAGGCGAGGTGGAAAGGAGGTGGGCGGGTGGTGGCATGGATGAACAAGTCCGTCAGAAGCTTGCTGGTTTGGTGCTGGAGGAGGTTCCAGGCGGTGGAGCACATGGAGGAGGAGGAGCTGTGGGCGTAGGAGATCGTGGTTGCAAGAGGGGGCAAGAGTAGACGAGCAGGGGCACAGGCGAAGCACGGGCGGCTGGAGTTGTAGGCTGCAACTCCGGCAGAGGAGGTGATGAAGAAGATGAAGAAGAAGAAGAAAAAGAAGAAGGGAAAGAAGAGGAGGAGAAGGTGAGGGAAGAGAAGGGGAAGGAGAGGAGGAGAGGGGATTTGAATTAGGGTTCGTCCCTTTCCTTCCCCCTTTATAAGCTTTCCTATTTCTTTTAATGGAAATTAGGAATTTTTAAATAAAAAAAATAAATTTTTTTTTTAAACTTAAAGAAAATATTCTTTAAGTGGGGAATTTTCCCATTTAGTGGAACCCCCCTTCTTTTAAAAAATCATTTAAAACATTTTTGAAATTGCGGGGTCCACTAAATGGCTGGGCCATGGGTCGATGATGATGGGTTCGGCTGCTGGTCCACATGAAATGATGATGGCCATCGTCTCATAAGATGATGTGACAGATAATTTGCGGATGATCGGATGGATGATGACTGGATTGGGATCCAGGTTGGTAGACCAACGGATTTAGAGAGATGCAACGGTCCAAACGCTAAGGGTGATGGGACAGAGCCAATGGACAGGAGATCTGAGGTTAGGTCAGTAGATCTGAGGATTGGGTGGAGAGGTATAAGGAGATGAAGAGAAAAGAGAGAGAAAATACTACAGACTATAGAGATAATAGCTGGTGGAGGGTCTTGAACCCAGATCTTCAACATAGACTTCAATCGCCTTCTCGAATCATGTAAGCCACCATTTTTTGCGGCTCTAAATCACCTTGGTTTGTCTCTTGGTCTTCAACTCTCTAGCTCTCTTCATTCTTTGGACCGGCTCCGCGATCTTCTTATCCTAGCTTGTTGGCTCTTTAAGCTTTGATAGTGGGCTTCTATGGTTAATCGTGGGCCCATAAATCTCGAGAACCGCCAGATCAGGTTTCCTGCGAGAGAAAAGTGCGTAATGAGATTTTATCAAAACGGTTTCATATCTAGACTTCCAAAAATGTGTTTAATGCATGCAAATATACAATTTCATCTAGAAAAGTGTGTTCTATGTAATAAAAGAGACTCTTACGTAGAAAAGTGGATAAATATGAAAGTTTTACGTAGGAGTGTGCGATAACGCTAAAGGATAATTGCTTAATAAACACTTTTAAGCGAATATCAGTGACCTTTCTTATCGTAATTGAAGCACTCGTCACTCCGCCTTCTGTATGCCTTGGACCACTCTTCTTTGTCTCTAATTCTTTGGGCTCCCATTGTCTTGGTGCTTTTCTCTCATGGCTTCTTTGTCTCATCATCTTTCTTATTATCCGGCCCTTTGTATTTACCTTTTCTCTTAGTGTTAAAGAGCGCCTCTTCTTCATTTTTTAACAAAACCCCGGCCATTTGTTTGGCTATACTATCTTGGTTAGCCAACAAGCTCTCTAACTCCAAGAGAGAAGGTTGAGTTGGCCAACCCCGAATTGCCGTGATAAACCCATTATATTCATGTTTTAGACCATGGATGATTATTCTTTTTATCCTTTGCTCATTGATTTTTTATTCTGGATCTAGTTGTGCAATTTCTCGGCATAAATTTTTTATTTTCAGAAAGTACTGACTTATTGTCAACCTTCTTGTGTGGTGGTCATCAACTCGTTTTCTAAGAATTAGAGGCGAGCATCATTCGTCCTTGAGAAAAGAGATGCAAACACGTCCCATGCTGCTTTGGGTGTGTCAACGTCTTCGATGTTCTCCAACAATCGGTCCTCGATCGTCATCTTAAGCACGCACATTGCCTTTCCAGCCTTGATCCACCACTTCCTCAGTTCGACAGCATTTTCCTTTGGAAGTGGTGTAGTCTCACTACCACCAACGACTTCCCACAAATCCTGTCCTTCCAAATTGGATTTTATGCGAGTTTGCTAATTCCTATAATTGTGGTTGTTGAGCTTCGTGAGCCCACTAATTGCGCTAGCAAGATCCGCCATCGTGACTAGATGCAATCTACTCTATGCCACCAAGTAAGCTTGGATCCTAGACCAATCAACTTCACAGTCCCGGACTGTACACAACTGCAATCTCCATGAGCAATGCTTCAAGAATCGGTCACTGACCGTCCCGCTCTGATACCAAATGTGGGAAAATAGGATAAATCGAACCGTTGGAGAATTAAGAGAGAATTGTCTTTTGCTAAGCCACACGCCTCTTTATTACACTCAATTTGTGTATAATTGGTGTGTGTTACACAAATGCCTCAGCCAACCCCTATTTATAGGGGAGTCATAACCAACCTACCATATTCTAGAGATTTCTTTCTTCTACAAAATTCTAGATTTTTCTTCAACCAACCTTAGCATTTTCTTCACAATGATCTAGATTCTTCTAACCCTTCAATTGATCAAGACTCTTCTAAAAGAGTCATCATTGACTCTTAACAGAGGATAATTCTAAAAGCACATTTAAGGTGAAGACTTTGGTAAGGATAGGGAACGATTATATTGTGGGGAAACAAGTCTCGAATGGTGGGGCTAGCCCTATCTATTCTCTCCGATCTAGGACAGTGGACAACAAGGTCTTTAAGGGTATTGTTTTAAAACCATGTAACTTGTTGGAAATCCTTGAGAAAGTCGCTTTCGTGGATGTTCCAATTGTGGAATTAGTGAGAGAGAAACCAAGGATAGGAAAGGAAGGGGTGGAGAGGCAAGTTGTTTAGGGAGTGCTTAGGTTGGCCTCTATAGAAGGAGTGGGGTCTTGTTTTCTTCCATGTCTTTAAACATTCTCTCTTGGAATGTAAGGACACATCTAGTATGCAAACATTGTATCCACCATTAAATGCTCCTTGAAACGGAATGTAAGTGGTTTCGACAGCAACGCCAAGCGAGTGGCTGTCAAAAATCTATCTAGACTGCTAAAGGTTATGTTTTCTCTCCATCGATATGTGCCTCGGGAGGGATATTACTCACGTGGGACATGAATGTTATACAGGTCATAGATAACCTCATTGGAGCCTTCTCGGTATCAATTTTGGGAAAAAGAAAGGAGTTACAATGAGAATGGATCTTCAGTGTGGTATATGGCCCGGTTACCTGAGGGGAGAAACATCAATTTTGGCAGGAGTTGGATGACATTAGAGGGATGTGGAGCGCGCCACGATGTTTAGGAGGTGATATTCGCTTAAAAATGCATATTTTTCACTATTATCCTCTAAGCGTTATTACACTCTCCTACGTAAATTGCTCTATTTATCTACTTTTCTACGTAAGAGTCTCTTTTGTTGCATAGAACACACTTTTCTGGACGAAATAGTATATTCGCATGCATTCATACACATCTATTTGACCTACATGTGAAGCCGTTTTGTAGAAGTCTCATTACGCGCTTTTCTTGATTGCAGGAAACTCGATCGAAAGAGTCTCAACACTGGCAGACCCACGATCAAACCCCAGAAGCTTCTATTAAGTCTATGGAAGAGATCAACTAGACCAGTGAGCCATGTCACCTTATTGGAACAATATTCGGGACCCGAGATGTGTCTATCATCCCAGGATCAATCTTGAAAGATCAAGAGCGAATGTGTCAACATGGTCAAACTGCTACTAAAGATGCTCGAACCCAAGAATCTACAATCTAAATCCAAGAGTCTGGATTGGACAGCTTGTGAGATCTGGACACCATGATCACCCACCAAAGCACAGTGAGAAGAATAAATTCAATCAAAAGAAGTGAACCAACAGAGGTGCAATGAAGCAAATGATTTCAGAGAGATAAGAATGATTTGGCAAAAATATGGACCACAATGTGGACTTGGGCCAGCAAGTTTATGGGCCTTTGTTGTGGGCCAACCAACAATAGGGTGCTTCGAGACCACACAAAAGGGCATGTACATGCAATAAAGATCGCGGACCTAAGGCAAGTAACCCACGCTAGGGGACCGCAATTATGTGATGCATCACAAAGGATGGACATGGAGATATTTCAAATCAATGATGATTGACCACATGGCGGACCACGATATTCATAGACCAGCCTGCGGGTCACGAGATGGGCCAAATGCATTGTTGGACATTAGACTTATGAGGAATGGGACCCAAGCTTAGGTGATATCAATCCTCAACCTGAAAGAAGGAAGGGCAGCAGCTTTTGGCACAAATAGAATGGATGAGAACACTAGTGAGGGGTAGTGTTGGAAACAAAAAGAGGGGCAGCACATCCATTACGAGGGGCAAAATGGTTGCAAATTAGGAGAAGATGGGAATAAAGTGACAAAACCCTAAGAGAGGAGGAATATAAAAGAAAAGAAAGAGAGGGATTCTCTCCCTCTCCACCACGTACCAAAAACTCCCATTCTCCTCTCCCCTACGCCTCTTTCATTCTCCCCATCCTCCATTGTCGCCCACTCCCATTCACGCCTCTACAAAAAATCCCAAACCGTTAACTTCTTTCCTCCACGCCTCTATCACGATGCACGTTTTTTCCCAGCCGTGACAACCCCCTCTCTAGCTTCTCAACGCACATCTCTCTTCAAGGAAGGAAGGGAGAGAAGAAGAAGAAAGAAAAGGGGAGATCTCCCTATCTCCAAGCGCCAGCGTCCTCTTGCTCCAACTCCGGCGAGCCTGCTTGCAAGAACCGTCAAGCCTCTTTCATTCATCACTGCACGTCCACCTCTCCATTCCCCTCAATCCCTTTGGAGATCTTCTCCACTGTTGCAATCCGAGGTGAAGACGTTGAGGGGAGCACAACCACCGGCAATCCGGCAAGCAGCCACCGTCCTTGCCAGACTGGTTCTCCTTCTCCGGTCAAGAAACCAGCATTTCTACAGGTGGGAGCAAGATTTGACCCACCGTGCAACTCCACACCAGCCGTTAAATGAATGAGTTCTCAGCCAGTAGATCCACCTTCACGATCTCTTGCAGGTTTGCACAGCCCGCCACCACCTTCATCACCATCGTCTCCACCATGCACTGCCATAACCACCGTTGGAAATAAATCCACATGGCACTAGCAACGGCTTCAAAACACCTCGTTCCCCTCCATTCTTCTCACCGTCCTCACCCTGCAAAAACAAACCAGAGAAAAGAAAAAAAAAGAAAGAGAAGGGGGAAAGAAAGAGGAAGAAGCCGTTACCTTCTTCTCCATCTTGGTGCACCATCTCGTCCTCCATAGCTGCCCTCTTTCAAGCCACCGCTGCACATCCCATCGATCAGATCTCCCCCATCAAAGTCGTTGTGCAAAGACTCATCTGCATTGCAAACCCGCAAGCAAGCTGCCCTCATCTCCATCTATTATTCTCCAAGGGACTGGTTTCCCCTCTTGAGCAAAGCCATTTGTTGGCATCTTTTCTCTCTAACGGTTGCTGGAGTTGCAACCTGCAACTCCAATCCGTCCTTTCATCAAGGTTGTACCACGAATCTGCAAACTCACTTCCACCACCACCTCGGGCTGCCATTACCGCACCATGCACCTATTCTTCCAAGGCCAACCACCCTCATCGTCCATGGTAAGATTTTGGTGAATTTTCTTATCCTTACTTTCTTTATCTAGTTCTTTCTCTCTCTAGGTTTCTCTACTTTCTCTCTCTATAGATCTCTTAGCTATCTTTTTCTCTTTAGGATCTTTCTACCACTTTCTCTCTCTAGGTTCCTCTTCTTTCTCTCTCTACCTAGTTTCTCTCTTTAACCTTTTTCTCTCTAAAATTGCTTTCTAGTTAGTTTAATGCAATGTAGTACCATTTACTGTAATTTGACATTTTTTATTTAATAAGAGGAGTTTATTTGAGCATAGTTATTTCATGATATTATTGTTTAGTTGTTCTTTATTTTTAAATAGTTGTAATGAAAAATCACATAAAAAAAGAATGTTTTTAATCAAGTCACCCCTCTCATCTCTTCATTTCTCACCATTTCCGTTGCAAGTTCCATCATTTTGCTAACCCAACTAATCCTGAGTGCGGATCGACATCCGACACGAATCCCTATACAAAAGTTCATATTTTGCAGGATTAAAATCTCAGATAATTTACAAATGTGTTGATTCTAGGGTTTCCGAATCTAACGACGCGAAAAAACCATAGTTTCAGGAGGGGACTTCAATGATTTACTAACAATCCTAGACACGAATGGAGGATCATCTAGGACTCAAGACATGGGTAGGTTCAATTCCTTTTTGGAAAGAAACTCTTTGATGGACTTGCCATTGGTGGGAAATGCTTTTCACTTGGTCCATTAATAGACAAGCCAACTCAACCTTTAGCAGGCTAGATAGATTTCTGGTGGATGGAGACTGGACTGAGATGTTCCCTAGAGTGGTGCAAAAGGGTTTGCCTAAAATCGCTTATGATCACATACCAATTAGCCTGACATGTGGAGAGTACTCAACGAAAGCCCATTCCTTTCGTTTTGAGAATATGTGGCTAAAAGTAAAAGGCTTTAAGGAGAAAGTTAGGGCATGGTGGGAGTCTTTTGAGGTCGATGGTAGTGCAGGGTTCATGCTAAGGAATAAGTTGAAAGCTCTCTAATCAAAGCTGATAGAATGGAACAAGAATGAACTGTGTAAAGTGGTTGAGAAGATGAGAGATATTCTTGAACAGATCAGGGGATTGGATAGAGGAATTAGGAAATCTAGGGCGGAGGATTACGGGATCAGAGGGGAATTAAAAAAATGAATTTCAAAGATGTGCTTTGTTAAATGAGATTAGTTGGAGACAAAAATCCAGGGTGAAATGGCTTAAAGAATGTGATAATAATACAAAAAAATTTCACTAAGTGGCAAACTCTAGAAAAAGGAACAACTATATCACTTCTATAAAAGTTAAGAATTTGACTTCGGTAGAGGAAGAAGAGATCAAGAAAGAGATAGTGTCCTTCTACAGGAATATATACATGGATAGATCCTAGGAGAGACCCACCTTGGATGAATTAGCCTTCGATTCAATCAATGAGCAGTTGAGAGCGAGCCTTGAGAGAGTCTTCAGTGAAGAGGAAGTCAAGAGGGCAGTTTTTGATATGTCAGGGGACAAAGCCTTGGGTCCCGATGGTTTTACGATTATTTTTTTTCAAGCTTGCTGGGACATTATCAAGCCAGATTTGATGCAAGTTTTTGGAGAACTTGATTCGAGGAATGTTTTGGATTATGGGAGCAATCAAACATTCATAATGTTGATCTCGAAGATTAAATGGGCATAGGATATCATAAATTTTAGCCTATTAGCCTTCTTGGGAGCGTCTACAAAATTGTAGTCAAAGTCTTAGCATGTAGGCTAAAAGAGGTGATGGGGGAGATCATCTCAAGAGAGCAAGGAGCCTTTGCAAAAGGTAGACAAATCATCGATTGTGTCTTAATCGCTAACGAATGCATTGATGTCAGACATTGTCTTGGCCTATCAGGGTTAATTTGTAAGATAGATATGGAAAGACCTATGATCACACCAGCTAGGCCTTTTTGGACTATCTGCTAGGGAGGATGGGGTTTGGGGCCAAATGGAGAGAGTGGATGAAAGAATGCATCAAATCACCCCACTTTTCAGTACTAGTCAATCGGTCACCCTCAAGTTTTTTTGAGAGTTCTAGAGGACTCAGACAAGGAGATCCGCTATCCCCTTTTATGTTCATCGTGGTCACATAAGCCTTGGGAAGGATAATCATGAGAGGAGTTGAAATAAGGAAATTATCCGACTTTCAAGCTAGAGCGAGGGGTGTTAATTTCTCACCTACAGTTCGTCGACGACATCTTTTTGTTCATGTCAGGAATAATAGAACAAGTTTCCTTTTTGAATAGCTTGCTCCGCTGCTTCAAAATCTACTCGAGCCTCAAGATCAACTTTAATAAGAGAAAAATCATGAGCATAGGTGAGTTGGACAATGTGGAGGAGCTTACTAGGATTATGGGATGCACCATAGACTCATCACCATCATCTTATTTGGGTTTTCCGCTGGGGGCGCCGTACAGGGCCAAATCGGTTTGAGATCTAGTAGTAAAGAGAGTCTGTAGGAGACTGGCAAACTGGAAAGGGAATTACCTTTCGAAAGGGGGCAAGACGATACTCATCAAAAGCACCCTATCTGGCCTCTCGGTCTACTACCTCTCACTATTTTTGATCCCCATATCAATTTCAAATCGCATAAAGAGGTATATGAGGAATTTTCTTTGGTATGATTCGGAAGACTCATTTCGTTATCATTTGGTCAGTTGGGCTCAAGCGTGTTTAACAAAAGCTAGGGTGGCTTAGGATTTAGGAAGCTCGACACCATGAATTTGGCATTATTGAGGAAATGGATCTGGATATTCGGAAATGAGAGAAAGAGTTTGTGGCTAAGGGTGATTGCAGGGATTTACGGGGGAGGAGGAGGGAAGATGGACATCTAAGTCATCTAGATCTTCACACGGATGTAGGGTTTGGAAAGGGATTCTGAAGGTTAAAGACAGGGTGATGGAAGGATGTAGATTATCGTTAGGTTATGGTGATAGGATTAGGTTCTGGGAGGATACTTGGATAGGGGACCTTTGTCTCATGGAGACCTTTCATAGGATTTATTCTCTATCGATTCACAAAGGCCAATCGGTTAATCGTTTTTGGAACGGTTCTTCTTTGGAAGCTAAAAGAAGGATTTTTCCGCGTCGTCAATTCGGAAACCCTAACTTCAACAATATTTGTAAAATCCGATTATCTGCAAAATGTAACTATAGCAGTACGTGTTGGATGTCGATCCGCA
The DNA here is from genome assembly GCA_035048495.1 of Euptelea pleiosperma. Classification (NCBI taxonomy): domain Eukaryota; kingdom Viridiplantae; phylum Streptophyta; class Magnoliopsida; order Ranunculales; family Eupteleaceae; genus Euptelea; species Euptelea pleiosperma. The sequence goes on along the minus strand of CM068548.1, from coordinate 27,737,534 downwards.
CTCGGTGTGAGTTAGCACAATAAGGAATTAAAACTGACAAATAATATACAAAGAGAAATGAGAATGGTGGAAGAGATGAGAAGGGCGAGTCGATTTAAAAACAACATTCATTTGAGATTCAGAACACCAAAATATCAAAAACAACTTCATTAATCATCAAAGAGTGCGTACATAAATCAAAATAACAGAAATAAAGAAAGCATGTAAGAAAACATGTAAAGGGATGAGAGATGAAGATGTAAGGGAAAAAAACGTCCATTAAAATCTTAGAGCTAAGGGCGCTACCGATCAAGAAGAGGATCGTCCAAGACTTCGATGAATGCTTCAATCGTGGAGAAGGGTTTTAACAGAGAGGCATCCCATGACCTTTAGAGCTAAGGGCGCTACCGATCAAGAAGAAGACCGTCCAAATTTCATGGAATGCTGCTCAATCGAGAGAAGGGGTAAGAGAAAGAAACGCCTATTGAAATCTCAGAGCTAAGGGCGCTACCGATCAAGAAGAGGATCGTCCAAGACTTCGATGAATGCTTCAATCAAGAGAAGGGTTTTGACAAAGAAGCATCCCATGACCTTTGGAGCTAAGGGCGCTACCGATCAAGAAGAGGATCGTCCAAATTTCATGGAATGCTGCTCAATCATGGAATCCACATCGGATCTTACCGGCCGACAAGGTAGATGTGAATTGGCTAATGTACTATAACGTGCCCTAAAAAGCTCACCTTTTCACTCGCCGAAAGGAGTCGGCCAAGTGAATAGGCGATCGGCCTGAGAAAGTAGTGAGAGAAAACATGAATTCTAGAGAGAGACATCTCACTCTAGAGAGAAAATAGAATGTAGAGAGAGAAAGTAGAGAAAGAGAACATGGAATTAGGGATGTCACTTCCCGTCCATGTAATTTAGAGAGAGAGGAGATCTAGAGAGAGAAAGTGGTTTTAGAGAGAGAAACTAGGATTTCTAGAGAGAAGAGAAACCCTAGAGAGAGAAAGTGAGAGAAGAGAGAGAAAATACCTCGTAGTACTTACCATTGAGTGACCGGAGTGCATCGGGACCAGGATGTGGTCGGAGTGGTGAAAATCGACCCATAGGAATGGTCCAAAATCAGCCAATGATGGTCGGCCAAGAAAACATTGGCCATGGAAGATGAGAGTGGTGTGGCTTCAGACAAGCTTTAGTGGTGCACACAACTTACCCTTAGAGCACAGGCTGGTTTGAAGAGGAGATGGTGGGAGTATGCACAGCCTTGTTGTCCATGGGAGAAAACATGGGCTGTTCTCTATGGCATGGAGGCATACGGGCCAGCTTTTGATGGAGAGAAGACCAAGGAGGTTTCAGACCTACTGATCATCTAGCAGCTCGCGAATGAATGACTCCAACAGATCGTGGAGACTAATGTTGCTGGCTCGTATCGGACCAATGAATGGTGAAGATGATAACAACGAGAAGCTCTCAGTTTGAAGCTTGGAGATGGAGTGTAGGTTGTCAAAAGTGAAGCCGTAATGGCTTGTTGGTGCAGCACGTACACAATCAGGGAATGGAGAAGGTGGTACCTGCAGGTTCCCTTGACCACATTGCAGACCTCCCACTAATGAAGAAGGCAATGGTGGCATGTAGATAGAACTGGCCAATGAGGAGATGAGGTGCAGGTCGTGCCTGCCAGCATGATGAAAGGGATCCACGGCGCACCTGTGTTGCTGGTTGGAGATTTATGGTGCATGGTCTGAGGAGGGAGAAGTTCAGGCCGTGGATGAACTAGTTGAAGACGCTGTTGCAGTGGAGGTGTACTGGAGCGATGCGATGCACATGGTGGTGTGCCTACCTGATTTGCAGGGTTGCTGTGCAAGGCAAGGGTTGGAGATCCACACGGAGGTGGAAAAAATGGGATCCGACCGAAGTTGCAGGTCTGCAACTCTGGTAATGGAGGTTGGATCGGCAACCTGAGTTGCAGGTGCAACATGAAGCAGTGTTGGTGCAAGGAGATGCACTAGAGGATCCATGGAGGAAGGTCCAGCAAGGAGGAGAGAATAGAAGGGTGTCAACTGGTGAAGGAGTGAATCGTCGGCGTTTATGGAGCTCGCCGGTTTAGGAGAAGAAGACGGTGGTTGGAAGGGGGGATGCAAGAATGTTGCAGGGAGGAGCCCGATCGAAACACACCAAAGTTGCATGAGGATCTGTGGTGGAGAAGGTAACAACAGATGAAGAAGAAGGAGGAGAAGAAATAAAGGAGAAGAAGAGAAGATCGGAGTTGCAAACCTACAACTTCGGTGATGGTGGTCTAGAGGGAGGAGAAGGAGCTCATTGCAGGTTGCTGACCTGCTGGTTGCATGTGCAGCAAGGTGGCTGCTCATGGCAGCAGCGTGGAGGAGCCCAAAGCTCCTCCCTGGTTCTTGAGGGCATGGTGTTAATGATTTTGGGTGCTGCCAAGAAGAGGCAGTAGCCCATATTGAAGATCTAGAAGGATGGGGAGGAGCCCACGGCTCCCCCCTTCTCTTTTGTGGCCAAGAACACATTCTTCAATGTGAGAGAGAGTTCTTAGGGAGTGGAATCCTTGGGATAGATAGATGGGAACGTGAGAGAGATAAGTTGAGAGGCGGTTGTAGAAACCGTAGAGATTTGGGAGGAGAGAGAATCGGTCAAGAATGACCAATTCTCCCTCATGCGTATGGGTTAGATTATGGGTCACACCATGGGCCGTGGGCTCGTTAGGGAATGGGCTTGTGACGGTCCATGGACTTAAGATGAGTGTGGTCATTTGGCCATGTGTTCAAGTGGGCCCTTTGGCCTTTAGCATTGTGGGACACTTGGCCATAAGATTTGTGGGCTATTCTTCTAATAGGGCCATGGGATGAATGAATGGATCGATGATTTGGTTAGTCCCAAGATTGGGGAACCGTAGGATCTGGAGAGATCCAACGGTCCAATGAGCGATCTAACGGTCCGATTGAAAATCTAACGGTGGAAAAAAAGATCTAGCAGTAGAAAAGCCATGGGAGATGGGATAGAGCTAGAGGAGATGAGATCGGGGGTTAGATGATGGAGATCGGAGGGTTAGGATGACAAATAAGGTTGATCGGATGGTTGGAACGGATGATCGGATGGTCAAATGGATGATCGGGTAGTGAAATGTGGGCAGCTAGAAAGATGGAAGAGAGAGGAGAGAGAAAATTATACAAAATAAATGCAAAAGAGCTGGCGGAGGGTCCTAAACCCTGATCTTCAATGTAATCTTCAGTCGACTTTCACCAATCACGCAAGCCGTCATTTTATGTCAGTTGGTGCGGCTTTGAATCACTTTAGTCTGTCTCTTGGTCTTCAGCTTTGCTTCTTTCTTGGTTCTTTATCTGGCTCTATGATCCTCGGACTTGGCCTGTATCTTCTAGTCATAGCCTGTTGGCTCTTTAAGCTTTGATATTAGGCTTCTATGGTTGATCATGGGCCTGCAAGTTTCGGGAATAGCCCGATTGGGTTTCCTGCAATAACGAAAAGCGCGTAATGAGACTTAATCAAAACGACTTCATATCTAGACTTTCAGAAATGTGTTTAATGCATGCAAATATACCATTTCGTCCAGAAAAGTGTGTTCTACGTAATGAAAGCAACTCTTACGTAGAAACGTAGATAAATATAGAAATTTTACGTAGGAGAGTGCGATAACGCTGAAGAATAATGGCTTAAAATAAGCACTTTTAAGCGAATATCAGAAGCACGATGATATTTAGGGCTCAAAAGGAATCTTTTCGAGTGTGAGAAAGAACAGATTGATTTGTTGCTAGATTGTTTAAATCTTTATTTTGTCACAAACTCGAAGGAGGTTCACTTGTTTTGGACCCATTTGAAATTGTGTAATTTCTCGGTACAATCATTTTACAGTATCTTGGCTTCGACATCACTATTTTGTCACCAACTCGAAGGAGGATCATTTGTTTTGGACCCATTTGAAATTGGGTAATTTCTCGGTACAATCATTTTACAGTATCTTGGCTTCTACATCACCACATTCTTTTCCTAATTTCCCTTACACAAAAATTTGGCAGTCTAGAGCACCTTTGAAGATACATTTTTTTGCTTGGGTGGCATCCCTAAATAAGATCCTTACTATTGAAAACTTGATCACTAGGAAATGGATCATCGTGGACTTTTATGTTATGTGCAAGGCTAGTGTGGAGAACACTAACCATCTTCTCATTCATTGTGAGTTTGCCAGACAGGTTCAATTACTTTTCCTAGCTCTTGGGAATGTGAGTTGGGTCTTTCTGGAAACATTAAGGGCAGTCTTGAAAAGTTGACCCCATATCCATTTGTCGGAAAGAGGGACGTTGCTTTGGAAGCTGACACCTTTAGCAATAATATGGGGAGTGTGGATCGAAAGTAACATTAGAACCTTCCATGGCAAGGAGCGAACTCTTCACGAGGTTATTTTGAGGATCAAGGCACTTTTATATAGATGGGGTAGCATATATCAAGAGATGAGAGGCACTTTTTAAAGTGATATGGTCTTTAGGATGGAACATAGTTTGTGCTTACTTTATCTTTATCTTTTCTTCCTCCCTTCATGTACTTTGAGATCCACTCGATCTCCTTTCTTTAATATAGCTTTGACTTACAAAAAAAAATATGAATCATTGTCCAATGAAATTGTATATTTTTGAGATATTGGTCATTGAACTTCTGTTTTATGTAGAAAAATCTTCTCCTGCTCATTTCGTTTCTTCATTATAGAGGGTTCATGAAGAAGAAGAAGCTCCAAGAAACTCTATTTCTCTCACTTTATTTTATAAGTTTTTTTTGAAAATCCATTAATTTCTCTCTTATTTCCTTCTATGTTAGAAGCTTCATTTTAAATTTATATTTTGTGAGATATTGGTCATTTAACTTATGTTTCATATGAGAAAATCTTCTTCTGATGCTCATTTCCTCTTCATTGTAGACGGTTCATAAAGAAGAAGAACCTCCATTTCCTTCACTCTATTCCACAAGGTATGTTCGAAGTTCCATGTTGAACTTGTATTTTGTGAGATATTGGTCATTTAACTTATGTTTATGTAAAACAAAATCTATTATTTTCATGGTGAGAGCTTGATTTGGTCCAATCAAATTTAGCTTTGTTGAACTAGTACTATTTCCATTAAGGAGATTATTTTATTACCATTTTAAGTTGCCTATTGAATTCAACTTAGTTTAATTAGTACTATTTTCATTAAGTGATCGTTTTCCTACCATTTTGAGTCCGTCTAGAGCTACACCCACTTCTTACATCCACTTTTTACTCCGAATCCCAACCGTATGTACTAGAAAATCGAGGGCTTTAAAGATTGGTGATGTGGCACTCATTTAGCTCCAATTTTCGTTTAGCTGGAGCCGATTAAGCAGAGCTTTCTTTCTCCCCATGTTTTCGGCGTCGTTCTCTATTCCATTAGCTGTACTGCCACGTCATCGTAAAACATAAAAGAAAATATCCCTTTTGATGAACCTTTCTTCCTTCCCCTATTCTTCTTTCCTCCTTCACTCTTCTTCTGGGTTTCTCTTGCGACAACACGAGCTGCACAAATCGGAACCACAGAACAAGTATCCTGCGAGAGAGAAGTAAAAATTACAAGGTCAGGATTATGTTCTTACAAAAAATATCCATTTTCTTGAAAAGTTCCTCCCCTCATGAGATACCAATGTAGCCGGTCCTAAGTTACGACTCAATTTTCACGTTGTTGTTAAAGGACTGATTCAATTCTATACCCCTTCATTCTCATCTTCGGGTTTTCATTATCTTTCTGTTCTCTTTCACCTCTCTCTCACTTCCTCTGCAAAATGAATAAACCTCGTCATCAAATCCCAATGGTGAAGAAACCACAACCACCGTAGAATACCAAAGGCATAGTACTTCAAAGCAAAAACAGGAGATAAGACCACCTATATAAGATCACAACTCCATCTTCTTCTTTAACATATATAAGGTGAACTCAATTGCACAAGAAAGCCACCATGTGAGCGGCATGTGGAGGCTGTAGTGCAGCCAGATACGACACCCACAATTGTGAAGATGTGGAAGAGAATGAGGAAGAATCCCGAAACGGAGTAGATGAGGTGGAGGGAGAGGATAAGGAAAATGCAACTGTAGGAGTAAAATACGAGCCATGTGGCACACTTTTAGTGGACGCAAACTGTATGGATGTTTGGCCGGTCCCTTGGTGGACCTATAAACCAAAAATAAGCCTGATTAGTGATTTACTACCTTTGGATCTTTGCACCCAAATAACAAGCAATAATGCTCAAATTCCCACCGTTAAAATTAACCCATGAAATTAACTTCTATCTCTTAGGAATCACTAATCAGGCTGATTTTTGGTTTAGAGGTCCACCGAGGGACTGCCAAACATCGATACGGTCAGCGTCCACTAAGAGTGAGCCACGTGACTTGTATTGTGCGTTTTGATAGAAGACAACCTGTTGTTGGAATTTGTGAGAATCCGGCGACCAATGTTAGAGTCCCACCAACTATGTGGCTAAGTGGCTTTCATTGTAATGGAGCAACAGGCATCTAATTTCTAGTGATGCGTGTCAGAATTCCAACAATGGGTATGCGAATATTTGCCAGGGGCGGCCGCCCGACATTGAGTTTTTTATGAGTTATTGATCGGCAAGGTTTTCTTATCTTGTTCACTGTTTTTCTTTTCCGGTGAATTGTTGTCGCTCATCCTTGTCCCCAAAAAAATAGAAGAAGAGTCGAGGAAAAGGAATTGGAAAGGAAGTTTATTTTTTGGGTAGGAAATACTGAAATAGTAAGGAATTAAATTGAAACGGACTTTTGTATCTGGAGCGAAAAGTTTGCTTTTGAGATTTGTATAATTGTATTTATTATAGCATGAAATGCAAACATCTTGGCTTACTTGGCTCAAGCTAAATGAAAATTGAAAGTAAATGGGTGCCACATCAGCAACATTTAAACCCTTGATTTTCTAGTACTTGCGGTTGGGATTCAGAGTAAAAAGTGGATGTAAGAAGTGGGTGTAGCTCTAGACGGACTCATTTTGAATAGCTTGATTTTGATTTTGATTTAAATATTTGAACAAGCTACATTAAATTTTTATTTTTATTATTTTGTTTTAGAGAATACATCAAATTGGTTGAACTAGTACCATTTTCAGTATTTTTCTTGAAACATTATTATTCTTAGAAATATCGTGATTCTTTTATATAAATTATAGTAAGTGGTTGACTCAATAATGTGACTCTATTGTGTCTCTCTTATCTAAATATTTGAAACTAATTAACTATTACTATTCTCATTAATTTGTTTAACCAATACTATTTTAATTAAAAATTTTGAAAAAGTAATATTCTTAATAAAATGTTTGAACAATTACTAATGTGACTATGTTTTGCAAATTTCTAGTCAAATTGTTGAATCATTACCATTCTCATTAAATTTGTTTAAAAAAATTAGCATTCTTATTTGATTGGTTGAATTAGTATTGTGTTCAACAGAATTGTCACGCTCTGGATCTATGCACCATGACCCGACTTGAATACTCATGAGTCGACACATTAGCCCGAGATTCAGAGAGTGAAAATATCTAAATTCTAAAAGGTTATGAAATAATTTTATATTTTTAAAAATTATAATAAATAACTTTTGTAAAGGTATTTAGGTCAAAAAGTGTACTATCAAAATTTTAAAGACAAATTATCTAATTAAACGGAAGCGTATTATTAAAAATGGTCCAAAATTAAAATTCTTCAAAATCTAATCTAGTGAAACCAACAAGTTTTTATATTAAATTGAAGCATTTTCACAAGGGTAATTCCATAGAAACACTTGCTTAGTCATTTTAAAGAGTAAGGTTGAAAAAAGAACTAGTTTTTTGACATTTTTTATGTGTCACGAGATTATGACGTTAGAAAATGGCTCTTATTTCCAAATAGGGAAAGAATTTTATGATTCGGCTCGCATTGTCTGAAACGTCTCATTGAGATCTTCACTTGTTAGAAATAATTGAGGTCCAATTCATCATCTATAAGCGGAAAAATGCATACTATTTTTTGATGTCCTATAAGACTGATTAGCAGTCCACTTGATGTCACGTGCATCCCGCATGACGTCCCCTTGTAATATTTAATATTTGTAAAACAAAGCATATAATAGTAATACATCAGATTTAATAATGAATTTATTAATACATGATTACTCTCCCTCAAATCAACGAGGGAAATCTGCTCTTCGGAACGTGTGGTTCAAATTTCAAATAGACCCTAAACATAAGCATGTTTCATATTCTTTTGTCTCCTGAGACATGACTTCCACTCAACTTGTCTAAGCAACGGTCGCAGTTCTATTAGTGGACAACATTTTTTGTAGCCCTACTTTTCCCTACCTCTCATGTGTGTAAATCAATATATTGGGACATCTGCAATGGCCCCATTGACTGCCAAAATGTCATTAATCATGGGTAAGGCAACTCCTTTGTTTTTTTATATTAGAAAATATCTTCAATGGGGCCCCATTAATGAGTAAACCTTCGATGACACCTGCAGTCAGCGACTCCGCTTACTCCAGCCAATATGAGACACGTAGGACATTCTTAAGAAGACACTGACTGTATGGATGTTTGGCCAATCACTAGGTGGACCTACAAACCAAAAATCGACCCATGAAAATAACTTCAATCCAACGGTTAGAAATCACTGATTAGGTTTATTTTTGGTTAGTAGGTCCACTTTGTGATCGAAAAAACATCCATATGGTCAGTGTCCCCTAAGGAAACACAACTTCCTTTTTAAGAAGGATAAAGTTGATTTTTTGTTGGACTCGTTTCCTCATTCTTATTTTTATCTACCCTTCTCTCTTCAAAAACCCTAATCACAACAACTCTCTCTCTCTCTCTCTCATCTCTTTCTCGCCGATGACGCCAAATCCCCCATGTGTTGATAGATGTCATCCCACCCTTCTCTGTTAAAAATCACCACCCTTGTAATTGGAATCGTCGCCCAATTATTTGCCATTAGTCTCACTCCAAATACCTGGACTTCAATCACCACTTGTCGTCTTTGACACCAATAAATGCTTTATAGGTGCCCAAAAGCCGCCCCCCCTGAGCCCGAGCCCTTAAAGAAACATGCGTTGGATGTGCTTGGTTGTACGGTCATGGCATAACCATAGGTCCATAATTAGGGAAATGTAACCCCTTTTTCTAGAATCCTTGTGATGTGTTAAGCTTTAAGTAAAACTATATAAAGGGTTATCATAAAGGAGATGTCCCACTCTAACTATCTCAGTCAATTCCTAGTAGCTCCCATCGTTTTTGGGAGAGAAAGTAAGATAAAAACTCCAGACTCCATGGTTTTTGAGGCACAAAAGGTGTAAAACCTTTCTCAAGTTCTAGATCAAAAGAAGGGGCTTACGTTTGGTGTGCAAAGGAGCACAATCCAGTGATCGATGCATGACCTTGGTTGCTTCATTTATTGTCTTGTGCAATATACTCATAGTGTCTTTTTATGGAAGGTTTAGAGACACTCTCGGATTATAAAATGAGAATCCCAGAACCTAAATTACATATTATTTGGAATAATTAATTGCCTTTTTGAGAATTAATCTCTTTTTGAAAGCCTTCTTTTGAAAAGGCTATTTTTAAGAAAAACTTCTCTTTTCATGGTGATTCGCCAAGAATAACGATTTTGTTTTGAAAAATGGTTTTAGAAATTCGGTTATGGAGGCACTTGTTATGTTTTGTGGAGCGTGATGGTGCTAGATTACTATAATAGCCACTGGACGTTGCAAGGGCGCAGTACGCCCCCTGCCCAAAAGGGGGGGAGCATCGCCCCGACCTGAATTAAACGGTTACTTTGGATCACAATTTTATATAGTTCATAATATTAGAATGGACTGATTTCTTGTGGTGATGATTATCATGAAGAGGAATACTCAATGTATGGTTAGATTTTGTTTTGAAAGGGGCGGGAATAGTCTTGGGCCGGGCCGTACCCGCGACCTGGTCCCTAGACCAGCCCGTGTAACACTTTATCGGGCTGGGTCGCGGGCTACGAAATCAGACCTCACGCCCGACCTAGGTGTTGTCTGCGATCATGTTGATTCAGCTTGTTAGATGTATGAACGGGACGATATCACACTCATGAGGTGGTCTAGATCAATTGTATTGCAACTAAATTTTTTCTCACACAACAAATTAGGGAGTCGAAAATCGGGGGTGAGCCAAACGCGCAACACTGATATGATGATACTATTTGTTTAAAAAAACAGTAACTTGTAGAAAAAGTAAAATACATGGTAGGGTATAAACATGATGTGGGACATGGAAGAATCTGCGCTGCCAGTCCACAGGGGCCCGTCAATTAAATGGACAGACTGGATTGGCTACGTTAACCCTCCATGTGGAAATAAAGCCTTGCCACTTTTGAGAAGATTTCTTCCCCAGCAGATTTAAGTATAAATAAATACAAAAGGGTGTTTGGCTGCAGTGATAGCTCTATTCACTCATTCCCTCATTAAATGTATCTGTTCTAAAGAAAAAACCTGAGTTGGAGAGTTCAGGATGTCCAGCACGCCCACATCCCTCATCATCGACAACAATATAAGCCATGTGGCACACGTTTGGGGACTACTGACCGCATAGATGTTTGTGCCATCCATAGGTGGACCTATATAATCTTGTTTAGTGATTTCAAACCTTTGATCTGAATACCCATTTAATGCTCAAAATCTACTGTTAAAAATCAACCCGTGAAAACGACTCCAATCATATCCTTAAAAATCATTAATAGGCTGATTTTTTGCATGTAGGTCCCATCTAGGGTTGGGCCAAATATTGATCTCTATGAGTGTGCTACGTGTAAGGTGCGATGACATTCCCCTAGTTAGTAATAAATGCTATTTCGTTGTTAGGTATGAGGGGGCATTTTGGACTCTTCAAGAACAAACATTTCCTAGCTTGCTAAGTTGGTAAGGTTTGATACCATGACTTGGATTTGCCCGTCCACAATTTGTTTTAATGGCCGTTAAAATGGGAAAAACAGTAACACCCCCAATCCGCTATACCGTTATAACGGCCCCTTTTAAACTTTGGTTAAGACTGAGATAGCATGACCCAAAAAATAAAAAAAATCACGTATCTCACGCCCTACAGCTCACGCTCACTTGCAACCAAAATACCCTCAAATGTAGACAGCCCGCAATGTGAGACAGCAAGTGATGCTAGCATTCCTCTTGCAACCAAACATCGTAACAATATATGGGCTGAGATTGCCCAGCCCAGCCCACTGAACAGACTTCAAGCAAAATACTCATTTTTCTTCCTCAACGCAAAATCAACTGAGTCTTCCAAACGGCACCTAAATTGCTATCGCTTAGCTAATTGTTTCCAAGAAGACTCTGCATCGAAAGAGCTAATTGTTTCCATCTTAGATTTTCCTGATTTTTAGGGTTTTTAGCAAAGACACAGAGAGATGAGATTATCGTGGGCGATTCTCCTTCTTTTGCTTAATCTCTTCAACCGTGTTTTGGCCGATCAGATCTTCACTGCTCATGCAGGTAAGAAAATCTTCAATCTCATATTTTATTTCTATTATTTTTCTTTTTGTTGTTGTTCTCTGTGAGCAAAATCTAAATTTAGTTTAAGCTGAAATTTAAAATGGTTATATCTCTGATTCAAGTTCGTCTGGTTAAGGATTTATTGATTTGGAGCATAAGAGCATGTAAGGGCTTGTGTTTTTTTTTTTTTTATAGATTTTTTGTTAACTTGGTATTGTTAATTTACACAAGATAATTGAGATTTTGAATGCTTTGAGGGGGATCCCTAGCTTTAATTGTAGGTGAATTTTGTAAGAAGTTCGTTAATTTAGGTTGCTAAGAAAAAGGGGCAGTTTGGGTCTCCATTTTTTTGTCGCAGAAAAATGGCAATCGAAATTGGGGTTTGTCGATATCTAGGTTTATTTAGTAATTTTTCTGTTTTGTCCTCCTGTTTTTAAGATAGTGTTGAACAATTTTCTCTGGCATAGAAGGATCTTCTGTGCCAGCGATAGCTCGCAGTTTGTGCTACTTCAAATGAGAAAAAAGAAACAATGGAAAATCGTATTGTGTTTGTACTGGTTGCCAGTCCATAGAGTTTCCCTAGGGTCGGCATTCCGTCAAAGCAAGCCAGGTTCTCACACATGTGGGAACTGGTCCGGTTTTGCTAGAATTACTGATTGATTTGTGCTGAAGGCTCAACCGTACCATGGACAACAATTAATGATTACCAATTAGTAACTCTGTTGTTCTCTGATTGCATATTGTAATGTTGTTTTTCTTTCAATGCTTCTCTAACTCTTGATTAGCAGGTGGGACGTTTGGTCGCAGCTCTCATGAGCCAAAATACAAGATTGAATTCCATTCAGCTGAGTCACCTTTTATTCCTGTGAGTTAACTTTGGAAATTTCACATTTTCTTTGGTGCTTGGACCTATATTTTGTTCTTATGCATCCCATTCAACTGTATACTGTGAATGGTAGCGCTAAATCTGCAATGTCATTGAAGAAGCTTTTCAAGATGGGTAGATAGTTCTTTAGTTTTGATGTTGGACCAAAACAATTGCTTAGAAACCGTTTTTGACTTACCTTTTTCTTTTTCCTTTTTTGATAAGCTACTTACCTTTATCTTACGAGAGGGGTTCTTTAACAATTTTATTTAGAAATATTTTGAATTTGCGTTTTGTTGTTCTGAAGATTGTCACTACATTTTAGTTGGCTGAGATTCAGTGTTCCAAAGCTTGTCCATTGAATGAGAATACCACCTACCGGAAAGGTGTGACGTGGCTCTTAAGAAAGTTTTGATTGTTGTTGTGATCATCAGAACGATCTTGACATCTCTTGCATTTCTCCCTTTGAAGTTTCATTCCAGAATTCCAAAAAATCATAAACATCACAGTGCGCTCTGTTCTGTGGTGAACATTGTCAAGTAATATTAGCATCTTTGAGCTGAAGATTTTTTGTCATTGTCGTTTTTACCTAAGCTACCTAATGTTTATTATAGCATGAAGCCATATGCAAGTTCAGCTTCTCTACCACTCCATGGCAGGATCATATGAAATCCATAAGTTGTTACTTAAGAAAGTTTGTATTCTAGAATTAAAAGAAGCCAAATTTCTGGGAGTTCAGAAAGGCTACTGGTTCAACTGTTCTCTTCCTGTAAGAGGGGTATATGGGGGTTTCCACTTGGTATTGGACAGTCCACAGTGTTAGATGAATGGTCTTAGCCTGACTGGCTATAGGTTCCATGTACACGCAGCCTTCACAATCCTTGCCTTTGCCATTCCCCACACAGAAACCCATCGAAGTTCAGACCTCAAGCTTCTGGTTTGTGCACTCCCCTCAGGCCTACTGGGTTTCAGATGAAGGGTTCTCCATTTATCTTGTGATCACGTTAATGCACTGATTTAATACTAATTTATCTTTGTTGCCGCTGCCAATTTTACTGGGGTGAAGTTTATTGCCTAGATGTTTGCTATAGAGAGGAAAAGTAGCTACTATGACCAAACATTAGAAGCGGAATTTGTTTTGCAGGATGATGACCAAGAGTCATTGGTGATGTCCAATAAGAAGGGGAATTTTTTGTGTTTCTTGCCTAGGGTGGAGAAAACCAAGACTGGGAAGTCATTCGCTCAACAGAATACAAGCAACATGATTGTGGAAACTGAGAGACGTATTAAGTTGAAGACACCAGATGAACTACTTGAAGTGTTAAAGGACAAATGCTTTTATAGAGTGAGGATCTATACCCAAAAACTATCATAGATATGTTTAATCTTTTGAAATTCTTATCATATTTACCAAGATGATCGGAAAGACAATATAATCTTCATTTCTCGCAAGAGAATAGTATCTTGCAAGAAATTGAATATGTTCTTTTTTCATTTTTCACGAATATCTCGGAAATATTTTGAAATCTCCATGTGATTTTGCATTCCTTGTCAAATATTTCACTTACATTACCAACTTTCTTTTGCAGCAAGAGGGTTGGTGGTCTTATGAATTTTGTTATCCGAAGAGGCTGCGGCAACTTCATTTGGAAGATGATAAGGTAGGCTCTCGAATGCCTCTCAAGGTGTTCTTACTGAATTTTCATGAGACCAACCTTTTGTCATTTAATTTGGTTCTGCCACTAATGTTTCGGAAATACTTATCATCTTTAGAATGTGGGAGGTGGTGCTCAATCTATTTACGAAATGTTCCAATACATCATGCATGATTTTGTCTAGGTTCATTAGCAATGCGTAACGAGGATACTCTGTTTTTTAAATTTGTATAAATTGTATGACTATTTTTTAATAAATATAGATTATATGTACTAGTGGGTGGCACTTGCATTGCATGTGAGTGATTGTAGGGGTGTCTTTGGAAGAAGTGGCACACTATTAGAGACCACTGGCCGTATGGATGTTTGGCCCATCTCTAGGGTGGACATACGTACCAAAAATCAGCATGATTAGTGATTTCGAAGCATTCGATTGGAGTCGTTTTCATGAGTTGATTTTTAAAGATCCAAAGGTTTAAAATCACTAACCATGTTGATTTTTGGAATGGCATGGGTAGTAATTGAGTGGTCATCAAGGGGTTATATTGAAAATAAGAATGATGACATGGAATGTAATTAAATATCGATCAATGGACGTTTAATTAACATATGTAGAGATGCATTTAATGAACTAACATGTGGGTATTTTTTTTTACACCCAACTAATAGGTGCCATGTTGTTATGGACCACATTATGAGACATGTGGCACACTCTTATAGATCTCTGACCGTATGGATGTTTGACCCAACTCTAGAGTCTAGATTGACGTAAGATGGGAGAATCGCTTTGCGATTTGAGAAAGGACATTCGGCTTCACTCTGAAATAGCTTGGATTTGCACCAAGATAGAGTGATTTCGCACCACGAGAGAGAATTCCCAAAGGAGAAAATATCAAATTTCATTAATCAAGTTATTGCCTTAAATCAAAGCTTACAACCCCATTTATAAGACCATCTAATTTGACTTTCCTAATTCTAATATAATTGAAATAAGAAACTCTTAATACAAGCCAACTATTTAGAAATAAAATCCTTATTCGATTACAACTCAAAGAACCAATTTCTAAACTAAAACTTTATATAAAAATAGTAAAATCAGAATTTACTATAAATAGTAATTACGTGATTTACTAACTAAAAATGGGATTTACTATAAATAATAAAAACTGGTCCACTTGCATGACCAAGCACTACTTCGGTGTAGCGGCGGACCATCGTAGTTGAATGCTCCCATATCAAACCCTCCTAGTTGAAGATAATTCAACCTCGAATTCAGATGCAGATAAGGACCACTTATAAAAAAAGAAGAAGATGCAGATAAGGACTTCTGAAAGGATCTCATTGCCTCTTGTAGCTGTGTAAAAAAATAAAACACTCCTTTTTCTTCCAATTCTCCTGATATTTTCCTAATAAATAAAACGTTTTTTTTTGGCCAAACTTACGTCAACCCATTAGCCCATAACTACACTTTAAGTGAGGTTAAGTGGCATATGCCACTAAATAGACCCAAGCCCATCCCCTTTATTTAACTGGGCCTGATTGTTAAAGAAGGGGAGGGGAAGTTGTCTTCGACCGGGAGACCCAAAAGGAGGGTTTTGGGTTGCTGAAACCCTAATCCCCATCTCTTGGTTGATGCGATGGAGGCGGTGATAGCGACGGGTGGTGGCAACGATGGGTGGTGACGCAGGTACGCCTTCCTCTTTTGCTTTTTCTTTCTTTTTCTTTTCTCTTTTTCTCGCTGAAGATGTGATTGTGCGTATGAGAGAGATTTCAACTCGAACCGAAACGAGTGTAGAGGCAGAGTTTCGCTCTATAGCACATGGTGTGTGCGAACTCCTTTGGTTGAGGACCATGCTTGAGGAATTGGGACTCCAGGTGACAGCCGATGAGCTTCTACTGTGACAACAAGGCCGCCATCAGCATTGCTCACAACCAAGTCCAGCATGGTAGGACCAAGCATATTGAAGTTGATCGTCACTTCATCAAAGGGGAACTTCAACAAGGATTGATTTGTACGCCGTATGTGAGAACACAGGAGCAGGTTGCCACATACTCAGAAAGGGGGGTAAACAATTTATTCTTCATACCTTGATTGGCAAGCTGGGCATGATGGATATCTTCGCACCAGCTTGAGGGGGAGTGTTGGAGTTTATGTAATACACTCACGTGGGTGTCTCAAGTGGGCTGCGTCCCATTTCCCACGTGGGTATTCTTTTGGGTTATTAGGAGGGTTGAGTGGGCCATCCACTTAACCCACGATTTAGTCTTGTGGGAGTTAAGTGGGCCCACCACTTTACTCCACGATTTCTCTTTTTGTAGGGGTTCTCCCCATCATATATATATATATATATACAGTGTGTGAGATAATGAATTAACAATTCATTCTCTCTTCTTCCTACAACTTCTCTCTCTAACCCTAATCTCCTTCTCCACCTTCCGCCTCCATTACTCTTTTTCCCTCTTCTCTCTACAACCTTTATCTACTGGTTACAACCTAATTTACAACAAGAACCATTATGTCAAAAATGTCGGGGGGTCACACACCCTCTCAACCTAAAGCATAGAGATTATCTAAGCCCAGTTTGGAACAAATATGATAAGAAGCCGGTTTCGTAAATGCTTTGGTGAAGATAACAAGTTGATGTTGAGATGACTCGTATGGAGTGGAGATATCATGACTAGCTATTTTCTCTCAAATGAAGTAACAGTCAACTTCAATATATTTGTTCGCTTATGAAAGACTAGATTAGTAGCAATGTGAGTAGAGGCCTGATTATCACAATAAAGTTTAACTAGCATGGTGAAAGGAAACACCAAATTAATGCATCCAAAATCAACTCACATGTGGTATGTGCCATAGTATGGTATTCAGTCTCTATATTGGACCTAGCCACAACTGTATACTTATTACTCTCCCAAGTTACTAAATTGCCATCGACAAAGGTACAATATCTTGTAGTGGATCGTCTATTTGAACGAGAACCTACCCAATCTGTGTCGGTATACCCTTCAATATTCAAGTGACCATTTTCTTTGTACAACATATAACGACCTAGTACAGCTGTCAAGTATTTTAGAAATCGAACCACTATATCCATTTGGGGATTGTTGTAAATAAGGTTGTAACCAGTAGATGAAGGTTGTAGATAGAGGAGGGAAAAAAGTGTAATGGAGGCGGAAGATGGAGAAGGAGATTAGGGTTAGAGATAGAAGTTGTGGGAAGATGAGAGAATGAATTAACAATTCATTCTCCCCCACACACTGTATATATATATGATGGGGAGAAACCCTACAAAGGAGAACACTATTCACATGACACTATTCACGTGGTACTATTCACGCGACACTATTCACGTAAATAGTGAAAACCCAAAAAAGGCCCCACGTGGGAAGTGGGACGCATCCCACTTGAGACATCCATGTGGGTGTATTACATAAACTCCAACACTCCCCCTCAAGCTGGTTCGAAGATATCCATCATGCCCAGCTTGCCAGTCAAGGTATGAAGAATAGACTTGTTCACCCCCTTTGTGAGTACATCGGCAACCTGTTCCTGTGTTCTCACATACGGAGTACAAATCAATCTTTGTTGAAGTTTCTCTTTGATGAAGTGACGATCAACTTCAATATGCTTGGTCCTATCATGCTGGGCTGGGTTGTGAGCAATGTTGATGGCAGCTTTGTTGTCACAGTAGAGGCTCATCGGCTTTGTCACCTGGAGTCCCAGTTCTTCAAGCATGGTCTTCAACCAAAAGAGTTCGCACACACCATGTGCCATAGAGCGAAATTCTGACTTTGAACTGGATCGAGCTACGACTGGCTGTTTCTTGCTTCGCCAAGAGACAAGATTTCCTCCAACAAGGGTACAGTATCCTGATGTAGACCGACGATCAGTAACTGAACCTGCCCAATCTGTGTCAGTATATGCTTCCACTCTAAAGTGTCCATGTTGCCCGAACAGTATTCCACGACCTGGAGAGCCCTGGAGGTATCGAAGAACTCGGTGAACTGCCTCAAGATGTGATGACCGTGGTGCATGCATAAACTGACTGATAATACTAACAGCGTAAGCAATATCCGGACGGGTGTGTGCCAAGTATATCAGTCTGCCAACCAATCGCTGAAACATAGCGACATCCTCAAGAGTTTCACCCTCAGAATTCAGCCGATGGTTCTGATCAATTGGAGTCTCTGCTGGTCGAGCTCCCAAATACCCAGTCTCATCCAGAAGGTCCAATACATACTTCCGTTGAGAGATGAAGATGTCCTTCTGAGACCGAGCAACTTCAATTCCCAAGAAGTATTTCAATGCCCCCAAATCCTTTGTCTCAAACTCCGAGAACAAGTTCTTCAGTTGCTTTATCTCTTTAGGATCATTCCCAGTGATGACAATGTCATCAACATAGACGATTAGTGCCGTGGTACTAGTCTGCTGGTGCTTTACAAACAACGTGTGATCAGCCTGACTCTGCTTGTAGCCCACTCGTCTGATCGCACTGCTAAACCGCTCGAACCATGCCCTTGGAGATTGCTTTAGTCCATACATGGCTTTCCTTAACTTGCACACCTTGTCGTCACTTCAAGCAAGTGTCAACCCAGGTGGTAGTTTCATGTACACCTCTTCTGTCAAATCTTCATGCAGAAAGGCATTCTTCACATCTAGTTGATGCAATGGCCAGGACAGGTTGGCAGCTAAGGATAGAAGAACTCTGACTGAGTCCATCTTGGCCACAGGTGCAAAAGGTTCCTGATAGTCTATCCCATATGTCTGAGTGAATCCCTTGGCTACGAGTCGTGCCTTGTATCGTTCGACTGACCCGTCATTTTTATGTTTCACTGTAAAGACCCATTTGCACCCCACAGGTTTCTTTCCTCTGGGTAGTTGAACAAGTTCCCATGTTTTGTTCTTCTCAAGAGCCTGCGTTTCATCCATCATAGCTTCTTTCCACTTTGGGTGACTAAGTGCGTCTGTAACACTGGAAGGCAAAGAAACAGAGGAGGCAATACTGACAAAATTTTGATATGACGGAGACAGAGACTGATACGAGACAAAATATGAGATAGGGTGTTCCGTACAAGTACGTACACCCTTCCGAAGTGCAATAGGGAGGTCAATATCAGTGCTCATATGATCATCAGAAGTAGGAGATGCATGTGGTTCAAGAACAGAAATAGGAATTGAGGCAGGGACAGAAGCAATACCTGGAACTGGATCCGAGGGGAGACTTGCAGATGTAGGCGCAGGGATAGTGGCTTGTCATTTCTTCTTGGTTTTGACATATACACGTACACCCAAAGACCTTTGGAGGAACAACGAAAGTCGGGCGGTCAGGAACCAGGAGAGATAGGGGAGTCTGAAATCCGAGAACCCGAGAGGGCATACAATTGATGAGGTAAGCAGCAAGTAAGACAGACTCAGAGCAATAGTGTTTAGGAACCTGCATGCCTAACCGGAGAGCACGTTCAACTTCAAGAAGGTGACGATTTTTTCTCTCAGCAGTCCCATTCTGTTGAGGTGTCGAAGGGCACGAGGTCTAATGAACAATGCCATGTGAAGCAAAGTAGGATTTCAGACCCCCATTGAGGTATTCCCCCCCATTGTCAGAGCGAAGAATCTTAAGAGTGGTATGGAACTGAGTGGTAACCATCTTATGGAACTCTTGGAAAATAGAGAATACAGCATCTTTGGTTCGCATAAGGTACACTCAGGTACAATCACTAAAGTCATCTACAAAGGTAACAAAGTATCGATATCCAAACAAAGAAGTCACAGACGCGGGGCCCCACACATCAGAATGTACAATAGAAAAAATAGTACTTTTATTCTCACTAATGGGAAAAACAGAACGACAATGTTTGGCCAGTTCACATGTTTCACAATGAAAGGGAACTGCAGAAATAGAAGAGAAAGCAGGAAAGACACGCTTTAAGACTGACACGGGTACATGGCCTAGCCGGTTATGCCAAAGCATTAACTGGTCTTTATTGACTTTACTACTAGTACTGATGCTAGACTGGTGTACAGATGCAGAAACCGAAGAATCTAGGATGTATAAGCCATCGTCCTCACGTCTACTGCTAATCGTCCGCCTCGACTCCAGATCCTGAAACACATAGTGAGAAGGAAAAAATGTTACACTGCAGTTAAGACTTTTGGTAAGACTACTGACGGATAGTAAATTAGCGGTGAATTGCGGAACATGCAAAACAGAAGACAAAGAGAGAGCTGGTGTGGTATGAACATCTCCTTTTCTAGAGATAGAGGAATAAGTGCCATCAGCTATCCGAACTTTGTCACGACCAGAGCAAATACCATAACTAGAGAAAACGGAGGACATACCAGTCATGTGATCAATGATCCAAGAAGGGCTGGAAGGTATAGTAGAGGCGGAAAAAACAGTCATAGTACTTGTGTGAGCAAATGCAGACGTGGAAGTGGAGGCCTGGCCATTGAGTTGGGCCATCATACGGCGAAGTCGCTAAAGATCTGCAGGAGAGAACGAGTCTGTGTCCCCAGAGGAGGTAGACACTGGTGATGCGGTGTCCTGTGTGACTGAGTGCGCTGAGGGAGGTCCCTGTTTTGCTGATTGACGCTGACGGGAAGTCGGGGCCTGTCTTGGGTGACGTCCATGGAGCTTCCAGCAAGTGGCCTGGATATGACCCATGCGACCGCAGTGATCACACTTGGGTCTGGGTTGGTCCCCAGACTCCTTCGGACTGGATGTTTGGCCCTTCTGATTGGTAGTAGCTAGGGTAGAGCGGTCCTGAGTATCACTCCCACTGCAGAGTTGCATGGCAGAGCGGCGACTGTCTTCCTCTTGAATGTAACCATAGACCTGTGCTAGAGAGGTAGGAGCAGGATCCTTACCAAGGATTTGAACACGAGCTCCCTCAAAGCTCGGATGAAGGCCGGAGAGAAACTGGAAGATCCGGGAACGTTCAACCATCGCCTTGAAGGACTTGACGTCATCTGCGCAATTGGGGGAGTAACTCTGGTAGTGATCGATTTCCTCCCATTTGCTTCGAAGGGAAGCATAATATGTACCAAGCTTCATCTCCCCCTGACGAAGACAAGATATCTCTTGTTCTAGTTTATAAAGCTTAGCGAAATTGCCCACCTAGGAGTATGTCTGAGATACGGCATCCCAAACATCTTTGGCCGTTGGTAGGAACATAAATCCTTTGCTGATCTGGGTTTGCATCGAGTGAAGAAGCCAGGACATGACAGTCAGGTTCTCCATAACCCAAATCCGATGAGATTTGTCCTTCGGATCTGGTTCTTTAGTAGCGCCTGTCAGATACTCACTATAGCCACGACCCCTAATGTACATGAGAGCGGAAGTCTTCCATTCCAGGAAGTTGGTGCCATCGAGCTTCACAGTGGTGATGCAGAGCTGAGGGTTGTGATCTCTATGAGAGCCATGAGTCACAGGACGATCCTCAGAGGAGCTAGAAATCACAGATGTGGCCTCGGGGGAACTCATCGGAGCAGGACCACCAAAAATAGCAGGTAGTGTACCGGATGCTCCTAGAAAACCGAAGCGACGTCTAGAGGATCCCTAAAGGCCCAATGAGTGGTGTGCCTAGGACAGGAGGGCCAAGAGAGGTCTGATTTTGAAAGAAAATCAAAATCCAAAAAGTAGCGGGGGATCCGGGTGATTTTTGAAAACTAGGGTTCCGACAGTCAGAATTCGTCGAATCAAATTTCGAACAGTTCCACGAGCAGTACTGAAGAGGGTGGCAAGGTCAGAGGGGCCTGCTGTTGCACGAATATCACAAAAAACCAAAACCCAAAAATCCTCGAAAAACGTGTTGACCGGAAAAACGCTAGAAAAGCTTGAGAAGAAGACAAATTGGATCTCTGATGCGGCTGAGGGAAAAAATTAACCAGGAAATAAGAGTCTCTAGTGTTTTGCCTCTGGATTAATCCCCGGATAGCGCAGGAATGATCTCTGTGATTTCTTCAAAAGTTCTCCTCGGCTCCGGATGCTCACATAACCGTCTTAAATCGGAATGGAGTCTCTAGGGGACAAAGACACATGCCCTAGAGCTACCATGCTCTGATACCATGTTGTAAATAAAGTTGTAACCAGTAGATGAAGGTTGTAGATAGAAGAGGAAAAAAAGTGTAATGGAGGCGGAAGGTGGAGAGGGAGATTAGGGTTAGAGAGAAGTTGTGGGAAGAGGAGAGAATGAATTGTTAATTCATTCTCCCTCACACACTGTATATGTATATATATGATGGGGAGAAACCCTACAAAGGAGAACACTATTCATGTGACACTATTCACGCGACACTATTCACGTGAATAGTGAAAACCCAAAAAAGGCCCCACGTGGGAAGTGGGTCGCAGCCCACTTGAGATACCCACGTGGGTGTATTACACAAACTCCAACAGGGACCCCTAGGAGAATGCATGAATTGACTAACCACACTAACAACATATAGTGTGTCAAGACGAGTGATGGTTAAATAAATAAATTTTCCAATAAGTCTTTGATATACTTCTTGATCCGCAAGAGCATCACTTTAAATAACTTCTATGTGGAAATGCATTCATCTCATAAAGTTGGAGTTTCTTTGAAAAATTGGTAGCAAAAAAGATAATAATACAGACAAATTCAACTTGGCAATTGGTGAAAAAGTCTTATAATAGTCTATACCATAAGTCTACATGAAACCTTTTGCCACTAATCTAGCTTTCAATTTATCAACTGACCCATCTAGATTTTTCTTGACTGTATAAACCTCGCGGTATCCAACAACTTTCTTCCCAGTTGGTAACACGATTAAGTCCCAAGTATGGTTGGATTTTAGGGCTGTCATCTCATCTTCCATAGCTCTCTTTCAGCTAGGATGGGATAAAGCTTCCCTATAGGAAGTAGAAGGGAAAGCGAAGACAAGGACAAGGCAAATTGTTGAAAACTAGGAGAAAAACGATCATAGAAAACAAAATTAGAAATTTTGTGGTGTATAAGTACGTTTACCCTTCTGAAGAGCAACAAGATCACACTTATTTTTCCGGTGAACTATAGGATCTTCAGGCGTTGAGTCGACTGGTAGAGGGTTTTGAGAGGGCGCAACAGATGAAGGTTCAACTGTAGTCTTGTTTCGTCGAGTATACACATGAATATTATTAGTTGGAGAAGAAATAAAAGACTCCATAATAGGATTTAGAACAATAATAGACTTGATGAATAGGTCCTCAAGTTCACAACCCTCAATAGAGTAGTAGAGAGTAGCCTTAAAGAAATTCATATTAGCACACAAATTGTTTTTTAAAATAGAACTATAACAACGATAGCCTTTCTAGGTTCCAAAATATCATACGAACAAACACTTAATAACACGAGCATTCTTTCCACCCCCAGGTTTGTGGACAAAGCAAACACACCCAAGCACTTTTAGAGGTAAAGAAGAACATTTATAATTTAGAAACATAACAGAAAAGGCTGATTTCCCATCAAGAAAATATGAAAGCAATCTGTTAATTAAATAACAAGCAGTAAGAACTACATCACTCTAAAAACCTTTCGGTACATTTATTTGAAATAAAAGGGCTTGAGCTACATCAAGAAGTGGATGATTTTTCTTCTTGACTGCCCCATTTTGTTGAGGTGTATGAGTAAATGAAGTTTGGTGCAAAATGCCATGAACTGAAAAGGATGTGAGGTATATTCAACGGCATTGTCAGTACGAAGGATTAGAACATGAGCATTATGTTGGTTAACAGTTTCAGAATGAAAGGATTTAAACTTAACAACAATCAAAACGGTCTTTCATTAAATATAACTAATTCATGCGTGGAATATCATCTACAAACAAAAGATTATAGTGCTCACCAACTAAACTGGGGACTCTAGATGGGCCCCAAACAGCAAAATGTACAAACTCAAAAGGACACAAACAATGACACTTGGTATGAGGCTTAAAAGTAACATGGTGATGATTATTGAGCTCACATACATCACATTGTAAAGAAGAAACATAGGATGACAAAAAAGGAACTATACTGTGCAATTTATTTGAAGGTGGGTGACCCAAACGATAGTGCCACTGAAGAAGGGAGACATTGACATTCAAGGCTGATTTTCCAGATGAAGGTGCAGACTCAAAGTAATATAGACCACACTTCTCATAACCTTCACCAATCTTCATTTCTTTAGATCTTGAAAAACACAAAGGGAGGAGTAAAATGTTACTGAACAGTTTAGAGACTTGTTATTATGGATAACATACATGAGATTAAAAGGACACTGAGGTACATAGAGGACAAAAGACACATATAATGAAGAACAAAGATGGATGGTACTCGATCCATTAATTTTAGTGTTGGTACTGATAGCAACTATAACAAATGAATTAGGAACAACACTTTCGAAGTTTACAAATAGATCAAGATTACCTGTTATATGATCAAAGGCTCCAGAGTCAATGACCCATGGAGTGGATGAACTGGTGTGAAGACAAAGGTTACTTGAATTGGTCAATGTGGCTGCAGAGGAGGAAATGAAGATTCATTGATTGCATCTTCTTCATCAAATTTTCCAACTCATCTCGAATTTGGGCAACTTAGTCATTGTGTCCTTTGGCTTCAAGGTAGTAGCCTGATTAGCCTAGGCTGGTTTCTCATGCAGATCTCAACATAACTCAACAATGTGATTGTCAGGCGACTCAGGCCACAATGAGTATAACTCTAGTTACCACGTTCTCTACCTCGGCTTCCCCCTGAATCTCTACCACTTTGATTGCCACGGCCACCACCATGACCACTACCATAGATACTATCTCCACAGCCAAATGGGACAATTGAAGTAGATTTGTTTCCTTTATCAATGGTGGGGGCAACAAGTGCAACTCTTTGCAATCGTGAATATTAGGAAGGAAGTTCACAGCTTATCAAAAATAAAGTTCACGACTTCCTAAAATCTGAGATCGAACAAGTTCATACTTGGGCTTTAAACCAACTAAGAATTTGGCTACCCTGAATTCCTCATGTTGTCTCCTTATAGTTTTGAGATCTGTAGTCAGGGAATGATACACATTCAACTCTTCCCACATATCACATAGCTCTGAGTAATATTCTTCCAATGATTTATCTCAGTTGAAGAGAGAAAATCTGTTGGAACAGTTCATAAATACAGGATATGTTTTTTGTTCAGTTGAGTACACGTCTCATAGAGTATTTCAAATTTGTTTGGCTGTGTTGAGAAAAATGACATTAATGCTAACATTTGGGTTCCATGCTATTCCAAAACCAAGTTTCGATTTTATGCATTCTCCTGAATCCATTCACCATACTCTTTTGACCCCTCTTGGGGTTTTAGAAATGTCGCATACTTCAGTTTTCTTTTTGTCATTAGGAAAACTTTCTCAGATTTGGCCCATTGAAGATAATTAGTAACATTTAGTTTAACAGAGGTCATAGGCACTCCATTAAAAGAGGAAATAAATTAATCTTTTCTTCCATATATATATTTTTAAAACCAACAAAATAAAGTGATCACAAAAACCAAGCGGAAAAATACCTCACAAGGAGCTTGGGATTTCACACCTAACACCACCAAACAAATCAATAGGCTTCACAAAACAACACTATACAACATGTCTCTGGCCTGCGATTTGACCAAACAACAACCCTTAGTAGATCTAAGGCACTAAACGATTGGCTCCAACACTTTTAAAAAACTCCCAATACCATACAATTCATCCTTGTTCGATTTTTCAGC
Organism: Euptelea pleiosperma; assembly: GCA_035048495.1. Taxonomy (NCBI): domain Eukaryota; kingdom Viridiplantae; phylum Streptophyta; class Magnoliopsida; order Ranunculales; family Eupteleaceae; genus Euptelea; species Euptelea pleiosperma. The sequence goes on along the minus strand of CM068548.1, from coordinate 27,711,751 downwards.
CCATATACAACCAACAATAATGAGAAAACATGTCTCAACACATTTTACTTTATTTCCAGCAACTACATTAAAATTCAAGAGAAACACATCATACCCTCTTTGTTTCTTGACATAAATTGGAGTGTCACATCACTTTGCGACGAAGAACACAAAATGGGATTGAAATCCCATAAAACAAAAAGGAACACACACCCTAGATCAGATTAGGGTTTGAGAGTGAATAGTAAACTTGAATACTAATATGAGAATAGTACCTATGAAAGAAGATGAAGGAAATAGATGAAATGAAACCATAGAAAGCTTTGATGCCATGTGAGTTTTTAGGGTTTCGATGAAAGAAAAGAAAGGGGAAAAAGAGGGACGAGAAGAGAAGAGAAGAGATTACAAAGAGGGAGTGGGATAGATATTCTCTAGCCCCCATGTCCCCCCATATTTTATTAATAGTTATTCTGGGTATTTACAACTAGGTTCATAAACTATCAAAGAAATTACAAAGACACCCCTAACCTCATATGAACTAGAAAATAAGAAATTCTAAAATATTATATTATAATACATGTGTACGGAAGTGTCTGCATGTTGGGCTTCTTAAAGGCGGCGTGTTAGGCACCTTGTATCTATGCCGAACATTGACACGTGTTTGTGTCATTGTTACATTGAAATATATAGATGCATGCATGCATACATGTAGACACGCATTGGTAGATACATCTAAGTATGGAGGATTCCATCGAGTGGGGCTACTTGATAGACGAGGTTGAATCGGATTGCAGCATTGTTGAGCCGACTGGTCCGACATTGGCGATCGATTATCCTGGTACTCCATCCAAGGAGGCGTATCGGGGTGAATCGATGTCGGAAGAGGAAGAGTGTTGGTCTACGGACCGGGTCATTAAATTTGGTAAATTCATTGGGGTTTCTTTCGACGGTATGGAGGATGCAGCAAGGGGCCTTTTCAGTCAAACTGCGGCCACTAAAGAGAGAAGCGATATGGCAGTCGCTGAGATGGGAGTCAAATTTACCAAGGAGAACGTCTCCCCAAATCTTAACAGAGGTCCTAGTACTGGGGGTCCCCATACAGAAGAGGATATCACAGGTTGTAGGCCTAGAAACCCAAGGAGCAGGCTCAAAAATGAACTCAGCAAGCTGGTGAGTAATATTAACTATGATGGTAACACTCAGGAGAGGAGAAGAGGTAGGAGATACAGGGCCAATTACCAGTCTCAATGAAGCCTAAAATCCTCTCTTGAAATGTTAGGGGGTTGGGCAGCAAGGATAAAAGGGCTGCTGTTAGGTGTTTGATCAGTGGATGCAATCCGAATCTTGTGGTAATCTAGGAAACAAAACTTCTAAGTATGGAGGATTTTCTCGTGTCTGACATTTGTGGGAAGTGGGGTTACAGATGGAATGCTATCCCAGCGTATGGTTCTGTGGGAGGAGTGGTGGCGATTTGGGATCCTGAGGTACTAATTGTGGAAGATGTCCTTGTAGGAGCCTATTCTATTTCCATTCTGTTCAAGTGCAAGGTTGACGGGTTTTCTTGTGTTTTTTCAGGTGTGTATGGACCCAATGATACTCTTCTTCGTAATCAATTCTGGGATGAACTGGACAGTGTGCAAGGCCTGTGGAACCGTCCGTGGTGCATAGGGGGGGATTTCAACGTTATCAGATTTGCTCACGAGAAGAGGGGCAGTGGCAACATGGGCAGTAGAATAACACCCAGTATGATGGATTTTTCCGATTTTGTGACTAGACACGAGTTGTTGGATCTTCCTTTAGTTGGTGCTTACTTCACTTGGTCCAACCATCAGGCCCATCCCACCCTCTGTAGGCTAGACATATTTCTTGTTTCTAGCAGCTGGGAGGCCCATGTTCCAGGAGTCATCCAATCTGCCGTTCCCAATCCGGTTTCTGATCATTGCCATATTGTCCTTGATAGCGGAGGTATTTGTAGGAGACCTAGCCCGTTCCGATTCGAGATTATGTGGATGAAAGAGCCGTCTTTTTTTAACAAGGTGAAATCCTGGTGGAGTTCTTTTGCGTTTAATGGTAGAGCTGGCTACATTTTCTGGAGTAAGCTTAATGCTCTTAAAAAGCACTTGAAGGTTTGGAATGGGGAGGTCTTTGGCAGAGTTGACAAGAAAATGGGATCTGTGTTGGAGGAGATAGCTCGGATAGACAGGTAGGAGGAGACCGAGGCCATCTCTACGGAAGTCTTCAGTAGGAGGGTGGTTTTGAAAAAGGAGTTTCTGGCCTTGGCTTGCTTGGAGGAAATTAGCTGGAGGCAAAAGTCCAGAGGAGGATCAAGGCAGATGGCAGGAGAGTCCTTTTGAGGAGGAGGAAGTCCTTGCCGCCGTCAAGTCCCTTGGGGGAGACAAGGCGCCAGGGCCCGACGGTTTTCCTCTGGCCTTCTTTAGCAGTTGTTAGTCTATCGTGGGTCAAGACTTTATGCGGGTCATGGAGGAGTTTTATCAGGACTCGTGGCTCGACTGGAGAGCAAATACCACATTTATTTCTCTGTTGCCTAAAAAAGAAGGTGCCGTTTCTCTAGCTGGCTTTCGCCTTATCAGCTGAATAGGCAGCACGTACAAAATTATTGCCAAGGTGTTGGCAACCAGTCTTAAAGGGATGTTGGGCAACATTATCTCTTCCTTTCTGAGCGCTCTTGTGGGTGGCCGCTAGATCCTAGATGGAGTCTTGATCGCCAATGAGGTCATTGATTCGAGAATCCGTGGTGGTAATCTGGGCATTATTTGTAAGGTGGATTTGGAAAAGGTGTATGATCACATCAACTAGTCGTTTCTCGAGTATGTGATAGGCCGTATGGGCTTCGGTGAGAAATGGAGATCCTAGATTCGTACTTGTGTGTTGGCGGCCCGTTTCTCGATCTTAGTCAACGGAGTGCCTGCCGGTTTCTTAATGAGCACGAGAGGTCTTCGCCAAGGGGATCCTCTCTCCCTGTATTTGTTCCTCATTGTGGCTGAAGCATTGAGTTGGATGGCTTCCAAGGTGGTCGAAGGCGAATATTTGGAGGGTTTTACAGTGGGTCGCGATGGTCCCACCATCTCTCACCTGCAATTCGCAGATGACACTATCTTTTTTATGAAGGCTTCACAATCCCAAGCTCAGGTTTTGAGAGGCATTCTGCGTTGTTTCAAGGCAGTCTCTGGGCTTCCTGCAAATCTCGATAAAAGCGAAGTCTTTGGGGTGGTAGGAGTTAGGTGTTTGGACTCGGTCGCCTCTATTTTGGCCTGTAGGAAAGGGCAACTCCCTACGATCTACCTCGGTCTTCCTTTAGGCAGGAGCTACAGATCCAAGAGTATATGGGATCCGGTCATTGAGCGAGTCCAGAGGAGATTGGCCCAGTGGAAGAGATCCTTCCTCTCTAAAGGTGGTAGACTCACCCTTGTGAAAAACACCTTATCCAACCTGCCTATCTATATCTGTCTCTTTTTTCTATTCCGATTGGAGTTGCTAAGAAGATTGAAAGCATTATAAGGAACTTCTTATGGGACGACAGTGAAGAACATCATAAGTTTCATCCTGTGAGCTGGTCGAGGTTATGCTTGGATAAAAAAGCGGGTGGACTCGGTGTTCGGCAGATTAAGCTCATGAATAACGCTTTACTAGGCAAATGGCTCTGGAGATTCTGCATCGAGAGAGAAAGCCTATGGAGAAGCGTTATCTTGGCAAAGCAGGGCGTCGACTCGAATGGGTGGGACAGCAGAATTCCATCCTCATCTTATGGGACAGGGGTGTGGAAAGGTATTTCTAAGTTGACGGGGACGATCAGAAATGGTAGCACCTTCAGAGTGAGGAACGGACAATCAGTTAGATTCTAGGAAGATAGGTGGTGTGGAGATCTTCCTCTTAGTGAAGAGTTCCCTTCGATCTATGCCATCTCCAATAGGAAAGGAGAGTCGGTCTGGGCTGTCTCGACTTTCGATAATGGGTCTCTTTCTTGGGATCTGGGCCTCAGAAGACGGATCAACGATTGGGAGTTGGATTTAGCTGCCTTACTTTCACGTCTAGAAGGGATTAATCTCACGGATAGTGAAGAAGATAGATGATGGTGGATTGATGACCCCAAGGGTAGGTTTTCAGTTAAGTCTTTTTACAATTCTCTCTTGGGTGGCTCCCTCAATTGTTTCCCGGCAAATCGCATTTGGAAGAATCCCATTCCCTCCAAAGTTAGGTTCTTCATCTGGTGTGCCATGTTGGACAAGATTCTTTTGGTGAGAATCTTAAAAAGCGCGGTTTCCACATGCCCAACAGATGTATACTATGTTGCGGCGATGAGGAGACGACGGATCACCTGCTCATCCACTGTAGGGTGACGAGGACTATTTGGGAGCGGTTTTTGAGCTTATTCGATATGTCTTGGGTGCTCCCTAGGTCTGTCCTCAACCTGGTCACAGGATGGTACTCGAAGGCTTTTTCTGTTAGCAGAGACTCATCCCCTTTGCCATATGTTGGGAGGTTTGGAAAGAGAGAAATCTTCGTATTTTCGAAGATAAAGGGGTGGATGTGGAGAAGCTCATCCTGAAGATTAAAGCTGCTGTTTATTTCTGGGGATATGTTATTCCCGAATTTCAGAGTTTCAAATTTGAAGACTTCGTGTGTCGGTGGGGTCGTCTGATTATCTAATTGCTCTCTGTTGTTCTATTTGCTTTTTGCTGGTTGTTTTTAGGTAGTCTGTGGTTTGCCTTGTTGTTGCGCCTTGTTTCGTCAAGGCTGTTGATGTATAGTTTTTTGGGGGCCTTCTCAGCCCTTCCTTAATATATTTATTTTACCGATAAAAAAAAAAGATACATATATAACCATATAAGTAACGTGTTATGTAAATGCATGCATGCAACATGTTTATATCAAACTCAAGAAATGAGACACATTTTAAGGATAATAATAAGAAATTATTTTTTTATTTCGCAACCAGCATGGCATTAAAGATGAACTAGAAGAAAAGTAACAAAGCAGTAAAATATGACAACAGTTTTGAAAAAAACTAGTAAAATATGAATATACACTGATTAACTGTCACCTAACCTATCTTATGATCATAGATATTACTTTTACAATCTCTTTGTATTTTTCTTCTCTTTTATCTTAAATTTTCTCAGTTAAGACATGGGAGTACTACTTGATCCATCTAAAGAAAATTTTGGAAACCACTATGATGATGGTAAACCTCAAACTCAAGTTGTCATAGAATAAGAAGTTTGACAACATCTAGAAAATACTCAAATTCAAAACGTTTTTGTCGAGAATGTCAGTTACACTAAGCTATACAGCGGTGCCCTGTTTTGGGGATATGGAAGACACGTTTCGCACATCTGGTTGATGCATTTGGGGTGGCTGTCTGGGGAAGAGAGTTTAAGTGGTTGGGGGGGTTGCGACCAGCCATTTAATGGGTCCCACATGGGAGACTCAGTTAAAATATTAATCAGATCAGATGATGGCAACCGTTCAATCTGTTGATCTTTTCTAGACTCAGTCACTATTTTTGTTGATCATCCAAATGAAGTTTGCAGGTTGGATGGTTATATATGAGCATGCATATGCCCATGAAAAGAAATCAAAATTGTTATTGCATTTATTGCAGCCGGTTCAGGAATTTGTTTTGGGTGCATATGATGCTGAAGCCACTGCTGATTTCAATCAGAACCTCTCCGATGTTTCTACATTGAAAGATCCTCGCTCAAAAGATGCATCTCAGAGGTACGAATTCCTTAGTGTGATCAAATATAGGCAAGTTCGAAAAAATACTGATGATCACATCACACGTTTAACATAGGTATCATGCTCATCAGTATACAAATGGAACCATCTGTGATCTCACAAATCAGCCTCGAGAAACTGAGGTATCAATCAAATAGCCATTTGAATTGCTTTATTTCTCCTTTTTTTAATCCTTTTATTTTTTTTAATTTTTTTTCCTGTTTCCTATGAGTATCTACAGGTGAGATTTGTGTGCTCTGAGCCCAGAGTTATGATTAGTTCTATCACTGAGCTATCCACTTGCAAGTATGCGCTCACAATTCAATGTCCAATGCTTTGCAAGCACCCGTAAGCCTCAATGCTCTGTTAATCTCCTTTTATCCTTTCTGATTCTTTCTTTTTTCTATGGAGATGAAAACTACTAACTGGAGAAGATAATGAAATGGTAACCTTGGACTTCTTATTTATTTATTATTTTTAACTTTTTCTAGCACATTTTATTTGACTAGCAAAATCCTTAACTACTTCCAGTGTTGTCGAAACCAATATATTTAAATTGTATCAGATTAAATTTGTTTCATGTATGACATTTTTTACAAGATCTTTGAAAACAGTTGCAAAATGTGGCTCAATAGGACAATAGCAGCCTTTTCTTGTGGTAGACTGGGAGCAAGCTACAGTTAAGGGAAGAGTGATATTTCATACTTCTCATCATTAAAACTGTATGCTTCCCCCAATTTGTGGCCCATCTTTTTCGCCTAAACCATCCAGTCAATTGGCTAATTCTTGGATGGACCGAAATCCAGAAGGCATACTGATCCGGTAATCTGTCACTTTTGTTTAGGTGATCAATAATAGTATTTTTAACTTTTCTCTTTTGACTGTCCAAAAGAATGCGAGATACCATTAATAGGGTCATCTATATGCATTTTTTGGGCTTCTTCCAATCTGAGAGGTGGGCCATCAATTGGATGGTCTAGATTGATGGGATGACTTACATATTTGACATCAGATGTGGTGGGCAACATAAATTGCTTAATCACTTCTCCAAGAAAAGCAAAACTGTGATGCCAACATGTGAAGAAGATGCTAGCCCAAGTGGCATCTATGCTATTACACCATTTTTGTCAGTTATCACTACAAGCAGACCAGGATGCATTTCTCTATGTTGTTTCCTTTTCATAGCATTCTGTACCAGGATAAACTTGCCCCCATGTAAATGTTTTAACGGATTCTTACTGCAGGTAATGGTTATTTTACCCTAATGGAAATAACAACTACATGGTCGTGTTTGACTGTGGGAATCGCTCTGTCCTGGTCCAGGATAAGTGACTTATCCAACTGTTTGGCTGCAGGAAAATAAGGGATGAGGGATACCATATCGACAATATAGCATGTTCTTGTGGTATTTCATGACTTGCACTGAAAAAAAGAGATCCTTTTCCACATTTCAGGATGTGGAGATGCTCATGCATGAAAACATCTCCCTTGCGCAGCCAAACATGCTCATATATTTGTATGTGTTTGTTGCAGTTAAATCATTTATTCTGATGACTACGTTTAATATTACAGAATGTTCCAAGAAGAGAGACCAGTATGGCACACCATCAACTGTAATGAGCTTCCCAAGGATGCCAAACACAAAGAAATGGAAGAGGGCAGCCTCAAAGATAAACAGATAACCATGATCACAGACATCGAAGTTCCATCTAATTATGATTCAGAACAGCGTGCAACATAACCATTCAATATACAAATATATTACAGGGAAGGGGAATTTTCTCATAATCAGCTGTAGAAGGTAGCAGAGCAAAGTATTCTGGTATGGCTTCACCTTCTTTTGTAACTTGAATGTTAGTTTTTAATGGATTACCTTCAGTTCTTGTGCAATCTCATATTTCTTCTCCACATCTCGTTTAATTCTGTTGATGTGTGATAGACACACGAATGACATATACATAGTATACAAGCACACCCAATTTTTTGTCACAGTGCAGTTTCCCCCAATTGCAGTATCTTTCTAGCAGCAAGAACCTGCATTTAAGCATGCAGTTTTATTCTATAATGCTTCCCAATGGAAATGTCATATTTACCCTGATCCACTGTTCTGTCAATGGACAATCTTATTGACCTGGTCTGTCCAATTGACGGGACAAATCCCAAAAATCACACGATTGGACGATTTTTACAGATCACATATGTTTAAAAATTTGACAAATGTTGGGATTTTGAGTCGGAGGATTTTTCAGCTTTGGAAAAAAATTTCTGCTCCAAACGTCTTCTCTGCACAGATGGGGGTTCTCCATATTGCAGAGCGGTTATCCTGCTCCAATCTCCAATCTCCAATCGTACATTAGATCATCATTGGTATCTGCAATATAAAGGACTGAAAGACACCTGGAACTGTTTCTGGGTGCTAGTTTGGTGTGTTTATCCAGGCTATGGATGAGTTGACTGGTTATGTACAAACTAATTGAAGGCAACATGGCAGATGATTCAAAAAGCTTGAAAGCTCAAAGAGAGCTATGCAGTTGAGCCATGAACTGTTGCATTATTCTCCCCTCAGATTTCTGCAGAAGGGGATGCACACCAATACAGGCAACTAGTTCTCTGTTGTTGAAATGTGTGCTTTCTAAGAGATTCCAAGGCCTGGCACTTTGATTTGTATGCCTGCTCTGTCATTTGATTGAGCATTAGAGATCGATGCATACTTTATCCCCAAAACTTCATAATTTGACCAAAAACAGTAAAACATTATCAAGTCATTTGGTGAAGAATTTTGCTAGATATCTGTTCTACTTTAGAACGAACTTGACCCTTAGAGGAGTATTTTTTTTCATTTATTCTAAAAAATGCCCCTACTTGAGTTCATTTATCTGCATGCACTAATGAGGGATTTTTGCCTTTTCGTACTTATTTGCATTAACTTCATTTATTCTACACGTGCTGCTACACTTTTTCAATCCAGAATTTTGCTTTTCTATTTTTGCCTAGAGTTGCTACAATTTACATATTCGCCCCATAAAACTAAGGAAAAAGGTATACCTGATGTTGTTTGGTATCAGGTAGTGCCATAGATGTTTAGCCCACCCATTGGTGGATATACACCAAAAATCATCCTGATTGGTAATCTCTAGCCATTAGATTTTAGTACTTTTTAAGGTGATTATAGCCCTCCAATCTGACTAATTTTTTGAGTTGTAAAACCAATGGCTAAAAATCATCAAACAAGCTGATTTTTGGTATGAATGTCTACCAAGGGGTGGGCTAAACATCCATGCAATCAGTGGGCCCAGATGGAATGGGTAACAAAAATGGGCTTCCTGACGCTAAAAAGCGTCAGGTATACATTGTTACTTTGTTACAGAGTAAAACTTCGATGACAGCAGGCTGTCTGCAAAGCCGCTTACTACCATAGTTCTCAGCATGTTTCCGTGTGCTATGTGCCACGTACCCAGGTGAGTGTATTTTAATATTTTTATTACAAAAGCAAAAAAGCACTGGGGTACGTGGCAAATATCACTCGGGTACGTGCCAATAACTCTGTAATAGCAAGTGTCATCAAAGTTCTACTACCTTGTTACATAGTGACTTCAGTCTGCCTTCTATAGGACCGGGTCTTGTACAGAGTTTGATAGGATCCCTCCCAAAAAATCTCAGGCATAATTTCAGGCCAAAAATATGTCTGATTTAAGATTTCTAGTTGGATTTGAGTCTTTTTTTTTTGTCATGGGCTTCATGAACAAGCTTATGGATGCGTTCCAATGCCATAAAGCCCATGAGAAAAATAGACGAAGGCTAGAAATCATCAATCAGTCTAGTAATAGATATCATTGGAAGGGTCTTGGAGTGCTTTCTAACGGATCTATTTTTATTGGGAACGAAATTATGAATTCAGAGATGAGTTTCTGAAAGAAATAAGAGAAAATGGACTTTTCTAAAACAAAATCCTTTAATTATAGGGTCGGACTCCAGTTACCGCCCTAAAATGATAGGCTCCGGTTACAGGACACATTATAAGCCATGTGGCACACTCTTAGAGGACTCTGACAGTATGGATGTTTGGTCAATACCTAGGTGGACCTACAAACCAAAAATCAGCGTGATAAGTGATTTCTAGGTGTTGGATCTCTGTACCTCAAATACTGCTCAAATTCACACGGTTGAGATCAACCCATGAAATTGAGTCCAATCCATTGCCTTTAAATTGCTAATCACGCTGATTTCTGGTTTGTAGGTCTACCTAGGGATTGGCCAAACATCCATACGGTCAGAGTCCTCTAAGAGTGAGCCACATAAAATTTTAGATGTAGAGGACTTTGGATGCAGTCCATGCAGAGGGGTCTCGTAGCCTTACATGGCTCATTGTTTTGGGCCCACTGACCGCATGGATGTTTACCCCCACCCGGATATGCATATAAAAAATTAGTCTCATTGATTTTTGCTAGACAGATTATAGCATGTCTTTTGCATATTTTTGGGAACTTAATCCAACGGCTAGATAATATCAAATGAGATTGATTTTTGGTTTGAATATCCACCAATGGTCGATGCAACGAAAATAATGGCTGTTATAACGGATTCGGACCTCCCCTGTTACGTTATGTACTGTTTAACGGCTGTTACTTTTCTGAAAAAATTGTTAAAATAACGCCCGTTATTTCCTTTATAAGTTTTATTGAAAATTTAAAATTCAAAATTTGAATTTTAGTGTTTTTTCTGTTATTTCCGTTTTCCCATTTTTTCCATTTTTGCCCTTATTCGTTACAATCTGTTATAACGGTAACGCCCCGGTCTGTATTGGAAAAGCTTTAGGGGTGTTTTTAATGTTTTCAAAAAATTAGAGGTGTCTCTACAATTATCCTTTTTCAGGGCGTATTCATAATTTAATAAATGGCACGTGAAAAGGAGGGAAAATCTGAGGATAATTCTTAGCCTCCCGTTACCCCTGAGTACAGTGTTACTCCAATGTCTTTTAGATAATATTTCTCCCCTTACGGTAAGAACTGCGAGTATACAATGGGTGTGAGAAAATCGCCTTCAGGATAAAAATGAAGTCTCAAACAAACACAGTTGGATTTGGATTATGTACTATCCAATTACAACCAAGAACACACTGATAGTAGAATCTGATGATGCCAAATGCTTGGGAATAAAACAACGAATTCACTATAATTTTTGGTGTCCAAAATGAAGGTCTAAAACTCTATTTATGGCCCTTTCTGTATTTTGACCGAAGAGATGAACAGTCATGATCAGATCCAACGACTTGGATTGTGTCTAGAACCAGTGTGTGGTTCCACAGAGGAACACATCACCGATTGATCTCTCTTGATTTAGTGGCCACCGTTTGTACACGTGATTACACACACCAAATCGCCATACAACCATTCGATGGTAAACGATCGAAAAATGAGAGGCTTCAACACTCTTAGCGATGATGTGTACTGCGAAGTGACAAGTACACTTCTAAAAGCGCCTAAAAGCCCAATCGCTCTTTCATATATGCGCGTGCGCTTGCTTGGCACCATCTCAAAGTATCGAATCATTTCCATTAGTCCATGCGTCTTGTAGATAATTAGTCTTTACAAGAAACTACTTCTATTCACTTCCACTTGCTTGTACATGAGCTCTGTGGTGTGGTAGTGCTCGCACTATACCCCAAAGTATGGAATCATTTCTATTAGCCCATGTGTCTTTTAAGACAATTAGTCTTCACAAGCAACTATTTATAGTCCCTTCCACTTGCTTGTACCTAAGCAATGTGGAACTAAAGTTTTGTAAGGGGTTTCACTTAAGTCATAAAAACTTAAAAAAAAAACAAAGATATGATTTATTGAAAATTTTCAATACGCCCCCACAATTTTTAATATATGTATGGAATATATCCATATTTTAGTTTGGCGTAAATTTCGTTTGATATAAAACATACTTGTAACTGTTCCTACGAGTGATAATGTGGCCTTAAGAATGTCGTGGTACGCATCCCTCATTGACTACGCGAAGATTGAAAAATACGAATGAGTTATCTGAGGCATTGCATGATGCAGACGGTTGACGGATGAGTCATTTGAAGAACTGTAATTGGTCGGTTAAAGATTGTGTCCACTCACATATGAAGGTAAGTGACCTAGTGGCCGTAGGAATAGTATTTTAAGATAAAATATATTGGCTAAACTTTGTCACAAGACAGACCTAGGTCGTGGCTAGCTGTTGGGTAATCACTTATTAATGGATATATATTTGATCTTAGTCGGTTGAGCTAATCACTTGTTAATCAGTCAATCAATTTTAGGATTGCTTCAGATGTGATTAGATTATCCCTACCAGACCAGTATTTGATTTAGGTTATTAGTTTAATTAAAGAATTTTAATACCTAATCAACCCCCCTTCTAGGTATCTACGTGATATTGTGATACACAGATTTTTCAATTGGTATCAGAACGGTTAACTCCTTCTTAGTTTAATCACCTGAGTGAGTTCCTGTTTATAATCTGTTATTCATTCATATCAAAAAAGATGCAAAGAGAATGTGGTAATACTTCCAGGCCCCCACTATCGATGGAGAAGACTATACATATTGGAAAGCCACGATACATGCTTTTCTCAAATCTATTGATGAGAGAGTCTGGTTAATAGTTATGGATGGTTAGAATCTTCCCACAACAATTGTGGGTGATAAAAAAATCCCTAAATCCAAAACTCAATGGAAAAGGGAAGACCTTGAAGAATGCTGTCTAAACAACTAGGGTTTAAATGCCATATTTAATGCAGAGGACAGAAACGAGTTCCGTAGGATCTATTCCTGCACACTATCTAAAGAGGTGTAGGATATTTTGGAGACCACTCACGGTGGTACGTCAACAGTGAAAATTTTAAAACTGTAAATGTTGACTACCGGGTCTCAAATCCATCAGAATGGAAGAGAACGAGACATTCACTGAGTTCTATGCTAGGCTCAGTGATATAGTCAACTCTGCCCATAATCTGGGAGAGAGTATTCCTGAATCCAAAGTGGCCAGAAAAGTTGTAAGATCTTTACCTAATAGATTTCAAACAAAGGTTACAGCCATAGAGGAGAGAAAAGATGTTGACTCCCTCAAGATTGATGAATTGGTTGGTTCTCTTCAAACATTTGAGTTAAATATGAGACAATCTAAAAAAACCAAGGGCATAGTCCTGAGAGCTTCTAAAGCTCAAGAATTTGAATCTGAGACAGACTCTGAAGAAAACATTACTTTATTTGTTAAGAAATTTAAAAAGTTCTTTTGCTATAGAAATGATAACTTAATAATAATAAATATTCTGACAGATTGAGGGAATGATCTAGACCCTATGAGAGGTTTAGCAAAATTGATTAACCCAAGAGGATTAACAAATCTGAAGTACCCCAATGTTTTAAATGTCAGGGATTCGGTCATTTTGTAAATATTTGCCCAAACAAGGATGACTACAAGGGCAATGCTAAGGCATTAAATGCCACATGGGATGAAGAGTCTGAAGAAGATTCTGATGACTCTAGTAACAATGAAAGTACTGGGAACTTCACAACTTTCATTGCTAAATTGATAATCCCCAATGAATCTCAAGAGAATGAGACCAATAATGAAGATGCAGTGAGTTCTAGTGACTCCTATAATGGGGATTCCGTTGACTCAGCAACAGGCTTCAATGAGCTGTATGAGGAGTCGACAAAAATTATCAAAGCCAATAATGGATTATTTGATAGAGTCAAAGTTTTAGACTCTAAAAAAAGGGCTTTGCAGCTAGACGCTGAAGAACTATTGGTGCTTGTTAGACAACTTGAGCAAGAGAAGAAGTTTTTGAAGCAAAGAAACGAGTTTTTGGAATATGAGTTCCTAACTTGTACTACTGACATATATCCATGGGTCGACCCATGCTTGTATCCTTGACATGATAATGAAAACAATGATATACTCAATTTTTGTTTAAAGTCAAGTGAATATCAAAATATAATTAAATTACTAATGTCAACATGATTTCCTCACTCAAACATAACTAAAGTCAAATATATTGTGGAAGTGTTTTACAAGAAAATCAACTAATATCTACCCCAAGATAATATTTTTGGAGACATTTTCATTAAAATTTTTATTTGAGTGAGGTTTAAAAATCTAACTTGATACGATTGATTAACCGGTCCATTGTAGGGTCAAAATTCTAAGTTTTCAAAAATTAAATAGTTTTGCATCACAAATTTCTAAGAATTATTTCAAACACATTTTGTGAAGACACTTGGTCCAAAAATGCCATTTTCTATTTCTAATAAATCATTTTTGTTCACTAAAAGTACCCAAACAAGTACGGATGTAAAACAGAAAAATCTAGAAAATTTACCTTGTAAAAATAATAGAAAATCTAAAAATTCTTCAAATTGAGCAAGTGAGGTAGCTATTATTATCTACACAAATTAAAATTAATTTACATCCAATAAATAGGTATACATTAGTTTTGAATATTTTGAGAAAGATCAGAAACAAAATAGGTAGTTTGCTAAATATTGCAACCAAGACTATTTTGACCTCTACCCAGTAAAACGGGCCTCTAGGACATCACTTATTGATTCACAAAGCCAAATACCTCAACTTTTAAAGCTAACTCAGAGACCTTCAATGCTCTAGTTTTACTTAAAGTCAGAATCAGAATCTAGGGTAGTCAAAATATTGCCCTAAGTGGAACGACTGTGCTGACTGCTAAAAATAGCAACAAAATTTTCCACTTTAAAATTCTGCCGCCCAACTTAAAATCATTCAAATCTTCTAGAATTTTTTGTAAAATATTATGGTCAGATAAGGTTCTAACCCCTTTGTAATGAGTCAAAAATCATTTATACTGAATTAGATATGAATTTTCTTGTATGAGATATTAGAATTGTAAAGAATGCTGAAAATTAAATAAAGATGAGCAAATCAACCAAATAACATCCAAACGGTCCCACATGACCAATCAATGCTTAAAACTAAACCAAATACAATTAGAGACCTTTAATTGAAATAAATCTAAGTTTCCTCTTCCTCAAAGTCTTCTCCGTCCACCGGTTCCTCCTCCTCAAAAATGTCCTCCTTCCCGGTCTCAACAAATTCTGTCAAATCTATCGGTATAGTACCTTGAGCGAAATGCATAGTAATAATCCACATAATATATTCAATGCATACTAATGACATTTTACACTAATAAGTGAGCATTTGACAAGAGTGATAAACATGGTAATTATCATGGTAGAATGATGAAACAAGTAATCAATATAGTAGCTAGATAATCTTAATTATACAACAATTAATTCATGTAAACCATTAATTCCTCTAAATTCACCATCAAAGACCTTCTTCAACTATAGCCTGTAGGCTCTTCTGTAGGGGTTTGGGGTCTTGCACCCTAAAACTCCAAGCCCTTCATAATTTCAATCCTAGGGCCTTCGTAGAAGCACACCCTCTACATTCCCACTAATTACGTAGGGCCTTCGCTAGAAGCACACCCTCTAATAAATTCTCCAAGATAGAATAAGAACAATACACAAAGGGTAGAAACGTGTGTTTCTATGGTGAAGGGTTTAAAGCTAATATAATAACCCAAAAAGTGGTTACTAATTCAAGCGATTAGGTGTCACTAGCTCATTGGTTAGTTTTCCATTGGAATAGGCCTCAATATTTAAAATATCAATTTATTTTAGGAATTACTCATACCTATATGTTGATGCATTATTTGTTGTTAAGATATTCTTAAATAAATGGTCTTAGGTGGCACACCATTAATAAAATATTATTTTATTATTTTATGTTAGGATATTCTTTTTTGTTAGTTACATAGTGCCATTCATAGACTATAGAGTTAATTAGTACACTAATTATGATCTAAAAAAGGGTGTACCGTATATTATCTACTCACTAGGGTTCATAAAGCATTAAACATATAGTTAATTATAAGGCAATCATTAATTAATGTATAATAGGTTCATTTTATAAAAATGGTCTCTAATTATCCTAAATATTCAAGTGTGTCCCTAATGTAAAAGAACTTCTAAAAGGTATCCGGTTTTTCTATGTGGATCCTACCAATTATGGAGTGACTTAATTTATTTTTGCATTAATGATTTAAAGTGTCCACATGGTTCAATTATATCCGAGGTGTCCAATCCATTTCATTTATGTTCGTTTCCTTTAATTATCCTCTCAGGTAAATTATTGAAAGTTTAGTGTCACTAGGGTTCATCTCAATGTCACTAGTCTAGTGTTGTTAGCAGTTGCCCAAAAAGTGGCCCTACGCTAATGTGTGTACAAGTTTAAGCATTCAATTCTTAATGTGTGTCAAGTGTTAGAGTAGTTCCTACGTGACATGGTAGTGAATGTTTTGACTTTAATCTAAGTGTCGCAATTATTTCATATAATGATGTATGCTCAGAGTTTTCAAAATGTCAAAATTGTCCCTCTATTTTAAATTACACAAATATCCTTGAATGGAAATTCAAGGTATTACAACCTACCCCCGTTAAAAGAAATTTCATCCTCGAAAGTAAACTCACCATTGGTAACGAAGAGGTCTGGATATTTATTCCGTATCTCAAACTCCAACTCCCAAGTAACTTCTTCTAGGTCATGATGTTGCCACAATACCTTACCCAACTTGATAGTCATAGTCGTAGTACCTAGTCTTTGGTATCTAGGATACGCGCTTGTTGCTCCTCGTAGGCCGCATCCATTTGAAGTTGTAACTCTTGCCACTCAATGACGTGATTGGGGTCTGGTTCATACTTTCGTACCATAGAAACATGAAATACATCATGTATCTCCGACAACTGTGGTGGTAATGCGAGCTGGTATGCAACCTCTCCCGCTCTTCTCAAGATCTCGAACGGTCCGATGTATCGCGGAGCAAGTTTAGCCTTCTTGCCAAATCAAATTGTTCCCTTCCTTGGAGTCACCTTTAAAAATACACGATCTCCAATATGAAATTCTAGCGGTCTCCTTCGCTTGTCGGCATAACTCTTCTGTCGGCTTTGTGCTACTAATAGTCATTCTCGGATGATTTTTACCTTAGCTGTGGTCTCCTAGACAATCTCAGGTCTTGATAGAGTGTGCTCTCCAACTTCTACCCAACATAGATGTGATCTACATGGTCGTCCATAGATGTGATCTGGAGGTATACTTTATCCGATCATAAAATCCTCATTAGAGTTATTTAGGGATCTCACATACTTTTATGTATATGGGTATTTGCTGATGGATAAGAATTTTTTTAGCAAATTGGCTGTCTTTTACACTATTTTTATTCACTTTGAATATAGGTAGCTTTCACTCTTCATGTAGGTAGTCCTTTTCTGCAGCAATGAGAATCAGATTTTAATTTTAAATAGGACCATACAGATGGCATACACTCTAACTTTTGTGGAGGTAGCTGTTTCCTTAAAATAATAACTCTCATTGGGAAGCCAACAGTCGACTATAGTGTAGTTTCGAAATCAACTGAAGGCAGGAACACTACTAATTTGAAGTTATAATCAATAGATGTTTATTCCTAATTCCAATAATATAATATTTCACACCTCTATCAAATCCATTCCCACAGAAATACTCAGTGTGCATGTGAATGTGAGATATACTGTTTCAATAATCTTCTAATGCATATTAGTAAAAATTGACCAATCATAACAATTAAAAGATATTATACATGGATTAGCAAAAAATTTACTAACAATTAAGTCATTTTTCTTGGAATGTCTCAGAAATTACTACTCATCAAAATTGTATAAAATAATAATTTTAACATTCTTCTGAACACTTGATCTTTTGATTTTTCTAAAATATTATCAATTTTTATTCTTCAAAACGAAGCAAAATAAAAAAGAAACAAAAATCCCTCAAAACATAAGAATTGGATAACAAGAGGGGATTGAGAGCACACTGCTCAGAAATATGACATTGACGAACATTTCTCCTTCAGAGAATCTTTCCTAACCCACACAGATGTGAGTTTGGCAGATGGATCAATTCTTTTAGGACTTTTCCTCTTTTGAGTTACATAACTCTGAGGTTGTTTAAATTTTTCAAGAGACTCAATCTCCTTGATTAATTCTCTAGACCTTTCCAGTAGGTCTTTCATCTTCCTAGATAGCACATCCAAATAATTTATCTCATAATTTGTCTTCATAAGAATTCTCTGACTTTTCACATTCTGAGTGGTATTCACCATTTTTTCTAGAGGATTTTGATGTCCTCTTCTCAGCTTGTGACAGTCTCTAATCACATGACCCATGTTTTTGTAGTACTTGCACTGATGACTGCTTTTTACCATTTTGATTGGGTCATTGATCTGTGTGGGAATAGCTTGGGCTTTAACAAAAATCGTCTTGGATGAAGACCCTTTTTCTTGATTGTTTTTGTAACCCAAACCCTGTTTGTCTCCATAGACTTTTCCCACACGAAGAATCTCATCAAGCTTTGCAGAGCTGGATGAGAATCCTGACCCATCCCTCTTTGATTTGAGAACCTCATTTTCTAGGGATTCCTTACATGTCGTGCAAGTTTGGAATTCACATTTCAGTGACTTGTTCCTCTTTAGCAGAGACTCATTCTCTTGCTCTAAATCAGTAATCAACACTTTTAATTTATCAGTGTCAATTACTAAGGCAGCATTTTCAGAGTCAAGACATTTAACCCTGTCAGATAAAACTTTGTTAGCCTTGATGAATTTTATCGATTCCTCGTACGGTTCTTTCACACCAACTGTCGAGTCATCCGAGTCCCCATTGTAAGAGTCTTCCGAACTCTCATCATCACTTTTCTTGGACTCTCCATGAGATCCATAGGGACTGTTGAAACGAGCAACAAAAGCTGTATACTTATCAGTTTTTTCATTACTATCTGAATTATCTGAATGATCTTCTGAGTCTTCATCCCATGTGGCATTGAATGTTTTTGCCTTGCCCTTGTATTCTTCTTTGTTTCGGCACACATTTGCACAATGACCAAAACCCTTACATTTGAAACGTTGGGGTTCACTTGAGCAGCTTTCCCTAGGGTTCTTGTCACTTTTGCTACCTTTCTCATGAAGTCTGGCATGTTTCATAGTTTTATCAAACTGTTTATTGTTCTTGAACCTATCATTTTTAGAACGAAAGAACTTTTTGAATTTTTTCACGAATAATGCCATTTCTACTTCAGAGTCAACATCTGACTCAGAATCTTGAGCTTCAGAAACTTTAAGGGCAATTCCTTTTGATTTCTTTGGCTGTCTCAAATTCATCTCATACATTTGTAGAGACCCAACCAGCTCATCAACTTTGAGAGAGTCAACATCTTTGCTCTCCTCAATTGTAGTGACCTTAGCCTGAAATCTATCAGATAAGGATCTCAAAATTTTTTAAACTACTTTTGATTCAGGAATGACTTCACCCAAGTTGTGTGCAGAGTTAACAATATCACTGAGTTGAGCATAGAACTTAATAAAAGTATCATTCTCCTCCATTCTCATGGATTCAAACTTAGAAGTCAGCATTTGAAGTTTGGAGATCTTAACAGTTGACATTCCTTCGTGTGTGACTCTAAGTATGTCCCATGCTTCTTTAGCTAGGGAACAAGTAGAGATTCTTCTAAACTCATTCTTATCAACAGCATTAAAAATAACATTTAAACCTTTGCTATTAAGACAATAACAGTCTATATCTTCTTTAGTCAAGTTGTTCTTAGGTTTAAGAATGATTTTATCTCCTACTTCCATTGTGGGTGGTGACCAACTATCCACTATAGACATCTAGACTCTTTCATCGATGGACTTTAGAAAAGCCCTTATCTTAGCCTTCCAATAGGCATAGTCTTTCCTATAAAACAATAGAGGTCTAGATGTATTTCTACATTCCTTTTGCATTTTGACAAATTAATGAAAATGGACTAGTTTCTCAGGAATCTAAATTTAGGTGATTAAACCTTAATTAGAAATACCCGCTCTAATACCAATTGAAATTCACCGGTCCGTTCTCTTTAACTTAATATGCCTAGAAGGGGGGGGGGGGTTGATTAGGTATTTAAAATTAATTATACCTACACAGTTTTACTGGTCGATGGTAAGAAAATAAAATCGCATGCCTTGGTTGTTTGATAAAAGATTATCACAACTGACTCAAATCGAATATACCTTCGTGGTATATTATCTTATTGTCATTTGATCTAATTAGGATAGATTGCGGAATACAAACAAACAATCACACATGACGAGAGATTTTTACGTGGAAACCTTAGCCAAGGAAAAAACCATGGGACCACATCCAGACGGAAAGTATCACTAACTGAAAAGTTAAACGAAACAAAGGTTACCTATGCAGCACCGTTGCAAATACAACTTCCAACCTTAGCCAAGGCCTACTGCCGATGCGTCCACGTCCTCTGAATCAATGCCACGAATCCACGCGCGCCTTCCAGCCAAGAAGCCTTATCCGCTTATTCAGTTTGTTACACCCCAAACCTACCATCGATCGGCTCCTCCGATCTTAATTCTTAACACTCCGGCCTTTGCAGAAGGTGAAGGATTCAGTACACCCTGAACCCCAAGTTGTACAAAAGGTGTTGATTCACACTAGTACTCTCAGGCTTACTAGGTTGAATATAGAAGTGGAAAACCTAAGCTGAGTAAAAGATCTAGCTCTTGGCTTTGATCAAGAAGAGAACAAGCTCACAAGATGTGAATGGAAAATAAGTTTCTTGTTCTTCGAATGAACATTTTAATAAATAAAGCATTTGCTTCTTTGTCTTGAAGATTGAGTCACTCTGTGTCTCTGTGTGTATTTAGAGAAGGCACAGAAGGGTTCTAGATATAGAATTTCAAGACCCTGAGTCGTGTGGAACGTGAGATGATGGAACCTAGAATTTCGGATCTGAGAAGGACCAATTCTGTTCAAGGTCCAATCGATTGCACACTTGGTCCAATCGATTGGGCCATGTGCAATCGATTAGGGATAAGTGTCCAATCGATTGGGCTCAATAAGTTTTCTGTTCCGAAGGCATCAATCGATTGCACAGGGTTCTCCAATCGATTTGACTAATAAAACTTTCTGTCCCGAAGACTCAAATCGATTTCACAGAGTCTCCAATCGATTGTGCTCAAATTGATTTCTGTCCCGAAGGCTCCAATTGATTTCATAGAGTCATCAATCGATTGTGCTCAAATGAGTTTCTGCATCGTAGTCTCCAATCGATTACACAGTGTCTCCAATCGATTGGGCTATGTCCAATCGATTAGGGATACATGTCCAATCGATTGGACTTTCCCACTAATCAATATAATTGACTTTGACTCGGGTCTGTCCAATGACTAAGTTTGACCATTATATTTTGTTCATTTTAATCAACTCCTATGGCCACTAAGTGACTTACCTACCTAATCGAGCGTATACGATCGTTAACTGACAAATCGGCAGTTACTCATATGACTCCTGTCGTCAATCGTCTAATTCTTGCTGTCTGTCTTTTAGTCTTCACGTAGTTGGTGAAATATGCGTACCACGACATCTTCATACTACACTAGTGCTCGTAGGAATGATTACAAGAATATATTTATGTCAAACGGAATCTTTGCTAAATTGAATATGAAAATATTCCTTACAGAAATGGTCTAGGTAAGGCCTGAACACTCTATTCGTAATGTTCATGAAAGCTGCTGGCGTATTTGTAAGTCCGAATGGCATCACAATGAACTCATAATGCCCATATTTGGTCCGAAATGCCATCTTCGATATATCCACATCCTTCACCCTCAGCTGGTGGTACCCCGATCTTAGATCGATCTTTGAAAATAATTGGGAGCCTCTCAATTGATCGAACATGTCATCGATCCATGGTAGTAGGTTCTTCACTGTAACTCGCTTCAACTGTCGGTAGTCAATGCAAATACGCAAGGAACCATCCTTCTTCTTTACAAATAGTACAGGTGCTCCCCAGGGTGATACACTAGATCTGATGAAGCCTCGATCTTGTAGTTCCTGAACTTATCCTTCAACTCCTTCATTTGTAACGACGCCATCCAATATGATGCAATAGATATCGGTGCCGTGCTGGGATATAGCTCGATCCCAAATTCCACCTCTCTCTTTGGTGGTAATCCAGGTAGTTCCTTCAGGAAAATATCAGGGAAGTCTAGAACTACTTCTTCTCCAACAAGTGACAAGGCTACAAGCTCTTCGCAGGGTACGTGTGCCAAGTAACTCGCACTGTCTCCGACGCCTTTTCTACCGTAAAAGTGGAAGGCTGAACCCTCTAGGATATTAAAAGAGATATTCTTCTTAAAGCAATCAACTGTGACATGGTAAGATGAAAGCCAATCCATGCCAAGGATCACGTCGAAGTCAAAAATCTCGATAAGAATCAAATCAATGACCAACTCCTGGTCTGCAATCCGAATCAAACAAGATCGACATACCTTGTCGACTTCTATCCTCTTTCCCATAGGGATAGTTACGAACAACGATCGAGCCATTGGCTCGGAGTCTAGTCCCAAAGCAAGAGAAAATGATACAACCATAAAAGAATGTGTGGCACCAGTGTAGTCCAATCGATTGGACCTTGGTACAATCGTTTGGACTCACAAAGAAAAAACCCCTTCGGAGAAGTCCTATCGATTGGACAAACTGACCAATCGATTGAAGGAGTTCTAGTTCAATCAATTGGACAAGTTCCCCAATCGATTGGATAGAACTTAACTATTTCTATTTTGAGAAATTTTAGAAATTTAATAACTCCCTTCTCTTAGTCCGTTTTAGGACAACAACTCCTCTATATATTGAGCCTCCTTTAGGATTTAGAAAATACACCAAACAACACTAGAGAGACTCTGAAATACACTGAGACAGACAGAGCTATCAAGAGCCCATTAGAGTTGTCCTCCTGAAGAGCAAAAACCCTGATAGAAATTTCCTTGCCTCAAAGATTTTTCCTTTCCTCTTGATCACAGTCCCTGGCTGGATCTTTACCTCCGCAATCTAAAAACCCAATCTAGTAAGTTAGAGTGTACCACATGTGACTCAACATCATTTGAGCAACGTTAGGATTCAAGGTGTACTGAATGCTTCACCATCGGGGTTGGACCGGTGAGTGTAAAGTAAGATCGGGGTGTATTGATTGACGATAGGTTTTGCATGTATCAAACTGAACAACGGCGAAGGGATTGTTATTAGAAGGACGCTCATGGACTGGACGCGTGGAGGCAAAGGACGTGGACACATCGACAGTTGGCCTTGGCGAAGGTTGTATGTTGTAAATAAACGGTGCTGTGTAGGTAACCTTTGTGTACTCATAACTTTTCAGTTAGTGATACTTTACCATTTAGACATGGTCTCGTGGTTTTTCTTGGCTAAATTTCCCACGTAAAAATCTCATGTGTTATGGTTATTGATCTTTTATATTTCCGCACCTAATTATAATTAATAACGAATGTATGTAATTTAAACCTACCCAGACTAGTAAACTGAAATTGGTTGTTAGTAATTAATTAAATATTTAATACCAATTCAACCCCTTTTAGGTATCTAGTGGTATAGGGATACATAGATTATTTCAGATATTGGGATCGCCAATCACATAGGTTGGATTTCCATTGAGGTAATTTTCTCAAATTTGGGCTTTAAGCTCATTCCCTTCGATGTTTTATAAAATTTCTCTCTTCTTTGTCCTTTTGTCAAAGGATCTGCTAAGTTATCTCTTAATTTCACTAAATCAATAATTTTAGTCTTTTTAGAGAAGTTGTCTTTTGTCTTTGCTATCTTAGCTGGCAATCACACTGTATAGTAGTGATTGGTGTAAAGAATATATCCATATTCTAGTTGGAGTTATTTCGTATGATACAAAACATATTTGTAACCATTCCTACGAGTGTTAGTGAGGCCTTGAGAATGTCGTGGTATGCATATCTCATCGATCGAATTCCTTGAGACTAAAAGATAACTATCGAAGACTCAGACTGATTCATCTGAAGACCCATTCTGTTGTCACTTTAAGATCGTGCGTGTCACGCACCAAATCTAGGTATCCAGATCCGACCCGAAAATCCGTGGGTCAATCTCATACCCGAACCTAGAGGTGACCTATGAATGCATCCTAATAGTTCAAGTGTAACTCTAAACCACTAAGATCCATTCTCAAACAAGACAATCTATATCACAGTTCATAGAGCAATTAATCAGATTTCAGTAATTAGATCATAAAGTAAATTATATAATTAATTATGAAAAAATAGTAAATTAATCATTTTTTTATTTTTAAACTACATGGCATTAACCCACTACGCATAGAGAAGTCTCACACCAAAAATTAGGTCTAACGGAGAAAATAAATAAAAGTTTCTCCTATTTTTCCCATCTTTTAGTGCACTCGGATAGCGCTGCAGTAAAACAATTGCCATTTCTTCATCCGATGTCCGTTTTAGCTGTTCTAAAGCCCATTGGATATTGCTCTGAGTTGGCTTCAACTTTCTTATTGAACTTAGAGCTCAAATGTGCCATCTAAAGGGTCAAAAATAGGTCTGTTAGGTTCGAACTCAAATTAGACAAGTTCGCACTACAGTCGGTATTTTGGCCATAACTTTTAGCACAAAATGAATTTTTGAAAACTGTTTTCATCATCAGAAAGCTAATTGACTGAAATTCAAAAAGTCCTTCTGTGGCAATTGCAAATTCTGTCAGTTACCTTGCTAAAATGCATTTCTAGCACTTTTGGTATCTAGGGCCCAAAACTCAGTTTTGGTTCATTAAGGGACTATGTTATGTTATTAGCCATTAACCTACTATCATTATATGAACAATATAATATTAAGTCACCATATATTTCAAAGAAAAGTAAATAAGCATCATCCACGAAACAGAAGGGACAAGTTCCTAACAAAATGCCAGAACAAGCTCGAAACTAAAATTAAAAGTAAATAGTTTCATAGTAAAGTGCTCAAAGAGCTAGAACTATTTCGATGCCTCCAAAGGCTCGTCGTAATCGCCATCCTCATACTCTTCGCCTTCGGGTACTTCCCACGAAGAGTCATTCATCGGGTCATAGCCCAAATTGTCTATGCGGTGTCATAAAACACCGTGAGTCCAATAGACTCAGTAGTGCAACGAGTAACCCCATGGCACTCTCAATTTACATATAAAGTTATACTAAGTAGGATAATGGGAAACAAGTACAGAATAAAACATGTGATACTCAATATATATTAATCAATATGTAACGGATGATCTACAGAGTATGCAAAGATGCAATGATATCCCACCCAAGTAACTCAACCACTAATGTGTCTCTGCTATCTCCTTCCCTCGCTAGGAGTGGCCTTATGGCTCATTTACGGAGTGTCTGGGGTCTTTCACCCTAGGGTTTTCTAGCCCTTCTTGCTTAACATAAAAATAAACTTCCTCTCACAAGAACCCCAAGTATCCATGATATACATATATGTAAATCAAAAGAACTATAACGAGAGAAGGTCCAATGCCAAAACGTGTTCACCTAGATGTGTTTTCATGATCGATCCATTAATGAGAACCATCAGTAGTTTTCATTAGTGTATGGTCATGGCACATTTTCACCTCTTACCCTTTTTTCCAAATTCCAAGATAACATACAAGAAGGGAGTAGCAAGTAGAGAAAATTATGATATTAAGATGATAAAATATAAAAGCATAAACAAGTACATCAAAATAATAATCTAGCCACTTTTAACCATAATAAACATGCTTAAAGATAACAAAATATGTAAATGAAGACATACACAGTAGGGGTTACCTACTTCTTAAATAGACAATAAAATCGTATTGCAAAGCTTAAAACAATGGTAAAAGGAAAGCTCCATATTTTTCTTTAAGTTCTCCGATGCTGTTGATTTCCATCTATGTTGAAGAGGTTGAGAAAAAGGTTTGAACACTAGATTTTGATCTAATTTTGATGGTGGGATGATGGTGTTTTAGGGTTATGAGGGTTGAGATAAGAGCTTTAATGGAGGTCTTCGAATGCAAATCAAAGGGAATTAATGGTGGATGACGGAGGAGAGAGAAGAGAGGGTTTTGATGGAGAATTATGGGAGTGATGGTTTAGGATTTGTGAAAGCTCCCAAGCTCCTATTGCTTTCTTATATAGGTTTAGGAAGTAATCCTTACGATTTCTATTCTAGGTGAAATTCGTAACTCTCAAAGGGGTGACTTTTTCAACCATCATAAACTCATATTTTAAGTTACTTATGGGTTAGAAATGGGCCTTCCTAAGGCCCATATGTATCAACTAAGCTTCGTTTAAGATTATTATTAAGCCCAAAAAGCCCCTAAATTGGCCCACGGGACCACCAAACAAGTATAACTTAATTTACTATCCAATTACTTTTAATATTAAATACTTATTAATTACAATTATGCTATATCCCCATTAAATGTGATGTGATGGTGTCTTGGAGATGACAAATAGTGTACAGATGTGGCATCAAGAAGAGAAGCCTAATTATTCTTCTTTTTGATGAATGGGAGTACTTTTGGAAAACATGAAGATATTTTGCTATTCAAATCATGTGGGGGTTTTGACAAAACATATGTGGGGTTGTGGCTCCACAAAGATGAATGGCCGATCCTCATTCAACAAGAAGGGTATTGTACATAGCCATTATATTTCCAAATCATCAGCAAAGTTGGATGGTGACATGGCATGTGATGATCTTCACCACAAGACAAATCAAACAAAAGAATGAGATGGCTAAGGAAAAAGAACGAAGGAGAGAAAAGTGGACTCAACCAAGGGACAGTTGTGTATGTAGGAGGATATTTGGACGGCTGGATGAGAAGGAAGACCATGTATGGACGTTTTATCTTCAAAATAAACTCCTATTCTCTCATATATAACATAGCAGATACCTAAAGGATGGTCTCCTTTTTTTCACTTTGACTCTTCCAATATCTTAACCTATCTCTCTCCCATGTTCAAACTCTCATTATTCTCTCAATCCATTCTCCCAACTATCTCTCTCAACACTCTCCATTGCTGGCCGGACCTGCAACTCCGTCCAGCTTAAATTCTCCACCTCCACCACGAGTTCGTGCTCCACTTGCTGCCTCTATTTCCTTCTACCAGAGTTGCAGGCTCCGCTGCTCTCTTTCTCTGGAGGCCAACAACATTTCATGATTTGAACTTCAGCAACGTCTTCATCACCGTTGCTTCTTTGCTGTTGTGCAGGTCACCTTCCACCAGATAGAAGATAGCAACTCCTTGCAGTAAGCCACTGCGAGTTGCACCTGTAACTTCCGCTGATCAGCTTCACATGCCACCGGAGGGCTCTTTCCTAACGCCGATTAGATCTGCTCTTCCATCGACCAACAATTAGACTTCCTCTCCATCACCTAATTCCATGGTTGCTGCGCCTTGATTGGAACAAGAACACTGCCCCTCAACCTGCAAGTCAACGACCTGCAATCATAGCAGGCCATTATACCCTTCTGCAAACAAATCCACGATTTCTAGCCGTGAGAACCACAATGTGGGAAGCAGCTCCTCCTCTAAGCACCAATGACCACGACTTTGCTGGACGTTCTAGCAACAACCTCCACGCTATTGCATGCTCCTCTTGATTTATCTCCTCAATCGGGGTCCCCATTGCAACCATCTTCTCACTCCTCTTTGGTCGGTCGGACTTGCCACTCCGATTGGATTTACCCCCTTCTTCCTCACGGTCTGCTACAACCAGCCGCTACTCATCTCCTTGAACTGCCCAGCCACGCTAGCTCTCACCTCCATGATCGTGGAGATCCTCCTTGCAGGCTCCAATCATGGTAAGATCTCCGGTGAGTCCTCCTTTCAGAGGTAAAATTCTCCTAATTAACCTTTTCTTCCCTTACTCTTCTCTCTCTAGTTTTCTCCTTATAGGTTTAGACACTCTATCTCTTCTTTCTCTTTCTCTCTCTCTCTAAGTTTAATCTTTTTATTATTGCTTTCGAAGTAGTACTTTTTGATTTCTCGCATTAATATTCTCATTGTAGCTACCGTTGATTGAATAAAAGCATTATTTTAGTTTTACATTATTGTGTTCATCTTTGTTCTCTTTCATTTATGGTTGTTGATAGTTCTTGATAATTACTCCAAAAAGAATGTTTTAAAATCGACAATTAATCACCATTCTCACCTCACCACCATTCTAAGTAATTTTCTTATTCAATGTATTCCATATTTGCGTTAACTTACCCCGAGTGCGGATCGACATCCGACACACTTTTCACTGTGTAAGAAATGTATACATTTTTACAGGATTAAAAATCAAATTTTACAAATGATGTTGATTCAAGGATTTTCGTTCAACAATCGGAAAAAAACCCAAAATCACCACGGAACCACGTCCAGACGGGAAATATCACTAACTGAAAAGTTCTAAGTTATAGAAGTTACATACGCAGCACCATTTTTATAAAACATACAACCTTATCTAAGGCCAACTTTCGGTGCGTATACGTCCCCTGGATCCACGTAACGAGTCACACGTGCACCCTCCCAATCATGAAGCCTTTGCCACTTGTTCAATATAGTATACCCCAAACATAGAGTCGATCAGCACATCCTGGTCTTAATTTACACACATCGATTTCTACCGATGGTGAAGGATTCAGTACACCCTGAACCCTATACATTACTCAAATAGTGTTGAGTCACACGTGGTACTCTCTCTGGCTTACAAGGTTAGGTTTCTAGTTGGTAATCTAGATAGAGGTAGGGATCAAGCACTAAGCTATGATCAAAGAGAAGAGAAAATCTTTCACCAGAATGAAATGATTACATGAGGTTTTGCTCTTCAAGTAAGACAACTCTCTTTAGCTCTATGTAGCTTGAATTTAATAACTCTTTATTATTGTCTTTGTTTGTGTGTTTGATAAAGTACAAGCGATGCTTTATTTATAAGAGTATTAAAGTCCTATGTTGTGCTAGTGATGGGGTAGTGGGAACATGAAAACTGGATCTGAACTTTGACAGATTCTAATTAGTCCAATTGATTGGGTAACGTGTCCAATCGATTGTACCTTTGAGTCCAATCGATTGTACCTTTGGGATGTTCTATCTCGAATGGTCCAATCGATTGTACATAGGGTCCAATCGATTGGACTTCCCCTTAGTCATTTTTATAGGCCTAACAGTTAGCCTAGACCTAGTTCTGTCCTGTGACAAAGTTTAGCCAATATATTTTAACCTTAAAATATTATTCTTATGGCCACTAGGTCACTTACCTTCCTATGCTAGTGGACACGATCTTTAACTGACAAATTACAGCTCTTCAAATGACTCATCCGTCAACCGTCTAATCTTACAGTGCCTCAGATGACTTATTCGTCAATCTTCTGAGTCTTCGTCTTCAGTCTTCACGTAGTCAATGAGGGATGTGTACCACAACATTCTCAAGGTGACACTATCACTCGTGGGAACGGTTACAAGTATGTTTTATCAAATGAAATTTATGTCAAAATAAAATATGGTTATATTCCTTATACTTATAAGTCCAATCGATTGAATATCAGGTCCAATCGATCAGACACTCAGTCCAATCAATTGTATAGCTCGGATGGGTTTTTGTTTGTCAACCCAATGGATTGTACACATGGTCCAATCGACTGGTCTTTAAAAAAGTTCTATCATTTAAAGTCTAATCGATTGTACACAGGGTCCAATCGATTGGTTCTTTGGGAAGTTCTGCCCCCATATGGTCCAATCGATCATTGGACTTCTCCTTAGTCATTTTTCAAGGCCTAACAGATGGCATGGACCCGGGTCTTGTCCTGTGACAAAGTTTAGCCAATATATTTTCACTTAAAACACTATTCCTACGGCCACTAGATCACTTACCTTCCTTTGCGAGTGCACATGATCTTTAACCGACAAATTACAGTTCTTCAGATGACTCAGACGTCAACTGTTTGATTTTTACAGTGCCTCAGAATACTCATTTATCAATCTTCTGAGTCTTTGTCTTTCAGTCTTCACGTAGTCAATGAGGGATGCATACCACACCATTCTCAAAGCTACACTATCACTCGTAGGAACAATTACATGTATGTTTTATGTCAAACGAAATTATGTCAACAATAATATAGAAATATTGCTTACAAAAAGTATGTGTGTAATACCCGATCTAAAAAAAAAGAAATATATTATTAATTTTAAATATTTAATGATAATTTAAAAATAATTATAAATTTTTCCCGCTCTCGAGTCGGTTAAGAAGGTAATACTACAAAGTACTCATATAGCCATGTTAACTTAATGTAACCACGTATAGCATCGATATCCGGGGGTCAACACCCAATAAGCGATGAATAATGACAATGTAGTTCTTAGGAGCATCAATTATACTATAATCATAGGTGGACCTGTGATGTTCAACCTAAGACAATTCTGAGTGTCATCTAATGTAATGAACATCTCTCCCATTGCAAATTAAGTGAAATATATATGTTTGTCTTTGGCCAAAAATGCTCAACAATGTCATAATACAAAAATCGATCATAATAAGACCACTGAATCAGATGGAACATTCCAAATCCGGCCTTGATTACCAACGCATGCTGCTCACCCGAGAGTTGCCATTCATTTTGTCGTCTATCATGATGTCTAGACCGTACATTAGAGTAATCAATCTATATTAATTATCACTATGTTAAATAAATATTTTATCAAATTATATAATAATTGAAAATAATTCATTAATTATTAAAACATTACTAACAACTCCCTCAAAAAAATCATTCGCTCGATGAATTAACCGATAATTAATCATATCCTCCAAGTGGGACCACCAGGAAATCGACCATTATTTTGGTAGTAGGCCATATTTAAGTTTCCTACAAATTTTGGTTTATTGAATTAATCAAATAAGTTAACACTATGATGGGTAAGAATATAAGCGATATAAGCGATAAATAATTATTTCTAAAAATACGAAGAATTGCTAATTATGGGTATACCCTCAGAATTTTCTTATCAAGTAATGTGTATGCAATGTGTATACATTAACTATATGTGATGTAAATATTTGCAAATAATCGATGAAATTAAGTCACGAAATACACATCGATCTATTTAAACTACGGACATATTTGTACTAAAAACTTAATGTGTACCCCTGTCGATGGAGCAGCGTATGAAAAAGAGGAGAGGTTTTGACTAAAAGGAGATGGAGGGGATCTTATTGCTAAGGAGAGTGAGGGGAGGATGTGGCGCTGGTTGAACAGGCATAGAGGCTAAGGAGATCGAAGGCAGGAGAGGGAGGGGTGGATTGTGCTGAAAGCGATGGGGTTTAAATAGAGGGTTTTTGCGCCCTTTGAAAGGGCACGTATGATCTGACTCATGCACTCTTTCAAAGGGTGCATATTCAGTTTTTGCGCCCTTTGAAAGGGCGCGTATGATCTGACACATGCACTCTTTCAAAGGGTGCATATTCAGTTTTTGCACTACCCTTTGAAAGGGCACATGCGTCAGGGCTCCGTACGTGCGCCCTTTCAAAGGGCGCAAAGTATTTGTTTTTTTAAAAAAAAAAATTCATTTAATCTCTAATTTTCTTTTAAAATTCCGTAATCGATAATGAAACAATTTATCATAAAAAATGATTTGTATATTTTCACCAAACATATATATTAGTGGTTTGTTCCTATTCTCACCAAATACATTTAGGGTCGGGATCAAGGGACTTGCCTTTTTTGCACTCGTCTTTTCAATCGTGTTGTTTGATTCTCAGAATCCACGCCAGAGTTCTCAGCCGTGGATTCTGAGAATCCAACAAGTGCAAAGAGGCGAGTCCACATCTGAGAGCACGAGTGAAAAAACAAGTGCAAAGAGGCGAGTCCCTCGTGCCTGGTCATCCTATTGGTATTGATAATCTGATAATACATTATTAGCCCCATAACCAATTATTATAATTATTACCAAACGGCTCAAATTGTCGACCTTCACATTCCCAATGCCAACCTAGGTTATTTGGACTTCGAGTAAAAGTACTCTCACAAAGCATTGGTACCGAAGCCGGTCACAATGCACAATATGAGCCACGTGGCACACTCTTAGTGGATGCTGATTGAATGGACGTTTGGCCAATCACTAGGTGGACCTACAAACCAAAAATAAACCTCATCAGTGATTTCTAAGCGTTGGATTGAAGTTATTTTCATGGGTTGATTTTAACAGTAGGAATTTGAGCATTATTGAGCGTTATTTGGATGCAAAGATCCAAAGGATGTAAATCACTAATGGAACTGATTTTTGGTTTGCATGTCCACCGAGGGACTGGCCAAACATCCATTCGGTCAGTGTCCACTAAGAATATGCCACGTGGTGCATATTGTGTGTGACCGGCTTATGTGACAACGCGTTGTGACAGAAGTTTTACTCTTGGACTTCAATAACTTTTTGGCTTTTCGATTTTGCAACGTTTGCGAATGTTAACATCTCATGACTTGTCGATTTTTGTCTGATCATCAAAAATATTTCACACGGACTGATTTTTGGTGACGACATCCAACGTACGTAGCACGTAGGGGCATGGTTGGATGGTCCAACATGATCTCCATGTGGGCGGCTCCACCCATAGTTAGCAAATCTCCCTTTAAAACCCGACTTGAAAAAACAACCTTGTTTTGGTGACGACATCCAACGTAGGGGCATGGTTGGATGGTCCAACATGATCTCCATACGGGCTCCACCCATAGTTAGCAAATCTCTCTTTAAAACCCGACTTGAAAAAATTAACAACCTTGTTTCTTCAAAAAATATGTTTCAAATCACGGTGTTTTAAAAAATCAGAAAAATAAAAACGAAATATTTAATAATCTGAAACAACCCTGTAATTTTAAAATTTTCAAAAAATCTCATAAATCGAATTTTTCAATGGGCGAAATCCTGCCGTTCATGATTTGCTAACTATGGCCCCACCATTAATGAATGTTAGAATTAGATGTAAAAAATGGGTGTACCTCTCTCTCTATCAAATATATATATGATACTTGAGACATGAGATGGCAAGGGAGAAGAAATGGAAGAGCGTCGGCAGGAGGAAAGGCCAACCCTCCCTCTTCATGTAAGTAAAGTCCAGCAACCTCGTGCTGTGATCAACAGAATTCATTCTCTCATCCATTTAATAGCTATACTGCCCTTGCTCTACTACCGTGCTTCACCTCTCTTTGATGCTGGCATACCAATTCTTCCATGGGCTCTCATCTTCATTTCTGAGCTTCTATTCTCCTTTTTTTGGCTCCTTGCTCAAGCCTTTCGGTGGCGTCCCGTCTCTCGGACTGTCTTCCCTAAAAGACTACCCCAAGATGGGGAGCTACCGGCAATCGATGTGTTCGTATGCACTGCAGATCCAAAAAAGGAGCCGACGGTGGAAGTGATGAATACAGTATTGTCAGCCATGTCTTTAGATTACCCGTAGGAGAAGCTCTCGGTCTACCTTTCAGACGACGCTGGTTCTCCCATTACCTTATATG
This sequence comes from Euptelea pleiosperma, assembly GCA_035048495.1. Classification (NCBI taxonomy): domain Eukaryota; kingdom Viridiplantae; phylum Streptophyta; class Magnoliopsida; order Ranunculales; family Eupteleaceae; genus Euptelea; species Euptelea pleiosperma. The sequence goes on along the minus strand of CM068548.1, from coordinate 27,678,557 downwards.
CTATTAAGGAAGCGCACCACTTCGCGATGTCGTGGCTTCCCTTCTGTAGGAAGTATGGGGTCGAGACACGTTGTCCAGAAGCATATTTCTCTGCATCAACTGCTAGTGGCCATGGTCACCAGGGTGCAGAATTCATGGCTGACAGGGAGAAGATCAAGGTGTGTTATACTTATTATGGCGTGTTTGATTGCCAATTTTTCCGTGGGAAAATCGTAGAAAATACAATTTTCCCTTATTTAATAGCCATTTCAAAATTTGAAAAATTTTCAAGAAAAAATGAGATTTTTTCATCCAAATCTGGAATTCATTTCCGTTCCACATAGGTCATGAGAATTCGTTTCTATGAAAATCCGCCCTTATTTTCTCACATAATTGAAAATTGTATATTTTCCCGCGTGCAATCTAAGGGAAAATTATTTCACTTCGGCCTTTATGGGATGCAAAGTTTTCTAGAAAAGTATTTGTATATGTGTTGATCTAGAAATCTTTTATGGACACTTGTGGGCAAGGATTATTTTTAGAAAACTTTTTCGAAGGGAAACCATACAGGGGCCTTGGTAAAAAAAATCTGATCTTGATGTAGAGGGATGAGAAAACACCACGTGGCAATTCTTTAATATTAATCTGGTTGGTGGGGTTGTAATGCATGATTTAAATCTTAATGCAGATATGGTACGAGCAGTTTAAAGAGCGCGTGGAGAGAGCTCAGAGAAAGTGGTGTGGTTGGAGACAAAAACATCGGCCTTAAAAAGGATCGTCCTCCTCTTGTTCAGGTAGGTTATAATAAGACTGGCCAACATAGACACATGACCTCACCTATCATGAAATAAATCTTTAATGACGATCCTCATAGCACACTTAACCTATGGTCCAAGGACGCCATGGATCCAATGTCCAAGGATCAAAAAATTTCTCCTTAACTTAGTTAATAAAATGAGGTAGAAAAATTAGAACTCCTAAGAATGAAAATATTCATACTGTTGCAAACAGAAATCAACCATTCCTTCAAAGCAACGATCGGATCATCAATGCCCATCTATCAAGCCGCTCAAAAGTAAAAGAGACTCCATCACGAGATACAAAGACATTTGACCCTGATCAAGGAAGTGGTGATGAAACACCTTGATCCATGATGAAATGGGTCATGAGTCATGAATTCTTGGATTGACCCAACATTTAAGTCCATAATAGTGAAAAATGAGGTAGAGTTAATATTGATAGGTGGTTGCACGGATGAGTTATGGGAATATGTTCAGGTTAGTTATATATATTTATCGTCTATCTAGGTGTGAGAACTTGGACCTAGAAATTTGTTAGTCGAATGTGGGGACTTGCATTTTGAATGCATATGAACTTGTTGCAAGTTGTTAAACACGTTCGAAAAGTTTTTATAAGTCTAGGGAATTGTCAGAAATTAGACTTGAGACTTGTAGGAAATTGTTAGTCAAGTTTGAGAATAGTATTTTATGTTTAATATCTTATATGGTGAAATAACCACGAGTTCATTTTCTTTAATTCAATATACCTAGAAAGGGGGGGGGGGGAGGGGTGTTGATTAGGTATTTAAAATTAATTAAACCTAAACAGTTTTTCTGGTCTTTGGTAGGTGAGAAATCGCATGCCTTAGTTGTTTGATAAGGATTATCATAATCGACTCAAATTGAATATACCCCCGTGGTATATTTTCTTTTCGTCGTTTGGTCTAATCAATATAGATGGCGGAATACAAATAAACAATCACACAAGACAAGAGATTTTTACGTGAAGACCTTAGTCAAGGAAAAATCAGGGGACCACGTCTAGACAAAGTATCACTAACTGAAAAGTTAAACGAAACAAAGGTTACCTACGCAGCACCATTACAAATACAGCTTCCAACCTTAGCCAAGGCTTACTGCCGATGCATCCACGTCCTCTGAATCAACACTACGAATCCACGCATGCCCTTCCAGCCTAGAAGTCTTGTCCGCTTGTTCAGTTTGGTACACCCCAAACCTTCCATCGATCGGCCACTCTGATCTTAAGTCTCAACACTTCAGCCTTTGTCGAATGTGAATGATTCAGTACACCCTGAACCTTAGGTTGCTCAAAGGTGTTGAGTCATACTGGTACACTCAGGCAACTAGGTCGAATATCTATGTGGAAGACCTAAGCTGAGTAATGGATCAAGCACTTGGCTTTGATCAAGAAGATGAACAAGCTCACAAGATGTGAATGAGATAACTAGGCTTGTTTCTCTTCGAATGGACACTCTAATAAATAAACCTTTTCTTCTCTCTCTTGAAGTATATAAGTGTCAATGTATCACTTTGTGTGTGTTTAAAGAAGGTATAGAAGGGTTATATTTATAGAATTCGTAATCCTGAGCTTTGTAGAACGTGGGATCATGGGAACTAGAATTTCGGATCTGAAATGGACTCAATCTGTGTCAAGTCCAATCGATTGTACTCTGGGTCTAATCGATTGGGCAAGGTCCAATCGATCGAACTTAAATAAGTTTCTGTCCCGTAGGCTCTAATCGATTTTACAGATGTATCCAATCGATTGGGCTTTGATCATGTTCTGTCTTGTAGACTCCAATCGATTTTACAGATGTGTCCAATCGATTGGGCTTTGATCATGTTATGCCTTGTAGCCTCCAATTGATTTTACAGAGTCCTCCAATCGATTGGAAGTTGTCCAATCGATCGGACTCTCCCAAAAGTCAATAACTTTGACTAAGACTCGGGTCTGTCCAATGACTAGGTTTGACCATTATATGTTATTCATTTTAAACCTATTCCTATGGCCACTAAGTCACTTACCTTTCTAAGCGAGCGTACATGATCTATAACCGATAAATGGGCAGTTACTCAGATGACTCCTATCGTCAACCGTCTAATTCTTGCTGTCTCTGTCTTCTAGTCTTCACGTAGTTGATGAAGTATGCGTACCACGACATCTTCACACTACACTGGTGCTCATAGGAACGGTTACAAGAATATTTTTATGTCAAAAGAACTCTTTGCCAAATTGAATATGAAAATATTCCTTACATATGAGAATTTGGGTTGAGAAGTCTATATATATATATATATATATGTAGTTATGAAATGGAGAATGTAACCTTTTGAACAACATATAATTTGAATTAGAGAATTGGAGCAAGAAAGAGTATGGGACATCTCCAACCTTTCTTTTTGGTGGTTTTGCAATTTGAGTTTTCCTTCCTCCTTACAACTAATTTGATTTGAGAACAACTCTTCTCTTGACCTGGAGAGAGGAATCGACCTACACACCAAGTGGTATATGAGCATCGTTTGTTCTTTCAGAATTTTCTTTAAACAAGTTGCAAAGAGACCCAATGGTGCGTGCGCGTTGTTGAGGTGTTTGTGGCTATCCTCCTCCGCGAGAACGTGATATCAAAGATGTTGAAGTTGAGAATGTACGAAGCAAGTGCAACAACTCATGAAACATTTAGAACATTTCAAGAATCAGACTCGTATGAATGATGGTCTCACCTCTAAGGATGCTTTTAACCATTTTCATCTTTGTGCTCCGCATGAAAAGCCAGATGTATGGGCAATGGATAATTGTGTGGCCCAATTTCACAAATCCATTACTTTTCCAATCAAGAAACAATAATATTAATTATTGTTCAACGAAAATTCCAAAGAAAGTCTAGGTATGATACAAGTTAAGTCTCCTATTTTTTATGTTCATGATGGCAATTATCATATCATATAATAAGGGAAAGACAATAAGGAATCAAAAGATGAAGAATTAATATATATGTTGGTGGTAGAAGAGCAAATTAAATACCAAAAATTCTATTCCACCAACGCTGGAGCCCTTAATGAAGGAATATCTTAATGTTATCCCGGATGAGTTATCGGTGGGATTACCGCTGATAAGGGACATTCAACATCAAATAGACCTAATTGGTTTAAGGTACCAAAAAGATTGCCTGTCAGATGAGTCATAATTAGCACCATGAATTGCAAAGACAAGTACTGAAAGTGATTGATAAAGGGCTGATTCAGGAAAGTATGAGTCCATGCATGTGTGGTTCTGATACTTGTTATACCAAATAAAGATGGGACATGGCATATGTGTAGGGAGAGTAGGGCAATGAACGAGAATTACCAAACTCGAAGACAAGTTTTTTCCAACCCGATGGAAATGTTATAAACAAAAATCAATCATTCCTTCAAAGCAACGATCAGACCATCAATGCCCACCCATCAAGCCGTTCAAAAGTAAAAGAGACTCCATCCCTAGATATGAAGACATTTGATCCCAATCAAGGAAATGGTGATGATAAACCTTGATCCATGATGAAATGGGTAATGGGTTCTTGGATTGACCCAACATTTATGTTCATAATATTTGGAAAAAGGACGTGTAGTTAATATGTATGAGAGATTGTAGTGAGTAGAAGATGTTAAGGTTAGTTATATTTATCTAGGATTGGGAATTTGAAAGTAGAAAATTATTAGTCAAATGTGAAGACTTGCATTTTGAATGTGTTAGAACTTGTTGCGAGTTTTTAAACAAGTTTGGAAAGTTGTTATAAGTCAAGGGAATTGTTAGAAGTTAGACTTACGACTTATAAGAAGTTGTTAGTCAAGCTTGGGAATGATATTTTGTGTTTAAGGTCTTGTGTGAGAATATGGGTTGAGAGATCTATATATATGTTGCTATGGAGCAATGAGAATGTAATCTTTTGAAGAATATAGAAATTGAATTAGAGAATTGGAGGAAGAAAGAGTGGGGAACGTCCCCAACCTCTCTCTTGGTGGTTTTGCAACTTGAGTTTTCCTTCCTCCTTACAACTAGTTTGATTTGCAACCAACTCTTATCTTGATCTTGAGAGAGGATTTGGGCCTGCATCACATATATACTCTAGTTATTTCCTAATTCATGTTTACTAATTTCTCCTATTTATTGATTTTAACTCGATTTGGAAGCTCACATGCACAATACCAGCTTTGTATGAAATTAAGGGAGAAATAGTCTAATTTAGTTATTTAATTAACTATGAATTTTAGCGATAATTGATTCCTTGATAATCCCACCATGCATCCAACGGTTGACTCTGGTACTTATATTTAGTCACCTTAGTACTACTTAAGTAGCAATAGTTTGGCTACTTGAGTATGCTACACTACTTGGAACTAAAATTAATCATGTTAGTTGAGTAGCATTGATAAGCAATAAAAACGTTGATAATCATCTCTCCACTTGACACGTAACCCCAGATACACCCTGACAATCTTGTTTTTGAGTTTTGAAATTTTGATTTTTGTCAAAAATAGGGTTTGTCAAGGGTACGTGTCAAGTGGAGAGGCGTGTAAAGAATTATTTCATATTCTAATTTTGGCAAAGATTCTGTGTGACATAAACATTCCTGTAACTGTTCCTACGAGCATTAGTGTAGCTTCGGAGTTGTCGTGATACGCATTCTTCGTCAACTACGTGAAGACTAAAAAACAAAGATTGCAAGAATCAGACAATTGGCGACAAGAGTCATCTGAGTAACTGCTTTTCGTCTGTTAAAGATCGTGTACGCTCGCATAGGAAGGTAAGAGACTTAGTGATTATAGGAATAGGATATTAAAATCTAATTAATGGCTGAACTAAGTCAAAGGACTAAACCCTAGTCATTGTGCAAAGAGAAGTAAATATATTGACTAAAGGAAATCCAATCGATTGGATTGTGAGAACCAATCGATTGGACTCTACGAGATAGAAACTTCTCAGTACAATCGATTGGAGTCTTGTCTACAATCGATTAGACTGAAAAAACCAATCGATTGGATCATACGGGACAGAACTTCCAAAGTACCCAATCGATTGGACCATGAGTACAATCGATTGCTTTTAAGAACAAAAAACCATCTATCGATTGGACTCAAAGTACAATTGATTGCTTTTACGAACAAAACCCATCCGTGCAGTACAATCAATTGGACTAGACAAGTACAATGGTTTAGACCAAGTGTAGAATCAATTGGACTTTGCAGAATGGTTCAAATTCCAGATCCAGTTTTTGTGGTCCCTTATCCCTATGCCTTGCATGACTTAGGGGTTCAATATTCTATAAATAGAGCACTTGAGCTATAGAAGATACACAATAAGAGAGAAAAGAGTCAGCTTTTTATTTAGATAATAGTCCTTATTTCGAAGAGTAAATCACCAGCTTCCCTTATTTATGTTGTGAGATTTTCTTTTCCAGAGATCAAAGCTGAAAGCTTGATCAGACTCTGCCTATGTTTTCCAGTTAATATCTTAACCTAGTATCCAGAGAAGTACTAGTGTGACTCAACAGTCTTGAGCAACTGTGGAGTTCAGGGTGTACTGCATCCTTCACCTTCATTAGAGACTGTCGTGTGAGAAATAAGATCGGGGTGTACAGATCGAATGTAGGTTTGGGGAGTACCAAACTGAACAAGTGGCAAAGGCTTTATAATTTGGAAGGCATGCATGGATTCGTAGCATGGAGCCAGAAGACGTGGACGCGTCGATAGTGGTCTTTGGCTAAGGTTGGAAGCTGCATTTGCAACGGTGCTGCGTAGATAACTTATGTTAGGGCTGTCAACGGATACTATTCGGATCGAATACAAACATATCCGAATCTGATAAAAGAATTCGATATCCGAATCTGATTCGACATCCGACGAATATTCTAAATCAATATTCGAATTCGAATCTGATTAATTTATCGGATATCCAAAAATTGGATATAGATAATATATTATTATATTTACATAATAATAAATATATATATATAAAATAATTATAAATATTATATTTATATATAATAAATATTATTATTATTATTAGAATAAATATTAATTAATATGATAAATATGATACAATCTATTTATTATAAATATAATTATTAAATAATATATCGGATCAGATATTATCGAATCAAATACATCAATATCCGAATCCGTATTCGAAAATATTTGAATATAAAATTGATATCCGAATCTGAATCCGATATCCAAAATTTTTGGATAAGATCTGATTTTTCGAATACGATTCAAATCAAATTCGAATTTTTGATTATCCATTGACAGCCCTAACTTCTGTAACTCAGAACTGTCTAATTAGTGATACTTTTCGTCTGGACGTGGTCTCGTGGTTTTTCCTTGGCTAAGGTTTCCACGTAAAAACTCTTTGTCTTGTGGATTGTTGTTCCGCTAATTGTTTTGATTAAATCGAACGACAAAAAGACAATATACCATGGAGGTATATTGACTTGAGTCGGTTCAGATAATCCCTTTATCAATCAACTGAGGCATACGAGTTTATCACCTTACCTAGACCAGTAATATTGTGCTAGGTTACTTTAATTTTTAAATACCTAATCACCCCCCTTTTAGGTATTCTTTAGTAAAAGAGAACGGGCCGGTGATTTCAAGGCGGTGATCAACGCTATTGGGCAAAAATGGACAAAAACTAAAATAATAGAAATTGTGGATATTGCACAAAAAACCAAAATGTGAGGGAAAAATTTTAGATGCAGAGGACTTTGGATGCAGTTGAAAGTAAGATTTTTCCGTGTCGTTGGTTACAGAAACCCTAATCTCAATAATATTTGTAATTTTAATCCGATTATCCTGCAAAATTTAGAACTTCTTGCACAGTGGGAAGTGTCGGATGTCGATCCGCACTCGGGATTAGTCGGGTTAGTGCAAATTTAGGAACATGAAATGATGAAATTTCCTCGAGAATGTGGAGAGGTGAGAATGGTGATCATAGTTATTTTAAAACATGATTTTGACGCTTCTAGAGAGAGAGTGTGTGCGATAAACACTAAAGAAAATACAAGACAAATTAAAGAAGAAAAATCAACATAACAAATTTATTCATTCATCAAAAGTATTCACAAACATTAAACAAGAAAATAAATCAAACTAGAAAACCTGTAAAAGATAAAACTAGAGAGAGAAAACTAGAAGATTAGAGAGAGAATCTAAATATAAGGAGAGAGAAACCTAAAACCTAAAGAGAGATAAGAGAGGATAGAGAGATGGACCTAAGGTGCTAGAGATAGAGAGAGAAAATAGAGAAGAGAGAGAAAACTACCTTGAACTTACTAGAGTGCTCGGATTCGGCCATGAATGGATAGCATGGTGTTGTGCACACATGGGTTGGCCATGATGTGAGGTGCATTGTGAAAGTAGGGTTTTTCCGCGTCGTTGGTTACGGAAACCCTAGAATCAACACATTTTTAATTTATCCGAGACATTTAACCTATAAAATGAGCAGTTTTGCATAGTGGCTCATGTCGGATGTCGATCCGCACTCGGGGTTAGTCAGTGCAAGCAATGAACATAAAATGATGAATTTTTCTCAGAAAAGCACGAAGAAATGAGAGTGGTGAGAGATTGGGATTTAAAATATTCTTTCCAAGATTATAATAGGCTAAAATGCACTGAAATGAGACCTAAAATACCAAAACATAATAATCAAACTACTTTATTATTAAAAGAAACTATATTATTGATTGAAATAAATAAAAGTGCGTACATTGATTGAATGAGAAACTACATCCTAAAAAGCATTAAAAATTAACTAAAGAGAGAAATTTTAGATAGAGAGAGAAAAAGAGAGAGAAAAGAAGAGACAAGAGATTTTTAAAATCAGAGAGAGAAGTGGTTTTTAGAGAGTGAAATGATAGAGAGAGAAAGAGAATAAGGTAGAGAGATAAAAATGAAATCTAAAGAAAGAAGGCAATGTAGAGAGAGAAAGTAGAGAGAGTCTAAGTGTTTTTAGAGAGAGAAAGAGGTATAATGAGAGAAGATTAGAGAGATGGGTCCGGCCAATGGATGAGAATGGATTTGTGCAAGTTGCACGGATAATGACAGTGGATTCACCAAGGAATAATAGCAGGCTGATGGTGCATTCAAGGGAGAGCCAACCCGTGGTGGTGCATTACAACCCGTGAAGGATAGGAGGAGAAGACTTGGCCTTGAAAGTGGATATGCAAGGCCATATGTTACACCAGCAGGTGAGGTGGATGGGGTAGAACTGCAAGGAGGGGTGCTGACTATGGTGGATGTGGTTCAACAAGTGGAAAGTAGGTAGGAGGGGAGGTGGTGAAGACGCATCCCGGTTGTAACCGTTCGGCAACACAAGAGGGGTTGGAGTTGTAGGTTTTACAACTCTAAAGGTCGTTGAACAGCCAGATGAGAACGAGATTGAGAGGGGGTTTGTGTTGCTGATGTTGCAGGTGTGCAACATGCAGCAAGTGGGAAAGTTCGTCGGAATAGAGGGCAGCGACTTGCTGGGATGGTGAAGGGAGACGCTCCCTTGCTGGTACAACCAAGGCGCTGGAAGTGAAGAAAGTGAAGAGAAAGAAGAAGAAAAAGAAGAAGAAACGGAGGGGAATAAGAAGAAGATGGAGGGGAGGTGGTGAAGACGATCTTCACAGAGTTCGCCGGCGTTAATGGAGTTCGCCGGCGATTCTGTTTTTCTTTTTTTTTTCTCTTTTGAAACTTAAAGCAGAATAAGAAGTTAAGAAGAATAAGAAGAATAAGAAGGGGAGGATGAGGAGAGGAAGGAGTAGGGAGCAGCAACGTTCTGCCTGTGTGCAGAGTCAGCCGGAGTTGCAGCCTGCAACTCCGGTCAGTAAAAAAGACGAGGAAGACAGATGCTAGAAGAAGAAGAAGAAGAAGAAGAAGAAGAAGAAGAAGAAGAAGAAAGAGGGGAGGGAATAGAACTTACCGGTGATGCAGGTTTGATTCACCGGAGATGGCAGCTCGTGAGGGAGAGGTGTGGTGGCTACGAGGACGAAGACGTGGCTGGTCTGGTTGGGAGGAACGCATGGTGCAGCAGCCAAGGCAGCAATGTGTTGCAGGCCAAGCCTGTGGTGGAGGACGGCCAGCCCACCAAGAAGAAGAAGACGGTGGTGAAGTAGGGAAGAAGAAGAAGAAGAAAGAGAAGAAGAGAAGGGGGGAGGGGACCGACTAGCCGAACGTGAATGGCGTTCTTTTTATTTCTCCAAGTTAGGGTTAGCCTTGAGGGAAGTTAGAGAGTTAGTGGGGAGGAATCGTTGGATCCCATGAGATCCAACAGTGTGGATTAGTGAAATATCGAAAAAAGGGGGGGTAACTACATGGGAGTCAAATTATTTTATTTTATTGTTTTTATTTATTTATTTTTCTTTTTTTCTTTTATTTATTTATTTATAACGGTTAGGATTAGAATGGGAAATGGTTGATAGAGTCTAAGCCAAGTGAGGCAGTTGGATGACGGCTTTTGGCGATGATGGTATGGACCACCATTGAAGGTTTTTGGCCACATGATTAAGCCGTGGGATTGATGAGGGCTATTGGAGGTTAGGGTTGATGAGGATGAGATGATGCTCATGGGTTTAGGTTAGACACGATGATTGGAGAGATGGGTGATCCGACGGTTGATCGTGAGTGTCAAGGGACACTGATTGATGAAGTGATCAAGGGTTTGATCAAAGGTCAGGATGATCTAAGGTGGATATCAAAGAGATTGTGCATAGGAGAGATGAGATGGTGATGATTGGCCCTGGCTGTGGGTTGGCTAGTGTTAGGAGAGAGGAAATTAGAATTTTAGAGAAAGGAGAGAGAATTAGGGGGGATGAGAGAGAAAATATCAGAAAATAGAGAGAAAAGTGTTGGCGGAGGGTCATGAACCCTGGTTTTCAATTGTTCTTCACTTGAGCTTTGCCAGTAGAGTAGGCCATCATTTGATGTGGCTTTAAATGCTTTGGTTCTTCTCTTGGTTATCAGCTCTCCCACTCTCGTGGTTCCTTGGGCTAGCTCTTCGATCCCCTTGTTCAGCCTGTAATAGGCTCATATCTTCTAGACATAGCCTATGGATTCTTTAAGCTTTGATAATGGGCTTTCATGATCCATGTGGGCCCACAAGTCTCGAGAATCATCCAATCAGGGTTTCCTGCGACAGAAGAAGTGCGTAATGAGACTTAATTAGAACGGCTTAATATCTAGACTTCTAAAAATGTGTTTAATGCATGCAAATATACCATTTCGTCCAGAAAAGTGTGTTCTATGCAATGAGATAGACTCTTACGTAGAAAAGTGGATAATTAGAGTAGTTTTACGTAGGAGAGTATGGTAAAGCTTAGAAGATAACAGTGGAAAATAAGCACTTTTAAGCGAATATCAATGTGCGCAGCAAAGCACGATGGGGAATAGCCTAAGAGAGATGGAGAAGGGCAGCAAGATGTCCAATGGTTGCATGTGGTGTACACGGACTATGGGTGGAAATGGTAGTGGCGGTGGTAGGCTGGGTGAGATGGAGACAATGGAGGTGTTGGGCGGAGGTGCAGGCGGTCCAACGGTGGATGATGGATGTTTGAGGTGCTCTTGTAGGCTGGTGCTTGAACATCTAACGCCCAGCAAAGGTGAGGAGGATGATGGAGCAAAGGTGGGCGGTATGCACAGCAGGTGACCAAGACGGAGGAGGCGATGCTGGCTGGTTTTGGGCGGCCCTAATGGAGGGCGATCCGACGACTGCAAGTGAAGGCTCGCCTTTTGGAGGCACATCAATAGCAGCAACAGTGGTGGGTGATCCAGTCCGGCAAGGAGGCGATGGAGAGGGGGGCTGAGCGATAGAGGAGGTGCACACCTCCTCCTACTCTCGTTCTTCTTCTTATCTTCTTCTTTTCTAGTTTTTTTTCTTTTTTTTTCTTGTTTTTTTTTTCTTTTCTTGAGAAAACAAAGAGGGGGGCCAGGACGGTTTGGGGCGATCACGTAGGTGAAAAATAGGAAGAAGATAATGGCTGGGGTTTGAGGAGAAGCTGAAGTGGTTTTGGGAGAAGGGGGCCTGGTGCAGGTCACCGGTTTTAATGGAGATTGTCGGAGTTCTGCAACTCCGGCGAACTCTTTTTTTTTTGTTTGTTTTCTCTTTGGATTTGCAGACCTACAACTCAGTGTTGCAGGTCGTGGTGAGGCAAGGGAGAGGAGGGTGATGGAGGTTGTTCCCCACGTTGGTAGTGTAGCGGCTACCGTTTGGAGTACGGTGGCTGACTGGTGTGGAGAGAATGAGAGGGAAAGAGATGGTGGGGCGTGGTGGAAATGAGAACATGGGAGACCAGATTAGAAAGTGGGGGAGAATGCATGAGGCGTGGGTTTTTGAAGAGGGAAAAAGGGAGGCGGTCCGAGAGAAAGAGATTGGAGGAAGACGCTGAAGATGGTGCCGGCGGTGAAGTTTTGTTGCAAGCTGCAACAGCAGTAGATGAATGGAAAGAAGGCCATGGGGAGAAGACGGTGATGGAGGAGGCAGTCTGTGCAGTAAGGAGGAGGCGCACCAACCGGTGCTGGCTTGTGAGAGAGGTGACGACCTCACCCTTCCATGAGACGAAGAAGAAGAAGACGTGGAGAAGAGAATGGCGTGGAGCAAAGAGATGGCTGAGAGATGAAAGGAAAGAGGGGGGAGAAGTGAATGAAAACGTGGAGAAGAGGATGGAAGAAGAGACGGTAACCAAGGTTGGTGGTTGTTGTCGTTGATGGTGCTTTGTGCACAGTCCGGTGATGTGAGCACCACAGCTTGGACGGTGGAGTTGCTGGCTTTTCTTGTGGAGAATGGAGGCGCTGGCACCTACTGCTCCTTTGGGAGAGTTGAGAGATAGGGATGAGAGGCTATAATGTGATTCGGTGGAGCGTGGGATGAGGATAGACTGTCGGAGAGCTAGATGGCCGGCCGGTGTGGGAGGAGTTGCAGAAGACGCCGTTGAATGATGGAAGAGAATCGAACAGCCTACAACTGATTGTTGCAGGCGTGAAAACCTTTGCAAGGGAGCAGCAGGTGATGTTGGTTCCGGCAGATTGGGATAGCAACAACACTAGAGGAGGCTGATGGAGATCGTGGGAAGGATGGGGTTCTAGAAGAGGTAAGTCTCCTATCTTTTCTTCCTCTTCTTCTTTTCTCTTTTTCTGGTTTTTTTTTTTTTTTAGAGGAATGATGGAGAGGGGCATTGGAGAGAGGAGAGGAGAGTGATGGCTTGGCTTGGGAGGGAAAGAGAGAAGGAAGAGAGATGGAATGAATGAGAGAGCTTGCTTTGAGGAGATCGTGATCTTTTATAGTAGGGTTTTGTTCTCCCCTTTTAGAAAGAGACGTGGAAGAGGTTTCCTCTCCTCTTTTCTTGCCAAATCTTTATTGCATGGGGAAAATATCCCATGTATTTGTAGCACCCAATCAGCACCCTCCTCCTAACCTTTTCTCACAATGTCTCAGCCTTAAAGAAGTTATTGTGGGGCCCATTCTATTTCCCAAACACTTTTCTTTGTAGCCTCCATGTCCAGCCACTTGTTGATGCCAAAGATACTATTTCATGTGTTAGCTTTCTATACTCTTTGCTGCCTCCCTTTATGTATCACCGTTTATTCCAAGTAGGTCCCACCTTCAGCACTATTCTTGCCACCTTACATGCTTCAACGTTTCTGTCTTTTACAAAATGTCTAACCTTGCATGAAATATGGACCATTCATTCAGCAACTCTCTTGAACAATATATATTCTTTATCATTCCATGTCTAGCTTTTCTTTTCAAGTTAGAAACTTCCCATGTTATGAAACCCAACACGTGTTGCTATATTTTGATAGTCCCATGCTCAAGCATGTTCCACACTTCTTGTTCCCCCTGCCACATGTTGTGATCCAGCCCTACCTGCAACTTGATGTAATCGAATGTAACCTTCTAGTTTGCTAAGCCAGTTAATTGCCTTGCATGGCTCTTCATTCCATGGGTTTTGAACTTGTGATTATGGGTCTAATAAAGAATGAGATCTCTTTAGCCTTCTTTGATGATCCACTTCTGGTTATCCGCATTTGGCCCACACTATCTTGGCAATGGGCTCTTATACGTGGGCATTGATCTTGAGTCTCTTGAACTTGCATTTCGACACTCTTTTGTAATCCCGGGTTTGATCACCTCTTCGCCATTCTTTTTCTGCCAGTTCGTCTCCATTTAATATATGCCCTTGCGGTTCGTTGACTTGGCCCATTAGCCCATCTGTTTTCAGATTTCTCAAATCGTGGCTTGCCATTAAGTCCACTAGTCTTCCACTTGGTTGTTCTTCAACTTCGCCAACTCTACTGTCTTGGTTCACCTTTTTATCCCGCATGGTTCACTGATCTTTGATCGTGATTTTCGTGGTTGATCACGGGCCCGCTAGTCTCGAAAATCATCTGATCTAGTTTCCTGCAATAACAAGAAGCACGTGATGAGCCTTAATCAGAACGGATTTATATCTAGACTTCCGAAAATGTGTTTAATGCATGCAAATATACCATTTCGTCCAGAAAAGTATGTTATATACAACAGAAGAGACTCTTACGTAGAAAAGTTGATAATTATAGCAGTTTTACGTAGGAGAGTGTGATAACGCTTAGAAGATAACAGTGGAAAATACACACTTTTAAGCTAATATCAGCAGTCAATGTAGAGAGCTCTCCAGGCCCTACATAGCTTAATTTTTGGGGCCTCACTAACCGGTTGGATGTTTAGTCCACCCCTTGGTGGATATACATACAAAAAATGAGCTTGAGTAATACTTTTTAGCTGTTGGATTAAGTACCCAAAAAATATGAAAAAAAAACATACTTGAATCAAAGCTATAATCAATTCTAAAAAGGTGCTAAAATTTATAAGTAGAGAAAACAAATCAGACTTATTTTTGGTTTATATGTGTATCCAACAAGGACTGGGCTAAACATCCATGCGTGCGGTTAGTGAGGCCCAAAAAATGATCTATGTAGGGCTAGGTAGCCCTCTGCGTCGACTGCATCCAAAGTCCTTTGCATCTAAATGTTTTCCAAATGTGGGGTGCTTGTCCAAGCGTTCTCTACCAATAATTGGACAAAAAATTTGTTAGACACCCATGATCCATGGTGTTGTAACCCATGAGAGTATTTAATGATCCATGGTGTTGTAACCCATAAGTATTTAATTAATATGATTGCCAACCAACTTTTCTTTTTCTTTCCTTCTCTTTTTCTTTTCTTTTCGGAAAATGATATCCCACGGATTCAAGAGATCAAGAGTCCACAAGGGACAACTATAGGGATCTCTTGAATCCAACTGTCAATAGTGTCATCCACATATTTTTGTCTGGTTATCGTGGGATAGCATGGCTCTTTCTTTTTCTGTTTTCTGGACAAACAGTTCTTTTTTTTTTCTTTTTCTTTTTTATTGATTAGTATTCTACCACATGCTCAGTGATTGACATTTCAACATATTTACCCTAGACATTGGTGGTAATGTATCAAGTCTAAAATTCATGTTCAAGTATTACTCAAGCTGATTTTTGGTATGTATATCAACCAAGGGGTGGGCTAAACATCCATGCGGTTAGTACGGTCCCAAAAGTTAAGCTATGTAGAGCCAGGAGAGCCGTCTGCATCAACTGCATCCAAAGTCATTTGCATCTAAAATTTTTCCCCCATATTTTGGTATTTTTGTGCAATATCCACCATTTCTATTATTTTAGTTTGAGTCCATTTTTTTCAGATAGCGTTGATCACTGCCTCTCTTCTTTCATTCTTGGGTAACATATGGCAAATGTGGACTGTTATGAAAAAATAGTTGCATGTCTAGATTATGATGGCCAACCCAGAAAGGTTGAAGGGGTAGGTCACTTTTCCCGATCCATCTGAAGGTTTCATTCCCTCTCTTGCACATCATCGTACCCAGTCTTAATGGAAGGATGCTCAAACAACCAGACTGAATATGAAGTTTTGATAGTAGGTCTGGAACTCGCCCTCGAATACAAAGCCAAAATTATCTATGGTGATTCCAAGTTAGTGATCAAGTAACTTAACGGGCCCTATGTCTTAAAATGGCACTGGTCCCATTTCATGAAAGGGCCAAGCATCTCATGGCTCAATTCAAGAAGACAATGGAACCATCATAGTATTTTTGAACTCCCCCGAAATGAAGGGTGGTAAATGGATCATTTAATGACCTAGTCTGGTAGATCCTATTTATCTCTTCCTTCAATGGAAGGGGTTTTCACAAGATTGAACATTTTTTGAGTAACCAAAGATGAGGAGTTCTAGAGCATGAGGGAACGGGATTTCATTCTCGGGATTGCACATTGTTTGACACCTAAATCCAAGAATCCGTAGTGTATTATTTTATTCATCTCATCGCATTACCTCCTCACCTTTTCTCATGGAAACGAATAGGATACCGTCCGCCCGGAATTGATTTGATAAGTAAGCTTTCATGGACCTAGTCTCGGTAGGTTACGAGTTTATGTCCATCCCTAGTCGGGTACAAATTCCTTTCGATTTCTCCCTTGTAGCCGTTACCCGAATTCACGCTAGCTTGGCAAAGGACAATTACACTTTGTGTATAGTCTTTAAGAGCTCAAAGAAAAGAGAGGAAGCCTCAATCTTACACTTGACCTTATAATAGGGCCGAGCCTAATTAAAATATTTGGTTGCGCTCAACAATATTCATTCACATTTGTGATGGCGGGTTGGGATTTCTGGCTTTTCTAATGTAATGAAACCTATACCAAAATGTGAAGCCTGGAATGGAATGAGCCGATCAAGAAATTTTGTGCCTATAATCAAGTTTGAGCATGAAATGCAAACTACTCTTACTAATATTGGGATTATGATATGAGGAATTAGAAGTGGGTATCTAGCAGTGAACATTTTCAATAGTGAGATCTCCCGCTAATTAGTACGAACCCCTAACACTTCTAAATTAGTGATGGTTTAGAATTAGAAGTTGTAAGTATTACACACAGAAAAGGAAGGGAGTTCCACATCTGACTTATGTTTGAACCCGCCCCATTATAATGTGCTAAGGAAAGAGAAGGTGAATATCTTATCTTCAACTCATTATTGAGGAACTAAAATGTCCGAATTCGGACAAAAAAAGGGCTTGAACATGAAATATGTGTGGTTTGAGACCATTAACTATTGAATTCAAGAGATCCACAGTCCGCAAGGTGACAACTACAAGGATCTCTTGAATCCAATGGTCAATAGGCTCAACCACACATATATTTGTCCCATTATCCATGGGATAGCGGGGCTCTATCTTTTTCTATTTTTTAAATGAACAATTAGTTTTTTCTTTTCCTTTTTTTGATGATTAGTCTTCTAGCACATGCTCAGTGATCGACATTTCAACATATTTACTTTGGTGGGAGCATACCCAAGACATTGGTGGTAATGTATGAAGTCTTAAATTTATGTTCAAGCTCGGACCACAGGTTAGAGGGTTAAGAAAATGTTAGATTATTGGCCAAGAACAAATCAACCATTTAAATTAAAAACTTGTATACGTTCCTTTCTTGTTGATGAAGAGTGGAATCAATATCGATCTTTAGACGTTTTAGTTCCTCAAAAAATGAGCTGAAGATAGATATTCACCTTCTCTTTCCTTAGCACATTATAATGGAGTGGGTTCTCATACATGGGTTAGATATGGGACTCCCTTCCTTTTCTATGTATAATACATACTTCTAATTCTAAACCATCACTAAATTAGAAGTTTTAGGGTTCACACTAATTAGGAGATTTCACTATTAAAAATGTTCATTGCTAGATACCCACTTCTAATTCCTTAGATCATCATCCCAATATTAGTAAGAGTAGTTTCCATTTCTTGCTCAAACTTGATTATAAGCCAAAAATTGAGGCTTTGCAAAATTTAGGCTAGACCACATATGGGCTCGAATTTTAATGAACTCTGCCCATTTTTACAGATGAAAATTAACTATATAATGTGATTGCTCTTTATAGGTCATAAACGACAATGTAATGGTTGCATCCGGCATGAATAGAGCTAAGTTGCCCCTCCTTGTTTACGTATCTCATGAGAAACGACCTGCCCATCCTCATTATTTCAAGGCTGGGGCCCTTAATGTTTTGGTAAGTACTACAATTAATGTTAATAGTTAATAATAAATATTTCTCTTTCTCTCTCTAATTAGAAGTATTGATATTGTCATATAGCTCCGGGTGTCTGGCATAATAAGCAATGCTCCTTACATATTAGTGTTAGATTGCGACATGTATTGTAATGACCCAACGTCAGCTCGACAAGCCATGTGTTTTCATATTGACCCCAAGATCTCTTAGTCGCTAGCGTTCGTTCAATTCCCTCAAACTTTCCACAACGTCAGTAAGAATGACATCTACGATGGTCAATTAAGATGGGTGTTCAAGGTACGTAAAAGTGAAGTCCCAACCATGCTTACTAGTAAAGGTTTAATCAACATATGAAGGTGAAGTCAGGTTTTAATAGCATTGTTAAACTTTTTATCCCGTTTCAGATAATGTGGCCAGGTTTAGATGGGCTTAAGGGAACCATGTTGTCTCGTACATGCTTTTACATCAAGAGGGAGGCATTATATGGAAGTACTTCTATGCGAGAAGGTAAGCATCATACTTTTTCCCATTGAATTAAAAAAAATGAAAAAAAGAAAAGAAAAAAAGAATAGGAATAATGTGATAGGCTTTTGTTCTTAATATTATCCCTAACCGTCAAAGCCAATAGTGTGCGTGCTTTTGATTTGGTTACTTCAAGTCAAGAAGATTGTTCAGAAAAAGTTTTATTGATCAGATTTAGGATCTTCCAAAAACTGTAATTTCTGACTATACAATTATCGAGAGGAAGCCCATCACTAGAGTGTCACAACTATTGAGCTGTGTTGCTTGGACTCTTCAAAATAGTAGGCGAGTCGTGTGTCCCAACATTTGGACACTGATTCGAATGCCGACTCGCTTGGGACACGCGACTCGCCTATTGTCAACAAGGAGGGGCAAAATTTACCAAAATCCTGATATTTTTCCATGGACTCATTGTTATAAAATAAAAATAAATTAATGATTAAATATTCAGCCGAGTCTTCGAATCCTCTTTTTGGGCTTTTCCGAGTCCGACACCTCGTATCCGTGTCAAACTCTGCTACACTTGTCTATGTCCATGCAACACAGCTGATGAACATGCTCTAAGTATGTAATAAAGAAGCAATTACAATGTTACTCCAGTAAAAATAGGTAAGAAAATTAAACAAGAAAGATTAGCATGTATTCATTTCGAATGTTATTTAGCTACTGATGTTCTTCAACTTAGACCAAGTTTTGGTCCCTCAAATGGGTTTCTTGCGTCGCTGCTCCGAGACTGTATATACACCTTCAACAATGGGATTGCAAGTAATGCACTACTAGAAGAGGCTCTAGTTTTGGCCTCTTGCGCCTACGAGAAAGGAACAAAATGGGGGGAACAGGCAAGTCCAATATTGAACATAATGTATTGTCTCTTCAATCTTCTCCAATAATTAATGGAATGTGTAACTAAATGGTTTTTGTTGCTTCGACACAGATTGGATTCTTGTATCATTCAGTGTTGGAAGATTTATTTACTGGGTTCCATATGCACTGTAAAGGGTGGAGTTCTATTTATGTTAATCCTTTCAGGCCATCATTCTTGGGTAATGCCCCAAGCAATTTGAATGACACTCTAGTTCAAAACAAGAGATGGGGATCTGGGTTGCTCCAAGTTAATTTTTCAAGATTCTTCCCTCTCACATATGGCTCCTTGAGAATGCCAGTTCTTCAAAGTATGTGCTACGGATACGTTTCATTGCTACCCCTTTATGCATTTCCCATAATATGCTATGCTATTGTTCCTCAGCTGTGCCTTTTGAATGGAATTTCTTTATATCCCAAGGTAATATGAAATGTACTATTATCCTTTGTGAATTCTTACAATAGTTTGTCCTTTTTCTGATTTGATGATTTTAATAATCAAGCAAGATTTATATTCATCTCTAACATGATTTTTGTTTTACTTCCATATTAGGTTTCAAATCCTTGGTTTCTCGTATTCGCGTTCGTTTACCTATTCTCTCTTTATCAACATTTATTCGAAGTACTTTCAAATGGAGGATCCTTTGGGCTTTGGTGGAATGAAAAAAGGATGTGAATGCTGAGATCAGTTACAAGCCACTTATTTGGATGTTTGAGTGTTATGATGAAGTTGATTGGTGTAGGTGAAGTTGACTTCGACCTAACGAATAAAGCTGCAGACAAAGAACAAGTCGAAATATATGAAATGGGGAAATTTGATTTCCAAGTATCAACACCGTTACTTGTCTCATTGGTTTCTCTAGTCATCCTGAACATTGCATCCTTCATCAAAGGAGTATTGAGATTGATCTTTGAGAGAAGTTATGATGAGATGTTTGGACAGGTCTTTATCTCATTTTTCATAATAATTATCAGTTACCCAATAATTGAAGCCATGATAATGAGGAAGGATAAAGGATGTGTTCCAACTTCTACAACCTTTCTTGTCTTTAATATTTTCCATTTTTTTGTGTGTTTGGGGTTTATGTTTTGTTCACTACCCATTTAAGTCTTTAGATTGGAGCTCGATGTACGTATACCTAGAAGATACTTTTAAGATCCTATTGTGTAATACAAACCTTGTTTGAGTTGTGTTAATGTAATCTTGTAGAGCTCAGATTTGCTCATGTGGTCATGCATCACTCATTTTATGTCAATTTCCTTATTTTTCAACTACTTAAATGTAATGCTATACACCAATTGTAGGTGTGTGTGGTGTTCTATCTCTTATACACAACTTCTACTGCAAGAAAGGTTGTATATGAGAATAGAATACCAAGCTCCAATGAATGAGTATAGTTCTAAGCTTTATAAATGGACAATGCAATTGTGATTGAACCGAATCACCCTACAGAAATGAGTTGTAATAGGGATATTATAAACCCTATAATCATAACTGAATCGGATAAAAAATATTCTTCCAAAAACAGATTTGAAATAGGGTTGTAAACTTCCCTAAAGACTAACTAAAATAGATTGAAAAGAAACCCCAAAAAATATTTTAAAATGGACTGCTAAACTTTTCGAAGAACAAATTAATACAAATTGAAAAATCTAAAAGCAATATAAATTATAGGTATGAAACTGACCCAATGCACACATGAAATTTCCCAGTATCTAGAAGATGTAAACCTAGAGGGAGGTGATTATGTAATTTAAAAATTAAACTAAACACGTTCAACCTAAACACATTTTTACTGGCCTAGTTTGGATAATCTAATCACATGCATACAATCGTAGTATGGTTGATTTGATAAATGTGACCAAGTTACCTGACGCAATTCAGATATACCAAATGTATATTCTCCACTGATTCATTTATCTTAATCTTACAGATTTAAGAGTAAAATTTTGAAGTTCGACCAAGGTTTCAAATGGTCTATTATAACATTATTATAGTCCTGATCAACACGTTACCTTTGTCAATGTTATAACGGGTCATAAGTCAAGTCGAAGTAAAAAAAAGGTCAGAATATTATAACAAAAATAACGACTGTTATTTTCTGGAATTTGAACTAAATAACTACCGTTATGTGTTACGCACCAGTAAAATGCCCAGAAAATAACACCCGTAAAATAACGACCGTTATTTTCTGGAAAAAATGTGAAAAAAGGCCATTTTTCCTTTATTGAAATTTTGAAATTCAAAGTTAAAAATTTGAATTTCAGCGCCCTTTTTACCGTTTTTCCATTTTTTCTGTTATTTTTCATTTTTTCGGTTTTTGCCCCTGAGCGTTTTTTTCGTTATAACGGAAAAAATGGTAACTCCCCAAGACCGTATAACGGTCCCTTTTAAACCTTGTGACGTACTACAAATCATGGTTGTTATAATGGATTTGGACCTCCCCCATTACGTAATGTACTGTTTTAATGCTCAGAAAATAATGATCGTTATTTTCTGTTATAACAAAAATGTGACCGTTATTTTCTGAAAAAATCTTGTTAAAAAAAATCCATTATTTCCGTTATTATTCCGTTATATATTTATTGAAAATTTGAATTGAATTTTAGCCCCGTTATTTCTGTTATATTCCCATTTTTTTCATTTTTACCCCTGTTCGTTACAATCCGTTTAACTGAAAAAATGGTAACGCCCCCAGTCTGTTATCCCCTTTTAAACCTTGCTACAAATGACTACTAATGATAATAATAACTCACTCACTCTCTCTCTCTCTCACGGAGCACTATCAGAGCACTATCGTTATTGTCACAGCTCTCTCTCTCTATCAGAGCACTGGTTTCTACATCCTTAACCACTAGACCCCATATCTTGCTTTTGATTGGTCATTGAGGTCATTATAAATTGTTTATGAAAAGGCTTACTGATCAGATTTAGGATCTTTCACTTGGTGCAATTTCTAGTTACTTGATTAATGAGAGGAGGCATATCGATTGACTGTCATGCGCGATTGATGATCACACACAAAATGCGCGATTGATGATCATGCACACAATGCGCGATGATAAGACGCTGTCACATTTTATTCCAACAAAAACAAAAAACAAAAAAAATATTAAAGAAGAAAGATTAACAAGTATTAATTTTCAAATTGTTTATTTAGGTACCGATGTCCTTCAACAATTAGGTATTCAAGCATATCAAGGGAATTTTTGATAAAACGTGACACAACCGTTGGTTTCTATTTGCGAGAATTACCATAAAAGCCATAGTTACTAGCACGTTGGTCGCATCTGACCGTAGAAAAAAATTTCGCCCAATTTAGTCGTGCTTTATGGCTTGGTGGACTAATAAGTCTTCTTTGGTTACTTTTACTATTAAATGTATATTACATCAGAATAAAAAGACAACAATGCCCTTATCCTTATCCTTGACCGACATTGGTACAATTCCTCGTTTACAACACTTGAAGAATTAATTCCTTTGAAAAACTTTTGATATCCGTTTCACCATTGTTACTGGTTCAACTAATTCACTGAAACTAAAATGGTGTTGGTTCAACCAGTTTGAGCTCAATACTCAAACTTGAAATTAAATACTGACTTAACAAAATGGTTAGAGAAATAGATAAGGTATTGAAAGTGAAAAGGAGTTTTAAACATTTCTTATAAAATAGAAACAGTCAGGGAGATGAAGCTTTGCTTATAGATTTTAAAGTTTAGTATTCAAACTGAAAACAAAATCGTGAAAATGGTACTGGTTCGATCAAGTTGAACGATTCCTTTGACAGAATTTTGTCTGATTTACTATTGTTACAGGGGTTCCTCTTCGTTGTGCATTTTCCCATCTTCTCTTAA
This sequence comes from Euptelea pleiosperma, assembly GCA_035048495.1. Lineage (NCBI taxonomy): Eukaryota > Viridiplantae > Streptophyta > Magnoliopsida > Ranunculales > Eupteleaceae > Euptelea > Euptelea pleiosperma. The sequence continues at coordinate 27,655,437 of CM068548.1, read as the reverse complement.
TTATCATATAATTTTGTAGTGATTCAACTAAGTTGTGCTCAATAGTCAAATTGAAAACGAATACAGGTTTCATGAAAATGGTACTGGTTCAACCGGTTTAAAAAAAAATTTGTTCGATTTCCAACATTGTTACATGTGTTCTTCGTCGTTGAGATGCATTTTCTCATCATCTTTTCATTATAGTCTAACTGTGTTAGTGTTTCAACTAAGTTGAGCTCAATACTCAAACTGTAAACAGATACATACATCATGAAAATGGTACTAATTCAACCGGTTTGGTGAAAATGGTCATGGTTCAACTAGTTTCGTGAATATTATTACTAAAACTTGAGAGACGATTCTTGCTTGACGAAAATGAAAGTGATAACTATCTTCTTCAGTTTCTTCCTTGAAGATTCTTGCTTAATAAAAATTAAAGTAGTAATCATCTTCTTCAGCTTCTTCCTTGTTCCATCTTCACCTTCTTCTTTCTTAACTAACCCTTAAAACCAGCGTCGCCTTCTTTAGTCACCTTCAATGGCACATAGACAAGTTGCAAAGAACTGTAGAGGATAATCGTGATGCTATAAAATAGATGACTGGAAGAAAATCTTTAAACTTGCACCACCTTCATCTTTCTTCACCTTGAATGGAGTATAAATGACTTGCAAAGAGTTATAAAGGAAGAAAATGGAGAGAAAGAGCTGTGAAGCAAGAAAATAGAGGAAAAAAGCTGTGGAAGAAGGAAATAGAGGGAAAAAAGCTCAAGAGTAAGAAAATAGAGGGAATGAGCTAGACAAAACTGACATACGGTACTATGTCGTCAGTCAAACCTCAAATCAAATGATACTATTAATTCAAACTGATATTAGCTGAAGGGTAGTATGGGCATTTCAAAAGAAAGGCCTTAATGGGCAGACGATTAAACCAAAATGTCCATAGTTTTGTAGAGGGGACTAAATGGTCGGTATTTTTGTAAATATGGACTTAAAAGTAATTTTTCCTTTCTATTTTGAATCGTCCATTTTACAAAGTACCTGATGCATCACAGACTCCGAATTAGCAAAGTACCTTATTTTAATAAGTATTGGTTATTTAAAAGTCGATTGTTGGAAAATTGTCTTTTATTTAGAAAGTCTAGCCATTGGGTTTTTATTAGAAAGTCTATTCGTTGAGTTTATTTAGAAAGTCTTAAGTAGGAAATTTGAATAAATTAAGTTCTTGCAAGATTAGGATTATTAATTTCTATCTTTGTAAATTGGGTTTTGGCCTATTTATAGGTCGTCGTGTAATAGTGAAGAACAGAGCTTTTATTGAGTGAAATAAAATCTTCATTAGAGAATGAATTTCTTACCCTGATAGTTCTTGGTATTTTTTTGCGAAAATCAACAGGGTTGATTATTAGAAGGTTGTATTCAATCGGTTAACCGGATTCACGTAAAACACTCCCTACGTCAGTTGGTATCAGAGCCAGCAACGTTTCTTGTACCATATGATGCGAGGAAGACGTGCTGGCATTCATAAAGCTCCATCGGAAGAGGTGGTTGAGTGTGATGATGTAGCACGATTGGTGCAACAAGTTGAGGTGTTGGCACAACTGGTGACCATGCCTTAATGACCCAGGTTCAGCAACAGTAAAACTAACCCCCAATTCCACATTTCATGGAAGAGGAAGCCCCAAATCCACGTTTCATAGAGGAGGAACAGACTGATGATAATTGTTGTATGTTAGTTCAAATTAGGTGCGTGCTCTTTGACATTTTGTGTGGTGGATTTTGATTCATGTGTGGTCTTTGAGATTTATGTGGTGGGATCTCAATGACCATCAGTTGTCCTAAAGCCCCATCAATGTTTTTCCAACTCTTTTAAGTAGACCTACTTACCAAAAATAACCCAGAGAGGCGATTTCTAACCATTGGATTTTAGTATTAAAACAACCTAAAATCATCCCTAAAAACAACCCTAATCGATATTTAAATTCAGTTTTTGTAATTGGGTTAGAACTAGCTACAGTAGATTCAAATCCAGCTTCAACTACTGACGGCTTTGCTATTTTTTGGTAGAACTCGACCCCTCCTTCCACCAAACAAGAAGTTCTCTCTAATTTATTGTGCCAATCGGCCTTTCGGTTTCTTTCATTCTAGGCTACTGAGTTTTCTTTCGGATTAAAAAATATAAGTGATTTTCTTGGGATATGTAGTTTGGCTGTCTAGGAATTGCTCCTAGATAAGTAAGCTTCTAATCTTAAGGTCATATACTCATTACTTCCAGTCTTGGAATCTTGCTCTTTTGAGTTTCCCTTTAGTTGTAATCAGCCTTTTATTATTAACATATATCTTTTCTTCTTAAAAAAAAAAATCTAATTTCAACTTTTAATATACTAATCCATATTCGCTTTTGGATCTGACTTAGATCCATGACACATGATCTAAATTTGAACCATGGTCCGTATGGGAATATGATCTGACTCATATTTTGAATATGGGATAGATATATATGGATCAATCCACTACAAAATGACATTTTAGGAAGGATTCAACTCCTAAGCCGAATACAACCCAATCCAAATACATAACACCAAGATCTGAAACAGAACTAAACCGAATTAATATGATTAATTTACACAAATCCATATCCAAACAATTTCCATTTTAATCATATCATAATGATCTAACCCTATTAAATATGAGTAATTTGAACCCATTCGAAATTTTGGTTCACCCCATTTCGTGACGAAGAGAGAGAGAGAGAGAGAGAGAGAGATTATCATCGTAATAGTATTTTTTTTTTTTTTTTTATGATTTAAAAAAGACTACGTGCAATTTATCATTATGAAAAAAAATGGTTTAAGCCTATTATCAGTACCAAACAATAAATGCTGATAATCGAAAATGAACCAATTTATCATAAGAAAATAAATTATGTCTATTTTCACCAAACATATTTATTAGGAGTTGATGATCACATGGTCCGGGGTGCATGTTGTGCCCAACAGCTGGCACATTTTGATTGGTGTTGGACACCTCTAGCTGCGCAGTGGTCACTTTAACTACAGTCTTTTAGCAGCCCGAGGTGTCAAACACCAATCAATCAAAATGTGGCAGCTGTGGGGCACACATGCACCCCAGACCATGTGATCACCGAGCATATTTATTAGTAGGTCTATTCTCACCAAATAGATTCATTGGCACTGATAATCGATATTGATGAAGCTGAAATAACTTGCAGAGCAGAGTGGGTGGTCCAGATTGAGGGAAACTTCTTGTTGTTTGGATCGAAAATAACAAAAATAGGTTTTGGCTTCGGAGTAGCGCCTATATAGTGAACACATGTTCACATTCAATTATTATCAGCTGGTTATGATGTCAAGAAAGGCAAGTCTTGTAGCTTTGTGTAATAAGATTCCTATGTCTATGACAACAAATTAATGTCAGTGGCCGTCTTCAGCTACAGCCCTCATTTCTTACAATTCTTAAACTTGTGGTGGGGCCCACATAGAGATCATGTAATTGGACAATCCAACCCGACTGTGAGCTCTCACAACACAAAAAAAAAAAATAATAATAATAATAATAGTGAGAAAATTAACTTTAATTTGAAAAAATTCACACCATTCAATTAAACTGTAAGTTAATTTCGTTTGTTTATATGGTTGGCAACGTAGACAAGGACTGATGGGTGACGATGATCCTCATCTTTACATTAACAACTCGATGAATGGTTCGATGGTCCAACATGATCTCCATGTGGGCCCTACCCATAGTTAGCAAATCTCCATTTAAAACTCGACTTGAGAAAAAAAAAAAAATAAATCACAGTATTTTCAGAGCAACGCGCGCGACACAAAAAAAAAACATGAAATATTCAATAATCAGAAATATCCTGTAGTTTTAAAAATTTCAAAAAATCTCGTAAATAAAACTCATTACTATTTTTAAAAATAAAAGAATATTTTTATTTTTAATATATGTCACCAATTTTTGTGTTCATACACATATGTAGACTTTAATAAATAACAAATATGTTTTGAAAATTATTAGTGCTGCTTATATTACTTAGATTTAAGGGAAATATCTTATAGATTCAGTTCTATTATACTTATATTACTACCCAGTCTATATCACATAATAGGCCTATACCCATATATGCATACGTTTTGGACTAAAAAAGTATTAAACCCGAAGTACTAACTTCGATCTCTTGATGTATGCTTTCGTCTTTTTTACTCCATTTTTTTCTGACACAAATCGTTTAAAACTCGAATTTTTCAATGGGCGAAATCGTGCCTTTCATGATTATCTAACTATGGCCCCACCATTAATGTCTGTTAGAATTAGATGTAAAAAATGGGTGTACACCTCTCTCTCTATCAAATATATATATATATGATACTTGAGACATGAGATGGCAAAGGAGAAGAAATGGAAGAGCGTCGGCAGGAGGAAAGGCCAACCCTCCCTCTTCATGTAAGTAAAGTCCAGCAACCTCGTGCTGTGATCAACAGAATTCATTCTCTCATCCATTTAATAGCTATACTGCCCTTGCTCTACTACCGTGCTTCACGTCTCTTTGATGCTGGCATACCAATTCTTCCATGGGCTCTCATCTTCACTTCTGAGCTTCTATTCTCCTTTTTTTGGCTCCTTGCTCAAGCCTTTCGGTGGCGTCCCGTCTCTCGGACTGTCTTCCCTAAAAGACTACCCCAAGATGGGGCGCTACCGGGAATCGATGTGTTCATATGCACTGCAGATCCGAAAAAGGAGCCGACGGTGGAAGTGATGAATACAGTATTGTCAGCCATGTCTTTAGATTACCCGTCGGAGAAGCTCTCGGTCTACCTTTCAGACGACGCCGGTTCTCCCATTACCTTATATGCTATTAAGGAAGCGCACCACTTCGCGATGTCGTGGCTTCCCTTCTGTAGGAAGTATGGGGTCGAGACACGTTGTCCAGAAGCATATTTCTCTGCATCAACTGCTACTAGTGGCCATGGTAACCAGGGTGAAGAATTCATGGCTGACAGGGAGAAGATCAAGGTGTGTTATATATACTTATTTTGGCGTGTTTGATTGCCAATTTTCCCGTGGGAAAATCGTAGAAAATACAATTTTCCCTTATTTAAATTGTTGTTAAACCCAGCCCGGCCCGGCCGGTTGAACCGGTGACCCGGTGACCCGGACATAAAACTGGGTTGGGTCAACCCTGACCCAGCAATTCAACAAAAAACCGTTCATTTAGTTGCAACCCGCTTGACCCGGACGGTTGAACCGGTGACCCAGCTGACCCGGACGGGTTGAAACGGTTGACCCAGACTGGTTATACCTCACCTTCCCGTCCCATGGTGCTGCTGCAACCTCTCGGAGCTACAGAAGAGCCTAGAGACCACGACTTCCCCTAACCTCTACCCTCAAGTCTCCAAGTTCCACGGAAACATGGTAAGAATTTCCCATGTCAGAGACTGGTTAGGCTCAAGTCCAAGACCTCTATAGCAGATCTGTTCATCTCCAAGAGACCTCTGGTTCCTCCCCCGCCTGCTTGAAGACGTTGGGGGTCCAAATGTAAAATGGTATGTAAACCTTGCACACCCACCCATGTAAGACTAGGAAATTGATCATCCCTAAAACAACCCACCTGAGGAGTCCAGCCAGAGAAGGCAACCTAGAGTCCCCCATCAAGGATCCAAAACCCCCTACATAACGAGCCACAGGGAAGAAAACTCTCAACCTGTTCGGGCACTGTGGAAAGCACCACTGAACTCCAGATCTCGAAAGCTCCCATTAACGAACCAGGGTAAGAAGTTTTTATCCTCTCCTGTTGCCCTGTTCTAGTATACCCAAAACATGGGAAACTTGGCGTCAAGGGTTGAACCGGATGACCCAGCGGTTGAACCGGTGACCCAGTGAACCGGTACCTTGACCGGGTCGATGACCGGTAAATTTAGAAAATTTTCACGAAAAATGAGATTTTTTCATCCAAATCTGGAATTCATTTCCGTTCCACATAGGTCATGAGAATTCGTTTCTATGAAAATCCGCCCTTCTTTTTTCACATAATTGAAAATTATATATTTTCTCGCGTGCAATCTAACGGAAAATTATTTCACTTCGGCCGGAAAATTATTTCACTTCGGCCTTTATGGTAATCGATGTGAAGTTTTCTAGAAAAGTATTTGTATATGTGTTGATCTAGAAATCTTTTTTGGACACTTGTGGGCAAGGATTGTTTTTAGAAAACTTTTTCTAAGGGAAACCATACAGGGGACTTGGTAAAAAAAATCTGATCCCTCACTACAAGACAAAGATTGATGTAGAGGGATGAGAAAATACCACGTGGCATTTCTTTAATATTAATCTGGTTGGTGGGGTTGTAATGCATGATTTAAATCTTAATGCAGATATGGTACGAGCAGTTTAAAGAGCGCGTGGAGAGAGTCAGAGAAAGTGGTGTGGTTGGAGACGAAAATATCGGCCGTAAAAAGGATCGTCGTCCTCTTGTTCAGGTAGGTCATAGCTAATAAGACTGGCCAACATATACACATGACCTCACCTATCATGAAATAAATCTTTAATGATGATAGTCCGTCATCAATGACCTTCCAGATTATGAGCCACGTAGCACACATATGGTGGCATACACACTTAACCTATGGTCCAAGGACGCCATGGATCCAATGTCCAAGGATCAAAAAATTTCTCCTTAAATTAGTTAATAAAATGAGGTAGAAAATTAGAACTCCTAAGAATGAAATATTCATACTGTTGCAAACAGAAATCAACTATTCCTTCAAAGCAACGATCGGATCATCAATGCCCATCTATCAAGCCGTTCAAAAGTAAAAGAGACTCCATCACGAGATACAAAGACATTTGACCCCGATCAAGGAAGTGGTGATGATACACCTTGATCCATGATGAAATGGGTCATGAGTCATGGATTCTTGGATTGACCCAACATTTAAGTCCATAATATTGAAAAATGAGGTAGAGTTAATATTGATAGGAGATTGCAGGGATGAGTTATGGGAATATGTTCAGGTTAGTTATATATATATTTATCTTGTCTATCTAGGTGTGAGAACTTGGACCTAGAAAATTGTTAGTCGAATGTGGGGACTTGCAATTTGAATGCGTATGAACTTGTTGCAAGTTGTTAAACGCGTTCGAAAAGTTTTTATAAGTCTAGGGAATTGTTAGAAATTAGACTTGAGACTTGTAGGAAATTGTTAGTCAAGTGTGAGAATAGTATTTTGTGTTTAATATCTTATATGGGAATTTGGGTTGAGAAGTCTGTATATATATATGTAGTTAATTATGAAATAGAGAATGTAACCTTTTGAACAACATAGAATTTGAATTAGAGAATTGGAGTAAGAAAGAGTATGGGACATCTCCAACCTTTCTCTTTTGGTGGTTTTGCACTTTGAGTTTTCCATCCTCCTCCTTACAACTAATTTGATTTGCAAACAACTCTTCTCTTGACCTTGAGAGAGGAATTGACCTACATCATCAAGAGGTATATGAGCATCGTTCGTTCTTTTGGAATTTTCTTTAAACAAGTTGCAAAGAGCCCAATGGTGCGTGCGCGTTGTCGAGGTGTTTATGGCGATCCTCCTTTGCAAGAACGTGATATCAAAGATGTTGAAGTTGAGAATTTACAAAGGTAAGTGCAACAACTCACGAAACATTTAGAACATTTCAAGAATCAGACTCGTATGAATGATGGTCTCACCTCTAAGGATGCTTTTAACCATTTTCATCTTTGTGCTCCGCGTGAAAAGTTAGATGTATGGGCAACGGATAATCGTGTGGCCCAATTTCACAAATCCATTACTTTTCCAATCAAGAAACAATAATATTGATTATTGTTCAACGAAAATTCCAAAGAAAGTCCAGGTATGATACAAGTCTCCTATTTTTTATGTTTATGATGACAATTATCATATCATATAATAAGGGAAAGACAATAAGGAATCAAAAGATGAAGAATTAATGTATATGTTGGTGGTAGAAGAGCAAATTAAATACCAAAAATTCTATTCCACCAATGCTCGGGCCCTTAATGAAGGAATATCTTAATGTTATCCCTGATGAGTTATCGGTTGGATTACGGCCGATAAGGGACATTCAACATCAAATAGACCTCATTGGTTTAAGTTACCAAAAAGATTGCCTACCAAATGAGTCATAATTAGCACCAAGAATTGCAAAGACAAGTACTGAAAGTGATTGATAAAGGGCTGATTCGGGATGCATGTGTGGTTCTGATACTTGTTATACCAAATAAAGATGGGACATGGCATATGTGTAGGAGAGTAGGGCAATGAATGAGAATTACCAAACTCGAAGACAAGTTTTTTTCCAACCCAATGGAAATGTTTCAAACAAAAATCAATCATTCCTTCAAAGCAACGATCAGACCATCAATGCCCACCCATCAAGCCATTCTAAAGTAAAAGAGACTCCATCCCTAGTGTGGGTGCAAAATCTGGGATATAGATACAGCCGTCGATTATCTTTAAGATTCGCTCACACATCAACAAATAAATAGAAACGGATCAATAAACATAAAAGAATCTCAAAAATGAGGAAATAGACAACCATTTTAGTGAGGTTCATCACCGGAATCTAGTCGACTACGTCCTCAGCCTCATCGGTGGAGGCAACCCACTATTTTCTTTCAAATGTTACAGTTCTCTCTTTCTTGTTACAGTACTTGGGCTTCAAAGAAGATGAAGAACAAGAACCAGCCCCTTCCTCCATCGGTGGAGAGCTCCCTTTCTCGAAAAATCTTTTTTTCCACTCCTTTAAACTCAGGGAGTTGAGTGTAACTGTAAGTGGTTAAGAGAATTATTCTAGTGTGTCTCAGTAGTGTTACAGTATAGTTGAGTGTATGTTAGAAATGATGCACCCTTCGAAATATGTGCACATCGGTCCTTGAGATTCGTGTGAAAATTATGGTACCCACATCAACCCCCTCTCGAAGGTGGAGCTCGAAAGTAGGAGATGGTTCACCTTCGAGAAGTGTAAGAATAACTTGCAGTAATAAAGAAATAATGTAACTGGTCGTTAGTTGATCTGGTGGTCGATCCATGTGTTCTTATGAGCATGTCTGCGAGCTCTATGGAACATGATTGCAAGCTCTAAGGAGCATGGTTGTGAGCTCTATGGAGCATGTTTGTGAGCTATATGGAGCATGACTGTGAGCTCTAGGGAGCATGTCTGTGAGCTCTAGGGAGCATGACTGAGAGCTCTAGGGCTCTTTGATGATGGTTGTGATGAGGAGGATGATGATGATGATTATGATGGTGATAATAAATGATGATAATGAATGATGATTATGATGAGTCTCATGTCAGGGTTCCTGTAGTCAAGGGTTGAATGTCGAGAACTTTAAGTTTTCCTGGCATACTACCAGTAAGACTTCCGTAACAATGTCAAGGTATCCGTTAGCTAGGGCTTTTCAACCGCAAGCTTTTAGGTATCCCCGACTCCCGTAAAAGGTCTTGCGCCCTCAGGGGGACTTGTGTCAGGGTTCTTGTAGTCAAGGGTTGAATGCTGAGAGCTTTAAGATTCCTTAGCCTCCTAGGCGTCTACTCGATGTTTCGTATGATTAAATTCTTGGCGTCTTGTCGTGAGATTGGACCGTGATTGGCTAGTTCTGGTTGCATTATTGGATGATTGTAGATGAAACCATGATCGTATATGAAGCCTTGATCATATATGAAGCCCCTGGGTGTTATCGGCCATCAAGTGTTATCAACTGGTGCAGAAGGCAACCTTGCGGGTTGTTGAGGTTGTATCCAGTAAGTGTAGTCGTCCTTAGATGAACTATTGGGATGATCGGGATGAGATGCTGGGAGTTGCCGAGTTGAGTTCCCGAGATGAAATGTTGGAGTTACCGAGATGAGATGCTAGAGTTGCCGGGAAGAATTCTCTGGATGAGATGCTTGAGTTGCTAAGATGAGTTCCCATGATAAAATGTTGGAGTTGCCAAGATGAGTTCCCTGGATGAGTTCCCGGGTTGAAATGTTGGAGTTGCCGGGATGAGATGTTGGAGTTGTCAGGATGAGTTGTCGGGAAGAGATGCTGGAGTTGCAGAGATGAGATGCTTGAGCTGCCAAGATGAGTTCCTGGGATAAAATGTTGTAGTTACTGGGATGAGTTCCCGAGATGAGATGTTGGAGTTACCGGGATGAGATGCTGGAGTTGCCAAGATGAGTTCCCGGGAAGAGATGCTGGAGTTCCCGGGATGAGATGCTGGAGTTGCTAGGATGAGATGGTTGAGCTGCCAAGATGAGTTTCCGGGATTAAATGTTGGAGGTACCGGGATGAGTTCCAGGGATGAGATGTTGGAGTTGTCGGGTGGAGTTGCCAAGATGAGTTCTTGGGAAGAGATGCTGGAGTTGCCGGGATGAGATGTTTGAGCTGCTAAGATGAGTTCCTCGGAAGAGATGCTGGAGTTGTCAAGATGAGTTCCTGGGATGAGATGCTTGAGCTGCCAAGATGAGTTCCCGAAAAGAGATGCTGGAGTTGCCGGGATGAGATGCTTGAGTTGCCAAGATGAGTTCCCAGGATGAAATGTTGGAGTTGCCAGGATGAGTTCCCGGGATGAGATGTTGAAGTTCCTGAGATAAGATGCTGGAGTTGTGTGATTGAGTTTCTGGCACATGCTCCATTTGTGGTTCACCTGGGAACAAGTTTCGGGCAGTAATTTTCTCTCAATTTTTTCCTTTCTGCTCATCTAGCATTGAATCACATGGGTTGCATATGGATCTTTGCTGACATGACAATGATATTTTGGGGTATAAAAGACTCATTTGCCCTTCCCTGTAGATCAAATCTGCAAAAGAATGCCATAGAATGTTGCTGAAATTTCTTGTAACAATACCCACTTTGCCGGAGTGTTGTGGACTCTCCCACCGTTGGATTGCCACGAAACTCCAGTGGGATGTTACTAGGTGAACGATGAACACATCTATGCCGCCACCACCACCAAAGGTGACCAGAGTTGGCTTAAATTTGGATGGGGTATTGCGCACTCCACAAACCTCTAATAAACACCAAATTTAAGATCTAGGATTCCCAAAGCATGGGGAATACGTTGGTAAGCTGATGGTCGTCGGAGGTAACTTTTAAGTGGCAGAAATCCAACAAAAAGCCCCCGAGATCTTGAAGTTGGATTACAACACCACAATATAATTTGAGGAGGAAAAAAAAGTACATTATAGTTTCTTGCTCTCTTCCCACAGATGTGGGTGCAAAATCTGGGATATAGATACAGCCATCGATTATCCTCAAGATTCACACACACATTAACAAATAAATAGAAATAGATCAATAAACATAAAAGAATCTCAAAAATGAGGAAAGAGACAACCATTTTAGCGAGGTTCATCACCGGAATCTGGTCGACTGCGTCCTCGGCCTCATCGGTGAAGGCAATCCACTATTTCCTTTCAAATGTTACAGTTCTCTCTTTCTTGTTACAGTACTTGGGCTTCAAAGAAGATGAAGAAGAACAAGAAGAAGAACCAGCCCCTTCCTCCATCGGTGGAGAGCTCCCTTTCTCGAAAGATCTTTTTTCCCACTCCTTTGAACTCAGGGAGTTGAGTGTAACCATAAGTGGTGAAGAGAATTGTTCTAGTATGTCTTAGTAGTGTTACAATGTAGTTGAGCATACGTTAGAAATGATGCACCCTTCGAAATATGTGCACATCGGTCCTTAAGATTCGTGTAAAAATTATGGTACCCACACCTAGATATGAAGACATTTGATCCTAGTCAAGGAAATGGTGTGATTAACCTTGATCCATGATGAAGTGGGTAATGGGTTCTTGATTTGACCCAACATTTATGTTCATAATATTGGGAAAAAGGAATATGCATGAGAGATTGTAGTGAGTGGAAGATGTTAAGGTTAGTTATATTTATCTAGGTGTGGGAATTTGAAAGTAGAAAATTATTAGTCAAATGTGAAGACTCGCATTTTGAATGTGTTAGAACTTGTTGCAAGTTGTTAAACAAGTTTGGAAAGTTGTTATAAGTCAAGGGAATTGTTAGAAGTTAGACTTACGACTTGTAAGAAATTGTTAGTCAAGCTTGGGAATGATATTTTGTGTTTAAGGCCTTGTGTGAGAATATGAGTTGAGAGATCTATATATATGTAGCTATGGAGCAATGAGAATGTAACCTTTTGAAGAATATAAAATCGAATTAGAGAATTGGAGGAAGAAAGAGTGGGGAACGTCCCCAACCTCTCTCTTGGTGGTTTTGCAACTTGAATTTTCCTTTCTCCTTACAACTAGTTTGATTCGCAACCAACTCTTATCTTGATCTTGAGAGAGGATTTGGGCCTGCATCACATATATACTCTAGTTATTTCCTCATTCATGTTTACTAATTTCTCCTATTTGTTAATTTTAAACTCAATTTGGAAGCTCACATGCACAATACCAGCTTTGTATGAAATTAAGGGAGAAATAGTCTAATTTAGTTATTTAATTAACTATGAATTTTAGCGATAATTGATTCCTTGATCATCCCACCATGCATCCAATGGTTGACTCTGGTACCTATGTTTAGTCACCTTAGCAGTACTTAATAGTAGCAATAGTTTGGCTACTTCAGTATGTTATGTAGCACTACTTGGAACTAAAATTAATCATGTTAGTTGAGTAGCATTGATAAGCAATAAAAATGTGGATAAGCAACTCTCCACTTGACACTTGACCCCAGATACACCCCGACAATCTTGTTTTTGAGTTTTGAAATTTTGATTTTTGTCAAAAATAAGGTTTGTCAAGTGTACGTGTCAAGTGAAGAGACATGTAAAGAATAATTTCATATTCTAGTTTGGCAAAGATTCTGTGTGACATAAACATTCCTGTAACCGTTCATACGAGCACTAGTGTAGCTTCAGAGTGATCGTGATACGCATTCTTCGTCGACTACGTGGAGACTAAAAGACAAAGATAGTAAGAATCAGATGGTTGACGACATGAGTCATCTGAGTAACTGCTTCTCGCCTATTAAAGATCGTGTATGCTTGCATAGGAAGGTAAGAGACTTAGTGACCATAGGAATTGGATATTAAAATCTAATTAATGGCTGAACTAAGTCAAAGGACTAAACCCTAGTCATTTCATGCAAAGAGAAGTAAATATATTGATTAAGGAAAATTCAATCGATTGGATTGTGAGAACCAATCGATTGGACTAAAAAAAATAATCGATTGGATCAAACGGGACATAACTTCCAAAGTACCGAATCGATTGGACCCTGAGTACAATCGATTACTTTTGAGAACAAAAAACCATCCATCGACTTGGACTCAAAGTACAATCGATTACTTTTACGAACAAAACCTATTCGTACAGTACAATCGATTGGACTAGAGTACAATGGTTTGGACCAAGTGTACAATCGATTGGATTTTGTAGAATGGTTCAAATTTCAGATCCAGTTTTTGTGGTCCCTTATCCCTATGCCTTACATGACTTAGGGGTTAATATTTATATAAATAGAGCACTCTTGAGCTATAGAAGATACACGATAAGAGAGAAAAGATTAAGCTTTTTATTTAGAAAATAGTCCTTGTTTAGAAGAGTAAATCCCCAGCTTCCATTATTTATCTTGTGAGGTTTTCTCTTCCATAGATCAAAGCTGAGAGCTTGATCTGACTTTGTCTAGGTTTTCCAGTTGATATCTTAACCTAGCATCTAGAGTAGTACTAGTGTGACTCAACACTTTTGAGCAACTGTAGGGTTCAGGGTGTACTGAATCCTTCACTTTCAGTAGAGACTGTCGCGTGAGAAATAAGATCGGGGTGTACTGATCGAAGGTAGGTTTGGGGAGTACCAAACTGAACAAGCGGCAAAGGCTTCATGATTTGGAGGGCGTGCGTGGATTCGTAGCGTTGATTCAAAGGATGTTGACGCATCGACAGTAGACCTTGGCTAATCTTAGAAGCTATATTTTCAATGGTGTTGCGTAGGTAACTTCTGTTTCTTTAAACTTTCCAATTAGTGATACTTTCCGTCTTAACGTGGTCATGTGGTTTTCCCTGGCTAAGGTTTCCACGTAAAAACTTTGTCTTGTGGATTGCTTGATTGTTATTCTGCTAATTATTTTGATTAAATCAAACAACAAAAAGACAATATACTATGGAGGTATATTTGATTTGAGTCGGTTCAGATAATCCCTTTATCAATCAACCGAGGCATGCGAGTTTATCACTTTACTTAGACCAGTAATATTATGTTAGGTTTGTTTAATTTTTAAATACCTAATCATCCCCCTTTTAGGTATGCTTGAGTAAAAGGGAATGGGCCGGTGATTTCAAGGCAGTGATCAATGCTATTGGGCAAAAATGGACTAAAACTAAAATTATAGAAATTGTGGATATTGCACAAAAAATCAAAATGTGAGGGAAAAATTTTAGATGCCTAGGGCATTGGATGCAGTCAATGCAGAGAGCTCTCCTAGCCCTACATAGCTTAATTTCTGGGGCCTCACTAACCTGTTGGATGTTTAGTCCCCCTTGGTGGATATACATACAAAAAATCAACTTGGGTAATACTTTTTAGCTGTTGGATTAAGTACCCAAAAATATGAAAAATAAACATACTTGAATCAAAGCTATAATCAATCCTAAAAGGGTGCTAAAATTTATAAGTAGAGAAAACAAATCAGACTTATTTTTGGTTTATGTGTATCCAACAAGGACTAGCTAAACATCCATGCGTGCGGTTAGTGAGGCCCAAAAAATGATCTACATAGGGCTAGGTGAGCCCTCTGCTTCGACTGCATCCAAAGTCCTTTGCATCTAAATGTTTTCCAAATGTGGGGCGCTTGTCCATTCGTTCTCTACGAATATTTGGACAAAAAATTTGTTAAAGAGGCCCATGATCCATGGTGTTATAACCCATGAGAGTATTTAATTAATATGATTGCCAACCAACTTTTCTTTTTCTTTCCTTCTCTTTTCTTTTCTTTTTGGAAAATGATATACCACGGATTCAAGAGATCAAGAGTTCACAAGGGACAACTATAGGGATCTCTTGAATCCAATGGTCAATAGTCTCATCCACATATTTTTGTCCGGTTATCCGTGAGATATCATGGCTCTTTCTTTTTCTATTTTTTGGACAAACAGTTCTTTTTTTTCCCTTTTTCCTTTTTTATTGATTAGTATTCTACCACATGCTCAATGATTGACATTTCAACATATTTACCCTAGACATTGGTGGTAATGTATCAAGTCTAAAATTCATGTTCAAGTATTACTCAAGCTGATTTTTGGTATGTATATCAACCAAGGGGTGGGCTAAACATCCATGCGGTTAGTACGGTCCCAAAAGTTAAGCTATGTAGATCCAGGAGAGCCCTCTGCATCAACTGCATCCAAAGTCATCTGCATCTAAATTTTTTTTCCCCCCATATTTTGGTCTTTTTGTGCAATATCCACAATTTCTATTATTTTAGTTTGAGTCCATTTTTGTCAAATAGCGCTGATCACTGCCTCTCTTCTTTCATTCTTGGGTAACATATGGCAAATGTGGATTGTTATGAAAAAACAATTGCATGTCTGGATTATGATGGCCAACCCAGAAAGGTTGAAGGGGTAGGTCACTTTTCCCGATCCATCTGAAGGTTTCATTCCCTCTCTTGCCCATCATCGTACCCAATCTTAACAAAAGGATGCTCAAACAACCAGACCGAATACGAAGTTTTGATAGTAGGTCTGGAACTCGCCCTCGAATACAAAGCCAAAATTATCTATGGTGATTCCAAGTTAGTGATCAAACAACTTAACGGGCCCTATGTCGTAAAATGGCAGGCACTGGTCCCATATCACAAAAGGGCCAAGCATCTCATGGCTCAATTCAAGAAGGCAATGGAACCATCATAGTATTTTTGAACTCCCCCGAAAGGAAGGGTGGTAAATGGATCATTTAATGATCTGGTCTGGTAGATCCTATTTATCTCTTCCTTCAATGGAAGGGTGTTTCACAAGATTGAACCTTTTTTGTGTAACCAAAGTTAAGGAGTTCCAGAGCATGAGGGAATGGGATTTCATTCTCGGGACCGCACATTGTTTGACACTTGAATCCAAGAATCCATAGTGTATTATTCTACTCGTCTCATCGCATTACCTCCTCACCTTTTCTCATGGAAATTAAACGAATAGGATACCGTCCACCCGGACGGAGAGTTGATTCTTGATTTGATAAGTAAGCTTTCATGGACCTGGACGATTATCCCTACCCTCAGTAGCTTATGAGTTTATGTCCATCCCTAGTCGGGTACAAATTTCTTTCGATTTCTCCCTTGTAGCCATTACCCGAATTCACGCTAGCTTGGCAGAGGACAATTACACTTTGTGTATAGTCTTTAAGAGATCGGAGAAAAGAGAGGAAGCCTCGATCTTACACTTGGCCTTACAATAGGGCCGAGCCTAAATAAAATAGATGGTTGTGCTCAACAATATTCATTCACATTTGTGATGGCGGGTTGGGATTTCTGGCTTTTCTAATGTAATGAAATCTATACCAAAAACATGAAGCCTGGAATGGAATGAGCCGATCAAGAAATTTTGGGCCTATAATCAAGTTTGAGCACGAAATGCAAACTACTCTTACTAATATTGGGATTATGATCTGAGGAATTAGAAGTGGGTATCTAACAGTGAACATTTTCAATAGTGAGATCTCCTAATTAGTGCGAACCCCTAACACTTCTAATTTAGTGATGGTGTAGAATTAGAAGTTGTAAGTATTATACATAGAAAAGGAAGGGAGTTCCACATCTGACTTATGTATGAGAACCCACCCCATTATAATGTGCTAAGGAAAGAGAAGGTGAATATCCTATCTTCAGCTCCTTTTTTAGGAACTAAAACGTCCGAATTCGGACAAAAAAGGGCTTGAACATGAAATATGTGTGGGTTGAGGCCATTAACTATTGAATTCAAGAGATCCACAGCCCACAAGGTGACAACTACAGGGATCTCTTGAATCCAATGGTCAATAGCCTCAACCACACATATATTTGTCCCGTTATCCATGGGATAGCAGGGCTCTATCTTATTCTATTTTTTAGATGAACAATTAGTTTTTTCTTTTCCTTTTTGTTGATTAGTATTCTAGCACATGCTCAGCGAATGACATTTCAACATACTTACTTTGGTGGGAGCATACCTGAGACATTGGTGGTAATGTATCAAGTCTTAAATTTATGTTCAAGCTTGGACCACGGGTTAGAGGGTTAAGAAAATGTTAGATTATTGGCCAAGAACAAATCATAGAACCATTTAAATTAAAAACTTGTATACGCTCCTTTCTTGTTGATGAAGAGTGGAATCAATATCGTTCTTCAGACATTTTAGTTCCTCAAAAAATGAGCTGAAGATAGGATATTCACCTTCTCTTTCCTTAGCACATTATAATGGAGTGGGTTCTCATACATAGGTTAGATATGGGACTCACTTCCTTTTCTATGTATAATACATACAACTTCTAATTCTAAACCATCACTAAATTAGAAGTTTTAAGGTTCACACTAATTAGGAGATTTCACTACTAAAAATGTTCATTGCTAGATACCCACTTCTAATTCCTTAGATCATCATCCTAATATTAGTAACAGTAGTTTCCATTTCTTGCTCAAACTTGATTATAAGCCAAAAATTTAGGCTATACCACATATGGGCTCGAATTTTAATGAACTCTGCCCATTTTTACAGATGAAAATTAACTATATAATGTGATTGCTCTTTGTAGGTCATAAACGACAATGTAATGGTTGCATCCGGCGTGAATAGAGCTAAGTTGCCCCTCCTTGTTTACGTATCTCGTGAGAAACGACCTGCCCATCCTCATCATTTCAAGGCTGGGGCCCTTAATGTTTTGGTAAGTACTACAATTAATGTTAATAGTTAATAATAAATATTTCACTTTCTCTCTCTAATTAGAAGTATTGATATTGTCATATAGCTTCGGGTGTCTGGCATAATAAGCAATGCTCCTCACATATTAGTTTTAGATTGTGACATGTATTGTAATGACCCAACGTCAGCTCGACAAGCCATGTGTTTTCATATTGACCCCAAGATCTCTCAGTCGCTAGCGTTTGTTCAATTCCCTCAAACTTTCCACAACGTCACTAAGAACGACATTTACGATGGTCGATTAAGATGGGTGTTCAAGGTAAGCAAAAGTGAAGTCCCAACCATGCTTACTAGTAAAGGTTTAATCAACATATGAAGGTGAAGTCAAGTTTTAATAGCATTGTTAAACTTTGTATCCCATTTCAGATAATGTGGCCAGGTTTAGATGGGCTTAAGGGACCCATGTTGTCTGGTACATGCTTTTATATCAAGAGGGAAGCATTATATGGAAGTACTTCTATGCGAGAAGGTAAGCATCATACTTTTTCCCATTGAATTAAAAAAATGAAAAAAAAAAGAAGAGGAATAATGTGATAGGCTTTTGTTCTTAATATTATCCCTAACCGTCAAAGCCAATAGTGCGCGTGCTTTCGATTTGGTTACTTTAAGTCAAGAAGATTGTTCAAAAAAAGTTTTATTGATCAGATTTAGGATCTTCCAACTATTGCAATTTTAGACTATATAATTATTGAGAGGAAGCCCATCCCTAGAGTGTCACAACTAATGAGCTGTGTTGCTTGGACTTTCAAAACAGTAGGCGAGTCGCGTGTCCCAACATTTGGACACAGATTTGAACGCCGACTCGCCTGGGACTCTTTATTTTTTTAAGCGAAATTTTTAAAAGAAAATAAATGATCAATATAGGGAAATTTGGGGTTTGAACTCCGTGGGAGAGAGATAATAGGGTTTTGCTTCTAAGATTTGGTAAAAATCCTACCAAAATTTACCAAGAAATCCTGATATTTTTCTATGGACTCATTGTTATAAAATAAAAATAAATTTATGATAAAATATTCAGCCGAGTCTTCGAATCCTCTTTTTGGGGTTTGCTGAGTCTGACACTTCGTATTCATGTCAAACTCTACTACACGTGTCTATGTCCATGCAACACAGCTAATGAGCATGCTCTAAGTACGTAATAAAGAAGCAATTACAATGTTACTCCAATAAAAGTAGATAAGAAAATTAAACAAGAAAGATTAGCATGTACTCATTTCGAATGTTATTTAGCTACCGATGCTCTTCAACTTAGACCAAGTTTTGGTCCCTCAAATGAGTTTCTTGCGTCGCTGCTCCGAGACTGTATATACACCTGCAACAATGGGATTGCAAGTAATGCACTACTAGAAGAGGCTCTAGTTTTGGCCTCTTGCGCCTACGAGAAAGGAACAAAATGGGGGGAACAGGCAAGTCCAATATTGAACATAATGTATTGTCTCTTCAATCTTCTCCAATAGTTAATGGAATATATAACTAAATGGTTTTTGTTGCTTCGACACAGATAGGATTCTTGTATCATTCAGTATTGGAAGATTTATTTACTGGGTTCCATATGCACTGTAAAGGGTGGAGTTCTATTTATGTTAATCCTTCAAGGCCATCATTCTTGGGTAATGCCCCAAGCAATTTGAATGACACTCTAGTTCAAAACAAGAGATGGGGATCTGGGTTGCTCCAAGTTAGTTTTTCAAGATTCTTCCCTCTCACATATGGCTCCTTGAGAATGTCAGTTCTTCAAAGTATGTGCTACGGATACATTTCATTGCTGCCCCTTTATGCATTTCCAGTAATATGCTATGCTATTGTTCCTCAGTTGTGCCTCTTGAATGGAATTTCTTTATATCCCAAGGTAATATGTAATGTACTATTATCCTTTGTGAATTCTTACAATAGTTTGTCCTTTTTCTGATTTGATGTTTTTAATAATTAAGCAAGATTTATTATTCGTCTCTAACATGATTTTTGCTTTACTTCCATATTAGGTTTCAAATCCTTGGTTTCTCGTGTTCGCGTTCGTTTACCTATTCTCTCTTTATCAACATTTATTCGAAGTACTTTCAAATGGAGGATCCTTCGGGCTTTGGTGGAATGAACAAAGGATGTGGATGATGAGGTCAGTTACAAGCTACTTATTTGGATGTTTGAGTGTTATGATGAAGTTGATTGGTGTAGGTGAAGTTGACTTCGACCTAACAAATAAAGATGCAGACAAAGAACAAGTTGAAATATATGAAATGGGGAAATTTGATTTCCAAGTATCAACACCGCTACTTGTCTCATTGGTTTCTCTAGTCATCCTGAACATTGCATCCTTCATTAAAGGAGTATTGAGATTGATCTTCGAGAGAAGTTATGATGAGATGTTTGGACAGGTCTTTATCTCATTTTTCATAATAATTATCAGTTACCCAATAATTGAAGCCATGATAATGAGGAAGGATAAAGGATGTGTTCCAACTTCCATAACCTTCTTGTCTTTAATATTTTCCATTTTTTTTGTGTGTTTGGGATTTATGTTTTGTTCACTACCCATTTAAGTCTTTAGATTGGAGCTCGATGTACGTAGAAGATACTTTTAAGAGCCTATTGTATAATACAAACCTTGTTTGAGTTGTGTTAATGTAATCTTTGCTCATGTGGTCGTACATCACTCACTTTATGTCAATTTCCTTATTTTTCAACTACTTAAATGTAATGATATACACCAATTGTAGGTGTGTGGTGCCCTATCTCTTATACTCAACTTCTACTGTAAGAAAGGTTGTATATGAGAATGGAATACCAAGCTCCAATGAATGAGTGTAGTTCTAAGCTTTATAAATGGACAATGCAATTGTGATTGAACCGAATCACCCTACAGAAATGAGTTGTAATAGGGATATTATAAACCCTATAATCATAACTGAATCGGATGAAAAATATTCTTCCAAAAACAGATTTGAAATAGGGTTGTAAACTTCCCTAAAGACTAACTAAAATAGATTGAAAAGAAACCCCAAAAAATATTTTAAATAGGACTGCTAAACTTTTCGAAGAACAAATTAATATAAATTGAAAAATCTAAAAGCAATATAAATTATAGGTATGAAACTGACCCAATGCACACATGAAATTTCCCAGTATCTAGAAGATGTAAACCTAGAGGGAGGTGATTATGTAATTTAAAAATTAAACTAAACACATTTTTACTGGCCTGGTCTAGATAATCTAATCGCATGCATAGAATCGTAGTATGGCTGATTTGATAAATGTGACCAAGTTACCTGACTCAATTCAAATATACCAAATGTATATTCTCCACTGACTCATTTATCTTAATCTTACAGATTTAAAAGTAAAATTTTGAAGTTCGACCAAGGTTTTAAATGGCCTATTATAACGTTATTACAGTCCTGATCAACACGTTACCTTTGTCATTGTTATAACGGGTCATAAGTCAAGTCGAAGTTAAAAAAGGTCAGAATATTATAACGAAAATAACGATCGTTATTTTCTGGAATTTGAACCAAATAATGACCGTTATATTTTACGCACTGTTAAAATGCCCAAAAAATAACAGCCGTTATTTTCCATTATTTTTCCATTATAACGAAAATAATAACGACCGTTATTTTTTGGAAAAAATGTGAAAAAGGCCATTTTTTCCGTTATTGAAAATTTGAAATTCAAAGTTAAAAATTTGAATTTCAGTGCCCTTTTTTCCATTTTTCCATTTTTGCCCCTGAGCGTTTTTTTCGTTATAACGGAAAAATCGGTAATGCCCCAACACCGTATAACGGTCCCTTTTAAACCTTGGGACGTACTACAAATCATGGCTTTAAAAACGACCGTTATAAAGAAAATAATGGCTGTTCTAATGGATTTGGACCTCCCCCATTACGTAATGTACTGTTTTAATGCTCAAAAAATAATGATTGTTATTTTCTGTTATAACAAAAATGCGACCGTTATTTTATGAAAAAATATTGTTAAAAAAACATCCATGATTTCCATTATTATTCCATTATAAATTTATTTTGAAAATTTGAATTGAATTTTAACACCGTTATTTCTGTTATTTTCCCATTTTTTTTATTTTTACCCCTGTTCATTACAATCCGTTTAACTGAAAAAACGGTAACGCCCCCAGTCCGTTATACCATTATAATGGCGTCGGCCCCTTTTAAACCTTGCTACAAATGACTACTAATGATAATAATAACTCTCTCTCTCTCTCTCTCTGTCTCTCTGTGACACCCTGGGCCCACCACAGTAACAATAGTGTCCGCTTTGCTAAGCGCACGTGCCAACCGCACATGCCCCAGCGCACGACTTTGCCTCTCCCCCCTTTTTTTTTGGAGGAAAACGCGTTGTTACTATGACGGGTCCAGTTTGCTACTTATAGTCAGGATCTCGAACGCTTCCTTATCCAATGTGGGACTAAACTCATGCACCCCTCCCTGGCTACCTCCCCCCTGCCTACTGTTCGATGGCTCCACGCGGCATCCCGGTAGCCATTTCCAACCCAGCGCTTGGATGGGTCGGCACTTGGATGACTGGGCCATGACATTCACCCCACCCGACAGGATGAACCGTCCTCGGCTCTGATACCACTTGTGATACCCCAGGCCCACCACAATAACAATATTGTCCCCTTTGCCAAGCGCACGTGCCAACCGCAAATGCCCGAGCGCACGGCTTTGCCTCTCCCCCTTTTTTTTTAGGAGGAAAACGTGTTGTTACTACAAGGGTCCAGCTTGCCACTTATAGCCAGGATCTCGGATGCTTCCTTATCCGATGTGGGACTAAACTCATGCACCCCTCCCCTGCCTACCTCCCCCCCTGCCTACTGTTCGTCGGCTCCACACGACATCCCGGTAGCCATTTCTGACCCAGGGCTTGGATGGGTCGGCACTTGGATGACTGGGCCATGACACGCTCTCTCAGAGCACTATCGTTATTGTCACAGTTCTCTCTCTCTCTCTCTATCAGAGCACTAGTTTCTACATCCTTAACCACTGGACCCCATATCTTGCTTTTGATTGGTCATTGAGGTCATTATAAATTGTTTACGAAAAGGCTTACTAATCAGATTTAGGATCTTTCACTTGGTGCAATTTCTAGTTACTTGATTAATGAGAGGAGGCATATCGACTGACTGTCATGTGCGATTGATGATCACGCACAAAATGCGCGATGATAAGACGCTGTCACAATTTTACTCCAAGAAAAACAAAAAATGATGATCACGCACAAAATGCGTGATGATAAGACGCTATCACAATTTTACTCCAAGAAAAAAAAATTAAAGAAGAAAGATTAACAAGTATTAATTTTCAGATTGTTTATTTAGGTACCGATGTCCTTCGACAATTTAGTTTTTCAAGCTTATCAAGGGCATTTTTGATAAAACGTGACACAACCGTTGGCTTCTATTTTGAATCGTCCATTTCACAAAGTACCTGATGCATCACAGACTCCGAATTAGCAAAGCACCTTATTTTAATAAGTATTGGTTATTTAAAAGTCGATTGTTGGAAAGTTGTCTTTTATTTAGAAAGTCTAGCCATTGGGTTTTTATTAGAAAGTCTAGTCGTTGAGTTTATTTAGAAAGTCTTAAGTAGGAAATTTGAATAAATTAAGTTCTTGCAAGATTAGGATCATTAATTTCTATCTTTGTAAATTGGGTTTTGGCCTATTTATAGGTCGTGTAATAGTGAACAATAGAGCTTTAATTGAGTGAAAATAAAATCTTCATTAGAGAACGAATTTCTTACCCCGATAGTTCTTGGTATTTTTTTGCGAAAATCAACAGGGTTGATTATTGGAAGGTTGTATTCAATCGGTTAACCGGATTCATCTAAAACACTCCCTACGTCAGTTGGTATCAGAGCCAGCAACGTTTCTTGTACCATATGATGCGAGGAAGACATGCTGGCATTCATAAAGCTCCGTCGGAAGAGGTGGTTGAGTGTGATGATGTAGCACGATTGGCGCAACAAGTTGAGGTGTTGGCACAACTGGTGGCCACGCCTTAACGACCCAGGTTCAGCGATAGTAAAACTTACCCCCAATTCCACATTTCATAAAGGAGGAAGAGACTGACGATAATTGTTGTATGTTAGTTCAAATTAGGTCCGTGCTCTTTAACATTTTGTGTGGTGGATTTTGATTCATGTGTGGTCTTTGAGATTTATGTGGTGGGATCTCAATGACCATTAGTTGTCCTAATGACCCATCAATGTTTTTCCAACTCTTTTAAGTAGACCTAGCTACGGTAGATTCAAATCCAATTTCAACTACTGACGGCTCTGCTATTTTTTGGTAGAACTCGACGCCTCCTTCCACCAAACAAGAAGTTCTCTCTAATTTATTGTGCCAATCGGCCTTTCGGTTTCTTTCATTCTAGGCTACTGAGTTTTCTTTCGGATTAACGAATATAAATAATTTTCTTGGGATATTTAGTTTGGCTGTCTAGGAATTGCTCCTAGATAAGTAAGCTTCTAATCATAAGGTCATATACTCATTACTTCGGGTCCCGGAATCTTGCTCTTTTGAGTTTCCCTTTAGTTGCAATCAGCTTTTATTATTAACATATATCTTTTCTTCTTTAAAAAAAAATCTAATTTCAACTTTTAATATACTAATCCATATTCGCTTTTGGATCTGACTTAGATCCATGACACATGATCTAAATTCGAACCATGGTCCTTATGGGAATATTTAGATCTGACTCATATTTTGAATATGGGATGGATATATATGGATCAATCCACTACAAAATGACATTTTAGGAAGGATTCAACTCCTAAGCTGTGTACAACCCAATCCAAGTACACAACACCAAGATCTGAAATTGAACTAAACCGAATATGATTAATTTACACAAATCCATATCCAAACAATTTCCATTTTAATCGTATCATAATGATCTAACCCTGTTAAATATGAGTCATTTGAACCCATTCGAAATTTTGGCTCACCCCATTTGGTGACAACGAAGAAGAAGAGAGAGAGAGAGAGAGAGGTTTTTTTTATGATTTAAAAACGAAAACGTGCAATTTATCATTATGAAAAAAATGGTTTAAGCCTATTATTACCAAACGCATTTATTGATGTTGATAATCGAAAATGAACCAATTTATCATAAGAAAATAAATTATGTCTATTTTCACCAAACATATTTATTAGGAGTTGATGATCACATGGTCCGGGGTCCATGTTGTGCTCAAGGCAAATTTTGATTGGTGTTGGACACCTCTTGCTGCGCAGTGGTCACTTTAACTACAGTCTTTTAGCAGCAATCAAAATGTGGCAGCTGTGGGGCACACATGCACCCCAGACCATTTGATCACCAAACATATTTATTAGTAGGTCTATTCTCACCAAATAGATTCATTGGTACTGATAATCGATTATGATGAAGCTGATAGTAATTGCAGAGCAGAGTGGGTGGTCCAGATGGAGGGAAACTTCTTGTTGTTTGGATCGAAAATAACAAAAATAGGTTTTTGGCTTCTTTAGGAGTAGCGCCTATATAGTGAACACATGTTCACATTCAATTATTATCAGCTGGTTATGATGTCAAGAAAGGCAAGTCTTGTAGCTTTGTAATAAGATTCCTATGTCTATGACAACAAATTAATGTCAGTGGCCGTCTTCAGCTACAGTCCTCATTTCTTACAATTCTTAAAGTTGTGGTGGGGCCCACATAGAGATCATGTAATTGGACAATCCAACCCGACTGTGAGCTCTCACAACACAAAAAAAAAAAAAAATAGTGAGAAAATTAACTTTAATTTGAAAACTCACACCATTCAATTAGACTGTAAGTTAATTTCGTTTGTTTATATGGTTGGCAACGTATACAAGGACTGATTGGTGACGATGATCATCATCTTTACATTGACAACTCAATGCATGGTTCGATGGTCCAACATGATCTCCATGTGAGCCCCACCCATAGTTAGCAAATCTCCATTTAAAACTCAACTTGAGAAAAAAAAATCACAGTATTTTCAGAGCAACGCGACACAAAAAAAACACGAACTATTCAATAATCAGAAATATCCTGTAATTTTAAAAATTTCAAAAAATCTCGTGAATAAAACTCATTCCTATTTTTAAAAATAAAAGAATATTTTTATTTATAATATATGTCACCAATTTTTGTGTTCATACACATATGTAGACTTTAATAAATAAAAAATATATTTTGAAAATTATTAGTGCTGCTTATATTACTTAGATTTAAGGGAAATATCCTATAGATTCAGTTCTATTATACTTATATTACTACCCAGTCTATATCACATAATAGGACTATACCCATATATGCATACGTTTTGGATTAAAAAAGTATTAAACCCGAAGTACTAACTTTGGTCTTTTGATGTATGTTCTCGTCTTTTTTACTCCATTTTTTTCGGACCCAAATCGTTTTAAACTCGAATTTTTCAATGGGCGAAATCGTGCCGTTCATGATTTGCTAACTATGGCCCCACCATTAATGTCTGTTAGAATTAGATGTAAAAAATGGGTGTACACCTCTCTATCAAATATATATATATATATATATATATATGATACTTGAGACATGAGATGGCAAAGGAGAAGAAATGGAAGAGCGTCGGCAGGAGGAAAGGCCAACCCTCCCTCTTCATGTAAGTAAAGTCCAGCAACCTCGTGCTGTGATCAACAGAATTCATTCTCTCATCCATTTAATAGCTATACTGCCCTTGCTCTACTACCGTGCTTCACGTCTCTTTGATGCTGGCATACCAATTCTTCCATGGGCTCTCATCTTCATTTCTGAGCTTCTATTCTCCTTTATTTGGCTCCTTGCTCAAGCCTTTCGGTGGCGTCCCGTCTCTCGGACTGTCTTCCCTAAAAGACTACCCCAAGATGGGGCACTACCGGCAATCGATGTGTTCATATGCACCGCAGATCCCAAAAAGGAGCCGACTGTGGAAGTGATGAACACAGTATTGTCAGCCATGTCCTTAGATTACCCGTCCGAGAAGCTCTCGGTGTACCTTTCGGACGACGCTGGTTCTCCCATTACCTTATATGCTATTAAGGAAGCGCACCACTTCGCGACGTCGTGGCTTCCCTTTTGTAGGAAGTATGGGGTCGATACACGTTGTCCAGAAGCATATTTCTCTGCATCAACTTCTAGTGGCTATGGTCACCAGGATGCAGAATTCATGGCTGACAGGGAGAAGAACAAGGTTTGTTATACTTAATTAAACATCTAGCTTAAGGCTCTGTGTGGTTGCCTTGAATAAGTTTCCTAGAAATGATTTTTGCTTTTAAGGTTCTGTATATATGGTGATCAACAAAAGTTTTTTACAGAAACAGGATTTGTATGTTAGAAAGGGTTGATACGGACAGAAAAGTCATTTCTAGAAAACTTGTTAAGGGCAACCATACAGAGCCTAAACGTCATAAAACCTTTTTTCTGTATCAACACTTTCCTTACATGCAAATCCCTTCTCTGTAAAAGTTTATGTTCATCGATCACCATTTCTCATCTCCCTTGCATCCCTTACCATCGACTTTGACCAGAGTAAAGTTTTCTAGAAAAGTATTTGTATGTGTTGATCTAGAAATCTTTTACTTGTGGGCAAGGACTGTTTTTAGAAAACTTTGCTAAGGGAAACCAAACAGGGGCCTTCTGAACTTAATCTAGAGGGATGAGAAAACACCACATGGGAATTCTTTAATATTAGTCTGGTTGTTGGGGTTGTAACGCATGATTTAAAACTTAATGCAGATATGGTACGAGCAGTTTAAAGAGCGCGTGGAGAGAGTCAGAGAAAGTGGTGTGGTACGAGACAGAAACAGCGGCCCTAAAGAGGATCGTCCTCCTCTTGTTCAGGTAGCTGATAATAAGACGAACATATACTTGTCAAAAGAAAAAATAAGACCAACATATACACATATCATGGAATAAATCTTTAATTAATGACGACCCTACGTCATCAATGTTCCTGTCGGACCAGATTATGAGCTACGTACCACACTCTCAGATACTACTGACCAAATGAATGTTTGGCCCATCGAGCAGGGCCGGCTCAACCATAAGGCCAGTAAGGCGATCGCCTTAGGCCCCAGGTGAGAGAAGGCCCCAGTCCACTAACTGCATTGATGTTTAGCCCACCCCTTGTTGGTCATACAAACCAAAAATTAACCTGATTGGTCATCTCTAGCCATAGATTTTAATACATTTTAGGATTTGATTCTAGCCATTGGATTCAAGCATTCTTTTTGAGTAGTAAATCCAATGGCTAGAAATCATCAATCAAGCTGATTTTTAGAGTGTTTATCCACCAATATGTGGGTTGAACATCACGTAGTCATTCGGCACAAAAAATGATCTATGTAGGGCCGCGAGAATCCTCTGCATGGACTGCAATGGAAGTCCTATTCGCCTAAAATTTTGTCAATAGCTTTTGATTATCATGAATAGTTATTTAATAAGATTTTCTACCATATAGAGTTAAAAGTTTTAATTAATACCATATATTAATGGGTCAGGATCGGTGGACAACCATTTTGGCGGACCCACATAGAAGATGAATCAATGGCTGATTTTTGGTAAACCCCCTCAAAAAAAAATAAAATTCAGCCCATTCTGAAATTTCTAACCCCATCAAATGTGGTTTTCAAGTTACACGGTAAAAATAAACGGTCCAACTTCTAAACCAGTCTACGAATATCGGAATGATTTGATCTTTTGTGAGGATGATCTCCTCACCATAGAGATCATCCTCACCAAAAATCAGCCATTGATTCATCTTCTAAGTGGGTCTGCCAAATGGTTGTCAAAAAATGGTTGTCCCCCGATCCCGATCCTATATTAATATATTAAATATTGAAAGGCCTCATATGGAGTTTTCGCCTTAGGCCTCAACTTGCATCGAGACGGCCCTTCAAGCTCTAGGTCCTTCTGACCAAAAATCAACTATAACTGAGTAAAGTCTTTTCCATGTGTTGATTTTTAACTGTGGATTCGAGCATTATTTGGGGTACCATGATCCAAAGGTTAGAAATCACATATCAAGATGATTTTTTTGGTTTGTAGGTCCACCTGAGGGGCCAAATATCCATATGGTCAGTGGTCTCTAAGAGTGTGCCACATGGCTCATATTGTGGTCCGTCGATCAGGATCTTTGATGGCAGAACAAAAAGTTTTTGTAGAAGATTACAAAAAGACCAAAAACAAAATACAAAATACAAAAAAACAAAAAGATTTTGTAGTAAAATGATTTGTGTGAGGAAGTGTAGATACAGAAAATAAATTTATGACATTAAAGTTGGTATGGTTGCCCTCAATAAGTTTTCTAGAATGATTTTTCGCACAAAAATGTTAGAAAACTTTTTCTATATCAACACTTCTTGACATAGAAATCCTTTTACTATAAAACTTTTTGTTGATTACCATATAGAGCATTAGGCTCTGTATGGTTGCTCTGAATAAGTTTTCTAGAAATGATATTTGCATATAAGGCTCCGTATGGCTACTCGGAATAATTTTTCTAGAAATTATGCTTGCATGTAAACATAGTAAAACTTTTTTGTATCAACACTTTCTAATGTACAAATCATTTTTCTGTAAAATATTTTCTTGATTACCATACGGAGCCTAAATGTCATACGCCTTTTTTTTTTTTTTTTTCTGTATCAACACTCAAAATACAAATCATGTTTATGTAAAACTTTTTCTTGTCACCATACGGAGGCTTATATGCAAAAATCATTTCTAGAAAATTTATTCAGGGCAACTATATATACAGAACCTAAGCAGGGGTGAAGCTAGGATTTTGTTTAACAGGGGCACAATATATAATTAAATGAAAAATTGAGGGGCACAAAACTAAAACAAAAATTGAGAGGGCACTAAAACTAAAACAAATTTAAGGAGGGGGCACAATATAATTAAAAGAAAAATTGAAGGGCACTAAACTAAAAAAAAAATTGAGGTTGGGCACTAAAACTAAAATAAGGGTATTTTTGAAAATAATTTTTTTAAAGGATTTTCAAAGTTGAGGGGGCAACCCCCCACCCGGCCCCTTCTTGGCTCCGTCCCTGAGCCTAAGATTATTTTAACGGACACACATAGGAATGATCCCAATACAGTTATAGCCCATGATACTACAGGTCGAAGAACTATTCTAGAATGGTTGCCATCATCTGATTAAGTTATTTTTTCTATGAGATCACTCAGATCCGTAACATGTGTTTAGAATCCGAATCATGATTCGTACGTGAAGATCCAAAATTAACCCACATGCATATTGATACCATAATAAAATTAGGATCTATTGAATTATTCTTCAATTTTTACATTGATCCTAATCAAGGGTTTATATAGAAATAGGAAAATCTAAAGATAAAAAGTAATCCTAATAGATCTAATCTAATATAATATCATAATTGAAATTAGATATTATCCTAATTAATTAATCCAAATCTTGACTACCGTGAGAATATGTGATGAGATACACCAATGATGATATAGTGCATCTCACACAATTTATTACAATACTAGTCCAACCGGATATATACTCTAATATATACTCTACCGTGAGAAATTGTGCATATTTTACAAAAGCATGAAAATGTGGGACGCTTCTCGACGCGTTCTCTACTAATATTTGCACAAATTTTTCTATGGTCTTGGGACCCATAAGAGAATTTAATATGGTTGTCAACCAGCTTTGCTTTTCTTTTCTTCTTTTTTTTGGGAAAATGATATCCCATGGATAACCAGACAAAAATGTGTAGTTTGAGGCCATTGACCATTGGATTCAAGAGATCCACAGTCCACGAGGCAACAATTGCATTGATCTCTTGAATCCAACAGTCAATAGCCTCAACCACACATATTTTTGTCTGGTTATCCATGGGATAGCATGGTTCTTTCTTTTTTGGATAAACAGTTCTTTTTCATTTTCTTTTTTATTGATAAGAAATTCCACATTGAATGTGTAGAAACTTTTAAGAATTGACCATCAAATAAAGTATTCTACCACATGCTCAGTGATTGACATTTCAAAATATTTACTTTATTGGGAGCATACCCTAGACATTGGTGGTAATCAAGTTTTAAATTCATGTTCAAGCTCGGACCATAGGTTTGAGGGTTAAACCCAAACTTGGTATAGTGCACATTAAAACAACTCTGTAGGATTATTGGCCAAGAACAAATCATAGAACCATTTAAATTAACACACCTATATACGCTCATTAATTTCTTGGTGATGAAGAGAGTAATCAATACCAATCTTCAGACGTTTCCTTAACACATTACAATGGGGTGGGTTCTCATACATAAGTCAGATGTGGGACTCCTTCCTTTTATATATAATACATACAACTTCAAATTCTAAACCATCACTAAATTAGAAGTTTTAGGGGTACGCGATAATTAAGAGATTTCGCTACTAAAAATAATGTTCACTTCTAGATGCCCACTTCTAATTCCTTAGAGCATCATCACAATATTAGTAAGTGTAGTTTCCATTTCTTGCTCAAACTTGATTATACACCCAAAATTTAAGCTTTGCAACATGAGTGTGGGTCAGTCCTAGACCACATATGGGCCCGAATTTTAACAAACTTTGCCTATTTTTATAGAAGAAAAATTAACTACAAAATGTGATTGCTCTTTGTAGATCATAAACGACAATGTAATGGCTGCATCCGGCGTGAATACATCTAAGTTGCCCCTCCTTGTTTACGTATCTCGTGAGAAACAACCTACCCATCCTCATCATTTTAAGGCTGGGGCCCTTAACGTTCTCGTATGTATTACAATTAATGTTAGTAATTAATAATAATAATATTTCTCTTTCGCTCTCTAATTAAGAGTATTGATATTGTCATATAGCTTCGGGTGTCTGGCATAATAAGCAATGCTCCTTACATATTAGTGTTAGATTGCGACATGTTATGTTATGACCCAACGTCAGCTCGACAAGCCATGTGTTTTCATCTTGATCCCAAGATCTCTCAGTTGCTAGCGTTCGTTCAATTCCCTCAAACTTTCCACAATGTCAGTAAGAACGACATCTACGATGGTCAATTAAGATGGGTGTTCAAGGTACGTAAAAGTGAAGTCCCAACCATGCTTACTAGTAAAGGTTTAATCAACATATGAAGGTGAAGTCAAGTTCTAATATTGTTAAACTTTGTATCCCGTTTCAGGTATTCCCAACCATGCTTACTAGTAAAGGTTTAATCAACATATGAAGGTGAAGTCAAGTTCTAATATTGTTAAACTTTGTATCCCGTTTCAGGTATTGTGGCCAGGTTTAGATGGGCTTAAGGGACCCCTATTGTCTGGTACAGGCTTTTACATCAAAAGGGAGGCATTATATGGAAGTACTTCTCTGCGAGAAGGTAAGCGTCTTTTTTTATCCTGTTGAATTAAAACAACAAAAGAAATCAATGAAAGAAAAGAAAATGAAACTTAAAGAGGGGAATAATGTGATAGCCTTTTGTTATTAATATCCCTAATTGATGAATTCAATAGCGTGCGTGTTTTTTATTTGGTCACTATAAGTCATGTGACGTAGCAATAGCGTGAAGCTAATCACAAAATCGTGCAAGGAAGAAGATCATCGTCTTCAACAAAAGACAAATCTTGAATCCACAAGGAGAAAAGAACAATAGAATTATAAATCAAAACTTTCATTGATAATTATGTCTAATTAATTACAACCTATTTTTTTAGGACAAACTAACTGAAGAAATAGAAAGCAACTAAAACTCTAAAATTGCTAAAAATAGAAAATTTTTGAAATAATAAACCTACTCAAAATAGATATCCTAATCGACCAAAATTAACCTTAAAATTATGAAATTACTAAAAATGATAATTTTAACATTCAAAAGTCAAATTGACCCCTTAAACGATGGAATTGGCTCAAATCATTTTCAGTTCTGTAGATCTTATCAAGGGCTTGAATATGCATATATGAATCGCCCAATTCAAGTTATGGATTTGAGGCCCATTTATTATGGGCTTCTAGGCTTCCGATTGGCTACCTTAATCGATTTATAAACTGTTTCACGACCCGTTCTACATCATCATGATAGATTGTTTAAAAATGTATATTGACCAGATTCAGGATCCTCCAACCATTGAAATTTCTGACTAGATGATTAATGAGAGAAAGCTCATCAATTGTCACAACTGATGAGTGTTTCTCCAGCAATTCGTACGCTAGAATATTTCTATCAGCGCACAAATCCCGAGGCACGATCAGAGAACATATTCTCAAATACACACCATAACAAGGGCCATCTAAATCATTAAATTAAAATTAATAATCTAACCATAAAATTTTAAATAATGTAAATACTAACTCAAACTAAATACAACCAACGCCTCACTACATCTATCTCTCAAATTAAATAACTAATCTAGCAATATCTCTAGTACTATATAGTTCAATCATGTGTGCACCTCTACCATCTGTAATGACCTAAAAAAATAAAATAGCTCAAGAGGGTGAGTCCAATTGTCACGACCCGACCCGCGACGACTCAGTACGACCCGTGGTCCATAAGTAAGACCCACGGTTCCGGATGTAAGGATAAGAAAAGAGTTATGAAAATAGTTCAATTATTTTATTACTAGGTTTCATCACCACATTATCCAAATATTATATAAAATTGTATCAAGGTTTATTACATTATAGCTTCTAAAATAATGCCTAATGCATATTTTCTAAGAAAGTAATAAAGTAAGATAATGATCAATTCTATGTCGGCTCCGAATGTGTTATGCACCCACTCCATCGGGCAATTCTGAAACATAATAAATAGGTTGAGCTGCGACGCCCAGTAGGTACACTCCATCACCCTTGTTACCATGGGGATGAGAAACTAAGCACGGATAATCAACGGAAATAATAGATAATATAAATAATACAACAAGATAATAATAATCAAAATGAGTTCATCAATAAAAGTATCCGATGAAGCTAAATATGAAAAGAAAACTTCATAAGCGTGCATGTCATAAACACCACGGGGCACACTTTATACAAACAACATGCCAAATTATCAAATACCACATGGATCCAAGGGGGTTGAGGTTTTGCACCCAAGGGCTTTGGGCCCTCCTTACTCTTTAAGGAACAATTCTAAGGGGTTCATCACATAACACGGCACAGAACCCTGACCGTGTGTCCATGCACTCTCAATCTTCTTTTTCAATCTCATATCGATCCCTCATATATTCATAGCCATAATAAACAATGTGACATCTATTACAGATAATATACAAATTTGAATTTTTAAGAATATAACAAATATTTTTAGAACATGTTCAAATTCTTTCTGACATAATTAATCATGCTTTTGGAAATATAACACAAGTAGATCTAATAAAAATACATCATTTTTAACTATTTAAAAATGAAACATCTACATATCATATATATAATTTGTATGAAAATAACCATGGGAATAAAGGGAGGAAATAACATTCCTTTAAACTTGATTCTTGTAGTTCTTTAGTCTCCTTCTTGCTCTATGATCTTCTACCAATTCTTCCACAGAAAATAAGGTTTTAAAATGAATAAAAAAGTCTTAAAAAATTTAAGCTATGGTTTGGATAATGAGAGGTGAACAGTTGTTAGAACTTTGGGATATATAAAGGCTACTCAAGATGACAAACCCTATATGAGAAAAAAGAGAATGAAAAATATTACGATCTTAAGAGGGAGATGAAGAACCAACACAAGAGAAGAGGGGGAGCTAATGGCTTGATAAGAAGATGGTGTCCCCTAGGGCCTTTATATAACCTTGTTAAAGATTTAGGTTAGCAAAGAGGTTTTCAAAAGTGGTAAAGATTATTAATGGCTAAAAGAGTGTCTAAACTTAATAAAAAGTGGTTTCTAAATTTAATAAAAAGTGAAGTTTCTTATTTTTAAAGTTAAGTTCTTCTCCGCATAAAATGTTCAACAATTTCTACGAAGGGAAAAAAAAGCATTTTCTCTTTTATAGGTGGCTTTTAAAAATGCATTATTAAATGTAGTATTTTATTTATAACTTATTCTTATTGGTACATGTGACAGCCACATAATCAAATGTGTTTCTTTAAAAAATTTAATATAGCTGTCCTAGTCATCCTCTTCTAAAATGTAAGAAATATGGTGTATGACGCACACATAAACACTTAAATAAGCATGCACTATTCATATATACCTTAAAATATAAGTAATTAATTAATTAAAATCATAAGTTATATGAATATTCTTAATTAAATAATCACAAAATTAACATAAAAATTATAATGCACATTTATGGGCCTCATAACATTTTTAACTCATGAGCCTTACTAAGCCCATATGGGCCCCATTTGAAAATCACCAAAAGCCCTAAAAAAATATTTTTCTCCAAAATTTCTCGAAAGTCAAATATAGTCTTCAAATAGTTAAATAAAGTCAGAATATGCATAAAAGTCAAAATTACATTAATCTATCAAAATAACAAAATTATTCTTTAAGAGATTTTTAGAGTTTTACATCAACAGACTCGCAAGTAAAAGCCGCATACGCATAGTGGGTAAAGATACAAGGATAACCAAATAGTGCGTGAATTCTAGTGTTCTACACAATCTACATTAATGTAGCTCATAATCGTGCTCAAGATATGCATAACAATATCACAATGCTCCAACATATATACTAAAGGTGTATCATACTGTATATACACCAACCAAGCTAGATAGATAACTTCAAGAATTAATCGTAAATAAAATAAATCTATAATAAACACACAATCTGAGGTAGGTACATCTCAAGAATCCATCAAAGAGCTGCATTCACGAATTAAAGTGAATGTACATCCAAACAACATACCTGAAATTATATGCCCAATAACCATACATAAAACTAACAACAATAACATGTGAGAATCACTACCATATCTATACACATATGCATCATGTTTTTCAATCAAGTAATGACTAACATGCTTGATAAATATATGAAAAGTATCATTGACTATTGCCTTAAGGCCTCCCCAAGAATCTAGCTGGAAACAATGGATTTTAACCAAAAAAAATATTATGGGTGCAGTCCAATCGATCGAGCATCTAGTCCAATTGAT
This sequence comes from Euptelea pleiosperma, assembly GCA_035048495.1. Lineage (NCBI taxonomy): Eukaryota > Viridiplantae > Streptophyta > Magnoliopsida > Ranunculales > Eupteleaceae > Euptelea > Euptelea pleiosperma. Next base: position 27,619,404 of record CM068548.1, on the reverse strand, counting down.
TGGACTTCAAGCGCGTGGGCGTAGAAAACCTAACAACATGTAAAATTTGCCAATAATTCTAAAAATGTCAAAAAAATACAATTTAAAAGCGTTGGAACCCAGACAAACTCTATTTTCAATGAAAAATACTAGAAAATATTATGATTAAATATCTTAGTCTAAAACCATGTATAAGATCAAAGCCAAAAAGAAAATAAGATTTTTCACATATAAAACATTATAATAGCAAAATCTAACGCATACTTTTAATTATACCAAAATAGCATGAAATCATTGCAAATAGGATATACCATGAACAATAAAACATGAGATCAATCTGTAGTACAACATTTTATAAGGAACAAGCATTGAAATCCTCAAAGACACAACATATAATAGAGAAAGCAAAGAAGCATAGGAGAAACTATATCAATCCTCAATATGCTTCTAATAAATCATTCATATATAAAACTATTCAAATCATAAATAATGAAAAGGTTAATGTAGAATTTACTCACCTGTTAATCTCTAATCCAAGGATACGAGAGAGATCTAATGCTATCTGAAGTTTCACCAATCCTTAGTCTAGAGAGTGAAAGAGAGAATAGAGAATAGAGAATAAAGATTAGGTTTAGGGATAGAGAAAAGTGATTTTCATCACTTTCTTAGGCTTAAATAAAAAGGGTTAAAACCCTAATTTAGATCTACTAATGGGCTAAAAATAGGCCAAAGGCCCATGTGTATCAACTAGGCTCCAAACTAGATGATAAAAAGGCTTAAAAGGTCACTGAAATAGTTTCAAATTAAAGCCCGCCCAAACAATCATGACCCTAACCAACAATAATTAGGCATTAATAATAAATATGCATAATGCGCTAAATGGATAAGAACAAAAAGTTATTACAATGTTGCTCCAAGAAGTATAGAAAAGAAAATTAACTCAAAAGGATTAGAAAGTAGACATTTTCCTTACAAAAAAAGCAAGTACTCATTTTGAAATGTTATTTAGCTACCGATGTCCTTCAACTTAGACCATGTTTCGGTCCCTCTAATGAGTTTCTTACGTCGCTACTCCGAAACGGTACATACACCTTCAACAATGGGATTGCAAGTAATGCACTACTAGAAGAGGCTCTAGTTTTGGCCTCTTGCGTCTACGAGAAAGGAACAAAATGGGGTGAACAGGCAAGTCCAATATTGAACACAATGTATTGTCTCTTCAATCTTCTCCATTAGTTAATGGAGGACATAACTAAATGTTTTTTTTTGTTTCAACACAGATAGGATTCTTGTATCATTCAGTGGTGGAAGATTTGTTTACGGGGTTCCATTTGCACTGTAAAGGGTGGAGTTCCGTTTATGTTAATCCTTCAAGGCCATCATTCTTGGGTAATGCCCCAAGCAATTTGAATGACACACTAGTTCAAAACAAGAGGTGGGGATCTGGGTTGCTCCAAGTTAGTTTTTCAAGATTCTTTCCTCTCATATATGGCTCATTGAGAATGTCAATTCTTCAAAGTATGTGCTACGGATACGTTTCATTGGTACCCCTTTATGCATTTCCTGTAGTATGCTATGCTACTATTCCTCAATTATGCCTCTTGAATGGAATTTCTTTATATCCCAAGGTAATATGAAATGCACTATTATCCCAAGTTTAATTGCCCTTCTTTTTCTGATTTGATTTTTTAATAATCAAGCAAGATTTATTATTCGTCTATAACATGATTTTTATTTTACTTCCATATCAGGTTTCAAATCCTTGGTTTCTCGTGTTCGCGTTCCTTTACCTATTCTCTCTTTATCAACATTTATTCGAAGTACTTTCAAGTGGAGGATCCTTTGGGCTTTGGTGGAATGAACAAAGGATGTGGATGATGAGATCAGTTACAAGCCACTTATTTGGATGTTTGAGTGTTATGATGAAGTTTATTGGTGTAGGTGATGTTGACTTCGAGCTAACGAATAAAGCTGTAAACAAAGAGCAAGTCGAAAGATATGAAATGGGGAAATTTGATTTCCAAGTATCAACACCGTTACTTGTCTCATTGGTTTCTCTAGTCATCCTGAACATTGCATCCTTCAGTAAAGGAGTACTAATATTGATCTTTGAGAGAAGTTATGATGAGATGTTTGGACAGGTCTTTCTCTCATTTTTCATAATAATTATCAGTTACCCAATAATTGAAGCCATGATAATGAGGAAGGATAAAGGATGTGTTCCAACCTCCATAACCTTCTTATCTTTAATATTTTCCATTTTTTTGTGCTTAGGATTTATGTTTTGTACAACAACCATTTAAGTCTTTAGATTGGAGCTTGAAGTATATCTAGAAGATATTTTTAAGAGACTGTTGTGTAATACAAACCTTGTTTGAGTAGTGTTAATGTAATCTGGTAGAGCTTAGATTTGCTCATGTGGTTGTACATCATTCACTTGATATTAATTTCCTTATTTATCAACTACTTAAATGTTGCAATACACCAACAGTAGATGTGTGTGGTGTCATATCTCTTTACTTTCTCAAGTTCAAGCAACTAGTTTTAGAACACCAACCTAATTTGGACTTGTATATTGATCAGCAACAGGCTTCATAACTAAATTTCAAATTTTGAAAAGATGAAGAGATTTTAATATAAGAAAAATGTGTGTTATGACATTTAGAGGTCGCCTTCCTCAAGATAATGGCGTAGCTTGGACCTTAAAAATCAACATGGAAAACCAGTTATTCTTTAAAGACTATTGCATATCACTAGAAAACTCTATATGATAGATATGGTCAAAATTAACATGAAAGTGACTTCTCTTTCTAGTTTGATTTCAGTATAGTAACAATGTAACTCATACGCCCAAAAAATTCTCTAACACTCATAAACCCTAAAGAAGATTTGAGGACAAAATACAGAAACTTAAAAAAAGTGATTACAAACAAAATAGGGATTCTATTTTACTTATTCAGACTACTGCAAAATAGGGCTTTTTACTTTTACATGCCATTTTAGGGTTTCAACAATTATAAAATCCCAGTTATAGCAGTTATGGTACTTTTGTCATAGAGACCATTTTATGGTCTCAGCAATTTAATAATCCAGTTATAGCAATTATAATACTTTAATTTTGCCATAAAGGTACTTGTAGTAGTCTATTTTTATATATGGTATTATAAATCTTTCTCAAATTTTGGTTTCCAAATTCTATGGTTTACAATGAGGTACTAAATCCTTTATTAAAAACCTTAATCTTATACTCAACTTCTACTATAAGAAAGATTGTACACAACAACAAACTCCAACTAATGAATGCAATTGTAAGGTTTTTAAATGGACAATGCAATTTTGACTGAACTAAATCAACCCACAAAAATGAGTTGTAACAGAGATATTATAAACCCCAATCCTAACTGAAACGGATGAAAAATATTCTTCAAAAAAAAATCTTAAGTAGGTTTTTAAACATCCCTAAAGACTAACTAAAATAGATTGAAAAGTAACCCCAAAAAAATATTTTAAATAGGACTGCAAAACTTCCCTAAGAATGAACTAATACATATTGAAAAATAATCTTAAAAACAATATAAATTACATCTTTGAAACTGACCCAACACAGACATACACACACACATAAATGAGCTATAATAGGGGTACTATCAATCCCTTAATCCAAATTAAAAATGATGAAAAATATACAACCAAAAAATATATATAGTGGGCTTGTAAACATCTCTAGAGAAGAACCAAAAAAAGGCATTTTAAATAAAAAGAGATATATGGAAATGGAAAGACGAGAGAGAACTTATTGACGATGGCGATGGTGACGACGCAACGATGACAATGATGATGACGACAGAGATGACAAGGGCTGAGAGTAATGGCAATGGCAAGGGTTAGGGTAGTTTGGGAAAAAATAGTAAATGAGAAGATATGTCGGTTTTTGTTTTACCAATGCAGAGGAAATGACAGGCATTGGCCGTCATTTTCGTAATGTGCTTACCCAATCCATCATTTTCTAAACATGCTAAAGATGACAATCTAAATCTGTTGTTTATGGTTTCAGAAATGGCGGACATAGTCCATCAATCAATTTTTCAAATAAAATGACAAATATAGTCCATCAATAAAATGAAATGATGGATCATAACCATCATTAATTAAAGATGACTTTAGTATGACGTCATTTTCTTGCCATTTTTGTGTCATTTCTCAAACCTTTGGTGAAAAAATGGTCAATGATCAAATTTGGGATCTTCAAATTAGCTTATTTTTTGGAATACACAACTAATAAGAGGAAGCTAATCAATTGTGTGTCACGGCTGACGAGCATAAGCTATAGTAAGAAGTGTAGGAATAGAACATGTTATAGTAGGAATAATTAAGAATAAGCTATAGTATGAAGGGCAGTAATATAGCAACATGTTACAAATTAGAATTATAAATTTTTTATGCCAACTGATTGAATTAATTTACCATTTGAAAAACAATGTAGTCTACTCGGAATATTCTAGTACATAGGTCCATTTTATTAAAGTTGAACCAAACTCTCGCACCCAATTTAAATTATTAGATGTGTACTCCTACTTTGACACCAGCTAGGATTAAACTAGCTATCCTTACAATATCACTTAATAAAGGTGTCCTCAGGCGTTCCACAGGAGGAGCGCCATTAGTCTTATTTTTTTTTAAACTTTAGGGTCTATTACTTAGGGTGCAATAGTTCCTTTAGGGACAAGAACCCAAGTGTAGGGATTATATCCCTATTTTATTTGGCATAATTCTGTGTGACATAAAATACCTTGTAATCGATTTTACGAGTGTTAGTGAGGACTTGAGTATGTCATGATACGCATCACTCATTGACTTCTTGAAGACTAAAAGACGAAGACCAAAGATGAAGAAGATTGAAGAATGATTCAGCTGAAGACTTGTCATTTGTCTGTTTATAAACATGCCCACTCGTTAGGTTGGAAAGTGGCTTAGAGGCCATCGATTTAGGAGATTTAATAAATTAATATGCCTGAAATCTTTGTCACGTTGGAAACTAGTGGGTGCCCCGTGCCATCGGCACTCCTCGACAAAGAATTTGCCAAAATCAGGTGAGTGGCGGAGATCCACCGTCCATTTGGGGCAGGATTAGATCTCGGCCCTTCTTTGTTGATGCTTATAAGAGGAGGTATAAGTAGGGAGACAACTAATGTGTTTTGTTATATAGAATAGTAAATGGCCCATGCCCACGGCAGTCTCCGACAAAAGCGTTTGCAAAATTAGGTGCCTTCGGCACTCAAACGGTATAATGGACTGGGGCTTCACCATTTTTTCCATTATAACGGATTGTAACGCACAGAGGGAGAAATGGGAAAATAACAGAAATAACAAAAAATAACGGTGTTGAAATTTAAATTTTGAATAAATTGAGGTCAAATGAGGCGGATTGAGTGGCTAAAATCTAACCATCCACATTAGATCGATGGATTTGATCTCAACCAATCTTTATCTAACCTTCCACATTAGATGGATGGATAAGATAAGAGAATACAACTGAGTTGTCTTGTTATATGCGTGGGTGGCCCCTGCCCGCGGCACTTTTCGACAAAGTGTTTATCAAAATCGTGTGAGAGTTAATCTCAGCATATGAAGCATAGTAGATCTCAGCCACTCATTATTGAAGCCATATAAGATAAAATGGGGTATAAGAAAATCACAGTCATCACTTGTTATATTTATTGTGGGTGGCCCATGCCCTCGGCTCTCCGTCAAAGCATTTGCCGAAATCAGGTGTGAGTGGCTGAGATCCACCGTCATTTGGGGGAAAAGATCTTGGCCGTCTTTTGTCAAAATAGATAAGAGGGGGTATAAGTGAGGAGACAACTTCCCTGTTTTGTTATATAGATATCAATACCTCCTCATCTTCCAAAACCACTTTTGTAAAACTACCAAGATAAAAGAAATTACAGTTAAGACTCAAAATCGTGATGGTCAAATAGTGGTCAAAAAGGACATCTTGGGCATGCTTATTCTAAAAATAAATCTACGATTAATGAATCTATAAGGACTAAATATTTTGGATACCCTAATAACTTTCAAAAGGAAATAAGTGAACTATACAAAAATCTGATACTCTAGGTAGAGACATAATAAGATTATCTAACCTAAGAAAGAAAAAGACTGTCTACCAAAATCAGACAAACAAAGATCAATCCACAAAGTGGAATAAAATTTTTAAAAGGAACTATCATGTCTCAACCCTTAGACAAACGGCAAAAATTGCTAAACCACATTCTATGTATAAGGCCATTTTGGTAAGAAAGGATAGTCTAAATTGTCTGATGATTCATTCTACATTTAAAGCCCTTTAAAATAACAAATGGTATCGGGATAGTGGGTGTTCCAGACATAGGACTAGTGATAAGTCTATGTTCTGTAGCATTGAATATCACAAGGATGGGAGTCTAGATGGTACATGGCTAAAGTTATAGGCCGAGAAACTATTCAAGCTCATGGCATCCCTAAACTTGACAATGTCCTTTGTGTTGAAGGCCTTAAAGCCAATCTCTGAAGCATAAGTTAAATCTGTGATAATGATCACATTGTCAAATTTACTAAATTAGGATGTGATGTCCTAGATAAATCTTGTGAGTATGATAGGATCTCAGACTTCTGATAATTGTTATGTCATTAAACTAAGTTCTAAAGTTATTTGCAACTCTGCCAGAATTGATGATAATGACTTATGGTACCAAAGACTAGGTCACATAAACCTAGAGGACCTAGTTAGAATCATTAATAAAGAATTAGTGAGAGGTGTTCCTAAATTGGAAAAACCCTCTAGCGCAGTGTGTGGAGCATGCCAAATTGGTAAACAAATTAAGAGTCCACACAAGAAAGGATATTATTGTGCCACTTTCAAAATTCTTAAATTAATTCATATGGACTTGATGGGTCCTATGAAAATTGAAAGTTTAGGAGGAAAGAGGAATTTACTTGTCATGGTTAATGATTTATCTCGACTCACATGGATTGCATTTTTGACAAAAAATCAGATATGTTTGATGAGTGTAAAAACATATGCCAAAGAGTTCAAAGTGAAAAAGGTTATAGTATTGTGAAAATTAGAAGTGATCATAGAGGTGAATTTGAAGATTCTAGATTTACTGAATATTGTAATGAAATTGGCAATCAAACATGAGTTTTCTGCACCCATTACACCTCAACAAAATGGAATGTTAAAAAGGAAAAATAGGGTATTCAAAAAATGGCCCGGGTTATGTTTCATAGCAAAAACCTTCCCCAAAACCTATGGGCCGAGGTAGTAAACCAGCTTGCTATACCTTGAATGGTGTTTACTTGAGACCAAGAACCTTAAAATACTCCTTATGAAATATGGTCTAGCAAGAAACCAAACGTAACATACTTTCGAGTATTTGAGAGTAAATGTTATCCTTAGAGATAGAAAATCTCTTGGGAAATTTGATAAAAGGGGAGACGAAGGAATTTTTCCAAGATATTCTACAAATAACAGAGCCTATCATGTCTTTAACCAAAGAACCAGATTGATTATGGAATCCATTAATATTGTTATTGATGACAAAAAAATTGAGTCTGTACTGGATCAAGATGACAATGATAATGAAATTAGTCAAGGAGTTGAAAATATTCAATTGACCCCACCTTATAGTGATCTCCCTATCGAAAAAACTCTTTCTTTATGATTGAAACAAGGTTTTTCCGATCGTTGGCCCTTGGCTCAACAAAATTTGTAATTTGATCCGGAGAATTTTATCCTGCAAAATTAAACAATACTTGCACAGTGGAAAGTGTCAGATATCGTATCCGCACTCGGGGTTAAAAGGTATGCATACTAAAGAACGATTATGATGGAAAATTACCAGGAAATAATTGATGGATGAAAATGGTGGTGAAATCAAGATTAAAACATGCTTTTGATTTTGATCTTTATAGACTAAAATGCATTAAAAAGAAGAAAAAACACTAAGACATAACAATCAAACTAATTCATTAATGATCCAGAATTTTTACACAAATTAAACGAACAAATCAAACATTAATCTAGAAAGCATGTAAACTAGAGAGAGTGATTTAGAAAGAGAAAGGGTGAAAATTAGGTAGAGAGAGAACGTGATAGGAATGGAAGCATGGTAGAGATACAAAGAGAGATTTAAGAATTTAGAGAGAGAAAATGATATGGACTAGAGAGAGAAGAAAATGAGAGAAAGCAACTTATAGAGAGAAAGTAAAATAATAGAAACTAGGTAGAGAGGGAAAGTAAGAAAAGAAGATAGAAAACTAGAGAGAGAGAAGTGATAAAATCACCTCCAAGAACTCACCTCTTGATCGCCCATGTGGATGCCATGATGGATTGCAAGGATGATGAGGGGTGGATAGGCAGCACTAGGTTGCACATTTGACGAGCATGTAGTCCGATTAAGGAGGTGCACCACCGTTAGGAGCAGCAAGAGGAAGGCGGCACTGATTGTGGAAGCAGGACCTGCTGGTGCTGTGATGCAATTGCTCGCCAATAGATGGAGTAAGTGTAGGTGGACTGGTGGTTGATTGACCAGGCCATGAACGGCTAAGTTGCTGGGGAGCGGTGAGGTGCAACCCTTTGGGATGTGAAGGGAGGATTTGTCACGTTGAGATGGTGTTGGAGTCACCAAAAGAAGTCGTGGAAGGGAGGAGCACACCCAGAGAAGATGGGTGGTAGAGAACCAACAGTGGTGCACTGCCAAGGGAAGAGCTTGACTAGGGGTGAAAGCACTTGCAGGTCCGGTGTCGAAGTGGAGAGCTTCATCGTGAAGAGAAGGTGAATCGATTGTCAAGGTGCAGACCACCAACAGTGATGGATCAAAGAGAGTATTGCAGGCTGGTTCTTGGTGATGGAAACGGTGGAGAAGACGAAGGAGAAGATGGAATTGTCCAGTCGGAGTTGCAGGTCTGGTGATCTTGGAGATCTGGTGGAGATCCGTGAAAGTGAGAGGTTGCTGATGTTGCAACCGCTAGAGGGAGAAGTTGCAGGCCGTTGACAGCAAGGATAGAGCACGCTAGTGCTGCTATTGGTGGAGACGGTGAGTGTGGTGGCGGAATTCATCGGAGAAGACAACTGGTTGTAGGCTTGGAGGATCTATGGCAGCAGAGATTGAGGGGGTGTTAGCAGAGGTAGATATGAGGGAAGCTTGCTGAAACAGAGGAGGCGCTCATGGAGGATGAAGAAGATGGAGACAAGAGTTGTAGGTCTCCTGACCATGCAACGGTTTGCTTGAGTTGCTGGTTGCTTGGTGTTGCAGGTATGCAATACCAACACGTTGAAGAGATGGAGATGGTTGGAGCAACAACTTTGTTGCAAGTTTTGGACGGTGGTGTGGTTGCTTCCTGTGCAACCAGCAAGTGAGGGAGAGAGGAAAAAGAGTTGGGTAGCAGAGAGAAGAGAGGTTAGAGGAAGGGAACCACTCGTGAGAAACTTCTCTTCTTCCTCTTATAGGTTAGGTTTAGGGTTTGGAAAGGGTGTTGTTAAGGGTCCTAATGACCGTTGGATGTATATGGAGATTTATGGGTTTTGGGCTAGAAGAGATATGAGAGAGTTGATGGTTTTTAGTGGTGAGAAAGAGAGATGGATGTGGGGTGGCAAGGCTTGATCCAAGCCGATCACAGCCTCAATATAAGCTCCGTGGCACATTCTTAGAGGCTAACCGTGTAGATGTTGACCGGTCCCTTGGTGGAAAAAAATGCTTGATTAGTGATTTATAAGAATTGGATCTTTGCACCCAAATAACGCCCAATATTGCTCAATATCCTACGATTGAGATCAACCTATGGAAATACCTTAATTAATCCAATGCTTAGAAGTCACTAATCAAATTTATTTTGGTTTGTAAGTCCACCTAGTGATTGACTAAACATTCCTTCGGTCAACATCCGCAAAGAATGCACTACGGGGCATGTAATGTGGGTTGTGGGCCTAGGGGATCAATGGCTAAGGATAGGTTTTGCCACTGGAAATTAAGGGGAATGTGGTGGATAGGTTAAGATGTGATGATCAGATGGTTAGGTTGATGGTATGGTGAGATGTGAGCAGTCAGATCATGGAAAGGAGGATCAGACGGTCGATCTGGGGATCTAATGGTGGGATGAGAGGATCTAAGGGTCGGATGTTAGAGATCATAGGGATGAAAGAGAAAGGAGAGAGAAAATTAGGGTTGAGACAAAGGAGAGAGAATTAAGGGAGATGAGAGAGAAAATGATATAAAATAAAGGAAAAGTGCTGGCAGAGGGTTTTGGACCCAAGTTTTCAATTGTTCTTCACTCGAGCTTCACCAATAGAGCAGGCCATCATTTATTGTCACTTGATGTGTCTTTAAATGCTTTGGTCCTTCTCTTTGTCTTCAGCTCTTCCACTCTTTTGGTTCTTTGGGCCGGCTATGCGATCATCTGGCTTGGCCCATACTTGGCTTGTATCTTATCTATTAGCCTACTAGCTCTTTAAGTACTGATTTTAAGCTTATGTGGTTGATCATGGGCTCACCGGTCTCGAGAATGGTTTGATCGGGTTTCTTACAATAATGAAAAGCGCGTAATAAGACTTTAATCAGAACAACTTTATATCTAGACTTCTAAAAGTGTGTTTAATGCATACAAATATGCCATTTCGTCTAGAAAACTGTGTTCTACGCAACAGAAAAAACTTACATGGAGAAGTGGACAAATAGGGTAGTTTTACGTAGGAGAGTGCGATAACGCTAAAAGGATAATTGCTTAAAATAAGCACTTTTGAACGAATATCAACGGCTCCAAAAGAACCACCCTAGTATAGATATCATATGGGATGTAGCTAGTAATGTACGAACAATAAGACCAATTGAAAATGGTGTCAACTTTGTCTATTACACTTCTCAGGTTAAACCTAAGAATGTGACTGAAGCACCGACAAATGAAAATTGGATAAGTGTTGTACAAAAAGAATTAAGTTAGTTCACTAGGAATTAATGATGTGCGGTACTTGGTACCTAGGCATAAGCACACTAATGTGATAGGTACCAAATAGATTTACAAAAATAAGCCCAATGAAAGTGGTACAGTTGTCAGGACTAAGGCTAGATTAGCGGCCAAGGCTATATCCAAATTGAGGGAATTGATTTTTATGAAACCTTTGGTCTTGTTGCTAGATTAGAATCTATACGAATCCTTTTAGCCATTGCAGGCCATCTTAAATTCAAATTATAGCAGATGGATGTTAAGAGTACCTTTTTAAATATCATCCTTCAAGAAGAAGTGTATGTGGAACAACGCAAAGGGTTTGAAGATCCACATCTCCCAAAGCATGTATATCATCTTAAGAAAGCTCTCTATAGTTTAAAACAATCTCCTAGAGCTTGGTACGAGAAGCTGACTACCTTTCTTCTCAGTCAAGATTTTATCAGAGGCGAAGTAGACAAGACTGTCTTTATCAAAGTCGTCAAGGGAGTTTATATGATCGCCCAGATTTATGTTGATGATATTGTATTTGGGTCCACATCTAAAAAACATGCTCACTCATTTGCTGAACAGATGAAAAATGACTTTGAGATGAGTATGATTGGTGAACCTAGTTACTTTCTAGGCTTACTAGTCAAACAGTTGGAACATAATCGTACTCTAATGAGTACTACCACGAAGCTGAGTAAAGATACTGAAGGAAATGATTTACATCCAAATGTTGTACAGAAGCATGAATGAAAGCTTACTATATCTCACTACTAGTCATCCTAATATATCCTTTAGTGTAGGATCGTGTGCCCATTTTCAAGCAAATCCTAAAGAATCCCATATTCTTGTTGTCAAACTTATAATTAGATATGTGAATGGGACTCTACGATATGAATGTAGAGTTAGCCGGGTATTCTAATATTGACTAGGTTGAAAATGTTGATGACAGAAGAAGCACCAGTGGAGTGTGATTTTATATTGGGAATAGTATGGTTAGTTAGCAAAACAAAAAAGCAACTGCTTTGGATGTTAGTCGAATACATTACAGTAGGAAGTTGTTGTACACAACTGATGTTAGCCAAATACATTATAGTAGGAAGTTGTTGTACACAACTGCTTTGAATGAAGCAGATGTTGAAAGTATATAGGATAGATTAAGGCACCATGACCATTGACTATGATAATATCAGTGCCATTAATATATCCAAGAACCCTATTCAACATTCTAGAACTAAACATATTGACATTCGACATCATTTTATCAAAGATCTTGTTGAAGAAAAGGTTGTTTCCTTGTATGTCACTACTGAAAACCAATTAGCTGATATCTTTACAAAACCACTTGATGCCATTAGATTTGAATCTCTTCGAAAATATATAGGCATTAGTCTTATTGATCGACTGATTTCTTTTTTCACCCTTCTCTGTGTTGTATATTCTATTTGAAGTTGAGTGAGATTTATTTTATTTTCTTGGTTTATTTGTTTTTCAGAAATTTCAAAAAATTGTCTAAAAGAATTCAAAAATCAAAAAATTCTAAAATATTGTGTTAGAGTTATACACTACATTCATGTTAATATGGTTGATTGGCATTGACTCTATCAAATCCTAGAAATAGGACTTGATTATTGATAAAATTAAGATTATAATCATGATGGAAAATTTAAAGAAATTTTTTATGATTAGTTTATTTTACTATGCTTCAGATTAGTGGAAATTCACTATTCTTTGAATCTTGAAAATTCACAAAGCACACTGACTGACATTTTTAAGGACTAGGTTGGACAGAAAGACTTCATCTAGTACCATTATAGGGAGTAGGCATAAACCTTCTTCACTAATTAATGACTTCACTTTCGTAGTATTCTTGCTTTCTCTAAGAGATAGTTCTCCATGGAAAGAGCTACCTCTGAAAGATAGAGTAAAAGCCAACTGTATGGCCCCTATAAATTATGAAGTCTGTTTCTTTTGCTGCAAAAAAGGGCTACCTATCCTAAGAGTGTAAAAGCTACCATTTTTAAAACAGGTAAAAAACGTAACTACTTGTTAAAAGAAGAGAATTTCAAAATGTTGTCAAAAGAATACAAAAACAATTGAGTAAAAATAGCCATATTTGCTACCAAAGTAATGTGAAATCACATTAGCAAATACGCATGTATAAGAGAGAATGGTGAGAACCCATTAAGTTCTACTACGGAATTCATATTTGAATATAGGATAACTCCAACTCTCTAGAATGTGTTCTCTAAAAGATGACCAGATATCTTACTTTAGTTCCTTCTTAATGAAAAGTCAAATAACAATACACACAAGCATAAAGAACAATGAAAATTTAACTATCATGTTTTAGCATCTCTGACTTAACTGACAAATGATTCATATTGACCTACTTATGATTCTTCTTCAAAATTGAATCACTTTAATAGTCCAAAAGGATACTATTATTTATTGTCATTTTTTTTAAAAAAATATTTGTTTTTTCATTGGTTTACAACTGGGTATTTCGATAAAAGGATGTGGGTTTTTTTTGTTTCATTAACTCAATTTTTATTAACAAACTTCAGTTGGAAAACTCCTATTACTATAAATCCTTACACTAATTATGATCTAGATCACTCTAATGAGGATTTCAATTGTTAATGGTGTTTTTTCTAAAAATTCACAGTTGGTTATCTAACGCATTGTGCTTTACTACTAAATTATTGTGGATACTAATTGTTTTTTTTTATTTTTTATACTTTTGCATTCTGTAACAAAAAGGGGGAGAGGAAATTAAAGAGACAAACATGTAGATGTATGAGATAGGGGAGAGAAATTTAATGGGAGAAAATTATTCTTCATGTTATACTATTTTTTCTAATTTCTCTTACTTTGTCAGCTAGTTCATGTTTTACAATATGCATTCAGATTATCACTCACTACACATGTTTTTAATTCATTATTTATTCTGACAATATTACTTGGTATGAGTTGGTGGTGGATGTGCAAGAAACAAACCTAAAATCATTTCATGTTGTCTGTTTGTTTTTTCCGAGTGACTGAGAAAGCGAATGACATGTAAAGGGTTGGGATTGTAAATATTATTTTTGTTTACTCTATGATTAGTGTTTTTGTCATAGAATTACCAAAGGGAGAGATTGTAAGGAATGTATTCATATTCTATTTGACATAATTCTGTGTGACATAAAACACCTTGTAACCAATTCTACAATTGTTAGTGAAGACTTGAGTATGTCTTAGTACACATCACTCATTGACTTCCTAAAGACTAAAGGACTAAGATTGAAGAACGATTCATCTAAAGACTCGTCATTTATCCGTTTATGAACGTGCCCACTCGCTAAGTTGGTAAGTGACTTAGTGGCCATAGATTTAGGAGATTTAGTAAATTAATATGCCTAAAATCTTTGTCACGTTGCCAGACTTTAGTTCAAGGCCTTAGTGCCTAAACTTGAGAAAGTCTAATCGATTAAACTAGACAGTACAATCATTATAATCTTTCTACAATCAATTGGACATCGATGGATAGAACTTCCAAGAAGTCCAATCAATTGGACACCCAGCCCAATCGATCGGACTAACGAAGGAAAATTTCAAATCAGATCCAAAAATTGTGTTCTCGACTCTCCCACCTCTTGTTAATCCTTGCGTCTTAGCTCTCATTATATAAAGTCATCCCCTTGTCTATTATAACACACACATTCACTGAGAATAAATTCTTAAGCTAACAAGAGCTTTATCATATTCTTGAGTTAAGCGTCTGGAGAAAAAAACCCAAGTTATTCATTAATCCTTTTTAGGTTTTTCTTCTCATGATCATAGCTTGAAATTTCTACTTCATCGACAAGCTTGATCAAACATCTGCTTATGTTATCCTTAGTATCCTACCTAGTAAGTCAGAGAGTACCACATGTGACTCAATCACTATTGACCAATGTTGAGGAATCGGGGTGTACCAAATCCTTCGCTTTCGAGGTTAGACCGGCAAGTGAGAATAAGATCAGGGTGTACCGGTCGAAGGGTAGGTTTGGGGTGTACCAAACTGAACAATGGCAAAGGGATATCTTGATCAAAAGGGTGCTCATGGATTCAACGCGTGGAGCCAGAGGACGTAGATGCACCGGCAACTTGCGGAGGGTTGTATAATGTATGTAAAAGGTGTTGCGTAGATAACTTCTATTACTCAAAACTTTTCGATTAGTAATACTTTACCGTCTGGACGTGGTCTCATGGTTTTTCCATTGAAAAGGTTAGCATGCTAAAATCTCATGTGTAGTGGTTTGTTTATTTTTATTCCGTACATTGTTTGGATTTTAACAAATGATTAAGAAACAATATATCACGGAAATATATTCAATCTAAGTCAGTTGTAATAATCATCGTTATATAACCACTAAAAAATGAATGTGATTTCCATTTACCCAGTCCAATAAATTGAATTATGTTGCATAAATAGTTAAAGAATTTTAAAAACCTATTCACCCCCTCTAGGTTAACATCTTAATAGAACCGTGAATACTTCACTAAGGACCATATTTTGCAAAAGCTTACAGTATTCGAGACTTTTAACCTATTCACTCGCCAACTATTTTGTGAATCTAAGGATCGTGACATCTTATCTTGACCATGTACTCTAATATTTGGGTCTAATATGTGAGGTTCAAGAATGTCATGATGCATACATTATTCACAATGATTATAGCTAATAGATAGGTTAGATTACATGACTTCAATTATCCTTTGTGATGTACGACTCTCTAACAACCAACTCTCGTGTGGTCCACTCTTGTGATCCTAGGCATGAGAATCACCTCACCTCCATTACACTAGAGTCTCATACTCTATAGTGTATATAACATATCTAAGGGCCTCTATGTCACCTGATTTAAATAAAAGTAACCCTACAATCATTGTGGCATTATCCATTCCATACAGATCTGACCTATATTATGTTCAAAAATTCTAATCTATTGTATTCAAATTCAGAATCAAGTGAATCCCTATAAACTAGACATAATGATAATATATGAATATTATATAAAAAAAATAAGTACAATAAGTCAATCATGATATGGCTATGGGAAGACAGCATATGAGACATCTAAAAGATAGAAACAACATGTGTAGTACATATTCAAAAATTCATAAATATTTCACCCTAAATCAAAATAATATGAACCCTAATTTATTAAAAACTGGACATAGAATAGTTTCTGTAAAAATTACATTAAGAAGATAATCCCAACATATTAGACATGATGTGTTAATGAAAAAACTAAACATAAAACACCCAAAAACTAGAAACAACATGTGTAGTACAAATTCATAACTATCAACCCTAAATGGGAATATAATGAACCCTAGTTTATTAGAAACTAGATAGGGAATAGTTTCTATAAAAATTACATGAAGAAAATACCCCAACATATTAGACATGATATGCCTACAAAAGACAGAACATGAAATATTAAAAAACAAAAATAGCATGTGTAGTAAAAATTCATACCTATTTTACCTTAACTCGAATAACCTCAAATTTGTTAGAAACTAGACAGAGAAACATTTTTTTTATAAAAATACCTCAAAAATACTATGGCCCTTTCATATGGTAATTTAAGAACTGGTTAATAGAATTATAGTAAAAATAATACACAAGTTCTTGGATATATCCTACAATCAAAAATGTTAATAAAATAGTAAATAATTTCCAAGAATTACCAAAATTTACTATAGGATGTTTCTAGGTTTCCCAAAGCTACGAAAATAAGACTCATATTTTTTAGATTTATCTATAATATTTTATTAATTTTCAACCATGATTTATCTCGGTGGTACTTCCACAACAAGGAAATATGAAAGACGTCACACACTCTATTTAGATTAGACGGGAGTGCCAAACGATACGCAACATCTCCTACTCTAATAAGGATCTCAAATGGTCAAATAAATCTTGGTGCCAACTTCCCCTTCTTCCAGAACTGCATCACGCCTCATCGGCGAATCCTTCAGAAAGGCGTCGGCATGCACCCACCATGAATACTATTTTCTTAGGTGCAATCAAACAGCCTCATCAAGTGTATTTTCCCAAGAAAAATTTTCATGAGAAACTAGGGGATATAACTGCTCAAATTAAAAAAAAAAATAGAACAGAAGCACTACAAACCACGAAGTACGGGATCAAGCAACCCAAGAGGAAAACATGTTACACCAAGCTTGCCAAAGCTTCATTGCCAAGTAAACAAGTTACACTAGTGTCAAAATGCTACAAAAGTTGATGCTAGGCTTGCTCATATCTCGAGGAGGTTAGCTGCGAGACAAATCATGCACAGAGAGATCAACATAGAATCTCAACAACTACTTAACATAGCGTTGGAGCCTATTTGAACCAGTAAATGTAGTGTTGAGCTGTTAAGAGCCCAACAACGTACTTAACAGGTGACAAGTGGCAACTTGGAGATGAGAGCAACATAGAATCCCTAAAAGAGCTCTAATGTTGGCAATGTGGGCTTTAAAAGCCTACATTGAGCCTATCAGACAATGCCACAATAATATCAAGACAAAGCTTGATTAGGAGATAAAGAACTCTCCTAGAGAAAGTTTCCTCCAAAGAGGAAGCAAATTGTCGTTGTAAAGAATAATTTCTTATTCTAGTTTCGGCAAAGATTTCATGTGACGTAAGCATTCATATAACCATTCCTATGAGCACTAGTGTAGCTTCGAAGTTCTTATGGTACGCATTCTTCACCGACTACGTGAAGACTAAAACACGAAGATCGCAAGAATCATATGGTTGACGACATAAGTCATCTGAGTAACTGTTTCTTGCATGTTAAAGATCGTGTACACTCGCATAGGAAGGTAAGGGACTTAGTGACCATAGGAATAGGATTTTAAAATCTAATTAATGGTTGAACTAAGTCGAATGGACTAACCCTATTCATTTCGTGCAAAGAGAAGTTAAAAAATTGACTAAGGAAAGTCCAATCGATTAGACATTGGACTCTACGGACAGAAACTTCCCAGGGTACAATCGATTGGAGTCTTGTCTACAATCGATTAGACCAAGTCCGAACGATTGGACTGTGAAAACTAATCGATTGGACCATATGTGACAGAACTTCCAAAGTACCCAATCGATCGGACCTGAGTATAATCGATTGCTTTTACGAACAAAAACTCATCCGTACAGTACAATCGATTGGACTCAAAGTACAATCGATTGCTTTTATGCACAAAACCCATCCGTACAGTACGATTGATTAGACTCAAAGTACAATCGATTGGACTTTGTAGAATGGTTCAATTTCAGATCTGATTTTTGTGGTCTCTTATCCCCACGTCTTGCACGACCTAGGGGTTCAATATTTCTATAAATAGAGTACTCTTGAGCTATACAAGATACACAACAAGAGAGAAAATAATAAGCTTTCTATTTAGAGAATAGTCATTGTTTAGAAGAGAAAAGCCCGAGCTTCATTATTCATCTTGTGATTTCTCTTCCATAAATCAAAGCTGAGAGCTTCATCCGACTCTGCGCTTGTGTTTTCTAGTTAATAGCTTAACCTAGTATATAGAGAAGTACTAGTATGACTCAACAGTCTTAAGCAACTGTGGGGTTCAAGGTATACTGAATCCTTCACCTTCAATAGAGACTATCGTGTGAGAAAGATCGGGGTGTACAAATCGAATGTAGCCAAGTTTGGAGAGTATCAAACTGAACAAATGGTAAAGGCTTCATAATTTGGAGGGCGTGTGTGGATTCGTAGTGTGGAGCCAGAGGACGTGAACGTGTCGGTAGTGGGCCTTGGCTAAGGTTGGAAGCTACATTTGCAACGGTGCTGCGTAGGTAACTTTTGTAACTCAGAACTTTCTAATTAGTGATACTTTCCGTCTGGACGTGGGCCCGTGGTTTTTCCTTGGCTAAGGTTTCCACGTAAAAACTCTATCTTGTGGATTGTTTGATTGTTGTTCCACTAATTGTTTTGATTTAATCAAACGATAAAAAGACAATATACCACGAAGGTATATTTGATTTGAGTCGGTTGAGATAATCTCTTTATCAATCAATTGAGGCATGCGAGTTTATCACCTTACCTAGACTAGTAAAATTGTGTTAGCATAGTTTAATTTTTAAATACCTAATCACCACCCCCACCCTTCTAGGTATTCTTGAGTAAAAGAGAACAAACCGGTTATTTTCATCCCTCTTCTTGAAGATGGTGACGTTTAAATCAATGTTTAAAAAACGGTTGTTATAACGAAAATAATGGCCGTTATAACGGATTTGAACCTCCCCCTTTACGTTACGTACCTTTAAAACGCCCAGAAAATAACAGCCGTTATTTTCCGTTATAACGAACGATCGTTATTTTCTGGAAAAAATTGAGAAAAAAATGGCCGTTATTTTCTATTTTTTGAAAATCTGAACGGCGCCATTTTTTCTGTTATTTTCTTTTATTTCCGTTTTTTCGTTATTTTCCTCATTCTGTTATATCGTTATAACGGCCCCTTTTAAACCTTGTTTTAAATAACATAAGAAATTTCTATGATTGCGATAGGGGTGTGAATGGATAATCAAAAATTCGAATCCGAATTTGAATTCATATTAGAATAATCGGATATTATCCGACAATTTAGAATGTTGGATTCAGATTTGGATATTTTTAATATTCGAATACTTTTCGATACAGGTTCGGATATTGATATCTTTTATATGGTAATATCCGGTCTGATTTATTATTTAATAATTATATTAATTATATATAATAAATTATTTATATTTATCATTTTAAAATTATATTTATTAAATAAATATATATAATAATTATATTTATTTTATATATATTTATTATTATATAAATATAATAATGTTTTATATATATCCGATTTTCGGATCAGCTATTATTGGATACCCGATAACTTAATCAAATTCGGATATTGGATTTTTTTTTTTTTTAATTCGGACATGCTTATATTTGATCCGAATAATATCCATTGACAGTCTTAGATTGCAAAAGAATTCTCAAAATAAAAAAATTAAAAATAAAAATTTAGTTTACTTGGTTTTATCAGTACGTACGAAACGGATTCATGGGACAAGCCGGAGTTACTGTACCACCCTCCCAAAATATCACGACGGCACACTTTTTGAGCCTGCAGAACCATGGATGTTTGATTCAATTCTTTGTGGAAGTACACACCAAAAATCATCTTAATTAGTTATTTCTAGCCATTGGATTTGAGCAATTTAGTGGGCCGTTGGATTGAGCTTGATTATTGGTGTGATAGGTCCACCAAGAGGTGGGCTCGACATCCACAGGGTTAGTGGGCCCAAAAGAGGGATCCACGTTGCATTTGGGAAGAGAGAGACTTCATCCTCTGAAGAACCTAAGACAACTCTTTCTCGTGTTGGGGGGCTACCATGTGTCCCCTTAATTTTTCACTTGCACTAGGTTTAGTTCGAAAATATCAATGCACCAATGGGAGGTGGACACCTAATGACACAAGATCTGCTCTTCCTACAATCCAATTGATACCGAACACTACAACAATCCACATTTTTGCGCATTTTGGGGGTTAAGTACAAACTTTATTTGATAGAGCTACCATTGCAACCAAACACCACCTATTCTCCACACCTCCCCATATTCTGCTCTCTATCTTGTTTCTGCAGTCCTTAACTCAAAGATCCTCTGCTCAACATCATGACCAACACAAAGGAGGATCTTTGGCTCTTGCCCAGGTGGTCGGTGAATCAGTACAAGACACACAGGACATGATCTTCAGCTGAGCAGCCCATAGTATACAACCAAAGTTCAAGAACGACAAACTTTTAATCTATCAAGATTGAAAAACTGCAATAATATGTTTCAGATCTTCTCTTGATCATCCAGAACATATTGGACTGCTAGAATATATGGCGGGTGAACTGTTAGCAGGGTGAGTGAGCTTACCGTTAGAAACGGTTTTGTTTTCGTGAACAAGCGAGATAACTATAATCACAACTATCAAAAGTCCATTTAATTATGGCCTAATATAATGTGGCATGGGCATTCTATTTACAGAGAATATAATTTGCAAGTGCAGTTAGATTTGTCATTTGTGCCTTATAATGTGGAGGGAAATTTCTAATTATTGCCTGTAGAAGCCAGCAAAGCCAAGTACTCAGCTACGGCCTCGCCTTCTTTTGTTACTTCAATGTCATAGTCTGAGAATGGATCTCCTGTTAGTTCCTGCGCAATCGCATCTTCCATCTCCACGTCTCGTTCTTCTGTTTCATTGATGCCTGATGGACCTTCCATCTCATCCGCGTCGTTCAGACTAGCCGAGCCAACACTGTTGTGTACTGGAAAGGCGGAAGACTCACTGCCATTAGCTGCAATTATGGGGTTTGACACAGGTTCTTCAGTTAGTAGACTCAATGCCTGCTCTTGTGTACCCGAAGCCCGCACGGCTGTAACCACTGCAAACAGGAATTGATAATGTCTTCAATGAAAAACAAGAACAAGAAATATGTATTCCAACTTTTCTTGCAAATTTCACTAGGGAAAAAATGAAAATCACAACTAATAAAACATGGATTGGGTACCTTTTGATCTTTCAAAGCCCATAGATACAAGTTCTTCGATAGCAGCATTGTTGGCTTGTCTCAGCCGTTTCCTCTTCTTTGAATCGATGTAGAGCTGCAATCAAATAGAGAGGAGGATTGGTTTGATGAAGCCTGAAAAGGATCTTGAGTATAAATTACCTGTATGTTGGAATTCGTTTCTGGATTTGTCAAGTCATCCAAGGCCTTCTGATTGTCATTTTCATTCCTCCGAAGGGCTTCGGCTGCAAGTTCCTTCTCAAACCTGCCATATGCAGTAACTCTCGACTTTAACTTGCGATTCGAGAAAAAATGCTCAGGTTGCCACTTGCGTATATAGAACACTACTCTCGTATGGTAGAAGATATGCTTTAACAGTGTGATTAGAATAACTACAAATTTAGCCTCAAACCTACCAATCATCTTTAAATCACCAGAACACACCCTCTCTTTTTCTCTCTCCTTGGAAAACAAATTGGATTTCTACGAGTTCAAATATTCCTTTCAGATATAGTGGTTGAACCTTCTTACCCGATGGAAACCAATTCATTCAATCTTTGGAGATCCACAGCTCTCTTAAGGGGGGTCATTCCATACCGTTTCTGCTCCCTGCAAATTCTCAGGAATTCAACAGGACTGACAGGGAATTTACTAAAGAGAACAATACCTATAACTCAAAACTGTAATATTAATGTGAACCCAACATGATTTCATTTCTTCTTCGAATATCCTCCTCCTGTCTCTGTGCTTTCCTTTCCTTCTCTTCAACAAGAAACTCAACAGCGCTCCCAACATCTTGATTAGTCATTCTCAGTGCCCTCTTTGCCTCACGTACTTTATAGCCCATGCTCATAATCTGTGTTAGGGCTTCATCTGGCACCTGAAGCTGAAGTCCAAAAGAGGAAATTGTATTTGAAATTGCCTATGAGGAAAGGAGAAAAAAAAATAAAGCCAACTGTTCTCCTAATAGAACTGGTTGTCTTCTGACAATTAATATGAAATGTGAACTGAAAAAAAAATATTGGTTCACGGAAGACAAAATTTGATTTCTCAAAGATCAAAAAGTTCCCTCTGAACAGACTGCATATAATTCTAAAGATAGAGGGCATGTCTACCTATCTGTGAGACAAAGTGGCCCAGACTTACACGGTCAGAAATTGCATTTTTATCCTACCTACAATTGAGAGGTGGAAGGTTTGGTTAGGGTTAGGGTTAGGGTTTAGTTCTAGGGTTTGAAGGAAAGAAGGAGAAGAGAGAGGAAAGAAAAAAAAGAGCTTTTGTGTATTTCACACATGACTCTAAACTTCTTACTTACGTAAAAACTTTACATGGACTAAAATGCCCTTACAATATAAAGAGGTCCCTTATAACAGAAAGGGTACACTCAGACAACACTCCCCCTCAAGTTGGCACGTAAGCATTTCGCATAAGCCATGAGCCATAGTTCGAAATTCAGCCTCTGCACTGGACCTAGCAACCACAGGTTGCTTCTTGCTTCTACATGTCACAAGGTTGCCCCCAGCAAAGGTGCAATACCTTGATGTGGATCGTCTGCCATCTTTGGCACCGGCCCAATCTGCATCAGTGTAAAACTCTACTCTCATGTGACAGTTCTGCTTGAATAGAAGTCCCCTATCAGGGAAGGATTTGAGATATCTCAAAATCCTGTGGGCTGCCTCCAAGTCAGTCTCTCTAGGTGAGTACATGTACTAGCTTATCACACTAACAGCATATGCAATATCTGGCCTGGTCAATGAGAGGTATATCAGTCTACTAACTAGTTGCTGAAAACTCCCAACATCCTTCAGTAACTCACCATTGGCCTCTTCCAGCTTGTGATTTTGTTCTATAGGGATGCCTATGGGTCTAACGCCTAATTTTCCCGTGTCTTTAAGAAAATCTAGAACATACTTTCTCTGGGAAATGAAGATCACATGACTTTATCTAACCACTTCTATGCCCAGGAAATACTTTAGAGACCCTAGGTTCTTTGTTTCAAACTCACCAGCCAAGTATTTCTTCAGTTTTGCAACCTCTTTAGTATCATTGCTCGTCACAATGATATCATCAACATAGACTATGAGGGCAATGGAGCTCTTCCCCTGATACTTAACAAAAAGAATATGATTTGCTTGGCTTTAAGTTTAACCCAAGTTTTTCACTGCCCTGGTAAACCTCTCAAACCATGCTCTAGGAGACTACCTTAGCTCATACAAGGTCTTCTTTAGTCTTAATCACCTTCTACTGGAAGGAATCCTGGAGGAGGAAGCATGTATACTTCTTCTTTGAGGTCCCCATGAAGGAATGCATTCTTCACATCCAGCTGATGTACAGGCCATGATTAGTTAGCAGCAAGAGATATGAGCACCCGTATAGAGTTCAACTTTGCTATTGGAGCAAATGTCTCCACATAGTCAATGCCATTTGTCTGTGAGTATCCTTTGTCTACCAGTCTCGCCTTATACATCTCAATGGACCCATCTGCCTTGTATTTTACAGTGTACACCTATCTGTATCCTACTAGTTTTTTTCCTCTAGGCAAATCCACAAGTTCCCAAGTTTGATTCTTTTCTAAGGCCCGCATCTCCTCAACCATGGCATCCTTCCACTTATGATAATGAAGCCCGATAATGAAGCCCTTATGACACAGATGAAAGTATAGCAGTGGTAAACAACGAAGTAACAAAGAACATGTAGGATGGAGACAAAGACTCATACGAAACATAGTTTCTTAGAGGGTGTTGAGTACAACTCCTCGTACCCTTTCTAAGAGCAATAAGAAGGTCATCAGTAGCAGGCGGCAAGGGTACAATAGCCTTAGAGGGTAAAGGATTACCTGGGTCCAAATATGGTATGACTGATATTACCAGACATGGATTAGCTGTGGCTGTCCCTCTTCTGCGATAAACTTTAAATTTTCCTTGAGCACCACCAGGACTACCATCGAATCCCCTAGTAAGTCGATTAGGCTTGACCATAAGAGTGAAAAGTGACGCAGTACCAGGGAGAGGTACCGGGAGAGGAACATTGGAAGAGGAAGAAAGCCTATCTTCATCACTTCTATTCTCCCCCTGAAAAGAGGTAGGGAAAAAATAAGGAGTAGAGTCATGAAAAGTTGCATCCATAAAGGTAAATCGCTTCCTAGAAGGGGGTGAAAACACTTATACCCTTTGTGGGAAGGGGGAATACCCAAGAAAGAGGCACTTGAGAGCCTTGGGATCCAATTTAGTACAATTGGTACCCAAAATGTGAACATAGCAAATACACAAGGAGGTACAACGAATAGAGAGCAATCAGGTTTAAGGATCTGACAAGGAGTTTGAAAGTGCAAGATGTGTGAAGGCATGCGATTAATAAGAAATGCAGCAGTAAGAACAGCATCAAACCAAAAAATTAGGCATATTGCACCAAGAAGGAGAGACTGAGCTACCTCCAAGAGATGGTGATTCTTCCTTTCAACGACACCATTTTGCTGAGGGGTGTAGTTACATGAATTTTGATGTAAAATCCCATGAGCAGATAGGTAGTGTTGAAGACTACCATACATACTCACCCCCCTGATCAGTGCTAAGATCCTTTATGTGAGCACCAAATTATATCTAAACCATCTTATAAAAATTTTGAAAGATGGAATGTACCTAATCTTTGGTTTTCATTAGATAGATCCAAGCACACCTGGTGTGATCATCAACAAAGCTAACAAAATATAGAAAGCCACGAGAAGTAACAGGGGTAGGGCCCCAAACATCAGAATGTACAATATCAAATGGCAATAAACTATGATTACCCCGTGAGGGATAGGATGAACGACAATGTTTACCAAGCTCACAAGTTTCACAATGCAGGTCGGACATACATAAGAGTTTCAAATACTGAAAAGAGACATGACCAAGATGGGCATGCTAACACAAAATAGACTCCAAACTAAGTCGGCTATTACTCCTACGAGATTGCAGTATTGTGGGCTCAACGGTTCGTCCATCCAAGAAGTAGAGGTCATTCGCCTCATGTCCATTACCAATTATCTTCCTCATATCATTAAAATCTCTTTTGTTTCTCTTGTGCATTAAGCGTTCGCTCTAGGCTCACTCCATATACGCTCTCCGGATTCGGATCCACTCGCAGGCTTTCTGGCTTGCTTTCTTTCTAACTACTTTCCTTCCTTCTTCGACTGCAAACCTTCTCCCGTGCAATTTACCTTAAGCTTGGCAGAGATAGAATGTTTCACTTGCCCTACCGCTTTCATTGCCCATAAAGACTCCCAAGTCCTGAAAGACAAATGAAGGGAAGAATGTAACACTACAATTCAAGCGTCTGGTAAGGGCACTAATAGATAATAGATTTGAAGTGAACTTCGAAACATGTAAAACAGATAAGGAAAAGTTGGGAAGAGGAATTAACAGTCCCTTTCCCAGTCACAAGAGACAGAGCACCATCAGCAACTTTAACTTTATCTCTACCCGAGCAAACAAATACGAAGAAAACAAGGAAGATATACCCGTCTGTGGTAGGAGGCACCTTAATCAATGACCCAGGTGGGACTGGACAACAAAGTAAACACATGATGGGTAATGTGAAGGGTACCTGACTGGTCAAATAAAGAGGTGGAAGTACCAAAAGGACCTTCAAGCTAAGCAAGGAATCGGTGTAATTTTGCGATCTCGGCCGGCTGGACTGGCATAGTAGAGGGAGAGGAACTCTGAGTAGTCACAGGTAGAGATGGCCATGTGGATGTGTCTAGAGATGCACTAACAGGAGTCTCTATGGTGACACGATGAGCCACAGGAGCCACTGAGCAGCTGAAGCGAGATGGATGACCGTGCAATTCCTAATACTTGGCCTTCATGTTCCCAAAACAGCCACAGTAGTCACACTTGGGCCTTTCTCCATCAGAAAACCTCCCAGTATAGGATAGTGCAGATGGTGCCACGGAAGGAGTAAAGGGACGATTCTTCTAAGAGCGTCACGGAGCCGAAGCAGATACAAGGTCAGATCGATCTGAGATTGGGGCTGGGGCTGGGGCCATGACAGTACGTTGGCTCTCCTCACTCTGGACATAAGAGTACACCTGACTGAGAGAGGGGAAAGAGTCGCAACTGAGGATCTGAATCCTACCTAACTCATACTCAGAGTTCAACCCTACTGGAAACTCAAAAATTTAAATCTCCTTTATAAGCTTACGGTGTTGATGCCCATCTTCCGTGCATACAGGATGAAAGGAATCATAGTGATCAAGCTCCTCCCACATACTGCGAAGAGTAGCAAAATACTCAGATAGGGGTCGTTCCCCTTCCTAGAGTGAGAGATACTATGCCGAAACTGGAAAGCCCTAGCCAAATTCTGCTGTTGGGAATACGTCTAAAAGGCCGTGTCCCAAATATCCTTGGCTATATGCAAGAACAAGAAACCACGACTAATATGGGGATACATAGAGTTGAGGAGAAAGGACATATTTGTGAGGTTCTCGGTCTCCCACTTCTCAAACAATGGGTCATCTGGAGTCCTCAACTCAACAATACGCCCAGTGATGTACCATGTCTTCCCACAGCCCCCAATATACATCTTGGCATCTTGTGACCATTCCAAGTAATTTTTTTCCATTGAGATTGATCGAAATAATCTATAATCAGGGGTTCTCAAACATCACTTGGGGCACCATAGCACCTAAGACACTGCTACAGGTAGCTTTCGTGCTCACTTGAGATCCTCCGATACCACCTTCAGTAGCCATGAGCCATGAGCCATGAGCCATGACAGCTAGTAGCGACTAACCACGAAGAGAAGAGGTCGTTATACACACAAAAAGACCCTCAAGAACATAAGGAAGGATCAACAAGGGTTCACAACCCGAAAAAAGGCCAAAAACAGCACCAAAGAGACTAACGTCAAGCATAGAAAAAAGAATCACTACCGGAGACGGAAATACCCCACAATAGATCATCCGCAACATCCATCCTAGCAAAAACAACTGAGAGACGGAAATAAGTGGGGTTGCAAACCTGACAGTAGCCCAAAAACCCTTATAGAAGGGGTTGACAGTAACTTGAGGGAGGAAATCTCTCTCCCGAAACTTCAAATCTTCGAGGAATGAGACAGGGCTTGTTCTGTCAAGGAAATAGTAAGGAGCCAAAACGAAGCAACAAACCCAGCCAAGAACCCCCTTCTGGATCTAAAGAACGAGTTGAACTAAAATCTGATTTTTTCTATTTCGAAGAAGATCAAGCAGAACACCATCTAGATGTGCGCAAAAAAATGCCCAAAATCACCATAAATCCAAAAAAAAATAGAACTCCATCAGGTAGAAGCCATTTCAAACCCCTGGACCAGCATGTACGGCCCTATGACGTAGGCATGTCGTCAGTAGTCCTCCGGGCGATCTCTGATCTACTCTTCTTCAAACCTTGCTCTGATACCAATTTGAAAGACGAAAGGTTTGATTAAGGTTAAGCTTTAGTTCTAGGGTTTGAAAGAGAGTACAAGGAGAAGAGAGATAAGAGAAGAAAATGAGAGCTTGTGTGTATTTCATACATGACTCTAAACTTCTTATTTATGTAAAAACTTTACATGAACTAAAATGCCCTTACCTTATAACATAAAGGGTACACCCTGACAACACCTACAATATCTTTTTAAGGCAAAATATGAGTTGATAGGTGATCCTAACCATCTGATCTATCACAATCTTTTTGGACCGAGCAAAAAATATTAGTGAACAATCCAGAATGTCTATAGCTGAGATGGTTAAGATCATTTGATAAGGGTGATTTTTGGCTTCCAGATCTCTAGGCGGAACCCAGCGAATGGTGGAACATGAATGTACTACATGAGTCCCATGTATATGGTACAGATAAGTGATGATAGCTTATAAAATTTGACTATTATTCTTCTTAAGTAAACTGAGCTTGAATGAGTATTATAACAAATCCAATTTCTTGAAATTGTGTAGAAGGCAAAATCAACCTTGAAAAGTAAGGGGCGTGCTCATTGTTCTATATCGGATGTGTTTGATCTGACCAACTATTTCATGGGCATTTGCTGAAACTATAGTTTATCAAGAACATAAAGACAATTTTACTTAAACAACCAATGAACCTGAAGGTATTTTGCATTTGCAGAGTTCAACGCCTTCTGGGATTTTTCAAACTGACCACTGTGGTAAGCCACCACCCCTTCCAAGAGCTCCAGTCTCAAGTACCTATTAGCAAGCAATAAAGAAGAATGAGGTGAATACAAGACCAAGCTTCTTTAGTTTACAGGAGAGGAAGATTATAGGTATTAATAAGCACATTTAAAAAAAAAAACTCACAATGCGAGCTCCGGATGGCGACCTGCTTGGAGGGTTCTGAAACGTGTGGAGTCCTTCCCGTGAGAACGTTCGATTCCTTCTCTAGCTTTCGCAAGGCGTACACCCGCCATTGAGAGCCATGTGATGTCTCTGAGCATGAAATAGCACCACACCATGTCTATTTGAAGTATTGGGACATTGTCAATCATCTGGAAACCAAGAACAGAATGCCCAAGAGGCATAAGATATGTCATTATGCATAGTGACTTTTTGAGAAGAAAAGATTGTTAGACTCACCTCAATAACCTTGGGATCACAGAGAGAGAAAGCTTCCTACAAGCAAGAAATAGAGCTTAGATTGATAAACTTTTTGTAATAGTTTCTATTGAACTACAGGAAATAAAATGGTGGCCAAGCCTCTATAACCAACTTGCCTGAAGAAAGAAGTTCCATTTCAGTCTGATTACATAGCATTTCATGAGAAAAAAAAAAGCAATTCTGAATTTTTTGGAAACAAATAACAGTGAAATTGTAACTTTTATAAAGGAACCTACAGTAATTGTCAGGTAAACCATAATGGCCTACTG
Source organism: Euptelea pleiosperma (assembly GCA_035048495.1). Taxonomy (NCBI): domain Eukaryota; kingdom Viridiplantae; phylum Streptophyta; class Magnoliopsida; order Ranunculales; family Eupteleaceae; genus Euptelea; species Euptelea pleiosperma. Next base: position 27,589,997 of record CM068548.1, on the reverse strand, counting down.
ATTGCATAGGTGTACATGGTGCTCAAGCAAGGTGCGGCACCCACCTCGAATGGGTCCCTCCTAAGACATCAACATAAAAGACAACCCTATTGGGTGATCATAACTTTCTGATCTCTAGCATTCTTTTCGACAGAGTCAAAAAAGATATGGCAAACAGTCAGGAGAAAAAGTCCATAAAATGGAGAGTTAGGATCATTCAATCAGATCATTTTTTTCATTTAGATCTCCAATGTGGGAACCATTGAATGGTCAATCCTGCCGTCCTGCTTTTTTGCCCAGTCTACCAGTGCCTTTGGAAGACAATCCTCATACCAAATGGATACCCATATAAACCTTAAATCCCATAAAGAGAAAGATGTCTTGGGGAGAAAACTAGAATAATCTCGTTGACCTTCGAATGAGAATAATAATAATAGTAGTACTAACAACAACAACAACAACAGCAATAATATAATCATAATTATTATTATAATATAATAGCAACCTTAATTTCTAAATACAACATCATCAACTATGAGCAAATCAAATAAATTTTGAATGAATTGCACCAGTAACTAACCTCTCCCATAGTGAGCACATCTAATGCATCCTTATACTTCTGTTTTTTAATGAGATGTTTTGCTTTTGCATGAAGCATCAGACCCATCATCATAGCCCTGTCAAATAACGCTTCAACTCACTTTAGATTTTCTTGCCTTTAAATGTAATTAAAGACACAACATAGGAGAATTATTCAAAAACTATACCGCCGATCAGTCTCAGAACCCAATTGCACTTTCTGTCCACTCTGATCTTCAAGTTCTATATTGAAATCTTCCAGCGGTAATGAACCATCCGCATGCCTCTCAGCCAATGCAACAGCAGCAGCCCTGTGAATTTAATGCTGTCACCTAAGAATTAAAGAGAAACAGAATCCAGCAGAGTATGTATTTTTCAATTTTCATACAAGCAATGTAGAAAAAAATTACGTGAGTGATATTTTTCTTTTGTTTCTTTGACATCAAGTATTAAGGAAAGTGGAAACTTTAGATACACTCACCCATATGCGAGTATACCATATTGAACGCCATGGAGGGCACAAGGCAAATGGGGCAGGGCCCACCATTCATGTGTCCCTCATCATGGGTCAAAAATAACCTGACTGGATGATCAAAACCATCGAATCTGTTCGCCTTGGTGGATGTTCATCTCCAAGTCAACAAAATCACTTGCCAAACTTTTTATCATCACCTATTCTTTATACTTGGATCATTTCCTAGTGTCTTAGGAGAGGGGGGCACTTTCCGTCGATCTTGTCAACAGGCTCTTCCAATCCTATACTTTCTTCTTTCCTCCCTTCTATAGATAAAAATTGCCTCTAATCAGAGGATCTCTTGTAGGAACCTAGTATTATTGCACTCCCTTAAGTAAAAGGTCCAAATTCAGTTTACCATAAACAGATATTCAAAATATATGGGTATTTTGCTAGAATTCGTCTTGAAGTGGAGGATCAAGGAGGTCTTTGGTATCCATCACAATACGAAGAGGGTGGATGATATCATCACATACTAAAAGGAAAAGAAGAATCTGGATCTTCATCCTACACGAAGTTCTTTTTGAAAACTTCTTACTCGCTGATGTCATTGCACATATTACTGCAATCCCTATTCCCATGCATACAAAGTGCAGATAACTTTATCTGGCCTTTTCACAAATCAGGTAAAATTACTATTCAGACTGTCTATAAGCAACATATACAGTCTCCCATTCCTCTCCCGAACCAATATCTTGGTCCCTTGTGGCCAACCATCGCATTCGAGATAACATTTTAATTGTCAATGAGATCCTTCATACGTTTAAACAGAAGAAATGGCGATCAGGTCTTATGGCAATTAAGTTAGACTTAGAGAAAGCGTAAGAACGATTGGAGTGGCCTTTCCTCCAAAAGTTTCTTCAAGCTAGAGAGTTCAATACTTCAATCCACACTGGATCCGCTTGATCATGAACTATGTTTTTACATCTGATTTCTTCATCCTGATTAATGGGACCCCTTCTTCATCTTTCTACCCTGAGACAAGCAGGTCCATTGTCTCCATATCTCTTCATTTTGTCTCTAGAGGCCCTTTCCATTCATATTAAGCGTGCAATTTCACTTAAACACCTCTACCCACTTCAATGCCCACGGCATGGACCCATGGTCTCACACTCTATGTTTGCGGACAATATTTTCTGTTATCAAGAGCTGACTTGGCCAGTTATAGAGAAATTTGGAATATTCTTGATCAATTTGTTCTACCATCTGGCCAAAATCTCAGCCTCTCCAAGTCTAAGCTCCATTGCTCTTCCAATGTTCATCCACAATTTTGTCGACTTATGTCCAGGGTCTCTAGGATACCCACAACATCTGATTTAGGGAAGTATCTGGGACTACCCCTTCTCCATTCTTCTTCATTATCAATCTAGAATTCATGGTTGGAAAGCACGTTTGTTGTCACTAGCGGAATGCACAACTCTTCTCAAATCTGTGACATTGTCCCTGCCTTAGCATGCAATGCAGTCCTTTAAACTCCCTATGGCCCTAATTAATCATTTGGAAAAAGTAAATCATAATTTTCTTCGGGAAACTTGGAGCATCAGCGGAAAATTCATCCTATACGTTGGAATCGCACTTGTTAGCCTGTTGCCCAGGATGGATTAGAGACTAAATCCTTGCTTCAAACACAAATATTTATCCACATCATCCAATCTCAATGCCAATCACCAATCTTCAGCCTCTTGGAATTGGAAAAGTATTATTACAGGAAGAGATCAATTTTCTCTCCTTCTTTGTAGGCAACTTAGTGATGGACTAGTTTCTTTTTTGGTTTAATCAATGGGCTTAATCAAACTAATTAATAACCCTGTGGCGAGAATCCATTTTGTGCATGGAAGGGTGAGGGATTTCATGCACTTAACAACAGGCAGATGGAAAACACATCTTTTTGAAAACTTCTTGCTTGCTGATGTCATTGCATATATTACTGCAATCCCTATTCCCGTGCATACAAAGTGCAGATAACTTGATCTGGCCTTTTCACAAATCAGGTAAAATTACTATTAAGACTGTCTATCAGCAACTATATACGGTCTCCCATTCCTCTCCCGAACCAATATCTTGGTCCCTTGTTTGACAATGCCCCCACCCACCCAAAAAAATAAATAAATAAATAAATAATAATTAAATGTTCTTTTGACACTGTGCCCTCTTTGTGAACAACATAAGGAAACAATTGCTCATCTTCTTTTTAAATGCCCAGTTGTTTCACCTATATGGCCTCTCCTCAACTCCCCTCTTGGCACTAAACCTGTTGGCACACATGTCCGAGCTTGGATTGTCTCAAATTTGATAAAGGAACAATCAATCTCCAATTTACCTTGGAACTGCATGTTTTTATTTACTGTTTGGACATTATGGAAACACCGAAATACTAAGGTTTTCAATCAATCTAATTTTAGTCTAAGGGTAATTGCTTCAACGGCTTTAAACCAAGCCAGGAATTTTATCATGTTAACAATGACCTGTACAATACTGGATGCCAGTTTACTCGCAGGTTGACATATAATCGATGGTGCTCTCCTCCAGTTGGATGGTACAAATTGAATAGGGATGGAAGCACGATTGGAAACATGGGCATCAATGCTGTAGGGGCTTTGCTGCGCAATTCTTTACCTCACTTTGTGAAAGGATAGGACGAACAACTACAACGATGGTGGAGCTATGGACTATGAAGGAAGGACTCAATTTAGCATGGAGGATGGGAATTTGAAATTTAATTTTGGAAAGCGACCCCCAGGTAGCAGTTTTATTACTACTGGGGAAGGATATGGTCCCTTGGCACCTTGAAACCTTACTCCAAGAATGTCATTTTTCACTACAGCAGGACTGCTGCTTTCGAGTGCAGTATATCCCTCGTGAAGCAAACTTGTGTAGATCATTTGGCCAAAGCTACTTCTCCCCAGTGGAGTGGAGTTTTATATTATTTTTCTTTTACCAAAAAAAAAAATTTCAAGGAAGAACACAGTAACAGATGAACACCATGAATTATGCAAACCACTTTGGTTCCTCTAAAAAAAATCAGAAAACAAAACAAGACAATCGATGAAAATTCTCAAAAATAAAGTAAAAAAACTTACTTGATCCGAGAAAGTCTGCTAGACCGCTCGTCCTCAGCCATCAACTCTTCCTTGAGAGAATTCCCTTGATCAGAAGAGTCCGGAGTGGCAAGAATCTTTGCGTTATTCTTGATACCCAATTCGCTTAATTTCTCATTCCCTTCTCCATCTTTCAAAACCATTCCCCTAAAAATCAGCTTGATCGATTTAGACCCGCAATCCGATCGCTTTGCAACCTCTTCTCTCAACATGGGAATCGTCCAAACTTCCAATTCGACTTCCAAAACACCCGACCAAGCTCCTGCTATCTTCAGTTTCGCCATAGTTGGGGACTTGGATGAAGTTTCAGCCTCCATTGGAGTTGCAGAAGGAGAAAGGGTAGATGGGTATTGCAGAGGAAGAGAAGTTTGTCAGCTTTGGAGGTAAAGAAGAGAGGGATGTGATTGTGATTTGTGAAAGAGATTAGGAATTGAATTCAAATGGTTATACATCGGCCTTCAGAAAGAGAGTTTCCTTGCAAATGAAGCTACAGACTTTGTTTTCTACAGGTCATTCATAGTAAGGTGACCTGTAGTTGGACGCTTAAACCTTTTTTTTTGCCTTTTAGGAAAGATGTATTAAGGTAGACCTGACCCCAAAGATGTCAAGTACAGAGCTTTTTGTTACTCATCGCTGCCTTCTGGGCCCACTAACCTTATTGATGTTTAGCCCATCCTTGTTAGATATGCACACCAAAAATCACCCTGATGGCGGATCTCTAGCCATTAGATTTTAGTACTTTGTAAAGGCATAATTATAGCTGTTGGATTCAACCATTTTTTGTGTACTAAACCCACGGATAAAAATTATCAGGTAAGGTGGTTTTTGGTATGAATGTCCACAATCCGTTTAATTCCGTTAAAATCCGCTTAATTTCCGTTAAATTCTATTTTTTTTTTTATTTTCAAATTTCAAAATTTGAATTTCAGCGCCATTTTTTTCTGTTTTTTTCGTAAAATTGTTAAAACCCGTTAAAATCCGTTTAATTCCGTTTTTTCCCATTTTTTTCTAATTTTGCCCCTGGCCATTTCAATCTGTTTTAACGGCGTTTAAACGGTAATGCCCCCAGTCCGATTAACCGTTAAAACGGCCTCTTTTTGGGCTACACATCCATGCGATCAGTGGGCCCAGATGGCAGCGGTGAGTAACTCTTATTACATCACGAACCTTTTCTTTATCAGGATAAGGTCGCCTTGCTTTTTTTGTTAAAACGTTATAGAGCAATAACATTGTGAAACGTGGACTGTGAGTCAAAAGCCACCAAACGGAATTTGTCCCTCTTTTTCTCTTATCAAAGACTAGGGGAACGCCACGTGCGATGCACGTCCATTTTACACGTGGTAGAACCTTACACGTGGCACACTCTTAGAGGTCACTGACATGTCTGGCCCTAGGTGGACCTACATGCAAAAAATCAGCCTAGATAGTGATTTTTAAAGATTTGATTGGAGTGGTTTTCATTTGTTGATTTCTAACCGTAGATTTTGAGTATTATTTGGGGTACTCAGATCCGAAGGTTTGAAATCATTAATCAGTCTGATATTTGGTATATAGGTCCACATAGGGATGGGACAGATATCCATACGTGGGCATACCCCCCAAGTTTTGGCTTCTTAAGTAAGAGTTCTGCTTTAGAGTAGCGTGGCATTTACACAAGCGTTGGTGGCAACCCCTATCCTAGATAGATAAGGAGTAGAACTTTGCTGACGTTGATGATGGACGTCAGTATGAGCCACGTGTCATATTTTAAGAGAACATAGAGGAATGGATGTTTGGCCATCCTGACCTAATCACGGTTTGAAATCAACCCATGAAAGTTACTCCCTGGTTAGAAATCACTAATCAAGTTAATTTTTGGTCTGTAAGTCCTAGCGTGGGCGGTCAGCGATTTTAAGAGTGTGTCACGTGGTCATACTGTGATTTGACTACGGAGGTCACTCAAAGTTCTACTCAAAGAACAGCGTGAGACACCAATTTTGTTTGGTGTGGGAAGGTGGCAAATTCCTAGCTGGGCTTGAGCAAGGGGTTGCTCATACCCTCCTTTTTGTATAACACGTACTCCTGAACCTACTTGAACTCATGTTGACAACAAATCAGGGTTTAATTTGAGGTGGGTGAAGACAGTTTTGAGGCACTTGTCAATCAGAGGCAGGTAGGGGTGTCAATTTTACCCGTTCGAAACCGAATTCGAAATAGAACCGAAAACACCAGTTCTGATTTCACATTTTTGGGAACCAACTAAAAGATAACCAGAACCAGAACCGAACCAAAAATAACGATTCCGGTTCTGGGTAGTTTGATATGGACCAGAAACTGTTAGGAGCTGGAACCAAACCGACAGAAACCGGAACTCAGGGCCGGCTCTACCTTAAGGCCATTAAGGCGGTTGCCTAAGGCCCCTTCGTGAGATAAGGCCTCCAACCCAGGTCCCACTAACCACGTGGAATTTTAGCCCACTCTTTATTGGATATACAAACCAAAAATCAACCTGATTGATTATCTATAGCCATAGATTTTAGTAATTTTAGGACATGATTCTAGTCGTTGAATTCAAGCATGTTTTTTGGGTAGTAAATCCAATGGTTAGAAATCATCAATCAAGCTGATTTTTAGTGTGTTTATCCACCAACAGGTGGGCTGAACATCCACATAGTCATTGGGCCCAGAAAATGATCTATGTTGGGCCAAGAGAGTCATCTGCATCGACTGCATCGGGACTCCTCTGCATCTAAATTTTTTTCCATAGTATTTGATTATCAAGGATAGTTTTTATATAAAGATTTCCAATAATATAGAGTTTAATTTTTTTAATTAATATCATATTAATATATTAAATATATAAAAAAAAGGTCTTATATAGAGTTTTCACCTTAGGCCTTGCCAGAACTGATATATAAATATAGTATTGATATTGTAATATTAACAAGATTGGAACCAATATACTCGGAACTAGAACTGAAACCGACCGAAACCAGTTCCGGATTTTAACAGTAGGAATTTGAGCATTATTGACCATTATTTGATGTATAAAGCTTTGAAATCACTAATCAAGCTAATTTTTGGTTTGTAGGTCCACCTAGGGATTGGCCAAACATCCATACGGTCAGATTCCTCTAAGAGTCTGCCACCTGGCTCATATTGCGCCTGTCATCCCCTACTATTGTTTTTTTTTCATTTGCAAAAGAAAAAACAGTGCAAATGTGGAATAAAACTAGAGTGCACGTGTGGTGTGTCTGAACCATGGGATGCACCGTGCACCTTGAAAAATTTGCTTTTATAGTTTAAAAATAAAACTGTTTATAATAGTAAGATGACATGCTGCATCTGACGGTGCAGACAATGTGCTTTACTTTCTCTTTGGCTCTCTGGGTAAAACTTATGTCACAAGATGTTGTGAAAGAAGCCGATCACAGCACTCAATACGAGCCAGGTGGCATACTATTAGAGGACGATGACCGTATGGATGTTTGGCCAGTCACTCGGTGGACTGGCACACAAAAATTCAGCCTGATTCGTGATTTCTAACGGATTCGATTGAAGTTATTTTCATGGGTTGATTTTAACGGTAGGAATTTGAACATTATTGAGCGTTATTTGGGTGCAAAAATCCAAAGGTTGTAAATCACTAATCAGGCTGATTGTTGGTTTGTTGGTCCACCGACGGACTGGCCAAACATCCATATGGTCAGTGACCTCTGATCGTATGACACGTGGCTCATATTGTGTGCTGTGACCGGCTTCCGTCACAACATCTTGTGACACAAGTTTTACTCTGGTTCTCGGCTTATTATAGTACAAAGAATAAAATTTCTTTGTTTGGGAGGGTTACAGCTATGAGCCAAGGACGAAAGAATCCCTCCTGGTCGTCCTTGTCAATGTCTACTATTTTTCATACAGAGCTGTGGAGCGCTTAAAAACTCGCCAACTGGCACGTCTTTTGGGCCCACTGACCCTTGATGATTGATCTCGCCAAATAGTGGCTCCCACTTACTCCTCGTGCATCACATGTCTTGAAGGTCCACGTCTTCAAGGTGCCAAGACCGACGTTTAGTTCTACACACGCCGTCTCAATATAAGTTGAGGCCTAAGGCAAAAACTCTATATAAGAACTTTTTTATATTTAATATATTAACATTTATGATATTAATTGAAAAAAATATTCTCTCTTTATAATAGAAAATCTTTATTTAACAATTATTCTTGATAATCAAAAACTACGTACAGAAAAAATTTAGATACAAAGGACTCCCATTGCAGTCTATGCAGAGGACTCTCGTGGTCCTACATAGATAATTTTTGGGCCTGATGACTACGTGGATGTTCAGCCCACCTATTGGTAGATAAACACTCTAAAAAGTAGCTTGATTGATGATTCTAACCATTGGATTTACTACCCAAAAAACTTATTTAAATCAAAAGGCTACAATCAATCCTTTAAAAAGTACTAAAATATATGGCTAGAGTTAACCAATCAGGTTAATTTTTGGTTTGTATAGCCAACAAGGGATGGGTTAAACATCCATATGGTTAGCGTGGCCCTAAAAAAATGTAGTGGGACCTCGGCTTGGGGGCTTCTCTCACTAGGGGGCCTTAGGCGACCGCCTTAATGGCCTTAAAGTAGAGCCGGCACTGGTTCTACACGACCATTTGGGACCCACATAAGAGCAACTATATATTGATATCAAGCTGGCCCAACATAAGAACAAATATCTATAGTTCGTGTGGGCTGCACAAAATAACTAGAGTTGATAAATCATGTGGGCCCCATATGTTAATGGGGCCAATAAATCATCTGGACCCCACATAAGAACGGAAGTTGATGGATCATATGTGGGTCCCAAATAATAGAGGGGCGTTGATGGATCATACATGTGCTATTTGTCAAGTGGGCCCATATATCATAAGTGGGCCACACATTAGGTGGGCTAAGCCCATTGGGAGTGGAGGGTGAACCTTCAAAGTACATGCGTCTTCGAAAACTCAAGGAAGAAGGTGCGCGCCTTGGTGTGACCCAAACACTTGTCATCAATCAAGACGCACACCTTCATCCAAGATGCATGTCAAAGGTGCGCTACCAAACACAGCCTAAAGCTCATATCCATGTGGATGTCAATATATCAAGCGTGAGTGCATATCTTATATTTTTTATATAAATCATTAGACTTCTGGTTATTGAAAGATTAGATTATTGACTTAAATAGGTATATCGTGACTCTTGGATATCTCAATATTAATCGTAAATATCAAAGGTTTAAGGGTATTATAGGAATTTTAAATAAAAGTCAAATATCGATTTTATTGTTAAATAAGGGAAAATCCTAAGCTAGCATTATTTTCTTTATCTTCTTTCTCTCTGCTGCATAAAAACTTCATAAGAAACAATGGTGTATTTCTTTGTTATTATTGATCATCTCTTGTTTTGTTCTTCTCTTTCTGGCTTTCTAGTTAAGGTCAAAATTTCACCAACTTTGCTTTCTGGAAGGTATTATAGAAATTACAACAGAATAATTGGTAAATGGTGACTAATAACAAATTCTATATTCAAGGTTCAATCAGGATGATAGTATCTTTAAGACAGATATGTCACCCTTCTAATAATTGTGACGCAAATAGGGATGTAGAAGCAAACTATCTCCAAGATACAATGAACCCATAAAAATAAAAAAAATAATACAAGATTGAGTTTTGGATTTCTCTCTCTCAACTTGAGTAGAGAAGAGGCTGTCTCATCTATTTATAATATATTGATTACAGATCTAAAAAGAGAAATTACATGTGTACAATCCGAAGAAGGATACATATTTTCTACAAAAAGTAAGATATGTAGAGATTTTCTCTACACATAAATTACGATTGAGCCGTTAGATAGATGTTGCCAAAGAGGATACATATCTTTTACAAAAGGTAAGATGTGTAGAGATTTTCTCTACACATAAATCACGATTGAGCCGTTATATAGATGTTGCCAAAGATGGATGGATGTTTCCAAAGATAGGCTTCAACGTGATTTTGGGCAAGGATCACTGGAAGTGATTTGGTGGTTCTCATCTCCTCCAAGATTCTCTATAGAAAACGATGTTACTATTCGCATAAAATAGCTCAACTTCAAAATGAGATAATAAGAACTTTCTGAAATGTGAACACATAAAAGCTCTTTTGAACACAAGAAAATCACTCAAATTGGATTTTGGATGACAGTGAGTTATGCCCATCTACACACATGTATATATGAGATTATGAAAATGTATGTGTTGGCAACCATTCACATGCTAATGGTGGCTTCTTTCCAAAAGTCACACAGGCCTCTCGGAGCACTGGTAACCATTGACACAAAAAAATACACATTTTGGTTGTGTTTGCAATGAATCACATCAAATAATTCAAATGGTCACACCCATTAAGAGTGTTTGTAACTTCTCAAATAGTTACATCTAAAATGTGTCACACTTCTTAGGAACATTTGTGACTTTAGAAATGGTTGTATAAAAAAATGTGTCTAGTCATTTTGTATCAAAATATTATTTATGAGACAAAAATATAAAATTAATAAAACATTTATATTTCAAATAGAACATATTATAATATTATTATTATTATTTTTTTGTGTAACCATAATATTATTTATTTTGAAATATATAATAATTCTCTGCTATTTCAAAATAAATTTAATAAAAAACTATTTGGCATTTTAGGAAAATAGATACGTACATGTAGGTGTCTTTTGAACTTGAACATCTAATTAGTGCAAATATATTAAAGTTTCATCAAGTGCTTGATGATCGTATTCTTGAATCAAAAACCTTATTTGACTAGCCTAATATATTACACATATTTGTCTTCATAAATTCTGAATTTCTTCAAGTTCGCACTTTTATGGCCTTGTGTGTATCCCGTTTTTCATGAGTACTATCAGAAAGGTCTTAGTCTTTTAGGTAAGGCTCTCATACAGCTAAGCCTATGAAGGGTGTTCATGGTTATACCACCTCAACTATATACTTTATAGAATAATTAAGAACCTATCCTCAACCTTTTTATGAATTTAGGACTACCCTTTGTTATAGATCATAACATCCAAAATGAGACATGGAAATATCAATTATCTCAGTATCTCCTTTTAAAAATTTGCTAACAAGCCTCTTAATTACTCATTCAACTTGTTTCTTTCCATTGAACATAGCTTATGTTTCAAAACTTATGTTGGGTTTTCATCGAAGGTAGTTTATTTTATAGACTTTAGTCTTATTTCTTTTGATGTTTTCTTACTAATTTATCTCGCAAGTCTTTCATCCAAGGATCTGCCAAGTTCTCAATCATATATTATGTTTATTACCTTACCATAGTTGCTTGTTATAATTGTGTCTAAGACTTATATGTCTTGACTTTCCATTATACATCTTGGTTGTTGCACAAACCAACTATCACAATATATATTAATTGTCAGTGTTGACTTTTTTTTAATTCAATAGGTCAGTAGATAAAAAATGAATTTTTGGCACAAGATCTCTTTAGCAACTAGAGGGAAAATCATCTAGAGGATGATACCATACGCTATATTCTGGGGCATTTGAATGGGGAAGAAATATGAGAGTTTTCTATGCTAAGGATGCGAAGGAAAGCAACTTTCACGAGATTACCATTAGCATCAAGGTTCTCCCATTCAGGTGGGGCTGCATCTTCCCAAATTGGAGAGGCACTTTCTTTGACGGCTTCGTGTTTAGAGCATCTTCAACCCTACCCTAAACTCTCTTCCCTTCCCTAAGATAGGGTGAAAAACATAAAAAATAAAAAAAAAACATCTCCAACCCTACCCTAAAGTTCACCCTATTTTAGGGTAACCTCAAATCCTACCCTAACTTTAGGGTACGATTTAGGGTGAGATTTTAAAAACTTGTTCCCCCTTCTCCACCCTCTTTTTCTATTAATTCCACTGAATGTCCTCTCCATCTTTTTACTTAATATCACCTACGTTCCCTTATAATTTTTGACATTTTTCCTCTTTCTATTGGTTCTTATATTTAGGGAAGGGTAAAGTTCAGGGTGGACCATTAGAGAGCCTTCCAAGTTTTAGGTAAGGGAGAGTAATTTCTACCTTACTTTAAGTGTTTAGGGTAGGGTAGGTGAAACTAGGATTTTTCCGTCGTTGAAAGATCAACCTTAAACTCAACAATATTTTTAATTTGATCCGAAACTTATTCCTGCAAAATTAAACGATTCTTTGTACAGTGGAAAGTATGTCGGATGACGATCCGCACTTGGGATTAGTTTACGCAATTCAAGAACATAAAATGATGAATTTTTTGACTTGAAATTGTGGAGAGGTGAGAATGGTGGTGGGTTTGAAACATAATATTTTTAGAGAAAATTTGCTAACATGAGCAAACAAATAAACAAAAAAATGTTATAATAGAACTAAAAGCAAAATACATTAATTGAAAATGTCTTTTACATCAAAATGAACTTGCAAAACTTAAACTAACTAATGAAGCAGGAAATAACTAGAGAGAGAAATAAGATTCTAGAGAGAGAAAGCTAGAGAGAAGGGGGTAAAAGAAGGGAACAAACCACATGGAGATGAGTGCTACTGCTGCATCTATGTCACTAGTGCCCAACCATAAAATATGAGATTATCAAATATAAGGCATGACCCATATCATAAAGCTTATCGCAGAGACTTAGTATCAATTACAAAGAAATGCATTCCCCTATAATGAATGCAATTACATTTTGGTTTTTAATAAGTGGCAGTCTCAGGGGGAGCGTCCTTATAAGAAGAGTTATTATTATCAAGGATCTTTTGCATATTGTATTCTTTTTCTTTCGATCAGGTTTTATCCCACTGGGTTTTCCTGGCAAGGCGTTAATGAGGCAGTCTTAAACGCATTAATCACAAGTACCATAATCCACTGGTACATTGTACTCTTTTTCCTTCGATTAGGTTTTATCCTAAAGGATTTTTCTAACAAGATTTTAATGAGGCAATTGTCATAAAGCAGCAGACAGCTAAGGAGGAGTGTTGTAATAGTAACGGATGGGAGATGGGTGGATGACCGCCGCTTATCCGACATCGGTTACAGAGGTTGTAGAGATGCTGTAACGCTCCTACATACTATATATGTATACAATGTTATCAATAAGAATCGCAGTGAATTACAACAATAATATTATATTTCAGAATAATGTATATAGTATATTATTTACTTTAAAATGTACAACATGCTTATCCCCACTCCCTTGATTCTAGTCTTCCCCAATTTCTCTCTTTCGCCCTCTCGCTCTCTCGCTTGCTTCTTCTTCTCCTCTTCTCCCTTCTTCTCATGTTCTCATGGAGAAAGCAAAACTTGGGACAATCAAACACCCGAAATTGCCTAAAGTTGTGCAACTCAACATTTCAGATTTCTATTTCCCGCATTCCAAACACATCATTTAACAGTTTAACCTGTAATGGTCTTGAATTCCAACCCCACGATTTTGACCCTTGAAACTCTTGAAGTAACTCTGTCAAGACTCAAGATGAGTAAACCATGACATTACTCACTCCTCACCAAATCCGTTACTAATTGGAATTTTTAACGGAATTTTAAACTTCAGCCATTGCTTACAACCTTTTTAAACTTCAGTTAACGCTCACTCTCGCTGTCCCCACGTGTGTTTCCCAAACATGGCTGGTCGTGGAGGGAAAAGAACCACCACGTCCTCGGCCGATAAACGTAAAAAGAGAACCCAAAACCGCCGCCGCCACCACCATCAACACCTCTTCCCACTCATCTCTCTCGTCGCCTCCGCCACCTCTGCCGCCCACACCTTCCTCTCCCAAAATGACCTTCACCTCCATCCTTCCCAAACCCTAACCCTAGAATCCAAAATTTCCTCCACCGCCCTCTCCCTCACCAAACTTCATTCTCTCCTCAAAGCACTAAACCCTCCCCAAATCCTCAAAACCGTAACTTCTCCTCCCCCTCCCTCTCTCTCTTCTTCTTCCCCATCTCCGTGTTGGTTCCAGCGATTCCTCTCCGCCACCTCCGATAACTCCGATCGCCGATGGATCGAAGCATTTCGAATGTCCAAATCCTCATTCACTCTCCTACTTCAAACTTTAACTCCTTCTCTACAGAATTCCAGTTCAACTATCCCTGCCGATTATGCTCTCGCTGCCGCGCTTTTCCGATTAGCTCATGCTGCTTCGTTTAAGTCTGTTGGGAGGCGATTCGGGATCAATACGGCGGGTGCCTGTCGTGCTTTCTATGTGGTTTGTAAAGCTGTTAAAGATCGGTTGGGGCATTTATTTGAATTCCCCTCGGATTTGAGGAGGATTGTAGAGGGTTTCGGTTGGATTTCGCTTCCGAATTGTTGTGGCGTTCTAGGATTTAGTAGGTTTCTGGTTGATGGAGGAAGCTTGGGGAAGGATGGGGCAGTAATTGTACAGGGTTTGGTGGACTCAGAAGGGAGGTTCTTGGATGTTTCAGCTGGTTGGCCTAGTTCGATGAATCCAAGCACGATTTTAGGCCGAACGAAGCTGTTTTCGAGGGTGGAGGAATCGAAGGAAGTGCTGAATGGGCCTTCATTTGAGCTTGATGATGGTAATTTGATTCCTCAATATATATTGGGGGATTCTTGCTGCCCTCTTTTACCGTGGTTTCTCACCCCATTCCCGAGATCTAGCAAGGATGATAATTCTAATTCCTCAGAACAAGCATTCAATTCTGTTCATATTCGGGGAATGGGCTTGGTTAGGATGGCATTTGGGAGAGTTCGAGCTCGGTGGCGGCTTCTTTCAATGAGGTGGAAAGAGGAATGCGTTGAGTTCTTTCCGTTTGTAATTCTTACGGGTTGTCTGTTGCATAATTTTCTGATAAAATGTGGTGAGGCGTTGCCGGATGAAAAGGAGGTTTACTTACCGGAGCAGGGATTTCCTGAATTCGAAGGGAATGGGAATCAGATTGGGGAGAGGATCAGAGATGCTCTTGCCTTGCACATGGGTCTGGTAAGCCAAAGGAGATGAATCCTATATGTGAATAGACAATTGTTTAATAGTTTTATGTTTCACAGCGAGTGTATATGGCTGAATGGTAGCTTCAACTATCCATATCAAATCTACTGTGTGTGAGAACTTAGGTTCCATTTCTTTTGATTTTCTTCATGTCTAGCTCTTTATTTTCTTCAGTAGGATTTGGTGCCTCATGCTTGTTAAGTTTTTAGCAGTCAAAACTTAGATGTTTCAACCTGCTGTTTTTTATATTTTTTTATTTATACTAGTAGACTTTTATTCTTTATTTATACTAGTAGATGGCACACACAAACTTCAAATTTCTAAAGTACTATTTTGAAGGGTTTGTTTCGAAAATTTTGGAATTCATGGGGTTGTCAAACATGACTGCCGTGTGGTGAAGCTCAACTATTGGCGTTAAAGTAGAAAATTATTAAAATGTAGGGGCTCTTTTGGAAATTTTGGCAATCATGTGTTGTTTTAGAAATTTTGACAATTAGTGGACTGTTTTTGAAAATAAATTGATATTTATTAATAATAGATAAGTGAAGCCTTGCAAGAAACTACAAGTTTCTTTTTTTTTGGTAAGTGTAAATTTTATTAAGGGCCAAAGGCCAAAGCCAAAACCAGAGACAAGCTTAACCTAGAGAGGTCGAGATGACCTTCCCTAGGCTCTAAAAAAGAAAAAAGAAACAAACAAACCCTATCGACTTCCTTCCCTTTTGCATATTGTATCCCAACGGAAAACAAAGTCTTCAAAGAGGAGACCCCTGCAATTTGGAAACGCCTTTGACCAAAGGAACATCAGACCTTTGATATTCAAAATAATATTATGCAGCTCGGCTTGCTTTCCCTCGAAAACCCTCTGGTTTCTCTCCTTCCAAAGGCCCAAAATAATGGCAAACGGAAGCATCCTCCGTAAAATGTTGCCCCTGGTAGAGAAAGCTTTTGATTTCCAACTATAGAAGAGGGACATAAGAGATCCTGGCATAACCCATGTCATCCCAAACTCCAACAAGAACGCGAACCAAACTTCCCTGGCCATATCACAATGCATCAGAAGATGATCCACGGATTCCCCGCTATGTTTACACCTCCAGCAATAGTCCACAATAGTAAACCCTCTAGAGATCAGGTGATTAACCGTCAATATACTATTGAGAGAAGCCTCCCACGCAAGAAAGGCCACCTTATTAGGAATCTTAGAGCCCCAAATAATTTTTGCAGGAAATGTCGAAGTGCCTGACCTCTGGAGTTGCTCATAATAAGATTTCACTGAAAACGACCCTCCTTTCGTCCAGATCCAACGTCTTCTATCTGGGACAGAAGACTGAAGGTGAGTATCCTGCAGCCTCGATAGCAGCCTAGCCATAGGCTCTATCTCCCAATCATTCAGATTTCTTCTGAGCTCCAAATCCCACCCCTCTCTTCCTTCATTCTGAGCACATTTCTTAATAGACCAGTTTTTCCGATTTGATAGAATATATAACTCCGGGAAGTCCGCCTGCAAAGGATTATCGCCGCACCATAAATCCTCCCAGAGTCTGATCCTACTACCATCCCCAACCTCAAACTGGATCCCATCAGTAAAAGTCCCATTATTCTGAACAATCCCTCTACAAACACTACAACCGTACAGGCTCGTAATCGCACTACTCTCCCAGTCATACAATGAAGTCCCATATTTTCCTGCTGTGGCCTTTCTCCAAAGACTGTACATCTCTTCCCCGAACCTCCATAACCATTTGCCCAATAGCGTCTGGTTCATGGTTTTAAGGTCCTTGATTCTCAAGCCTCCTTTTTCCTTTGCCCTGCACACCTTATTCCATCTTACCAGATGTATCTTATGGTCATCCGTGCTGCCGTTCCACAGGAAATCCCTTCTGACCTTCTCAAAGTTTCTTTCATTCAAGCAGTTATAAGGGGTTGTTTTGAAAATATGGATGAAATGGCATGGAAGAAAATTAAGTAGTTAAAAGGGGCTGTTTTGGAAATGTAATATAGGTAGTGCCGTGTGGTGGTAGGTGAAGCCTCAAATTTTCACTTTAAAATAGTAATAGATTTTGATATATTTTCATTATCTAGATATATTTCCAATAATTATATTTGTATTGGTATTTTATTGTGATCGTATGGACTTGTCGAGGTTTGTTGGGTTTTATTTTTTTGGTTGACATGCCTCACATTTGTCTTTTGAGTCTTTAAACATCGCCACTTGTTTCTCTTCTCCGACTTAAATGGCAGAAAACCAGCGTAATCAAATTATCATCATCCGTGTGTTCAACACAACTATTTGGGGTTGGTTAAAGAATCCTGTTCCGCCATTCCATTTTATCTAGGGCCTTATCCTTAGTCATACACCTTCAAATCTTTTCTCACAACCTTGATCAATGTTCTTTTCACTGTTCCCCTCCCCCTTTTAGAGCCTTTAACCAGCACCAGTGGCTCCTCATTGGTGCCGTCAATAGCATTTGTTGCACATGACCATACCATCTCTATTGATACTCCTTTTCATCCCTTGTTACTGGTTTTTACCCTTATGTCTCCATGGATTGAGGAGGATGTGCTGCAGTTCATTTGATGGGCGTGGGAAAATGGTACTGTGCAAGGTTGTCAAAATGCTAGATAAGCTCAAGTGCTTTACTCCTTTGGGCGCATAGGTGGGCTTATAGTGGTGGAGAAAATATGCTCTTATAGATTTAAAACTATAAAATATATTATTAGCATTTTTAAATAACACATTTTGCAGAAAAGGACAAAAGGAAATGAGATGCATTTATTACTTTGATTTCAATTTTCATAGTTTTTGCACATTATAGGTGACTATTTTAACAATGCAGAAGGCGAAAGATCAAGTTACATTGAAGTCTGTCCACTGAAAAGAGGATGCAAGGCTTGGGGGGGAGCATGAGTTTCTTGTGAAGTCTCATGTCAAATTTTTTGTCCAGATGTCATGGTGATGATGGTTTCTTTCTCTTAAATGCTTTCTTGATGAAACCATTAAAGGAATTATGGGCTGATTTACAAGTTTTGTTGTGTTGAGCATGGAAGTATTTCCATGGTACAACTGGGATTACTTTGCATCGCACATTGCTTGTTTATTGAGTACGATGAGCAGAGGATTCCTATAATTAGTGGTTATCAGTTCACGAAAATTGGATCCTTACTGGAGATCTTTGTATGGTAAGTGAAAGAAGGCTTAACCAAAGTGGGAAGACTTGCAAGCGCTTTTTGAAAAGATTATTGGGCTTTTGGAAGTAAATTTCTCAACAGCAGATGGATTATTGCCTCTCTGTCAAAGTTCTGTGAAGATTATGTGCATATTAAGCAACAGGGATAAGCAAACACTTGTAATCCATTGGTCCAACCAATGAGAACAGGGGCTTGGGATAGAAACAGTGGGGAGCACATTAAGGAAACCATGTGGATGGCGAAGTGTGAATACTTCGCTGTATTGTATTGTTGTACTCTTGGGATGTGGCTCATATACATTATGCATGTGTCACATAATCAAATTGTCATGCATTCAAATTGTCATGCATGCGAATTGTTAGATATGTAGCGAGTATTGTGTTATGCGTTTCTTTTTGTAATTTTGTATTTTACTGTTTCCTTTCTACATGCTTTCACTAAAGGAGCATCTTTTCCTTCGAAGTATAGTTTAGATTCTGCAGTACTGTCAAGTTGGCTCATCTTCAGGGAACAATATCCTTCAAGTTCCTTCCTTATTTTGGCTTCCATGGATGAGGTCCAATATTTCCTGTACCTTATACGATTCTCAAAATTCTGAAGTGTAGGCCATATACACTCTTTTCTGAAATCACCTTTATTCTTCTTTTCTCCTGTTGGTTTAATGACAGTATGGAAGCTGACAGAAAGTCTCCAAAGGCTGTCTACACTCTTCTCTCAAATCACCTTTATTTTATTTTCTCTTGTTGGTTTAATCACAGTATTGAAGCTGACAGAAAGTCTCCATGCAGTCAGAGAAATGGATCTCGCCATGAAGCATTCATGGTTGAAGATTTTTCAACTTTCAACTCTTTGAACACTTGCTTTTTCCTCCAATCCAATTATTAAAGTTCTTACACTGTATATAACTAGTTTTTTAGTGTTCTTCATCCTCCTTGAGTGTTACCGCACTTTATCTTTTTACTTATTCTAACTAATCTTCAGTATTGTTCAGCTCTTGATGTCTGGAAGACGTTCCTCCGAGGTGATATATTTCCTCGTCTCTCAAAGTGCTTCTTGTATGAACAATCCCTCCCTTGAGTAATTCTCTGAATAAATACATTGTACAATGCTCTTTTTATTTGATTCTGAAAGAAAAGTATTCATCCATAGATTTTGGACATCTCTCTCTCTCTCTCTCACACACACACACAAACACATATATGGGCTGGGATAAATTGACTAATGCTTTTGTGACTAATATAATGACGAATGTCCATGGGGCCCATACACGGATGAGTTAAGGGCTGATATGTGTTGAAGATGTTCTTCTAAGCATGGATATCAACCTCACAAAAAAGCAGCCAGTTCCGACATTTTTAGTGCTAAGCAAAGTGAATTACAAGTTGAAATGCTGCGAACCGCCCATTTTTACAAAGCGCTGATTTTGTGCGAGGGTGATCTCCATGGTGAGAATATAATCCTACCAAAAATCAGACTCATCCGTGTGTGGGCCCCACGGATATTAGTCACAAAAGCATTAATCAACTTTTCCCAGCCAATATATACACTTGTATAACATCTTAGTCCTCGTACCTTAGTAGTTTTGGATTAAAAAAAGTCTTTGATGTGGTTTTATTGCCAAAAAGTAAAATTTTCTTCTCCAAACCATAAAAAATGATTTTCTGCACCCTTGAGAACAAAATTGAAAAATCAAATGTATTTTGTTCCACTCTGGCTGCGTTTGGTTCGGCGCTTTTCTGGGAAAGGAAAAGAAAAATCCAGAAAAGCGTCATTTCTATGTGTTTGGTTTAAGGGGAAAAGTGGGCCCTACGGGAAATCTATTTCCTTGAGCCCGATTAGGGAGGAAAACGACTTCCACTCGTGAGAAGCGGAAGTCGATTTTCCACTCCTCAGTGGGTTTTGTTTCGAGTCTTTTGACGACCAAATAGGGGTTTCGTGTGGTGGGTTTTCAAAACCCGGGAAGAAGGTTGCCAGAGATGGCGCGTAGTGACGGCGATGGTGGTGGCGGCAATGGCAACAGAGGCGGTGGCGACTGGTTGCAGGTCTGTTCTGGAGCTATTGATTGAGGCTTGTTGTCTCGTCCATAGAGATGGAGGACAGATCTTACATCTTAGTCCTCGTACCTTAGCTTTATTGCTACTCTCAACGATGTTAATTAGCTTCGTTTACGTCCGCTCGATTCATGGTTGAGAAGAGCAACATCACTATTCTCTCTCCGGATTATCTCCGTTCGAAGCAAGACAGTGCTATTGGGAATTCCTGATTATGGAGGAACGATGATGGGTTCAATTGTTTATCACGAACGATTCGTGAACATATGGATCGAATCATTCGCTTTCTCTGCAATCACTTGGTTCCATCCCTACATGTGGCAGCTCTCTAATCAATTCAACTAGCATGATTGAGCAATGCTATTCGAGCAGTACCACTGGAAGAAAGCTCTACAGAAGAGGCAGCCATATAAGTTCAAGGAGTAAAACTTTTGTAAATACAAGCCATGTGAAATTTCACCAGTCCGTTCCCTTTAACTCAATATACCTGGAAGGGGGGGGGGTTGATTAGGTATTTAAAATTAATTATACGTACGCAGTTTTACTGGACGATGGTAAGGGAATAAAATTGCATGCCTTAGTTGTTTGATAAAAGATTATCACAACCGACTCAAATTGAATATATCTCCGTGGTATATTTTCTTTTCGTTGTTTGATCTAATCAGAATAGATTGCGGAATACAAACAAACAATCACATAAGTACACCTTGAACCTTAAGTTGCTCAAATGGTGTTGAGTCACACTGGTACACTCAGGCTACTAGGTCGAATATAGAAGTGGAAGACTTAAACTGAGGAAAGGATCAAGCTCTTAGCTTTGATTAAGAAGAGAACAAGCTCACAAGATTTGAATGGAAAACAAGCTTATTGCTCTTCGAATGAACACTCTAATAAATATAACATTTCTTTCTCTCTCTTGAAGATTGAGTCACTTTGTGTCTCTGTGTGTGTTTAAAAAAGGCATAGAAGGGTTCTATTTATAGAATTCCAAGACCCTGAGTCGTGTAGAACGTGGGATGATGGAACCAAGAATTTTGGATCTGAGAAAGATCAATTTTGTGCATGGTCCAATCGATTGTACACTTGGTCCAATCGATTGAGCCATGTCCAATCGATTGGGGATAAGTGTCCAATCGATTAGGCTCAATAAGATTTATATTTTAAAGGCTCCAATCGATTACACAGGGTCTCCAATCGATTTGACTTAGAAAAGTTTCTATCCCGAAGACTCTAATCAATTTCATAGAGTCTCTAATCGATTGGGCTAAAATAAGTTTCTGCCTCGTAGTTTTCAATCGATTACACAGTCTCCAATCGATTGGGCTGTGTCCAATTGATTGGGAATAAGTGTCCAATCGATTGGACTATCCCATTAGTTAATATAATTAACTTATACTTGGGTCTGTTCAATGACTAAGTTTGACCATTATATTTTTGTTCATTTTAACCAACTCCTATGGCCACTAAGTCACTTACCTTCCTAATCGAGCGTACACGATCGTTAATTGACAAATCGATAGTTACTCAGATGACTCATGTCGTCAACCGTCTGATTCTTGCTTTCTCTGTCTTTTAGTCTTTACATAGTTGGCGAAGTATGCGTACCATGACATCTTCACACTACACTAGTGCTCGTAAGAACGGTTACAAGAATGTTTTTATGTCAAACGGAATCTTTGCTAAATTGAATATGAAAATATTTTTTACACCACGTGGCATACTCTTAGTGCACGTTGACCGTATGAATGTTTGGCCAGTCCTTCGGTGGACCTATAAACCAAAAATCAGCTTGATTAGTGATTTACAGCCTTTGGATCTTTGCACCCAAACAACACTATGACAGAAGTTTTACTCAAGTTCAAGTGGAACTAGCACATGAATCGACATGCGGGATTTGTACTACTTCAACTGGCCTACCTACTTCCCCTAGATTAGAGGAGGATCCTGGCATCTGCGATATGTTTTATGAGAAGGGTCGTGATGTAACAAGGTGTACCTGAGATCTTTTCATTTGCGGAAGCGGCATTTTTGGTAGTCACCACTGCCATCTGGGCCCACTGACCGTATGGATGTTTAGCCCACCCCTTAATAGACATTCATACAAAAAATCAGCTTGTTTAATGATTTTTAGCCGTTGGTTTTAATACTCAAAAAATGGTTGCATTCAACGGCAATAAGAACGCCTTAAAAAGTGCTAAAAAGTGTTAAAATCTAATGGTTCTAGACTACCAATCAATATGATTTTTGGTCCGTATATCCACCAAGGGGTGGGATAATCATCCATGCGGTCAGTGGGCCCAGATGGTAGCGGTGACTACCAAAAATGCCGCTTCCGCAAATGAAACAGTTTCAGGCATACCTTGTTACATATTTTTCCTTATGAGAATGCTTGTTAAGCATGTCAATGGACACCATCATCGTACAGACCCATACTTTTGGTCATAGATTTTCAGATCACAGATTTCCGTGTCATAAGAAGGAAGGATTATGTTGTTTCTTTAGATAAGGTTCAATGCAAACAACATGTCTGTTCAAAAAAAAAAAAACTCTGCCGAAAAGAAACTCTACCAACGGATGTAAATCCTTCGATGGTGACAAACCTTTAAATCCCACTCTTCTCGTTGCAGCGTTCTTCTTCTCGATCGTGGAGGTTTGTGGGATCAACACGCAGTTTTTTGTAATGGTTATTTGTTACTTCTTCTTGTTTGACTTCTGTTGTGAGAATTTCTATGATCACTAGTCAAAACAAGTTGTTTTCATAGATCACTATGAAGGACAAGCAGTGCTGGTGAGGATACGGTAGGATTTGGTCTTCAGTCTTGAGAAGGAGTTGGTGTTGTTTTCTTCTATTTTCCAAGATTCAACCAAACACCAGTAAATCAGATTCCAGGAAGTGGGTTTCCAAGAAGTGGTATTTCTTGAAAAACTCACTTCCTGCGAAGCAAACACAGCCTATATGTGAAATAGATCAAAGGTAATGGTGTTCATGTTCATCTTAGTTTAGATAGGAAACTAGAAAAAGACTCATTTTCAGTTACCCAAGGGAAATGGGGTATACAATGCTTCATGCTGTAATTTTTTTACCTTTATTTTTTGCAATCAATCATGGGCGGCTGCCACACAAGAATTTTCGAATCTAAGTTGATCAGAGGTGGTCCGCCAGGCCGTGCATGTCCTAGGCACTGAACCTAATCTCAGATACCTGGGCCTATATGCTTCTAACTACATTGGCTGTGTGAATCACCTTTCCAGTGAAGGTGATTCATCTTGATAGGAAGACATCTGTTCGTCATTGTGTGTGTGTGGGTGGAATTGCTAATGTAAAATATTTATTGAAGTTGGGATAGATAGTGTTAGCTGCGCACGACCTAGGTGAAGATCAGACACAACCTGATTCATAATTTCCAAAGGGACCCATAGACAAAAAAGGGTGAATTTTAGCATTTGGATTTGACATTACTACTCCATGCGTAGACAATCCATTGTTTATGGAGTCTAGAATTGTTTCACTACTTTTATTGAAACTGATTTGCATAATCAATGTGGCGTTTCTAAAGTAGGAGTTTGTTTTCATTCTCAGTCTCTAATATATGGAATTATTTTTTTTTCCGGGGACAGAGTTCGGTTGCCACGTTGGAGTTCAATAAATGCATCACTGTTGAGTTGAAATGTCAAATTTTTGAATGACCAAAACACCCCTATAGATTTCAAAAAATTTAAAAATGAAAGAAGCAATGTTTGTCAATTTAAGCAATTTGAGGTTCATACTAAGAAGAGTCTGTCTAGAGCTACACCATTTCTTACATCCACTTCTTACACCCGAGGTTGGGGCCCACATGGAGATCATGTTGGACAATCCAACCATACATTGAGTTGTCCTTGCCATGATGATCATCGTTGCCAAAAATTAGTTCACTTCAACATTACTAACCATATAAAAAAATTGACCGAAAATATTGGTTTAATTGGATGGTCTGGATTTTTTAAATTAAAGTCATATTTTTATGAGGTTAGGAATGTCGAAATGTCCTCAATTTTTTGTCACGAGGGTAACCATAGTATGAAAAACTCACTGTGTGGTTGGATTTTCCAACATGAGCTCCATGTGGGCCCCAACCTTAGGTGTAAGAAGTGGATATAAGAAATGGGTGTAGCTCTAGACGGACTCATGTTTTAAAAAGACATAATGGACATTATCTATTCTACTTATTAATGGACGAAGGCCCATGCGTGTGTGACAGCCCAATATTCCAAAATTGTCCTTTCGCTTCTTTTCTATTCTTTTTTTTTTTGGATTTATTCCCTTAAGGGGTGTCTTCGGTCTTTTTGTTGTCAAATCATCGTCACCCGGCAAGCATACGTCACCCCTGCAATTCTTCTTTTATTGAAAAATAATAAAAAAAATCTCATTCTTAATATAGTCCGTCTAGATCTACACCCATTTCTTACATCCAGTTCTTACACCCGGTGGTGGTACCCACATGGAGATCATGTTGGACAATCCAACCGCATTGTGGGTTTTTCATACTATACTCACCCTCCACACAAAAAATTAGGACATTTCAGCATTCCTAACCTCGCGAAAATGTGACTTTAATTTGAAAAATCCAGACCATCCAATTAAACCATTATTTTGGATCAATTTCTAAATAGTTTGAAATGAACTTATTTTTGGTGATGATGATACTCAATTAACAGTTGGATTGTCAACATGATCTCCGTATGGGCTACCACTGGGTGTAAGAACTTGAAAATGTCCATACTTTGCCGAATATGCTTGTTATGTTTCTTTAATTTTTTTTAAATTTCTTACTGCAACTTTTCTCTCTCGGACATTTACCCATCAATATTTTGACATCAGCGTCAACTGCTCCTCTTCCTTTTTGTCATCACGTGAACTCCTTATAAGAGAAAACATTTGATGGCGGATGTCCACCATCGACGTTGATGACGGACCACAGTGTGAGACACGTGGCACACTATTAGAAGCCACTAACTGTATGGATGTTTGGCCCATCCCTAGGTAGACCCACGCCACAAAAATCAGCCTGATCAGTGATTTCTAACCTTTGCATCATAATGCTCGAAATCCATGGTTAAGATAAACCAAGAAAAAGGACTAATCAAACGAATAGAAATTACTAATCTGCATGAGTTTTAATATGCAAGTCCACCTAGGAATGGGCCAAACATCCATAAGGTCAGTGGTCTATAAGAGTGCCACATGGCATCAACATGGCACCAATAATTTGGTGTCAAAATTCAATTTGCTAAAAAGAAAAAAATAATTAAAACAAAAGTTAATAAAAAGTTTCCAATACTGCATTGTGGTGTCAATGGCCAAAAATGTACCTAGAGGTACATGCTAAATAGTGATGCTTAAATTCTACGGTTAAAAATCAACCCATGAAAACAACTCCAATCAAATGGTTAGAAATCACTAATGAGGCTGACTTTATGCATGGGCCAAACATCCATACGGTCAGCGATCTCTAATAGTTTGTCGTTTGTCCCAAATATTACTCAAATCCACAGTAACAAACAAACTATGAAAAAGACTAATCAACGGATAGAAATTACTAATCAAGATGAATTTTGGTATGCAGGTCCACCTAGGGATGGGCCAATACATCTATATGGTCAGTCATCTCTAAGAATATGCCACGTATATGGTGTGCAAGCATGTCAGTCGCAGGTCTAAAAATCAGTTTGGGCCAGCTAAGTCTCAACTCTATGAGTAAAACTTCTATCACAGTGGCACACTTCGTAGACACTGACCGTATGGATGTTTGGCCAGTCCCTCGGTGGACCTTTAAACCAAAAATCAGCCTGACTAGTGATTTACAACCTTTGGATCTTTGCACCCAAATTACGCTCAATAATGCTCGAATTCTTACTGTTAAAATCAACACATGAAAATAACTTCAATCGAATCGCTTAGAAATCACTAATCAGGCAGATTTTTGGTTTGAGGTCCACTGAGGGACTGGCCAAACATCCATATGGTCGGCTTCCACTAAGAGTGTGCCACATGGGCTGTGTTTTGCATTGTGACAGAAGCATCTGTCAGACCGCTGTGATAGAAGTTTTACTCCAACTATACTACATTTATTATTGGGCACTGTTAGCAGACTGGAGCACATCGTCGAAATGTCCATACCACTAATGGTCAGAGATTCCCGCTACGAATCCCAAATACCAAACACAAATTTCAAAAGGACAATGCTTTCATTTTCCTTCGATGGCTAAAATCGTCATAAAGTATGTAACCGTCTTAACCAACTTGAAAAGAACTCACAATGAAAAGTGTTACTTCAGTTAGACAACCAACTACTTAAGAGTGCATCTATACGTTACAAAGAAATTCAAGACTACCCACAAAATTTGGAGCTATATGTACACATATATCAACACAACTAACTACACGGATTTGGAGCAGCTACGGCGGAGGGGTCGCTTGGGGAGATGTTGCAGTTTTAAAATGGGCAATTCAAGGAAGCCATCACATTCCCATTAACAAAGGACCTGCACATAAAAGGAGTACAATAGTTATATCCGTTGTCAGCAGTCTCTAATATATGGAATTTGAGGAACAAAAGCAATAAGATTTACCTGCTTCAAGTTTTAATAGCCCTCTATCATGAAAAGTTGAAATTCCTAAACACGTCCTTCAACTGCGACTCCGTGGAGCAAAGAAAAAGAGAAAACCCAGTTCTACTGTACAATATTTCCCAGAGTTGAGGGCCATGTATCAATTAAACAAGCACCTGTTTAAGAGAGCAGTTCTTCGTACCGCTCAACCAGCACAATATCAATCCTATGACACTGGCCTCAGTAGGCTCAGTAATGTCCCTTTCCCGTCTTTGTAGAACTCTCACAAATTCATCTACACTTAAGTTCCCATCACGGTTCATATCAAACACCTGGAAGATGCTGTTTAAGAGAGCAGTTCTTCGTACCGCTCAACCAGCACAATATCAATCCTATGACACTGGCCTCAGTAGGCTCAGTAATGTCCCTTTCCCGTCTTTGTAGAACTCTCACAAATTCATCTACACTTAAGTTCCCATCACGGTTAATATCAAACACCTGGAAGATGATGTCAACCACATTGTCGGTGAGAGAGACACCACATACCTGACATCAAGTAGATCACTATGTTAGAATAAGAGAATAGAAGTAAAACTGAGCAGGAGAGGACAGCCAATGGTAGTGGTAGTACATGGGAAGCAGCTCGTTGGAGGTCTGCCCTTGTCAAAAAACCATTCGCTTTCCCATAGCTGAAAATTGCCAAAGATAATGGCTGCAAGCTCTTACGTAGCTCCGCAAAGGCCTTGAATTCCTCCCAGGTGATGCGGATGTTTCTGAGATGCGGTTTCTTATTTAGCTCATCAACCCGATCAAGGAACTTGTTTATGTGACTCATGTCAGCAGAAGCAACCATGGACAAGGCAAAATCCTTCGCTGATATGGTTCCTCGTTGCTTGTAGTCGTAGTGGGCAAACTCCAACCACAGGATCTATAAAATATTAAAATTCAAAGAGAGGCTTTTTATCTGACTACAAACAGCAGTGTGAAGAGTGGGACCTAATAATTCACTGACAATTAAATAACCAAAACATGGGTAAGATGAGTAAAAGAATCACAACTTGGAAAGCATAGGCCTCAATTGAGTCATCCTTTCTAACTTAGTATGCATTTCAATCATTTCAATAGTGAGAAACCTAACAGAAATAAATTTTTTATACAACAAAATACGAAAAATTGAATTCCCTTTCAGTCAAAACCATATGCACAAACAAACTCAGTACAGAGAATTGACCTAGTAGGGATTTTTGAAACCATGGAGCAATTTGTTAAATTCAGGATCATGGTCTAAAATGCCAAAATGTGGATACAGACATGGACACTGGTACAGGAAACGGGCATATGACTCTTTGTTTAGCAAATTCAGGACACAAATATAAATACGGGTACCCTATCAAATATGTTGATAGCATGCTTTAATTTTAGATCTTTTTAAAGGTAAGCTTTCATTTATTTTACTTTTTTTTCTAAGTTTACATCATAACATGAATCTTGATCCATTATCACATTTAGCTCATGCTAGGGCATTCCCCATAAGCGACGTGTTGCAGCGATATCCGGCTGCAATAGAAAGTGGGCAAAGGTTGGCTAGGGAGTGCTGTATAAATGACGCGCTGCAACGGCACCCGGTTGCGGTGCAAAGTAGGCAAGGGTTCCCGCACCATACTGGATGAGAGCGGGTAAAGAAGTTAGACTAGGAAAGTAAGATTTGTCTTGCCACTTGGAATGTTGGGACTTTAACAAGAGCTTAGAGTTAGTAAACACAATGAAAAGGAGAGTTAACATAGCTTGTTTACAAGAGACAAAGTGGGAAGGAAAAAAGCTAAGAAAATAGATGGTTACAAACTTTGGTACATAGGAGAAAATAAAAACAGAAATGGGGCAGGAATAATTATAGATAAATATATGCAAGATAAAGTTGTAGGAGTAAAGAGAATAGGTGATAAGTTAATGTCACTAAAAATAGTGCTAGGCAAAGAGATTATTAACATAATTAGTGCTTATGCACCTCAAGTTAGATTAAGTGAAATCATTGAGACAATTTTAGGAAAAAAATATATGAATTGATGCAAGGAATTCCTGATTGAGAGGGAATATTTATAGGAGAGGGCATCTAGGGAAGAAAAGTAGAGGATATGAAAGGGTGCACGGAAGATATGAGTTTGGAGAAAGAAATGAAATGCGAAGTGTGATCCTTGAATTTGTGATGGCATATGATCTTGCAATAGCAAACACATATTTTAAAAAGAAAGATGAACATTTAATTACGTTTCAAAGTAGAACAAATAGGAGCCAAACAGACTTTTTCTACTTAAGAGAAATGCACTATCAATGTCTAAAGATTGTAAAGTTATACCACGAGAGAGATTGAGCACACAGCATAGGCTATAGGTTTTAGAAGTTCGCATCAAGAAATAGAAGAGAGGGAATGGAAATAAAAGATGCTCAAGAATAAAGTGGTGGAATTTAGAAGGGAAAAAAGTAGTGTCTTTCATAGATAAATTGGTAAAGGAAATGTATCTTATCTGCTGCTGTGGAGAGTGTAGGACATATGGGTATTTTCCATTTCATTTATTCTCGGTTTGGGTCTCTATCAATTATCTGCTGGATGTATCTTTGGCCTATAGGCTCATTATATATGCCAACTACTTTATATAATAAAATTAGTGCTGAAAGAACTTTGCTCTCTCTCTTCACTTCTTTCTTCTTCAATCCCCACAGATTATTTTAAACGGGTAGAGTAACCATGCTGGACACATGTCGGAATCCGACGGTAAATAATAAGATATCACATCTTGAAGGCTCACCCAATTGAACATTCCGCACCTATGTGTGATTCTGACACCTGTACAGGGATCAATGCAACATAGAAAATATGAATCTAGAGAACTCAATGGTGACCATGCACAAAGATGTGGACACAGCAAGCTAACTCGAGGTTGAGTTTTTTTTACCAAACCATTCAGCGAGGCAAGGATAAGGACCATAAGCCAGGACATGGGTCAGAATCAAGTTTGTTGTTCATGGTTGTGGTCGAGCCATGGGATCTTTCCTTGTTGAAAAGTTGTATGATAAGGGGGGCCTTTTGGAAAAGAAAAAGGCACCCTCTTGTCCTTATAGTGGTTGGTTACTACAAAAGGCAAGCGCAAGAATAATTCTTGATATTTTTACACCAAATTTTGAATATTGAAAAAAGAAGCAGCAAGCTCTCCACTAGGGTTTTCCTTTGTTGGACAGGAAGATTGGTCGAGACTTGAGCATTGAACACATTCTCAACACCGTCTATTGTGTTTCTGCAAGGGCAAAAATTTCTCTGCATTTCTGTATGAAAATCATCTATCCTAACATTCCCAGCTGCATTTCTTCACAAGAATCGCCTAATCACCAATATCTTCTGCAGCATTTCTAAGCAAGGTGCCATTTTACCTTCATCCATTGCAGCATTGTTGCACACGTGATCTCTGTATTACGAAACCTATTGTTCTAGCTTCTGATCGAGAGTCCTCATGTGGTAACTCGAAGCTTGGTGAGTAAATACAAGTTAAGAGTTATCTCCTTTTTGATATTGCTGTTTTTTGCATGATTGTAGCTGAAACAGCATCAACTTTTTTCACGTGCTTGTGGCTGTTACAGCATCATTGCTTTTGTGTGATTGTTGTGGGAAAGATGTTGCTGTTTTTGTGTGACAGTGGTGGCAGTGTTGCTCTACTCCAAGTGATATTGTGTAGTAGCACCCTAGGCTGCATCCGGCACCCTAGGTTGCATTTGGCGCCTCTATAGAACAATTGTTGGATCTGCAATATTAAGTGGTATCAGAGTACCATTCCGCACTCCTCATCCTGCACACTAGGTTTTATCCGAAGCTGTTACAACCTTGTTCTTTGGGTTGTTCGCCTAAATCATCATCCGGTACCCTAGGCCCCATCTAGCTCTCTATAGTGCAGCTGCACAAGTATTTTGTTTGGTCTAAATTAAGGGGTACCAGAGCTCTAGTCAATACTCTCATCTGATGACCATAGCACCAAAATTGCATCTATATTGCGGGGATCTGGTATTTGGTCTACATAAAGTAGTATTAGATCTTCGTTCGATGCATGAGAGATGCTCTCATTTGGCAACTCTATAGTGCCAAAATTGCATCCAGCACCTCTATATTGCCAAACCGTTGTTTGGTCTACATCAGACTTGCTCCATAACTGCTACGAAATGAAACTCCATTATATTGTGATTAGAACTTATTGGTGGTTATTCTATATTGATGGTTGAAATCTTTTGTTTCAATTAGTCTGTATTTTAGTAAGAATATGCAGAATGTCAAAGGTTACCAAGCTAAGTTTTATAAAATCTCATTTTTTCCATTGGTCCGTCGTACTTTAATGCAATACTTTACAAAAGTAGAAGTAGATCATTCAATGGTTTTCTATGATCGAACACTGGTAAGGATGCACCTGAAAATTTTGCTTATGGAACACTCACTGAAACTTGAGTTTTCCAACTTTGTTTAGATAGATGGTTCGTTAGTTCTTTGTTTTCTTTTTTTTCTCATTCAGTTAGCAACTTCTCAGAGGTTCACTTTGACTTAGATATTCAGACAAATGAGCAGGAGTTAGTTATGCAATCAAGAAAATATAATGTTTTAAAATATTTTTGATCTAATTTTCAGGTGCCAAGAGCGTCCCATAAGATAACCCATTGGGAATAACAAAATAAGATATTGGAACGCAAAAGAAATCAAACCGCCATCAATGTAGGTTAATTCCAGAACCAAGTCATGAGAGAGAGAGAGAGAGAGAGAGAGAGAGAGAGAGACATACTTCATTGTGCAAATCTCTAAAAAATTTGACAAAATTTCCATGTTGGAGGGTTGCCTTTCCATCCTTGCCAAAGAACTTCTCCAGCAGACCTCCATTTTCTACAGAACACCCAACTTTTAGCCCAATTCGCAGTCCATCCCTATGATTAGCCCCTTGCCTATTATGAGCTCGCATCAGTGCCATCACTTTCTTGAACTCCTCCCTATCTATCTCTCTGGAATTGGATGTAATCAATCCATATCAAGTAATCAGCACATTGACAAAAAAGAATTAGCAGCATAGCCAGTTATGCAAACAAATCAGAAGCTGTGGTGGCATAAATAGAAGTTTGCTTCTTTCAGAAAAATATTTTGTCAACTTATCACTTTGTCTGTTTACGCCTGGTATAATCATGGGAGAGTAAATAGTGGAACAAGATATGGATAGCCGACTCCAAATAGCCGGGATAAAGCTTTGCTGATTGATAAATTTATAATGATATTCATAAATTTCTTGTTACGAAAGAATGCAATGTATTTCCATGATTGCATTGTGTAACTCATTGTAAACTTAGTTGCATGAAGTGAAATGGCAAGCTTAATTTCTAATGCCCATGCATGGTATAAGTCATAATTTGTTTCCGTTGGTTTGAATATATAACCATATAGGTAGAAATATGTCTAATAAAGTTGCTAAATATAGTAAGTAACACTATATTCATGTAACTCATTACCAACTAGTTGTGTGAAGTGGAAGTGAACTAAGAACATAATACAAGATTTAAGCCAACCAGAAAAGCAATATAGAATTTAAAGAATGTTATCCAACAGATCCTTTTGGATGCATCTCAAATGGGTGTTTGGTAAAGATTGTTTCAAAGGTGTTTCCTCCAGGCACTTTCTAATAATTGGATTGGTGTTTTCAAAAACTTTTGGGCTCCTTTTCTTTCTTTCTTTAAAAAAAATCCAAAATTGTGCTAAAAGACCGGGTTACATTTGGATGGTTTACCAAGCAAATGGAAAAAAATAACAATTTCCACGGTTGCAACTAAAGAGGGTCCTTTAGGTTTAATTTGCAACGCCTCCAACAACAATGGTGAAGGGATTCTTTCATTTGTAAGATTGGCAAGTTCAACCATGAAATCGAGAACAGAGTTTTGGAACTTTCGGACGGTATAATTCTTCTCTCAAAGCATTCACCTGTTCTTTTTGGACCGAAGGGAACTCAAAGCTAATGCACCAAGATGTTTGTGTATCCTTAGCATAACAATACCGATACAATAAATACCGCCCGTGATACTGTTTAACCATGTCGCTTTTTGTATTTATTTGTTATTCTCAGAGTTCCTAAAATTTCTTAATTGTTTACTGATAAAAGAAAATCGTAATTGTTTTGTTATCAGGATGAGTGGCATGTTTTGAAGAGTGCAAATGTTAAAAAGTTTGAGTAATGCTACCAGGATCGACAGTGCCCACATGCACAGGAGGATGGCTTTCTTGGATGCCACTCCAATCCAATTCAAAGGAATTATAGGTGACAGGCAACCTAAATAGGCAATATCACTTATGGTTAATGTGGCATCCAAGAAGGCCAGGTCCCCCATGTATGGGAAATGCGCAGTCCCACTAGCACTACTCCCAAAAGCTACATAGCCTATGTTAAAGTTAGCATACTGTTAATACCAAAAAAAAAAAAAAATACTTCGATTTATAAAACTAATAACATTATATATGTAGAATGTGATCTACATAAGTCATATTTTCCTTCTAGTTCTTTTCTCTATATCCGATAGAAATAATCACCTTGTGAAGGATTTTATGATTTGGGTCGACGACTTGTGTTAGAATTTTGGCTTCAGGAGGAATCTTAATGAATGGGAGATAGACCTCATTTCTAGCTTGCTCAATCATAGTTCCTCTCCCTAATCCATCCCGGGTGAGAACTAAAGATCTTGATCTTCAACTCGCGATGATACTTTCTCAGTGCAATCTTTCTATTTGGCCTAACATGGTCTAGCAGACATCCTTTCCAACTTCAATAGTTTGGGGTTCTAAGATTCCTTCCAAAGTGGCTTCCTTAGTTTGAACCACATCCTTGGATAAGATTTTGTCGTATTGAGATGGATGTGTAGTAAAACAAGGAAAGACAATTAGAAATGAACGCATTCATGAAAAATTAGTAGACCCAATAAGTGACAAAATGAGAGAGTTGGTTGAGATGGTTTGGTCATGTACACCGAAAACCAATGATACCACCAATAAGGAGGAATGTGCAAGTCAATGGGTCTAAAAGGGCAAGAGAAGGGCCAAAATGGACATGGATTGAGAGGAGATTTTAAGAAACCTGCCTTAACAGAAGAGACAGCTTTAGACAATTGAATGGAGGAATAGGATTCATGCAGTCAACCCCATATCGTTAGGATAAGGCTTATGATGATTTATATATATTTATTTTCAATTTGCAACCCACTTTTCACAAGGCTGCAAATGTTGGAATGGGCTGATTTTTTGGGTGGTTGATATCCATGCTAAGAAGAATATCATCACCAAAAATTAGCCGTTAACTCATCTTCATGTGGGCCCCATGTAATTAGTCATTCTATTGGTAAGAATAGCATGAGTCATTCTATCCCAGCCCTATATATGTGAGTGTGTGTGTGTGTATGTATGTATGCATAAAATTATATATGTATATACACATACATATAAATTATAGTCTCGAAGAGCTTATCTTTTGCATGTTAGACTTCCAGTTGGGTTTGTGCTGCTTTTTATTAATCCTAAACGCGAATTACAATACATGAAGGTTGGTAAAAAGAATAATAATAACCTTGTGGATCAGCATGGTTTAACAAATCGCATCATTCAGTGTATCGATAAGTTGAAAAAACAGAGATGTATTGTACGCAACATTATGATACGGTATGATAATCTGAAAAATAACAGCTTCCATATGGAAAGATACTAAGATACACACAAACCATTCTTTTAATGATTAGATAGGTTAAAAATATTATTGAGTGAAATAATACTACCTTTTAGTAGAAAGCTTACAAAAAATAATAACCCTTCTAGTATACAACATGGGAAATAGTACACAAAGGCAAGGGACCGTTAACCAAACAACATGGAAACTAGAACCAGGATATAAAACAGTTTCAGCCAAACAACGAGGAAACCCAAGCCAATGCAGGGTTTGATAGCTATCCAAGTCCTCAGTATAGGGGGTAGGAGTTTTATTTCTATTTGAAGAGAAAGTATTGTTTGTACCATACTCCTCTCTCTTCTTCACCAAGAAGGCAAAAAGTAGCGTAGGAGACAAGAGCTTTCTTTTTGTGGGAAGAACAGGATATGGTCGTCACCAACTTATTCTTCTTACTTGCGATAGAAGTGGTTTACTCGCTGCTACTTTGTGTATTGTGAACATGAGCTCTTCTTCTTCCTCATGTATTAGACACACCAGGTGTGCAACAAGGGCTGCAACTATTGAGTACAACCATTCAAGTTCTCTTTTTTTGGATTATATTATTAAAAGAAAATCATCTTAGGAGATAGTGAAATTCTATGTTCTTTAAATTTCTTTAATTATTATGAATTTTAGAGATTAAATTAGCTCTGGTCACCAAGCACCTTTGACTACATTGATGGGGACTAGTATCTATTGCACCACCGCCATCATCCCCTTTGATTTTGAAATTATTTATATGTAATAACCGGAATGGAGTGTTGCACTGTTACGATCCTAAAGGTTAAGACTTAAACTTTCCGCACCTCTATCACCTAGGTGCTTTTGGTGTATTGGTTTGGATCTTAACATTTGGTATCAGAGCCAACCCCACGTCATGGGAGGGGTGACCTGAGGAAAGCGCCACCTGGGGGCTCGCTCAAAAAAAGAGAAAATAGGGGTACCAGAAAAAATGCCAGGGGCTCGCTCACAAAAAGTGAGAAAATAGGGATACCAGAGTGAAAGCCGCCTTAGAGTAGGCCACCGTGGACGTTGGCCTTGGAAGCATGGTGGAATGTTACGATCCTAAAGGTTAAGACTTAAACTTTCCACACCTCTATCACCTAGGTGCTTTTTGGTGTATTGGTTTGGGTTGGGTCTTAACATGCACTAAATTGGCAACTGGCAAAAAACTGTTCTCAAAACCTTTCCCATAAATCCTGATTAACTATTTCAAGTAGATATAATTGAATGGTGAAATAGGATATGTTGCTGCCACATATAGTTGGGACAAGACAAAACACTATTAATGACAATGATAGTAATTTTTTTTTATAAGTCAATGATATTTCATAACTGTATAAGACAAAATGTACCTATCAAAGTTTATATTTCTTTGAAATGACAATTTATTTAATTCATTAATCATCTCTGAATTACATAACATGTTTTTTGAATTATCGTAATTTTTATTAATTAGTATTTTATAAATTCAAAATATTAATATTTCGTATGTTTTTATTTATTACATCACGGTGAACAATAAGGTAAATTATGATATAGTGTGATACATTACAATATAGTATGATACATAGGGAATTCCAATATTCCTATGTGAGAGTACCATATGACAAACTACGATCAAGCGCGATGCATTAGGATACAATATAACTCATAGGTAATTCCAATATTCCCTATGTGTATCTTATCACTAAGTGATATGTATCTTACAATACGGTATGATATGTATCAATACTTGAAACCATGGACATTCGTAGCTTATCTATATGTATCAAAGAGCTTATCTTTTGCATGTTAGACTTCCAGTTGAGTTAGTGTTGCTTTTTACTAATCCTAAATGTGACTTGCACTAAATGAAGATTGGTAAAAACAAGATAATAGCCTTGTCGATGACCATGGTTTAAAACATTGAAATCACTCAGCATATCAATAAGCTGAAAATGACAAGATGTATTGTACAGAATGCTATAATATGATACACTATGCTAGAAAAATCACAATGCGCATAGATGTGGAAAGATACGAAGATACATTACACAAACTATGCTCAATGCTTAGAGAAACTGAAAATAAGATATTTAGATAAATAATACTACCTTTCATTTACTAAAAAAAAGTAAATTTTATTAATTAAATTGATTTTCTAATGTGTCAATACATACCCTATCTATGGTTTGTGCAAAGTCAAAACAAGGAGTAAAGAAGATTTTAGGTGTACTATATCAAGCAGACAAGCTCATAAATTTTTACAAAGTAACAAAACAAAGAGAATGTAATAATAAAGTAAAAGACAAAAATTCCTAAACTGAAATAAATACATCACGGTTAAAGCTATACTCAAGATAAAGAAAATGAAAAATTCCTCTGATCATTATCAAGTGAACAATTCATAGTAGATAAACTATGGATGACCATGGATGTATCAAGAATAACAAGCTGGACATATTCATGAGGAGAGGTAATACCATAATATATATTCGCATGCTACCAAGTAAACTATTTCTTCCAGTGAAGATGCCAATTTGTGCAACTCATTAGATTTTTTCAAGGTTTAATGGAAGAACAAAATACATACCCACTATTATCAAGGTCAAACATTTTGAATGCCACGGAGAAACTTGATTCTGGGACACTGAGTAGTGTGACAAAAAAGATGTACCTGTTAAAAAGCAACATCAACAGAAAGAGCTTAAATCTTCATGGACTAACACTTGATGATACTATATCTGAACATTTGATTCCAAATGTAGTACAGATGAGGAAATCAAATGCTCTTTATTTCTTAGTTACATGAAGCAGGAGCAGAAGCGAGGAAGAGGGTGTTTTAAGGAAGCCGTTTGGAACACCTGATAAGCATCTGTACAATATATAAAAACATACCTACATATATACATATAAATCTCTCTCTCTCTCTATATATATATAGATGTATAACTAAAGATAATAAATTATTTTAAATGGATATGCATATACATATTAATCGACACAGATCCAAATAATATGATAAATTAGTACTACTTACTAAATTCTATTTGAAATCTATAATGTTATTTTTGTGGTAGAACATTATAACTTCTTAAGTTCCTTTCAATATAAGAGAATCGTTAATCTTCATTACCAAAATTCTTGTCAAATACTTGTTGTTTAGAAAAACAAGAGTTTGTCTCAAACGAATTCGGGTTTCTGTGAACTTAGAATAGCGAGTCCGAAGAGCTCACAAGTCTGAAGCGTGGAAGCACAGTTCTAGATGGAGTGTTACCCTACAAAGGAGTTTCTTGAAACTAAGCTTTAAATTGACTATTCACTTGCAAACACAGAGATTGGCAACTCACTCTGCAAAAGATATGAGTCCATCGTTGTTAGTATCGAAAAGCATAAAGAAATTTGACGGAGCACATCGTAAGTCCCCAGGATCCCTCTCCCCTCTCAAATACCCTTCTCTAACTAGATTTGATTCAGATGGAGGAAATACAGGAACAACTGCTCGCATCAAATCTGCTGGTTTCATATACAACTCTCCTTTTGTGCTCCGATAAGATGCAAAGTACTCAAAAACCTGGAAGGGAAACAAGGTGCGCAATGATATATCAATAAGCATAACATAGTCACTATACATAAAATAGTCACAACCTAGTAATCCAAACCCTAACACATATTGCCTGTGAACTATGAGGACATCTCGAGATGCCACGTACAGGTTGAAGCTCAAGGAGTCCGATGAATGCAATTCAATCACTGGGCCCAAGCATGATGTTGTTCTGTTGATTAGTGACAAATAAGATCCATAACCAAGATAATGCAAACAATAACAACTAGAAATCCTACCCCCTTGGGAAATTGAATCAAAACCAAGTGAAACCAAAAGAAAACTGCAATGCCTAAATCAAAACCAACAATTCTTGATGGCTCTCAAAGAGAAAAAGGAAATGAAAGATGATAGATTATTACTGTAAAACAAAATGAAAATAGGTAGTTAACAAATTTGGCCAAGAGATGTAGGAAGTTTCCAAAGACAGGTAGAATATGAACACAAGACATATTATGAGTCGTTGCATAATAGTGATATTGAAGAAAAGATCATAAGAAGTTCAATACCTTTTCAGGAGGACTTCGCATCCTTATGCGCTTTTCATAGTTAAAGAAAATCTTCCTCCTATATGCATCTGCAACAAGACACAAAACCATTAACTATACATAATGTGTTGTATTGTGCATAGGCCACCTGAAAAATCTCATCTATATGGACCAGTATTAAAAGGAAAAAAAAGGATAGAAAAGGCTCTGGCTAATTTCAAAAGATAGCTATATATTGACCATTATGCAGATATCAGTTGAATTTTAGAAATACTGGCTAAAATGGCTCACGTTGGCTGCCACCTTG
Source organism: Euptelea pleiosperma (assembly GCA_035048495.1). Taxonomy (NCBI): domain Eukaryota; kingdom Viridiplantae; phylum Streptophyta; class Magnoliopsida; order Ranunculales; family Eupteleaceae; genus Euptelea; species Euptelea pleiosperma. The sequence continues at coordinate 27,550,874 of CM068548.1, read as the reverse complement.
GTTGTTTAGACAAATAACTGAAATTATTTTGGTTTAATTAAGGTAACTGGAGTTTAGTATGAAGTTCTCTAAAGATTCGGAATGTCCTGTGCTTCACTAATATTATTTTCAGTCAACATCATGCTAAGTTGCGTACTTAAAAAAAATTAGTTATAACAAAGTGTAGGAAGAAGGGTACTGGCTAAGTAGAAGATAAGGTATTTTATGACATGACAGGGGTTTTTCTTTGTGGGTTTCCAGTTGTGTAGCATTGACTTAAATTAGAACAAAATATTAGAGGCATCTTGAACTGTTGAATTTACAGAATGCAGATAATGCATGGGGATGCTGAGCACCATTTTTTAACAAAGCCAAGATCCATGTAAACGAGAAGTTGGTTTTCACTTGCACCAATTAGATGGGTATGGTCCTGTGCTCGAGACATGGTTTTCACTTGTCACACACTTGAAACTCTTTATAAAACACCACCAAAGAGTCTTGTGTTCGAGATATACCAAAGCAGAAACGAACATCCATGCAATATAAATACTTAAATAAAAAACTGAACTAATAACATTCATCCAAAGGAAATACTAATATTAGTATCTATCGTGTTAAAACTAAAATACAATTAAAAGAAAAGAACTATAGCTATAAGGTGTATCAACAAGAGCACAGAGCCCAAAACAAATATAAAACTGGCAATTGAATCCCAAGTAGCCAATACATTACACTAGTCATCATACTTTGCAAGTTTTTCAGCTAGAAAACCAACCTCCCGATGGATATGAGAGATCCCCACTTTTAAAGAGAAAAGCTGCTGCATCCCATGATTGCTAGAGACCAACTGCAATTACTTAGAAGTGTACGGAATCAAACTCTATCCCTAGCACCAATGCGGCGGGTTTCGGTATCAGTTAGTGTTTAAGGAATCAAACTCAGTCCCTAGAATCATCGGGATCAGTTTGAATAATAGCTTGACCCATTCCTTCTTGATAGTGTTTAAAGTATCAAACTCGTCAATGCCGTGAATTTGGGTACAGTGATAGTGTTTAAGGAATCAAACTCAAAAGTATAAATTAAGGGTCGAGCTCGAGGGATACCCATTTTTGACACCCATTTCGGCATACCCACATAGAAGATGAATCAATGGCTGATTTTTGGTGGAGATGATCTCTATGGTGAGGAGATCATCCTCACAAAAATTCAAATCATTCTGATATTCATACTGGTTTAGAAGCTGAAGAATTATGGACCGTCAATTTTTACCGTGCAACTTGAAAACCACATTTGATGGGGTTAGAAATTTCATAATGGGCTAATTTTTTGTTGGGGTGATCTATATGGTGAGGAGATCATCCCCACCAAAAATCAGCCATTGATTCATCTTCTATGTGGGTACGCCGAAATGGGTGTAAAAAAGTCAAAAATGGGTGTCCCCCTAGCCCGACCCATAAATTAAACCAGACACCAAAAAAAACATTCCATAAGCTAAAACATTCAAAATTTCAATCAAATCTCAATTTTATAAGATGAATCTTCATCCTTAACAAAACATCCATCTGAATTTCAATTGCAACGGACATCATTCAACAATTCTAACCTTAAAACAAAAAACAAAAACAAAAACAAAAATCAAAGTAAATCTTCACCAGTAACAAATCATATCTTATAATATCAAATAAAAACGCATATTGGATCTAATTTTCCAAGAAATCCAACAAAATTACCTCCAAAAAGGAACTTAGGTTTATCTTCTTTCGCCGCATCATGCAACTTCGAATGCTGATTCTGATCGTCTTTCGTCGCCGCGCCGGTCGTCGTTGTCTGCCAATCGGCGAAAGAGATTGAAGATTGACCAAAAGAAGACCATAACCAGAACCCAAGACCCGAACCTACAACAATCCCTGAAACTGATCTCAAAAACAAACCAAAAACAGAGTCTCTGCTCTTATCTTCTTCAACGCTCGCAAATAAGATCGGAGAAGAAGAAGATAATGATGATGAGGGTCCTGCTTGATTGAAGAACGGGCGAATGTTGAGCCGTTTGATTCCGGCTACTTGATGGATCGACGGTGAGGATCTCCTCAGCAATGCCCAGGAAGACATAGTACGGTTCGCCTCTACGTACGGGGAGAGAAGGGGAGGGATAGAGATTAGAGAACAAGAGAGAGCGTGAGCTGAGAGCGAGAGAAAGGAGCGTTTTGGCCCAGAAAAGTGGTGTTTCGATTCGATTTTATCTAGTTTGGACGGCTTGATTAGGAACCAACGGAGGGCCGAGATTTTATTTTGACGTTTTATTAGTCGGTTGTTTTGGTCCACGATATCCGCCCCTTGAATCTGTTTTTCCTGTGGGACCCACCTAGATAACTGGATCTTATCATCTCATCTGCTTCATCTCACTCTTTTAACATATAGAGCATCGACGGTGTAAATTGAATGGCGGATCATGAGTGTTTAGCTTAAATGCTGATCTTTCTATGTCGACTGAGTTTATAATTGGAGTAGAACTTTGCTGACTATCGCCCACAATATGAGCCACGTGGCATATTCTTATAGATTCTGACCTTATGGATGTTTGGCCCAACCCTAAATGGACACACAGACCAAACATTAGCCTCATTAGTGATTTCTAAACGTTTGATTGGAGTCATTTTCATGGGTTGATTTTCAACCGTGGATTTTAAGTATTATACACCATTATTTGGAGTACAAATATCCAAAGGTTTGAAATCACTAATCAGGCTGATTTTTTGTGTGTAGGTCTACCTAGGGATTGGCTAAACATCATACGATCATCGTCCTATAATAATATGCCATGTGGCTTATATTGTGGGCGGTCAGCTACGTTACTGACCGTCGGCGGTCATTTGAATGAGTTGTTGAATTTGACCAGTGAGAATTGGCCTACCACTTTAACGCGTACGCGTACGCGGCGAGACCGAAGGGCATTAAAAAGGTATAGTGTGATGTAAAGAGAAAACATTCGCTGCCCGGGGGACTTCAAACTTTGAAGTCTCCCCACCCAAAATGTGAGACACGTACCTCAATTCCTTAACTCAACCCCCGTTAAGTCCCGGTTAGTGATTAAAAAGATAGTTGTCAAACATTTTGTGGGGGGGGGGGGGGGGGTGGACATCAAAGTTTGAAGTACCCGCGGGCCAGCGTATTGTTTCTCTGATCTAACAAGGTATACCTGAGATCTTTTCAATTGCGGAAACGGCACCGCTGCCATTCGGGCCCACTGACTGCATGGATGTTTAGCCCACCCCTTAATAGACAGTCGTTCCAAAAATCAGCTTGTTTGATGATTTGTAGCCGTTGGTTTTAGTACAAAAATAACGGTTGCATTCAACGGCTATAAGAACGGCTTAAAAAGTGCTGGTAAGGTGATTGTTGGTTTGTATATCCACCAAGGGGTGGGATAAACATCCATGCGGTAAGATGACAGCGGTAAGTAACCAAAATGGTGCTTCCGCATTTGAAACAGTTTTCAGGCATACTTTGTTACGTCTTTTAACCTCAAGGACGTGTAAAATTTCGGTCACAGATAACAATACGAGACAGGTGGCACACTCTTAGTGGACGCTGACCGTATGGAGGTTTGGCCAATCACTAGGTGGACCTACAAACCCGATCAGTGATTTCTAAGCCTTGGATTGAAGTTATTTTCATGGGTTGATATTATCGGTATGAATTTGAGCATTATTGAGCGTTATTTGGGTGCAAAGATCCAACGTTGTAAATCATTAATCAAGTGGTGGGATCCATGATTAGTTTTTAAAATGTTTTTTCAAAACTAAATCCTAAATCCGGGTATAAGTGGCGCGCGATCATTGGCCCATGATCCCGCTTCAAAAAAGTTCGCCGGAGTTGTCTCTGGGTTTAAACTTTAAAGTCCCCTCCCAAAATGCCATGTGGAGCACTCTTTAGGGTCCACTGACCTTATGGATGTTTGATACATGGATATACACATCAACGGTTAGTGTGATTTCTGGCTGTTGGATTTGAACATTTTTTGGGATGCAAAAATACAACGGTTAGAAATCATTAATCAAACTGATTTTTGTATGTAGGTACACCAAGAGGAATAAAACTTTGATGACAGGCCCTGTCATCAAGGCCGATGACAGGGCACAATATGAGCCACGTGGAACACTCTTAGAGGACTCTAACCATATGGATGTTTGGTCAATCATTAGGTGGACCTACAAACCAAAAATCAGACCAATTAGTGATTTATAGGCGTTGGATTAGAATTGTTTTCATGGGTTGATTTTCTTGGAACCGTGGGAAATTTGAGCATTATTGACCATCATTTGAGGTACAAAGATCCAAAGGTTTGAAATCATAAATCTAGCTGAGTTTTTGTTTGTAGGTCCATATAGGGATTGGAAAAACACCATACGGTCAGTGCGCCTAAAGTCTGCTCACGTGGCATTTTTTGGGAGGGGAGACTTCGAAGTTTGAAGTCCCCATTGTACAGCCACATATTGGAGGCAGACGGCAGAACTATCCTATTGGTCCAGATTGAGTACACTTTACCTCTTCAGTCCAATTTCGGATGTCTTTTAAGATTTTTTTATTTTTTTGGTAGGTTCATTGTGTTTGTTTTCTCTTGAGCCAAAATGGAGGGACTTCTCCAATATCAGTGCTTCATCTTGGACAACAGATCCTTTGAGTAAAACCCCCTACAATATGAGCCATGTGGCATATTCTTAGAGATTTCCAACCGTATAGATGTTTGGCATAGACATACAGACCAAACATTAGCCTGATTTGTGATTTCTAAGCGTTGGATTGAGTCGCTTCCATGGGTTGATTTTTAACCATGGAATTTGAGCATTATTGACCAAATAAGATCCAAAGGATTGAAATCACTAATCAGGCTGATTTTTGGTCTGTAGGTCTACCTAGGGACTGCCCAAACATCCATACGGTCAGTCAGCGTAAAGGTGGCAATTTGGCCTGCCGAGTTGGGCCTTAAGTCGGGCAGGGCTGATTAGGCCTGCAGGCTACCCGGACTGGGCCTCACTCCAAAATTCAAACCCAGGCCCAGCCCATGGCCCAGTCCATAGTCAGGCTGACTGCTTGGTCTCGGGCCTGGTCGCGGGCTTAGTAATGGGTTGGGTTGTGGGCTATGTATCAGGCTTGGGTTGCGGGGCTATGTAACGGGCTGGGCTGCCGGCTATATAAGTTTATAATTTATATATACTATAGTATAGTTATATAGTATATAACTTAGTATATAGTTATATATTTGACTTATATATACTAGGGGGCTGATCGCACGTGCACCTCACATGTGGCAGCACCATGCATGTGGCACACACTTAGAGACCACTGACTGTATAGATGTTTTGTCCATCTCTAGGTTGACCTGCCTACAAAAATTCATCCTGATTAGCAATTTTTATCCATTGGATTAGTTTTTTTTATGGTTTGTTTTTAACCGGAACTTTTTAACATTACTATTTAGCATGCAGCTCAAGGTGCATTTTTGGCAATGACAAAATGACACCACCACGCACATCAATGGACCTTGGACCATGTGATCATTTTTCTTTTTAATAGTGAGTGTGTACTACTTCTAATTAACTTTTTTTTGCCAACAATGAGTTTTGACACCATTGATGATGGGCAATATAATGAGCCATATGCATGTGGCACACTCTTAGAGACCACTGACTGTATGGATTTTTGCCCATCCTTAGTTAGACTTACATATCAAAATTTATCGATATTAGTAATTTATGTACGTTTGATCAGAGTCTTTTTCTTGATTTATTTTTAACCATGTATTTCGATAATTATGATCTAGAGGGTAGAAATCACTAATCGATCTTATTTTTGTTACATAAGTCCATATAAGGATGGACCAAACATCCATATGGTCAATAACCTATAATAATGTGCCACGTGGTTCACATTGTTGGTCTATCATCAACTTTGATTATGGACTTCATCCTCTAAATCTTTTTAGGTATAGAGTTTTTTAGGATTGAATAATTGGTTGCACAGCTGAGTTGAAATATGAAAGTGTTGAATGACCAAAGCACCTTTATAAATTAAAAAAATTAAAAAAACTGAAAGAAATAATTTGTCAAATATAAGGAACTTGAGGATCATATTAGGAATAAGGTTTTTATTTTTATTTTTTAACATTGAATAAGCTGCCGGGTGACGTGTTCTTTGACACCAAAAAAGCCGAAAAGCCCCTACTAAATGAATAAATTGAAGCAAAAATAAGGGCATTTGTGGGATGTTGAGGTTTAGCATGAGGCACATAAGAAGGGCATTCGTCCATTAATAATTATATAATAGATTAGTTATATAAGTTATACTAGGGGATGACCCGTGCCGATGGCACTCTCCAACAAAGCGTCCACAAAAAACTCCCTCCAAAAGTAGTACGATGAATAACATTCGTCCTTCAACACTCATCCATTTTCAAAACCTAAAAAGGTCGTGTGTAAAAAAATATCATCAATTTTCAACTCTCATCCACTTTCAGGATATTTACGGAGTAAAAAATTCTTCCTTGGCAGTCATCCATTTCTAACCCCTAAAATGTTAAAATACATTTTCGTACACATTAGGGAAACAGATATCCCATTTGCTTGAATAAATAAAGTATTCAAATTACTTGAATGAATAAAGCGTTAAACATAAAATTATCGTTCACCTAATAAAAGTAACTCAATTGAGTAAATTCAAAATGAAAACAAAATGTTGAAATCAAAATTACAATGAATACTTTTTTTTTTCTTTTAATCCACTTCACCTAGAACGTCTTTTATTGATTAAATCGGCGTCTTATTAAAATAGAAAAATCATATTAATTAAAATATAGATATACCAATAAATAATTTGTAAATAAAAATGTGCATTTTCTTAAACTCACTTTTGATTGAAGATTTCTCATGGTTTTCAAAATTATGTTTGCAAATGAAACTTCATCCATATGTACATACTACCGCAAATTTGGACAATGGACAATCAGACGAACTTTTTTAACCTTATAAATTTAAAAAAATAGATACTCAATAAATAAATTTTAAAAATCAAGGTAAATTTACATAATTTTATGATAAACGATTTCTTACTGTTGGCCAACTTCTCCAAATTTATTTTTTTATGTATCTTCTCTTTTTTTGGTTTGATGTGATGATCCCAATTCATCTGCAAAATAAATTGGTTTATCTTAGTTTCAAGGTTTCTCTAGAAAAATGTGCAATAAAAATAATCCAAAATAAATTAGTAATGAAATGAAAAATATATATCATTTACCTTAAGTAATAAAAACTACTATAGTAGTACTTCAAGATAGACAATGTTCGTTGTTGAATTTAGAGCCTTTGGTGGAAAGAGAACACTGATTTTATTAGAAGAAGTGCATTGGGACAGAGCTACATATAATTGTCCATGACTGAAAACTTGCGTCCTCAAATTGATTCCAACATACTTGACTGATTGGCCTTGTGATTTATTTATTGTCATTGCATACGCCAATCGTATGGAAAGCTGTCGTCGTGTCATTTGAAAAGGTAACTCAGATGATAATGGTGTCAATGATATTCTAGGGATGAAGACTAAGTTACCTGATTTTTCTCCAGTTAAAATTTGAGCTTCAATTATTCTTGTTCCGCAACGCACAACCATCAATCGTGTTCCATTGCAACGACCATCCTTTCGTGCAAGATTCCTTAACATAATTAGGCATCCCTTTTTGAGTTTTAGCATAAAAGGCGGTAGGCCAGGAGGATCAAGTGAGTTTAAATACTCATTTGGATATCGACTGACATTGTTATGATCGTCTGTATCATCTTCTGCCATTTTGTCTGTTGTTGAAAAAATTATTGTTTCTCCTAGGAAGATATCTAAAGCCGCAGCATTGATCGCATTGACATCATCGTTACGTGTAGATAGAATGGTTCTTTCAGTTAGAAAACAAGCTGAAACCATGTAAGCTTCATTTAATTGGAGATAAATTGAACAAATTAGATCATTAAGATTCCCACAATTGTGCATTGATGATGGTAATTGAACAATTTCTTCTGGTTTTGTTCAAATCTAGAAGAAATTCAAAGAAAATAAGATTGTCATATTATTAATTTATACAATCAAAATAATCAGATTAAATAGTAACATGAAAAAAGTTTTACCTCCATCAATAGCTTTGAAAATATAACATTTTCAGGCTCAGCATTATTCAAGCGCATATTTTGCAACAACGATAAAACGTGTACATTTTTCCAGAGCAATGATCGTCTTAATGATGCTGTAACAATTTGCTCACGAACCCCTTTTGGTATAACAGGTAGGATTTGGCGAAAGTCTCCACTAAGAACGATTGGAATTCCACCAAATGGCTTGTTATTGCCAATTATATCTTGAAGTGTACGATCAACTACTTCAACACAGAATTTATGTTGCATAGAAACATCCCAAATAATAAGTTTTGTTTTTTTGAAGAGTTCAGCATGTAGTGATTCCTTAGAAAATTCGCACACTGAGTTCTCCATCACATCCAATGAGATTTTGAATGTTGAGTGAGCAATCCGACCTCCGTCAAGTAACAATGATGCAATACTAGATGAAGCAACCACAATGACAATATGCCCAAGACTACGACACTTAGCTGTAATTGTGTGGTACAAAAATATTTTTCTTATTCCAGCTGCTCCGTTCAAAAAGAATATCATTCATTTATTTTCGGTTACAGAATCAATCACTGCACTGTAAGCATTATTTTGTGATTCATTGAGACGATCAACATTAGCAAACGCTTGAAGATGTTGTCTATCATATTGAAGTTGTTGTTGCTCTCATATAAGTCTATTGCCAACTATTATGCTCCATATTTCTGTTGGTTGTGGCATTGATGGAAAGTCTGTAAGATTCTTATCTAATTCCAAAAGGATTTGATCTAATAGATATAAACCATAATCTGTTATCTGATAATCAGTTGGATTAGGAATATGAAACACTGTGCGAATCTTGTGTGTCAGATCATCACATATATTAGCTGAAAACTTAATCCACAACGCATGTGGTCTTATAGGATGACATTGCAAAAGAGTAATACTGAATAATCTCTTCAACTAATATCCAATTTTCATCACGACAGCCTCTTCTAGACATTGTATCCATTCTTGATTGGGGTTTTGGGTCCAATCGATTGGCCTTGTACGAATGAATTTTTCCTTATTAAATCCAATCGATTGTTCATAGTCCAATCGATCGAACTTAAATAAGTTTGTCCCGTAGGCTGTAATCATTCCGGGAGTTACGAAGGAAGCTTCGGGCTCATATTGGTCATGGGTTGAGAACGGGAATTGAACTCTATGAGATCTAATTTCCCGTTGTTCCTCAGTAGCTCAGTGGTAGAGCGGTCAGCTGTTAACTGATTGGTCGTAGGTTCGAATCCTACTTGGGGAGATTTGATTCATTCTGAATTCTTTAATTCAGAATGAAAGGGCTCGCTTTGACCGTTAGGAGTAGGTAACCCGTTCCCTGTCTTTGTTTCTATTGCATTCTATCTCATCGTATCACATTCTGTTCTGTGATATTTGAGAATCACCATCAATACCTATTTACAGAGAGCTATGATCATGTTCTGTTTCGTAGACTCCAATCGATTTTCCAGATGTGTCAAATCGATTGAGTTTTGATCATGTTCTGCCTCGTAGGCTCTAATCGATTTTACAGAGGCCTCCAATCGATTGGGCTTTGTCCAATCAATTTGAACTTGTCCAATCGATCGGATTCTCCCAAAAGTCAATAACTTTGACTAAGACTAGGGTCTGTCCAATGACTAGGTTTGATCATTATATTTTATTAATTTTAAACCTATTCCTATGGCCACTAAGTCACTTTCCTTCCTAAGCAAGCATACACGATCTATAACCGACAAATGGGGAGTTACTCAGATGACTCCTATCGACAACCGTCTGATTCTTACTGTCTCTGTCTTCTACTCTTAACGTAGTCGACGAAGTATGCGTACTATGACATCTTCATACTACACTGGTGCTTGTAGGAACGGTTACATGAATATTTTATGTCACACAGAATCTTTACCAAACATAAAATATGAAAATATTCCTTACAGGATGATTTTAAACATTCATTATAAAGAAAAATTGTAACTATTCTTCATATTTGTATTTTCACTTACATTAAATCTACTTTGCAAAACTTACTCATTGTCCTTATATATATATTTCAGCTTTGTATACTCTGAATTAGCTACTAATAGGGTCAACAACTGTACAGAAACTTGACTTCTTTATTTTATATAATGAAACATAGTGAAATATGCACTTCACCGGGTACAAATCAGAGTTTGATATTTTTGAGCCAATGTGGGTTGTACTCTCCATGTAATGATCTTGTTTGGAATTTATTTTACATGGATATATTTTTTTGGTAGCTTTTTGTATGTAGAATCCCTTGTTATTGAATATTTTTATGTGAAACTGATCTCAGCTAAAACAATATTCAAATAATTTCTTAGAACAAAACATAATACGACATTACACTATGTCATAAATTTAATTGTAGAGATAAAACATTTATCCACAAGTGCAATATTAATAACTTGCACAGTTTGACTGCAAAAATAGCCCCAAAATCCTTAACTTTTGTTATATAAATCTATCTCAATTACACGAATAAGATTATATAAATGAATATGAATAGAATCACAAAAGGGTCCATATAGAACACTTAGTGCAAACCAAGCATTTGTGGATACAAATCCTAATCTTTTTTCTTTATGAATTTAGTGAGAATACTTGCAATTTAATCAATAATTATGATTTAGACTTTCTCATTACTCTAGAAATTACTTTGCCACATACAAAGTAACAATCCACTAACAAGTGTTTGGTTTTTTTTATGAAAACTAGGTTGGTAACTGTATGACAAATATTATAGTTGCTTCAGTAAATGGTCATAAGATTTCACATGAGCGTTTCATTTCATTGAGTAGTAATTTCAATTTTCAACCAAGTCATCTCATAATGCAGTGGTAACCATCACTCTGTACTCATTTAACATATGAACTTAAAATTAAAATTTATATTTTAAGTAGGTGGACTGACAAATGCTACATCAGTGGGGGCACTGATGTAGTACCCACCACATCAGTGTTACATTTATGATAGATGCATAGATAGCAACATTCCCCATTTCATTCGTCCTAATGCAAATATTCCTCAAAATGCATTAGCAACAAGCTTCCATGTAATGAAAGATGAATATGCGATTTTTATTTGTATAAATCTAAAAACACTATTAAAAATTAGGAAAACTACATGAATGGTATATCAGAACTTTCACTCAAGGTAAATTGGTATTGAAGAAGCTATTTGGATTATTAGATACTAAGAGATCTATTGTCATGAAGATCAATAAAGTAAAAGAGAACAGATGGCTAAATCAAGAAAAACATCAACAACATTTATTATTGATATGTATAAGAATTATCCATTACAATAATACTTTTAATAATCTATTTTTTTTATTTTTGTAATCAGCACTTTTAATAGTTCATGAAATCATCTAATTAATTATTTCAAGTGGCACGGATATTTGTAAAATAAAATAACTTTATTAGATAATGAATAAAATTGAAAGTTGGAAGGAAGACATTCAAGTTCATTTTAAGTAAAAGAACCTATGCGATATATTTTAAACGGTTTCAAGCAGATGTGCTAATATTACTATAGATATCATGCATTAGATGAACACTTTGAATCTAGGAATAAATATTTATACGTCATTAGACATCATCATCAAATTATTGCAGCCAGATGCATACATAAATCCTACCTAAAATTGGCTGGGGAGGAGACCTGTGTGGAGAGTGCTCTACCTGGCAGAATCCCATAAGAGGAGAATGTCTAATTTGGTCCTTGTACCGTACCCATCAAAGGGAGATCGGTGTAGGAAAGAAGCTAAACTAGCTAGTTCCCACCCCAACCATTTGACTCCACTACAATTAAGCTAATCTTATTGAAGATAACTTCATTCACATATATGTTTTAGGAAACGGGGATACAACTTCATTTCTCAAAATCCAAGATACAAATACATCCATATCCATCATTTCCACCATATCTCATTCGTTTCTAAAGATCTGTGAACAAGCCATAAATATTCAGAAATGTATCACAGAGATCTTCGAAAAGTCTTTCTGTGATGATTTTTAAAAAGATCATCTTTCTTTCTGAATCTACTACACAAGACAAACTTGAACATGAGTTTTTGACCGACTATCATAGTTTTTACCGCTATGGACAACACATATAGAATTTTTGGGATCCGTCAAATATTCTTGAAAGCTAATTCACAGATCTTCAATAGTGTCCTTGTGGAAAAATTCTCAGAAGTTCTATCTCTCTTCCCGAATATGTGTTGCATAATAGGACCATGAATAGGTCAAATTTTCTTACTATTAGTGTTTTGATCATAACTTTTAGCACATATCGAATCTGCAAAAATCGTAAATATTTACAGAAAGCTAACTCGAAGCTCTTCGAAATAATTTTTTGGCCAAAATTTTAGAAAGGTCATCTGCACATCCGAAATTGGATTGCAAGTAAAAACTATAAATCTAGCATATGTAAGATATGTTCAGTATTTCGGTCATAACTTTCTGTTCTTATCGAATTATCAAATTCTAAAAATATTCTAGAAATCTAACTCAACGGGCTTTAAAAGTCCCTATGGTCTAGAAATTAGTTCTATTATCTAGACATCGAAAAATATATACCACAAAATAGAAAAATTGACTGTTGTCTCATGTTACATTTTGTTGACTAAATCTTTTGGAACCCAAATGGGATTGTACTAGGGTGTTTATTTTATTGTTTAATATACTCATAATATTCAAAAAGATAATAAAGAATCATATCATAAATTTAATCAAATCGTGTTCATAACAATTCAAATATATTGTAAAATAAAATGAGGATAAACTCTAAAAAATCAAGTTAGAATAAACTTATTTTAATTCTAAATAACCAAAACATGTAAATGTGTCAATAGATAATCTCCATCACAATGCACAACTCACCCACAATATGCCAAATATAACATAAGGCCATCAGCCAACATAGTACCCATAAAGCATACAAAACATGATATCACAATTATCAATAGTCAACCATAAGATAGGGTCGTACGGTCCTCTTATAAAAAATCCATCATGGCCGAACCCCTCATGTAGATCCTCCGTGGATCCTCATGAGTGGATCGGTCCCATGGGTTCTCATAAGAGAGTCATGGCCGAAACCCTCAATAATGCCCAAAGAATATTGTGGGTGCCGTATTTTCCAGCAAGTCAAAATCGAACACGTATCTCTGGCTTAGCACGTGCGGTTTCGAATACACGACGCGTGTTAGAAAACAGCACGTGAGAGTAAATGCGCTGGAGTCATCATCAGGAGCCATAAACTGCCCATCGTGTCACACGATTTCCATTACTTGAAAATGCCACGTGTCAGAATAGAATGATCGACACATGGAAGTGATGCTAACAGAGTATATTAACGTCTCAGCCTCTAATATGTCGGGAAGTATTCAATCTTGCCCGACATATTATTGAGTCTCATCCCGCCAAGATCAACTGGATAGACGGGATCTTTTACAATCTCATCCCGGGAACTCAAGGTTCTCATCCCGGGAAACTCAAGTATATCATCCCGGGAACTCCAAACATGTCATCCCGGGAACTCATCCTGGCAACTCAAGTATATCATCCCGGGAACTCCAAACATGTCATCCCGGGAACTCATCCTGGCAACTCAAACATGTCATCCCGGGAACTCATCCTGGCAACTCAAACATGTCATCCCGGGAACTCATCTTGGCAACTCAAGCATATCATACCGGAAACTCCAAACATGTCTTCCCGGGACATCATCCCGGCAAGGTCACATTATTGGCTGGATGCATTTATCCCGACAAGGTCATCAGACTTACTTGACGGGATCTATTTCAATATCATCCCGGCAAAGCCAGATGAGGTCAAATGACTTACGTGGCAGGATCTCTTACGTACGAGGTAAGTATTCTGAATACAATCGATTTCTTAACTAATGAATATTGGCCACATGGCAGCTAGTTGGATTATCACGAATTCGACATCACCTTATCTGAATACCTGACACGAAGGATGCCACCTCAGTGTCATTTCAGTTATTTCAGGTATAACCGAATCAAGGAAGTCAAGATATAACCATAAGATTCTATTTTATAACAGAATCTATCTGAGTCATCATTGACTGATAAATGACTAGACACGTGGAAGGTGAGTCACGCCAGTTCTAAGGTTATAAATATGAGACCCTCAGAACTGAGAAGAGATCTTGCTTTCCAGATCTAGATAGCCTAAACTCTGAAATCTTTTACTATTTTCGTGAAACCTGTTACATTTCCTAAGCTGACTTGAGCGTCGGAGCCTTGTCAACAGGTACAACCAAATCTCATCTGGAGATCATCCTATCCTTCGTAGAGGAGAAAGCAGTTTCATCCTGGAGCATCAGAATCGTCCGATCATCACCAAAATTTGAATCGTCTGACCTCGAAGATTGTGTGGGTTAGATCAGATATTTTTCCCCCACATCTTTTGGCGCCGTCTGTGGGAAACGACTAGAAGTTATCCGTTCTAAGAGATATTCGATTCGATCAATGGTGGATACCAGACGCACAGGTCTCAGGAGTGAAAGAGAGAAGAATCCGACTAGCGATCTCAGAGATGCTATTACGGAGGGCAGAAGAGCGAGAGAATTGGACAATCAGCAGAAGATGATTGCCCAATTGCGCGAAGAGAATGAAGAGTTGAAGCAGCGGATGACTGCTGAACGAACCGGTGGCTATATATCTGGTACAGCCGGGCATAGTCACTATGAGAAAAGTCATTTCTATTCGGACAGATCGAATTCAGAGGAATCTGTCTTGCGGAATCCACGTAGTAGACGTGGGGATTCCCAAATTCCGCTTCCAGAGAAGCGTCATAAAGCCGAGTCTTCCTGTCAACGAAGCTCGGATCATATTCAACCAGAAACCAAGAAGCAGATAGCTGATCTGGTAGCTGAGATGATGGGAAAGAAAGAAACATTGGCTGATAAAATGACAGCGATGGCAACGAGAATTCCCAGAGATACTCCTTTTACAGAAGAGATACATGGATACCGTGCCCTAAAATCTTTCTCTTATCCCAAATTTTCGATATTCACAGGAGAGACAGATCCTGTGAATCACGTACTTCGCTTCAGAAAGGCAATGACGATGTGGGAGTTTCAAGACGAACTCCTCTGCAGGATGTTCCCTTCCACTTTAAGCGACGATGCGTTGATCTGGTTTAACCAGATAGCCCCCCGAACCATTTCTGACTTCACCAAGTTAAGTACTCTCTTCATCACTCGATATTCTTGCAACAGATTACATAAGAACGATATCGATGTACTATTTAATGTACATTGTGATCAGAAAGAAACCTTGCGAGATTTTACAAAGAGATTCCGTACTCTCATGACCACAGTGGAAGACTGTGATGATAAGCATGCCGTTACAGCCTTTCGCAAGGCATTATCCACGAGTTCTGGACTATACATGTCTCTAACGAAGAATAGGCCAGTGAGTATGGAAGCCCTGTTTCTTCGAGTTGAGAAATACTCTAAACTTGAGGACGACACACTCCAGCGAGGCCAAGGAGTGGCTATATCTGTGAATGAGGTGAAGAAGGCCCCGACCTCCAGCAAAATTTCGAAGGGAAAGCAAAAGGCTGTAGCTGAGATTATCACGACGGCAGAGATTCCCGTGAAGGTACCAGAGAAGTCGGGGAGCACTGGACAGTATCCCCGTTGAGAGAGAAGGATTTTTACATCCTTGAACAAGACCATTAGTCAGATATTTGATCTGATTAAAAACGAGAAGTATCTTCAATATCTCAGACCAATGAGGCCGGATTTGAAGGGAGATAGAGATATGAATCTGTTCTGTGCCTTCCACCAAGAAGCAGGGCACATAACCAATAAATGCTGGGCGCTGAAACATAAGATTGAGGACCTGATTAACCAAGGCTTTTTGCAACAGTTCATTGCCAGCACGATTGGGGCAGTAGCTGGAGCCGAGGTTCTCAAGAAGGATAAGAACCCCGTTAAACAGCAAGAACGCGGGTTGGTAATTGATGTTATACACGGGGGAGGACGGCAACTATCCCGTGGAGAGATGGAGAGGGTAGACAGGATTAAAATCAGGAAAGTCGAACATCTGAATGAGATCTTGCACCTATCAATGGGACCTAGAATAACAGATCCCGTGGAAATGATGGAGAGCATTGACGCAGCGATTTTCTTCTCCGATAGAGATCTCGTGGGAGTAGATCATCCACATTCGGATGCGTTAGTGCTCACTTTGCCTGTGGGTAATTATGAGGTGAAGCGTCTGTTGATTGATCTTGGGAGCTCAGCAGAAATTTTATTTGCAGAGGCCTATCGGAAGATGGGTTTTAACCCATCAGATCTCATCCAGAGCAATGTTCCTCTGGTCGGATTCAATGGCCAGAGAGAATATGCGATGGGAAAAATAATTCTGCCAGTGAAGACGGGACCGATCACGTCTATGGTCGAATTTCTTGTTCTAGATACACCATCCCCTTACAATGGCATTTTGGGGAGAGGATGGATACATGAAGTAAAGGGCGTACCGTCAACTTATCATCAGTTATTCCGATTCCCGACTGCTCACGGGATTATGGAACTCAAGGGAGATCAGGCCATCTCGGCCAAATGTTATGCCATGGCCCTGAAATCGAAGCAGGTCCCAATCCAGGAGGATCAACATGGAAAGGGAACTTCATCCGTAGTTACAGAGAAATAGTAGTCAGAGCGCATCCCGGCAAGTCTGGAGCAGACTGCGCTGAGCCGAGAAGATGATAATGATATGTTTGAGCAAAGGATGAGTCCCGCGGTTGAGGAGACTGATCAGGTTAACCTCGGTAGTGAGGAAAACCCAAAGTATACTTATATCGGGGCTGGTTTATCTGTCGAAGAAAAGATATCCTTCACTGATTTTCTGAAATCTTATATGGATGTTTTTGCATGGTCATTCAGCGATATGCCGGGTATATCTCCCGACATTTTTTGCCATCGTTTATAGGTAAATAGAGATCATTTACCTGTGAAACAGAGACCTCGGAGGATTGCTCCAGAGAAGCAGCAGGCAGTCCAGGAAGAGATTGATAAACTTCTGGAGGCCGGATTCATCCGCGAAGTCAACAATGCTCATTGGTTAGCCAACATAGTGGCTGTTCCGAAGAAGAATGGGAAGATCAGAGTCTGCATAGACTTCACACACTTGAATAAGGCTTGCCCTAAAGATCCATATCCCTTGCCGAGGATTGATCAACTGGTTGATGCGACCTCGGGCTATGAGATTTTATCTTTCATGGATGGGTATTCGGGTTACAATCAGATCCCTCTGTATGAGCCAGATCAGGAGATGACGGCTTTCACGACTGATAGGGGCGTCTTTTGTTACAGAGTGATGCCTTTTGGTCTCAAGAATGCGGGAGCTACTTATCAACGTCTCGTCAATAAGATGTTCCATGATATGATTGGCATGACGATGGAGGTATATATAGACGATATGATGGTTAAAACGAGGACTCGGGAGTTACATCTGAGTGATCTCGGGAAAACGTTTGATCGTCTTCGAGAGTATCAAATGAAGCTCAATCCTGTCAAATGCGTCTTTGGAGTGACCTCAGGGAAATTTCTAGGTTATCTCATTACAAGGCGAGGAATTGAAGCTAATCCCGACCAAATCAGGGCTCTGACAGATATGCCTTCACCGAAGAACAGGAAGGAAGTCCAAAAGCTTGCCGGGAGGATAGCAGCATTGAATCGCTTCATAGCAAGATCGTCAGATAGATGCAGACCATTATTCAGGCTCTTGAAGAAGAATGGAAGATTTGACTGGACTGAAGAGTGTGATGAAGCCTTTCAAAAGCTCAAACATTATCTCTCACAACCTCCGATTCTTTCTAAACCTGATCAAGGGGAGCCTCTGGGTCTTTATTTGGCTACCACTGATGAATCCATTAGCGCCGTCCTCTTCCGTGAGCTCGATCGGGAAGAACGGCCAGTGTATTTTACCAGTAAGACTCTTATTGGGGCAGAAACGAGATATGCCACAATCGAGAAAGCTGCTCTGGCATTGATTTATGCTTCAAGGCGTCTTAAACCCTACTTTGAAGGCAGAACGATTACGGTTTACACAGAACATCCTTTGAAATCTATACTCGGTAAGATCGATTTGTCAGGGAGAATGGCTAAATGGGCCATTTATTTGGCTCAATACGACATTCAGTTCTCACCAAGAACATCCGAGAAGGGACATGCCTTAGCCGGGTTTTTGGCTGACTTTCCAGTTCAAGATGTGGCAGACATTGGGGGCGAGGACAGAGAAGTTCTTCCGCTTCCCGAGATGCCAGAGATGTTGAATCCCAAGACGGGATGGAGATTGTTTACTGACGGATCAGCCAATGAGAACGGATCAGGTGTAGGAGTCGTCCTGGTCACACCTGAGAATACTAGATTGGAAAAATCTGTTAAACTCGGGTTCGTGGCATCCAATAATGAAGCAGAATATGAAGCGATGATTTCGGGACTCAAGACAGCACTTGATCTCGGGATAAAAGATATTACCGTATATACTGATTCACAGTTGGTCGTCAGTCAGTTCGCTGGGACATATCTAGCCCGAGATGAGAGGATGACAGCTTATTTAGACATTGTTCAACATTTGACTGAGCGATTTGGTAACATAAAAATTCATCAGTTACCAAGGATGGAAAATCGGCATGCGGATGCTTTAGCCTATCTATCTGCTATGATGGGAGGAACAGAATCAAGAACTATAACCGTGGATTATCAAGAATTTCCGAGTATTCATTCACCTGTTGAGGTTTATCTAGCCCCGGTGGAGGTTGATCATGAGCCAAGTTGGATGGACGATTTTCGAAGGTATTTACAACATGGAGAACTCCCATCTGGGAGAGATGCGGCGAAGAGAATTCAGAGGCTTGGAAGAAGGTATATCATGGTAGGCCAAGATCTGTACAGGAAGTCAGCATTGGGTCCCCTCCTTAAATGTCTTACCCCCAGAGAATCTCAGCAAGTTCTTCTTGAGATACACGCGGGTGAATGTGGAAATCACTCGGGGGCGAGGACCTTGGCACATAAAGCTCTCAGCCAAGGTTATTTTTGGCCCTATATGCAGAAAGATGCCAAGTTGCTAGTGAAGAAATGTGAGAAGTGTCAGAAATATTCTCCGTTGATAAAGGTTTCTGCCGAAGAGTTGCATCCTGTATTCAGTCCATGGCCATTTGCGAAATGGGGGTTAGATATAATGGGACCATTCCCGACAGCCCCAGGGAATGTAAGGTTCTTATTTGTGGCCACAGATTACTTCACAAAGTGGATCGAGGCAGTTCCGTTAGTTCAGGTACAGTCCTCACATGTGAAGAGGTTCTTGTGGGAGAATATCATCTGCCGGTTCGGCATTCCAGAAGAGATAGTCACAGACAATGGAACCCAGTTTGATTCCACCGAGGTGAAAGCTTTGTGTCAGGCTTTGAATATAAAGAAAAGACTATCTGCCCCAAGATACCCCCAGAGTAATGGACTCGCCGAGAGAGCAAATCGAGTTATACTCGAAAACTTGAAGAAGAGGTTAGATCGAGCAAAGGGAAAATGGGCGGAAGAATTGTCAGGAGTACTATGGGCATATCGAACTACCCCGAGAAGAACTACAGGGGAATCTCCATTTTCTTTGGCCTATGGATCAGAAGCGGTAATCCCTACAGAAGTTGTTGTCCCGACATCTCGTACTCAGGCTGTCAATACTGGGCAGAATGAAGAAATTTTGGCTTGGGACAATGACTTGTTAGAGGAGCGTCGTGAGCAAGCAGTTGTGAGATTGGCTAATTATCAGCAAACTATCAAACGGTCATATGATCGCCGCGTCAGACGCAGGACCTTCAAAGTTGGAGATTTGGTACTGAGAAAAGTATTTGACAATACCAAAGAGCCCGGGAGTGGCAAACTGGGGGCCAATTGGGAAGGTCCTTACCTTATTGACAGGATTGGGCAGAACGGGGCATACTATTTGAAAACACAAGATGGAGATGTATTTGAAAGACCGTGGAACACGTTTAATATGCGGATTTTCTATCAATAAAGATGATTCCAAGTTTCTCATACAAGAAGCATCATCGTCGATTACAAAGTCCTAAGCCGGGAGTTACAAATCGGAAGGCCGGGATGATCTAAAATTCTAAGTCATGCGACTGGAATTGAGGAGATTCACGTCGATTACAAAGTCCTAAGCCGGGAGTTACAAATCGGAAGGCCGGGATGATCTAAAATTCTAAGTCATGCGATTGGAATTGAGGAGATTCACGTCGATTACAAAGTCCTAAGTCGGGAGTTACAAACCGGAAGGCCGGGATGATCTAAAATTCTAAGTCATGCGACTGGAATTGAGGAGATTCACGTCGATTACTAAGTCCTAAGCCGGGAGTTACAAACCGGAAGGCCGGGATGATCTAAAATTCTAAGTCATGCGACTAGAATTGAGGAGATTCACGTCGATTACCAAGTCCTAAGCCGGGAGTTACAAACCGGAAGGCCGGGATGATCTAAAATTCTAAGTCATGCGACTGGAATTGAGGAGATTCATGTCGATTACAAAGTCCTAAGCCGGGAGTTACAAACCGGAAGGCCGGGATGATCTAAAATTCTAAGTCATGCGACTGGAATTGAGGAGATTCACGTCGATTACGAAGTCCTAAGCCGGGAGTTACAAACCGGAAGGCCGGGATGATCTAAAATTCTAAGTCATGCGACTAGAATTGAGGAGATTCACGTCGATTACCAAGTCCTAGCCGGGAGCCTTGGATTCTTATCAATCTTGGCTTCTTGCCTTGATAAGAGTCCAAGTATACAAACCGGAAGGCCGGGATGATCTAAAGATTCTTAGTCATGCGACTAGAATTAATGAGATTCTCGTCATTTATAAAATCTAAGTGAGATTTTAGTTGACCATGAAATCCTAGCCGGGATAACACAGGTTGATTCCCGACAAACCTATATTCCTGACTAGGATTATTGAATTTTAACACATTGAATTCATATTTTGATAAGTATTAAGTTCATACAATGACAGTAAAAGTATTCTATTATATTGAAAAGCCTTAAACGGCATCTACAATAGTAAACCCACAAGGTCAGTTACAAAAATCATGGAGGTGTCACATCCTGCCCGCCGACCGGCTGAGTGACAGGATTTACTGTGACATCCCCTCCTGGAGTCACCATGTCTGTCTGACAAAAGGCTGGAACAACTTCAGGTGCCGGGATGGTTGGAGATGGTTCTCGGGGTACTTCTATTGAAATTATCATCCCGACAAGTGGTTCAGGCTGAACCATATCTTGAACAGGATCTTCATCTCCTTCTTCTTCCATCATGGCTTCACATTTGGCGAAGCCTTCCCGGTATCCCTTGTCGTAAGATTCTTGTTGGAGGGCATCAGATGCTTGTTTGGTTTCATCCCTCTCAACGGTCATCTTTTCCAGATCTTCTTGCAGGCGACTGGCTCCCTCCTTGAATTTTGCATACTCCGCCTTAACTTTAATCAAGTTATCTTCAGCTTTCTTTTTTGAAGCAAGGGCTTCAAGAGCCAATTTTCTCTCCATTTCAGCCTTGGTCTTTGAAACTTCGGCAGAGAGATTGGCAGCTTGAATTTGCTCCTCGGCCAGTTGAAGTTTAGCTTCGGATGCACTTGATTTTTCGACAAGGGCAGTATAATTTTGGAGGAGATCACCAAGATAATCCCTCAGACCTACATAGGCATGGATACTCTGCAGACAGAAGGAACTGTTAGAATATATTGGAAGAATTCATCAAAGAGAGCAGTACAAAAAATAAATTATTACCTCCAGGAGGGAACGACTGAGAACTTCGCAGGGCACTTTTGGGGAAGGCATGTCAATATAACGCAACCTGTCCCGTGGGAGACAGATTCGTTCGATTAACGTCGAAGCCACCCCGGCGTCAGCAATGGAGCTTTGCTCCGAGATGGGCTGCCCATTTGGCAAGCAACCAGCATTCATGATATATGGTTCCACGCCATTGAAATCCCGTAGACCTGCAATGGGGTTATCTTGGCGCCACAATTCTTTCAGTGTAACCCATGTATCAATTAAATCAAATGCTGTACCAGACGGGAATGAAGGAGAACGAATGTGCTCACCAATTGAATGACTGGGCCCGGCAGCGTCTGTTGGGTGAGAGGTTGATGGAGGGGTAGATATTGATTGAAGCCCTGGAGAAGGATGGAATCCAGGAGGAGACCGCGTAATGGCGATCGAAGGAGAAGCAGTAGGTATGGCAGCTACCGAAGGAGAATCTGGGGCCTCAGAAGGCTGAGTCGATGAAGAACCACCAGCCAGATTAACCTTAGTAGTTACCATGCCATCCCGAATCAGTGATGCCTCGAGTTCGGCAGCTAATCCCTTGATCAATCTCCTTTTCTTTTTTGGCGCCAGGGCTGGGGCAGCGAAGGTGTCCTTCCGCATTTCGGCCATTCTACCCTCCATCTGCAAAGGAGGTAACAGTTAGATGATCACAGAAGAATATGATCTAGACATCAGCTATAGAAGAAGATACCTCTGCCTCTTCCAACCGAACAAGTTCCCGGGCAAAATCATTCAGAGGTTCTTGACGACCATCTGGATGTCTGAAGAATTCGGCCACGGGATAAGGAGCAGACGTGACCCGACTTGTTGGAGGATCTACATGAGCTGGCGCACTATGAGTTTGACGAGGTCTCTTTACTAAGGGGATGTCGGGACTTATTTGATCCTCTTCCCGAGACCTATCTTCCCTTGCAGAGATCTCAACAGCGGGACGCTTCCGCGAATAGTCGGGAGCAATTATTCGCTGGTCCAGTGGGATGACGGGAGTAGAAGCCGAGGATTTTTGATTTTTATCAATTAGTCCCGCTAGGGACCATTGCTTTACGACCTTAGGGATTTTTCTCAGAATATATTTGACCTTGTCTTCTATATCCTGAGGATATTTCCAGGGACGTCTGATATAGTCTACAGCAGAGAAGAGAGGGGATTGATCAGTAGATTGATTAACTGAATCTAAAGGAGATTGACGAGATATAAAGAGGAGCTTACCCGACAAGTTAAAGCTTGTACGGACTCTATGGCTGCTGGAGCTCCCCTCCACACGCTCGTCAAATTCCCAAGATCCAGTCACCAGCAGAGGATCAGAGTGCCATCCCTTATGACTATCGGGCAGGCTTTCAACTATCTTCTGATTTTTATTCCGGGCAGCTACCGACCAGAACATATCGGTATCGAAGGAGTCTGGGCATCTCCTCAAAATGTACAGATAATCGATCTCGGAGAGACCGATCTGGTATTTACTTGTAGAATTGAAATACTCTATCCTATTCATCAGACGCCAGAAATTTCCGTGCATCTAGCCGGGAGCCCGGTCGTAGAACCAGAGGACTTCCCTCACTAGAGGAGTCAAAGGTAGGGTTAACCCGAACTTCAATTGAAGCCGAGTGATGCTTATTTCGCCAGGGTTGGTATTTTTCCCATGACGAGAACCGATATTAACAAAAACAGAAGAAAGAATGGCAAATTCTTTTCTCAAACCTACAATATAAGGGTCATTCCCATAAGTTGGGACCCTGACGATTACTTGAAGAATTATTGGTTCCTCCCTATATATATCTACTTCTCTATCCAACGAATCAGAGGATAAATGCTCATCTACATCAACATTGGTTTCTACTGGTTCTCTGAGAACCATTTCTTCGGTATCTTCAAGAACTCTTTTACCCCTAGCCATTTGAAATAGATGAAGAGGAAGATGAAGGTATACGAGAGGGGATAGCAGATAAGAGAAAAGTACCGTTACAGTCTGGAAGCAGCAAACAGAGAAGATACAGGTGAAGAACAGCTTGAGCTTGAAGCTTGAAGTATTGCAGAGCACTGACCAGAGCGAAGAAATGGAAGAAAGAGGTGAATAAACCTTTTATAGGCAAAGATCTGGTTATATCAAACCAGCAGTTTGGCAATATCAAATCTCGGGCGCCAAAACTCGAAAGATTTGTTACTCGACGGTTCGGTTACCTATTCCCTCGAGTACTGTACCCATCAATCATTCCATTCGACGACGTACGTTGGGCAGCACGTTGGTACGGACACGTCTCATGTATACAGCAAACAGTAAGCACAGTATTAAATGCGGAGGAAAATGATCGATTGGTTATTACGTGATCCAACGGCTAAGAAACAGAGATGAGATGTGGATGGCCAAGATCTTTTTCAGAAGATACGACGGTCATTTATCGATCTTCTCAAAAAGGGGGGCGATGTGGGTGCCGTATTTTCCAGCAAGTCAAAATCGGACACGTATCTCTGGCTTAGCACGTGCGGTTTCGAATACACGACGCGTGTTAGAAAATAGCACGTGAGAGTAAATGCGCTGGAGTCATCATCAGGAGACATAAACTGCCCATCGTGTCACACGATTTCCATTACTTGGAAATGCCACGTGTCAGAATAGAATGATCGACACATGGAAGTGATGCTAACAGAGTATATTAACGTCTCAGCCTCTAATATGTCGGGAAGTATTCAATCTTGCCCGACATATTATTGAGTCTCATCCCGCCAAGATCAACTGGATAGACGGGATCTTTTACAATCTCATCCCGGGAACTCAAGGTTCTCATCCCGGGAAACTCAAGTATATCATCCCGGGAACTCCAAACATGTCATCCCGGGAACTCATCCTGGCAACTCAAGTATATCATCCCGGGAACTCCAAACATGTCATCCCGGGAACTCATCCTGGCAACTCAAACATGTCATCCCGGGAACTCATCCTGGCAACTCAAACATGTCATCCCGGGAACTCATCTTGGCAACTCAAGCATATCATACCGGGAACTCCAAACATGTCTTCCCGGGACATCATCCCGGCAAGGTCACATTATTGGCTGGATGCATTTATCCCGACAAGGTCATCAGACTTACTTGACGGGATCTATTTCAATATCATCCCGGCAAAGCCAGATGAGGTCAAATGACTTACGTGGCAGGATCTCTTACGTACGAGGTAAGTATTCTGAATACAATCGATTTCTTAACTAATGAATATTGGCCACATGGCAGCTAGTTGGATTATCACGAATTCGACATCACCTTATCTGAATACCTGACACGAAGGATGCCACCTCAGTGTCATTTCAGTTATTTCAGGTATAACCGAATCAAGGAAGTCAAGATATAACCATAAGATTCTATTTTATAACAGAATCTATCTGAGTCATCATTGACTGATAAATGACTAGACACGTGGAAGGTGAGTCACGCCAGTTCTAAGGTTATAAATATGAGACCCTCAGAACTGAGAAGAGATCTTGCTCTCCAGATCCAGATAGCCTAAACTCTGAAATCTTTTACTATTTTCGTGAAACCTGTTACATTTCCTAAGCTGACTTGAGCGTCGGAGCCTTGTCAACAGGTACAACCAAATCTCATCTGGAGATCATCCTATCCTTCGTAGAGGAGAAAGCAGTTTAATCCTGGAGCATCAGAATCGTCCGATCATCACCAAAATTTGAATCGTCTGACCTCGAAGATTGTGTGGGTTAGATCAGATATTTTTCCCCCACAAATATCAATATAACATCATCTCGAAACACATGCTCATCGCAATCTTAAATACATAATCTCATCATCATACTCAATAATCACGTATGATTAACAAAAGCCAAATATCATAGAAGATAATTAATATAACATATAACATTCACACATAATAAACAATAATGAAAACTGAAAAGAAATGACAAGATTACTAATGGTTGTCACACACCTTTTGAGTTCTTTTTAATGAAAAATAAAAAATTTCTTCGAATTTAAAAATGGTCGTGTAACATCCCGTGAAATCATAGCAGTTAGATTGATTCATTTAGAATCAGATTCTCGAGATCCGAGCCCTAGACAGGTTGCAAATAGCAATTTTAAAATTTTAATTGAAATAAAGATTTATTCGATAATAAATAAGATTTTGCCTGACCATATCGGTAAGCCCTAAGATGAATTTAAAGCCTAAATAAGTCTTTTTCTAGTCCTATCGGCTCTTTCAAGGATTTCTCATGTAGATTTGAGCCTAAGCAAAGATGTGTCGGCTAGTGTATGACGATATTTATACAAGGAATTTAGTAAAACAAACCTCGTTATGAGATCTGATATGTCGAAATACCCTAAATTGACGTATACGATGTCCGTTAGAACTCTTTAAAAGTTTTGATAACAATTACGATACATTAGAATATCGATCAAAATTCGGATTAGAAGCAAATTAATCAGTTATGGCAGACCCATTCAGAATTTGGCTGAACGAAAGCCGCCATGAGATTCATCTCGTTGTTTTATCGTAAATGACTCGGTCTTATGATCCCCGTCCGCTAGCACAAATCCCGTAGGTTCAAACCAGGTACATCGAATGGAAGCGAGACACACTTTTGGTATGACGTTGCACACCATATCACCCCCCATGTAAATCTTGGGGTTCAAGGTACCTTCTTTAAAAAGGCACATGAGTTGGGTTGATGGCACATGAATAACATCAACATGGATGATGTCACATGGATGACATCATCCCCATTATTTCATGTTATTATAAATGTTTAAATATATATTTATATATGCTATATATAAAAAAGATGATAAAAAGTTAAAAAACCAAGAGTTAAAGCTCGTATGGCCTAAATGAGCCAATGAAAAAAATAATTAAATGGCCTGTATAGAAAGCCAACCAAGGGAGTTAAAAGAAAATGAATTTTTGGGTTAGGAGAGGGTAGAGAGAGGGTGAGGTCCAATGAGTTTAGTAGATCATCTCACCGTTGTAATCCTTGTTAGTTTAGCTAGAGAAGATTATCGGGGCTTCGGCTTGGCACATGGATCATGAGATTTGGGCGATAAATGATGAGTATATTTACCCTAATTACATGTTGGTCATCATTCCGAAAATCCCTTCTTGATTCTCTTTATTTCTTTTGATTTTACTCAAATAAATGAGTGATTTTATGCTCAAATTTTTAGCATACTTCCATGGAATAAATTTTAGAATTTCATCTTTAGTTATGATAAATTATTTTTTATTTTCCATGGCTTAGTTTATTTTATCATATGAAATTCGATTCGTTATTTTTTATTCTATTTATTCTATACGATCAAATGACGGTTTCATGCTAAGAAATTTGCCAAGTTCTCATTAAAACTATCCTTAAATTTATTCTTTTGTTGTTTTAACTTGAATTAATTTATGTTATTTTTCTACACTTTACAAAATGTTGGAGGATTTGTCACAAATTTTAGGCGTGTTTTACTACACGTAAAAGGATCATTATGGTCCCGTTTTGTTAATGAATTGTAAGGTATTTGGGGAATCATTGTGAATGATTGAAATTGATCTAGAATCTTGGCATTTTAATGGTAAAAAAAGCAGTCCACATTAAGGATGTTTTTCAGTCCATAAATATGGGCATTTAACCCACATTTAAAAAAAAAAGTAAGGGTAGATTGTAGGGGAGAGAAAGGTGTTTTGGTGGGCCCTACATGGTTGGGGTATGACCTCCATGGTCTCTTAAGCAATGCACGCATGGAGTCCCTGTTTCGGGCTTCTTGGCTGGACCCAAAACAGGGTAGTCGTAAAGTTGAAAATGAAGACAGTTTTAAGAAGAAAACATGAATAAAGAAAAAAAAAACAAAGTAGGAATGAACAAACATCCATCGGTTAGTGGTCCCTAATAGGGTGCCACTCCTTCCAAATAAAGCCCAAATTCCCACGGTTAAAAACCCACCCACGAAAATGACTCCAATCCAATGCCTATATATCACTAATCATGCTGATTTTTGGTTCGTAGGCCTACTTAGGAATGGACCAAACCTCCATATGGATAGTGGTCTCAAATAGTGACCATCAAATCCACGGTTCCAAACAAACTGTAAAGATATACTAATCCAACGACTAGAAATCGCCAATCATGATGAATTTTAGTTTGTTGGTCTACATAGACTCGAACTAAACACCCATATGGCTAGTAGACAACCAACCATCAATCTAATGAGCACAAATCACCAATAGGCTGGTTTTAGTTTGTGTGTCCATCAATTGGTGGGCCACTAGTGATCACCAACAATGCTAACTTTGGTTTCAATCCATCTAGGATTGGATAGCATTCATACGGTCTGTGGTTTCTAGTGTCCACTTCACCATGTAATGCTCAAAATCACACGGTTGCTATCATCCAATGAAAACGAATCTGACCCAATGGTTAGATTTCACTAACCATGCTGATTTTTGATTAGTATATCCACTTAATTGGAATCGGGCCAGGCACCTAATAGTTATCGTGTGTGATACGTTGTTCATAATCTAGGTGGACCCCACCATGAGGAGGCCATGCATCATGGGGTGGAACCCCTGATTATCGTAATATTCACCACTTTATTTTGTTGCAGGTTTAGCTGGGTGTTGGCTAGAAAACCATACGATTAGTGTCATTTGACAGTGCCACTTGGGTGCATGTGTAGTGTGGCCCCCGGCCCCCGCTATGTTGTTATAATAAAATAAAGGGTTTAGGTTTTATAAGGAAAATGGGTTTAGTCCCAAACTTTCATTAATGCTCAATTCTCACGGTTAGAATCAACCCATGAAAATGGATAAAATCCAACTGTTGAATAATTGTAAGCACACTGATTTATAAGGTAGGTCCACCTTGGATGTAGCTCTAATCCAACGCCTAATACTAACCCCAAACATTACCCAAATCCAATGGTTAGGATATCATAATCAGGCTGAGTGGTGGTACATATGTGACTATGTCCACCTAAGATTTGGCAAATCTTTCCTCCATTCAGCCTTTTTCAACCGTTGATCTACCAAACCGTACAACATCTTAACCATCAATCAACTTAATGCATGCTACCTTGCTGTCAAGTTAATAACCATTCAACCGTTTGATCCAAGCGCAACACACCAATCCACCTTCCAAGTCCATTGTAATGCATGAGAAACCTTTACATGCTTCGAATATATCTAAGTCGGCCACCTCGAGGAATCAACTTGCGACACTCCCCCACGCACTTGGCGGTTGCATAATCGCTTCGACCAACCCAGCCCGTACATGTCGTTACAATTTGTGCGTGACAATTTTTACTCGCCCACGAGCCAGCCTATCCATGCCCGAGCTTTTGGCCGAACCAATGAACTTCCTATTCGTCCTCACCACTGTTCTGGATTGAGAGCATCATAACCCTACACGTCATATTCTTCCACCACAAGCAAACTTCCTTTGTTGGTTATCCGTCTTCCACATCCCCCGTCTTCCACATTTCCCGTCTAAACCTAACGTGGAAGGGAGTTTTTGTATTATATAAGAGTTATTTAATAAATTATCATAGGTGGTAATAACAAAAAGTAGGATAAAATGGGTTAAAAACCCCTCCATCCAATTGATTGTTTGTGTGTGGGCCAACAGTAGCGCAATCATGCCCATAAGTGGTTTGTGGGCCCAGTTTAATGGGTCAGTCAATTTGGCATTTAGAATGTGAATTTTGGTGTGTGGCTCCATCGAGTGGTGGGCCGTGAACATCCAAATTATGCTTAGTAGCTCTTCATGCTATACCTCTCCCACTATGCATACCATCCCTTCGGCCAGTGTTCCCAACACGCTATCCGTGTTCGGCTTGGCCATGGCCATCACACAGACTAGACCTAAATCTGGATCCGACTGCTTCAAATCTGACCCAGAACTAACTGATAGTAAATTAATTAATGAAATAATTGGCATATAATAAATAGATAAAATTGTGAAAAGGTGGAGGTGAACACATGTACGAGCGTGACCCATATTACAAAATAAAGAAATAAAATTATAGTAATGTAATAACAATAGAATATATCTTAGGGCTGTGAGCAACCAATTTCAAATAAATAATAATTAATGAGAAAATAATTGTAATATTAATAAAATAAATTGTTAAATATTGAATTTTTAATAAATTATCGTCGAGTAGGATTTTAACAAAATTTAGGAAATACTTGAAAAATATTTACAAAGAGTCGATTTTCAAGTTATAGTGGGTTAGGGTTTTATCGAATCGAGATTTAATTGGATTCGACTTTGATATACTAAACCTTGTATTGACCGTTGTTCAACTACCTTATCAAGGCTCGCAATTCCTATTTGGGATTAATGTTCTGTAGAGTTTAGACCATAGTTGAAGTCTAGCTTATGTGACCTTGTTTTGTTAGTTATGTTTTCAATTCTTAAACCTCTTTCAAATCCGCTATCTTATAATGGTCTTTTGAACTCTTTCATTTACGTTGACGTCCAACCTCAAAGGAGAGCAGCGACATAAGAAGAGAATTTCGAAACAGAGATCGGAAGCATCAGAGTTGATAAGAATCATACAAGCAGCTCAACTATATATATAGACAGAAAATGGAGCATTCAAACTGTAAGTGGCCTCTCTTCTTCTTCGTGCCTTGTATTTAGGCCTTTTTAGAACCAAACTAATTTATTGAAAATGTTCTTCAAATTAAATGCTTTAAATTGTATATCAGATTTGTTTTATTCATTATGATTATATATCGATATACTTGCATATTTTGAAATATTAGGATTGTTGCATGATTGGAGAAGTTATTTGGGATTTAAACAAAACTAAGTATGTAAATAAGATAATCATGATTTTAATTGTGTGATCACCGGACACTAGAGATATATGTTCGCCCGATGGGTATTAGACGTGGGTGTAGGTGGGCAGCCGCACCGAATGAGTTTTGGATTCTTAGTAAATTTACAGCCGTCAAACGTTTGACCAGCAGTGAAATTGGTTAGGGACAGACTCTAGTCGGTGAACTTGGGAGCTATGTATACATGTACTGGTGACTTGGATATGAGATGAAGGTTTGATTTGGAGAGATACCCAAGCTAGGGTGGTGAGAAAACTAGTCAGATATCATGCTGGGGTGGTGACAAAACCAGCAGATACCTCGACTAGGGTGGTAAGAAAATCAGTCGATATTTCTAGTGATCCAAATAAACTTGTACGGGACTGGGTCTCAATTTATAAAGTGGTAAGATGATCGCTAATGAAAGGAAACCGGTTATATATATATATATATATATATATATAGACTCATGAATAACGTCTGGTGTGAGCCAGGAGGTTACGACTTGAGCCTGCCACTATTATTGATTTATGAACCGCAAACTCATGCATCTATGACATGATTATTCCTGCTTTTATTTCAAATACATGGTGTTCTTAATCTCTCTAAGTTTAGTTCTTTTATAATTGTGCATACTTTTATATCATGACCAAAATGATTTGCCTGAGTTTTGATTTATAAAATATTTTATCCCCAGACATGTTGTTGAAGTTGGGAACACTTACGAGCTTTTTTATAAAAGCTCACCCACTTACAGTTTGTTGCAGAGAAGAACTTAAAGAGTTATCCATATTGATTTTGGAGTGGTCTGGATGAGGTGGAGCGTATTTTACTACAGTATTATGATCGAGTAGTAGGTAGTTATCATTAGATTGTTCAGTTTCCTTGCTTGTTTATATATGTACTTATCATTTGATCTTACAAACCTCACTACAGTATAGTATCATGATAACACTTAAGATATATATTTGGTAATAGTTAATATTGTTATAACTTATTCAATTCTTCATATTAAATGTAATATTTAGGGTACAGATGTATTGTTAGATAGATCTGCGCTTCCGCATTTAAAAAAAAGAAAATTTCTCCCACAATTTTATGACGTGGGATTAGATGAGAGAGTCAGAAAGCCTTGTGTATCAGAATTTCGATGAAGGCTTAGTTAAAGTTCTCTCACTTTTTTATTGGAGTTTAGTGATAGATTTTTAATGAAAGCTTAAAGAGATAAAATGAGAAAGAACTGAGAAAAAAGAAAAGAGATTTTTGAAAATAAAAATTGTCTCAAAAAAGATTGGCTATTGGGAACTCTATTGGGTCGCCTTGTTTCAATAACACAAGGGAGTGAATGTTTGAAATTTGAAATGAGAGAGTTTCTCTTAAGTTGTTGAACAACAAAAAGAGAAAGAGTAAAATTCGTAGCTCTTAAAGGGGTGACTTTTTCAACCCTCTAAAACTCATATTTTAAATTACTAATGGGTTAGAAATGGGTCCAAGGCCCATAAATATCCACTAAGCTTCATTCAAGGTTATTTTAAGCTCAAAAGGCTTTTAAATTGGCCTTACGGGCCCCCTAACAATTATAACTTAATTAATTATATAATTACTTATTAATAATTAAAATAGTTATTAATTATAAGTATACCATATTCTCTTAAAATATGATAATTTGATATAATTAATATATATGAGCATTAAACTATGCATTATACATTATAATATATTAATACACAACAATCATACATTAATTCATATCAATCATATCATATAATTTAAATATTCATAATTAATAAGATGTTGACATTTGTCACAGACTTAAAATTCAAATAGAGTACTCTAATACACAAAATTTTAGTAATTGGTCAAAGTCCTGAAAAATTGTCAAACCTCTCTTCGATTGACTCGAAATTTATTCTGCGGGTCCCATACCCATTTCAAATTTATTAAAAAAAAAATTTTAATATTTTAAAAGTGTAAAATGGTGTGGAAATTCAATAATTATAAAAATACAATTTTTGCCAAAAATGTTTGTTACAATTTTAAAATCCATTTACAAGGTCTAAAAATCATAAGATGTGGGTCCTATATAAAATTTAGCCTAAAAATAAGAAAAATAAAGTTATTATATTATTGGACAATTATGATCTATATTAGTATACGATCATGCTTGTCGATCGGAGGTCAAACAAATTTTTTAGAAGTGTTTCAGTCCACTCTTGCGGGTCTCACAAAACTCTAATTTTTAAAGTTGTAGAAATGAAACCAAATTAAACATACATACTCAAGCATGATATTTAACCATAAAAATAATAATATAAGTCTGAAAAAGTCAATGTTTTCATTTTTAGGTGGATTTACCATAATATCATAGAATGAAAGTTCAGGATATTACAAACTACCCCCCTTAAAGAAAATTCCATCGCCGAAATTTGAACCCTCTCAAAGAAATTCTCAATCTAGTTTGTCATATTTGATTAGTCACCTAATTATTTGAAGTAAGTCTAGTTAGATTAGTTGATAAATTTTATTGCTACACACAGGCAGATTGGCCAACTTAATCAATATAGTAAACGTAGCAAAACTGGTCATTTAGACCAATCTAGTCCAATTCAGCCACGCTAGTCATCTAATTCTAGTCAACTTAACAATGTTGGTCAACTAGTCAACCTTAATTAAACTGGTAAACTTGATCAATCTAATCGACCTAAATCAATTGGTAAAACTAATCTATCTTCCAGTCAAACTAGTCATCTAGTCAACTGGCCTACTAGTAAAAATAGTCAAACTGTTGAATTAAAGTCATATAAGGATATCATTATGTCAACATACTATTATGACATGATCTCCTTGATACGGTATAACAATGTTAGGTTAGTGACATAGTCGAGCATAACATACAAACAATAGTATATAATAATTATTTATAATTATGACAAACAATCAGAGTATTATAACTTATAGTGTTTCCAAGTGTCTCTAATATATATTAAAAGGTCACGGTCTCCTTGATAATGATAAGCACATTAATCAAATCCCACAATGGTTTCCATTTCACTGGTCCCTAGGATAATCTACTGACTATGCTCTGATACCACTTTGTCACGCCTCGGTTTCGAATACTCAGATATTACCAAAAAATTCGTGAATCGACCCGTACCCGAACTCAGAGGTGATCCATGAATGTCCCTTAGTAGTCCAATTTGATCAATTAGACTACTAAGGTTTATTCGAAAATCAACTAAATTCGAAAAAATTTAGGTACAAAAATAACTAAGAATAATCCTAAACGATCATCCAACTATCAGAGTTAAATTAAGTATGTTGATTTACTAAGATGATGAACAGTTTAAATGAAATTCATTATGAGTTAATTTTATTTATATAAGTCCCCTAGGTCAAGTCAAGGGTATTCTATAAAGTCAACCTATGTCTACGTATGAGTCAACCCCTCTAAGTCCAAATAATCCAACAAGGTACTATTTTGACCATATCTCCTTCATTTCTAAAGATCTGTGATCTGTCAGCATTTATTGTAATAGCAAGGGACGCATATCATATTTTTGACAACAAGCATTGCTTATGCCTCGATCTGCAAATTTATAAGTTCAACCCTCTACTTCCTAACCTTCAGTATTAACTAATTACAAATTTAATCTCTCTTTTGTTATTTTTATTTGGAATTTCAAATTTCAGCAACCGGTATACAACAATCTCCAGCCATATATTTTAGTACTTTTTGGGAGTGATTCTAGCCATCGGATTCAAGCATGTCTTTTGGGTACATATCCAACGGCTAGAAATCATTAATCAATGTAATGTTCGGTGTGTATCCACCAAAGGGTATGCTGTGAGTGGGCCCAGAAAAATGCGTTGGTAGAGGTACTGATCGATTGGATATAAAGTGGCTAGTTTTAAAAAACTTCTAGTACTTTGCTACTGTGGAGTTATAGCAAACTTCGTTACAATGTCTCAAACCAGGCATAAAAAGAAGATGAAACATAAGGTGCGCCCGAGGCACACCTTGTGTTCGAGTGCCAAGGGAATTCATACGAAACATCTATGCATGCAGTGCTTAGGTGGTATCAACGGCCGTGCCGTGCCATGCAGATTCTTGTGTCTTTAAGTGAATGGTGCACCTCAGGCGCACATTATAATATGACAGTTGTAGAAAGAAATACTGATTATGGTATGAAATAAATGGGCTCACCAAGAGACCAAGTCTAAGATTAGCCCAATTTGAACATAATTGCAATTTGCAACAGAAAACTCTGCTAATCAGACGTTAGGATCCTCAAATTTGAACAATGTTGAGGCTACAACCAAAAAACACGTACTAGATGGTCCAAACCTACCTACGACCTCATAGATAAAGGTGTCAGGCCTGGCCCGATGGGCTTTTAGAACTGATCCTAATGCCTTGGACTTGGGCTGTATCTGTAGACCTGATGGGCCATCCGAGGTATGATTTTAATACTCAATAGATTAATGGGACGGACTTGTGGTTAGCTTTATATAAAGATAACCGTAGGCACAGACCAAAGCTAATGGTCTGGCCTCTTCTACCTATTAACGAGTCAAGCTTGGTCCTAAAATATCGAGCCTCTGATTAGATGTGCGAGCGAGAATTGTCTTGCGCATTAAGCATTGGATTCAGGACACGCGGCACATACCTCGGGATTTGTGTAGTCAAAATCTAGGACGTGCCAGCTTAAGATTAATAGCTTCCTCTTTTCTGCCTACAAAAAATAAAAAAAAAAAATCCTCCTCTTTATTGCAATTACATTTATCATTAAGCGTGTGGTCTCACGACTTGCATGTCTCAATCGATCTTATGCAATATTGAGACACAATAATCTATGATAATTATTAATTTCTAAGTACATTTTACTTCTTCGAGAACACCAATGTCTTTTTACTGTAGTGGACAAAACATAGAAAAAGCAAATTCTTGTTGAAAAAACGTTGGTGCTCTAGAAGAAGTAAAATGTGCTCTGAAAATAGTGATTCAATATACTTTTATTTATAAAAGCAAAACGAATATATTTAACACTTGTTTACTTTTTGTTTTTCGCATACTAAAGTGCCCTTGAACAACTTAATTAAATTCTACATCCATAAGATATGAGAGTGCGCCATGGGGTCCAGCTTAGGTGAATTAATTTGGTCCGGCTGGTCGGAAACTACGAAAAAAGTGTTCCTTTTATGCACATGGCATGCAAGGAAACTGCGTAGGACCGATCCTTAGTTCAGCCAGGCCAAATGTTAATGGGCTGGGCCTGGCCTGGTCTATAGTGCTGGGCTGGGCCAGGCCGGGCCAAATTCTAGGGCCTAAGCCAAGACCCAGCCCAAGGCTTGTAAGGGCTGGGCTTGGTTGGGGCTGAGGCGACAGGCCTAATGGTCCGGCTTAGGCGACGGGCCAAAGATAAAATGGTTACACTCATCCAATCACATTTATGCTTTAGATGAATAGAAAATATTTGACCCTTTCCAGAGTACATATCACCCGAGCCACGTGTAGGCATGAGGACATCAAACCACACACAAATGTGTCAAATCATGACATGGAAATCATTTTGATGGGGTTGTTTAGGTAGGGAGTGAGGTGTGGAAGGGGATGCTACGGATTAGAAAACTTATATATTTCAATTATTAAGGTCACAACAAGCAGCATCACTAATAACCCAAGTCAGTAAGCGTGACCTCTGTTACTTTAAATATATCTTGTTACATTATTATATATTTTAGGCTAATTAATATAATACATTGGATTTATATAAGTTTACCAAAATAATAATAATAAAAAAGACCTAAGTATAATATAATGAAACACGGTACACGTGAAGGGATCGTAATCCCCGATACAATGGGCCCAGTATTAGGGTGTCAATTTGTTCTTGTTTAACTGGAACTGAAAACCTCATTTTTGGGAACCAACCTAATAAGAACCAGAAACAAATTGAACTGATAATAACAGTTCCGGTTCTGGGTAATTTGATATTGGAACTGATGTACCTGGAACTGGAACACTGGAACCAAACAATCAGTTTCGGTTCCAAATCCATCATTTTGAGAACTATAATTGATAAGAACTGACATTTTTGGTTCTGGTTCTGAGAACCGATCTGGAACGGACCCCTACCCAATAAGCAACTGTCCTAGGTTGAAAATTAGTGTGATGGGTGATCACAACTATCTGATGGATGGTTTGGAAAATGAAGAATTATGAATACATCCTCCTGAAAATTTGTATTTTCATATACACGCTTACCCTTTTCAGAAAAGCAAAACTAACCCTAAAGTTTCTCCACATAACGGATACACCCTTAAGGCTTGTCTTCCATTTAAATGACAATTTTGCCCTCGTTACAGTAGAGAGAGAGAGAGAGAGTATTCTACATTTGACCCTAAATTTGACCCAATTTCTATGATCACAACCATTCAATCCATCAAATAATTTTGGACGACTAGAAAATTTAAATATTGGTAGGAAAAGAAGTCTATGAATAGTTTAACAAGTGATCCTAAATGTCATAAATCAGATGGTTAGGATCATCCGATCAGGTCAAACGTCCACCCATAAGATACAATTCTTTCGTGCTCAGTCAACAAGTGGATGGATTGTACTGTCTATTATAGGCCATACTTATGGGACAGAGGTTCTGCTGGTTCCTGTGACTATTTTGATTCCCTTTATCACATCCCCTGCAGAGGAAGTAGGAAGGCCCATAAGGCATAGGCTCTATATTTCATTTTTGCTTCTTTCGAAAACAAAAAAAATCTAATCTTCTCTATAAAAGGGAGCAGAATCATCAATCTATATAACAAAACAGGGAAGTTGTCTCCCCAGTTATCCCCCTCTTATCTGTTTCAACAAAGAAGGGTCAAGATCTTATCACCCAAATGACGGTGGATCACAGCCACTCACACCCTATTTTGGCAAATGCTTTGTTTTGGGAGTGCCGTCAGCATGGGCCACCCACTATCTATATAACAAAACAGGACGGTTGTCTCCCCCTCTAATCCGGCTTCATAAAGGATGGCTGAGATCTTATCACACCAAATGGACAGTGGATCTCAGCCACTCACACCCAATTTTAACAAACCCTTTGTCGATGAGTGCCGTGGGCACGGGTCACCTTCTATCTATATAACAAAACAGGACGGTTGTCTCCCCCTCATATCCGGCTTCATAAAGGATGGCCGAGATCTTATCACACCAAATGGACGGTGGATCTCAGCCATTCACACCCAATTTGGACAAATGCTTTGTCGATGAGTGCCGTGGGCACGGGTCACCTACTATCTCAGCCACCCACTATCAATATAACAAGTGACTGGTTTTCTTATACCCCTCTTATCTTATATGGCTTCAATAATGATTGGCTGAGATCCACTATACTTCATATGGATGGCTGAGATTAACTCCCACCCGATTATGACAAACACTTTGTCGAAAGTGTCGCGGGCATGGGCCACCCACGCATATATCAAGACAACTCAGTTGTATTCTCTTATCTTATCCATCCATCTAATGTGGACGGTTAGATAAAGAGTGGTTGAGATCAAATCTATCGATCTAAAGTGGACGGTTAGATTTCAGCCACTCAATAAACCTCATTTTACCTCAATTTATTCAAAATTTAAATTTCAACGCCGTCATTTTTTGTTATTTCTATTATTTTCTCATTTCTCCCTTTGTGCGTTACAATCTGTTATAACAGCCGTTATAATGGAAATGGTAACGCCCCAGTCCATTATACCGTTTGAGTGCCGCAGGCACCCAAACGCTTTGTCGAGGAGTGCCTTGGGCACGAGATACCAAGGGAGCTCAGTTGTCTCCCCTTTTTATAGGTTTCATATAATGGATTGCCAAGATCTTATCCCCCAATTGGACGGTGGATCTCAGCCAACTCGCACCCGATTTTGGCAAATGCTCTGTCGGGGAGTGCCGTGGGCACGGGCCACCCACTAGTCTATATAACAAAACAGGGAAGTTGTCTTATCTCTTATCTTATAAGGCTTCATAAGATAAAATGTGGTTAAGATCAAATCCATACATCTAATGTGGACGGTAGATTTCAGCCACTCAATCTCCCTCGTTAATTCGGTCACTCCCACTCATTTGCCCCCTGCACGCAACAAATTGAAAATTTATTGAAAATTTGAAATTCAAATATCAAATTTTAACGCCTTTAATTTTCATTATTTTCTGT
Organism: Euptelea pleiosperma; assembly: GCA_035048495.1. NCBI lineage: Eukaryota > Viridiplantae > Streptophyta > Magnoliopsida > Ranunculales > Eupteleaceae > Euptelea > Euptelea pleiosperma. The sequence goes on along the minus strand of CM068548.1, from coordinate 27,511,827 downwards.
TACTTCCGTTATTTTTGCCTTTGTGCGTTACAATCTGTTATAACGGAAAAAATGGTAACACCCCCAATTCATTATACGGTTTGAGTGCCGAAGGCACCCAATTTTTACAAACAATTTTGTCGGAGAGTGCGGTGGGCACGGGCCATTTACTAGTTCATCGACAAACAAACAAAAAATTTAAAAATGTCTTCGGATTGGGAGTGTGCCTGTACAACGCGTGTATGCACAGTGCACATAGTCTCAATTTCACTCGAGTCATGATATTGGTTGGCCCCTGATGTTTTTTCTTCATCCTTCTACCCGACCAATATCATCAGTCTTTACCACAACCTCCAATTAACCACCGCCAAACAATCCTAGATTTGAAATTATTACTCATCAGTAACAAATTTTTAAGGTTTTTTCGACAATTTCAAATCCGGATTTCAACTGCTTCAAAAATCTATAATTTTATCAGCAATATTGTATCACTCTTATCATTATTGCCTCGGATTAATTGTAGTAACCATCGATGTCGCCTTATAGCTAGGGGTATCAACCGGTCGGTCCCGTTTTGTTGCTAAAATATCTAAAACCAAAACCAATATTGTCGGTTCTGGTTCTGGTTCTGGGAACGGAATGAAATTTGAAGTACGGAATTTCACTTTATAATTGGTTTCGGTCCAGTTCCAATATCAAACAACCCAGAACAAGAACTATTATTATCGGTTCGGTTTCGGTTCTTGTTTGGTCGGTTTTCAAAAATGTTGAACCATAATCAAGGGTTTAAAAACCGATTCGGATTTGGTTCCGGTTAAACCTGTACAAATTGATACCCCTACTTATAGCCATTGCTTTTCCAACACAAACCTTGATTTGTCACCACAAAAGCTTTCAAGTAGGTCATCTTAATCATAAGATTGTTTGATGTTTAGGTTCAAAAATGAGAGAGTGGTCAACGAAGGTGAAGCGTGAATTCATTAAGTCAAAACTGCACTCCCAACTCTTTGGGAGTGAGGCTCAAAGAAGTGGATTAATACACGGTTTAAGTCCGCCTATCCTTAACGACGCCTCTGCACCGTTAGATACACATTGAAAAACGTACTTCACTGTTTTCAGAAAGCTTAAATCTTAAAATTGAAAAACTTGTTTTTCAAGGCGTATGTTGAGCAAAAGTGGACTCCCCCTCTTAGAAGGTACTAGGTACTAGGCAGTAAAGTCCTACAACTCACCTGCCGAATCAACTAACCCCCCAAAATGGATGACGCTGAAGCGCATTACTTATACCCGGCCGTCAGGACAATTTAGAGAAGAACAAAAAAAAGTCCTACATCAGACTTATTTGGCTGCTGACACCTAGCCATAGGTCTGCAACTCGGGTGAGTTGGGTCGGATTTTTTGGGTCAACCTGAGCCCAACCCGATCTTCGGCTACCTAATTAGAGTTTACCTCCTCTTGTGGAAGGTCATGGGTTGAATCCCACATCATCAAGTGGGGGTGCTGTTGAGTCAAAATCCCCTCACCCGGCGTAGCCAGGTCCAAGTATAGCCTGGATGCTTCCCCACCAGATTCCAGCCGCTGCCTAGAAATAAGAAAGTACACAAGGGATTTTTGTACAAACACCTATGTTTTGATGTATTTGTAAATAATCTCCTGTAATATTTGTTTTTGCAAAAAGTAGGAGGTTCTGAGTTCAGCTTTCCTTAGGGCCACCCCTGGAAAGAATAGGGTAATAAGTGGCTTAGTCCACATTAACTCTCCCAGTACACACCGATACGTGTGGAAGGGGTGACTAACGTGCCCCGGGGGATTAGTCGGGTGCTCTAAGAGGCCCGAATATACCCATTGTTTAAAAAATAAATGTTTTTTGGCAAATAATTGCTCGTTAATAACGTCAACGAAATCGTCAACAACTCAGATTATTTGCAGTCAATTCCATGACCATGAGCTGGATTGCCTAACAAATATGCTGTTCATGCCTGTTGACGATCCATCATAGGACCGAATTCACAACTAATTGTTAGGGAGGATATTTCGTGTATTTTCTTGACAATAAGGGGTAATTTGTAACAAATCAAAAGAATCAGGGTCAGGGTATTTTTGTAAATTTATAATACAGGGTTCTTTTTGCAAATACATCAGAATGTAGGGGTCTGAACAACAACGATTGATTATATATACTATAAAAAGATATGGCTAAGATACACTGTTGATTACATAAAGATCAATCAATAGTCATTACACAATTAATAAATCATGGCTTTAAAAGAAAACCCCGCTTATAACGCCGTTATAAGAGTAACATTCCAACCCCGTTACGGTATTTCGTACAAAAAGTTATAACATTAACAGCCTTATAATGTCTTAAATAAAAATAATGCACATTTATTTGAAAAATGAATTAAAAAATAACAAATTTTTACCTTTCCTTGGCCAGTTATTATAACCATGGTTTAAAAGCGGTCATTATAACGGATACGGACCCTCCCCATTATGTTTTGTACCATTTTAACGCTAAGAAAATAATGGCCATTATTTTCTGGTATTTTTCTGTTATAACGAAAATAATGACCGTTATTTTCTGAGATAATTTCTGAAAAAAAGCCCGTTATTTCCATTACGTTATTTCTTTATTGAAAATTTGAAATTCGAAATTTGAATTTTAGTGACATTTTTTCCTGTTATTTTCCATTTTTTGTCCCCGTGCGATGCAATTCGTTATGAGACTGTTATAACAGAAAAGGGTAATGCCCCCAGTCTGTATAATGGCTCCTTTTAAACCTTGATTATAACTGCCATCGTGACAATCATAACAATGGTAACGTTACCTTCCGTTATGACGTTATAATGAACCTTCTAATAAATTAAAGAATTACAATAATCTAAGTCAAACCCAACTCATAAATAAATATATTTTATTGTCACGAGAAAGTAGAATCTCAGATGGATGTGTATAAAGCATTCATACATCACTTATGCATATAAATAAGAATAAATCCTATGCAACACCTATACAGACTAAGCTGCCTTACATTCAATCTCTTCCATCCAATCAACAAAGCATACCCAAAAGATACAGCTGATTACATGACCCCACCCGTCGATCAACAGACCTTTTCTAAACCATTTGATCATACAATTAATCAGATGGTTGGGATCATTCTATTGGTGTAATTTTGAAGCTATGATCTACACAAGATCTAAACTGTTGACAGTACAGATTGAAGGGGTGGAAAGGCAGATAATCAGTCTTCTCTTCAAGGATTGCAAGTTTGAATTTTGAGCAATTTCTACTTTTTCTTCCTTGGCAGTTTTATGTGGCTTTAATAAGTTCCTCCGCAATATACGCAAGACCCACATAGCACCAAGGCGTGATTGAAGCGAATCTTTGATAAAGGAATCCTTCGGACTCACTCCTAAGAGTTTGATCACACAGCGCCTAATTTTGGAGGGAACCAAGGTCCCACCACCCCCCATTTTTATCTCTGTCACCTTAACTACCCTCCAATTTCAAAAACAGAAGAAAGCAAGCAAGAAAAGTCTAAGTGAACCCAACCCAACAACTTCCATCACCACCTTTTCTACAGCCTTCACCTTCTCCCCTTTTCCTCCTTTATATATATCTCAAACCATCAAACACATTGATACCACACAAAAGCCATGGACTGGTTCTCCTGGTTATCGAAAACCGGCCTCGAGCCTTCGCTTGTTTACGAGTATGGGCTAGCTTTTGCTCACAACGAGCTCGAGGAGGAGGATATAATTTACTTCAACCATGAGTTCCTTCAGAGCATGGGCATCTCCATAGCCAAACATAGGCTAGAGATACTCAAGCTTGCTAGGAAAGAGAAGGGAGGGAACCCACATCCTGCGTCGAGGCTACTTGCAGCAATCAAGAAGACGAAGAGATGTCTCGCGAAGTACATCCACAATTGGGTTCATCGCGAGGAGTCGGCTCTTGTTGTTGTACCAAGGCCTGGTTATGGTACACGATGGAGGGGAGCCATGTTGAAGAGGAATAAGAGGTTGATGATGCTCAAACAAGGAAGGTTGATGCTCACAAATGGGAGTTCGAAGATTGCTGAACCTCAAGTTAGTTTTAGAGCAAGCCCGATGGTTTATGATCTTCATAACGAGGATAAGGTGGACGATGACGCTTATTGGTCGACCGGCGTCGAAGAGATCAGGTGGGATGCAATGTTTCAGGATTTAAAACCAACATGAAGTTCTTTTTTCTTTTTTATTTTTGAATGGTGAGAGATGGTTTTTTTGGTTCTTCCACCAAGAGTTTTGGCTTGTGTGTTTCAGAAGACTTCTTTTTTCTTTTTTAGTGGTGGGTCATGAAAAAACCCACTTTAGCACATTAGGTGTCTGCTTTTGTCATGAAATTGTCCACTTTGCTTTTGTATTTTCCTTTTTCCATTTCGTGCTCTGATGGGAAAGAACGCAGCAAATGCTTACCTTGTGATGGAAATGATTATGTATGAATATAGTAAGGAAATATGTAATCCACTTTAGTAAGAGAATTACAGGTAAAAACCCTGGTTTAGTATCATGTTTTGATTGCTTGGGACCTAGTGTTACTCTGTCAATTTTAAGCGTAATTCGGATTAATCATCAGGATGCTCTGTTTTTTCACTTCAATTAAACACGTAAAATAGGATAAAAACGGGTAATACTCGACCATGTTAGTCAACCCATTACGGATATTCGTCTTAAATTAACCTGATGCAAGGTCTTGTGTTTAGTTTACAAGTTAAATAGGACGGCTCACCAATCCAACTGCTCTCAGACTTCTGGCAACCCCTTTCAGTGGACTATTGAGCCTAATTTGGTTGTACTTCATATTGCCTTCTCATTTCCATGCTTTGGAATGCAGCATTGTCAGAACAGCCCATCCTGCATTTTCATTTGGTAGCCAAGCTGGTTAGTGGTTAGCAGTCAATGGGTGAAGGTGGGTTTTGAAGCCAGGTATGTGGTATTATCAACAATCACAAACGTTACCAACATAGAAACCTGGCACCATCGTCCACCCTGCATTACTTATCTAAAATCAATCTCTTTATCATTTGCATATTATGTGGATCCCAAAAGTGGAGGACCAAATACTACCTTTTTCATTGATCTAGAAAGAAGTGCAGGTCAAATATCCGCAATTATGAACCGCAAAAGCACTCAAAATATGTAAGTAGGCAATGTCAGTAAGACGCTTTGCGACTTCATAGGAAGTATGTGAACTAGTTAAGGTAACATTACAAGGTTTCACAGTTTAAAGGCGTTCAAGAGGCAATTATGAACAGCAAAAGCACTCAAAATATGTAAGACGCTCTGAGACTTCATAGATGAAGTCTGTGAACTAGTTAAGCTAACACTTACAAGGTTTCAGAGTTTGAAGGTGTTCAAGAGGCATTTGGAGGGCCTCATCCCTCATGAAGATCGGAGATGGAGATAAGTCACTAGGAGGGAGTAACAAGGACTGTAACTTGGCTAACTTTGATGGATCAGGGAAAGAAAATTGAAATCCCATTTCATGATGGAGACATAGTTCTTGGTTCACAAGGTCCACAAGAGAACAAAAAATCAGGCTAAACTACATATGAGATTCATACAATCAATCTTACGATATAAACATTCAAAGATATGAACATTCAAATCTACGCAAATTAACCAAATTTGATGCATCATGAAATTCTAGTATTAAATCATCAAGCTCGCCGATCATATACATAAATACATGATTCAACAATGATTTTGCCTCTTTTAGTTTAAAAGCATATACCATTCTTAATTGAAATACAATCTCGAGATGTAATAGTGTTTGTATACAAGGAAAGTAATCCTTCCAAGCCTTGTCTCAGCATATTGATTCTTCGACCAAGAGAGCTTGCTGAATATTTGAGCATAGCTAGCTTCCAAAACTTTATTCTCTTCTGAATAGCATGGAGATGTGTCAATTACAACACACAAAAAAACTTCCTGGACTGAACTGCCACTAAGAAGCCCAAGACTAACAAAATCCCGTCGTCGAGCTCAACGACTTTCCAGTACATATAACCATATATAGTGAATGGAACAAGCACAAATTGGGCTACAGAAAAAAGTATCTAGATCAAATGTACTTGTATCACGGTTTTACTTTATATTCATATTCCAAGAAGATACTAAACTCCGGACCCTTCATTCAGATCATCTCAATTTTGTGAACTTTGAGGCAGCCGAAATGAACCCCCAGAATAGAGCATTTGGTAAACGGGTCTTATTCTTATAGTCAGGATTATGCTCAACACAGTGCCCAAACAGCAGGCACCAGCTAGAACCAGGAACGTGAGCCTAAAGCAATCAGGACCCAAGCAGGAGGCACTTGAACTAAGCAGCAGATTTAATCCTTGCTGCTTTGCCACCTCCTTATCATATACATAACCAGCAAGCAGACCTGAGAAGAGAAGTGCACCTAGAGGGTTGCCTAGCGACATGAAATTGAAAATTATACCAAAGTGCTTCAATCCAAAAAGCTCAGAGGCAGTTGGGACCATGATAGAGAACTGAACCCCGTAGCAGATCCCAAGTAATGCGACTGAAGCATAAAGGGTACCACTGAGAGCCCAGGCAAATAGAAGATAAGTTATGACCATGACTACTTGTGTGCATGCAATCCAAATTGTCCGAGGGAGTGTTTTTGACCTGCATGATGCAGAATTCCAAACCACGTAAGTATGAAGCCTATATGTATATTAATCACAAGGAGATAGTGTAAGGTGGTGGCCCAGTTTGGGTGGTGCAGCCTTGTTGTTACACAACTGGTGTATGTACTCATCAATGCAGAATGTCCCAATGTATGGAACGCTTCTTCAATGAGTAATAGCCCAAATATCATTCCAATTTGACAATCCTTGCATTCTTTTGAATACTAAGCAAAAATATATTTAGTGTTATCAACAAAGTTCATCAATTGGAAGTTGGGACTGTTCAGTAAGCTTGATTTTCGTGCTATGAACCATCCAAGAGCTGCTCCATGCGTAGGATGACCAGAATGATGACTACATAAAGTGATTAGTGTATCATGAAGCTAGGGTCCACCATCCACAGGAGGGACACTACACTCCATGCTATTTACTCAGATGATATTTACAAAAAAGAAAAAGAAATCATAACCGACATGTCTTACTAACGAACAGGGGAGAATAAGTACAAACCTGACAAAGTGTTCCGAAACTGCACCTCCACCAAGACGGCCCACGAAATTGCAAAAGCTGAAGAGAGACAACAGGATCGTTGTATCATCCACACCTTGTGCAATCCCAATCTGAGCCAGATTATTGAGAACAGTTACACCAGAACCAACCCCAAAAAAGTACACCGAGAATAGAAGCCAGAAATCAGCCTTAATAATAGCTTCACGGAATTTAAAATCCTCCCCCCTCTTGGGTCTCCTCTTCTTCTTCACTGCCCCTTCCCCCTCAGCAAGAAGCATATCCACGTCTGAGACATCGTCACCCTCCTGGCAACTTCCAATGTATGTTGTCGATGAAGATGGAGTCATCAATGGTTCAGTTGTATCTGAGTTGCCTTCTGCAGGAATGAGATGGTCTGAAGAACCATCTGGTCGGCCCAGTATTCCCGATTTCTTTGGATTAGCTGGGTACAATGTCATTTTTATAGGTATTGCAAGTGGAGCCATGAGAAGGAGAACCATTATAGCTACAAATGTGTAAGAAATGGGAGTGCTTAAAGATAGCACATCATCCAACACTGTAGTTGTGAGAAGATAGATGCCAAGAAGAACACTGGCAGCTTGCGTGAATAGAAAATGGCCATGTTCTGAAGAAACTTCTCCAGAAGCTGGGGTGCAAGGCCTAACAAAGTACATCATTGCAAGACATATAACAGGAATCCCCAGTGTGAGAAACAGCAAGAGCTTCGAAGAGGAATTATTAAGCACTGCAGAGTAAATCTCTGTATATACGGCAGCACTGAGCCCAATATAACCTTTGAGAATGCCAGCAACGGTGCCCCTACTGAGAGGGAAGTTCCTCATGTTGGTCACAAGCACGCCGGTGCCCAGCCATGCACTGCTATTAGTAGCGATACATAGCGCGAGAAATAACTGCCACAGCATAAAAAATATGGTAAAAAATACATACAAAATACACAATACCAAGAGTATAAGACATAAAGGGCAGCAAAAGCTTTAGATATTAAACATGTTAAGCAAGACAAAACTAGCAATAGAAAGAATCCATTATGACTGCAAAAAAGAAAGCTTATAAGGTAAGAATAAGACGTTCCTAATTGAAAATTTCCAGTTTCACATGTAAGGACCTCTATCCAAGGTACGGCTTTACTTACATGAAAATGTAATATGAACTCTGTTTCATATAAGAACAATTCATCCACAAAATGTATGTGTGTTATTACATACACCGAATTCACATTTTGGACGTGTAAATATCTATTAATTAATCTCTGTACTTGCAAAGAAAACACTTTTTGATTCTAACCTCAGAATAAAGGTTGCTTAAGGAGTTACAAAAAAAAAATATTCCACTTTTAATTTAATGTTAAGAATATTTTAGTTCCATGACCTTACTTTTGAGGTGAAACATTTGAGTTCATTTGATGAAGGAGCAAGCCCAACTCATGCTTCAATAAGCTAAGGAAAAGTCCCATTTGGGTTTCATAACCTCATTATTGGGAAGAAAATCTAGTCTATTTATTTCATTCCCATTAAAGGGAAAGAAACTCTAAGAGAGAGAGAGTGAGACTCGTCATGTGTTTTTTCATTAAATCATTAACTATGATTCTGAGGCCTCCTATGTGAAGAAAAAGGTTGTAGAGAATGGTTTTTGTACCTACTATGTTTGGTTCGCGAAAAATATGCATTCTGGAGATCATGTTTTCCTGCAAATTTCTGAGATACTTGTTTGGTTCGTTCTAGGAAAAAAAAACCTCGGAATAAGAAGAGACTTTTGGAAAATAAAATAAGAAAACCAACAGACCGAATTAAAGTCGGTCCGTCAATTTTCCAAAGTTGCACTTGACTTTATTTTACCTCGAGGCTCGATACCATGAGTAATGTTTTCATACCCGGACCAGTCAAGGGACCAGTTCACTGGGTCACCGGTTCAACCATCATGTCGATTGGGTCAACTTGCCACATGGAAAATATTTGGGGACCACTGACCCATGAATGCTCTGCACAACACTGCCATTAGCAATAGTAACTGTAATAGGGCTCATCAAATACCCACATCGCTTGGTGATGGCCGGGTGCAAGAAATTGTGTGGTGCCATAGTCGACCTAATCGCCTCTTAATCTGGCCGGAAAGTCGCATTGATTTAGGATGCTAGCTCTTGGTGAGAGCATTCAAAAAGATATCCATCATGGGTGTATTGAAATCATTCAAGTCAGGCTCCTACTCTGAACTGTGAGGGCGTTGGTAACTGTGCCTCGGTCAAAATTGCTCATCGCAATTGAAGCACAAGCCCTTCTCCCTATATTTCTGTTGTTCAGCCAAGCTCAATCGATGATCACCAAGGTGTACATTAAGGGATTTGAGAGCCAAATGGGGTAATCTTAGATGATGGCACAAGTCTGGTTGGAGTGGTAGACGTTGGTGGCGGAAGTGGAGGAAGGGAGCGCAGTCGTGTTGCTCGAAGTGGGGATCGCCGGTTAACAGATGCAACAATGGTTGTGATAGCTTCCTCCTAATGCTTGGATATTGCATGGCATGAACTAGTGAAATGGGGTTGAGGAGCTTGATGTTGTGTCGAATCTCCTCATTTAAGTCCTGAAATAAAGCATCTATTGTGGAAAGCTTCCGGCAATATTTGCAATTTGTTGGCCAAATGTTCGAACTTGGCCTGGTAATCTCGTACAGTGGTCGTTTGTCGAAATTAACCAACAAACTTTCAAGGTCCTTATCTTTTGGCGCACCAAAGCAACTACACAAAGCTTGAGCAAACACATCCCAAGAGGGTCGTCCAATAGTCTTAGTCAACCATTGATACGAAGGAATAGCCTCTACCATCAGATGGACCGAAGCCACATCGACAAAGTGATCTTCTGGAATGCATATGAGATGTTGGAACTATTGCTCCCATAAGATCTAGCCCTCATAGTCCTTGTCATCGAAGATAGGTAAGTCAAGTCGAATTAGACTTCCTCGAAACCCTTGAAACTAAACAAGAAATGGAGGGGGACGAACGTCCGGATATGGATGTTGGAGAGGCCCTCTATCAGTCATTAGTGGCTTTGGTAACCTTGCGGTCAGTGTGTCCTAAACCCTAAACCCTAAACCCTAAACCCTAAACCCTAAAACCCTAAACCCTAAACCATAAACCCTGCAAAAACTTGTACAACCAACAATGGAGGACATGTTCTGCCCAGACTGCAAGAAAAGCACTGAGGTGTTCAAAGCCTCTTTGTCTACAATAGAATCACCCCACAATCCCCCCCCAAAAAAATTCAAATTAAGCCACTCACAAAGAACAAGAAAGATAGAGTTCAGAAAATCAACAGATCAACACTAGTCCCCCCTCCCCTTTTTTTTACAAAAAAGTTGCAATTTCCATTCATCATACCAAATGTGTGAAACAAAAGTTTAGTGCAAAAAACATGAGCCAATTTATTTATTTTCCTTGTACCGAACACAGAAGATGAGGTTAGCTCATCAGGTACATGTAAATGTACATGATTAGGAATAATCAGGAGTGCGTTTCCTCCTTATATGAATTTACTATTTAGAGGCTGTTTGTAGCTCTCTTTGTTTTCCCTTTTAATCCTAAAGAAGTCTTTAGAGGGAGAGCGATGTAGGAAAAAAAACAATACAAAAGAAAAATTGAATCGAATATGAAAAATCTTTCCAATGGTTTCAATCATCGCAATACTGTATCAATACGTATTGGTTTTTGAACTTACCAGTGCAATATACAAAGGAAAATTTTATACATAATTTAATCAAATTAAGTTTCTCATATGTAATATGTTGTAAAATGTAGTACTATCGCACAAAACACCATATTTTGATTTTAGCTTATATAAGCATTAAAAATAGTTTGGTGTAATATATCTTAGCCTATGATACTTGGATACTTCAACATGACTGTCATATTTGTATCGTATCATGTCTATACTGATACTGGTATCCGATACTGCATGGATACTTCTATGCCACTAATTTTTCTCATTTTTTATTATGATATTGCATATTTTCTTAACTCCTAACAATTTCCTTATTCCCTATGTCAATCAGAAGATATAAATAATGTATTATAACAAATTTTATTGTAAGAAACTTTGAAAATTTTGAAAATTTTGAAAATTTATTATATTTGGCATGATGTGAATATTAAATAAAGATACTTAGCTTAAAAAATTTTAAAAATTAAAGCATGTATGAACATATTTATATGGGATACTTATATCCGTATCTGTATACATGTCGTGAATTTCGGGAGTTGTATTCCCGTTTCCCATACCAGCATCTGCATCTGTATCCATATACCTTTGTAGTCAAGGCGTGCGCTTCAGGCACAAGGCACACCTAAAGCTCCTTAGAAGGGTCAAGACGCGCGCCTCAGACCAGGCTCTAGGCGCATTGGGCGCGCGTCTCACTAAAATACATGTTTTTTTGTAAAAGTTTTGTACTTTAGCCTATTATATTAAGCATCGGTATGATAGGAGATACAATTGAACCTATCTTTTTTTGATAAGGTACAATTGAACCTATCTTATTGAAAGACATTGATGAAAGCAATGAATGACTACTTGAGGAGATGGAAACAGAAGGTGGAGAATCAGAAAATGAATTGGTGTTTGAGGATGATAGCTTGACATGGAGTGTTGTTGTGAGGGCTGCTGGAGTTGGCAAATCAACATCAAATACTAGATCACCATCAAGGTCAAGAGTAAGGGCAAGGGCTTCAATAAGGGAGCCGGAAGAGGAATAGGCCAATTCGGAGGAGACAGTAGAGAAGAATATATTGAGGCTAACACATTCGATGATGATGGGGATGATGCTAATGATTATATTTTGGGTACCCTTATATTTCAGATGATGACAATGTTAACCAGAACTAATTGGGGGCTATTTGAGATTTTGAACATTTGTTATCTTTTATGTTTTATGGCTTTTTGATTACTTGTTTTGTATTTAAATAATGACAATGTAAACTAAAATTGCTTTTGGGTTACTTGGAATTTTTGACATTTACTATCTTTTATGTTTTATAGCCTAATGATTACCTATTTTGTTATTTTATGATGTTATTTTTCTTAATTTTTTAATATTTATTATAATTGTAATATTGTGCCTCGCTTCAGTCAGGCACATGCCTCGCCTTGTACCTTGCGCCTCAGGCACCAAAGGTCCTAATGCCTTAAGTGTGCCTTGCGCCCTTAACTACCTTGCCATATACATGCGTGTATCGTAAATAAAGTGTGATTCTTTTCAATATATGGTTGTAGGGGTAGTTTAATTGCTTTAAAATCACGTTTTCAGGTTATTTATGCATCATACACAGTTTAGAGTAATGTATCAATGCCTATCTCTTTGTATTTTTTTTTTTTGATAAGTTGCCTATCTCTTTGTATCAAAGTGTATTGTTTTCCAGTATACCATATTGATATGATATGTATCAGTTTTTCAACTTATTGATACATTGATATTTTAACCCTTGCTTACCAGATAGAGTTGATTAGCGTAGCACTTATCAAATACGAAGATCACACCTCGCATAATCCTAACATTTCACTTAATCTTCAAGAAATAATTCCCTACGTTGAAGAAGAATCACTCCTCTAAACAAAAACAAACTGTATTCCATAAATTCACTCAAGAACAAAATTTACATCAAATATATATGTTCTATCATAAATTATAAACTAAAAGTTCTTATGCAATCTCATGGAAAATACCATTCAAACCTTACTTAAATCCAAACTATACTTAAAAAAAAATCTAAACCTAATGCCCTTAGACTTGCTACAAAGTCTTCTTTAACCGTAAAGAAAATGCACACACAAAAACTACTAATAAGATCATAATGCTTTGACACCATCTAAAGAAGTGTTCTATTATCTTGGTGAAAATTTGTATATTTCTTAATTCTTAGGGTTACAGGGTAAAATAGTTATACAATATGCACAAGAACAAAATTACAAATACCATTAAAATAAAACAAAACTATATATGTAATATACACTTTCACATGCACCTAGTTAGTATTTCGACCATAGCTCAATCAATTCGCATATGATTTGTGTAGTCTTGGGCACGTGGATAGCTACCCATATAGCTGTGTAACAGTACCAAAAACATAGTTGACAGAAAAGAATAAGGTCATATGGGAAGATATGAGATTGGACTGCACCCTACATGAAGCTTTCCCCTAATCTCACAAGTAGTGTTTTTAAATGCTAAGCCGTGAACTTATGTGCTCTAGGGAAGGGGAGTAGGTTGCTCAGTGTTTTGGTTCCTGCTCTTTGTTTGGCCTTGGTCCTTGTAGGTCATCGCGACCTCTTGCCTTAGGCTTCTTGTATGTTTCTGTTTTGCTTTTGCCTTTTAATAAAGCCTATACTTATAAAAAAAAAATTTAAGGCATGAGGCGAGGTGTTTCACTATCCAAAGACTTGAGACGTAAGCCTCTTGAGCATGCATTTTTAAGTAGATAACTGATTAAAAATACAAATAACTAAAAAGCAGGAATTCCAAAAAAAAATATGAAGAGAAAGTCAAGGAAAAATCTCAAAAAATGAGAAAAACTTGTGACAATTCACATTTCAATATCCAAATTCCAAACTAGTCAAAATCAAATTAAAAGAGTTCTACAGTCACATCCACAGTTTCATATTTCCATATCCAAAGTTCGGAACTCATCAAAATCAAATTATAAGTGTACCACATCCATAGTTTCATTCACATTTCAATATCCAATTTCCAAACTAGTCAAAATCAAATTAAAAGAGTTCTACAGTCACATCCACAGTTTCATATTTCCATATCCAAAGTTTGGAACTCATCAAAATCAAATTATAAGTGTACCACATCCATAGTTTCATACTTCCAACTTTCCAAGTTTGCATCCATTAAAACAAAAAACCAAACTTAGAGTATAACAACCACTCTAAGCCAATGATTTTAAATGCGAAGGCCTAGGGTGAGGAGCTTTAATGGCCTAAAGCGTGGGGCATAATCCTCACGAACAGACCCTTTTTAATGAATATAGGACAATTCAATAAAAAAGATAAATTTAGGTAAATTTGTGAAAAAATAACTTTAATCTATGTCATATGGGAGACAAAGATTTTTTGTTGCTTTTATTTAATCTAGAATAGCTTATTATTATTTAACAATGACTTAAAGAAAAAAAAATTGAATTTTTAAGGTATGGTTGCACCCACTGGCATATGCACGTGAGGCGCATGCTTCTAATACAAGGTGCGTTAAAATAGGTGTGAGGCGTAAGCCCTTTTTAAAGCTTTAGTAGATGAGGCTTATGGCTCATAAGCTTTCAAGCTTTTTTAATAAGCCTCAGGGTGTTTGGTCAAACTTCGCCCCGAGGCAAGTCTCAAGGCATAAGCCTCAAACACCTTTTAAAACACTGGTCACAAGTACTTATAGGCAATGGTCAACCTTAAGCATATGAATGCTACCTATCTCTTCAGCTGATAGCAAAATAAACAACTTCCCAAAGGCTTTTATACATTGTATACTCTAGCATGCAATGTTACCTAGATACTTCAAAATGGGTATCATATCCGTGTCGGATACTTCAATTTTAAGTAGAAATTCCACATCTGTATGTTGAGGCTGTATAGTATTAGCTAGCATGACATTTCATGATTCATTAAGTGCCATTGACCGACACATCTTCAATCATTGACAGAAGGCTTTCCGTTTCTCTCAGTCCCTCAATGAGATCTGTTCACCTATTTTACTTTTTCCCAGCAAGGAACAACCTGTATTACCCAAGAACATCTTCGATCACCGGCACATTCAATCACGGCCAGAAGGCCTGTCCCTCAGTGAGATCCATACACCTACTTCACTTTTTCCCAAGAAGGATCGATATGTGTCATACAAGTATGGGTATAGGTGTAGATTATGGCATAAGCATTGGTATTTAGATACACCAATCTCCAAGAAAGAGGGTACACAGTCAGCTATTTTTACTTATTTTGAAGAAAAGTTCAAAATGTTTGAAGAGTCATATATTGGTGCTTTATATACAGAGAATGTAATGTAACAAGACCAATAAAAAAATGCACACGTTTGACATCAAGTTTTAAGGTCTGCAATGAAACTGAGTGGTGACTAGAAACAGAACCCTTTTAGATTTGGGTACAGCATAACATGGTGTCGTAGAAGTAACGGTATGCAATATGTGTTGGACACAGGTACACCATCCAAAATAGTGTGCCTTGGTAACATAGAAATTGACATTTTGAGAATCGTCCTCTTCTAAGATATCACCAACGATTTAAGGTAGAGATTGCCAATGAGTAGTTCTGATTGAACTTCATTTTATGTTCACATAGTCATTTTTTTCCTTTTTTTTGATTATTAAATCAAAGATGCCCTTTCTTTCTTCCATGATTTGATTGCTTAGAGACACCTAAATAAAGAAAAAAATTTCCAAGAAACAAATCTAGAAAAACCTGAGCCAATTTGAATCATCCCTTCTCTAAAGTTCAAATAAATACAGACACATGAATTTTGATTGACCATAAGGAATACGAAGCATTAAAAAAATAGCTTTGCTGGTTGAGTCGATGTAAACACAGGAATATGATACAAATCATGGAATGAAATATTAGGCTACTACTATTACCCATCAAAAAAAAAAAAAAATACTAGTCTACTACTCGAAATTTCCAGCACAAAAATATTTACATCTATTGCTGCATCAAGGAATTTCAAGTCTAAGAGAAGAAACCTAGGAGGTTTTAAAATGCATGTAATCACATTCCACAATGCTTTAATGTTTGACATTCTGAATGGTCTAAAACAAGCATTCAAGTAGGAATTTGATAATTCAAGCAAATCAGATTCCACAGAAGTCCAATATATGACCGATGGTCAACCGTTATTTGCGGCAGTTGACCACTAACAAACAAACAAAAAGGGGTTTTGCAGCCTTATTTACACGTGTTGATTACATAACTGCTAGCAATAACAACGTTAAAGACATTCATGAAGCACAAATGCTCATTTTGACCAACAAGCCTAAGTTGGGATGGTGCACAGAAGGAAATGCATCTTAATCCAAAGATAGACAAGAATACAGTTGCAGTTACTAGAATGAGGATGAATCACTGGACAAAAATCAGGATGAATGAGTCTCTTAATTAGGGAATAAGCATGATTTGGCTAATTGGATAACATCCCACGCACAGAAAGATAAAAATTATGGGCTTAACTGTGATAGATGTAAACAATTGAGAGAACGATACCACGTGTAGTGTAATGCAATCATATTTCTGAACCTAACATAGCTAGCTGCTTCCACCTAAACCAAAGCTAGCCAATCAAGGAAGAAAACACTGTGACAGGAAAGCTTCTGATGCATCGATAAATTGGTGACATAGTAACCACATAGAAAGCTATATTTACTCAATTCATGTTGTATTGAGGGTACTTAAGGTTCCAACTGATTTGGATAAGCTACAGTGTCAAGCATCTCCAGAAAATCTAAGCAACTAGTAAGGCCAGATCATATACAACATTACAAAATGGTCGTGATGTAACAACAAGGTTTTAAATTTCAGTGAAATGCCGGTTTCCAAAACAAGAACATTTTGCTGCCAAATCCATAATTTTTTTCTTCAGAAATTCCAAATTTCGGACCAAAAATTTTGTGAAATTCCGTGAAACTCGTCCAAAATTTCTGCTCAAATCTAGCTGATGGTGGGTGCACGTCCAGCTTAAAATTTCGGTTATTTCGTGAAATTTCAAACTTTTCGCTTCAAAATTTCGGTTAAAATTTCAATCAATAATCTCAATTCCAACATTTTCACCAGTTTCACGCGAAATTTCGACTGAAATTTTGGTTTCCGCCCTTCCGAAATGGCGTGGGAAACCAAATTTTAAACCTTGTGTAACAAGATATACCTGACGCTTTTGGTGAGGATTTTGTTACTCACCTCTGTCATCTGGGCCCACTGACCGCATGGATTAGTAGACATTCATACAAAAAAATCAGCTTGTTTGATGACTTTTAGCCGTTAGTTTTAGTACTCAAAAAAAATTGTTGAATTCAATGGCTAGAATCACGCATTAAAATGTACTAAAATCTAATGGCTAGAGATTACCAATCACGGTGATTTTTGGTGTGTATATCCACCAAGGGTTGGGCTAAACATCCATGCGGTCAGGGCAAGGGGGCCCAGATGGAAGCGGTGAATAACAAAAATGGTGCTTCCTGACGCCAAAAAGCGTCAGGTATACCTTGTTACATCTTTTTCCTTACAAAATTAGACCATCCGTTTCCACAAGAAATAACCTTGCATGGATCCAATGGGAAGCTCTGACTTGCAGAAAACCCATAAGATCGTGGTAACATGGAAGAGATTTCAATCAATAAAAACCCTATCACCATCTAATCCAGAAACAAGCAAACCCATTTACAAAAGGACTCAAATCAAGTCCAGCTTTAGCTATCTCCCCATCTTACTCCCCTCATCAAATTCCATGAAAAAGGGAAAAAAAACCCACAAAATTAAATCCATGAAAATCATATAAAAACACTACTACCCAGTTATATTCGCAAATGGGTATACAAAAAAATAATTTAAAAATTGAAAAGAAAAAATAAAGTGAACTAACCAGCCAGAAAGGCAAGGATTCAACCGTCTGGCTTATAGCGAGCCAGACAACTCCATAGCCCAAGAAGCATGCAAGAGATCCGATCAAAAGAAGAACCCAAGGTGGGAATTTGTTGCAGACGATGCCCGGAAGAAGACCAATGTTCTCTCCGATATCATTCGCAACTCCAAGCATCGTCAGTTGTTGCTGAGTGAAACCCAGAACAGATTTTAGAGAATGCGAGTAAAGAGGAAAGTTGTAAGGGTTCCCAGCTGCTATCTGAACCCAAACAGCGGATCCAAGACCCACCCATGGAGGTCTACTCCCAGCTTTTAAAATCACCATTAATGGAGACAGTTAGAGCTTCAGATCGTCAGCGCTGCTCTGCTCTGCTCTCTCTCTCTTTCTCCTCCCTGTTTCTTGTTCTTCACTTAGCTTTCTCTCTTTCAAGTTTCAGGACACGTTAGGGTGAGAGAAATTGCAAGGGAGAGATTGAAAGGTCCCGACTCACGAAAGAGTCCATTTTTGCTCACGGAAGCCTTGAACAGGACGGTCCGTATGAGCCACGTGGACGAGCAAAGTTTACATGACAAGTACTGTCAACGAGGCTGATCATAGCATGCAATATGAGCCACATGGCACACTCTTAGATGACTCTAACCGTATGGATGTTTGACCAATCCCTAGGTAGACCTAGAACCAAAAATCAGTCTGATTTGTGATTTCTAGGCGTTGGATTACAATTATTTTCATGGGTTGATTTAACCGTGGGAATTTGAGCATTATTGACCATTATTTGAGGTACAAAGATCAAAAGGTTTAAAATCACTAATCAAGCTGATTTTGGTTTTTAGGTCCACCTAAGGATTGGAAAAACATCATACGGTCAGAGTCCTCTAAGAGTGACGTGTCTCATATTGTCCCCTATCATCAAAGTTTTACCCCACTTGGACAATCTTAGAAAGCACTGACCGTATAGTTGTTTGGTCATCCCTAAGTGGTGCTACAGACCAAAAATCAGCCTGATCTGTGATTTCTAATCATTGGATCTGCATAAACAAATAATGCTTGTTTGGTCACCCCTTAGGTGGTTCTACATACCAAAAAAAGCCTGATCTGTGATTTCTAACCATTGGATCTGCATAAACAAATAATGCTCGAATCTCACGGTTAAAAATCAACCTATGAAAAAGACTCAAATCCGACCATTAGAAATCACTAATCAGGCTGATTTTTGGTCTGTAGGTCCATGTAACATGTAGGGATGGCCAAGCATCCATACGATCAGTGGTCTTTAAGAGTATGCCAAGCGGCTCAAAGACATCCGTAAGCAAAAAAGATTATACCAGAAACATTATAATTATCTTCTTGACTGAGGTCTTTTTCTCTATTGTTTTCCACGGACCCTAACCCTAAACCGCCCACGTGGCTATGACTCAGCTGATTTACGTACTTTCTGACGATCTATACAGTGGAATGGAGAAAGAAAAAATACAATGGTTCTGGTGACCTTCAAACTTCGAAGAGTAAAACTTCTATCACAGCGTTCTGATAAATGCTTCTGTCACAATGCAAAACACAGGCCACATGGCACACTTTTAGTGGACGCTGACCGTATGGATGTTTGTCCAGTCCCTCGGAGGACCTATTAACTAAAAATCAGCCTGATTAGTGGTTTACAACCTTTGGAAATAACGCTCAATAATGCTTGAATTCTTACAGCTAAAATCAACCCATGAAAATAACTTCAATCGAATCACTAATCAGGCTGATTTTTGGTTTAAAGGTCCACCAAGGGACTGGACAAACATCCATACGGTCATCGTCTACTAATAGTGCGCCACGTGGTATGTGATTTTCATTGTGACAGAAGCATCTGTCAAACGTTGTGATAGAAGTTTTACTCGACATTTTGGGAGGGGAACCTTCAAAGTTTGAAGGTCCGGTGAATGTGGGCCATCTACTTCCTATCTGGTCTTCCATTTTTTTAAAGTAATAATGCTATCTTGTTGCAGTGGTCCCTTTCCAATGTCCTTCATTAACATTCTTTAATTAAAACAATGGTCCAATGGAAAGTGGGGGGGGGGGGACAGGGACTATTTTAAAAAAATTATATAATAGCCCATTCCCAAAAGCCACGTGGCAACACTTTAGGACCAAATGACTCGTGAATGTTTGTCTCCCGGTTTGCTGGACCTGCACACTAAAAATCAGTTTGATTGGTGTTTTCTAGATTCGAGTATTTATTTCATCATGAGCAGGCCATTTGGTGGGTTCCACCCCCATCATGTAGAAATACTCGTATCCAACTGCTAAAATTCGCTAGGAATGCTAGCAAGCAGTGTTGTTGTAATACCGCTTTCAAGATAGTTTTTCTTGTACCCTATAAAATGCCGTTATAACTGTGTAACGGATTGGGGGTGTTACCGTTTTTTTTTTTTTCCATTATAATGGCCGTTGTAACGAATTGTAGCACACAGGACCAAAAACGGAAAATACGGATCTAACATTCGGAATACAAAATTTTCAGTAAAATTTATAACGGAAAATAACAAC
Source organism: Euptelea pleiosperma (assembly GCA_035048495.1). Lineage (NCBI taxonomy): Eukaryota > Viridiplantae > Streptophyta > Magnoliopsida > Ranunculales > Eupteleaceae > Euptelea > Euptelea pleiosperma. The sequence goes on along the minus strand of CM068548.1, from coordinate 27,491,488 downwards.
GTTTTTTATAAAGACTTTTTTTTTCATAAAATAACGGTCGGTATTTTGTTATAATACGAAAATAACAGCCTTATTTTCTGAACATTAAAACAATCTATATAACAAAACAGGGAAGTTGTCTCCCCCACTTATACCCCCTCTTATCTATTTAGACAAAGAAGGGCTGAGATCTTATCCCCCAAATAGATGGTGGATCTCAGCCATTCACTCCCAATTTTGACAAACGCTTTGTTGGAGAGTGCCGTGGGCACTGGCCACCCACTATTTATATAACAAGTGATAGTGGTTGTCTTATACCCCTCTTATCTTATATGGCTTCAATAATGAGTGGCTGAGATCCACTATGCTTCATATCGATGGCTGAGATTAACTCCCACCCGATTTTGACAAACACTTTGTCGGAAAGTACCGCGGGCACGGGCCACCCACGCATATAACAAGACAACTCAGTTGTATTCTCTTATCTTATCCATCCATCTAATGTGAACAGTTAGATAAAGAGTGGTTGAGATCAAATCCATCGATCTAATGCGGATGGTTAGATTTCAGCCACTCAATCCGCCTCATTTGACCTCAATTTATTCAAAATTTGAATTTCAACACTGTTATTTTTTGTTATTTCTGTTATTTTACTATTTCTCCCTCTGTGCATTACAATCCGTTATAACAGTCGTTGTAGTGGAAAAAACGGTAACGCCCCAGTCCGTTATACCGTTTGAGTGCCCAAGGCACCCAATTTTTACAAACGCTTTTGTCGGAGAGTGCCGACAAAACACATTGGTTGTCTCCCTACTTATACCTCCTCTAATCCTCCCCCAAATGGACGGTGGATCTTCGCCACTCACCTGATTTTGGCTAATTCTTTGTCGAGGAGTGCCGATGGCACAGGGCACCCACTAGTCTATATATAACAAAACAGGGAAGTTGTCTCCCCGCTTATACCCCCTCTTATCTGTTTCAACAAAGAAGGGACAAGATCTTATCTCCAAAATAAACAGTGGATCTCAGCCACTCACACCTGATTTTGGCAAACACTTTGTTGGAGAGTGCTGTAAGCACGGGCCACCCACTATCTATATAACAAGTGAATGTGGTTGCCTTACACCCCCTCTTACTTTATATGGCTAAGATCCACTATACTTCATATCAATGGCTGAGATTAACTCACACCCGATTTTGACAAATACTTTGTCGGAAAGAACCGCAGGCATGGGCCACCCACACATAAAACAAAATAACTCAGTTGTGTTCTCTTATCTTATATTGCTTCATAAGATAAAGAGTGGTTGAGATCAAATCCATCCATCTAATGTGGACGGTTAGATTTCACCCACTCAATTTCCTCATTTATTCATTCACTCCCACTCATTTGACCTCAATTTATTAAAAATTTAAAATTTAAAAGTTGAATTTTAACACAGTTATTTTTTGTTATTTATGTTATTTTCTCATTTTTTTTCATTTTTCCCTTTGTGCATTACAATCCGTTATAATGGAAAAAATGTAAAGCCTCAATCCGTTATACCGTTTGAGTGCCGTGGGCACGGGCCATTTACTAGTATGTAACATAACGGGGGAGGTCCGTTTCCATTATAACGGTCACTATAGTGTCGCATCTGACCAATGCCACTAAGCAATGCTTGCTACCATTCTTCAATAACCAATCATGATGATTCTTAGTGTTGTGGTGGGGTGGACCAGATATTAGTGGACTCCAAAGAGTGTGCCAAGTGCCAAGTGCCAAGTGGCATTTTCTGTGGAGGTAGAGAAAATTTCTTTCCTCAAGAGCAGTGTTACTGTCATTCCTAGGTGATGGTCATTCCAATATCGAGATTGCTATGGTCCACGAGATTCACACCACATGATTCCTAAAACTTTCGACCCTATTGAGGCTGGAAAAATCTATAATACTGAATTTTGTATCAAAATTTTGATACAGAAGTCGTCATAGTGCCACATGGCACATTTCGAGTCCAGAACCACCACCTATATTCTTATCGGATCGATATCAGGTCCATGTATGCTAATCCGATTTCTTTTTGGATTGGTACCGGATCCAACATGTACAAATTTTGTACCGATCCGAATATATATATATATATACACACACTAGTGGGTGCCCCGTGCCATCGGCACTCCTCGACAAAGAATGTGCCAAAATCAGGTGAGTGGCGGAGATCCACCGTCCATTTGGGGGAGGATTAGATCTCGGCCCTTCTTTGTTGATGCTTATAAGAGGAGGTATAAGTAGGGAGACAACTAATATGTTTTGTTATATAGAATAGTAAATGGCCCATGCCCACGGCACTCTCCGACAAAAGCGTTTGGAAAAATTGGGTGCCTTTGGCACTCAAACGGTATAATGGACTGGGGCGTTACCATTTTTCCATTATAACGGCTGTTATAATGGATTGTAACGCAGAGAGGGAGACATGGGAAAATAACAGAAATAACAAAAAATAACGGTGTTGAAATTTAAATTTTGAATAAATTGAGGTCAAATGAGGCGGATTGAGTGGCTGAAATCTAACCGTCCACATTAGATGCAGCGATCCCGTGCCCGCTGCACTTTCCGACAACGTGTTTGTCAAAATTGGGTGGGAGTTAATCTCAGCCATCGATATGAAGCATAGTGGATCTCAGCCACTCATTATTTAAGCCGTATAAGATAAGAGGAGTATAAGAAAACTAGTAAATTTCCATTAAATTCTTTTCTTTTTTTTTTGAATTTCAGCACCACTTTTTTCCGTTAAAATCATTTAAATTCATTTTTTTTCATTTTTGCCCTTGACCGTTTCAATCCGTTTTAATGGTAACACCCCTCTCGAGGCATAAAAAGTGGGGCTCCTAAGCCTGACCCTTGGAGTATATGTAAATCCAACCCATTTCATTCTTTATATGTAGGTAATTAGAAGGTGACCTATGCCTATGGCACTCATCGACAAAGCGTTTTGTAAAAATTGGGTGTGAGTGGTTGAGATCCACTGTCCATTTGGTGTGATAAGATCTCGGCCACCCTTTATGAAGCCGGATAAGAGGGGGAGACAACCGTCCTGTTTTGTTATATACTAGTGGGTGCCCCGTGCCATCGGCACTCGACAAAGAAACCAAAATCAATCAGGTGAGTGGCGGAGATCCACCGTCCATATATTTGGGGGAGGATTAGATCTCGGCCCTTCTTTGTTGATGCTTATAAGAGGAGGTATAAGTAGGGAGACAACCAATGTGTTTTGTTATATAGAATAGTAAATGGCCCATGTCCACGGCACTCTCCGACAAAAGCGTTTGCAAAAATTGGGTGCCTTTGGCACTCAAACGGTATAACGGACTGGGGCGTTACCATTTTTTTCATTATAACGGCTGTTATAACGGATTGTAACGCACAGAGGGAGAAATAGGAAAATGACAGAAATAACAAAAAATAATGGTGTTGAAATTTAAATTTTGAATAAATTGAGTTCAAATGAGGCGGATTGAGTGGCTGAAATCTAACCGTCCACTTTAGATAGATGGATTTGATCTCAACCACTCTTTATCTTACCGTCCACATTAGATGGATGGATAAGATAAGAGAATACAAGTAAGTTGTCTTGATATATGGGTGGGTGGCTTGTGCCCACGGCACTTTCCAACAAAGTGTTTGTCAAAATCGGGTGGGAGTTAATCTCAGCCATCGATACGAAGCATAGTGGATCTCAGCCACTCATTATTGAAGCCATATAAGATAAGAGGGGTATAAGAAAACCATTAAATTTATGTTAAATTCTATTTTTTAAAATTTTTTGAATTTCAGCACCACTTTTTTCCATTAAATCATTAAAATCCATTAAAGTCTATTTTTGCCCCTGGCCTTTTCAATCCGTTTTAACGGTAACACCCCTCTCAAGGCATAAAAATTGGGGCTCCTGAGCCTGATCCTTGGGCTATATGTAAATCCAACCCATTTCATTCCTTATATGTAGGTAAATAGTAGGTGACCCGTGCCCATGGCACTCATCGACAATGCATTTGTCAAAATTGGGTGTGAGTGGCTAAGATCCACCATCCATTTGGTGTGATAAGATCTCAGCCATCCTTTATGAAGCCGGATAAGAAGGGGAGACAACCGTCCTGTTTTGTTATATATATAATATAATATAAAATTATAAAAATAATTTTACCCATTTATATGTATTTTTATATGATTATTGTACAATACTTCAATTTTGAGCGGATTAAATGTAAAATTTAAATTAAAAATTTTAAAAATTATTTTTTATTTAGTAGATTGAAACAGATCGGATCGGATCCCAAACTATATTCTTTCTATTGGATTGGTTCTTGAGTAGGTGATCTGATCTCTTATCGGATTGGATCCAGATCTATTTTCTCATTGGATCGTAGTAACCTTTTCTCAATTTTCAAACCATTGGATGCTTTTCAAAATTTGTTAGGTAGTGGGCTTTTAAGATTCAAGTTGTCTGGAATCCCGTTGATCATCATCAACGGTCTAGATCCAGAGGCGACGAGGGGAATGATTGCGTACTTAAAGCATTGTAATCAACTCGTTGTTATATAAAATGATGTATTCCCAGAATTCTGAGAAAAATGTTACAAGTAGTGTGGGATATTTGGGGAATTCCTCAGTGATGAGACATTGATTGTCGTCGCAACCGTCGAAGAGGATTATGTTTGGTGAGATCTTGTCATCCTTGTTATCCGTTGACCTCGACGATTACAAATAATGAAGATGAACGAAATGACATTGAATTGAGATGTTTTCTAAGGCTTTGAAAAGATTGGATCATGTCTGGGATTGTTTTTTTTTTTTTGAGAAAATCAAGATAATATATATATATAAAAGGAAGAGATCGAGAAGATCTCGAGAGAGCAAAGAAGGCAGCCCTACAAAGGCTAAAGCGGATACAACATATAAGAATAAAACAAAAGAAACTCCCGACCCTACCTCCTCAGCAAGGTATCAAATCTGAAAACTATGTCACTAAAAAAGATGCCCCTCAACTTTGTAAAAATGCTACCCCAACTATGGAGAGATGCCTTAATACTAATGATGATGTTTTGGACCGAGTCGTCTTCTCCTCTAAAGACCCTCTCCGAGCAAAAAGGATAACACCAGAAACATTATAATTATCTTCTTGACTGATGTCTTTTCTCTATCATCTTCCACGGACCCTAACTCCTTAACCGCCCACGTGGCTATGCCTCAGTTGATTTTCTTTCGATGATTCATACAGTGGAATGGAGTAAAAATACGGTGGTTCCGGTGACCTCGGTGATGAGACATTGATTATCGTCGCAACCCTCGAAGAGGATTATGTCTGGTGAGATCTTGTCATCCTGGTTGTCCGTTGACCTCGACGATTACAAATAACAAAGATGAACGAAATGACATTGAATTGAGATATTTTCTAAGGCTTCGAAAAGATTGAATCATGCCCGGGATTGTCAAACAGTTCATCTTGATCGAAATCACATTTAATTAAGATGTTTTCTAGGGCTTTGAAAAAGATTCTCTGCTGCCGTTGATCATACGCGAGACTGCCCAACCTACGAAGAAGCGGCATATTGCGGACAACACTTGGTACCTCATGCTGAAGCCGTAGTGTGAAGAGATGGTGTCTTCAGTTTCCTCCAACTTCCCAATGTTACCTGTAACAACAAAAAAAATTTAATTAAAAAATATAAACACAACAAATTTGATGTGCGAATTTTAAAAAGTTGTATACAGACACCAGAAAACAACCTAGAAAATCATATCTTGAATTAAAAAAAAAAAAAAAAAAATGGGTAAAATAGTTTGATGCATGGGTCACACAACACACTTGATGCGCAGGCTTTAAAAAGTTAACACATAGTCTTTACAGTCCATGCGTGGCCCAAGCAGCAAATATTTTTCTGAACCGCGTACAAGTCTTATACAGTAGAACTACTAAATAGGCTTCAGAAATTTGAAATCTAAAATAATTTAGATTCGCCAATATAAAAGAAATTTTAAAGAAATACCATATCATTCGTGTTTGTGGTTGTTCGATGTATCTGAATTGGAGGCCGGAGCTCACTGATCCCGATCCGGATCAGTCCAATCCAACCTCGTCTCGAACGACTTGAAGCTTCTTCAGGGGACAGTGCATCCCAAGATGGGATGGATCGGTGCCTGCTGCTCCTCCGGATATGTCTCCTGAGTTGGAATGCAAATGCATCTGCATATGCAATTAACATTGTGCCTTAGAATTGCATGTTATAGGACCATATATAGGCTTAAGAGTCGCACCAAAGTGTGGCTTTACCTGCACATGCATGCACAAGATTGTTGTGTGGAATTTTCCTTCTATATTGTGTGATTGCTGTTTTCAGTTTCCTTACTGATTGAATGATTCTAAATCACCTAGGGTGTGTTTGATTGCACACTTTTCCCATGGAAAATACACTTGATCAGGCTGTTCGATTGCACCCGATAAAATATGCCGAGAAAATAAGCAATTTTCAGTTATGTGAGAAAATAAGGTGGATCTTCATGGAAACGAGTTCTCACCTATGATGAACGGAAATGAATTTCAGGCTTGGATGGGAATTAAAATCTCATTTTATTGGGAAAATATTCCAAATTTGAAATGGTTATCAAACAATGAAAAATTATGTTTTCATGAGAAAATGCGATTTTCCCACGGGGAAATTGGCAATCAAACACGCGCTAATAAAATTCTTAGGGCATCCTAGAATAATGATAGTAATAGTCTAGAAATAAGTTCATCTATCAGGTGGTTGAGATCATCTGGAAAGGTTGACTTTTAAGTCCAAGGTGTCCCATAAATATGGTCCATTGATTAGGTTGTAAGGACTGAAAGAATTTGTAGACCATGTGTATACATTGAAGGTTCACCCTCTGGACTTTAGGATAGGATACAGAATTCTGATCTATCTGTATCAGAAGTTTTTATACAGAAGTCCTCAAAGTGCCACATGGCTCACTCTTTCGGGCTCACTGACCCATGAAGGGTTAGTTCACATCTTGGCAGACCCTACACACCAAAAATCAACAGGATTGGTGAGTTTTAGCAGTTGGATTTGAGCACCTTTTTTTAATCATGGGCTGGGAACTAACAGATAGACCTGTTCACAAAGCCCATGATGAAAAAGTAATCAAATCCATCGGCTATAAGTCACCAATAATGCTGATTTTTGGTGTATGTCCACCTCGGTGTGGACCAATAACCATTCATGGGTCAGTGGAGATATGAATTGAATTGAACTTCCTCCCTAGGTCTAGACCATTGAATGGTCATCGAGATTTATGTAGTGTATATCTCGGGGGCGATCGAGCTAGCGATGTAGTTCTAGGTAGGACGTCGTCCAAGTTGTTATGGTGATGTAGGGTTTGGCTGCACTCTACAAGGAAGATTCTATGCTTGGATGAAGTAATAGCATCTCATATATACTTCGTGACAAAAAAGGTGCCTTCGTCGCAACTTGATGAACCACCATCAGTGCCTCCCACACTGGGAAGAAGCTGAAGCTATCGTTTTCATGTATGGAGGCTTCTCACCAGGGAAACTTGAAAAACATGGTGGAAGGGTAAGCCAAAGGCGTAATCAATTTTGCTTCACGGCGTTTTTGTAAGAGCACGAGAATTCTGTGTAACATGGTTACCCTACTAGGGTTTCGTGACAATATTTATATATGTAGGAGAATTACAATTTTGACCGTTGCAATAATTTGTATACACATGAGTTACACCATAGTATAACTTGGGAGAGTTATCCGCTAACACCCCGCCTACAAGCCGAACGCGGCAAGAGACAAAGAGAGAGCTTGTGAGGCAGAAAACAAATTCAAGAAGTGGAAAGACCTTAGGTGAAGACATCGGCTAGCTGATCATCACTTGGGACAAAGAGAACACAAAGTACACCACAGGCAATTCGTTCGCGAACGAAGTGATAGTCAATTTCCACATGCTTTGTGTGGGAATGAAGAATAGGGTTAACAACCAAGTGGCATTGGCATTGGCACAAGCACAAAATAGACGATGAACAAAACTAGTGAAGATGTCTATGTCATGGAGAAGGTATAGTGAATCCAAGTAACATCTATTGTAGTGACAGCAATGGAACGATACACGAGTCTCATCACTAGAGTATTAGACAGTAGGTTGCTTCTTAGAGGACTAGGAGATAAGATTGGGGCCTAAAAATGCACAACTGCCAGACGTAGATCGACAATCATTAGGGCAACCAACCCAATCAACATTAGAGTAAGATGTGATAGAAAAATCTTTTCTAGCCCGAAGAATAGTACCCAGGCCAAGAGTGCCTTTAAGATATCGGAATATACTTTTAACAACAGAGATGTGATGAGATGTAGGAGAGTGCATAAATTGATAGACTTGATTGACGGCATAAGTGATGTCAGGTCTAGTAATGGTTAGATACTGTAAGGCCCCAACAAGACTCCGATATTATGTACCATCCTGAAGAAGATCAGCAATATCATTGCGTGAGAGTTTCGATCTTGAAGCAACTGGAGAACAGATAGGCTTGATAGTGAGCATGTTGGCTCGTTGAAGAAGCTCAAGTGTATTTTTTGGTTTGAGTGAGGAGGAGCCGATTTGTAGAGCGAGAAACCCCCATGCTGAGAAAATAGTGAAGATCACCCAAGTCCTTCGTATCAAAACTACAATGTAGTTGAGAGTTGAGATGATGAAGTCATTGATTGTCCCCGGTGATGATTATATCCGAAGAAGGATGGTAATGCCTTAAGGGGAGTGAAGGATGAATATGGAGGTGTCAGATTTGGCACATGTGAAACCGAACCCAAAAAGATAAGAGCTAAAGCAAGTAAACCAAGGCCGTAGGGCTTGCTTAAGGCCATAGAGGTCCTTATGTAATCGGCATTCATGATCAGTACGGGTATCCAAATTTTCACATGAAACACTTGGAACATTAAACCAGCTCATTTGCAATTAGAGCTACCTAACGAACCATGTGGCAATCAGTTGTATACACTCTCAAAGCAAATAGGGTTGACAGTTGATCCGTCACCCACCAACAGACGGCCAACCCTCGACAAAGAACGAGCATAAATAATCAAACGGAGAACATAAATAGCAAAAGGCCTACTGACAGCAAACAATCGGCGGACCTAGCAGTCGCCACGCAGAAAATCCCCAACCAGACATGATGGAGGTAAACAACTAACTGGTCAACAGGCATTATCTAGCAGCCGACGACATTATTAACTAACAAACAGTTCTCCCGACAGCCAGCAGCTGACGGACCGTTAGCTAACAGACGAGTCCATTAGATGATGAAACGGTCAATGACCCCTCACAATGGGGGAGATGACGTGGCTGATTGGCAAAAGACCGTTCCGAAACCTCGAAATGGGATACATGATTGGCCCGGACAGAATATTCCGATATCAACTCAACGATCCTAATAGACTGCTGAATGAGGGAGGAAACTCTCCAGTACGGGTCGACCAAAGGCCTATAAATACAACATTAGAGGGGATTGGAGGAGGAAATAGGGAGAGAACCTATTTTTAAGAGTGAGAAGATTCTTACCTTTTTTAGATCCTTTTCTACGCCGATTATTGAATTTTTGGAGGCACTAAGTTAGCCTTAGGTGATGGTTCCAAGATTAGGTTTTGGGAGGATACTTGGCTAGGGGACTTATGTTTAAAGGAGGCTTTCCCTTGTGTTTGTCTCTTTTTCACAGCGTAAAAGGTCAATCCTTTTGAGTGATCATTTTTTGTCCGGTTCTTCTATAAAAGCATGTTGGGACTTAGATCTCAGAAGGAATCCTTTTGAGTGAGAGAAATAACAGATTGATTTGCTGCAGGATTGTTTGAAACTTTACCTTGTTAACAATTCTGTGGAGGATCACCTGGTTTGGACGCACTCTAAATCGGGCGATTTCTCAGTTCAATCATTTTACTAGGCTTTAGTATCCCCGTCTATGTCCACATCTTCTCATTTCCCTTGCCCAAATCTGTGAAAATCCAAAGCTCCATTGAAAATACATTTCTTTGCTTGGCTCGCTACCTTGAATAAGATTCTTACAATTGAAAATTTGATCATTAAAAAAAGGATTTTGGTGGACTATTGTGTAATGTGTAAGTCTAGTGGGGAGAATATATATAATTACCAACTTCTAATGCATTGTGAGTTTGCCAAACATGTTTGGTCATTCTTTATATCTCATAGGAGCATTGACTCAGTCTTTTCAGAATCTATAGGGGCAATACTGGAGAGTTGGCCTCAGATCCCTATGTCGGCCTAAGGAAAGTTGCTATGGAGGATGATGCCGTTGGCAATCATCTGGGGAGTGTGGCTAGAGAGGAATAAGAGAACCTTTGATGGCAAGGAAAGTTCTTTTCACGAAGTTATTTTAAGTATTAAGACTCTCTTATTCTAATGGGATAGTATCTCTCATGAGTTGAGAGGCACTTATTTTAGTGACATGGTTTTTAGGTTCGATTAGATTTTGTTGTGATTTTTCTACTTCCTTCCCCTTTCTTCTTGTTTCTTGAGATCTTCCTGATCACCTTTCTTATTTTAATATATTTATGTACTTATAAAAAAAAAGCCCCCAACACGTTAGCCAAAGGCTTACGAAGCCCTTTGAGTTGCAATAATTTTTGTTTTTAGCCCATCCACTTTCTCCCTCTCTCCAAAGTTCTTTAAAAATCCATAAAAGCACTAATGTGATTTAGTTGATTACATTTGGGTAAAATTATCCTTTAATTTTATAAAGTTAGTATAGTGAAGAGAGAAACGTGAAATGCTCAATATTCTTCTTGCAATAAATGAACAACACTTTTTTAAACAAGTATTCTTTTTTTTTTCTTCGAAAATCTTTATATACTAATATCCCCTTTTATAAATGCGATTTTTATTACACGATTTTTAATTGAACATCACGTGCATCACTCATGCACTCCAGTAGGGTGCCTCTGGATGATATTTTTTTTTGTGGGGTAGGAGATTATTGAGACTTCAAAGAACATAGGGCTAGAGACATAGGATTATTGGGGGCCTTTAGTTGACGTGTTTTATTTTTTTATTTTTTTGGCCTTATTGAGATTTGAGAGAAAAAAAAGACTAATTATTTAATTAATTTTTAATTTATACCAAGGTTTAAAGGAGGCTGTTTTAACGGTTAAACGGACTGGGGGCGTTACCGTTTAAACGGATTGAAACGGCCAGCAAAAATGGAAAAAAATGAAAAAAAAACAGAATTAAACGGATTTTAACAGAAAAAAAAGCGCTGCAATTCAAATTTTGAAATTTGAAAAATAAAAAAAAAAATGAAATTTAACGGATTTTAACGGCAATTAAACGGATTTAAACGGAATTAAATGGATTTAATGGCCGTTTTTTTCACAAAATTTTTCAGAATTAAACGGCTGTTAAAACAAAAATATGGCCATTTTATTCAAAACCAATAAAACGTGTTTTAACAGAAACGGGTTTGGGGCGTTACCGTTTAAATGGCTGTTTTGAAAACCATGATTTATACTAAATATTTTAAATAAAACAGGCCTCAATTAAGGTTTTCGCCTCAGGCCTCAACTCTTATTGAGACAGCCTCGATCACAGTTTCAACATTCCTAGTGCTGTAGTATAAATAGTAAAAACGTGAATTACTATAAATAGTAAATAGGATCCACTTGATTGGGCATTGATTCAGTGTAGCGCGGATGATCTTAGTAGAATGCTCCCACATCAGGTAGGCTGCAGCTCCAACCACTGGTTTGGTCATTCCTAGATGAGGCTAGGCCCGGCAGGCAACCGTGGGAATTGAACTCGTGACTTTGTAACAGTAGGTGTACACACCAACCATCTATTCTATTCAGTTGGGTGTCTTTTTTGTAAAATTTAAAGAGGGTTAAGGTGGCAGAATGTGGACAATTAGCACCACTAGGGCTGCCTTTATTAAAGTGGAGATATCTAGGCCTTTCTTTTAGACATTTGAAAATTTTTTAATGGTCTTTAGAAAAGGTCTATAGATAGAAAGGCTACTATCATGCATCATCACATCAGGACAATTTTCAGCACAAGAGATCTCTTCGAATTGTTTGATAGATAAGATTCATCATCATCATCATCCTCATCCTCATCCTCCTCTTCATCATCATCATTTACGCCTTATTCCAACTAATCGAAGTTGGCAGCAAAGCTATGTTCCTGCCAGGTATCAAACAATTGGCAAATTCCCTTGCAGTAGGATTAAGTGGTGAGATCTCTGACCAAAATTTGATGGAAGTACCTTATAAACAATTGGGATTTCCATGGGCTGGAAATTTGAGGCTCAGCGGGTGTAAGCCCAGGTCTAGCCTGGGATCTAACATGCTAGGCCTAAACCTAGCCCAACCTGTCATGGGCCTGAACAACTCAAAATGTAATAACATTAGTCTTGTATCCAATTTATCTCGATCGGGTCTTGGTCCTGTGCACAAGATACTAAGTAGCCATTTGTAGAGGATCCAACCCATCTATGTATATTACTAGTGGGTGGTCTGTGCCCACGGCACTCCCAGACAAAGCACTTGCCAAAATCGGGTGTGAGTGGCTGTTATCCACCATCCAGTTGGGGGATAAGATCTCGGCCCTTCTTTATTGAAGCCTATAAGATGGGGTATAAGTGGGGAGACAACCACTGTCACTTGTCATATAGACTAGTGGGTGGCCTGTGCCTACGACACTCCCGACGAAGCATTTGCCAAAATCGGATGTGAGTGGCTGAGATCCACCATCCAGTTGGGGGATAAGATCTCGGCCCTTCTTTATTGAAGCTTATAAGAGGGGCTATAAGTGGGGAGATAATCACTCACTTATTATATAGATGGGTTGGGTATGGACCTTCATATATGAATCATGTTTTGGATTCAGATCATGTTCATGGATCCAAGTTCCAAGTTGGATAAGATCTATCTAGATCCAACCCATTTCATGCCCTAGTGATTGCAAGTGTGGCAGCTGCTCTCTGATGAAAAGCCCAACAGTTGAACAAGCAAACATGTCCTTAACACACAAGCCCAGCTGAAGTGTGTGCTCAGGGTCCATTTGTTAGCTACTTGGAACGCCTTGGTCCTTTTTGTTTTTGGGTAAGCTGAACGAATTAGTCAAGAACCAGTTCAAACAGCTGCGACTCCAAAGTAGCGCAATCCAAACACGCCCTTAGGTTCGTCAAATCTCAGCCTTGAAGCTAATTGGTTCATGTTCTATAATATTGAAATGTTGCAATCATCGGATTGGATTCGATTGGATTGGACGATCGACCAGCTAGCAGGTGGTACACAATCATTCCCCGACATGTACGTCACCATAGATCTTATGACACATGTAAATGCTATATTTATGACATAGGGACCTTATATCCTTATCTGAAATGAGGTTGAAGCATAAAGATATTTTGTAAATAGGATAGAGACCTTACAGAGCTCTGATCCGCAAGCATGTTTAATATGAAATTTGACCCATATACCAAGATCTAATTGAGAATTAACTAGTCCTAGCTAGTATAGCTATCCATGGTTTAATGATGGAGCGGTGGGGCCGCTAGTGCAGGAGCGGTCCGAGCGGTAGAGAAAGCTGTTGGACTTGGGTTGTGCTTCCCACCCAGAGAGATCGTGTTGAGCCATTAGAGAGAACAAATTTTTGAGAGAGATGAGGGTTTAATGGCTGTAATAGAAGGAGGGAGAGCCGAGAAGATGAATCTAATATATACCAGCTTCACGCACTACGTGTCGTTTGTATGTGAACGTCTTGTGAAGCCCCTGACTTTGGCATTATTGTAGTACTAGGGGAGGGCACCTGCGTTGCACTTGAGTGATTGTAGGGGCCTCATCAATGTTGATGACGGACCACTGTATGGGCCACGTGGTACATTCTTAGAGACCATTGACCATATGGATGTTTGGCCCATCTCTAGTGAGACTTACATACCAAAATTCAACCTGATTAGAAATTTATATCCGTTGAATTAGAGACTTTTCCATGATTTATTGATAATCGTGGATTTTGAGCATTATTTGGGGTACTCAGACCCTTTCTAACCATTGGATGTAGGTCTACCTAGGGATGGGCCAAACATCCATACCGTCATTGGTCTCTAAGAGTGTGCCATGGGGTTTATACTATGGTCCATCATTAACGTTGATGAGGGACATCCATCCGCAAAGTTATACTCATAAGTTGACTCAGAACTATCTGCCTGAGGTATAGTAGTTGATTATGGTGAGGCTCAAGGCGAGATTAAAGGTGGTTTTGCATAATTCCATTAAATGCCCTTCGAAACGGGGCAGCTGTGCTCCATCTGGGGCAGCTGTGCTCCATCTATTGTTTTCTTAAGGGCCTAGGTGGTCCATTGAGCTGAGTCAAGTCCCAACAACTCAAAATATCAAATAGGCGCCTTCCGCTCCATTTTCAAAGTTTCATTAAAATAAATTGAACGTAACAACTAATAGTGCAAGGCGGGCCCGAGTCCAAGTTCTCGCTTTATAATAGTAATAGATGATAGTTATTGGTACAGGTGTAACATAGCCGACAAGAAGTTGTGCGGCGGAGGCAATGGACAGCTACATTTAGGGCGTGTTTGATTGCTAAGTGGGAAAATTGCATTTTCCTTCGAAAAAACACCGTTACGTCCATTGTTAGATAGCCATTTTAAATCTCTATAACTTTCCCTACAATGCCATTTAAATCCGGATAATTTTCCCTACTAAGCCCGGAATTCATTTCCCATTCAGATAGGTGAGAATTCATTTTCACCTGAAAGTACGTCTTTATTTTCTCAGATGATTGAAATATGTGTTCTCAGTTGCAATCAATCAGCCATCTTAAGGCATTTCCCATATGTATTTTCTCGGAAAAATTTTCTGTGCAATCAAACACGCCCTTAAGAGATCCACTTTCAAAAATCAGCCATTGATTTATCTTCCATGTGTAAATATGTGTGTCCGCTGAGCCTGACCCAAAAAAAAAAAAAAATTGAGTTGGACCCACAAAACATAGCCTTACGGTACATGGACCTTGTCAAATGTTTTAAGGTAAACTAATAAGAGTAGGTCGACTGAACCATCCCTCACCTCTCTTCACGTGAGGATTGTTTAGGTACATTTGTGTGGGACCCATGTAGGGAACAGATATGGAGAAGACATATTTTTTTTTTGTTGGATAAGCATAACCCTACATATTTATGATTCATTGGGAAATCCACAGGGGATGTCTCTTCTTTGACACCCATGAAAAAGCGCAACTTTGACGAGTTAAACTTGTGTCACAAGATGTTGTGACGGAAGCTGGTCACAGCACTCAATACGAACCACGTGACACACGATCAGAGGGCGATGACCGTATGGATGTTTGGCCAGTCCCTTGGTAGACCTACAAACCAAAAATCAGCCTGATTAGTGATTTATAACCTGTGGATTTTTGCACCCAAATAACGCTCAATAGTGCTCAAATTGCTACCGTTAAAATCAACCCATGAAAATAACTTCAATCGAATCGGTTAGAAATCACTAATCAAGCTGATTTTTTGTGTACCGGTCCACCAAGGGACTGGCCAAACATCCATACAGTCATCGTCCTCTAATAGTATGCCACGTGGCTCTCATTGAATGCTGTGACCGGCTTCCATCACAACATCTTGTGACACAAGTTTTACTCAACTTTGACACCTTTCTTCTTAGTATAATTTTTATGGTAATTTATGAGTGAACTTATGAGTTCACTTTTGCGAGTCCATGGATCCCAACGCTTACCAATACTATTTTAATCATTTGGATTGATGACAATTAGCAAATATGAGGAATTTGCCTAGGTGCAAAGATATATATATAGAATGCCTAATGGACGTGGGGCCCACATTCAGATGAGTTGATGGCTGATTTTTGGTGATGATATTCTTCTCAACATGGTTATCAACCACACAAAAAATCAGCCAATTCCAACATTTGTAGCCTTGTGAAAAATGGATTACACATTGAAATATTTTGGACCATCCATTTTCACGGATATATTTAGGTCCATATTTGATGGGGTTCAAAGTTTTAAAAATTACTAATTTTTGGTGATGATGATCTCCTCACCATAAATCAGTTCAGCCCTCGGATAGAATGACTCATGCTATTGCTACTAATAGAATGACTAATGGACGTGGGGCCCACATGCAGATGAGTTAATGGCTAATTTTTGGTGATGATAGTCCTATCGAATTGCCTCGGTCTCCCCAATAATATATGACAAGCATCATAGTGACAACATCGCACCATACTTTATCCTTAAATTTAAAGCCAATAAAAAATGAACAAAGCATCACTTAGAGACTTTACCTAGCCACTTTTTTTAAGCCACGGTAGCTTGTATGGATTAGGGTGCGGCTTGGTGTCCAATTTGAGCTTTTGAATGGCCTCCTCCACAACCACATTCTCGCAACTCCCAAAGTAAATAATAAGGCGGCATATTTTTCCTTCCAAAGAACAAATGGAGTAAAAAATATTATTGTGAAGCCTCCACCACTGTAACGAGATACCAACTGCTCCTTAGATTCATCCAAATCATTGCGAATAATTAACTAGTAAAATTCTTGAATATACTCGTCAATCATTTTTGTTCCTTGTCGAAGATTCCGAAGTTGTTGATGTAACGACCTTGTATAATTCTGAGGTAGGAACGCCTCACACATGCGCTTTTCTAGTTTCTCTTACGACTCCAACTTTGGTTTACCCATTGCATGTGGGTAAGTTTCATGTATTGCCACCAAGCAACGACCCTACTCTAGAATCCAGTTGTTACGAATGGCACCCTTTTCCCTCTCCCATCTCCTTGAGATCCAAAACTTCATCGATGATGTTCTAGTCAAAAAATTCTTCCGATTGTAGGCTCCCATGGAAGTCTAGAATTTAGTCGGCCTCCCTTCAGTTGGATTGGCTTGAATCACGATCTCTTCGAAGGGGGTTAGCCATGGGCCTTCAAATTCACGGACCATATTCGACATAAGATTACCAAACTCTTTATCATCACTTTTGTCATCATCATCCAAGCGATGCGGATTTGAGGGTTGGCATTGTTGTTGGAACTCGATCTTCAACGTGGTAAATTCCTAGAGCAATGTTTTGATTGAGCATTCTGTTAGGAGAGTTGTTGCAAGATATATTCGTGTTATTTCATCCCGTTCATGCACATCATCTAGTGGAACTTCCCGTTCATGCATATCAGCGAGATTGACGTTGCCTTTGATCCCAACTGATGCAACGAGCAATTGAGTGGATAAATTTGGCTCACTGAGCACACAACCTTCCACCGATATCTTGTTGATTTCCCTTGGAAAATATCACGAACAATGGGCAGTTACAACTTGATTCTTCGAGAGGAGATTACCAATCAATAATGGAGAAAAGAAAAGTAAAAACTCAATTTCATTAACAAAATCAATCAAAAGAGTCCTTTACAACTATGAATAAAGTCCTATTTATAGGTAAACATAAAAAATGACCTAATAAAAAATTGGTGCGGAATTGGAAACCATCTGATTAAGTGTTTGTAATACCCTAATTTTTTATTCAAGGGTATTAATGTAAATTGCATATATTAACGGGACCAATATTATTAATTTCTACAATTTTCTAAACACTTTACTAAAACTTAGGGACTTATCATGAATAATTGAGATAAATAAAAATAATTTTGTAATTACACTAACTGTGCATAAGATCATTAATTAATTAACTAACTCTCATAATTAATATATCTTTTGGCACATCATAATTATAGGTTTATAATAAATTTAATTAAAAAAATATATTAGTATCAATTAAATATTCTTTAGTCAATATAAAAAAATTAAATTTTTTTTTCAATTGTCTTATATTTAATTGCATATTAGATAGATTATAATTGTTGGTTGGGTTTTTGGGCCAATTTAGAGACCTTTTAAACCTTAAAATAATTTTAAATGAAGCTTAATTGATACTTATTGGCTTTAGGCCCATTTATAACCCATATCTATCATAAAATAAGCTTTTCAGGGCATTGTAAATCCATTCCTTATAAAGTAACGAAAATTATTTTTAAATTAAAATAAAATAAGAAATCTATTAGAGATTTAATTCAAGTAAAAAAAATTTAAGTTATTTATTTTCATGAGAAATATAAAGAATCTCTCAATTCAAACTCCAAATCTATTATGAACTAAACATTAATTAAATCTCAACCCTTCATTAACCTCATATCCAATGGTTGAGATTTGACCTCCAAAAATTTATACAAAAACTAAAACCCTAAATTTTCTCACAAAATCTATTTAAGAGAAACCTTAGAAGTTCTGATAAACCCTAGTCACAATTTTTTCTTATCTTATTTCATCTTTCTTGTCAACTCCATTAAAGAATTAAAAGAAGACTAAAGAAAAATATATATTTTTTCAAATCAAAAGTAAATACATTTATTGTGGCCTCAAGTGCACGGTTTTGATTGATAACAATTTCAGATGTATTTGATGAGGACCTAGAAAAGGCGGAGCCAATTGAATAGGCGAGATTTGAAAACTATTTTAGTATTTTAGTATTTTAAATTATTTTAAAGATTAATCTGATGTAATAATGAATTTTAGAACATGCTTAGATCATTTTGGAACACTAGCAGTTTGATTATTTTGCTTTACTTTATTGCCACGCCTCAAATTTCGACACTTGAACCCGACCCGAATACCCATGGATCAGCCCGTTTACCTGAAATCCCGGGTGTAATAAAAATAAAATTAAAAAAGAATTTTTTTTTATTATTACTAATAAATAAAAAATAAGTTTTGTAAATATACTTTTATTAATTCAATTATTTGATATATTTTTTGGAATTAAATTTTCGTGATTTAACGATATGGCATCCGAAATAAGAAATAAATTTATTTTCCACCAAAATTATTGGTTAGGATCTCTATAATTATCTAAAAATTATTTTAAACAACTTTTGTGAAAACACTTACGCCAAAATATTATTTGATACTGTTTTGAGAAATATTTTTTTCGCAATTCGGTAGAGAACGGTTACTTTTTTGTCAAAATTCAAAAAACGTCGAAAAATTATTTTTTTCAAAGATTTTGTTCTATAAATTAGGATAAACAACTTTAATAAATAAATTTTTATAAAAAATGATGTTTATAATTATTTTATTGACTTTATAAGTATACGCAATTCCTTTAAAGTAACAATCAAAACTCAATTAGTTAATTTTTTTAATTTAATCGAATGATTCGGATGTCAATTCAAAATAAAATCTAACAAATGATATTTGTATTTCATTATCAAATAATATAACATAGGTTCTATTTTAAAAATAGAAGAAAAAATTAAAATAAAATAAACAATTGTTAAAAATCATAACTGACAATCAATTAGTAAAATGGGTCCACAAGATAGTCCTAACTGAATTAAGTGACTAACCATATATTTCTGAAAAGCTAACCCGAAGCCCTATATATTTTTGTTCAGCCGAAAGATAGATTGCTCTTATAAGTGGGTCAAAACTCAGTCGAAATTTATTAACGTGTGTTGTTTGTATATGACATCAACTATGATGTTCACTTTACAAAGTTCCACAAAATAGAAAACACAAAATAAAATTATAAAACACATCTGTAAAATAATACAACCAGTTTTGAAATGAACCACTTTGAAATCACATTATTTTAATATCAATAGAATATTTGACAAATATTCTCGTCTAGGACGTCAAGAAAATTTCAACAACTCAAAAATTTGTAAAAGTACCGAAACATGGATTAAAGTATTTTATTCAATCCCAACATGAAAAATTAATATAAAACACTTTATTATAATAAAAATCTTTAAAATAAAATACTAATTTTTTTTCAAGTTTCCTCTGTTAGTTGGTTTCACTTCCCTTAATGTGTTCTTCTAATCAAAATCAACAAAGCCTGAAAATGGTGGATGTAGGATTGAGCAAAACGATTACTAGAATTTTTTATCCAAAAATATGATTCAAATAATACAAGATATACAGACATTTTTGCAAAATTAAATTGTGAAGCAGTAATATAATAATTATAGTGAATGTATAAACATTTAATCAAAAGTAATAAACAAGCTATACAAAGGATATTTTCGGGGGTTTTTGGGTCTTTCATCCTAGAGGACTTACTCTCAACTTGCTTTATCGCTTTTGAATCTTAAATACGAATGTATGTCTTAACAATTAAAAGAACTATTAACTAAAATAGTAATATCTACACAAGGGATCTCAAATATAAAACTGGCTATCACTTATAATTTAACAATCAATACATGCTCACAAGTCTCTAATTAGTATTGATATAATCATGAGAATTGTACATATCTTAAACTTTTGTTGATTATTTGGAAGTATTCACCAAATTCAAGAATGATAAATAGATGAAATTAGAGAAAATAAGGTAGGTGTATTCTTCAATAATAGAGATAGTTATATATTTATGTAAGAGATTCTAAAGTTTATCTTAAATAGATCGTGGGATTTTGTATAAATTTTTGAGAGGTCAAATCTTGACCATTAGATCTAAAGTTAGTAAATGGTTGGGATCAATTAAGTTTTTAGTTCATAATAGAATTTAGGATTTTAGTAACTTTAAAAGTGATTTTTCGTAACTTTAAATTGGATAAATTTTACTACCCACTAAAAAGCTTATTTTAGGTTTGATATGGGTCAAAAATGGGCCCAAAGCTTATATATATCAACTAAGCTTTAATTAAGATTATTTTTAGGTCTAAAAGGTCTCTAAATTGACCTTAAAGGCCCACCATACTAATTTTAACTCAAACAATATGCAACCAATCATTAATACTTAACATTTATAACAAAATATCATTTTTATAATTTAAATTTCTAAAATATACATTTATTTTGATAATGTTGAAATTTCCAATATCTTTAGCGAGAAAATTTATAAGATTTTGGAAGGTGATAAAAATATGATTCTAAAATGATTAAAACCATGATTGTTGTAGTAATTTTAATATTTTCTTAGAATTGTATTCGGTGTGTATTGTGCTATGGAACCTGTCAAAGTGAACCCAACTGATTCCATTTCATGCAGACATAATAGAAGAGTCAAGTTCGTGGCTACTTTTAACCAACTCACAGTTGAAATCTGACTTTTTGCCAAATACTAAAAGTATGGGGATTCGAGTTAACTTTCCAACCATAAGTTTTAGGTCACTCAGTTTATTTGGGGCTATCCTGTAGACACATTTTATTGATTATATATTAATTTAGTCTAAGTTATGAAAATACAGTATCTTGAAACCTTGCCTAGTTTTTATCTTGAATTTTTAAAACAAAAATCACATGATATTTTTGACTTGAAAAATAACATATTTTGAATATTTATGTTTTCATATATTACTTGCTTGATTTCATTAAGAATTGACTCCCGAATCATGCAACAAATTTAGAAAAATTCAATCGACTGAGTTTTAATGGTCACATTTAGATTGTGGATACTTGTAAAATCACTAAAAGATTTATAAAACATTATTATAGCCAAAGTTCCCTCAATAAAATTGTTTATACTAGAACAAAATCCTTAAAATATATTTTATTAATCATTTTCAAAAGTTTGACAAAAAGTAGATTTTTTATTAAATCGTGAAAAATATTTTTCAAAACCCTATAAAATGAATCTTTTGGCTTAAGTACATTCAAAATAAATATTTGGTATAAATTCTAGGTAATTATGGAGACCCTAATTAGTAGTTTTGACCAAAATTAACATTTTAACTTTTAGTTTGACTTCAATTTTAATTTTGCTAATTGCACTATAATAGTTCTGAAATTCTCTTTTAGCTACCAAGTTAAGTCCTAGAGGGGGGTAAATAGGATAATTTTTAATTCCTCTGCGAATTCTATATGGATTAAAAAATTATTGATCACACAAGGCGAAAAAGGATCAAGCAATTAAAATATGAATCATCTACAGAACATAAATATGGAAAAATCTGAGATACAATATACAAACATTCACAATCACACGAGACTCGGATTTATAGTGGTTCGATGACTTCGCACCTACGTCCACTGTCCAATATTCACCACGAGTAATATTATATTATTTCAATCATGCATTACAATATTTCTAATTAAAATCAATAATCAAACAATTAAAATTACACTTAGTCTCAATCTAACGAGAATCGCTTCTCGCTCACCTAGAGAGTTAGCCTAGGCCAGTAGTCTATTTAGAGAAACCCTCTTCTCATGGATCTACAATCCTCAACTCGATCTATACAAGAATCACTTCTCGATTCACCCAGAGAGTCACACTAGGCCCAGAGTATTTTAGATAAACGAATTTCTCAAGGATTCAAACTCCTTCAATTCAATTTGATGAGTACTCACTCATCCACCAATCACAAACGATTCAGGTTTGATAATATAGAATTCACTCTAAAAGATTTGTTCTAGGAGATACTTACCTTTTGATGAATTCGATAGAATGGTAAATCCTCGTCGAAGAATTCGTCACAGAGATATTCTGCCAATGATGATCCTCTTCTTGGAAGAAGATGGTTGCAAGAAACAATACCCTTCGTAGTCTCTTCAAATAATTAGAGCAGCCTTCACAATAGATTAATCAAATTTGCTCATGTGAAGCTTTCTCAAACAATCTAGAGCCTTCACAAATGATGTACAGATTTGCATAGATGAAGCTCTCTCAAATTCCAAATCTCTAGACTCAAAGAATGATAATCAAAGAATGTGAAGTAGAGATCTCTTGATTGTGTTGATTCTTATGAGGGGAGAAAGCTCTTATTTATAAGTAAGCCTTCCATCAATAGAACCGAACCGAATATAGCCATTTGAAGGACCAAAATGCGCTTAAAAATGAATAAGAGATTGAGTCAAAATGAGATTCGGAAGGGGCGGGGTCGACTGGACCTTTTAGTCGGTTGCCCGCTCAAGTAAGTACTAGATTATCTCGAACCTGAGAGTTTGGGTCGACCCACCTTTTTGGCTAGTCAACCGGATATCCAGTCGCCCGATCAAAATGGTCGGTCGGCCAGACCTCTTAGTCCAGCACCGAATACTCCTAATCTTTTTAGAAATTTCTCTTTTTGACACACATATGATACCTAATTATCACTGAACCATTTAGGATAAATCTTGATCCGCTGGCAACACGCAGTGTACCCTTAGATTTACGTAAGTAACCGCAACACGAGATTCTTCATAGTTGAATGTTCGTTGAGTGAGAACGGACTCTTATCTTCTAAATCTTCATGCTTGAGCTTGACTTTGTCTTCAGTTGAGCTTGGTCACTTGACTTTGTCTTCAGTTGTTCTTGAACACTTGAGTTGATTTTCTTCAGCTTTAATTCTTCTTTGATTTGTTTTGTCAAAGTCCACTTGATCTTTGATACTTCAGTCTTCAGCGGATTCGTGACACATCGATATATATTACCGAAGAACTAAGTATTCATAGGATTGACAACCGAGACTTTTCAATCTCCCCCTTTGTCAATGCTAGGACAAAAACAAATAATTACCTAATTATATTATAATTTTTGTCCAAATAAAAAATAAATCAATATAGCTCCCCCTAAGTAATACTACCCAAATAAATTATCTTTGAAGGATAAAGGGGCAAGGAGGCAGCACAGTAGCTCGCGATTAGTACCAAAAGTTATGTAACACCCTGTTGCTACAAAATAATAAACTTGACAAGAAAATCCTTAACAATAGCTTCTCATTAGTATATTAGTCCAATAATACAAAAATATCTCCTTAGTACATTAGTTAAATAAAACCAAGTAAAAATCACAGATATTAAGTAAGAATCACAGATATTTTATGACAAGTATTTCAATAAAATAGAGAGTAATAAGTGTATCAAAGTAAAACCAATATAATTGATTTCTCTCTCTTTTTGTCATACACTGACAAAGGGAAGAATTCTAACATGTAATGATAAACATTAGTATGATATGATAATCAATCATCAAGGAGAAAAAAATCATAACACAATATATAAAACTAAAAATCATCATAATAGAAATGGTCAACAGAGTAACCAATAACATCAACATCCATCATCTAACAATAAGGTATCTCAGTAGCAAATAGTACAAACCAATAATATCAAATAATACTTTCTAAAGAAAAATGTACTACTGATCTACAAAAAGAGAGAGCAAAACGTGCTCTAATCATAGTCATCATCCTCGACGGCATCATCATCACCATCATCGTCATCTGCATCGTCTTCTTTTTCTTCTTCATCTTTGTCCTCATTTTCATCCTCATCTTCATCTTCATCTTCGTCTTCTCCAGCTGTAGAAGGCACAATGGTCTCCTCAGGTGAAGACTCTGGATATTCAGGGTGCTGAGACCTAAGAAATGAAGTCATATACTGCTGACGTCGAGAAAATTTGTCAATCGACGCACAAAGATTGTCCAACTTGGACGAAAGACCTAAATAGATGCAGATACAGAGGAATGGAGAGAAACCAATCCGAAGCAAAAGTAGAAGCAGACGCAAACGAGTCACCAACCAACATTTTACTAAATGTATCTTGATTGATTAGTGAGATGGGATGCAAAGTTTCATCAGAGTCAAGAATAAGAACTTTGTAATGACTCATAATTTTTGAAACTAGAATGCCAAAAGGCAAAGACCGCTTGCGATTCTCAATCACCAAATTTTCGACCATAAGATGAAAGATAACTGAAGGGCCACAGATTCGTGTGCCCTGAGAGACACAATACAAAATGTACTGAATATAGGGACCGATTTCACTCCGATGTCCAACCTTTGGGACCAAGTTGTAGGAGAAGATCAACCCTAACAAGTGGTACATGGGAAGTAATTCCCGAGTAGCCAAGTCAGAGGTCCAATGAACTACCTTCCCACTGATGGCTTTTGAGATAGCCTTTTTGTTCTTAAGAGGTAGGGAAGGGGGAAAATTCCTCCATTAGGTACACGAGGAAGACCAGTGATTTTTGAAATCAAAGATAAAGTAATTTTGAACCTAACTCTTCGGACCTCAGAATAAAGAAATGGACATTCTGGATCATGAATGTTCAAATTGCAATAAAACATCCTAACTAACTCAGGGTATGCAACACCAAAAATGGAAAGAAGTTTAGACCAACCTACCGAATTCAGAAGATTGTGAATTCTAGTCATGGTCACTTCCTTTTCGATAACTCCACGCTCAACAGCAACGGCTCTTTTGATGTAGTTCTTCAAGAAGCTAGCCCTAGCCATGGGATTGATGAATAAGCCAAGAGGATAAGGATAATTTGAAAATGATTCACTTCTTGCTCTTTTTCCTTGTGGTGCCATGGAAGGAAAATCAGAGAGATTTCACTCAAATGGGAATGAGAATGAGAATGGGAGACTACAAAAGAGATTTCTAGGGTTCCAGAGAGTTCAAATGACCCAAAATTGATTTGGAGATATTTATAACCAAGGGCGGCGGACCAGACATGGGTCAACCCGCTCGTGAGAATAATATAACATTTGGGTGCGAGGCGCGGTTGACTGGACCTAATGTTCAGTCGGCCCGACCCCGCGAACATAAATTTCAAAACCCACAAATTTTATCTGGTCGACCGGACCTTTTGTTCGGTCAACCCGACTTCGCAAACTTCATTTTCTAAAACTCAATTGCCTTGACATTTTCTTCGGTCAGCCTGACAATTTCATCGGTAGGCCCGACTTTGTGAATGCCAATTTTAAATACCTAATCATCCCAAATTATCATCAATTTTCCAAATAATCAATATTTTCAATAATATCATCAAATTTTTACAAATAACATTAGCTAATCATTATTTGAATGATTAGACTATTAGACTAACTGAAATATTAAAGATATGATATTCAATATTAATCTAAATATTTCAGTCAATACCAACAAAAATTAATCAATGGGACAAACTCCAATAGATTTCTTCAGATATTCATATATGAGCGAATCTAAAGGTTTAGTAAAAATATCAGCAAGTTGAATTTCTATGTTCACATATTCTAAAGAAATTATCTGTTTTTTAACCAATTCTCGAATAAAGTGATGTATGATATCTATGTGCTTGGTTCTAGAGTGTTGTACATGATTTTTATAAATACAAATTACACTCATGTTATCACAGAATAAATTCATAGATCCTTGATTAATTCCATAATCTAACAATATTTGTTTCATCCAAATTAACTGGGCACAGTAACTGTCGGCAGTAATATATTCTACTTCGGCAGTAGATAAAGATATAGCATTCTGTTTCTTGCTGTGCCAGACAACCAAATAATTTTTAATATAAAATACCCACCACTGGTGCTTTTGCGATTATCAGCATTTTCTGCCCAATCGACATCTGAATAACCAGCAATTTCACTGTTAGTCTCAAAAGGATACCAGAGACCATATTCAATGGTCCCACTGACATTTATAATAATTCTCCGAACATCCATTTGATAGAGTTTAAATTTTAAAATACAAGTTAATGCCAAGATAATCCTAATAGATTCTAGTCTTGCTACCGGGGCAAAAGTCTGATCAATGTCTCTGAACATTTAACATTTACTGCCAAGGACTCTAAAATATTTTATATTTGGTTTGACTCCGTTCCAAATTTCATAGGCTTTTTGCAAGGTTACAGTTCTTAGATATAACATGCAGTATTCACTGCTTCAGCCCACAAATTTTCTCTAAGATCTTTTGAAAACTTGCATATGTGGTCTATGTCACAAATCTGACTAATACTAAGAATGTTATGTTTTAGACCATCTACACACAATACATTCTCAATCTTAGATATTCTTGGACCTTTGATAGTTCCTCTACTAATTATCTTAGCACTACTACCATCACCAAATATCACATCACTATCATGGCATTCATCAAAAGAATAGAAATGTGATCTTTCTACAATCATGTGTCTGGAGCATCCACAATCCAAATACCACTTAGAAGTTTTATTTGAAATTGAAGCAGTATAAATAAACAAACATTTTTCAACAAATTTTTTATCCAAATTTTTTGTTGGATAGAGAGTTATTAATATTTTCTTTTATAACTCTAGCTCTAGCATTTAAAGCAGCTACCTTCATAAACAATTCTTTTTCATTGTTTTGTTTTCTGATTTCTTTCAAAATCTGTAGGTTTTTCATTATTTCATTTTCTTTCTTTTTCTTTAGAAATTCTAACTTCTTTTTAAGTACAAGACAATTATATTTCTTATGTCTAGAATGTCTACAATAATGATAAATGAAATTCAAATTTTCAATTTATTCATTTTGGGTTGAATCCATAGTAGCTTTTTCAAACACGGTTATAGAGTTTGAGTTTTTAAAATTTTTTCTATTATATCTAAGTCCTCTCTTATCTTTGTTTTTCCCATGGTTAGTAGATTTTTAAGTCTAGAATTTTCTTTGTAATATTTCTGATTAATGTTCTATTCTTGACTTCTAAATCATTCCTTTCGAGACTTAATTTTCCAATTTCATCTTCAAGTTCTTGTTCTCTGCTCAAAATAAGTATCACTTCATTATCTTTATACTTCACTGTTTGATAGAGATTTTCTAATTCAATTTTTAGTGAGGCATTTTTACAACATTTAATATTTTCCTTTTTCAAGGTATAATAGGATTTTGCCAAATTTAGGCTTTCTTTATATAAATTGTTAAATGCATTCTGAATGTTTTTTTCACCTGTATCATCACTTAAGTCAGTTTCGTTATCAATTTTAGCATTCTTAGAGTGACAATTTTTATTAAGATTAGCAATAATCATTAAAGCTCTAATATTGGATGATTCTCCGTTATCACTAGATCTGTTCGTTTCCGTATCGAATTCATTACTATCCATGTCCCAAGTAATAACCTTCATAGCTTTAGTTTTTCCTTTTTTAACATTGTTAGAACAGTCAGTAGAGATATGACCAAACCCCCTGCAATTATAACATTGTATATCATCTACGTTGTTATCTCCCTTTTTGTATTTATCGAGTTTTTCAAAAGGTTTTCTATTCCTTTGTATAAAATTTTTCTTATCTTTATTTCTGAAAAACTTTATAAATTTTTTATCAAGAAGGACAACTTCTTCATCAATGTTATTAGACTCATCAGAGTTAGTTTCTTCTCTTAATTGTTTCTTAGATGTTTTTAGAGCTAATCCTTTTTTTTAGGTGCATGAAGTTGTAAGGAATATTTTCATATTCAATTTGACAAAGATTTCGTTTGACATAAAAATACTATTGTAACCGTTCCTACGAGCATTAGTATAGTGTGGAGATGTTGTAGTATGCATACTTCGCCAACTACGTGAAGACTAAAAGACAGAGACAACAAGAATCAGACGGTTGACGACAAGAGTCATCTGAGTAACTGCCGATTTATCAGTTAATGATCGTGTACGCTCAATTAGGAAGGTAAGTGACTTAGTGGCCATAGGAGTTGGTTAAAATGAACAAAATATAATAGTTAAACTTAGTCATTGGACTGACCCGAGTCTAAGTCAATAAAATTGACTAATGGGATAGTCCAATCAATTGGACACTTATCCCCAATCGATTGGAGACTCTGTGTAATCGATTGGAAACTATGAGGCAGAAACTTATTTCAGCCCAATCGATTCGAGACTCTGAGAAAGCGATTGGAGTCTTCGGGACAGAAACTTATCTGAGTCAAATCGATTGGAGACTCTGCGAAATCGATTGGAGTCTTCGGGACAGAAAGTTATCTGAGTCAAATCGATTGGAGAACCTTATGTAATCGATTGGTGACTTCAGAATAGAAATCTTATTGAGCCCAATCGATTGGATACTTATCCCTAATCGATTGGACATAGCCCAATCGATTGGACCCAATGTACAATCGATTGGACCATGCATAGAATTGGTCATTCTCATATCCGAAATTTATGGTTCCATTATCCCACGTTCTACACGACTCAGGGTCTTGGAATTCTATAAATACAACCCTTCTATGTCTTCTCTAAACACAAACAGAGACACAGAGTGACTCAATTTCCAAGAGAGAAGAAAATGTTATATTTATTAGAGTGTCCATTCGAAGAGCAAGAAGCTTGTTTTCCATTCACATCTTGTGAGCTTGTTATCGTGTTGATCAAAGCCAAGAGTTTGATCCTTCCCTCAGCTTAGGTCTTCCACTTCTATATTCGACCTAGTAGCCTGAGTATACCAGTGTGACTCAACATCATTTGAGTAACTTAGGGTTCAAGGTGTACTGAATCATTCACCTTCTGTAAAGGCGGGAGTGTGGAGAATTAAGATCGGAGGAGCTGATCGACAGTAGGTTTGGGGTGTACCAAACTGAACAAGCGAACAAGGCTTCTTGACTGGAAGGGCGAGGGTGAATTCGTAGCGTTGATTCAGAGGACGTGGACGCATCGGCAGTAGGCCTTGGCTAAGGTTGAAAGCTGTATTTGCAACGATGCTGCGTAGGTAACCTTTATTTCGTTTAACTTTTCAGTTAGTGATACTTTCCGTCTGGACGTGATCTCGTGGTTTTTTCTTTGGCTAAGGTTTTCACGTAAAAATCTCTTGTCTTGTGTGATTGTTTGTTTGTATTCCACAATATATTCTGATTAGATCAAATGACGAAAAGAAAATATACCACAGAGGTATATTCAATTTGAGTCGGTTGTGATAATTTTTTATCAAACAACTAAGACATGCGATTTTATTCCCTTACCATAGACCAGTAAAACTATGTAGGTATAAATAATTTTAAATACCTAATCAACCCATCATTCTAGGTATATTGAATTAAAGAGAATGGACCGGTGAAATTTCAGAAGTTTTAGTTCAAATGTTTAAATTGATCTTATTAGTTATTCTAATTTGATTAAATCAACATTTTTACTTTCTCAATAGCCGTTACTTTAGGGTGAAACCTGTCAGGTAAAGACCTTAGAATTTTTCTAATAATTTTTGGTTCAGGAATAGCTTCACCAAGACCCCACATGGAGTTAATTATTTCACTTAGTTTGGTGTAGTAGTCTGTGAAACTTTCATCTTCATTCATTCTAATAATTTCAAATTGTATTGTGAGCATTTGAAGTTTTGATAACAGAATTCGTTCCTTCATGGGTCATCTCCAAAATGTCCCATGCTTGTTTTGAGGTTTCACAAATAATTATTCTTTTGAGGTTTCACAAACAATTATTGCATTCAATGCACGATTATTATACTGGTATGCATCTTTATCTCCCACACTCCATTCTATTTTTTATTTAATTGCAATGGTAGTTGATTCACCAACAGTCGTTGCTACAGTAGGGGATGTCCATCCCACTTTTACTGAATTCCCAAATTCGTTCATCCATGGATTTTAAGAAAATCCTCATTCTAGATGTCCAACAGGCATAATTAGTACCATTGAATAGAGGAGGTCTAGACACAGAGAATCCTTCTTGACTCATGGTTATTCTAAGGGAACTAAGGATCACACTTGGGTTGTTAAGCCCTTTACAAAGTGACCTTACTCTGATACCAATTAAAATTCCCTTTTAATTACCAAGTTAAGTCCTAGAGGGGGGGTGAATAGGACAATTTTTAATTCCTCTGCAAATTCTATATGAATTAAAAAATTATTGATCACACAAGGCGGAAAAGGATCAAGCAATTAAAATATGAATAATTTACAGAACATAGATATGAGAAAATCTGAGATACAATATGCAAACATTCAACATCACACGAAACTCAGATTTATAGTGGTTCGATGACTCTGCACCTACGTCTACTGTCCAATACTCACCTTGAGTAATATTATATTATTTCAATCACGCATTACAACATTTTCAATTGAAATAAATAATCAAACAACTAAGATTACACTTATTCTCAATCTAACGAGAATCGCTTCTCGCTCACCTAGAGAGTTAGCCTAGGCCAGTAGTCTATTTAGAGAAGCCCTCTTCTCATGGATCTACAATCCTCAACTCGATCTATACGAGAATCACTTCTCGATTCACCTAGAGAGTCATACTAGGCCCGTAGTATTTTAGAGAAATAGATTTCTCAAGGATTCTAACTTCCTAAACTCAATTTGATGAAAACTCACTCATCCACCAATCACAAACAATTCAGGTTTGATAATATATAATTCACTCTAAAATGTTTGTTCTAGGAGATACTTACTTTTTGATTAATTCGATAAAATGGTAAATCCTCGTCAAAGAATTTGCCACAGAGATACTCTACCAATGATGATCCTCTTCTTGGAAGAACATGATTACAGAAAACAATACCCTTCGTAGTCTCTTCAAATAATTAGAGCAGCCTTCACAATAGATGAATCAAATTTGCTCATGTAAAGCTCTCTCAAATAATCTAGAGCCTTCACAAATGGTGTACAGATTTGCACAGGTGAAGCTCTCTCAAATTCCAAATCTCTAGACTCAAAGAATGATAATCAAAGAATGTGAAGTAGAGATCTCTTGATTGGATTGATTCTTATGAGGGGAGAAGGCTCTTATTTATAAGTAAGCCTTCCATCAATAGAACCGAACCAAATATAGCCATTTGAAGGGCCAAAATGCACTTAAAAATGCATAAGAGATTGAGTCAAAACGAGATCCGAAAGGGGTGGAGTCGACTGCACTTTTGGCCGGTCAACCGGACCTTTTAGTCAGTCGCCCGCTCAGGTAAGTACTAGATTATCATGAACCCAAGAGTTTGGGTTGACCGTACCTTTTTGGCTGGTCAACCGGACATCCGGTCGCCGCTCAAAAAGGTCGGTTGGCTGAACCTCTTAGTCCAGCACCGAATACTCCTAATCTTTTTAAAATTTTCTCTTTTTGACATGCTCATGATACCTAATTATCACTGAACCATCTAGTATAAATCTTGATCCGTTGGCAACGCGAGGTGTATCCTTAGATTTACGTAAGTAACCGCAACACGAGATTCTTCATAGTTGAACGTTCGTTGAGTGAGAACGTACTCTAATCTTCTAAATCTTCATGCTTGAGCTTGACTTTGACTTCAGTTGAGCTTGATCATTTGACTTTGTCTTCAGTTGATCTTGAACACTAGGTTGATTTTTTTTAGCTTTAATTCTTCTTTGATTTGTTTTGTCGAAGTCCACTTGATCTTTGACACTTCAGTCTTCAGCGAATTTGTGACACAACGATATATATTATCAAAGAACTAAGTATTCCTAGGATTGACAACCGAGACTTTTCAAGTTTATTTACTCTTCCACATTGTTTTAACATTTAGGTGACTTTAATGTAATTATAGTTATATTTTTAATTTGTTTAATTATCATTTATATTCCGCTATCATGGTTTAATTGTGTATGTTTTTATTTTTATCACACCTTGATTTTGGCTAAACGGGCCAATCCTCAGTGTTTGGGTCGAGTTGAGTTTCTTAGATCTAGGGTGTGATAGAGTTTGTGCAAAAACAAAGGAAACTAGACTAAATTTTTAACAATCTATACGGATGGTCCGATCGATTGGAGAGACACCCTAATCAATCGTAGGCTAAATTTGTTTTTTTGGAATAGAGACCTATTTTGTTCTTCGATTGATCAGATGTGACACCTCGATTGATCGCAGGCTAAATTTGAATTCTAGAATAGAGACCTATTTTGTTCTCCGATTGATTGAATGTGAAACCCTTAACAATCGGAGTAAAAATTTTCAATATTAGAACCTCTACGCTCGATCCATCTTTTGAAGATACTTCCAAGTCATCTGATTTGCAATAGCCAGTACTCACATCGAAGAGATAAGGGAGAGGCGAACCACAACCGAGCACTGATCGGACAGTTAAATAAAGCATGATGAGATGTCTCCACAGGTGCATGACAACGGGGACATTCTGGAGAGAATTGCCTGATTTTCCTATGAATAGTCGCCCGATTGGGGAGGATATTTCTGAAAAGTTTCCACATGAACATTTGAATTCTGTAAGGGAGAGGCAAGAGACAATTTTTGTCCAGATGGAGTGGGTTGTGCTCTGTTCCGCATTGAGGTGACGCTATGTGCTGAGGGCTTGGAAAGCTGATTTGGTAGAGAATTGACCTCTTGGATGGGGCATCGAATAGATGCGATCACTAGTCAGGTTCGTACTAAGAGGAATGGATTCAATGGCGGCTGCTTCAGATCTCGGGAATAAAGAGGATAGGAGTTGTCTATTCCAGGAAGCATTGGGAAGAATAAGATCACTGACCTTTTGAATGCTTGACTGCCCCATATGTGAAGGAGCAGTGAGATGACTAGAAGAGTTTGGAATCCATTTATCCTCCCTAATGTTGATTTGTCTCCCAGATCCTATCACCCAACCACAGTGAGGCGCTAACTTTGCGGTTGCTTTATGCATGCTTTTCCAGCTCCATGATGCAGATGGAGGACATTTCGTCCTAAGAATGTTGCCGTCAGGACAATATTTTGTCAATAAATGAGTTGACAAAAAGGAATATTGGTCATGTTGAAGACGCCACATTGTTTTAAATAGAAGGGCTAAGTTAGCTTGCCGTAATCGCCTAAATCCCAAGCCACCTTGTGCTTTCGTCTAACAAAGAGAGGTCCAATTTATGATTCGAAGAGTTCGCTTGTGTTCTGATTTGCCCCACTAGAATTGATTAGATAGGGAGTCCAGTCTCTCACATAACGTCTTCGGGAGGAGGAAGGATTGCAGTGCGTAGACGGGAATTGCCTCTGTTACACTTTTAATCAAAGTGGTTCATCCTACTTGTGTGAGGAGCTTGGATCTCCATCCTTCCATAAGATTCCTGATTTTTTCTTCACAATACTGAAAGGTTTTCATTTTGGATCTTCCCAGAAAGAGTAGAGTGCCCAAGTAATTGGTAGATATTTTGAAATTTTTGATCCCAATGATGTAGGATAATACCTTTTTCTGTCTTCGATGTAGACTTGGACTAAAGATCATTCCAGATTTCATGAAATTAACTTGCAGGCCCGACATACAACAATAGTTCTCCAGAATATGCTTTAACACACTTGCTTCTACTAGATTTGCGTGGTAAAAAAGAATGCAATCATCTGCACATAGAAGATGTGATATTGGAGGGGCAAGCACGAGAGATTTTCATTCCATGGCTCTGGTTCTCCATTTTCGCCTTTTGTAACATAAATGATAGGACATTCGTGCATAAGACAAAAAGATAAGGAGATAGAGGGTCGCCTTGTCATAAACCTCGAGATTCCCGGAAGAAACCGAATGGAGAACCATTCAGTTTTATCGAGAAGGATGAAGAAGAGATGCACTGATGAATAACATTTATCCAGGCTTCATTGAACCCCATTTTCTTAAAAACTTGAAGAAGAAATGGCCATTCAATTCTATCATAAGTTTTAGCCATATCAATTTTGATTGCTATCAAACCTTTTTGACCTTTTTTCTCTTTCTGGAGAACCTTCATCAATTCTTGAGCCAAAATAATATTGTTTGAGATTTGACAGCCAGGGATAAAGGCTCTTTGATTTTCAGCTACAAGATGAGACATGAGAGGACGAAGCCTTTGCACAAGAATTTTGGCGATGATTTTGTAAATCATGTTACAAAGGCTTATGGGTCTGAAATGATGAGGATATTCTGGATTTGGAATTTTCGGAATGAGATCAATAAGAGTTTGGTTGATGTTGCTCCGGTCACTCTCATTTGAAAAGGCTTGCTGGACCGAAGCAAGAACTGTATCTTTGATGGTTTCGCAATAGGTTTATAGAAAAAAGCAGTGAATCCATCTGGCCCAGGTGCTTTGTGTGGCCGCAAACTGAAAACAACTTTTTGAACTTCCTCCATAGTGATAGGTTGCATGAGTCTTAGATTGTCATCATCCAATATACAGGGGAGCCAAGTAATGCAAAATTTTGAGGATTTGATGAAGAGAAGATGTCTTTGAAAAACTCAACAAATGATGATCCCACTTGTTTCCTCGTAATGCAAGGATTACCTTGCCCATCTTTGATCCAATCGATACGGTTTTTCCTCCTTTGAATGAGAGTGGAAACATGGAAAAATTTTGAGTTTTTGTCCCCTACCTTCAACCATTTTTCTCTGGACTTGTCACGCCAAAATTTTTCCTCCTGAGACAAAATAGAATCAATCTCTTCTGTAATTTCTTTCTCCTGCTTCAGGTTTTCCCCTGAAGGATACAATTGTTGGGTATAGGATAATTGCTCTTTTAGCCTATGCAGTCGGGCAAACCGCTGAGCCGTATTTTGAGTATTCCATTTTTTCAGCTGATGTTTTAGAAATTTCAGTTTTTGGGGCAATATTTCAATAGGCTTCCCTTGGGTTTCTTGATTCCAGACTCTTTCAACAATACTTTGGCATTCCTTCTCAGTGGACCACATCGACATAAATTGGAAAGGTTTAGGAAGGCGAGGTTGTGAAGGATCTGTGTCCAGAAGGATGGGACAATGATCAGATGAGTAATTTAGAAGATGATGAACACAAGCATTTGGAAATTGGACTCGCCATGCACAGTTTGCAATGGCCTTGTCCAATCGTTCACGCACATTTGCCCACCCTTTTCGCTTATTAGTCCAAGTGAAGGGATGACCAATAAAGCCAAGATTAGTGAAATCACTCTGATGCAAGAAGTCCAAGAAGGAATGATTATAGTTCGGTGTAGTTGAAGAGTGATTACGTTTTTCCCATGCTACTGAAAGGTCATTGAAATCACCCAATATGACCCGAGGTTGAGAAGAAGTTTGAGCTTGTGCATGGAGATCATTCCGAAGAATTTTTCAATGACTAGATCGCGGATCTCCATAAATAACAGATAGAGTCCAAGGTTTTTAACTGGGTTCTGAACTGATTCTAAGATGAATGCCTCTCATAGTTTGATCTAGTAGGTTTACTTGCACCCCTTCTTTCCAGCAAACTAGAAGACCACCACTATAATTTAATGCGTCCACCGCAACATAATGTTTGAATCCCAACGCCAGAGTTAACATAGCACTTTTTCCTTGGAAGCTTTGGTCTCAGATAAGAATATTATATCAGGATTTTGCTCTCTAAGGTGGGTTTTTAGAGCCCAAATTGTGGAGGGTTTCCCACTCCCTCAACAATTCTAGGCCATGATTAACATATCACCCTGGGGGTGGATAAGGGCCCGCCACCCACGCCCGTAAAAAATTAATTGATAGATTCCAACAAATTAAAGAACTGAGCCAATTTATCTAGATG
Source organism: Euptelea pleiosperma (assembly GCA_035048495.1). NCBI lineage: Eukaryota > Viridiplantae > Streptophyta > Magnoliopsida > Ranunculales > Eupteleaceae > Euptelea > Euptelea pleiosperma. The sequence goes on along the minus strand of CM068548.1, from coordinate 27,455,301 downwards.
AAAGGAACAATTTTGGTTAGAATGCGGACCTGATTGTTAATGCTTGATTGGGGATGGTTTGTTGGCAAAGCTGAGGAGGCCATGTTTTCTTCCTCGACCACACATGCTTCTTGCATTGTTCTTTTACGTGCTGGTACCATCACCACATTTTCTATGCTTTGAGAGGCTTGGGGAACAAGAGTTGAGGATGTACTACCAGAAGATTCTCCATTGTTGTTCCGTAATATTGGGTTTGTGGTGCTAGCGGAGTGAATTTCAGCCAATTTGCATAGATGTTCAGGCTTCATTGCGATCACATCATAGCGGATCCTTTTGGGAGGAAGCAATTCCATTATTGTAAGTTTTTGCATGGGAAAAGGATTTTTCTTCGCTTGTTGCTCTAAGTACGAGGGGATCCCTGAGAATTCAAGGCGCATTCTATTTTCCTCTGTGCTTCTCGATTCCGCCTTCAACCATGTACCATATTGCTTGGTATCAGGATCAGCCAAGAAAGTTGATAACTCTGCATTGAAGTATTCTATTTTTCCCCTCCACATCGGGAGTCTGTTTGTCCAACCCGTCCACATATATAGCAAAAAGCAGGTAAACGTTCATACTTGAATGCAATCCAGTACCAGTTGTCCTGAAAGGGCATCCAAACTCTCAGAGTTAAGCTTTTCCAAAGGTCCACTTTGACTCGGAACCGAAGAAATTTACATTTGCTGATTTCATCATCTTCACTAAAGTCAACTTTAATGGGTTCTCCTATCTGTTTGGCAAGGTCTTTTGCTGTCAATGGTTTGAACAGTTCTTCTGGGGTTTCGTGTGCTTGGACCCAGAAGGGGCAACACCAGAATATAGTTTCAAGGGGTGATCGGGCTGAACTCCGTTTAATCATCACCATCAAGTGTGTATGAACTGTCGAAGGCCCTTCATCAAGAACCCATTCCTGATCATGACCATTTGTGAAAAGGAATCCGAAAACATTCCCTCCCATGTCCATAAGCTTAAACCGCTTGACATTCCCCCATGCAATTGAGAGGCTTTGTTTTTCCGCCATAGGGTTTACGTTTTTCTCTGTAAGGAGTTTCCCAACCACTGCAAACTTCACTCACGAGCACCTTCTTATTCAATTTCTGGCCGAGGAAGAACCACAAGTCCCGCTCGACAACCCATGGATAGTTTTTGGGAGAGCTCTTCACTCAACCTCTCCAGAGTTTGTTGTTCCTGTGCTGAGGAGTCTGCCATAAACGGAGTTATGTGGGGAAAACTAGTGATTTGTCTTTCCTGTTGTAAGACTGGTGGGAGTATGATAACTGGAGGATGAAATAAGTGCTTCTTCATCTAGGAATGTGATGTATATGCAAAGGTGACTGCTGATTGATAATCGTCTAAAATGTCAGGGCTTAATAATGAACACCTCCCTCCAGTACAATATAGAAATATTAAATTTGGATCAGAAGGGAAAAGTTAATAAGGATGGAAGTATAAATCCTGCCACATGTGGTCGGGTGGGTTTCGTTGACAAGAAAACAAATCCTACAGTTCTTTGGAAACTGAGAGGCCGAAATAATTAAATGGAAAGTAAAGCTGGATCAGGAGACCAGCAGATACGCTCGAGAAAACCGAGCCCACCCCTAGAGGAGGATAAACTCCCTAGTACTCATGGAATAGAGCAAAAGGGAATATTACCCCCGGAAATCACACCACCAAACCAAGCAGAAATTCCTAATTGAAAGGGTGTTCTTTTCTTGAGTTTTATACTTGGTGGTTAATGAAACTTTTAAAAACTACAATGCTTTAGATAGTCGACGAGTTGCGGAAACAAGCTGCCTCCATCTCTACTAGGTTTTATTTTCTGGCTTAATTTTGTTTGGAAGGAAGATATGAGCTAAGAAGACCTGTTTTTTTCGAAAAATATAATAATAATAATTTAAAACAAATGCCTTATATTACAATTACTTTTAGGGGACACATGGCGTGCGTAGAGCACTGTAACCCCGTTGATAACATAGTCACAAAGTTGGGATTCGACAATAAATTAGCAAGGGGTCAAGTCGTCGGTAAAATTCAGTAAAAAAAAAATCAACAAAATTATAGAAAAAAACATATCATGGCATATTTCAAGTTAAAAATGTTATTTTTAACAAAACACATTTATATGGTAAAAAACACATCTATAATTCCATAATAATAAGTCATAACTCATAATCATGGTTCTTCATTCATAATCCAAAATTTTAAATTGTCAAAATTGAAATCAGTAGGAGAAAAAAGTTTTAAAAATGGGTCTCAACGATTAATCGGTGATTGATTCGTGAATTCGAAAAATCAAAGATTTTTGACGACTTTTTGAAAAATAAAAAAAAATAGAGAGATTTTTGTGACTATGATTGATAATCCTTGATAGGCTTTCTCTTGTCCTTCTTAATACCAGCTGCCAAATGATTTGCAACAACTTGATAAACTCCAATGTTATGGAATCAAATCTCAAGACTATCAACATACACACAAGTGGGCATTTGTAACTGTACTACCAACCCTTCTAAATAGGCTTCCATGACAAAGTTCAAGGTTCATTCTTATCCATTAAAAGTAAAACCACCCTCATCCAGCGTGGCTAGTACATGCACTTGCCATGTGTTTGTCACACTTCACCCTCCCTCACTTCATCCAGCTGTCAATTGATTGGATCTGACTGTAGAATTTCATATCCCAACGGATAGATCAAAAGTAGTTCTATATTTATTTTTAATTTAACCTCTCAAAATTATATTATACATCCAATTCTTACACCCAGTGATGGGACCCACATGGAGTTCAAGTTGGGCAATCCAACCATAAATTGAGTTGTCATTGCCATGATGATCACCATCACCAAAAATCAGGCCATGTCGCTCGAAATTAAGGTTTGATTGGCTGGTTTGGATTTTTTAAATGAAAATCAATTTTTGTGAGGATAATGGTTACGACAGTATGGAATCTATGGATAACTCACATGAAGGTTGGATTTTCCAACAAGAACTCTATGTGGTCCCACCATTGGGTGAAGCTCTGAGACACGTTACCATTGTGAACTCGTATTAGACCCTGTTTGGTTGCCTTCATAAAGTTTTTTAAGGAATGAATCATACCTATAAATGTTCATTAAAAGTTGTCAAAAAAAATCAATTTTATTTTTTTGGCGGGGTCACCATACAGGGCTTTTTACTGTGTGATTTTGACAAGAGGAAATTAAAATATTGAGTGGGACCCACAAAACATACCATTAATATAATGGTCAGTTGTCATCAAGACAAAGTCATGGAGTCATGGAGTCATGGTCCATATCACCACCAACCGTCCCTTTTGCTTTGAAAACTAGTAAATAATGTCATGCAGTGATGCAATACACATACTCTGTTAGTATTCGTAATTTTGGTACTGAGGGAGCCTGACACCGTACGGTACATGGACCTTCCAACCGACTAAAGATCATGTCAACAGAAAGGTAGTAATGAAAGTTGCTGACTGCCCATATATGAGCCACGTGTCACATTCTTAGAGGACACTGCCCGTATGGATGTTTCCCTAGGTGGACCTACAGACCAAAAATCAGCCTGATTAGTGATTTCAAACCTTATGAACTATGTACGACCCAAATAATGGTCAACTTCATGACTCTAATCCAACGCTTAGAAATCACTAATTAGGCTAATATTTTGGTCTGTATGTCCATCTAAGATTGGGCCAACATTCATAAGGTCAGAAATCTCTAAGAATATGCCACGTGGCTCATATTGGTGGCGGTAAGTAACTTTGCTGACCGATGACAGCAAAGTTCTACTCAACAGAAAACCGTCTCTGTCCTGCTGTAACTTGCGAATTGAAGATCTACAGCCACTCAAATGTTTTAAGGTAAACCGATAAGAGTGGGTCCACTGAACCATCCCTGGCCTCCACTTCACGTGTGGCTTGTTCGTGTCTACATTTGGATTTATCGAAGATTGGTCTTGTGGGACCCATGTAGGACACCCATATGGAGAAGATCATTTATTTTATTTTATTTTTGTTGGATAAGCATATATATTCTGTTCCCCACGTCTGAACTTCCCACTCCACTTATTTATGATTCATTGAGAATCCACATGGCATGTCAACTACTTAATTCCTTCTTTTTTGACACCCACCAAAAAATCCCGATTTTAATATATACACACACCTATAATGACTAATGGACATAAAGCTCACATACAGATGAGTTAAGGTCTGATTTTTTTATGATGATATTCTTCTAAATATAGATATCAGCCTCACAAAAATTCAGCCTATTCCAACATTTGTAGCCTTATGAAAAGTGGATTACAAGTTGAAACATTTTGGACATTCCATTTTCACTGTCAAATTTAGGTCTATATTTGATTGGGTTACAAGTTTTAGAAATTGCAGGTTTTTGGTGAGGGTGATCTCCCTGGTGAGTAGATCATCCTCACAAAAAATCAACCCTTAACTCATTTACATGTATGTGACTCGATTAGAAGAATTTATACGACTCGATTGAGTTGAGTTGACTCAACGTGTTTTTGAGAAACTCATCGAGTCAACTCACAACTCAATCGGAGTTTTTTTTTTATAAATCAAATATATATAAGGAAGGGAGATCGAGAAGATCTCAAATTAGAAAAGAGCAGAACTATACCATGAAGTACCACAAACAGGCCGATCTACTAACCAACAAAGCATCAAAGCTAAATACCATATCATAAAAAAAAACGTGCCTATGTAGATAGGGAATATACTTCCCCAATTAATAGAAATGCTTCAATGCTAAATTGCTAATGATAGTGTCCTGAACTGAACTCTCTTTTTCATTAAAAGTCATGTTTCTCTCCGGCCAGATGCCCCAGCTCACTGCGTAAGGCACCATCCTCCATAAGAATCTCCCCCTAGTAGAAAGTGTGATCCTCAGCCATCCTCTAGTAAATCCCCAAAAGATGCTGACATACCCACAAGAAGCCCACAAGGTCTAGAAAATATGCCCAAATTTGATTGGCAAACACACAATATAACAAGAGTTGATATGTGTTCTCTCCATTGGACTCGCATATTACGCAGAAGTTAACCAAAATCCATTTTCTAGGAATCATATTTTCAATGGTCAGAAGTTTGTTCAGAGTGGAGGGCCAAGCAAAAAATTTGATTTTTGAGGGCACTCTTGGAGTGGATCCAAGAGGAATTTTCCTGGCCAGGGGTAACTATGTAATATTATAATAAGTCCATCAGAATTGTAAGTTGATCTCTTTCCCATACAAAAAGGTTTCTCCTGAAATCGAAGTCCCAGCCTTCCCGATCGAGTCGGTTTCTTAATGAAACAATGAACTATCCTTTCCATTGGGATAAAGAGTATAAACAGGGAAAAGACTCCGTGAGACAGATATCGCCACACCACGTGTCCTCCTAGAGTGCCACTCTAGTCCCCTCGCCTATCGCTAGTTGGGCACCCTCTAGGATTCGGTCGTTGACCTTGAGGATACCTCTCCAGATACCACACCCATAAGACAGTCTAGCCTCTAACGATGTCCATCCCCCCAATCCTGCTCCATATTTCCCACCTATCACCCGATGCCAAAGGTTACTCCTCTCTATCCAAAACCTCCAAATCCCTTTTCTTAGGAGGGCTTCATTCATGTATTTGATTCTTCTGACACCTAGGCAACCTTTATCTTTTGGCAAGCAAACTTGATCCCATTTCACCAAATGGTACCGAAAATCACCCTCCTTGTCATCCCACAAAAAGTTCCTCATGAATTTCTCCAAATTTTTACAATGTTGGCTGGAATGGAGAACAAAGAGATGAAATATACTGGAATGCTGTCCAGGGTGCTTTTTATAAGAACCAGTTTTCCTCATTTAGATAAATATTTTTCTTTCCAGCCCGCAAATCGCCTATGAACGTTCTCAACGATTGGATCCTAGATCATTTTCACTCTATAAGGGGCACCTAAAGGCAAGCCTAGATAGGATGAATAGAGTGAGTCAGTTGACGAAACTATAATCTCAGCCAACTCTTGAAGATTTTCAACTTCCCCAACACTTATGGTGCTTCTCTTTTTGAAATTTATTCTAAGACCTGAGCAGGGTTCAAAGTAGCACATGAGACATCTTAAAAAGGCCTATTGTCTCCTAGACCAATATACGAATACTAATGTGTCATTCGCGAATTGGAGATGTGAGATCGCCACTCCCTCTACTCCTGCCTTAAAACCTGTAAGTTCACCCAATGAGACCCCTCTAGATATCATCCTACCCAAGGCTTCCGCTACTATAATAAACAGAAAATGAGATAAAGGGCCTCCCTGTCGCAATCCCCTAGAGCTCTTAAAATGCCCAGAAGGGAAGCCATTGATAAGCACTGAAGAGCATTATGATCTAACACCTTTCATCATCCACTTTCTCCAAGCCAACCCAAAACCCATCCTACCCAACATGTAGTTTAAGAAATCCTAATTACCATGGTTATAGGCCTTTTCCAATCTATCTTACACATAATCCCTCTAATAATTAGTCGGTGTCTAGAGTCAATGCACTCATTGGCTATCAATACCCCATCCAAGATTTGTTTACCACTCACAAAAGCCCCTTGCTCGTCGGATATAATCTCATTCATCACCTTCTTGAGCCTGGATGTTAAGACCTTAGCAACAATCTTGTCCATGCTGCCTACATGGCTGATAGGCCTAAATGCAGAGATGTCTTCTACCCCTGGTGCTTTGGGAACCATGACGAGGAATGTCTAGTTGCAACAAAAATCCAAGAAGTTCCCAGAGTGCAGGTCCTCGAACAATTTCATCAAATCAGACGTAATGATCTCCTAACAATCCTGATAGCAGGCCATAATGAAACCCTGGACAGCCCAAAGATAATGGTCTTCACCTCTTCCTCACTAAAGGCTCTCTCCAGAGCCTCCCTGGATTCGTCACTAATTGTGTCAAATTGTAGGCCATCCAGTCTAGGTCTCAAAAAGGTGTCCTTGTAAAGGGTAGAGTAAAACATCATGATTTAAGATCTAACTTCCTCCTCTTGTACATAAGTCTCACCCTTGATTCTAATCAGTGAAATACAGTTGGATCTCCTCCCGAGGATAGCCATCTTGTGGAAGAACTTTGTATTGTTATCCCCTTCACTAAGTCATTTCACCATAGACTTTTGCTTCCAGTTAATCTCTTCTAAGACCGCCCATTTTTTGAAATTATTTCTTCCAAATTTCCTTGGAGATCCCCTCTTCCAAATTCAATCCTCTTTGTTCCTTGATATCGTCCAGACACCTAATATGACCCATGATAGATCTCATTTTTTCATCTACTCTCCCAAACTCATTCTAGTTCTATTCCTTCAATTTAAGTTTCAAGGCCTTCAGCTTACACCTAAACACATAATCAATCGAATTTTATATTGATTGACTTTCTATCAAGTCAACGAGGCTGAGTTGACTCAATGAGTTTAAAAACATTGAATCTCATCTTTGATCCTTAACACGTGGTGCACACACAACACACACACACACCAACAGGTCGTTACTAACGCGTGAAATCTCAAAAATGCCCCTGTTATGTTTTATTAATTTTTAAAATCTTTTTACTTTTTAGGGGTACTATTCTTTACACAACTTTTCTTTTTTTTCTCTCAGTTAATATGTCATGCCCCGAATTCATGCACCTAGATCGACCCAAATGCTTGAAAAATGACTCGTTTACCCAAGATCCAAGATGTGATAATAAAAAAAATTAAAATGCTCTAAAATAATTTTTTTTTAAATCTCATAATTCATAATAGATTAAATAAAAAATCTTTTGTAAAGATATTTTGGTTGAAACTTATGTTTGATAGGCTTTTTGAATTAACATTTCAGAATTTAAGCGGATATGCGTAAAAAATTTTAAAAATTTAATTTTAATAAAAAAATATTTTATTAATTATCTACTATTAAAAAATTATTTTAAACATCTTTTGTGAATGCATTTTGCTCAAAAATATCATTTAGTATTTTATTTTAACAAATTTTCACACTCAACTGGCCCTATCGATTTTTGTTGGAAAAGAACATAATTTAATTTATGGTAGAAACACTACATGTGTCAGATTATACATTTTATTGAAACGTAAATATTAAAATAAAAGTACTAAATCAATCAATTTGGGTTCATAAAATAAAAGTAAATAAATTAAACTATGTGTCTTCAATGAACACTTTAATATTCTTTGGTATACCATCTTTTAGTCCATCGTTTCTTCCATTCCTAAATGATCTGAAAAATATTATCGGTTGAACCGTGAGCTTATGAAAGCCCAATAAGATTTACTCACTACATCATATCTATGACAGTTCTATCAATCAAAATTCATACGCAGAGTATAGGTATGGAACAAGAATAACAAGTATTTAAAAATAAACTATGATCCAAAATTAATAACCCACCATGGTCTCCTTCTTCTTCCCACACCGAAAGCAGTTCAACCAAGAACTCTTCTGTAAGAATTTAGGGCTTTGCATCCAAAGGCTCTAGGTATTTCTTGCTTAAAATTTTTTAATCATTGGGATCAATCCCACACTTCAAATATATATATATAATTCAATATCTAACCATTCAATAGATCTCTAAAATTCTAATTATATAGTAAAAATAGTAAAATCAAGATAATAATGCCAAAATGCTAAGTTTATAAAAAATTGAAAGATTTGAGTACAATACATATATAAAGACTATAACCAAAATTAATTAATTGAAAAATCATATAAGAGTGTACTTATCTTAATGGAGAGTTGATCTAACTCTTGATCAATATTAAAGATCCACGACTCTTAATCATTTAAGAGAAATTCAGATAAAAACTCTATCTCACGTGAACTTAGATACTCGACTAATTTTTTTTAACTTTTTTTCCTTGAAAGAGAACGTTTTATCTTCTTAAAGAGGCTCTCAACGATTTTTAGAATCCCGAAAGCCTTATGCCTTCACTCCTATCTATAAGTTTTTAAAACCTTCAACTTTCTCACATATCCGATGTGGGACTAACATTCTAACAACTAATAAATAGTAATTTTTCGTCAATTTAAAGGAGGCAAATTTATCAACCTATTAAAAATCTTATTTTAGGTTAATTATGAGTCAAAAATAGGCCTAAGACCAATAGGTATCAATTAAACTTTAATTAAGGTCATTTGTAGGCCCAAAAAGTCTATAAATTTGTCCTAAAGGCCCACCTCAATAATTATAATTCAACCAACATATGAGCAAACATTAATACTTAATATAAATAAATAAATGATCATAATTTTGTTTAATATACTGAAAAAATGTTCTGGGTATTACATAGACACCACTGACGTATGGATCATGGACCATCCCTAGGTCATACAAAACAAAAATCAACCGTAATAGTGATTTCTAACCTCTGGATCTGACTACCCCCAATAATGATCAAAATTCATGCTTTTAAAATAAAACCATGAAAATGACTAATCCAACAGATAAAAAGTACTAAGCTAAATAAATTTTTGTATAAAGGTCCACCTCAGTATGAGCCCAAACATCCATACGGTCAATGATCTCTAAGAGTAGGCCACGTGGCTCATAATATGGTCCATCATCAATAGGGATATTTGCAAAAAACTAAAAAACAAAAAAAGTCATTAAATGTATCATACTTATCCATTATTAAAAGAGTAATGATCACATGGTCCACAAACCATGGACATTATCATGGTGAATGGTGGTGTCGTTTTGTCATTGGCCAAATAATGCTCAAAATCTGCCGTTAAAAATCATCCCATCAAAATGACTTCCAATCGAATGCTTGGAATTAGTAATCGGGTTATTTTGCACGCAAGTCCACCTAGGGATGGGCCAAAAACATCCATACGGTCAGCGATCTCTAAGAGTGCACCATGTGTAAGGTACTACCACATGTAAACGTGAATCGCATGTGGTGTCCCTAGTAAGTATCATATTCTATAACTTATAAAGTATTAAATTTAATTATTTTTGATAATTTTATATATATCAGAAGAATGTATATGGCTCGATTGTATCGAGTTGACTCTGCAAGTTTCTGTGAAACTCATCGAGTCAACTCAGAACTTAATCGAGTTTTATATAGATTTTCTGTTGACTCAATTCACAAATCAGTCAAATAAAGTCAACTCGGCCAAGTTGACTCAACGAATTTAAAAATACCGAATCGAACCCCATCTTTGATCCTTACCTCCAAAATAACACGTAGCGCACCAACTCAGGCACACGGACACCAGAAATGTCTGGCCCATCCCATGATGGCCCTACACTAAAATAAATTTGACTAGTTCTTTCTAGCCGTTGCATTTTAACATCGTTTTTCATCACGTGCTTCAACACCAGGCCTATAAGGATGGGTTAAAAGTTCTCGCCGAAAGAATGCTCAAATCAATGGCTATGATCATCAATCAGGAATTTTTTTTTTTGCGTAGGTTCCCAAAAAAGGGGGCAAGCATTTATGGGTCAATGGGGCCCAAAAGAGTGCCACAAGCATGTATCAAACTTTTGAAAAACCTTCCATCAAAGAAATCGTCTATATATTTTTTTTTTTTGAGAAGTCCAGAATAGAATTAATAGAAGGGAGATTGAGAAGATCTCAAAAGGTATAGAGAGAAGGAAAAGAAATCAAAACAACACTTGTTCAAACCGAAACACCATATCACTGAAAAAGATGCCTCTCATCTCATGCGAAATGCTACCCCATCGGAATAAGAGAGCCTTAATGTTCAAAATGACTTTGAATAGAGAGCTCTCCTTACCCTCAAAGGTTCTCTTATTCCTCTCTAACCAGATTCCCCAAATGATTGCTAGAGGCACCATCTTCCATAACAACTTACCTCTAGCCGACTTGGGGCAATGAGGCCAGCTCTCTATCACTGCCCCTATGGATGTCGGACAGACCCAGACGACACTCATGTGAGATACGAAGAAAAGCCACACCTGCCTTGCAAACTCGTAGGCACAAGAAGATGGTTAGTACTCTCCCCACTAGCCTTACACATAACACAGAAGTCCATTAATATCCATTTTCTAATAATCAAATTCTCTACCGTAAGAATCTTGTTAAGGATAGCTACCCAAGCAAAGAAGCGGACTTTTAGGGGAGCTTTGGATTGCCAAATTTTCCAGCCAGGGATATGTGAATGAGTTGATGTGGGTGAAAAAGCTAGAACCTCGTAAAAAGAACGGACTAAGAAATTACCCGACTGGGAGTGGATCCAAAATAAGTGGTCCTCAACGGAATTGTTGACAAGGTAAAATTTCAAACAATCATGCAACAAATCAATTTGAACTTTTTCCCACTCAAAGGGAATCCTTCTAAAGTCCAAAACCCAGCGTCCTCCCGAAGAAGAACCCGCCCAAAAATGATCAACTGTTTGCCCTTTGCGTTGCGATAAAGAGAAAGCCCGAGGAAAAACCTCCTTCAAACACAAATCCCCTATCTACGTATCTTCCCAAAACCTAATCCTGGAACCGTCACCTAAAGCTAGCTAGTCTAGAGCCCTCCTGCACTTGGTCCCTAACCTTGAGAATCCCTCTCCACACCCCACAGCCGTACGGCAATCTAGTTGCTTTTCTCACCCAACCACCCCACCTCTTCCCCATAGATATCAACAATCACTCTATGCCACAAACTAGTCCTCTCCTTACCAAATCTCCAAATCCATTTTCCCAGAAGTGCCAAGTTCATGACACCAATCTTTCTAAAACCTAGACTCCCGTCTTTCTTGGGTAAACATGCTTGGGCCCAATTGACCAGGTGATACCGGAAGGAGTCCCTAGAATCGTTCCAAATAAAGTTTTCATAAATCTTTTGAGTCTTTTCTCGATATTCACTGGGATTGAGAATAAAGAGAGGAAATACACTGGTAAGCTAAACAGGGTGCTCTTGATAAGGACTATCTTACCCCCTTCAGAGAGGTACCTCCCCTTCCAACTGGACAGTCTATGTCGCACTCTTTCCACTACTGGGTCCCAAACCAATTTAGCCCAGTACGGCGCTCCTAAAGGGAGTCCGAGATAGGTGGAGGGCAGAGAGCCTGTAGAACAACCCAGAATCCTAGCCATCTCCTCCATATTATCTACCTTCCCAATGCTCAAAACCCTGCTCTTTTTGAAATTGATTTTAAGGCCCGAACACACTTCGAAATAGCAAAGCAGACTATTCAAAAAAGTTGCTTGTTCTGATGTTCCTAACAGAAACACTAGGGTATCGTCAGCGAACTACAAATGAGAAATGGACACCCCCCTACGCCCTGCTTGGAAACTCGACAACGCTCCTGACCCAACCCCTCTCAAGATCATCCTCCCTAAGGCCTCCGTCACCATAATGAAAAGGAAGGGTGATAGAGGATCTCCTTGCCTAAGGCCCCTAGAAATCTTAAAGTAACCAGAAGAGGAGCCGTTAACTAACACCAAGAAACAGGGAGATCGAATACACTTCTTCATCCACTCTCGCTATTTACTCCCAAAGCCCATTCTTCCAAGAAGATAATCTAAGAAATCCCAGCAAGTATGGTCATAGGCTTTTTCTATATCTATCTTGCAAACCACACCAGGCGCCCCAAGACGTCGCTTAGAATTGATGCATTCATTTGCAATCAGCACCCCATCGAGGATTTGTCTACCTTTCACGAAAGCCCCCTGTTCTCCTGAAATAATTTCTCCCATCACCAATTTCAGCTTGGAGGCTAAAACTTTGGCCACTATCTTGTAAACACTCCCTAGAAGGCCAATGGGTCTAAAGTCTGAGATATCCTCTGCCCCTTGAATTTTAGGAATCAGAGCTATGAAGGTTTGGTTGCAGCCAAAATATAAAATATCCCTAGAATGAATGTCCTCAAAAACTTTCATCAAATCTGATTTGACAATCTCCCAACAAACTTGAAAAAAGGCCATAGTAAATCCGTCCGGACCTGGAGCTTTGTCCCCCGATGTGACTCTAATCCCACAGCTAAAATAGAGGGATTCACCTCACAGGTAAATGTCCGCTCGGCTCGTGCCAATCCACGCCCAGTGTCGATAAATCCCTTCGTTTCAGCGGCATTTAATGAGATCTGTAGTGACGTCTCAGTCTCCATTCCTCTCACGTCCCCTCTCCTCTCTCTCTCTCTTTCTCCCCCAAGCAAACCATGTTCAACCCAGTGGAAAGAAAGAGACGATCTCCCTTACATTTTCAATGCATGAGTGAAACCTTACATTGTCCTATCCCATTTTGGGAATAGACACTGAATTAGGTTCTGATTTTTTGGGTTCATTGGTGCACAAACCAATCCCTCAACACCCCTAATTGAGGTCATTTGAATGCTTTTGTTTTTTGGTTCCATCTCCCTTCGCTAGAAATCATCAATCCAATTACCCTATTTTGACATTCTTACTAAAAATTTGCTGGTTCGATGATTTTTAGCCGTTGGTTTAAATACAAAGGGAGATCGTCTCTTTCTTGTCACCTGGTTTGAAAATGGGAGCTTTGTCTCCTTATTGCACTGGTTTGAACAGGGTTTGCTTGGGGAGAAAGAGAGGGAGAGAGGAAAGGGGACGTGAAAGGAGTGGAGACTGAGATGTCGCTATTGTTGCCGCAAGATTTGTCTCTTCCGTGCTTGCCACATGTCGATCTCATTAAATGCCGCTGAAACAAAGGGTTTTATCGACATTGGACGTGACTTGGCATGAGCCGAGTAGACTCGACATTTACCTGTGAAGTGAATCCCTTTTTTTTAGTTGTGGGATTAGAGTCACATATGTGGCTGTTGGATCCTGTAGTGAGGGCGGTAACTTTTTCCCGTCAATGGAGCCTAGGGGTGTCAATTTTACCCGTTTAACCGGTACCGAATCGGAACCAGAACCGGAACAGATTACACCGGTTCTGGTTCCACATTTTTGGGAACCGATTAAAAAGGAACCAAAACTAGAACCGAACCGAAAATAATGGTTCCAGTTCTAGGTAGTCTAATATGGAACTGAAACCGATAGGAACCGGAACCATAAAATGACTGGCTCCAGGTTACATGACACAATCTGAGCCATGTGGCACACTTCTAAAGGACTCTGACCGTATGGATGTTTGTACAATCCCTAGGTGGACCTAGAAACCAAAAATCTGCCTGATTAGTGATTTCTAGGTGTTGGATCTTTGAACCTCAAATACTGCTTAAATTCCCACAGTTGAGATCAACCCATGGAAATAGGTCCAATCCAAAGCCTATAAATCACTAATCACACTGATTTTTGGTTTGCGGGTCCACTTAGGTATTGGCCAAACATCCATACGGTCAGTGTCCTCTAAGAGTGTGCCACATGGTTCCTATTGTGTCTTGTAACCCGAGCCTGGCATTTTAGGGCGGTAACTGGAGCTCGACCCATATATAAATGTAAAGTTCTCATATTATCAAGATTAGACCCAATAACCAAAACCGACAGAAATACATAATCGATTCCGATTCCATCACTTTGAGAACCGGAACCATTAATATAATGGTCACTTGTCGTGAAGACAAAGTCATGCAGTCATGGAGTCATGGTCCACATCACCACCAACAGCCCCTTTTGCTTTGAAAACTAGTAAATAATGTCATGCAGTGATGCAATACACATACTCTCTTAGTATTCGTAATTTGGTAGAGTGAGGGAGCCTGACACGGTACATGGACCTTCCAATCGACTAAAAATCATGTTAACAGAAAGGTAGTAATGAAAGTTGCTGACTGCCCATATATGAGCCACGTGTCGCATTCTTAGAGAACACTGCCCGTATGTATGTTTCCCTAGGTGGACCTACAGACCAAAAATCTGCCTGATTAGTGATTTCAAACCTTTTGAACTATGTACGACCCAAATAATGGTCAACTTCATGACTCTAATCCAACGCTTAGAAATCACTAATTAAGCTAATATTTTGGTCTGTATGTCCATCTAAGGTTGGGCCAACATTCATAAGGTCATAAATCTCTAAGTATATGCCACGTGGCTCATATTGGTGGCGGTAAGTAACTTTGCTGGCCGACGACAGCAAAGTTCTACTCAACGGAAAACCGTCTCTGTCCTGTTTTAACTTGCGAATTGAAGATCTACAGCCACTCAAATGTTTTAAGGTAAACCGATAAGAGTGGGTCCACTGAACCATCCCTGGCCTCCACTTCACGTGTGGCTTGTTCGTGTCAACATTTGGATTTATCAAAGAATGGTTTTGTGGGACCCATGTAGGACACCCATATGGAGAAGATCTTTTTTTTTTATTTATTTATTTTTGTTGGATAAGCATATATATTCTGATGCCTGCAAGAGCTTCTTCTTCTTTTCTTTTCTTTTTTGGAACTTACACTTTTTTCTTCAATAAAAGAAAATAATCAATTAATAGGCTGTTCCCCAAGTCTGACCCTCCCACTCCACTTATTTATGATTCATTGAGAATTCACATGGCATGTCAACTACATAATTCCTTCTTTTTTGACACCCACCAAAAAATCCCAATTTTAACACCTATCACCCGACGCCAAATCTTACTCCTCTCTATCCAAGATCTCCAAATCCATTTTTCTAGGAGGACTTCATTCATGTATTTGATTCTTCTTGACACCTAGGCAACCTTTATCTTTAGGCAAGCAAACTTTATCCCACTTCACCAGATGGTACCGAAAATCAGCTTCCTTGTCATCCCACAAAAAGTTCCTCATGAACCTCTCTAAATTTTTTACAATGCTAGCTGGAATGGAGAACAAATAGATGAAATATATTGAAATGATGGCCAGAGTGTTTTTTCTAAGAACTAGTTTTCCTCATTTAGATAAATATTTCTCTTTCCAGCCCGCGAGTCACCTACGAACCCTCTCAACCACTGGATCCCAGATCATTTTCGTTATGTAAGGGGCACCTAAAGGCAAGCCTAGATAGGATGAATGGAGTGAGTCAATTGAGCAAACTAGAATCTCAGCCAATTCTTGTATATTTTCAACTACCCCAATACTCATGATGCTTCTATTTTTGAAATTTATTCTAAGACCCGAGCAGGCTTCGAAGCAGCACATGAGACATCTTAGAAAGGCCAATTGTCTCCTAGACCCAGATAAGAATACTAATGTGTCATCCGCAAATTGGAGATGTGAGATCTCCACTCCCTCTGCTCCTGCCTTGAAACCTGTAAGATCACCTAATGAGACCCCTCTAGATATCATCCTCCCCAAGGCTTCTGCTACTATAATGAAGAGAAAATGGGATAAAGGGACTCCATGTCACAATCCCTTAGAGCTCTTAAAATGCCCAAAAGGGGAGCCATTGATAAGCACTGAAGAGCATGGTGATATAACACACTTCATCATCCTTTTTCTCCAAGCCGACCCAAAACCCATCCTACTCAGCATGTAGTTTAAGAATCCCAATTAACATGGTCATAGGCCTTTTTCAATCTATCTTACACACAATCCCTCTGATAATTAGTTGATGTCTAGTGTCAATGAACTCATTCTCTATCAATACCCCATCCAAAATTTGTTTACCACTCACAAAAGCCCATTGCTCGTCGGATATAATATCATTCATCACCTTCTTGAGCCTGGATGTTGGGACCTTAGCAACAATCTTGTACATGCTGATGGGCCTAAATGCAGAGATGTCTTCCACCCCTGGTACTTTGGGAACCAGCTCGATGAATGCCTAGTTGCAACCAAAATCCAAGAAGTTCCTAGAGTGTAGGTCCTCGAACATTTTCATCAAATCAGACTTAATGATCTCCTAACAATCCTAATAGAAGGCAATAATGAAACCCTGGACACACCAAAGAGGGATGGACATTGTTAGAGGTTAGACTGCCTTATGGCTGTGGAGTGTGGAGAGGTATCCTCAAGGTCACCGACTGAATCCTTGAGGGTGCCCAACTAGTGATAAGCGAGGGGACTAAAGTACGATTCTAGGAGGCCACATGGTGTGGCGATATCTGTCTCACAGAGTCTTTTTCCCGTCTATACTCTTTATCCCAACAAAAAGGATAGTTTATTGTTTCATTAAGAAATCGACTCGATCAGGAAGGTTCCTGGGACTTCAATTTCAGGAGAAACCTTTTTGTATTGGAAGAGATCAACTTACAATTCTGATGGACTTATTACAATATTACATAGTTACCCCTGGCGAGGAAGACTCCTCTTGGATCCACTCCAAATTAGAAGGTTCCCAGTTTGCTCTTGTTATACTTTTCTTTCCTACCCTACTATGTGCACCATTGCCCTAAAATTTGGGAAGCAAAAGTGCCCTCAAAAATCAATTTTTTGCTTGGACCTCCACTCTGAACAAACTTCTGACCATTGAAATTCTGACTCCTAGAAAATGGATTTTGGTTAACTACTGTGTTATGTGCAAGTCCAATGGAGAGAACACAGATCAACTCTTGTTATATTGTGTGTTTGACAATCAAATTTGGGCATATTTTCTAGACCTTATGGGCCTCTTGTGGGTCATGCTAGCATCTTTTGGAGATTTACTGGGAGGATGGCAGAGGATTGCACTTTCTACTAGGGGGCACACTCTTATGGAGGATGGTGCCGTACGTAGTGATCTGGGGCATATGGCTAGAGAGAAACAGGAGGACTTTTAATGGAATAGAGAGTTCAGTTCAGGACACTATCATTAACATCGAATCATTCTATTTAATTGGGGAACTATATTCCCTGTCTACATAGGCGCTTTTTTTTATGATATATGGTATTTAGTTTTGGTGGTTAGTTAGTATATCAGCCTGTTTGTGGTACTTCGTGGTATAGTTTTGCTCTTTTCTAATTTGAGATCTTCTCGATCTCCCTTTTATATATTTGGACACTTTGTCGGAGAGTGTCGTGGGCACGGGCCATCCAATTTGAGATCTTCTCGATCGCTCACGGCAGTCCTCGACAAAGCGTTTGTAAAATTGGGTGTGAGTGGCTGAGATCCACCGCCCAGTTGGGGGATAAGATCTCGGCCCTTCTTTATGATACTTCACCTCTTCCTCACTGAAGGCTCTCTTGATAGCCTCCTGGAGTCGTCACTAATTGTGTCAAATTGTAGGCCATCCAGTCTAGGTCTCAAAAAGGTGTCCTTGTAGAGGGTAGCGTAAAAAAGTCATGATTTGAGATTTGACTTCCTCCTCTTGTACATAAGTCTCACTCCCAATTCTAATCGATGAAATACAATTGGATCTCCTCTTGAGGTTAGCCATCTTGTGGAAGAACTTTATATTGTTATCCCCTTCACTAAGCCATTTCGCCCTAGACTTTTGCTTCCAGTTAATCTCTTCTAGGACCGCCCATTTTTTAAATTCTTTCTTCAAACTTTCCTTGGAGATCCTCTGTTCCGAATTCAATCCTCTTTGTTAATTCCTTGATATCTTCTAGACACCTAATATGACCCATGATAGATCTCATTTTTTCATCTACTCTCCCAAACTCATTCTAGTTCCATTCCTTCAATTTACGTTTCAAGGCCTTCAGCTTACACCTAAACACATAATCAATCGAATTTTATATAGATTGAGTATATGTCAAGTCGCAGCTGATATGACTAAGCGAGTTTAAAAACATTGAATCTCATCTTTGATCCTTAAGACGTAGGGCACACACACGCACGAGTGCGCGCGCGCACACACACACACACGCACAAAAGGACGTTACTTATGCATGAAATCTCAAAAATGGCCATGTTCGCATGAAATCTCAAAAATGGCCCTGTTATTTTTCTTTAATTTTTTAAAATCTTTTTACTTTTTAGGGATACTATTCTTTACGCGACTTTTCTTTTTTCTCTCAGTTAATGCTTTCAGATTAGTGCATGTACTCCTTGCCCGAGAAAACAATTTGATGATGGATGTTCACCATTAACATTAATGATGGACAAAAGATTGTTGCATGTGGCACACTATTAGACACCACTGACGTATGAATCATGGACCATCCCTAGGTCGTACAGAACAAAAATCAACTGTAATAGTGATTTCTAACCTCTGGATTTGACTATCCCAAATAATGATCAAAATTCATGCTTTTAAAATTGTAATACCATGAACTTTCGTTCTAGGGTATTACGATAAATTCACCTAAGAATGACAACTTGAACTTTTTTTTTATAATTTTGATTATTGTTTTTAATGGTTAAATATCAAGCTTGAATATGTATATTTACTTTAGTTCCATTCTAATCACTTTGAAAAACCTACTATTTTTGGAACTCACTCTCGTTGGCTAATTTATTGCTAAAAACAATGAATTATAACTTGTAGGGGACTTTTTCTTGCTCCAGCTAACATTCAAGAACTTCTATACAAAAAATTATTTTGTGAGCCCGAGACATCAAAAATATTTCTGACCTGCCCTTCCCATCTTTCCGAGAAATTTAGAACCTTTCCTGAGATATAAAAATCCTAAAAGGAGATTTCATGAGATTTTGACAAAAATAGGTATTTTCATAATTTTTGAACTTTCATGCCATTCTTATATTTCAAAAATAATATTTTATTTATTTAATAGGAGTGCGGGACCCTCGTAGCACTTTTTGGGTCAATCCGATGTTATCTTAATAATATTTTGGGACTTTGAACATTTTTGTGATTTATGTGTAGTTAGACTATTATATATGATATATATGTGTGTGTCACGTGTTAATACCTTGTTGTATGAACTTTTAAATTATATAATATAGTTTAATTGAATTAATTAATGATTGTTGTGTATTATTATATTATATTATAATATATAGTTTGATTTTCACATACATTAATTATATCAAACAATCACATTTAATGAGAATATGGCATATTTGTAATTATTAAAATAAGTAATTTTATAATTAATTGAGTTATATTTGTTGGGTGGGCCCGTATGGTTAAGTTAGAAGCATTTTGGGTTTAAAAATTACCTTAAATGAAGCCTAGTGGATACATATGGGCCTTGAGCCAATTTCTAACCTATAATTAATATAAAATATGAGTTTTTTAAGGTTTAAAAAGTCACCCATTTGAGAGTTACGAATTTCACTTAACATAGAAACACTATTATTTCTTAAACCTATTTAAGAAAGTCTTGGAAGCTTGAGAACTTTCACAAATCCTAAACGATCACTCTCATATTTCTCCATAAAAAATCTCTCTTCTCTCTCTTCCATCATTCACCATTGATTCCCTTTGATCTCTATTGGAAGACCTCCATTAAAGATCTTATCTTAACCCTCTTAAACCCTAAAACACACTTATCTCACTATCAAAATTATATCAAAATCTAACATTCAAACCCTTTTCTCAACCTCTCAACATAGTTGAAAATCAACACGTTTTGGCCTTAAACCTTCTCTCGTTATAGTTATTTTGACATCTTGATTTACACATATTCATATTATGGAGACTTGGAGTTCTTGTGAGAGGAAGTTTATTTTTATGTTAAGCAAGAAGGGCTAGAAAACCCTAGGGTGAAAGACCCCAGACAATTCTGCAGATGAGTAGTAAGTCTGTTCTCAGAGAGGGAAGGAGATGGAGACTGTTAGTGGTTGAGGTACTTGGGTGGGATATCATCGCATTTTTGCGTACTTTGTAGATCATCTATTGCATATTGATTGTCATATCTTGTGTATCATGTGCTTTATTCTGTACTTGTTTCTCATGATCCTGCTTAATATAACTTTGTATGTGGATTAAGAGTGTTATAGGGTTACCCGTTGCACTACTGAGTCGATTGGACTCGTGGTGTTTTATGACACCGCACAGACGATTTGAGCAATGACCCGATGGGTGACTCTTCCTAGGAAGTACCCGACGACGAGGAGTGTGAGGATAGCGATCAAGGCATCAGAAGAGTTCTAGCTCTTTAAATACTTTGCTTATGACATCGCACAGACGATTTGGGTTATGACCCAATGGGTGACTCTTCATGGGTAGTACCCAACGATGAGGAGTGTGAGGATGGCGATCACGGTGAGCCCTTGGAGGCATCGAAAGAGTTCTAGCTCTTTGAACACTTTGCTTATGAAAACTATTTATTCTTGATTTTGATTTCGGGCTTGTTCTAGGCATCTTCTTAAAAATTTGTCCATTTTTATTTAATAAATGATCCTTAATTATATTTATTTGATATACACGATGATTTGATATTATATTGTTTGCATAATGATAGTAGGTTAATGGCTAATAACAGAACATCAACCATTAATGGACCTAAACTGAGGTTTGGGCCCTAGATATCAAAAGTGCTAAAAATAGCGTATGAGATATAACAGTATTTTCAGAACTGTAACACATTTTCGGCAAGGTAACTGATAAAATTTATGATTGTCACATAAGGACTTTTCGAAAGTCTGTCAGTTAGATTTCCGGTGATATAAACGGTTTTCAAAAATTCGTTATGTGCTAAAGGTTATGGTTGAAATACTGACTGTAACACGAACTAGACTGATTTGAGTCCGAACCACACAAACCTATTTTTGACCCTTTAGATGGCACATTTGAGCTCTGAGCTCAATAAAAGAGTTGTAACTAACTCAAAGGGCTATCCAATGGGCTCTGGAACAGCCAAAACTGATATGAGATTAAGAAATGGCAGCTATTTTATTGCAGCCCTATCCGGGTACACTCTAAGAATAGGAAAAATATGATAAAATTTTATTTTCTCCGTTTGACCATTTTTGCTTTGAGACTTCTCTATGCATAATGGGCTAACGCAATATAGTTTAAAAATTAAAAATAATTAATTTTGTATTTTTTTCATAATTAATTATATAATTTACTCTAAAATATAATTATTGAAATCTGATTAATTACTTAATGAACTGTGGTATAGATTGACTTGTTTGAGAATGGATCTTAGTGATTTAGAGTTACACTTAAACTATTAGGATGTATTCATAAATCACCTCTAGGTTCGGGTATGAGATCGACCCACGGATTTTCAGGTCGGATCTCAATACCCGGATTCGGGGCGTGACAAAAATAAAACTATGAAAATAACTAATCCAACACATAAAAATTACTAATCGGACTAAATTTTTGTATTAAGGTCCACCTAAATTTTTGCAAGTTTCTATGCAAATCATCGAGTCAACTCGCAACTTATTCGAGTTTTATATAGATTTTCTGTTAACTCAATTCACAAATCAATCAAATAAAGTCAACCTGGCCGAGTTGACTCAAAGAATTTATAAATACCGAATCAGACCCCATCTTTGATCCTTAGCTCCAAAATAACACTTAGCGCACCATATCAGGCACACGGACACCATAAATGTCTGACTCATCCCATGATGGCCCCACACTAAAATAAACTTGATTAGTTCTTTCTAGCCATTGCATTTTAACATTTTTTTTCATCACGTGCTTCAAAACTAGGCCTATATGGATGGGTTAAAAGTTCTCAATGAAAGGATGCTCAAATCAATGGCTATGATCATCAATCAGGATTATTTTTTTTGTGTAGGTCCCCAAAAAGGGGGTCGGGCAAGCAGTTATGGATCAATGGGGCCCAAAAGAGTGCCACAAGCATGTATCAAACTTTTGAAAGACCTTCCGTCAATGAAATCTTCTATATTCTAGAAAGTTCCAATTCCATTGACAAGAAAAAGTTACCGCCCTCTCTACAAGATCCAACGGCCACAGATGTGACTCTAATCCCACGGCTAAAAAAGAGGGATTCACCCTCACAGATTCACCTTAGAGTCACATATGTGGTTGTTGGATCTTGAAGTGAGGGCGGTAACTTTTTCTTGTAAATGGAGCTTAGGTGTGTCAATTTTACCCGTTTAACCAGTACCGAATCAGAACTGGACCGGTTCCAGTTCCACATTTTTGAGATCAGATTAAAAAGAAATCAAAACCGAATCGAAAATAATGGTTCCGATTCTGGGTAGTCTAATATGGAACCGGAACCAAAACCGATAGGACCCAAAACCAATATATAAATATTTTTTTTTTTATTGTAAAAGTTCTCATATTATCAAGATTGGACCCAATATACCTGGAACCGGAACTGACAGAAATGCATAATCGATTCCAATTATGATTCTGAATCCATCACTTTACCGTTAAAGAACCGAACCGATAAGAACCAGAACCATTTGTTCCGGTTCTGGCCACCTTAGAAACTGAACCGAAAAATAGAGTAAAACTTGCATGGCCTTCATAATATGAGCCACGTGGCACACTTTTATGAAGTTGACCGTATGGATGTTTGACCAATCCCTAAGAGCATCTCCAACGGAGATCTCTAATTTGGAGTACAGAAATACTAATTTTTAATATAAAGTGCTCTTACAACACCTTGGTAACCGTGTCTACTCCAACCGCAGTCTCTTATTTTATCTTTAAATCACTTTTCTTTTCAAAAGCAAGAAGGATACAAGCGAAAATAAAATTTAATGTAACATTTGAAAAAGATCAAAATTGGCATTAACCAACATGAATAGTAATAGAGACCCCCATCCGGGGTCTCTAGATTTGGAGACTTCAAAAGGGGTCTCTAGAATGGAGACCCCTTTTAGAGTACGGTTGGAGAGTTGATTTTATCTGACAACTCTCTATTTTGCAGAAATAGAGCACGGTTGGAGATGCTCTAAGTGGACCTACAAACCAAAAATCAACCTGATTAGTGATTTGAAACCTTTGGATCTTTGTACCCAAATAATGGTAAATAATGATTAAATTCCAACGGTTTAAATCAACCAATGAAAATGACTTCAACTAACGCTTGATAGGGTTGATTTTGGGTTTATAGGTCCACCTAGGTATTGGGCAAACATCTATAATCATTGTCCTCTAAGAAATTGCCACGTGGCTTATATTGTGTTGCTTAACTGGTGAATCTTGGCTGTTCGATTTAAGCTAATTGTTGAGGTAGTATGTAGCCCATGGATTTAAGTTTTTTATTTGGGTCGTGATGTAACAAGGTATACCTGAGATCTTTTCATTTGCAGAAGCGGCAGTTTTGGTAGTCACTGCTGCCATCTGGGCCCACTGACCGCATAGATGTTTAGCCGACCCCTTAATAGACATTCATACCAAAAATAGCTTGTTTAATGGTTTTTAGCCGTTGGTTTTAGTACTCAAAAAATGGTTGCATTCTACGGGCTATAATAACACCTTAAAAAAGTACTAAAAAGTGTTAAAATCTAATGGTTATAGATTACCAATCAGGATGATTTTTGGTCTGTATATCCACCAAGGCGTGGGATAAACATCCATGCAGTCAGTGGGCCCAGATGACAGTGGTCACTACCAAAAATGCCGCTTCCGCAAATGAAACAGTTTCAGGCATACCTTGTTCCATCTTTTTCCTTTTATTTTTGGTTGCTTAACTGTTGGTCATTTCTCGCTCCAATTTAAAGCTTTCTGGCGCTGGCCTGAGTCCTTTCTGAGAATCTAAAGTGGCGCTGGCCCGAATCATGGTTGCAGTCATAATCGTCCCATCTTCTGTAGCTCAGTGCCGATTTTGTGATTTTTAGGCAAGCTCGAGGCTTTTTTTTTTAATTTTCCCCAGAGATATTATTTATTTTTCATTTTTATTATGCCAAATAAATTTACTCCCAGAACCATCTGAGATTTTTATTTTTTTACGCTTCTTCAATCTTTAAGTCCTTGTAGTTTCTTTCGACAGCATTCCTCTTCTTTCCCAAATTTAATTTAGTATTTTTCTTTTATCAAATAAAGGGTTCTGTCCAAAGCCGAGTTCGTAGGTCCACCATGAATTCATACCTGCAAGTTGAAAGTTTGAAACTGCAAAGAGAAGAGGGGAAAAAAAAAAGCAATATTTTAAGAAGAATAAATAAATAATAAACTTTGAAATAAAGAATAAAAGAATTTACCTTCACACGAAACGCAACGAACCTATACGAATACGACGAACGTATATACGGCTCCCACGCATATTACGCAACCCATATGACGGCTATTCGGTAAACGTCAAACGTGACGGAAAACATAACGGCATACCAAACGGAAAACTTCACGCTGCATACACAGACAACGGAGCTATTGTCACTTGCGGTGCTTATCGATGGATAACAACCACATCATTTTGCTAAATTTCCCAAACTTTTAACGAATTGTTCCGAGTCTCAGATTGATTTTAGTTAACTTTAGTTCTGAAAAGAATGAAATTTTATCTCTGATAACTCCTTCCAAAGCCATCAATGGCTTAATATATACAAGGGAGCGGTGGTTGGAAGTCCTGTCTCAGTTCTAAAGCCTTTTTAGGGTTTTGATCCCCAAGTACAAAAGAGCCAAGTAACTTCTCTCACTGTGTCGATCGATCAGTCCATCCGTCTTACTGCGGTTTATTGATCCACCTGTGTCTTTTCTCCTTCAGATTGTAAAAAACCAATCTCGTCGGAATCTGATGACTTTGGTGCGGAATTCCGATGTATCCACAGCCGGATCACTCTGATAATAGAAAAGATTATAGTTGTCGAATAATATAATAAACGAACCTGTTCCTCAAGATCACAAATCCTCGGCCTTTGACATGATCGAAAGCCGGCTCGGCCTGGGCTGAAAGGACGCTCTCCTTTTTTGCTGATGTGAGGAAGGTCGGATCAAAGCAGCCAAAGCCCTCTTTACCAAATCCCCCTCCACAGTCCCGATCCGAACGAGCGAATTCGTCATCGCCGATCTCCGAGCGTTCAATCGATTCGACGGATAAGACACGGCGTTGTTGTTGAAGTTCTTGTGAAGACTACACCGAAACGACCCTGGATGCGTCGTCGGCGAGCACATGCACGTTTTCCTCTGAGGAGCAGACAACGGATTTTTATGCTTTTTCACGACTTGATCTCGGGGAGAAGCCGAGATCGATCTGCTTGGAGAGATCGACCGGTCGATCGAGAACCTAACAGACGGTGCAGACTGAACAGATCCATAGAGGTTTACGCGAGTAGGAGAGGTAGATCTGTGAAAGAAACCAGTAGATCGAGAGGAAAAACCCGAACTTGATGAAGCGAAAGCGGATGACGCCGAAGAGGAGATCGAAGACGAGCAAAATCGTCCAGAAGGTGAGATCGGTCTCTCGTACCTGTTCCTTGTATGTAGAACTGGACCGCTGGATCTGGTTCTAGAAGACGCCGCCATTGTTGGTGCAGAATAGAGAGAAAAGCTAGAGAGAGAATGATTAGAGAGAGAAAAGGAGAAAAAGCTAGAGAGAAGAGAGAGGAGACTTCTTTGCAAGGGCTCGTTGGCTCTCTATTTTGGCAAACATTGCTCGGCTCAACCGCACCATTTATAGGATTGGAAAGGGAAGTGGGGAACGGTAATAAGAGTCAGTTGTAGGGTTATTTTCGGTTAATAATTTTAAATATTTAACCTCACGGATCGACAATTGGGTTAGTTAAACCCAACATGAGTTAGGGTTTCTATTCTTATCCAACGGCTGCCAACCTATGGGCTGCATTAAACTGGGCACTTCGGGCAGTTTGTCTGACAGCTTTTAGGGGCTCAAAATCCTGCCACTGTGCCACGAATTTAGCCTTCTAAAGTACTCCCGGTTTATCTACAAACTACAAAGATGCCACTCATATGTCGATAATTACTATGTGCCATTGCTTGACCTTTTCATATGACGAAATTGCCCTTGCTCTTTGGGATAACCTTGTTTGTAAAATTCGTAACTGGTGCACAATAGGGGTGTCAATTTTACCCGATTTAACCGGAACCGAAAACACCGGTTCCGGTACCACATTTTTGGGAACCGATTAAAAAGAACCGGAACTGGAAACTAATGGTTACGGTTCCGGTACTCTAATATGGAACCGAACCGATAAGAACCGAAACCGATGTATAAATATAGTGTAAAAATTTTCATATTACCAAGATTGGACCCGTTATACCCGAAACTGGAATCGGAACCGACAAAAACTACATAATCGGTTCCGGTTCTGGTACCATCACTTTGAGAACCGGAATCGATAAGTACCCGAACCGATAAGAACCGGAACCGTTTGTTCCGGTTCTGGTCACCTTAGGAACCGAACCGGAACCGACCCGTTGACACCCCTAGTGCACAAGTGGATGGAGTATAACTTCTGTCATGGATTGCAAATCACACAATCACAAGCCAATGAGTTCGCCGCACGTACACCTCAAAGCAAAAGCACATGGGTATGTTGCAAAAAGCATTTGGGTACGTGTCGAGAACTCATTGGCTTGTGATTGTGTGATTTGCAGTTTTAGCATGTTCCAAAGATGAACCTAAACCAATTTTAGTTTAAATTGATACATAACATTAGGTCAACAATCCTACAAAAAAGGTACATTGATTCCATGATTAAGATCATCCAATTAATTAGGTATTTTACGACTTTTCCTCGGATTTATGGCCCTAATTTTATTGACAGGTAATTAGAGTCAATCCATCGAAACAATCGATCATCTTCTTCTATTTTTTTTCTCCGGACCCCTTTTTCTGACCCCTCTCGAGAGTCGTGTGCTCTACCATGGATTTCATGAATCCAATGGTGGTTGAGCTCTGGCAAAAATTGAAAAAATAAGAGTGAACGCCAGCTCAGCACTATCAACCACCATTGTGTTCTTAGAATCAACGGCCGAGCACACGACTCCTAAGAGGAGTCAGAAAAAAGGGTTCCCCTGAGAACCCTTTATCTATAGTTTTAACAACAAAAGATATATCTCTAAACAGAGTTGAATGATGAAATAAGATTCATGTTGCCGATCTCAATTGTCTTTAGCACTAATGAAAGACTAAACTGTAAAAAATAAAAATAAAAAAAGTCAACCATTCAAATGGTTAGGATCCAATTTATCAAATTTTTTTTTTTGGTTCCAGTGTAATTATTTCATGTTATCAGTATAATACTTGCAAAGGGAGGTCATCCCTATCCATTCAAGCTAAAAAACAACAAGAATGCAGGAGTTCTCGTTCATACTTCCCTTTTTTTTTGGGGGGGGGGGGGGGGGGATTAGGGCTAAAGCATGACAGTGACTAGACCAATTTTTAGGGTTTATCACTTTATCTTGTGCAAGGCTACTTCTGTAAATTCACATTTTGTCGAATTTCCTATGAAAGCCTCTTTTCTTTTTGTTTGTGGGGTGTATGAATGAATAAAGTAATAGGATTCCTTCCTTGGACGTTGGGGAAACGGCTCTTGAACAGCCTTTTCAACTTAAACCGCAAGCACACACTGCCGTTTGGAAGTTTCTCATTTTCTCTTAACTTCCTAGTCAAAACAACGCGGCGAGAGCCGACAGGAGCCCATATAGCGCCAAGTGGATGAAGACATTAGACCGAGTCCTCTTCATGGCTAATGTAACACTAACGCCCTGACACTGTTATGTTTGAAATAACAGGCCGTGTTACAATGGAAATATAACATTTGATCATTATTGAAGTTAATTTGAAAAAAATAAAAATTATTTTCACTGGGTTTTTTAATTTTTATGTGATTGATGTGACCTGTTATGACGTTACCGTAATAACGGACATTTAAAACCTGTATTTTTTAGATTTTACAGGAGAGCTATAATTATGGCCTTTTAATAAAAGAGATGACATTTACTACACCTTGTTAACCAACACCATGAGTAATCTTTGCTGATGGACCAGAGTATGAGCCACGTGGCAGACATTAGAGATGGCTGATCGTATTGATATTTGGCCCTACCATGGTGGACGTACATGCCAAAAATAAACTTGATCAGTGATTTTAAGCCTTTGAATCTATGTACCCCAAATAATGCTTGTATTCTACGGTTATAAATCAATCCATGAAAACGAATGCAATCCAACGCTTAGAAATCACTAATTAGGGTAAGTTTTGGTCTGTAGGTCCACCTAGGGTTGGGCCAATTTTTAAACATCCATATACGGTCAGAGATCTGTGGTCTGATGGACAGACGCACGTTAGCAAAGTTCTACCCCAACACCATGTGTGCTTATTGGTACAACAGATTTTCAAATATAAATTACAAAGTAACTGTTGAGAGGGTACGTGGCAAACCAACAGATAATAAAATAAAAATTTGGGATTTTTGGCTTGTCCCCCATACTTTATTGATGCAATTTGCATCTCATCCAATGTATTGACGTCTCAAGGGTGAGTCACAATATTTGCATCAATATGAGCCACGTGGCACACTCTTAGAGGTCACTAACCGTACGGATGTTGGGCTCATCAGTGGGTGGAGCTACATACCAAATATCAGCCTGGGTAGTGATTTCAAACCATTGGATCTTTGTACCCCAAATAAGGCTCAAATTCTACGAATAAAATAAACCCAAGAAAATCACTCTAATCCAATGCTTAAAAAATTAACAATCAGGCTAATTTTTGGTCAGTAGGACCACCTAAGGTTGGGCTAAACATCCATAAGGTCAGTGGTCTCTAAGAATGTGCCACCGGTCTCACAGTCTCATACTATAGTCAGTCATCAACATCGATGAGGTCCTATAATCACTCAAGTGCAACGCATACCGCCCCTAGTTTCTTATGGTCATTTAAAAAAATAATGTCCATCTGAAGATCCTTAATGGGCGTCTATGGTCAACGGCGTTGACCATGGTCAAAGGGTGAGACGCAAATATTTTAAAAACATTGGGTGAGATGCAAATTGCATCAAAAGTAAAGGGGGACAAGCAAAAAATCCCTAAAAACTTTTATAATAAAGTAGGGTGATGTCCCCAGCTAGAACTCAACGCCTAAGCCATTTTTAACTCACATCAGCGCTGCCCTCTGGGCCCACTTACCGTATGGATGTTCATCACCCACACCTAGGGTACTTAATGGCTAGAAATTATCTAGCCATTAGATTTCAACATTTTTTAAGGAGTAATTCTAACCTTTGGATTCAACTATTTTTTGGGGGTACTTAACGGTTAGAAATCATCAATCAAGCTGATTTTTTGTATGAATATCTGCGAATGGTGGGCTAAACATTCATGTTGTAAGTGGGCCCAGAGGGCAGCTGTGGCTAGCAAGATAGTCGTATAATATCTCGACGTGTGGTCATTGTTCTGATTTTTCTTATTTGTATATGCCGGCCTAAAAGGATCTTGTTTGCCCATTGGAACGGTAGCTACGTCCGATACCACGTGTCATTCACCCCACTTTGTTCTTATTTATTTGGCTACATTAGCTCTTAGAACCTATATTTCAAGTGATTTCTAAGCATTGGATTGGAGTCGTTTTCATCGGTTGATTTTGAACGGTGGAATACCATTATTTGGAGTACAAAGATCCAAAAGTTTGAAGTCACTAATCAGACTGATTTTTTTGTTAATTTGCAGGTCCACCTAGATTTAGCCAAACTTCCATACGGCCAGCGTCCTCTAAGAGTGTGCCACGTGGCTCATAGTGTATCCCGTCAGTAAAGTTTGAGGATGTTAACACTATTGGATCAGTACTCTAATGTAGATTACTGTATTATTTATTTTCTTATTTACAACTAGCGTCTGCTAAATGGTTTAATAGATTGAAGTCCGTGTAAATTGGAGTGTCAAATGGATGTTCAATTAATCAATACCCAACAGACCCGGTCTCGTTTGATCTGGCTTTAGACCAGGTCTTTTCAGTATTAAATTGAAAACACTCTATATATATAATAGGGTTCAATTCTAGATATACCGGTATCGGAACTAAACCGGTATGAATACGATCAAGAACCGATGCATATGATAGTGCTAAAGGAAAGCAAATTTTTTTTTTTTTTTCGAACCGACACATACCTGTATCACGAATAAAATTCTCAATTATTTTCTGAAATCCGTATCGAGCTATGCTAGCAACCAACTCTCAGAGGAGTTGCACAAATGCAACCCGCGAAAGACAAGAAAAAAAAAAATACGTATGGTTTACAAAGTAATTTTTCTTGTCTTTTACAGGGTTGCATTGTGCAACTCTCTTAAGGGTTGCTTGCTAGCATTCCTCTATAGTATTTGAGGATAGGGTCAAGCTCAGGGTACCCCTTTTTCTAACCCCTCTTGGGAATCGTGTTCTCGTCCGTGGATTCTGAGAATGGTTGATAGTGCTGAGCTGGTATTCACTTTTTGCCACCCATCAACCACCATTGGATTCGTGAATCCAACGGCTGAGAACACTCCTCGAGATGAGCCAATACGCTCTCACTCTCTTCTCCATGATTTAGGGTAGGTGGTTGGAGTAAAATTGCTTTCTCTTTTAAAAAAGGAGTAGAAGAGAAGGTGTTTGAGATTTGGGGATCATGTTATGTTTGTGGGTACTCAAATTAAATTATTAAAATATTTACGTATCAAACGTTTACGAAGTTGGCACTCCAGCAACTTGTCAAGGAGGACATAAAATATATATATAGAGAGAGAGAGAGGCCATTGTTGGATTGTTAGGCCACCAAACAGAGCCTCTACTGACCATCCAACTTGTAGGTGAAATGGAAAGGAAATGTATCATATTACCTTAGGTTCTAAGTCAAGCCATTTTCAAATGAGCAATTTGCAAGGAATCACTTTAATATTAAGGTAAGTAGATTAAGAACTAATAATCAAATCTTAATCCTCGACTCGCACGCGAAATTTTTCTAACACGTGTCGCACCGCGCATCCTTAATCCAGAACATTCAATTGTTGTGGATTGACTATTGAAAAGGAGATTTAGGTTTCATGCCAAATGAAGGGTCTTATTTGGACAGTTAGGACCATTTAAACGGTGTGAATCGAGAACTATTGCAGACTATAGCTCACCGTTTTTCTACGAAACCGCTCAACTAGGGCTACCGGATTTTATAAAACCGCTTGCGGGTTATTAATTATTCTAAATTTTGAAGGGTAATTAGTCTTTTAATAACCTCATCTTCGGCCAGATTGGTGATCTCTAGCCATTTGCTCTGTGTACCCTGAAAAAATGCTCGAATCCAACGGGAAGAAATTATCCCATGAAAACGTCGGAATATAATAAAATTTCCAGAGATTGCTCATCAACGTTGATGATGTGGAAAGGTCGTCCATCATCAATGTTGATGACGGATTACAGTGTGAGCCACGTGACGACACACTATTAGAAACTAATGACCGAATGGATGTTTGGCTCATCCCTAGGTAGACCTACATATAAAAAATCAGCCTGATTGGTTATTACTAACCTTTCTCTAAAAAGAAAAAGAAAAAGGTAAAAGAGCTAAGTGGATATTATGAGAGCAAGTTGCATCTTCAACACCTCTGGCAGTCATGAAAACACGAGATAAGAATAAGAACTCAACTGGCTTAAGACAGAAGGTTCTTTCAATGGGTCCACCCATTAAAAGTCGCAATAGCCACCCACAATGGACTTTGCCTTTCTTCACACTTCATAGAACCTTCAAAAGTCGGTTTTAGGAGACCAAAAACCCTGTAGGGGACCCTAAAGAGAGCTAGAAACCCTAAAGAGTTGGGACAACCATCCTACCCCATCATCACATAAGTACATGGAGATTCCACATGGAATGGTTGAATTTTGAACCTGAAAATGTCTAAGAAACATGTCCAGAAGATCTTCACTTTGTTTTAGTGTAATTGTGTTGTTGAATATTGTAATATTCCTCCCACTTCGGCTTGCATCACCCATTCAACCCCCTATCTTGTTGTGACATGTGGAGGGGAAGACAATGACTACCTAAAGAGTAGGTTACATCTACAAAAGTGATACCAGAAATATAACTTGAACCAAAACTGATTCTCCCAGTTACCCGTTACCCTTGACCTCCCCTCCACATATCACAACATGATAGGGCCGGGGTTGAGGCATCTCCTCAAACAAATGGGTGAGGAAAGGTCTTTTGTATTCCTCCACATGGTGGGGATGCAAGGACTTATGAGCTTGGGACCCACATTTCAATGGGTATCAAATGTTTAAATAAGTCAAAAGTTCAACCAATTTGTTTGAATGTAACCATTGATCATCTCATTCAATAAAGTTAAATTCTGAAGCAAGGAGATTTCCTGGATGGGAGGACAATTCAGTGGGTCTAGCCAGTTATATGCTTTTCGTGTTTTAATGTTCCTTCTATACATGATAATTACCAGCTACAAGGTTTCTAGGTCATGTTCTGACATAAGTGTGTGTTTGGGTGCAGGGTTATACCCTTAGAACGCCCCCACAAATAGGAATCAAATGCTTACACTGCTCAGAGTACAGTAACTCCAATAGAATTTTAGATATCGAATTCGCACACAACATAAACCGAGAAAATATTTGTTGTCCCCCTAAGATGCCATGTGGAGCTCACTTTAATGCCTACAAACTTTATAGATGTTTGGTCCACCTATTGGTGGACATACATACATGCAAATATCAGTTTGATCGATGATTTCTAACAGTTATATATTAGCGTCTAAAAAACAATGCTCAAATCCAACGGCTAAAAATTGTGATATTAAAATGCTATATCTAATAGCTAGGAATCACGTATTTAACTGATTTTTGATATGTAGATCCATTAAGAAGTGAACCAAACATCCAAAAGGTCCGTGGGCCCTAAAGTGTACTCCACCTAATATTTTGGGAGGGGGATCAAACTCGCATCAAGGTATGACAGTAAGGAGTGTTTGGTTGCAAGCGTAGCGCTACAATGAATGAATTAACTCCAAAAATAAAGATATACCCGTTGTTTGGATTGTAATTTATGGGGTTATGGAATACATTTATGAATTGAAGTTCCCTTGATGTTGATACGAGAAGACCTAGAATAAATATCTAAGAAACATGTCCAGGAGATCTTCACTTAGAAGTCCCTTTTATGATATTTGCTTCAAATTAAAGTTGGTGGTTAAGATGCTTAGAATATATTCTCTAATTAATGGTCCTTATGTTGCATCAATTAGGATTTTCAACTACTTTTTTCTTTGTTTTAGTGTAATTGTGTTGTTGAATATATTGTAATATTCCTCCCAGTTCAGCTTGCATCACCCATTTGGTTGAGGAGATGCCTCAACCCACTTTCAGGTTGTCACATGTGGAGGGGAAGGCAATGACTACCTGAAGAGTAGGTTACATCTACAAAAGTGTTACCAAAAAAATAACTTGAACCAATACTGATTCTCCCGGTTACCCTTGACCTCCTCTCCACCTGTCAACATGATCATTGGGGGTTGAGTCATCTCTTCAACCAAATGGGTCAGGAAAGGTCTTTCCTATTCGTCCACATGGTGGGGGTGCAAGGAGTTATGAGCTTGGGACCCACATTTCAATGGGTGTCAGCTGGCTAAATAAGTCAAAGTTCAACAAGTTTGTTTGAATGTAAACCATTGATCTAACTCATTCAATAAAGTTGAATTCTTAAGCAAGGAGATTTCCTGGATGAGAGGACAATTCAGTGGGTCTAACCCAGAGTAAACCTTCGCTCACAGCCCATGGTACGAGCCATGTGGCACACTCTTAGTGTACGCTGACCGTATGGATGTTTGGCCAATCACTAAGTGGACATACATACCAAATATCAGTTTGATCAATGAGTTCTAATAGTTATATATTAGCATCCAAAAAACAATGATCAAATCCAACGGGCTAAATATTATGATATTAAAATACTAAATCCAACGGCTAGAATTGATGTGTAGATCCATTAAGAAGTGAACCAAACATCCAAAAGGTCAATGGGCATACATGAGGAGGTGAGCTGAACATGACATCAGGGCCAGCTCAACCATTAGGCAGTTGAGACCAATGTTTAAAAAACAGCCGTTATAACGGATTCGGACCTACTCCGTTACGTTATGGACCGTTAAAATGCCCAGAAAATAACGGCTGTTATTTTCCGTTATAACAAAAATAACCGCCGTTATTTTCGGGAAAATTTTGTGGAAAAAAAACAGCCGTTATTTTTGTTTTTTTCCGTTATTTTTCATTTTTGAAATTCAAATTTAAAAATTCATAATTTGAATTTCAGCGCCATTTTTTCCGTTATTTCCGTTATTTCCCATTTTTTTTCGTTTTTGCCCCTGAGCGTTTTTTTTTTTGTTATAACGGAAAAAATGGTAACGCCCCCAGTCTGTTATAACGGTCCCCTGTAAACCTTGGTTGAGACGACCACACAAGGCCCCATGTCAGCTAAGGCCCTCCCAAATCCCAATTTTTTTATTTACTTTTTAACACCAATTTTCTCAAATTTAAAATAATACAAAACACACACACACACTCACATCAGCCAAAGGCCCCCCTAGTCCAGTGCTTCCACTTCTTAATTAATTTTTTTGCTCTCAATTCTTAAAGTTTGCATTCAGTTCAATAATTTTCATTTTTGCCGCTCAACTTTCACTCTCTTTCCAAAGTTCTCTAAAAGTACCTAAAACCATTAAAATAATTTAGTTGGCTACATATAAGTAAAATTGTCTTTTAATTTTATAGGATTTATATCTATCTATATACTATTACAAAGCAACAACCGAGGTTGCCACCCATGCGATGCAATTAAAGGCCTCTATACTTTCAAAGGTAAAACCTACCATCATTAAATGTCTTTTCACAGTTCAGGTTGTCTGGCACGCCCACGTCCCTCCTCAATGATGATGAGAGACAATAGTGTAAGCCACAGGGCCCTCTTAAAGACCACTGCCCTTATGGATGTTTGTTCAATTCTAGGTGGACCTATGTGCCAAATATTAGTCTGATCAGTGATTTCAAACCTTTGGATCTGAGTACCCCAAATAATGCTTGAAATCTATGGTTAAAAATCAACCCATGAAAACGACTCCAATCAAATCCTTAAAAACCACTAATCGGGCTGATTTTTTTGCATATAGGCCACCTAAAGATAGGCCAAACATCGATACGGTCAATGATCTCTATGAGTGAGTCATGTGTAAGATGCTTCCATCACGTTGGGTTCCCCTAGTCTATCTATATTATAAAACAAAAAAAATGGGTCCGCAGTGATAAGGGCTTCAGACATTCAATACTTTCTTTTACCCCTCGGGTCACAATCTATTTATTTATCTACTACCTTCTATTCCCATTAACCATTGGATTATTTTAACCATTGGATTTAGGTTTTTTTGGGCTCTTGGTTTCCTAGACATACGATCACCTCGTTTTTTTTTTTTTTTTTTTCTGTGTAATTTTAGACATACGATCAACCCTATTTGCTCAATAAATGCATCTCCAAGAAAAAAAATACAATACTACTTCAAAAAAGGGTTAGGATATATGCATGAACTTTTTTTGACAACATGCCAAAAATCAGCCTGATTAGTCCATCTTTAGGTGGACTTACATGCTAAAAAAATCAGCCGGATTAGTGATTTCTAACTTTTGGATCTAAGTACCCCCAATTTCAGTCAAAATCTTTGGTTAAAAAGCACTTGAGTACGTGTGGAGAACTCATTGGCTGGTGATTGTGTGATTTGAAATCCGTTGTGACAGAAGTTTTACTCGAAGACGATTACGACTGGAGGTCAAGAGAACTGTACAAGGTACGAAGCAGATCTAGAAGGCGCCTCTGCAGGGATAAAACTTTGATGACCGGGCCCTGTCATCTCCTTGACAGGGCAGTAGATCTCAGCACATGGATTTGTATGGACTGACCACCTCGGCCTCACCACACACGTACCCAGGTGAGTACTCGAGTGCTTTTTGCCAAAAACACTCACTTGTGTACGTGGGTGGTGAGGCCGAGGTGTTCTGCCGGTACAAAATCCATGTGCCATGATCTGCTGCCCTGTCTGGACCACCTCGGTCTCACCACCCACGTACACAAGTGAGTGTTTTGGCAAAAAGTACTCCAGTACTCACCTGGGTACGTGTGGGGTGAGGTTGAGGTGGTCAGTCCGTACAAATCCACATGCCGAGATCTGCTGCCCTATCATCTCCTTCGACGACAGGGCCAGGTCATCAAAGTTTTATCCACCTTGGACGTATGGTAGATGAACATGTGAGGCATTCAATGTCTGTACTGGGCCCTTTCCGAGAGACTCTTGTCCAAGAGCAGTGGAGAAATGGTCGGCACTTGTCATACCACTGAACCTTACTGCCAACTGGGAGTACTACCATCTTAGTGGAGTATAACTTTGCTGACCGATCACAAGATGAGCCACGTGGCATATTCTTATAGATTGCTGACCGGCCCAACCATAAGTGGACCTACAGACCAAAAATTAACTTGATTAAAGATTTCTATGCCTTGGATTGGAGTCGTTTTCATGGGTTGAGTTTTTAACCACGGAATTTGAGCATTATTTGGGTAAAAAGATCCAAAGGTTTGAAATCAATAATCA
Source organism: Euptelea pleiosperma (assembly GCA_035048495.1). Classification (NCBI taxonomy): domain Eukaryota; kingdom Viridiplantae; phylum Streptophyta; class Magnoliopsida; order Ranunculales; family Eupteleaceae; genus Euptelea; species Euptelea pleiosperma. The sequence goes on along the minus strand of CM068548.1, from coordinate 27,418,118 downwards.
GACTGATCTTTTGTATGTAGGTCCACCTAGAGATGAGCCAAACATCAATACGTTGAGTGTCCTCTAAGAATGTGCCACGTGGCTAATATTGTGGTCCGTCAGCCAAGTTCTACGTCCCATAGAGGAGCTCTAACAGTGTCAGCTCGAGAGCATTAGGAGAGCCCAATTCGAATAGATTAAGAACGTTCTCTCAAGTAAAGGACCTTTTCCTAGACCTCTCTCTCTCTCTCTGGTCTGGCTTCGAAACTCCTAACCCTATATGAGAAGTGCTTCCCCCACCATTAGAAAGCAAAGGATTAGAGATATTCTTTGAGTTTTTTTAAGGGTTGTTATAGGTCACCGGGTGTTTGACTCAAACAAGGACTGGGGGGCCCACATGGGAGAGCCCCTAGGGCTGATTTTGGGTGAGGATGATCTCCTCATCACTGAAATCATCCTAAAATAAAAAATCAGACCATTCTAAAGTTTCAGACCCCACCATATTAGCTCTTCAGAAAATAAACCACTCAGAATGACACATTTTGGTGGGGTCAGAAAACTCACTGGCCTGATTTTTTTTCGAGGATGGAGATCATATTCACCCAAAATCAGCCCTAGGGACTCACCCATATGGGCCCATAGCATTCGTTGAGTCGAACGCTGTTGGACACTATAATTATCCTTTTGTTAATATATAATATTCATTAAAATCGTAGTTTCCATCGACGTATAATTATTAATTATAGTGCCTATTTAATTTATAAATATCCCTTTCACATGAATTTCGTGTATTTTTTTTATAAAATCTTAAAAGATATATGAGTTATAAGAGTATTATGGAGGTTATTTCATAAATTAATCAATATATATAATAGAGCTTATTGACCACCTCGGCTAAATGAAAATTATTAGGCTGTATTTTTACAAAATTTCACTTTATATAATAAATCTCAATATATCTATTATGTTCTCTTTTATTTTTATTTTGTGGGCTTATTTTCAGTTTAATAAAAATATATTATATTACGTAGCGCGATATGCTAGTATAGAAGCTCTACCTAACAAGATACTAACATGTTAGCGCCATTATTTTCAAATTTTGAATTTCAGCGCCATTATTTTCAGTTTAATAAAAATACTTTTATTTTATCATAAGCCCTATTTGTTAGGGCCCTTTAGGTTATTTAACAAAGAAGTCTTAATGGGCAATCTGATGTCACTTTTACATATTTTATGAATAATGAAGGGGAAAAGTACTTACACAACGGATGTGCTAGGTCAAGTTGCTACTTTTTAATCTAGTCTAATGTCTTTAATTAACAAATGAGAGAGAGAGAGAGAGAGAGAGAGAGAGAGAGAGAGAGAGAGCACGGTTGCCCTCGATAAAGTTTTTCTAGAAAAAATTCTTGCTTATAAAATGTTTTCAACATCAGCATTTTTTGACTTACAAATCCTTTTCTAGTAGACTTTTCTGTGATCACCATACAGGGCCTTAGTTTAAAGTTTTACTAGAGTTTGAGTTCATATAGGATTTGGGTTCTACTGGTGTTTTGGGTGGTTGGATTGTCCCGTTCTTGAAAAAACATTCATACCCCTTAAATCTGTGTGCAACAAGAAAAAAAAAAGACGCTAAACCCAGCTCTTTTTTTCAGTCTAAAACCTCACACGGGACATTTTGTTTATTTCAATGGGTAGCAATAGGAGTGCTGTGATAGTCACGCAAGGGGAGGGTTCGGACAAAGATTAAAATTTCTTTAAAAAATAATTAATGGCCTCAAAGTGCTTATTGATTTCAAATTTCTTTAAAAAATAAGGATCTGTTGAGAGTACGTGTCAAGTGGAAAGCTGCTTAAGAGCAAGTTTTTTTTTGTTCGATAAGTATAATGGATTTATTTATAAAGACCTTGGAGGCTAAGGAAGCCTACTAAAAAGCTTAAACGAATATAAAAGAAAATAATATACAAAAAAAAAAACAAAACCCGCCGCACACCACCCCTAATCTCTCCTACTGCTTACTTAAATACAATATCTTAAAAAGAGATACATTTCCCTTCCTCGTAAAACTTGACCCAAAAACAAACCAAAGCTTTAATCTCTAACATTAGTTGCTCCTCCTGAAGCTTTTTACTCTCAAACACCCTGCTGTTCCTCACCCTCCGCGAGCCAAGCTTTTCTTCCCATTCTTTAAAATTAAAGAGAAAAAATAAATATTTAAATATAGGAGAAAGAAAAAGAAAAAATATTCTCATATTATATTATTTTACTTTCTGTTGTTATCTCTCTAGCTAAAAATATTCACACCATACACATAAGTGAAAATCTTACACAATGAGCTCATATGCATTTATTAGATATTTTCTTTCGACACACACGTGCAGTTACGAATAATCCAGCCAAAGTAATTAGGAATTAGACCTAACACAATTCCAAATAGTAAAACTTTAATCATTTCGATTTGTTTGAAAGGGGAAAAAAGAAAGGTAATATCCATCCCTAAATATTAATCTGAATCGTCCATGAATCTCAATGACCAAGAATTGACAATTGACGAGGGAAGGAACTATAGAATATCTGGAATCTCACGTAAACATTTATATATCTATATAACAAGGGAAGAAGAGTTTGTCCCAACTTCACAAATGATGGCTGAGATTGAATTGATCCGACAGTCGATTTGAGCCACTGATATATATGGTCGGTGCTCATTTCTAGTGCCCATTTTTTGGGGTTTTGGCAAAACAACTCGACCTCACCCTCTCAACATACATTTTACAGACATCATTCCTTTGAATTTTAATTTTCTTATGTTATAGAAAAGTAAGCTATTTCTATAACATCATTCCTACCATTTAATGGGTTGATCCTCTAGGATTACCTGACATTCTAGTCATCAGGCAATCTGTAATAATAGCGGTATGCTACGCCTGTTGTGATGGCCCTTTGGAAACCTAATTTTACTCTCCAAATTAAAGTTTACAAGGAGTAGCATGGTTGCCTTGGATAAAGTTTTTCTAGAAACAATTTTTGCTTGTAAAAAGTTTTAAACATCAGCATTTTTTGACTTACAAATCCTTTTCTAGTAGACTTTTCTGTGGTCACCATACAGGTCCTTAGTTTAAAAGTCTTACTAGAGTTTGAGTTCATATAGGATTTGGGTTCTACGGGTGTTTTGGGTATAGTGGTTGGATTGTCCCATTCTTGAAAAAACATTCATACCTCTTAAACCTGTGTGCAACAAGAAAAAAAATGCTAAACCCAGTCTAGAGTTTGAGTTCATATAGGATTTTATGGGTTGATTTTTAACCATAGATTTCGAGCATTATTTGGGGTACTCAGATGCAAAGGTTTGAAATCACTAATCAGCCTGATATTTGGTATATAGGGTCCACCTAGGGATGGACAAATATCAATACAATCAGTGGCCTCTAAGAGTAAGCTATGTGGCTTATACCATGGTCCTTAATCAACGTTGGCGTGCAGGACAACCTAAACTATGAAGGGAGTAGTCCAACCAGTCCAACCTAGGTTTTGTCTTTTATCTTTAGAATAAAGAGGCATTAAATGAGGGAAGGTTTGCCTTTAAAGTTGTGAGACTTTTAATTGTGACATACGATGGATGGCAACCCTGGTTCCCGCTTTATAATAGTATAGATAGATTATTGACCATCACTGATTCATATAGTTTATGAGCTAGTTTCATTCACATTATAATATTCCTTTAGAAGTTTTAGAACTGAAAAAAATAAAAATTGCCACGAAGTGCTTACGAGTGAAGTTGATTTCAAATTTCTTTAAAAACTACGGATCGTTGAGAGTACATGTATAATGGATTTATTGATAATTAAAGACCTTGGAGGCTAAGGAAGCCAACTAAAAAGCTTAAGCGAATACGAAGAATAAGAATATACAACAAAAAGAAAAAGAACAAAACAAAACACCTACCGCACCCCACCCCTAATCTCTCTCAGTACTGCTTACTAGATCTGCTCACTTAAATACAATATCTTCAAAAGAGATACATTTCCCTTCCTCATACAACTTGACCCAAAAGTAAACTAAAGCTTTAATCTCCAACATTAGTTCCACGAGCAAAGTTTTTCTTCCCACTATTAAAAATTAAAGAGAAAAAACAAATATTTAAACATAGGAAAAAGAAAAAGAAGATAAAACAAATTCTCTCATTATATTATATGAGAGAGAGAGAGAGAGAGAGAGAGAGAGAGAGAGAGAGTATAAAAAACTAAAGATCAAACATCAAGAAACTGCAACTCCATCTCTATGGCTGTTCATTAAACAAAACCTGTCTGGCTTGGATTGGAATTCTTTCCCTTTGAAGATCATAGCTTGATGATTCGATAATTTGCATAAGGACCGTTCTATGATACATAGGTCCCTCGATCAATATGCTAAGTGGCATACTATATTGGTTCCACTGACTCAAGAATGGTTGACCTATATACCAAAAGTCAACGTCATTGGTGATTTCTAGCTGTTGTTTTTCATCATGGGCTTCATGAACAGGCCTATGGATTAGTTCCAAGCCCATGATGAAACCTATTATTGACATGAAAGAAGTTTTAAGGGGAAATCTGATGTCACCTATTATTGAAATATTACCAATAATAGGGGGTATCTTTGATCATTATCCCTTCTTTTCAGGCCCCCTTTAGGTTATTGACATGAAAGAAGTCTCAATGGGGAATCTGATGTCATTTTTTTTTTTAAATTTTTATGGGTAAGCTGGGGTTAGTCAAGACCCTACCAGATATGTTAGAAAAAATAAAGTGATTAAACTTTTTTTGGACTTCAATGATTTTGGATTATAAGCATCTCATTTGAGCTCCACTTAGTCATGGATGAAAACTGGATCCAGATCGGCCCAATTCAATTCGGTTTCAGCCCATCTTGCTTGAGACGATATGAGACTACCAGTTAAGTGAACATTACATCTCGGGTGAGACAACCCCCTTTTAAGGCTCGGCGGTGCCTGCCAATCCCGATCCAGGCCTAGACTTCAAATCATGCATTTTCAGCCTAAAACCTTGCTCCTCCCCTGTTAATGGAGCAATGGGGGTGTTGTGATAATCACGCAAAGGGAGTGGGGTCAATTCATTTTCCATTGCTATCACTCTATTATAAAAGCCAACACAATTGTTTTAGGCTTTTAGCCCGGAATCTTCACTAATCCATGTACTATTTGAAAAACATTTCTCTATATTTCCAAAACAACTCCTCCATTTGACTATTTTTGAGTTTTTCAAAGACCTCTTATATTTAATTTCTAAAACAATTATATTAATTTACCGGTCCGGATCTCGCAGACTCAAATTTTCACCCAAATTCTCGTCTGTGGATCCCAAGAAGTACTCCAACGTTGGTTTTGTGTGCTGAGCTGACATTCACTTTACCAAATTAATACCAAGGCCAGAGTTTGGGTAAAGTTTTGAGTCAATAGATTCAAAATTTGACTCAAAATTTCAGCCAAACTCTCGGTCATGGATTTCAAAAAATCCAATGGTGGCTTTGCTTTGGTAAATTAATGCCACCTCAGCACGCAAAACCACCGTTGGATTTCTTGGGATTCACAGACGAGATTTTGAGTCCATGGATCCCAATCATTTTAAAGGTATGATTATAATTCACAACTAGTTTTATGCACACTATAATTTTCCCTTAAGAAAAAAAAAAAAAAACAAGGGTCTTGAGGGAAAATTATAGTGTGAAGCTTAGTGGGAAGCTTTTCTACCCATTAGTGAAAATTATAGAGAAAAAAAAAAACCACTCTGTGGCTATATGGTTGCCATGAATAAGTTTTGTAGAAATGATTTTGACATATAAATGTCATAAAATTTTCTTGAATCAACACTTTCTGACATACAAATCTTTTTTCTATATTGATCACCTTATGAAGCCTCATATTATATTTTTTTTATTTCTGATGCTCCATATGAGAGAGAGAGAGAGAGAGAGAGAGAGAGACCAAACCCATATGCGAAAATCTCACAATGAACTCATCATCATGCATCTAAATGATTTTTTTTCTTTTTCTGTTCACTATTACTACATGTGAAAATCCAAGAACAAGTCCTCATATGTACAGAACTACATGCCCAAAGAGGGAGAGGGAGAGGGAGAGGGAGAGGGAGAGGAAGAGAGAGAAGGGTATATATAAAAATAAAAATTAAAGATCAAGAAAAGAAACTGGCACTCCATCTTTATTGCTATTTCAATAAAGAAAACCTGGTTGGCATGGGTTGGAAATTCTTTCTTCTCCGAAGATCATGGCTTGATGGTTTGATAATTTGCAAAAGGAAATCCTTCAAAGAAGTTGCTTTGATGATCATCTTTGAATCTATTCGATTCCCTGAATTGGAGATAAAACGAGTCGAAGCCGCCACCTTGTTAGACTTCCTGTGCAAACTACACCTGAATGATCCAGGATGTGTGGTGGGAGAACACAAACATGTACGTCCACTTCTAGAACCCATGAATCAGTCTTCTTTCAATCTTTTATTTTGCTTTCCAAACTAATCAAACCTTGAAGAGGTTGTAACCTTTTATAACTTCCCTTCCTCATGCAATTTCCTTTCTACCCCTTGCTTTCATTTAAAATCACAATATTGCTTAGATTGTTCTTTTTTAGTCCCATTGTATGCTCTTTGAACTTCATATGGTGGTCTTCGAGATTTGTGCAGTGCTCTCTGATATTCGATTGAGAGAATTTCGAAGACCATCAGTGATCTAGACCGTAGGACGACGATGCTACGATGTCAGTAAGGATGATGCTAACACTGCCCTGCCCACATTAAATTATAGATGTATTGACAAATTCACTCTTAACATGCTTTGAAGACTTTACAAGGGTAAAACAATTATTTTATAAAATTAACAATTAATCTGTACTACTTAATTTCGACAGACATCTTGTCCATTTTCTTCAAACAATGCCCTTACTTTGATCATTTGTTTTCTTTAAGTTATTCATTTAGTAAGGGTCCTTTGGTCTTTTGTTGTGCTCATTAAATACAGTCTCCCAATAAAAAAAACTTCATCTCATCTCATAGGCAGGCTGACAATTAAAATACACGGTAGGTTTATGAGAGACCACAATATGAGTTATGTGGTTCACTCTTAGATGACACTGATCGTATGGATGTTTGTTCCATCTCTAGGTGGACCCACATACAAAATATCAGCCTGATTAGTGATTTCTAACCTTTGGATCTGAGTAACCCAATTAATTCTTAGAATCCACAGTTAAAAATAAATTATAAATACGACTCTAACCCAATCTATAGAAATTACTAATCAGGTGATGAATTTTTGTGTGTAGCTCCAACTAAGGATAGGCCTTTGCCAACTCCTCAACATACAAAAACTCAATTAATGAGCACTCCCCGTCAACTTCAATGCTACATCTAGATGAACTCCTAATTACTTCCAATGTCATTTCAATGATCTTAAACCTTTGGATCTTTATACCCAAAATATTGCTCAAAATCTACAGTTAAAAATCAACCCATGAAAACGACTCCAATCGAATGCTTAGAAATCACTTGGGTCCACTTAGAGATGGGTCAGACATCTATACAATCAGTTATCTCTAAGAATGTACCACATGTAAGGTGCACGTGCATCACAAGTGACATCCCTAGTACAATTAAGGCAATTGCCCAAGTGAGCAGCTGTTTTTCCTTTTTAAACTAAACCTTGAGTTGGTACAAATTCTAGATTGGTCCCTCTAAACTAATCTTCCAAAACTACCCTTTGGATTGAAAGCTTACAAAAAATTAAGAATCAGTAGTAACCCGGCCAGTTCTAGAAGTAGAAAATAATAAAATATAAATATGAAAATAACATGAAAATGACTAAGAAGAAAAACTAGAACACTTTCCCATGATCCCATCGTGTTGTAAGGGTTAGGGTTTCCATTGGCCTGTTGATTTGGCAATTATTTTTGTCGCTTTGGGGATTAGAGAGTATTCGAGCCTATCTCCTTATCTGGTTTCACATTGGGTGAAGTTGACACATGTGAGGTGTGCATGTGTACCTTGTACATTTTGCTCACCAAAATCATGCCCCCACACACTTTTGGTGTGCATCTGTACAAAATACCGGTCATGGACACCTCACCCTTCTCTATATTCCGCCATAGTGCGGATTGCCTTCTTTCTGAGATAATATTTGCTGGCCCGGAGGACTACAAACTTTGAAGTCTCCCCACCCAAATTATCTGACACGTGCCCCAATCCCTTAACCCAACCCGCGTTAAAGCCCATTGTTAGTGGTCGACAAGGGTACTTGTCAATGAATTTTTTTCCCTTTGTGGTCTACATCAATCCGAATTGCCGGGTCCGTTTGGTAACCCAAAAATTAGGGCCAGACTGTCTCCAACCGATCTGATTTGTGTTTGGTAATCATGTGGGGTCAATTTTTAGAGCCTCGCTATTTTAGATTTTACCTTTAAATAAAAAGTAGACTGTTTTTTTGGGGTCTGATGCTTTTTGGCATCTGGTAGAGCATTTTTGTTACTCGCCGCTGCCATCTGGGCCCACTGACCGCATGGATATTTAGCCCACTACTTGGTAGTTATTCATACCAAAAATCAGATTCTTTGATGATTTTTAGCCATTGGTTTTAGTACTCAAAAAAAAGTTGAATCTAACGGCTAGAATCATATATTAAAAAGTACTAAAATCTAATGGTTAGAAATTATTAATCAGGCTGATTTTTTGGTGTGTGTATCCACCAATGGGTGGGCTATACATCCATGCAATCAGTGGGCCCAGAAGGCAGCGGTGAGTAACAAAAATGACGCTACTTGACGTGAAAAAAAAAGCGTGAAGACGACTAGATTAGGTCTTGAAAACATTTACCAAACAGGCCCTTGATGTATGCAGTGGGCTCGTGGGCTGTGGAGATTAAACTTGAACTTGGTGACTAAAGGGACGGAAAGGTAAAGTGTAGTGGTGGGTTGGGTAGACGTCCGCACCTCTTTTTTTTTTCTTTTTTAATGGTGATTGATAGTAAAGTATTTGATGCTATACGTGGCTATCCCGTAAAGTAGTTCAATTTTTTTATCACAACCAGTGGGCCCATGAAGCATATCTTGTTGACCAAAGATTCCATGATTATCCAAGTCCACAGCTCTTGTCGGCTTTGGATAGTTTTTTGATGTAGAAATGTTCTTACATGGGCCAAAATCGGATGGTCCTAACTGATGGGATGTGAGAGAATCTAGAGATTGCCACCTATTCATGAGTGGGGAGAAAACTTTGGCTTACGCAACGCAACTTCAAAGGTGAGGTCGCATTAATCAAGACAACCTGTCGAGGTAGGGTCTACACCACTTTAACATATGTGGACCCCAATTCAACTTGTGGTCTTGATTGTTGCGACCACACGTTTTAGAAGCTGCATACTGACTTCTTAAATTTTTTTTTGTTGGAGGTGGTAGTTGTATGCGAGAAACAAAAACGCGTTAAAAATGCAAATAATAATTAACTTGAAGCCCGTCGTTGAAAATTTGTTAATTCCATCAAAAGGGTGCAAACTTGCAATCAGGCAGATTGGATTGGGTTGGGTTGGGTTGGGTATTGGGCTTGGATTTTGGGTTAGCCCGACCCCAATCTGACATCAACCCATTTAACCCAAGCTTGACCAATGACCACTAAGGTACTCAATATGACAAACTCTGATTACTAAACCCATGCTCAAGTTATGTTGTCAAAATATATTGGGTTAGGGAGAGGGAATTGTAAATGGGCTTGCCCGTTAAGAGTTTTCGGGGTTGAATTTGAATTTGAATTGAATTAGATTGATTTCGGCCTCGATTCTATTAAATTTTACCAAAAGCAAAGCCCAAGCCTGGCACATTTACACCTCTAGAGAGAGACAGAGAGAGAAATCCCAAAAGATTGGAGGGAATATTTTACTTAGCAAAGCCCACAATTTTCGAAGTTCAGATCACTTCAACTGGTTCGCTTCTATGGCTCCAATCTGACATTAACATGGGGGTGAGGAGTAGGGATGTCAACTTGAGTGAATTATATTGGGTGAGAGAGAGAGAGAGAGAGAGAGAGAGGTGTAAACGGGCCTACCCATTAGAGTTTTCGGGTTTGAATTTGAATTGAATTATATCGACTTCAGGCTCGGGCATATTCAAATTATACCAAAAAACAAGGCCCAAGCCTGACACATTTACACCTAGAGAGAGAGAGAGAGAGAGAGAGAGAGGTGTAAACGGGCCTACCCATTAGAGTTTTCGGGTTTGAATTTGAATAGATTTAGATCAGCTTCAGGCTCGGACATATTCAAATTATACCAAAAAGAAGGCCCAAGCTCGGGCATCTTTTAATTATCAATGCCCACAATTTTCAAAGCTCAGATCACTTCAACTGGTTCGCCTACATGGCTTCAATAGTCTTGACACTAACCGGAACCAAGGGGTGAGGAGTAGGGGTGTCAATGGGTCAGTGCCAATTCGGGTACCAATTTAACCAGAACATGGGACCTATTCTACTTCCTATTGGTTGTGGTTCTAGTACCAAAACATGTGGACATGAGCCAATAAATATCCAATTCTCCCATTAGGTATTAGGAACGTACCCCTACGTTCTAAAAAAAAAATATGAAAAATAAGTTGATAAATAAAATAAATTTTATACTAAAGTTTGGAAAAAGAAAAAACTTTAGAACAACTATATTCGTCAGTTCCGGGTCCTATCGATTCCGTTCGGATTCTATCTTAGAGTATTAGTGTGTTAAGAACCAAAACCTATTATATACTTTGGTTCCAAGTCCCATCACTTTTAAGGTCTTTTCAGATCCAATTCTGAAATAGTTAATCCCCGATCTCCTTTCTCATGTACAGTTTTTCATGTGTGGAACCCACCTTGACATATAATGTATGGGGCATATATATTTGGTGCATTCTTAGTGTGATTGTATACTAATACACATGTATGTGTCACAAATCGAATTTTCCCAATCTGCATAGGGGTTGTGTAAATATTTACTCCAGTGGATTCAAATCCACATTTGCAAGCCACCAAACACGGCGGGCAAAGCAATGCACGCGCATTTGTGTTTGCATGCTGCAAATGTACGCATTCCACCCGTGGTTCACTTCAACTCCTAAGTGTGACTCACCAAGAGGATTAAACCTCGAAACAATGTTATAAAACCAGGACCAAGCAGGGGGGTGATTGAACTCGAAAACCAGTGAACCATCCACAAAAATCTTCTACTTCAGCTTCAACTCCGACCTTCAATTCTCTTTTTTTTTTTTTTTTTTGAAAAAACCCCAGCATAACCTGCCAAGACGGACACAAAAAGCATCCAACACCAATAAAGTCATGCCCCGTGTACCTAAGAAAACCTGAAGACCATGCCAACCAGTTTTCCATGTCTTTTGCATGTTTTGTTTTAAAAAAAAGGGCTAACAGTTCTGGTGGGTGTTTGGTTACTTTTATATAAGCCTATTCATAACTAGTTTTTTTCTGCAAACAACGCAACCCCAACTTTTTCTTTGAATCATATTGCGTCCACTTCCACCCGCTCGAGGTGCCCTACTCAGTTAAACTTCTGAATGAAACATGAAAGCAAATGACCGAGCCATTTGGTTTTCAAGAAAGTCCAGCTCAAAAGTATAGCAATGACCAAGCACCCCATTAGTTAAAACTGATACAGATCAACCTGCACAACTAAAATGTCGACACGGGCAAGCCTATTCGATAAAACAAGCAAATTATTTTATTTTGCAATCATTAATGTAACAAAATATATAAGAGCGAGCATATCAACCCTATTAATATAAAAATTTAAACCTCTGCGATTGAAAGAGAAATACTAGAATGATCGAAAACCAGAAGTACAAAAAAACAGCAATGATCTCACATTACACAATCAAGAGCCTGAAATTTTGTAAAAAAAAAAAATCTCAGCCAACAACATATACAGGGTAGATGTAACAAGCATATCAACCCTATGAATATAAAATTTTAAATCTGTAGGATTGCAACAGCAATACTAGAACAAACCGAAAGGATAAAAAAACAGCAATGATCTCACATAACGCAATCAAGAGCCTGAAATTTTGTGAAAAAATCAACTATCTCAGCCAACACCATATACAGGGTAGAGAAGCTCATCATCATATATGGGTGTTAGTCAAAAAATGCTGACCTTTAGTCAAGGGAGGGGATCCTAATTTACAGAAGTAGTGCTGAAATGCCCTATACGGCTATGCATTTAAATTAAAATTCCCCATAAGATAATGTTAACTTGCATTATGCATGTTTTTATATAATCAACTTAATTACGCATGAAACAGAATGTTATAACCAAGTACAAGTTGTTGACTCATGTGATTCACCGAGATGCAAGAACTCAGGGAAACTGGAGCAAGGCAGACTTTATTAATTGCTTGGCAAGACAAGTAAATTTTAGAATTTGCCTAAAAAAAACGGCTCTGACCTGGCAAACCCAGCCGAACCACGAGTTGATTCAGTCAAGTTTTCGAACTATGTTTTAGTGAGACGGCATTTATTCTTGAGCCATCTCAATTGACCCTGTAAAGATTCAGTAAATATATCAACACAAAGTATAACAATGAGCAATGAACAAGCACAACTCAAAAGCAGATTCAATAATTGAACAATGACGCCTTTATACATTCCACCAAAAATATAACTGTTAAAAGGTAATGGTTTGAACTTAAGCTAGATTAATGAAGCTAAAAGGGCTTTTACAGTAGATGCTTATTCCTTTCCCATGTCATAGTCATTCAACACACAAAGATATTGAGATTCGTTAGTAAGGACCACAACATGATAGTATCGATCGTCTTTCCACGGGTGGCAAGGTTAGGACCCATAATGGGCCGTACCATTTTAGCTCAAAAAGGAGGCACATTATATCAATATCATCAATCTGCTCAAACCTCATCAATAAGTAATATGTGGGCCAGTCTAATACGTTGTTACAGATAAATAATCTAGTTGCCTACTGATCAAGCCAAAAGAAGGAAAACTAGCATAATATACAAAAGTGTAATAATTATCACCAATATATACATGACCTGAAACCAAACTGTGAAATGAAATTCCAGCTTACCTAAAGAAATGAAAGTGCACCAAATTCACTATGGGCTCTTTTCTAAAGGACCTTGACCTGATCTAACTTTGGTATATACTCGGTGCCGCCGCTCTCTTGCATAGACTACCCAGAAAATCAAAGAGAGCATCACGGCAGCTGAAACCATCACCAATCCAATGTAGATCCATTTACTGTATCGCCGCAGCCCAGGACAGTGATACCTACTAATGTCTGTGAACGTTTGTCGCACAAATGTGCAATCCTCTAGCTGAACAAGGAATGGACCGTAATGATACAACCCAAAGCTCACATTCACAGCAGCTGTCATCTGGTTGTAGAATTCAGGGGTCACACGACCCACTGTGGTACAAATCTTGGCCGCTGAAACCTGACAGACATAATTCCGCCACACCTGCACGAAATGCAAAAAAGTATTATTGACTTTTTCTATTTCCCAATCCAAATTTTGTGGTTTCTTTTGATTTACCTGTGTTGCATTGCTGAAGTCCACTTCACCAGCTGCGCATTTCCGATCAGTCATGTCCGGATGAAACGGGTTGCAGAGAACAGGCATCAATGGACCAGATTGATTGTAATAAAGAAGTGCAAAGTTGGGTGGGATGTTCTTGTTGGAGACACTGGTGATGACCTGGTTCACCATATTGGCCAGTTGGTACGTAACTTCCTTGCTTCGTAACAAGGTTTCATTGGCAGTTGCATTATCCACACAAGGAAGTATATCATCGAGAGCTGTACGAGCAGTGGGGTGTTGGACCCACTGATCCATCGCAACACACGTGTCTGCAACTACACTGGTATGTGATGGAAAATGGGTTTAGAAATGCATTATTTGGACCAATAAATAAATGAATGAGTCAGCACATTGAGCCTTCGATCTCCAAGTGTTCAGACCAATTAACTAGCTGAAGAATCTAGGGCATGTTTGGTAGGCCACCTCAGCGGGAAAATAAAATATTTGCTCGCTAATATTTGCCCAGGTGAGTTTGGCACGCACTTGCCCTGCGTCAAATATTTAGTCGGGCCCACAAATTTGCCCGCCGCGGCAGGAAAACATTTTATCACCTCCAATACACGTACCAAACGTTGTTAAATATTGATATGCTCAAATATTTAGCCAAGATAATATTCGTCTGGCTAAATATTCGCCATTGGAACTCTTTTTCTCACGTACCAACAGGCCCTTAGTAGAATATTAATTATGTACAATGAAACTGCAGATTCTGAAATTTGAGAAACAAATAAAACTAGATTCAAGTCCATGCTCCACAGAATAACAACTTCAAGAAGAAAGAAAAAATTATAAGAAACGTCACTAACAAATTGATGAGACTTTCATTTTTCTTTTTCTTTTTAGGAAGTAACAAGTTGATTTTCTCCATACTTTCCACGTCTATTGAAACAAATCACTGAAAGACCATCAAAGGATGCCATGGTTTGGGATTTATCATTCAAATTTGCAACACAATTTTCTAATTTTTCCATTTTTTTAATATCATACTATTTTACTTTTCCTTTTAAAACCTAACAGAGTCAATCATGAGTTTTAAAGTACTGCATTCTCAAGACATCTCAATAACCAAAGTGAAACTGCCCAACCCCACCTACCTACCCCAAAACCACACAACTATGTACACACACCTATGTAACTTGCACACGAGCACGTGTCAGTTCAGGATGAGGTGTCAGACAGTAACTTGGAAAACCCAACCCACTAACTTGTTTGCACAGTTCTATGGTAATGTAGAGTGATATGTTTTTGTACGAATACTAGTTCAAAAAATCATGATGTAGTATATATATATCTGAAACATGTCATGTATCTGAAACACGTTAGAAAACAATTTTAAGAAAATGGAGTATCCTTGTTATTTACATGCATATAATTCAGAAAACAATGTTAAGAAAATGGAGTGTCCTTGTTAGTTGTTATTTACATGCACGCATACAAAAATTTCATTTGGATATTCGTTCATCCCTGGAATGCACTCACACTCCCTGGATACTACTTCTCAAACAAATCTATTGAATGATATGTTTTAACTAAAGATAGTTTATAAAACAGTTCAATTCACATACAAACACCCAATGTTGTCCTCAAGGATAAGCAACAAAAGCTTGTAAATCGACAGTGCCTTTGACAAGTTTCTGATGTCAGAGTAGACCAATAAATGGGCCAAGTAGTTTGCGAGCTACACGGTGTGCATCCTGTAAATAATATGAATGATTGCAGGGGTAATCATGTGAAGAACATAAAAAACTTAGGATATTTGTGGTACTTTCGGTTAATTGAGTGTACAATTGTCCTCTGACCCTTACTATTTTGTATACATGCAGTCTTCAAAACCATCACTTCAAATCCTAGTATACAAAATACAATGGCTAGTAACATTAACATAGATCATGAGTTCCCAAGATGGTTCAAAATGGTGGATTTTGTTTCAGTTTCGTCATATGGGCAAAACCAAAACGTTTTGGTGGTTTTAGTAACCAATCAAACCTGGTAAAACAAAGCTAAAAAAAGTTTTTCTGTTTTTTTGTTACAGAAAAAAAATAAAAATAAAAAGAAGAGAGAAAAAGATTACAGGCACACCAGCAGCAGGTATACCTCCTGCTTCCTCTCTCTTTTTGCAGAAAAAAAGAAGAAGAACAAGTTAAGATTTATAAAGTTTCTTCTTCTCCTGAACTGATTTGACACAGCAGAGTTGACTCAAACCATTCAGATCGAATAGGACTTGGTTGAACCAAATTGAAATGAAAACTGAAACACATGGGTTTCTTGTATCGTCCTAGGCCGAAACTGAAACATTTTGGGGGGATACGTTTTGATTTTGGCCAAAACTTTCTACCATGCCTGTCAACCATTTTCTAATTAACTCGACATTTTTCTTCAACTTCCTCATTTAATATATAGGCCACTAGATTTATTTTACAATAAATTATGAAAAAAATCATAAGTAATCCCCACCAGATCTTACTTTCATAATGTAACAAAAGGTAACAAAATATGCTACAGTCTAGTAATCCTAGGAAGCACTCGGAATGGGAATAACGCATTTTGTTACAAATAGCATCCGGTAAGGCAATTATGTAGATAAGAAAATTAATAAAAGATTAGATTCTTATGGGGTGAAAGGAAAAAAGGATCAAAACAATACAGTCTCAACGGCTGTTTTAGTTTTATGTCAGTTATCAGCTAGAGAATTGTCTTCCAGATGAATAGCAAGTGAATGACTAATGTGATGTTGAGTATCTGATTCCAAGGGTTCTACCCATTGTTTTAAAAAGCGAAAGGTGTATATGAGGGTTTTTGCTTCCATGAGTACAGCTCGAATTTTTTTAAGAAAAAATCCATAAAAAAACCAATAAAATCATAAAATGGATTTACTACAAAAATTAATAAAGAAAGAAATAAAACACTGCACTTTTAGGATTTTTTGCCTTGTCGGACACACGTCTTGACACTTCCCGACACACATCTGGGCATTTATGGCCATGTCACCTCTTGTTTTAATAATGTCTAATATAAAATTGATTTCTAAGAGCGTGTTGGTGTGTTCCATCCTCCATACCATAATAAACTAATAAATATTTTCTGCTTTATTTTTATTTTTTGTAATTTTATTAATAATTTTAAGCATTCATATATATATATATTATATTTTAATAAATATATGTACGGATGTGTCTCCATGTCAGATTTTTTAGGTTGTTGTGTCGGACACTAACACCGGTGTCGGTGTCCTTGTTATTACATAGATAAGATCACTTTACAGCGAAATTTTTAAAACACTGGCTAATTATTATTTGATGGCCATGAAGCAAACATTTTCCTTACCTTCCATTTAGTAATGCATATTGCTCATTAGGAATCTTTATCTTTTTGCACAAAAAGCTTAAGTTTTTCTAGGGTTTAACAGTTTACAATCTTTGGCTTTTCTACTATAAAAATGTAACATAGAAACACTTCCAAATACAAATAAAAGGAAGAAGATGATTTAAATCGTCTTCATTAGGGTTGTTTTTTGCATAGAAGATAAATGGGTCGGGTATTTTGTGGAACGATACGGACAAAATAATAATTGTTATATGTTTAGGTGTCTGCAGATTCAAGGCCTAAGACTTGACTGAGCATCATGCCTCAAGCCTCAAGACTTGAACCTCGATTGGTGAGGCATAAGCCTCTAATAAGTTAGTCGAGGCTTAAGCCTCAAGGCCAGGATTTGCACCTCACCTCGAGGCATAAGTCTCATACACCTCAAGGCAGGATTTTTTAAACAATGGTTCTACCTAAGAAAATTTTTTGTTTGTGTAGTAACGAGATCTGACCACTAAAATTAATGTGCTCTATTTTATTTGGAAAGAAAAGAAGAAAATGACACATTAAGGCAAAACTAACTTTTTAGGGAAGATTAATGGAGAATGCTTATTTCTGGCAAATATGGAAGTGGGAAAATGGGATAGGAATATGGCAGTGGGGAGGAAAATTCAAGGATAGGGTTTCAGAAAGAGATCTAGTGAAGTGGTCGATGATTTAAGCTAGGGTATTCGATACAATTAACCGAAAACTCATTTTTCAAATTTTCAACCACACCTCATACCTTAGCAACCAAAAGTGTCTAGACGAGATAGTGGACCCGCTCTCAAATCGCACTTTCATATTTTGAGTGCAGATCTGCCTCTAAACCATGCGCCAACACTTCTGAGATTGCACACCGACATTTCAAAAACACAGTTCAAAAATTTCAGTTCTGTTTACAAAAAAGAACCATAGAAAAAGAAAAAGAAAATAAAGAGAATTATTACCATGTCAATGGAAAAGGGATTATCATAGAGATGAAAAATAGAGCTCTCTCTTGGAGGATCAATCCATTTAGCGAGGGAAGGAACCTAATATCTGAATTGGGAGCGGCTTCTCTCTCCATAAGCACTTTCAACTTAACATTCACGTTTGGGAAGATCCCAATGAAGAAAACAAGGGTAAAGAAGTGCTCTCTCTCTCTCTCTCACACACACACACACAATTGAACCCAATCGACCAAATCGGGTTGGGCTCTGGCTAAGCATGTCAAGCCCAACCTTGGGTTGGGCTGAAGTTTCGGCTAGATGGTGTGAAGGTCAGGTTGGGTCTGCTAGAGTTGCAGTCCTAGTATTTGTCATAACATTAAAAGAAAAAGTAAAGAGAATGACCAAAATGCCCTCCCTTCAAGTTTAAAATATGAAACCCAAGGGCTCTGGAGATATTTAGATTTGGCACTCTAGCATTTCCGCTCCCACTCCCGTACCACGCTCTAGACTTGGCCTCATACTATGGATGAAAACCATACTTGGCATTAGTTTAAAGTTTTCTGTTCTAATTTTAAGTCGAAGAGGTTTAAACTAAAATAACATTCTCCTTCCCAAATGTTAGCCCCATTGCCAACAAACAATGAGATCGAAGAAAAGGTGCACTCACTTAGAATTTTACAAAGGGCATAGCTCTCCATCATCACAAAATGAAGAAAATCACACTTTTTCAATGGTTGAACCTTCTGGAAGATGTCCCAAACTCAGCAGCATGCAGGTCAATTCTATTTTTTGAATTCGTTATTGGGTTCACTATTGTAACTTCACCATGCACTTCAATGGCAATTTTTTCTACAAACTTTCGTCAAAGTTTGATAATGGCCATAACTTTCAATTATTATATGAACTATATTTCTGTGAGGATTTGCTAATACCAAAATTTTGCGTTATTTTTACTACTTTTCATGGCTTTTCTTCAAATAGCGAGGATGATTACTTGCCCAGAAATATCACAACTTTCAAAAAATGCATGATCATCTGGTGTGCAGAGATTGATTATGCAAATGACTAGATCATGGATTTTGGCTGTTTGAACCACATTATGGGCGTTGAGAAGAAATTTAGGAACATATATCTAAATGATGGGAATCGAGTGGTTGTGATTGCAAATAAATTGCAACACATGATGAGGCATGTAAGTTATACGATGATTGCAGCTAACTTCAATGACGATTGTGTACTATGTGGAGTCTATCACGTTCTTGGCATGGTAAAGAATTTTTCTCCGTTTCGCAGCTAATAGAAATAGGTCACTATGTCTTATTCAGACCAGAAGATGTGAAGATCTTCAAGAAGGTCAAGGTACACGGTATTCTTGTGATGGAAGAAAAAAGAGTGCAATTCATGTATGTGATGTCCGCAAAAAGAAGTGTACAAGAAGAAGACCCACCATATTGAAACCCTAAATCTTTGGTATGCTCTGTTGGGGCATGTTGGACACAAGAAGCTCAAGAGATTTCAAGACGTGGACTTTTCAAGGACTTCCAAATTAGAGTTTCACTTTAACACGACGTGTGCAAGATGTTTGTTTAGCAAGGCACATAGACCACCTTACCAGGAATCTAAAATAAAACCTATGGAACCCTAGGGTTGAGCAAAAAGATGTGTTCATAAAGATATGCAGTAAATGTTACATGATTACGTTTTGTTGATTACTTCCCAAGGTATATCTGAATGGGCTTTATAAAAGAGAAATCAAAACATCTAGAAGTTGTGTAGAGAGTAGGGACCGATGTGTTAGACACAAGATTTGTTGTCACGGTCCACCCATGGTGGAGAGTACACTTTAAATGAGTTTAAAGAGTACTCGAAGAATCACAAAATCCGGAGGTAGCTCATCTGTGCAGACACTCCATAACAGAACAAAGTGGCAAAGTAAAAGAATTGGTACACTCGAAAGTCGGAACATGTGCTGATGCATGTTTCATGCCAAAATTGTGACAACAATTTTGAACCAAGGCTATGGCAAACGTGATTGATGGACTCCCAAAACCTCGATTAGGGTTTGTATCCCCATACAAGAAGCACTTTGGAGATAGATCAAGTACACATTATTGTGTGTTTGGATTTGTCTTTTATGTATTTTTTTCGAAAAACTGACGACGAAGGTACAAAACTCAAACAAAATGACGTTTAGGTGCATCTTTGTGGGCCACGATTTTGAAAGAAAAAATGGAGATGTTGTGATCCATCGACAAGGATATTTTACATCTCACATGTAATCTTTGATAACGCATCATCATGGTAGTGACCTACACCTCACACAAAATTCAGAGGCAACTCACTTTTACAGACAATCTACAATTGAACAGAGTGACAGAGCAAAAGAATCAACACCTTAACGCGTGCCGATGCCAAGGTTTAAAATTTCGGTTTCACATGCCATTTCGGTGAGGACCGAAACCGAAATTTCGGTCGAAATGTCAAAATTTCGTGTGAAATTTTGGAAATTTTGAAATTGAGATTAGTAATGAATAATTTCGAGATTAATTGACTATTGTAACCTTGCTTAAGGTTTCTCTCTCCATAAGAACTACTTAGAGACAAATCATTATTTACATATCCTCGTGTGTTCGATTGAGTCTGTTATGTATTTCTTCCAAAACATTTATGGAAAAAAAACTTGACAAAAGAACATTTAAGTGCATCAGCATAGGCTACAATTTATGAGAGAATGGAGATGTGATCCATCATTGGGAAGATTTATATCTTGCATGGTTTAATCTTTTGATGAAGCATCAACGCAATGGTCAACTAACCAGTGGTATCAAGTTGTCGGATTAGCAAGTACTTGAAGATAAGTACAAAACCTTTGCAAATAAGAAGATTAGAGATAGGGGATGTTGATCAGTTTGGGATTGGATCAAGTACTTAAAAGACAAAAGGTAGTAGAGATAAGTCGCTAAATGGAGATGTTGCCATGGTTTTAAGTCACAGTCCCGCTCTTGGGAAAGGGATCTAGATCGGACGATCCAAACCCAAGTCAAGGCACGACCAAGAAAACCCCTCCAAAAATTCTAAAAATAAAATGTTAGAAAATTCAAAAATATTATAAAAACTAAAACGTTCAAAAGCATATATTAAAAAGGGCTTTTCTTCAGTGCGCACAAAAGTTACTACACTTTGGAGCACGAAATCGACATGTTTCTGTTGATCGACTATAAAAAGAGTTGATCGACAGTTCATTTGTGTCGATCGGCAATTTCTATCAAAGTAACTTTTATGACGAAGAGTCGTAGTAGCCTTTTATGAAAGAATCTTAAATGCAATATTCTTGGGTGGTAAGTTATTTCAAAATTTTGTTGGCTATTTCATTGATGTTAGTAATTTTTTCACTGATGTTAGTAACTGTTCGCACACGATACATGAAGATTCTTAGGCACACCGAAGAATTTGACCATTTATGAATGCTATATGTTCAATCAATGCTAGTCATAATTGAATCAGGTGATAAACCCATAAGGAGTGGGATTCGTAAAGATTTTTCTTTTGAGTTAAAAATATGAAAAATATCTAAAAAATAAAAAGAATATATAATATGCCTAGCTATTATATAACCCAGCATATAATGACAATCATATGTACAAAGTACAAACACTTACAATAACAACAAATTTACAGTGTTATTAAAATCCTACGATTTACGATTCACATCAAATCTTAACACAAACAATTTGAACCTTATGTTTGAATCCCTTTAGATAAAAATCCTATCAAAAGATGATTGTCATAGTGAGACGTAGAGACGAAGGTGGTGCATATCGCGCAAGGGGTGACTTTCTCCTTGATGAAGTGACAATCAACTTCAATATGTTTGGTGGGATCATGTTGAACTGGATTATCGGCAATGCTGAACGTTGCCTTGTTATCACGGGTCGGTCTAGTATGCAACCATTTGCATACTTAAAAGTATGCAAACATTGTATCCATCATTGAATGCTCATTGAAAAATGTGTTTTTAATTTATAAATATATTTTTTTGAAAATATTGAAATAACACATTTTTCAAGGGACATCCAACAATACTGACAATGTTTGCATACTTTTAAGTATGCAAATGGTTGCATACTAAATTTGTTCTGTTATCACAATACGAGGACATCAAGATCGGTGGAGAACATCATAACTCGTGAAGTAACAAATGTAGCCAAAGTACTTCACATATACCATGGGCTATCGCTCGGAATTCAGCTTCAGCACTTGGAAGAGCAACAACCAACTGTTTCTCGCTACACCAAGTGACCAGGTTACCACCCACCATCGTGCAATAACCAGAAGTAAAACATCTATCATGAATGGATCTGACCCGATCGCCATCACTCCAGGCCTCCAGACGCATATGGCCTCGTCATCGAAAAAGGAACCCTTCCCCAGGCATCCTTTCAGATAGCGGAGAACTCGTCAACAGCTTCAAGGTGTGTCAAGCGAGGGGCATGCATGAACTGATTGATGACACTCACCGCATATGTAATGCCCGGTCTCGTGAGAGACCAATAGATCAATTTGCCCACTAAGCACTCAAACCGACAGACATCCACCAAAGGCTCACCATCACTCACTCAATTTGTGATTGGGCTCCATAGGAGTGTCGACTAGTTTTGTTCCAAGTTTACCTGCCTCCTAAAGTAAATCTAACACATACTTGCGCTGTGAGATAAAAATACCTTGCTTGGATGGATACCCTATAGAATCCCCAAAAACCTTTTCTATTTTCTAAAAGAAAAGGGTATATTACCCCATGGATGGATACCCTATTTATAGAAAAGATGGAATAAATCTAATCTAATAGCAACATGTTGATGGTAAGGAAAAAAAAGTGATTTTACAACATCTAAATATAATGTATCACACTAATCTTAATCCCCGTCACTTATAAAGCCCAATCTTCTAGAAGACTTAAAATATAAGATAAGCTTTACTAAAAATAAAAGTAAACTAAACCTATCCTAAGGTGAATCCTATATTAAAATCGGTCCCACGATTATCTAAGAGTCAAATAACAACAATGACCCTCAACATCCGACACATCCCAAACTTAATCTTACTCAAAACAGCAGTCTACTTGTCAATATTCCAACATAAACCATTGTGCTCCTTCCCTCATTGCCCACAAACCATAAAAACCAAAACTACAACAAACTAAATACAAAAGAAACGGGAAAAGAAATAATCACAGGCATCGATCAGATAGTTTTGCTCTCATTTGTTCGTTGGTTATGTTTATTGGAGGGGTAGAGGGATGGTGAGAGAAAATAGGGTTGGGAACGGGAAATGAAGAAGGCTATTTTAGTTTAAGACCTCTTAAGGTTAAAATTGGAATAAAAAAACTACTAATGCTCAATAAAGCTGTCATCCATTGTGTGAGTGCAGGTAAATATTTCTCAAACAATATGAGTTGGAGGTTAATAAGATTAGTGAAGAGGGCACGTGGAATGCTCCTGGTCAAGGAAAGATAGTGTTTTAAGTTACACTTTTAAGCATAGAATGGTGATTACAAAGGTTGGGGGCTGTTTTGGAAATTTTGGCAACTGAAGGTGTGTTTTGGAAACTTTAGTATGAATTTAATGGTTGATAAATGAAGCCTTGCACTGAAGCAGTGAGGTGAAGCCACAAGTTTTCTCATTAAAATAAAGTGAAGCCTTACAATTACTTGTCAAAAAATAAAAATAAAAAAACCAGCTTTCTCATTAAAAACGAAGTATAAATGTTAAATATTGGGTGAGTGAAGCGTTTCACAATGAAGCCCAAGTTTTTTCTTTGAATTTAGTATAGATTACAGGTCGCAGATTTAGGTGAATAGTTTTATAATCTGTGAGATGAGAATAATGTTCCCTCGATCTATGATGATGCCTGCAAAATACATTTATAGTGAAAAAAAAGTGTGAAATTCACATACTAACTATTCACATCCTTTATGCAAGGATATAACAAGTGGATTGTTGTTTAACAACTTAAAGGAGAAGGAAAACAAAATGGGGGAAAACAAGCTTATTATTAGGCATTTTGTTCTAGATTACTCTGGCAAAATTTTAGAGTTCATCACAACTTCTCCAACTTGCCACAACCGTGGAATCTAAAAAGGCCTCCCAATTCAATATCAAAACCTATATCATAATACGACTAGAAACTGAACCACAACTGTTTGGTTAATTTTTTAACCGCCAATCTTAACGGCAAATTTAACTTTTAAAAGGAATTATAATTATAGACCAATCACAATCCACTTCAGATATAGGCACTTATTATTTTAGTATTTCTTCAACAAGTAAATATTTCATGGGCCGATCACCAGCTACCAATAACCATGCAAAAAGGCCAAGAAAAATTAGTTAAACTTGGATGGATAAGTTATCATAATCTAATCTAAGAGAACTTACTTGTGGAGAAGGAGAAATATGCCACACAAGATAAATGTGCCTGCAACAAGAATCCACCCAATGACTACCAAGCTGCAACCATTAATAAACAAGCACTTGAGAAAAATCACATAGTCAAAACGAGACACAGTGAAACTTGAAAGATTGAACAGATGGGAAAGGGAACTGCAGTGGAATGTTATCTGACTCACATGTACACAAGAAATTGCATGCCGAGAAGAGATAATACTGCAGAGAATAACACAATAACAACATAAAAAATGAGACAAAAGCATCAACAGATCAAGTGATCTGAAACTCTTGACAAGTGATAGAGTGAATCAATATGCTTACAGAATCCAAGAAATGCCAAAAGGAGCATTACGGCAGCAACTACTGATAAGAATCAGTCTCCTGCATGAACAAAAACAGATCAGCTTGATAATCAAAATGGATCCAAACAGCATTCAGAGCACAGAAATAAAGCTTTAAAAGCTTTTATTTACACGTTATCTAAGGTCTCTTGTATGTCATTTGAATTCTTCTGTGTCCTATCAGCAAGTTTGATAGCGGAAGCATTAATCTTTGTTTCAATCTGGTCAATCTTGGTCTGGACATTCGGAGGTAGAAAGACCTGATCCACTCCAATCCGCTTAGCTGCAGCAAGATATTCTGAAACATTCCTAAGGTTATCAACAGTGGCATTTGCCTGCTTCACAACATATTTCAAAGTATCTGTTGTACTCCCATGGAATTTCCCTGGCCAGTGTACAGAACGATGCATCCAATGCTACAACCATGGAATAAAACATTGACAGGGTCACACGGCATTAACCAAACAAGCAGAAAATCAACAAGAAATAGCTCAAAAGAGGAGGAACTTACATTGCAGCAACTGTGAAAAGTATGAGGAAAATAAGGGAGAGAGCATAAGCCGTTCGGGAATAGCCATAAGGCTCACGCCGGCAACAACAATAGTAGCAACAGATGAGAAATAAGCACAGCCCAAAGACCGAGAACCAGAGTATAGCAATTACAAACAGGGGAACGGCGGTAAAACCGACAGACTGCATTCAAAAAGATAAACAAATAAATAGCTAAATTGAAGAAAACCAATAAATAAAAAAAAGGCAAACTAAAAATCCATGAAAGAATCAATTCAGGATTCCAGAAACATTCAACTAGTTACAAATAACCAAAACCCCACGTGAGAACATCAATTCAGGATTTGGAATTTCACAATCCATCAATATTAAGCAAAACCCGAGTGAGATAATTGATTCAGGATTCTAGAAACTTAAAGACCATTAAAAATAAGCAAAACTCAGATAAACTAATAAATTTAGGATTCGAGAAACTCAGAACCCGTTAAAATCAAGCATGAGAAAATTGATTCAGGATGTGAGAAACTCAAAGCCCATCAGAAATAAGAAAACCCAGATGAGATAATACTTCAGGAATGCATAAACTCACAG
This sequence comes from Euptelea pleiosperma, assembly GCA_035048495.1. Classification (NCBI taxonomy): domain Eukaryota; kingdom Viridiplantae; phylum Streptophyta; class Magnoliopsida; order Ranunculales; family Eupteleaceae; genus Euptelea; species Euptelea pleiosperma. Next base: position 27,392,347 of record CM068548.1, on the reverse strand, counting down.
ACCGTTTAAAAAAAAAAAAAAAAACAACACAGCCCAGATGAGAAAATCGATTCAGGATTCTAGAACTCACAGCCCATCTAAAACAAGCAAAACCCAGATGAGAAAATCGATTGAGGATTCCAGAAACTCACAGCCCAGTAATGGCGTTCACTGATATTCCATCCACCGGTATAGCGCTTATATCCGTTAAGGGGGTCTTTCCTGTGTGTTCTCTTTGCAGCTAATATAAGAGACGAGTTGTCTACAACTCCAGGAGTCGTTGTTCCCTCAACAACAGACCTTCTCGTCCCCCATGAAATTGTAGCCAACTCACCATACTCCTCCCCATCAATCATCCCTGTTTGAAAAACAAAAGCCAAACGATTCTTTGTAATGCACCGTAAAAACCAAGTTCTCTATTCAAAACAGAAAAAGGACCAAACAAAACCCATTTCGAGAAAAGCAAGATGAAGAAACTAAGAGAAAAAAGTACCTGGTCTGGGTTTCGTTAGGAAGTGGTTAGACAGATAAACTCCATGAGAGAAGGAGAAGAAGGTTGAAGATACAAAGAGGAAGATTGGTAGTAGAAAAGCCGGTGATCGGAAACAATGCATAATGTCTCTGTCTTTGTCTCTGATTCTTCTCTGGTTTTGTTGACAGGAGAGGCTTTGATCGATGAAGCGGTGGTACTCAGTTCTTAAACAACACACGCGCAGAGAGAGTGAGAATGAGAGAGAGAGAGAGAGAAGAGGAGTTGTATGGCAATCAGGAAATGTATTTGAGAAGTTTGGAATCGTTTCTTTTCGAATTTAGAGTTTGTGTCCCCCTTCCTTTCGCTGTCCATGTGCCTGAACTTATTGTTACATAACTACCCTTGAATCCAAAACTGCGAGGAACCGGGAAAATGTCAAAATGACGAAACCACCCTTGAAGCAAAATAAAATTGACATCAAAGGACTTGGATTTTGTAATATTTTCATTGGTCGGGCTCAAGGGAACCCCTTTTTCTGACCTCGTGTGCTCGTTGTCAGAGCCGACCTAGCAACACTTTTGACCTTTTTGGGGCGGTAACAAACTTCGTTGGATTCGTGAAATCCACGACGAGTGTGAGAACACTGAGAGGGGGCAGAAAAAAGGGGTCCAGCTTATTTTCATTCCCACAGATGGAGCTAAAGAATGTGAGGTCAAATTTTAACTATGCACCCCTAAGTCCTAACCACACATCTCAATTCTTCAATTTTGACGGGCAATCGAAATATATAGAACGATGAAGTTAGTATCTCAGAATTTATAGAGCTGAGATGGTAAAACTATGGACTAGTTACTTGATCCAAGGATGAGTTGAAGGGACCCTTGTTATCAATCATCCAATTAATTCACGAATTTTATATTTTTTTTCAAGAAAAGTTTTATTTGTCAAAAAATTTGAATAATTAGAAAAAATTCAGTTTTTCTCAAGTTCAAATTAATTGAACGTGTTTTTAAGATTTTTTAAAAAATTCGTTCCAAAAAAATAACGAGCCAAAACCGTTGTTTCTTATAAAATAACGGGCCAGAACAATTGTTTATTCCCAGAAAAATAACTTTGAAAATATGTTATTTTTCTCTGTCCTTCAATTACTCTATCAATTAAGCAGATCCTCCTAAGTGTAATAGATACCGTTAACCTAGGCCATGGGCCTTTTTTATCACCCATTGACCTTGTGAAGGTAAGTATATTTTTCTCCTTATATTCTAGTCCTATTTATACAACTCGAACTCCCTTAACTATCACTTATTTCTCCGATGTAAGATTAAAGTAGAAAAACAAAAAGTGCTTGAACTATACATTGGACTATGGTAGCTATATTATTAAATATTTTGATTCTCTTCCAAAATGTACTGAATTTTTGGTTTTCGGATTTTTAAAGTATAACGTATAAAATATGCATAAACTGTATGCTACGTATTTGCCGTTTAGTGAATTTTTGATTGAATATTTGACCAGATTTTTGAAACCCACCCAAAAATGGAATAAAACTCGAATTCCCCCGTATCGGCTTTTTGCCATATTGTGAATTGCTAACAAGGGGAGGGACATGGGACATGTATCTGTGTCAAGTCGTTTTGATCTCTTGTATGTTAGAGACGTGGCAGATGGTTACCACAGGTCGTAGATTATATGATGTGAACAGCCGAAAATGAAGGGTGAGAAGTACGTAGAATAGTCTTGGTGTCTCCAACAACTGCCTACGATGACCTTGGACCTCTACCTGGGGGGTACCATTCAAGGTTTTATCTCGGTCTTAGACTTCCCTTGTATGTGTTTGGCAAAGATCTCTCCTATAATTGTCATTTAGAGATGGGGATGGCAAGATCAGGAAATGATATTTACTCCGTTACCGTTTTAACACCCAGAAAATAACGGCCATTATTTTCAAAAAACAACCGTAATAACGAAAATAGCAACCATTATTTAAGAAAAATTTATGATAAAACAACTGTTATTTCCGTTATAAATTTTATTAAAATTTTGAATTTTAGCATTGTTTTTTCCCCTTCATTTAGTTTTTGCTAATTCATTATAATAGAAAAAAGGGTAACGTCCCCAGTCCGTTATACCGTTATAACGATCCCTTTTAAACCTTGCTCAGTGTTACATGCACTGCGACAAAGGTCTATATACACCATGAAATATGGGTACAACTGACCATCTGATGCGTTACGCTTATAAGGTTTCTTACACCAAAGTATATTATAGAAAGATAGGACAATCATGGCCGTGTGATGAAGTCACTATTAGCTTTGCAGGTTTCCTCCTAGATTAGTTGTCGGTAGGAGTTTGACTTTTCTCAACAGCGCAGCTAAGATTTGATTCTCAAGAGCGGATTATGTGCCACATGGTACACTGTTGGAGACCACTGACCAAATGGATGGTTGGCCCACCCTTTGGTAGACCTATCGAACGTTATTGCCGATTTCTAGCTGTTGAATACAAGTATGCTGAACAACGCTCCAATCGCACGGCTGAAAATCAACCCATGAAAAGACTGAAAACAATGGCTAGAAATCACCAATCTAGCTGTTTTTCGTAATTAGGTCGGATAGGCCAAGGCCAAACATAGTACGGCCAGTGGTCTCTAAGATTGTGCCACGTGGCACATAAGCCGGTCGAGGAAATAATTCTCTCAACGTCGATAGCGGTAATGCATTTAAAGGGTAGTTTAGTGTCAGAAAGAAAAACCCGGTGGCTGCTGGCTTTGCGAAAAAGGGTACTTTCGTCACAAAATACCATTGGACCGTTGGCGAAAACAAACTTGTGGGGGTAAAACTTCCAGGACCGTCGACGGAAGCCGCTAACCAACCAAAATATGAGCCACGTAGAAACCTCGTAGAGAACGATGACCGTATCGATGTTTGGCCAATCCCTAAGTCAACCTACAAACCAAAAAATCAACCTGATTAGTGATTTCAAACCTTTGGATATATGTACCCCTAATGCTCAAATTCCTACGGTTAAAATCAACCCATGAAAATGACTCCAATCCAACGCTTACAAATTACTAACGAGGTTTATTTTTGATTTATAGGTTTATCTAGGGATTGTCCAAACATCCATACGGTCAGTATCTTATAATAATGTGCTACGTGGTTCATATTATGGGCGGTCAGCGGTTTCCGTGACAATGAACAGCCATGGAAGTTTTACTCAATCATGTGGTAGGAACTGCGTCGTATCGTGTCTGTCCCAGCAGTGAACACGTTTCAGATTTTTTCAGTCTGGTTCCCTATAATTATATATTTTGTTTTTTGTCAAGAGTGCACATTTGGCGGTCTTTAAGAGCAACCATGTCCGGCCATCATTTCTCCATTTTTATATTATCTTCCTGATCTTCTTGAATTTGAAACTCTAAGTGTCGCAATCGTTCTCGCTCTGGCATCGTGGATCGCTTAAAAATGCCCACGTGGTACACTTTTTGGACATATTGATCCTGATGTTTGACCCACCTTTGTTGGTCACTTGGTCGCACACACCAAAAATAAACATGATGGCTGATTTCTAGCCGATCTATCTGGCTTCCACGATGGAATCATATACCTATAAATCAGCCCATCAAAAAGGAGTTAGAAATCACTTGGTCATAGGTCCTCTCCATCAAAGGGTAGGGCTGTCAATCCATAGTATGAAAAACTCACTGTGCGGTTGAATTCACCACCATGATCTCCACGTGTTGGGTACAAAAACCCAAAGGTTTTAAATCACTAATCAAGCTGATTTTTGGTTGTAGGTCCACCGAGGGACTGGCCAAACATCAATACGGTCAGACCCTCTGGCCGTGTGCCATGTGGCTCGTATTGAGTGCTGTGACCGGCTTCCATCACAACATCTTGTGACACAAGTTTTACTCTCCATCTGATAGAGGACGGGGAAGATTTGATGTCCTGGGATGGACATCAAAAGTGATGTTTAGCTTCTTAGGAATGAGTCAAACTTGTGTCACAAGATGTTGTGACGGAAGCCGGTCACAGCACTCAATACGAGCCACGTGGCACATAATCAGAGAGCGCTGACCGTATGGATGTTTGGGCATTTCCTCGGTAGACCTACAAACCAAAAATCAGCCTGATTAGTGATTTAAAAGCATCGGATTTTTGCACCCAGACGACCCTCAATAATGCTCAGATTCCTACCGTTCAAATCAACACATGATAATAACTTCAACCGAATCGGTTGGAAATCACTAATCAAGCTGACTTTTTGCGTACCGGTCCACAGAGGGACTGGTCAAACATCCATACGGTCATCGTCCTCTAATAGTATGCCACGTGGCTCGTATTGAATGCTGTGACAGGCTTCCGTCACAACATTTTGTGACACAAGTTTTAGTCGCCACCCATAGAATTAGGTGGGACCCACACAGTTTTATCTGGAAATATTTTGTAGGCCCCGCTCTAAGTCTATAGGAAATCGTTTTTGATGTGGAGCTGAACATCAAAATAATTCTCTACCCCTCTGGATTGGTCAATTCTTGCATGCTTTGAAACTTGCCATGAGAAGAGGGGGTGAGGTGGTTGAGGAGGTAATCGTCCTTGCTCCTACAAGGTTGCTACCAAGGTTTAAAAAGATGCCGTTTTAACGATATAACGGGCTTGGGGCATTACCGTTCAAACAACCGTTTAAACCGTTAAAAAGACATTATTTTAAACCTGGTTGCTGCTAACGTCTGCATTATCTGCAGGGCAGTCTCGATACAAGTTGAAGCCACTTTTTGATATTTCATAGATTAATATTAATTAAAAAATTAACTCTAGTATAAAAATTTTATTTAGCAAATGTTCTTGATGATGTAAAACTAGAGAAAAATTTTAGACGCAGAGGACTCCCAATGCAGTCGATGCAGAGGTCAGTGGGCCCAAAAAATCAGCTTTTTTTATGATTTCTAGCCATTGGTAGTCAACCTTTTTCATTGGGGTCCGGATCGGGGGACAACCATTTTTGACAACTATTTTGGCAGACCCACATAGAAGATGAATCAATGGCTGATTTTGGCGAGGATGATCTCCTCATCATATAGATCACCCCAACAAAAAATCAGCTCATTCTGAAATTTCTAACCCCATCAAATGTGGTTTTCAAGTTACAGGAACAAAATAGACGGTCGATAATTCTTCAACTTCTAAACCAGTCTATGAATATCGGAATGATTTGAATTTTTGTGAGGGTGATCTCCTCACCATAGAGATCATCCTCATCAAATATCAGCCATTGATTCATCTTCTATGTGGGTCCACCAAATGGTTGTGCCCCGATCCCGACCCTTTTCAATGGGGGTATCGTTCGAAAATCATAGCAATGGAATAAAGTTTAAAAATCGAACAGGGCCTTAGTTTAAAAATCAGATAAACTTTATGGTGTAACTAAAGGTGATACAAGCTCGACGCGCATGTAATTAGGGCTTGTTTACGGAGAAATTGGCGTGTGACTCCTTTGTACGCCCACATTGCACGCCAATTTATGTTCCACGAGAACTTGATGTTGCACCTTCTTTAGAAATTGTTCTACATACCAAGGATGAAAGTCTCGGGGATTGGAGGCTAGATCGGTAGGCTCCGATTCCAATCCGGATTGGTCCGATCTGGAGACAAAGTGAGATTCCTTTGTAAAACAGTGATCTCGGAGTGAGATAGAGCCCGATTTGGATCAGATCGGTGGACTCCAATCCAGATCGGCCGAGACTTTGAACCATGTTACATAGTAGTAAATGGTACGTACCCAAGGCACTCTCCGACAAAAACATTTGCAAAAATTGGGTGCCTTCAGCGCTCAAACGGTATAAGTTATAACGGACTGGGGGCATTACCATTTTTCCGTTATAACGGATTGTAACACATGGGAAAATAACGGATATAACAGAAAATAATGATGCTAAAATTCAAAATTAAATTTTCAATCTGTTGCACTGGGAGGTCAAGTGAGTGGGAGTGACCGAATAAATGAGGGAGATTGAGTGGCTGAAATCTAACTGTCCACTTTGATCTCAACCACTCTTTATATATCTTATGAAACCGGATAAGATTAGAGATAAGACAACTGAGATGAGATCCAACCGTCCAACCTAAATAAATGGATTTGATATTGGCCATCGATATATGAAACCTATAAGAAGGGGAGACAACTTCCATGTTTTGTTATATAGATATACCCCTCCCCTTGATAATTGAAGATTGCATCGTCATGCATCATTGAGTTTTGCCTATGCACAGTATGTGGGATCTTGATACAGAGACACGTTGCATGCTTTGGTGGGGGCGAGGGTTCCCAATATGTTGACCACATGACATATGAAGCCCACTTGACATGGTACCAAATAACACGTGGGGTCCATATGACAAGTGGAACCTTAATATGCTAACACCTATCACGTACGTGGGAGAGTGACGGGGGCATGTGGGGCTTGTTTGATAGTGAGACCTAAGGCTCACTTGGCATATGAGACCCGTCCGCCTAATATTTGAATTTTATGATACATGTGGTTGACATAGGCATGTGCGACCTTAATATGTGAGACCCACCTAACATATGACACTCAAATAATAGATGGACGGCTTAATGTAGGGACCATACAAGTGAGCCTCGTGTCTATTTTTAAAGTTAATTTATTAAAAATCCAAAGTTGCGTAACGTATTTGTTATTATTCAGTCTTCGACCAAATTATGGCCTAATTAGAAAGAAAAAGAGGAGAAATTAAACTTTTTAAACATAAAAGATTTCTACAATGACCAAAATGTCTTATTTATATTCAACACATATTAAATATTATAAGGGTATTTTTAGTAAAAGTGGCAAAATAGGAAGTTTGACAACCTAAGGATGAGTGAATTTAGAAATATGACAATCTAAGATGCAATTATTTATTTATTTATTTTGTGTAAGCAATCTAAGGAGCAAGTATGAAAGATTTGGTTTTTAAATTGAGTGATGGTCACATGGGCCGGGTCCTATCAATGTGTCCATGGGACTCATTGTTGGCAACTTTTGATTAGTTGCCAACTCGCAGTAAATTCTATTTTAGAATAATTTAACCATTTAAGATTATATTATATTATTTTAAATAGTAATTAAAAGTTTCCTCTTTCAATAAATGACCTGCTGACCTGTCCTCTCTCTCTCATCTCCCTCGATTTCATATCTCTCAAAGGGTAGGGTCTTTCTCAATTTTTCTCTGGATACATTCATCGTTCAGGAGTAAAACTTCTCACAGAACTTTGTTTTGTTGTGACAAGCCGATCACAAACAATACGAGCCACGTGGTACACTCTTAATGAATGTTGACCATATGGATATTTGGCCTGTCCCTTGGTGGACCTACAAACAATAAATCAACCTGATCAGTGATTTAAAATCATTCGATCTTTGCCGTCAAATAAACCGCAAAGATGCTCAAATTCCTACAGTTAAAAGGGTCGGGATTGGGTGACACCCATTTTTGCATACCCACATAGAAGATTAATCAATGGCTGATTTTTGGTGAGGATAATCTCTATGTTGAGGAGATCATCCTCACAAAATTTCAAATCATTCTGATATTTTTAGACTGGTTTAGAAGTTGAAGAATTATGGACCGTCGATTTTTTCCGTGTAACTTGAAAACCACATTTGATGGGGTTAGAAATATCAGAATGAGCTGATTTTTTGTAGGGGTGATCTATATGGTGAGGAGATCATCCCCACAACAATTCATCCATTGATTCATCTTCTATGTGGGTACGTCAAAATGGGTGTCCAAAATGGGTGTCACCCAATCCCGACCCATGTTCTTTCCATGCCAAAAGTCTGTGATGTAGCTTGGATGGTTAGGATCTTCTGATCATTTTTCTATTTTGCAAATGATCAAATTGCCATGAACCACTATGCCATTAGTAGACCGTCCAAACAAACTACCAGATGTATAATAAATTTCCTCGAAAATAGAATGATTCACCAATTATGAAACAAGGTAGAACATGAACAATATAGAATCTTATTTCACCCATTCCACTATGTTCACACAATTGTAAAATAAAAACAAGAAGATATAATTCTGATTCAATACTATGGAAAAGCATCCAATTAATAATAATATTCGAAAACAAACAAACTCCCAACACGTACAAATGAATAATCCCACTCCCTCTCCCACCCAAAGGACCGGTGTGTTAAATCCTAATGTAAAAGGGACAATCATATTCCTTAGACGATGGTTGATCTACCACGGGCTGAAAAGAAGAAAGAAGAAAGAAGAAAGAAGAATATGGTATTGGGAGAGAGTGCAGAGAAAGAAAGATGTAGAAGGTGGAAAGAGACAAGAAGAGAGAAGAAGTCGTTTATTGAAAGAGGAAACGTTTTTAGCCACACCTTTAATTACTATTTAAAATAATATAATATAATCTTAAATGGTTAAACTATTCTAAAATAGAATTTATTGCAGCAGCTACTGCGCAGCCCGAGGTGAGTTGGCAACTAATCAGAAGTTGCCAAAAATGAGTCCCATGGACGCATTGATAGGACCCGGCCCATGTGATCATCACTCTTTTAAATTTGGTGAGGCGATTCTGAATATATATATATATATATATATATATATATATATATATATATATAGGGTCAGGATCGGGGGGACAGCATTTTCATACAACATTTTTGACAACAAAAACTTATTGCGGCCCAATATATAAATTAGAAGTTTTGGAATGGGATGATTTTTGGTGAGGATGGTCTCTATGGTGAGGAGATCATCCTCACAAAAATTCAAATCATTCCGATATTCCTAAACCGGTTTACAAGTTGAAGAATTATGGACCTTTGATAGGGTTAGAAATTTCAGAATGGGCTGATTTTTTTATAGGGGTGATCTATATAGTGAGGAGATCATTTTCACCAAAAATCAGCTATTGATTCATCTCCATGTGGGTACGCCAAAATTGTTGTCAAAAATGTTGTATGAAAATGTTGTCCCCCGATCCTAACCCTAATTTATATATATATAGAGCTACACCCAATTCTTACTCCCATTCGAAGCCATCTGTTCCTCCAAATCAATGGTTTCTTGTTATGCTGATGTGGCACTTCATTAATTTTAAGATTCGGCTTGACTCGAGACGAGCAGTCGAGTCGAGCTACATGTATTTACTGCCCCTACAATAGGGTGGCGTTAATTGCACACACCTTTTTTGTAGTAACACCCACCCCTACCCACCCCTTGGTGTGTGCAACTAAGTTACAAAAAAAAAAAAAAAAAAAAAAATCAAAAATAAAAACAAAAACAAAAAAACTCCACCACCGAAGGAGGAGGCCTCCTCTTCTCCCGGCAGCCTCCCCTTCCTCCTCTTCTTCTTCTACTCCGAGCGGCGTCTTCTTCTTCTCCAACTGGCCTCCTCTTCTTCTCTAAGAGAGAGAGTGAGAGAGAGAGAGAGAGAGAGAGAGAGAGGAAGAAGAAGAAGAAGAAGAAGAAGAAGAAGATGAGGGAGGAAGAGATCTCTTTCTCCCCCTCTCTGTAAAAAAAAAAAAAAAAAAATTCGCTCCATATCGGTAACGCAGGGTGGACATGGCTTTGGCCATATCGGTAGCATGGCCAAAGCCATGTCAGCAGCGGGCTACCGATATGGCCAAAGCCATGTCCGCAGCGGGCTACCGATACGGAGCGAATTTTTTTTTATTTTTTATGGAGAGAGAGATAGGGAAAGGGAGATGAAGGGAGAGAGAGAGAGAGAGAGAGAGAGAGAGAGAGAGAGAAAGAGAGAGAAAGAGAAGGAAGATGAGGGAGGGAGAGATCTTTTTCTCCTCCTCTCCATAAAAAAAAAAAAAATTTTGCTCCGCGTCGGTAGCCCGCTACTGACATGGCTTTGGCCATATCAGTAGCGCAGCGGGCTATCGATATGGCCAAAGCCATGTCTACCCTGCGTTACCGATACGGAGCGAAGTTTTTTTTTTTTTTTTACGGAGAGAGAGATAGGGAGAGGAAGATGGAGGGAGGAAGGGAGAGAGAGAGAGACACACACACACACACGCACAGAGAGAGAGAGAGAGAGAGAGAGAGAGAGAGAGAGAGAGAGAGAGAGAGAGAGAGAGAGAGAGAGAGAGAGAGAGGAAGCCACCTGAAGAAGAAGAAGAAAAGGAAGAGGAGGCTGCCCAGAGAAGAAGAGAGGAGGCTTGCCGCCCACCACCAGGTAAGAGAGAGAGGGAGGGAGGGAGGGGTGGTGGTGGTCAAGAAGAAGAGGATGGTGGTGGAGAGTTCCTCTTCGTTCGAATTTTTTTTTTCCTCACAACTTTAGGTATGTGCAGATTAGTTGTGGGTGTTACTACAAAAAAGGTGTGTGCAATTAACGTCACCCCTACAATAAATACTTCTTTTTAACAATTTTTCTCGCACCAATCACACTATTTTGTCTCTCTCTCTCTCTCTATTTGGAGTTATGTTTGGGTAACTTTAATGGCGAGTGCCATTAAAAGTCCGTGAGTTCTTGAAAATTTTAAAAACTCAAAAAAAAACGGGTTCGTCTATAGCTACACCCATTTCCTACACCCGATGGTGTGGCCCACGTAGATATCATGTTCGACAATCCAACTTCAGGGTGAGCTGTCGATATTGTGGAGACCATCTTTACAAAAAACCAGTCCATTTTGATATTTCTAACCTTATGAAAAGGGGATTTGAATTTAGAAGATCTGGACCATTTAAATTTATCGTTAATTTAGGTAAACTTTTTATGAGTTTAATGGTGTCAGAATTGATTAATTTTTGGTGATGATGATCAACATGATGAGAACAACGCAGTGATTGGTTGGATTGTCCAACATGATCTCCATGTGGGATCCACCACTGGATGTAAGAAGTAGATGTAAGAAACGGATGTAGTTCTAGACAAACTCAAAAAAAAATCTGTAAAAGAGACCCGTTGAAGAGGTGTTAAACTTGCAGACGGTCTTTGATGGTGGGGCCATTCGATCTAGCGTCTGGGCACTACCTTATAACACCACATGGCACTCTTAGAGACTAATGACCGTATGGATGTTTGGCCCATCCCTAGGTGGACCTAAAGACCAAAAATAGGCCTGATCGGTAATTTTTAGATGTTGGATCTGTGTACCTCAAAATAAGCTCAAAACTCACGGATGAAAATCAACCCATTAAAATGACTAAAATCTAACTGTTATAAACCATCAATCAGGCTGATTCAGGCATTGTATTCTTAGATCCAACACCTAGAATCCAACAATCAGGATGAACTTTGGTTTGCAGGTTCACCTACGGATGGATCAAACATCCTTGGAACACAGTATGAGCAACGTGGTACACTCTTACAGATTGTTGACCGTACGGATGTTTTGGCCCAACCCATGGTGGACCTATTCACTCTTAGAGTTTGCTGACCGTATGGATGTTTTGGTACCCTTGGTGGACCCCTACAAACCGAAATTTAGTCTAATCAGTGATTTCCAAGCGTTGGAATGGAGTTGTTTTCATGGTTGATTTTTGACCGTGCAAATTGAGCATTATTTGTGGTACAAAGATCCAAAGGTTTGAAATTACAAATCAGGCTGAATTTTGTTATGTAGGTCCACGTATGGATAGGCCAAACATCCATACGGTCAGTAGTCTCTAAGAGTGTGGTTGGTGTTCTAGTCTCTTTGGTTTTTTGAGAAAGAGAGAGAGGAATGTAATTAAAGTTTCTTGTTCTTTTTGTTTTTATATTTATGTTTAGAAAGCAAATCTTTCTTTTTTGGATCCTGCATGGGGTGAGAATAAGTTCCTTAAATAGGAGACGTTGATTGGATGATTGACGGTAACATTAAAGGTAAATATATGGCTCGACCGCTCTGCTCAAGTGGAGCCGAATATCTCATGACACCTCTAAAGCTGCACTTGGCAACTTGGAGAAAATAAGTAAAAAGTCATTTTTTTGGTTATTTTTTGGGTTTTTACGGTTTGAAATAGGTCAAAAAATTCATTTTCCCGCATTAAGGAGAAGCAATTTTTCAACCGCTTGTAGCTAGCTTATTGCTTTTGCCGACTACAGTTTCTAAACTTAAGTGAAACTTTATAATGTCGAAATTGTCTTTCTATCCTATTAACTTTCCTAAATGACAAAACAATCCTTCTAAAACACAAGTGCATCTTACAATAACTTTTTTAAAATAACAAAACTACCCTCGCAAGTCTTTAATACCTTTACTAAATGACATAATTTTCATGAAAGACCCAAACCCATTGTTTTTACCCACCGTTTTTATTTACATTTATAAAGAAGGGTCGTGCTCAGGGGACCCCCTTTTTTCTGACCCCTCTCGTTGTTCGTGAGCTCGGCCATGGATTTCAAGAATCCAATGGTGGTTGTCAGTGCCAAAGTGCATGGCATCATTTTTTTTCACTTTTTGGGGCGCTGACAACCACCGTTGGATTCGTGAAATCTACGGCCGAACGCGCAAACACAAAGAGGGGTCAGAAAAGAGGGGGTCCTTGGAGCCTGAGCCATAAAGAAAGTGTAGAGGGAGAAAAGAAAGATATTCCTGTAGGAATTAGTGGGAAAGCCCAGCCCAGCCCACGAGGATCTTACCCGTGCTGCACTAGTCCAACTATAAGGTTGGGTTACTGCAATCCCAATTGGAGTAAACCCTCAGGTCACAAGTTTGATCCAAACTCAAATCTGATGAGATCTCCTAGATCCAAATTCAATAAGATTGGATGATCACAACCATTTGATTCGTTCAATATAGTTTTAAAAAAATGTAGAAAAATTTGAACCCCTTAAAGATATTTATATATGTAATCATTAGTTGTTAACATCCATAAGAAACTTTGCTTCAATGTGATTATTTTCCATGTTGACGAGTAAACTCTTGGGTGGCCAATAGCTTGCCCCACCAGCTACACTTATTGGTCCAATTTACCTACATAACAAAACAGCTCAGTTGTCTTATCTCTTATCTTATCCTGCTTCATAAGATAAAGAGTAGTTGAGATCAAATCCATCCATCTAATGTGAAAGGTTAGATTTCGGCCACGTACTCAATCTCATCATTTATTCAGCCACTCCCACTCATTTGACCCTGAGCACAACAGATTGAGCATTTATTGAAAATTTGAAATTCAAGTTTTGAATTTTAGGGCCGTTATTTTCATTATTTTCTATTATAACCGTTATTTTCCTATTTTTTGCCCATTGCTTTAAACCGTAACACTCTCAGTCCCTTATACTGTTTGAGTGCCGAAGGCATCCATGTTTTGTCGAGGGCACGGGCCATTTACTAGTTAGTAACATGACAGCTCATTCGTCTAGCTAGTGGTAATAATCCCTTGTTTAATTATGATGCCGTGTGGACCCTACCCTATCTATCTACCACACCTTATGAATTAAGATATCTTTTCAAGTCGAACTGTATTGGTGGAGGGCATCTTTCTTAGTGTCTACCCCTGGTCTTCAAAAGATTGAAAACCATCCAACAGTTTAGTCCCTAGGGAGGAAGACCTCTCGAGGAGGACAATAACATTTTCCTCCCATAGGAAAATAGTGGCCCGAGTGACTCGGCCCAAAAAAAGTAGGACACGAGGTATTTTTGGGGGTGTTGTATCAAACTTTGTTACGTATCGCTGTAGAGCGAAGTTCTTCTCGTGTAACGACCAGCACCAGGTCGGACCGTCGGAGTACCCCTACATCTGCAGCTGGACCATTTATGTGGCTGAGCTGGATCACAGGCGCATTACCTTATATCAGCCGCAGATTCTTAAGAAGCTCTTGTTTCTCAGTCTGAGTAGGTCATCCTCCTTCAGGTCCATACCATTCGATGGTCATTGGAATTCGTGTGGTGTGTGTACCTCAAAGGCCATCAGACGGGAGAGATCTAGGGTGGACAACCTTCTCAACTTGACAGCAAGATAGCTGTTCGTACCAAGGTTTAAAAGGGACCATTATTATGGTATAACGGACTGGGGTGTTACCGTTTTTCCATTATAATAGCCGCTATAACGGATTGTAACGCACGGGGCAAAAATGGAAAAAGACATTGCTAAAATTCAAATTATTAATAAAATTATATGACGGAAAATAATGGAAATAACAGACGATATTTTAACACTTTTTTTTTAGAAAATAAAGGTCGTTATTTTCTTTATAATGGAAAAATAACAGCCGTAATTTTTTGAGCGCTCCAACGGTCCATAACGTGGGGAGGACCGAATCCATTATAATGGCCATTATTTTCGTTATAACAGCCATTTCTTAAACCATCTATATAACAAAACACAACGGTTGTCTCCCCCAACGGCCTATATTGTTGGGAAAAAACCACACACCTTTTTTTCATCTATGTAAAATCAAAGAGCAATTCCACAATAATAAAAATAACAATAATAATATCTATGGAAGCAAGATAATAAAAAATAAATAGAACAAGATAACACATCACAATTTTACGTAAAAAGCCCCCTCAATGAGAAGGGTAAAAACTACGGGACTTAGTCCGGTAAACTTCTACTATAAAGATAATGAGGTTACAACTTCCAAAAGGCATGGGAGAAAAAAGATAAAAAATAAGCTCGTTTGTTGAATGAGAGTAAAGAAGTGGGTCCCACCTCAAATGAGGAGGGAGACCCAACAATTTTCCCTCCTGACTCATGAGAAGGGCTCACCCAAACCTGCCACACATCTGCAAAACTCGTGTTTCAAAGCCTTTGTCATCATATCCGACTTATTTTTGTCGGAATGGATTTTTTCTAGCTATAACAACTTTTCTTCAAGAACATCCCTGATCCAATAGTACCTTACATCAACGTGCTTGGACCGACAATGAAAACTTGGATTCTTACTGAGATGGATGTCACTCTGACTATTGCAATGAAGTAAATACTTTTCTTGTTTGAAACCCAGTTCTTGTAAGAACTTTTTCAACCACAACATCTCTTTGCAAGCTTCTGTAACTGCAATTATACTCTACCTCTGTTGTAGATAATGCAATGCACTTTTGCAACTTAGACTATCATGATATTGCTCTCCCTGCAAAGGTAAAAAGATAACCTGATGTAGACTTTCTAGAGTCAACATCTCCTGCTATAGCTACATCTGTGAAACCTTCTAGCACATGTTTACTATTTTTAAAACATAGATTCATCATGGATGACCCCTTCCTTGAGATACCTGAGTATCCACTTGACTGCTGCCCAATGCTCTTTGCCAGGATTGGCAAGAAATCTACTAACAACACCAACTGCATGGGCAATGTCGGGCCTCGTGCACACCATTGCATACATCAAACTTCCCACGACCGTTGCATATGGAATTTTCTTCATTTCTTCTTTTTCTTCTTTTTCTTTTTTGCTTGAAGGGCTTTGATCACTACTTAACTTGAAGTGACTTGCAAGTGGACAAGCAACTGATTTTGCTTGCTTCATGTTGAATCTTTCAAGTACTTTTTCAATGTATTTTTCTTGTGATAACCATAGCTTGCCAACATTCTTATCACGAGAGATCTTCATGCCTAAAATCTATTGTGCCGGTCCCAAATCCTTCATGGCAAAGGATTTGTTCAACTCTTGCTTCAACCTGTCAATTTTGTTAATATCCTGACCAATAACCAACATATAGCAAAAGAATGATAAAATCACCATCTAAAAATTTCTTGATAAGCACACAATGGTTTGAAATTGTTCTTGTGTAATCATGATCCATCATGAGTGAATCAAACTTCTTGTACCATTGTCTTGGGGCTTGTTTCAACCCATATAGGTTTTCCTTAGCTTGCAAACCATGTGCTCTTTGCCTTTGACTTCGAACCCTTGGGGTTGCTCCATGTATATCTCTTCCTCTAAATCATTATGAAGAAAAGCTGTTTTGACATCCAACTACTCAGTTTCTAAGTTCATGCTGACAACCAAACTCAATACAACCCGAATGGATGACATCTTCACCACAGGTGAGAAAAATCTCATCAAAGTCAATATAATTCTTTTGCTCAAAATCCTTCACAACCAACATTGCCTTGTACCTAGGCTGTGAGCTCTTCTCTTCTGTCTTTAACTTGAACACCATTTGTTCTTGAGAACTTTCTTGCCCTTTGGCAACTTTACTAATTCATAAGTGTGGCTTTTATGCAAAGAGTCCATCTCTTCTTACATAGCTTTCAACCACGCCCCTTTATCTCTATGAGCCTTAGCTTCTTGATAACATTCATGTTCATCCTCATCTGTGAGCATGACATACTCATGAGGTAAATATCTTGTGGAAGGTTGACGCTCTTTTGTAGATCTTCTCAACTGAGGTTCTGGTAGTGATTCTTGATGGGGATACTCCCCTTGTTTAATATCATTAGTAAGCACATCGTCACTAATGACCTCTTCATGACTTTGTACATCTCCCCCATCTTTATTATGCACCATAGGTAGAGGAACTGAATCTATGTCAACAAGATCATTGACCTGGGGTTCAAGTTTTTCGATTTTCTCAAAATCTTCAATAGTTTGGTCTTCAAGAAAGACTACATCTCTACTTCTGATAACCTTCTTGTCAACTGGATCTCATAACCTATAGCTAAATTTCTGATCTGCATAACCCAAGAAAATATACTGTTTGACCTTATCATGAAGCTAGGACCGCTCGTCTTTAGGTACATGTACAAATGCCCTGTAACCAAACACTTTCAAGTGTACATAGGAAATATTTTTCCCGGTCCACACTCTTTTTGCAACATCCCCATTCAAAGGTATCGAAGGAGATAAATTAATTAGATAGCATGCAGTATGCATTGCCTCCCCCCAAAAGGATCTTGGCAATTTAGTTTGTGAAAGCATAGACTTGATTCTTTTCACAATGGTGCGATTCATCCTTTCTGCTACACCGTTGTGTTGTGGAGTCTTGGGAACACTTCTTTCATGTCTAATGCCATGATCTTTGCAATACTGAACAAATGGCCCAATATACTCGCCACCATTATCTGTACGAATACATTTCAAAGGTCTTCCTGTTTCCCTTTCGACCATATCATGAAAATGCTTAAACACGTCTAACACTTGGTCTTTAGTTTTCAATGTATATGCCCACACTTTTTTAGAAGCATCATCTATGAAAGTAATAAAATAAGAAGCACCACCAAGTATTTTGACTTTCATAGGACAACAAACATTAGAATAAATCAATTCTAGAATATTTGTCTTTCTTTGAGGACAATTTTTATGAAATGAAACTCTATGTTGTTTACCAACTCAGCAATGAACACAACTATTCAAAGGCGTACCTTTCATGCCCGGTAGGAGTTGTTTCTTGGAGAGGATTCGTAAGCCCTTCTCGCTCATGTGACCCAAGCGCTTATGCCGTAAGTTGGTAGATAACTCATCTGTTGTATTCACCTCCCCCTTGCACAAGTGAGCTTGAGTTTTGTAGAGAGTGCAACACTTCTTTCCTAGATCTTGCTACAACAAAAGAGCCCTTGGTAAGCTTCCAACACCCATTACTAAAAATATTGAAGTATCATTCTTCATCCAATTTTTTCGCAGAAATCAAATTAAAACAAAGATCAGGAACATGTCTCACATCTTTGAGAATTAATTTGCAACCAACATTGGTCTCCACATGCACCTCACCTACTCTAATAATTTTTGAAGTACCACTGTTTCTTATCTTCACAAAACCAAAATCATCTAACTTGTATGATGTAAAGAAATCATTCCTTGGGGTAGCATGGTAAGAAGCACCGGTGTCAACCACCCAATCTATGTCATGTCATGTGACACTATTACAAGCATCTTCACAATTAGAAAAAATAATATCCCCATCTAAAGTGACGGCGGTGGTTTCTTTGTCACCTTCCTTTTCTTCACCCTTTTCTTTCTTTTTGTCTTTCTTTAGCTTCCGACACTCCTTTTTGTAGTGACCCAGTTTGCCATAATTAAAACAAGTGATTTCTTTCCTTGACTTGGATCTTACTCTAGACTTTTCACGGTATTGAGGTTTTTGACTTTTACTCCTCCCTCTATTTTCTGTAACAAGTGCTTCTTGTTGAGATGAACCTAAAGATTTTCTTCTTATTTCCTCATTCAACAAACTACTTGTCACTTGGGTCATGGTGACAACCCCATTTGGAGCGGAGTTGCTAAGAGAGACTACCAAAGTCTCCCAACTGTCAGGTAAAGAACTGAGTAGCAATAGGGCATGCAACTCGTCACGCTACAAGAAAATTGGTTTTTAGCGATGGAGTTTTAGCTGCGGTCAGTAAAAAACTGCCGCTATAGATGGTTTTACCAGCGGCCAGGGGTGAAAATGCCGCTAAAGGATCTTTTGGAAAATGGGGGGAAATTTTTTATAACTTTTACCGACAGTCAACAATAAATCACCGCTGATATATTTTTTACTGGCGGTCAGATAAAAAACCGCCGCTATAAAGCGTATATTAGCGGCGGTCAGTGATTTGACCGCCGCTAATATCCCCTATAGCGGCGGTCAGGTCTCTGACAGCCGGTAATACGCTAAGTATAAAAAAAAATCCCACTTTACCAATCGAAAACCCCTCTCCTCTCCTCCTTCTCCCCTGGCGTTGCCGTCTAACGGCCTGGTGTGGCTCTTCTTCGCCATCCGTCAGCCTCTCGTCCCCATTTGTTGCCATCGTCGTCCCTTGCCGTCGCCGTCCTGCCTTGTCATCGCCGTCCGGTAAGTTGTTTTTATTTTTTTTTAGGTTTTAACCCCCGATTTTCTTTCCCAAAGAAAGATCCAAGGTTTTAAATCACTAATCGTGCTGATCGGTGATATCTAAACTTTGGATTGAAGCTATTTGATGGGTTTAATTTAACCCTAATAATGCTTAGATTCAAGCTATTTCATGGGTTGATTTTAGGTACAAAGATCCAAGGTTTTAAATCACTAATGGTTTGATCAGTGATTTTTAACCATTGGATTGAAGCTATTTTCATTGTTTACTGTTAACTTGAAACCTACATTTGATGGTGTTAAAAATTTTGGAATGGGCTGATTTTTTCGTAGGTGTGATCTATTTGGTGAGGAGATCACCCTCACAAAAATTCAAATCATTCTGATATGGGTCGGGCTCCGTTGATAGATATAAAATGACAGGGACACAATATAAGCCAGGTGGCACACTGTTCCAGGATTCTGAACATATGGATGTTTGTCCTATCCCATGTTGGACCTACAGACCAAAAATTAGCCTAATTAGTGATTTATAAGTGTTGCATCTTTGTACCTCAAATACTGTTCAAATTCGCACAGTTGAGGTCCAATCCAAAGCCTATAAATCACTAATCAGGCTGATTTTTGGTTTGTAGGTCCATCATGGGAGAGGACAAACATCTATACGGTTAGAGTCCTGTAATGGTGTGCCACGTGGCTTATATTGTGTCCCTGTCATTTTATATCTGTCAACGGAGCCCGACCCTTCTGATATTCATAGCATGGTTTACAAGTTGAAGAATTATGTACTGTATATTTTTACTGTTAATTTGAAACCCACATTTGATGGTATTAGAAATTTCAGAATGGGTTGATTTTCTGTAGGTGTGGTCAATATGGTGAGGAGATCACCCTGACAAAAATTCAAATCATTCTTATATTCATAGGTTGGTTTACAAGTTGAAGAATTATGGACTGTCTATTTTTATTGTTAACTAGAAACCCACATTTGATGGTGTTAGAAATTTTAGAATGGGTTGATTTTTTGTAAGTGTGGTCTATATGGTGAGGAGATCACCCTCACAAAAATTAAAATCATTCTTATATTCATAGGCTGGTTTACAAGTTGAAGAATTATGGATTGTCTATTTTTTACTGTTAACTTGAAACCAACATTTGATGGTAGTAGAAATTCTAGAATGGGCTGATTTTTTGTATGTGTGATCTATATGGTGAGAAGATCACCCTCACAAAAATTCAAATCATTTTGATATTCATAGCACGGTTTACAAGTTGAAGAAGTATGGATTTTTTTACCGTTAACTTAAACCCACATTAAATGGGGTTAGAAATTTCATAATAGGTTGATTTTTAGTAGGGATGATCTATATGGTGTGTATATCCACCAAGGGATGGGATAAACATCCATGTAGTCAGTGGGCCCAGATGACACTGGTTAATAAGTAGCAAAAATTGTGCTTCCCCATTTGAAAAAGTTTCAGGCATACCTTGTTCCACTTAGGGATCGTGGGGCCCACATGCAATGAGTTAAAACTTGATTTTTGGTTAGGATGATCTCCTCACCATGGAGATCATCCTCACAAAAAATTAGTAATTTTTAAAACTTCTAACCCTATCAAATATGGACCTAAATTTAACGGTGCAAATGGATGGTCCAAAATTTTTCAATTTGCAATCCACTTTGTACAAGGCTGAAAATGTTGCTATGGGCTGATTTTGTGTGGTTGATATCCATGTCGAGAAGAATATCATCACCAAAAATTAGCCGTTAACTCATCTTCATGTGGCCGTATGTATACACTTAGGGATTGGTTAAACATCCATATAGTCATCATCCAGTGTAGCAAATTGGGTTTCCTATCGAATGATTTTTATTTTTTTGGTAATCTAATAGATATTCCTTCGTTCAGGGAATTGAATGTGAGTATCGGCATAGTGAGAGTGCGAGGCTCGATCTGAGGGATTTTTGGTATTGGTTAGACTTGTGCTTTTTGACATCTAATGAGCCTTTCGTACTATTTGATTTATCTTATTTTCTTAAAATTAGTCTAATTAATGATTTATAAGCATTGACATTTTTAAATTTATAGATTTTTTCTTTGCTAGGTTTGTTTTATCTTTTAAGAATCTGCAGTGTAGTTATATTTACTAGATGAAGAGTTAATTAGGTTTATATTGCATTAATTTGTTAATTACATTTACGTGTTCTAATTATGTTTAATTTATGGTTAAGTAATTGCATTCATTATGCGATTCATTAACCTATAACAGCCCTGACCCCGCTCTGCTATACCCATGGTATAGTGAATGACAGGTCCTCGTGGTCTATGTTATATGTCTTAGATTAACTCTAGGTTGTGCATATTTTTTTAAAATTTCTTAACTATAGGGTTGACATAGAATACATTATCCGATAAATAATATTTCAGATGTAACATTCAAATGGAAGATAAAGAAGGATGTCAAGAATACAATGAAGATGTGAAGAAGTTGGGAATGGGTGGAATGGAAAGAAAAGGTTTTTGTCATTAAACCAGCTAAAGATAGGCTGATGCATGCCAATTGGGAAATGGGATGTCATACAAAGAAAAGTCTTCTGTTAGCTGTTATAATTAGGATGCCATACAAAGTCCCAAAATCAGTTTGAAAGTCATCCGGTATAAATACCTTTACTTTCTACACCTATTGAATTTTTTCACTGCCTGGCATCGATCCACTAAGTTGATTTCTTCGCTGCATTGCATCGATCAACCAAGTTTATTTCTTCACCCCACCAACTGAATTCCATAACCAGCAATAGTGATAACACACAACCCATGGATGTTCAGACGTAGTCCCAAAATTAGTTTCATTGATGATTTCTGAACGTATGGATGTTTGGCTGATTCGTAGATGGAGATATAGACCCAAGATGATTGTGCTTAATGATTTCTGATCATATGGATGTTTGGCTAAATCGTAGATGGACATACTGATCGAAGATTAGTCTAGTTAGTGACTTCTGACCGTTGGTGCTTCGTTTGTAGTTGCAAGTATGGTTCTTAGGACATCTTGATATTAAAATATAGGATTTGTTCTTCATGTCTATTATACGCATGTGTTTTTGTTAAATTTTTCATGACCTGTTATTCTATCTAATTTTATATTCAATTGCTTATGATAATATTTATTTTATTATTTTACCACCGAATTCTTCATTGTATGCTGGTAGTACTGTATGTAATATAAGGCTAGTATTGAAGTGCAACATTTTAATTTACTTAACGTTTTAAAGTTTCAATCATTCCTCACTTTATGTTGTATATAATGTAAATAGTTGACACACATACATCATGCATATACATGCATTGAATATTAGATCTCCTGTTCAAGAAATTCATTTTGAGACTTCAATGCCCAAATCGGACAAACGAGGTCAGAATCTCCTGAAACTTCTTCCAACACTTCAAACGTGCTGAAACAAATGTGTTGGAAGAGACGGAGTCAAATTCCGAGGTCGGGTTAAAAAATTATAGTCATTTGTAGGTTTAGGCATATAAGACTTAGAATTGAAATCCGTTTCGGGACTTCGACACCAAAATTGGGTAAACGAGGTCAGAATCTCCCGAAACTTCTTCCAACACTTCAAACGTGTTGAAATAAATGTTTTGAAAGAGACGATGTCAAATTCCAAGGTCGGGTTAAAAAACTATAGTCATTTGTAAGTTTAGGCATTTAAGACTTAGAACTGAAATCTATTTTGGGACTTCGACACCCAAATCGGGCAAACGAGGTCGGAATCTCCCAAATTTTTTTCTAATACTTCAAAGGTGTTGAAACAAATGTATTGGAAGAGACGGGGTCAAATTCTGAGGTCGGGTTAGAAAACTATAGTCATTTGTAGGTTTAGGCATTTAAGACCTAGAACTAAAATCCATTTCAAGACTTCGATGCCCAAATCGGGCAAACGAGGTTAAAATCTTCCGAAACTTCTTCAAACTCTTCAAACGTGTTGAAACAAATGTGTTGGAAGAGACATGGTCAAATTTCGTCGTTCGGTTGGGAGATTGTAGTCACTTGTAAGTTTAGACATGTAAAACTTAAAAGTAAAGTCCATTTCGAGTTTTTAACGATATATTTATTTTATTATAATTTATAACATATTTTATTTTAATAAGTTTACTAATTTGTTTTTGCAGGACCCAGGTGATTATTGATCTGATGCAGATCCAATTGATGTTTGAGCCGTGGACTTTTTTATTTCATTTATGGATGTTTCTAAACAAAGAATATTGTATTAATTAATTTTTGAGTTTAATGAACATATTATTTTTATTTTTGTTTATTTGGTTTAGTTAGTATTATAGTAATAAAAATGCTACAGGTCTACAGGTGGTATAGGGACATATGGAAAAAAATTCCAAAAAAATAGCAAAAAAAAAAATATTAGCGGTAGTCATTGGCCGCTGCTAAAACATGAACAAATCAGTATAGCGGTGGTCAACATATGACCGCCGCTAAAAGTATGAATTAGCAGCGGCCAAAGTTTGACCGCCGCTAATACTAATAATCCCGCATCTAATATTGGTTTCCACCACGACTGTACCATCGCTGGTGTGGTACTTTTTAGCGGCGACCGATTTTCACCTGGCCGCCGCTATAAGTTTCAGCGACTAGGGTATCAGCGGCGGTCGCCAACCGCCGACGTGGCCGCCGCTGAAAGTTTTAGCGGTGATTTTTTTGACTTTTACCGGCGGTCTCGACCGCCGCTAATATCCTATTTTCCTGTAGTGTCATCTAACACCATCTTCATAGAGGATAGTTGATTAACAATGCTTTGAATCTTATTCAAGTGTTCTGAAACTGAGCCACTTTCTTTAAACTTTAAGTTCACAAGCTTCCTAATTAAGAAAGCCTTGTTGAGTCTTTATCTCTTACAGTCCTTCTAATTTCTTTCAAAGTGAATATGTCGAGGCTTCCGTAGACACATGGTGAGAAACACTATCATCCAACCATTATCGGATAAATCCGAGAGATTTTCAATCTAGTTTCTTCCAATCATCATCGGATAATTTTTTCGGTTTCTTTCCTTCATTTTCAATGGGTTCCGAGAGATCCTTATAATACAACGTCTTCCATCTTTGCTTTCCAAATCATCCAGTTATTTCCATTTAGATTCACTGTTCGATTTGTGGTCGTTTTCATGATTTACACATGAAATAATTAAACCTGTCACGCTCCGAATCCGGATACCCAGATACGACCCAAAAATCTGTGGATCGACCCATACCCGAACTCAGAGGTGATCCATGAATGTCCCCTAGTGGTCCAATTAGGTCAATTAGACTACTAAGGTTCATTCGAAAACCCACTAAGAAAAAAGAAAAGTCTAGATGTAGAAAGCAAATAATTAAAATAATTCATAACTCAAACAATTCAATCAATCAACTAAATGTGGAGATAAGGAGGTGAGAACATGCTCTCAATCAAAGGACTACATGTCCGTAAAAATAAATAAGGTTTTAAAATAATTAAAATAAAGTCTTCTAAAGTGTGGGATCGACTCCCAAATCCTCGTCGATCTCCTCGAATGCACCGGAGTCTTTCGCCTCAAAATCATCTCACGTATCCGGCTCCTCAAAATCTGAAAATGGTATCGGTGTAGCACCGTGAGCCGAGGCCCAGTAATACAACAGTGTGCATGGTATGATATCATACTATACAAGTTTTTAACCAAGGTATGCATCTCAATCATATAATAAAGATGACATGAATATGATGATAAATGCAAGTAAGTACGGGATGCAAATGCAACTAGTACCCATAACTACATAGGGTCTCCATCTCCTTCCCGCACTGAGAACGGTCTCATCGACCCATCTGCAGGATATAATAACGTTTGGGGCCTTTCACCTTAGGGTACCGAACCCTGATTAATTGATAAAACCAATATAAACGTATATAATATACTTCAACCTCGTTCCCTTATGCGCCCCTTATATGAAATGACGTGATGATCATGGTATGACAAAAATATAGTACTAGGGTTACATGGCATAAAAACACATGTATTTAACATTTAAATAAGAATTTAAAATAAGCACATGATCATCAGGAGTAATAAAATGGGTATGAACTAGGGTTAAACAACATAAATAACATGTAAATAAGCACCAAAGATTACGATCAACATCGATTAACAATATAAGTGAAGGTCTCAAGAGAATCCAACACACCATGGCCGAACCCTATGAGGGATCCATGACACAAGGTCGAACCCTAAAGAGGGATCCAAGACACTTGGCCGAACCCTATGAGGGATCCAAGACACATAGGTGGGATCTCCATGCATACAAGTATAGGTCGAACCATCTAGGTATAATAGTCAATAAGACATGACCAAATATCACAATCAACATCAATGAATAATATAAGTGAAAATCGCAAGAGAATCCAAAACGCCATGGTCGAACTCTATAAGGGATCCATGACACAAGGTCGAACCCTAAAGAGAGATCCAAGACACTTGGCCGAACCCTATGAGAGATCCAAGACACATGGGTGGGATCCCCATGCATACAAGTATAGGTCAAACCATCTAGGTTTAATAGTCAATAAGTCATGACCGAACCACTAAGGGTTTCCAAAGCCATTAATCGTCTAAAATCCAATAAATAGGTTTTTCATAGAAAATATATTTTTTTGTAAAAATCATAACTAAATAAATATAAATTAAAAAAATATAAACTTAATGGATTTAAAAATTAGATTCATAGAGGTTTTTAGGAAAAATAAATAGAAAAATGTTCAGATTCAAAATATAGGTCGAAACCCTTAATTAAGTTGACCGGACAGAATCTGGAATTCTGTGTTTTATAGAAAAGTCTCATAGATTTGAAAAATCATAACTTAATTAATACAAATCAAAAAAATACAAACTCAAATGTTATAGAAACTAGATTGATAGAGGTATCTGTAAAAAATAATTAGAAAAATATTTAAGTTAAAAATATAGATCGAAATCCTAAGTGAAGTGGACCATGTAAAATCTAAAATTCTGGTTTTACTAAAAAGTCCAGTACGTTTGAAAAATCATAACTTAATCAATACAAATTAGAAAAATATAAACTCAAAGATTCTAGAAACTAGATTGATAGAGGTATCTGTGAAAAATAATTAAAAAAATATTTAGGTTAAAAATATAAATCAAAATCTCAAGTGAAGTGGACCGTGTAAAATCTAAAATTCTGAGTTTTATGTTAACTCTAACAAATTAGAAAAATCATAACTTAATCAATACAAATCAGAAAAATACAAAATCAAAAGTTCTAGAAACTAGATTGATAGAGTATCTATGAAAAATAATTAGAAAAATATTTAGGTTAAAAATAGAGATCAAAACTTTAAGTGAAGTGGACCGTGTAAAATCTAAAATTCTGGATTTTTTGGTAAAGTGCAATAACTTAAAAAAATTATAACTTAATCAATACAAATCAGAAAAATACAAATTCAAATGTTCTAGAAACTATATTGATAGAGGTATCTATGAAAATAATTAGAAAAATATTTAGGTTAAAAATAGAGATCGAAATTCTAAGTGAAGTGAACCGTATAAAATCTAAAATTCTGGATTTTTTGGTAAAGTCCAACAACTTAGAAAATTATAATTAAATAAATATAAATCAAAAAAATACAAACTAAACGGTTTTAAAAAAAATATTTATAGAGGTATTTAGGAAAAATAATTATAAAAATATTTAAATTATAAAAGTACAACGAAAATGATAAAGAACATAGTCATCTGTTATAGGTACAAAATAGACCATGGCCAAACCCATCTGGTGGCCCAAAATAAAGATCAACCCAATAAGAATAAAGTAAATATTATTGAAATTAATTTATAATGAGTATCAACCATTATTTAATGAAAGAGAAATAAATCTTGAAAAAAAAATAAGTATAGGATAGATCAAAACACACTTACCTCAAGGTTTCTTGAACTTTAATTAAAATCAAAAGTTTCTTCAAATTTGAAAGTCGTCGGATCGTCCTCTCTTCGGAGTATGTTCTTTAAATCGGAGTCCCCGTCAATTCTCCTTTCTTGCTCGAGTGCGATCAGTGCCCGGATGAAGGTTTAATGGAGCTTTCTCTATTCTTCAATGGTGTTGGGTTTGTAAAAGCTTCTAAAGCTTTAGGGTTTTTATAAATAAGTTAAGGGAATGATTAGGGTTTCTATTTTGTTGAAATTCGTAACTATCAAAAGGATGACTTTTTAACCCTCAAAAACTCTTATTTTACACTACTAATAGGTTAGAAATGGGCCCCAGGCCCATATACAACAATTAGGCTTCAATTAAGATAATTATTAAGCCCTAAAGGCCTCTAAATTGGCCATACGGGCTCACCCAACAATCATAACACAAGTAATTAAACATTAATTCAACTAAACTATATTATATAATTTAAAAGTCCATACGATAAGGTATTGACACATGTCACACACATAAATCACAAAAAGTAGTCTAAATATATAAAAATCATAAAAAATATTCAAAGCACCGGAAAAGTGTCAAATGACATCGGAATAATTCGAAAGTGATTCGCAGGTCCCACACTCTTATTAAATAAATAAAATATAATTAAATATTATTTAAAAAATATATAAGAATGGTAGGAAAGTAAAAAAATTACAAAAATACTATTTTTGTCAAAATCTCTCAAAATCTTCGACTAGAGTTTTTATGTCTCAGAAAGGCTTCCAAATTTCACAGGTAAGTTGATAAGGATAAAATAGGAATATTTTTGGTGTTTTAGGCGCACAAAATAATTTTTTTTATAAAAGGTCTATAATGTTAGTTGGGGCAAGAAAAAGTCCCCTACAAGGTATAGTTCAATATTTTTAGCAAGAATTTAGCCCTAAAGAGCAAGTTTCAAAAATAACAGGTTTTCAAAGTTGTCAGAATGAAACCAAATTAAATACACTTACTCAAGCATGATATTAAACCATAAAAACAATAATAGAAGTCTGAAAAAGATTTAGGTATGGTGAATTTACCATAATACCCTAGAACGAAAGTTCGGGGTATTACAAAATCCCAAAGCCCTAACCTTTGGCTCTGATACCACTTGTTGGGAAAAAACCACACACACCTTTTTCCAGTCTATGTAAAATCAAAGAGCAATCCCACGATAATAAAAATAACAACAATAATATCTATGAAAGCAAGATAAAAAAAAATAGAACAAGATAATACACCACAATTTTATGTGGAAAACCCCCTCAATGAGAAGGGTAAAAACCACTGGACCTAGTCCGGTAAACTTCCACTGTGAAGATAATGGGGTTAGAACTTCTCTAGATAACACTAGAGGATGCTAACATCAAGAGACGAACAACTTCTCTTGGAAATCAAGTTCTTTACCTAAATAAGGGTAGATTACAATCAACAACGAGAAAGAAGAAACTTACCAACAAGGGTTTGTAAGAAAACCCTAAATCAATACTTGAAGAAGCAAGAAAGCAACAAACCCAGAGTGTGGATGAGGCATCACAAGTGAAAGTAGGTTTTTTCCGCGTCGTTGATTACGGAAACCCTAACTTTAACACATTTGTAATTATCCGAGACTTTAATCCTGCAAAATTAGACAATTCTTGCATAGTGGAAAGTCAAAGTCGTATCCGCACTTGGGATTTAGTCGGATCAGTACAATAAGGAACATAAAATAACAGAAATTTATCGATCTTGAATCAAAATAAACTTTAGTTTATGAATTCAAATGTAACTTACAACTCAAACATGAAACAATTAATCTAGAAAGTAGTAAAACTAAATTAGAGAGAGAAAGAGAAGAGAGATGAAAGCTAAGTTGAGAGAGAAAATATCAAAACCTAGAGAGAGAAATAAGAGACTTGGAGAGAGAAACTAGTGTAAAGAGAGAAAGACGAAAGTAGAGAAAGAAAGAAGAAGAAGAAAGACGAGAGAGGACGTTACCTCATGATCTTACCGTAGGTGGTTCGCCGAAGATCGGCCATTGTTGTATCGGCCAAGATGTTGGTCAATCCGTGATGGAGATTGTGGTGATGTACGTCCGACTGCAAGTGCAGCAACTACATGGTAAAAGAGCATAGCGTTGCATGTGCGCTCGGTGGATGAAGGGCATCAGAGATGAGAGAAGATGAAGACCGCCTTGATGAGTTGCAGGTCCGAACGACTACGAGAAAGGAGAAGGTGGTTGCTGCTGGTGCGAGGTGGCTGAGAACGACAGGCTGCAAGTGCGGCAACTACACGGTGAAAGAGCACCGTGTTGCATGTGCACTTGGTGGACGAAGGGCAGTAGCAACGTGGTAAGAAGGACAGCAGGCTAGTGTTGAAGTTGTGGAGCTTTGACAGGCTGGAGAGAGCAGTTGCAGGCCAGAGAAAAGTCTTGATGTTGAGAGAAGATGGTGGCGCTGGGTAGACACGAACCTTTGGAGTTGCAAGCGATGTTGATGGAGAAGCTAAGGTGGAGGCGCAGTAGCTAGATTGAGAGCTTGGCGGGAGAAAATGGTGGAGAAAAGTAGGAGGAAACCGTGAGGAGCACGGTGGTGAAGATGTGGTGCTGCAAGAGGCACAGGTGCGATGGCGACCGGAGTTGCAGCCTACAACTCCGGTGAGGACGTGAAGAAGAACAAGAAAAACAAGAAGAAGAACAGAGGAGAGAAGGAAAAGAAGAAGACAAAGGAGAGAAGAAGAAGAAGAAGAAGAAGAAGAAGACTTACCAGACGGCCGGAGTTGCAGGCAACTCCGGCGAAGATATGAAGAAGATGAAGAAGAGGAGGAAGAGAAGGAAGAAAAAAGAAGGAGAAGAAGGAGGGGAAAACGTGGGGGGAGTTTTCGGGGAAAGAGAGGAGAAGAAAGGAGGGGGATTAGGGTTCCAAAGAACCCTTCTCTTCTCCTTAACAAACCTCCTACTTTCCTTTAATGGAAAATGGGGTTTTTTAAAAATAATATATATATATATTTGTTTTTTAAGGAAAACCTTATTTTTCTTTGGGGAATTTTCCCATTTAGTGGACCCCCCCTTTTTATTTAAAAATAATTAATTTAAAGCATTTGAAAATCGTGAGGTCCACTAAATGGTTGGGCCACAGGTCGATGATGATGGGCCCGGCTACTGGCCCACATGGATTGATGATGTCCATCGTCTCACAAGATGATGTGACAGACAATTTGATGACGATCGGATGGATGGTGACTTGATTGGGACCCAGATTGGTAAATCGGCGGATCTAGAGAGATCCAATGGTCCGGTGGAAGATCCAACGGTCCGATTGAAGATCCAACGGTCAGAAAGTAAGGGAGATGAGACAGAGCTAACGGGTAGGAGTTCAGAGGTTAGGTCAGTAGATCTGAGGATCAGGTGGTGATGTATAGGGAGATGAAGAGAGACGAGAGAGAAATAGGAGAAATGAGAGAGAAAACTCTACAAACTATAGAGATAACTGCTGGCGGAGGGTCTGGAACCCTAGTTTTCAATATGTTCTCTTCTCAGGCTTCGCCAACAGAGTAGATTATCATTTTTTTCTCATTTCATGTGGCTTCGACTACTTTGGTCTGACTCTTGGTCTTCTTTTCTCCATCTCTCTTGGTTCTTTGGACCGGCTCCGTGATCCTCTGACTTGACCTGTATCTTCTAGTCATAACATGTTGGCTCTTTAAGCTTTGATATTAGGCTTCTGTGGTTGATCGTGGGCCCGCAAGTCTCTAGAATAGCCCGATCGAGTTTTTCGCAAGAGAAGAGCACGTAATGAGACTTGATCATAACGTCTTTATACCTAGACTTCCAGAAATGCGTTTAATACATGTAAATATATCATTTCGTCCAGAAAAGTGTGTTCTACGCAATGAAATAGACTCTTACGTAGAAAAGTGGATAATTAAAGCAGTTTTACATAGGAGAGTGTGATAACGCTTAGAAGATAATAGTGGAAAATACGCACTTTTAAGCGAATATCAACAAGCTCGGAGATGAAATCTGTGAAGACTATTTTCATATTCAATTTGGCAAAGATTCCGTTTGACATAAAACTATTCTTGTAACCGTTCCTACGAGCACTAGTGTAGTGTGGAGATGTCGTGGTACGCATACTTTGTCGATTACTTGAAGACTAGAAGACATAGACAGTAAGAATCAGATGATTGATGACATGAGTCATCTGAGTAACTGCCCATTTGTCAGTTAAAGATCATGTATGCTCGATTAGGAAGGTAAGTGACTTAGTGGCCATAGGAATTGGTTAAAATGAATAAAATATAATGGTCAAACCTAGTCATTGGACTGACTCGAGTCTGAGTCAAATATATTGACTATTGGGATAGTCCAATCGATTGGACACTTATCCTCAATTGATTGGACAATCGATTGGAAGCTATGAGGCATAAACTTATTTCAGCCCGATCGATTGGAGACTCTGTGAAATCGATTGGAGTCATCGAGACAGAAACTTATTTGAGTCAAATCGATTGGAGACTCTGTGAAATCGATTGGAACCTTCAGGACAGAAACTTATTTGAGTCAAATCGATTGGAGACATTTGTGTAATCGATTGGAGCCTTCGGAACAAGAATCTTATTGAGACCAATCGATTGGACACTTATCCCCAATCGATTGGACATGACCCAATCGATTGGACCCAGTGTACAATCGATTGGACCATGCACAGAATCGGTCCTTATCAGATTCGAAATTCTTGGTTCCATTATCCCACGTTCTGTATGATTCATAGTTATGGAATTCTATAAATACAACCATTCTATGCCTTCTCTAAACACACACAGAGACACAGGGTGACTCAATCTTCAAGAGAGAGAAGAAAATATTTTATTTATTAGAGTGTCCATTCGAAGAGTAAGAAGCTTATTTTCCATTCACATCTTGTGAGCTTGATCTCTTCTTAATCAAAGCCAAGTACTTGATCATTTCCTCAGCTTAGGTCTTCCACTTCTATATTCGACCTAGTAGCCTGAGTGTACCAGTGTGACTCAACATCATTTGAGCAACCTAGGGTTCAGGGTATATTGAATCCTTCACCTTCTGCAAAGGTGGGAGTGTTGAGAATTAAGATCGGAAGAGCCAATCGATGGTAGGTTTGGGGTGTACCAAACTGAACAAGCGGACTAGGCTTCTTGGCTGAAAGGGCGCGCGTAGATTCAGAGGATGTGGATGCATCAACAGTAGGCCTTGGCTAAGGTTAGAAGCTGTATTTGCAATAGTGCTAGGTAAGCTTTGTTTCGTTTAACTTTTCAGTTAGTGATACTTTCCGTCTGGACGTGGTCCCGTTGTTTTTCATTGGCTAAGGTTTCCACGTAAAAATCTCTTGTCTTGTATGATTGTTTGTTTGTATTCCATAATCTATCTTGATTAGATCAAACGGCAAAAAAAAAAAATACCATGGAGGTATATTCGATTTGAGTCGGTTGTGATAATCTTTTATCAAACAACTAAGGCATGCAATTTTGTTCCCCTACCATAGACCAGTAAAACTGTGTAGGTATAATTAATTTTAAATACCTAATCAACCCCCCTTCTAGGTATATTGGATTAAAGAAAACAGACCGGTGAAATTTCAAAATTAACTTGAAAACCCAATGAAATCTTAGTGCAAACCCTTTCTTCTTCTTCTTCTTCTTCTCCAAAAACCCTCATTTTTGTTTCTTTACCTTTTTCTTGTAAAAGGTCTCTCTCACACACAAGAGGATGGACCGTACCTCCCTTTGTTGCTCTGAAGGAGCCTTTTCAAATTCCAAAAGGCATGGGAGGAAAAAGACAAAAAATAAACTCATTCACTGAAAGAGACAAAAGAAGTGGGTCCCACCTCAAATGAGGAGGGACACCCAACACATATCAATCATCATATAAAATAAAATTTAGACAGTTGGATTGATTTAACGAGGTAATTGTCTCCCCACTTATACCTCTCTTATCGACTTTACAAAGGATGGCCGAGATCTTATCCCCCAAATGGACTATGGATCTCAACCAGTCACATCCTATTTTGGGAAATGCTTTATAGGGGAGTGCCGAGGGCACTGGCCACCCACTATACATCTATATAACAAAATAGAGGAGTCACTTATTCCTCCTCTTATCAGCTTCACAAAGGATTTATCACCCCAAATGGATGATGGATCTAAGCCACTTACACCCGATTTTGGCAAACGCTCTGTCGGAGAGTGCCGTGGGCACAGACCACCTACTAGTGGTTCATACAAGCGAATGCTTTGCATCTTACATCCCCCACAAGTACAAAAAATTTGCAAAGGCAAGTAGGTTCTTTTCCAGCTAGGTTAAAAATAAATCCATTCTTTCCGGTTTGATTTTCCTCTTTCCAACGAGTTGCTTTAAGTTAGACATCACTTTACCAGTCAAGTGAGGTTGGTTCTTTATTTGAATTAGCAGTGAAAATCATGGTTCAAAGTCTCGATCTGGATTGGCCCATCTGGATCGGGATCGGAGCCCACCGATCTGATCCAAAACAGTCTCTATCTCACCCTCGAGATCACTATTTTACAAACAAGTCTCACTTTGTCTCAGGCAAGATGGGCCGATCCTGTTCTGGATGGGGATCGGAGCCCACCGATTAACCTCCGATCCTGAGACTTTCATCCTTGGTGAAAATCGATACTAACACTCTCAAAACAATAGTTTGAAGTCTCAGTCAATTCCTTTTGGATCGGGCGATCTGGACCGGGATCGCCATCGATCTGAACGATATTGGGGTTTTCTTGCTAACATCATTAAGATAACATCATTAAGATCGGGGCAATCCAGACCATGATTGGCGCCAACCGATCCCAAGATTTTGAACCATGCTCAAAAGTCGCCAAGGAAAGAAAGACAAACTCGTGAGTGTTAGCATCGATTTTCATTGCTAATTGTTAGCAACAATAGTTTTCTAATGAATTTTTTAAACAAGTAAGATTATGAGGTTGAATCAGCCCACATGGTCACACGACCTCACTAGGGCTTGGAACCCCCCTCATAAAGCCCATGATAAAAAAAAGTCTCAAAGTCAACGCCTAAGGTGAAAAAGTAAACTTATGTTACGACACA
Source organism: Euptelea pleiosperma (assembly GCA_035048495.1). Taxonomy (NCBI): domain Eukaryota; kingdom Viridiplantae; phylum Streptophyta; class Magnoliopsida; order Ranunculales; family Eupteleaceae; genus Euptelea; species Euptelea pleiosperma. The sequence continues at coordinate 27,358,146 of CM068548.1, read as the reverse complement.
ACGAACAATACAAGCCACATGGCACACTATTAGTGGACGCTGACCGTATAGATGTTTGTCCAGTCCCACGGTGGACCTGTAAACCAAAAATCATCCTGATTAGTGATTTCTAAGCTATTCGATTGAAGTTATTTTCTTGGGTTGATTTTAACGGTAGGAATTTGAGCATTATTGAGCGTTATTGGGTGCAAAGATCCAAAGGTTGTAAATCACTAATCAGGCCATTTTTTTGGTTAGCAGGTCCACCGAGGGACTGGCCAAACATCCATACGGTCAGCGTCCACTAAGAGTGCCACGTGGCTCGTATTATGCGTTGTGACAAAAGCTTCAGTTTTACTCAAATTTTTTGATGTGAAGCATTTTTCGTAGGGCATGTGGACCCAATTAGGTGCCGCCATCCATACATGGTAGAGTGAGACCCGTGATTTGACAAGCTAATATTCTAAAATTTTAAATTATTGTGATTTGACAGAATTATAGTATAAAAAGTTAAAATATTCTCACTCTACACAAATGGCAGTACTTGATTGGGTCCACATGTGGCATACATTAAAAGGTATGGGATCATGGGACCTACCATTTAATTATGTGCTTACCAACAACAAGGAGCTTTCATAAGCTAAAAAGCCCATAAGCTCTTAGATTGGAATTGGATTCCCTTGAATCATTTATAAGCTACATTTATAGCCAAACATGCATTAGGAGAATGCATAATTGAGAACTTCGACTCTAGTTCAAGGTTTGCAAACTAGCCTATTAAAAATAAAAGGCTGCAAATGGGCCAGTCCATGAGAAGTTTTGGGCCTAAATTTGAATTACTTCATCCACTAGCATTCCTCGGGCTTGGGCCTATTCAAAATTTGCAAAACCCATGCAACGCACATTTGCAAACCTATTTTTCTAATGTACTATCTTGCGTATGACTACAATGTTTATAGACTCGATTCATAGTCTACAACATGGAAGTTGGGGCAAGACGACGAGAAGTCGTGTTCCATGTCTTTGCAGTACATTTGGAGGTGACATGCAAAGGGATTAGCACCAATGGCGGAGCTAGGATTTTGTTCAAGGGTGGGCATTCCCAGAACAATTCCCTATTGTAACACTACACTGTAACACTACTGAGACACACAAGAACAATTCCCTTAACCACTTATGATTACACTCAACTCCTTGAGTTCCATACAGTTCGAAAAAAAAGATTTTTCTATAAATAGAGCTCTCCACCGATGGAAGAGAAGGCTGGTTCTTGTTCTTGTTCTTGTTCTTTTTCTTCATGTTCTTTGGAGCCCATGCACTGTAACAAGAAAGAGAGAACTGTAACATTTGAAATGGAATAATAGATTGCCTTCACCGATGAGGCCGATGACATAGTCTACCGGATTCCGACAATGAACCTCGCTAAAATGGTTGTCTCTTTCCTCATTTTTCAGATTCTTTTATGCTTCTTGATCTGTTTCTATTTATTTGTTGATGTGTGTACTAATCTTGAGGATAATTGACGACTATATCTATATCCCAAATTTTGCACCCATATTAAATGGTGACGTCTGTAGGAAGAGAGTGATTAACTATAATGTGCTCTTTTTTCTCTTCAAATTATACTGTAGTGTTGTAATCCAACTTCTAGGTCACGGGTGCTTTTGTTGGATTTTGGCCACCTGCAAATTACCTTCGACGACCATCAGCTTACCAAAGTATTCCCATGCTTTGGGGATTCTAGATCTAATTTGGTGTTTATTGGAGCCAACTCCGGTCAACTCTGGTGGTAGTGGCGGCACAGATGTGTTCTTCGTTCACCTAACATCTACTAAAGTTTCGTGGCGATCCAACGATGGGTGAGCCCACAAAACTCCGACAAAGGAAAGGCAAATAAGTCTTTTCTGCCCCAAAATATCTTCGCCAATGTTAGCAAAGATCCATGTGTAACCCATGTGCTTTAGCGCCACATCAGCAGAAGAGAAGAAATGGAGGGAAAATTCTCGTCCGAAACTTATTCCCAGGTGAATCACAAATAGAGCATGTGCCAAAAATTCAATCACGCAACTACAATATCTCATCCTGGAAACTCATTTTGGCAACTCCAGTATCTCATCCCGGGAACTCATCTTGGCGACTCTGGTATCTCAACCCGGGAACTCATCTTTGCGACTCCAACATCTTATCCCGGGAACTCATCCCGACAACTCCAATATCTCATCTCGGGAACTCATTTTGGCAACTCTAGCATCTTATCACGGGAACTTATCTTGGTGACTCCAACATCTCATTCTGGGAACTCATTTTGGCGACTCCGGCATCTCATTCTAGAAACTCATCTTTGCGACTCCAACATCTTATCCCGGGAACTCATCCCGGCAACTCCAATATCTCATCTCGGCAACTTATCCCGGCAACTCCAATATCTCATCATGAGAACTCATTTTGGCAACTCTAGCATCTCATCCCGGGAAATCATCTTTGTGACTCTAGCATTTAATATCGGGAACTCATTTTGGCAACTCCAGCATCTCATCCAGGGAACTCATCTTGGCGACTCCGACATCTCATCCCGGGAACTCATCGTTGTGACTCCAACATCTTATCCCGAGAACTCATCCCGGCGACTCCAACATATCATCCCGGAAACTCATTTTGGCAACTCTAGCATCTCATCCCGGAAAATCATCTTGGCGACTCTAGCATCTCATTCCGGGAAGTCATTATGGCAACTCCAGCATCTCTTCCCGGAAACTCATCTTGCCAACTCCGGCATCTCATCCCGGGAACTCATCTTTGTGACTCCAATATCTTATCCCGTGAATTCATCTCAGCAACTTCAATATTTTATCTTAGGAACTCATTTTGGCAACTCTAGCATCTTATCCCAGGAACTCATCTTGGCGACTCCAGCATCTCATCCCGGGAACTCATCCCGACAACTCCAAAATCTCATCCCGGGAACTCATCTTGGCAACCCCAGCATCTCATCCCGAGAACTCATCTTGGAAACCCTAGCATCTCATCCCAGGAACTCATCTTGGCAACCCCATCATCTCATCTCGAGAACTCATCTTGGCGACTCCAACATCTCATCCCGGGAACTTATCTTGGCGACTCCAGCATCTCATCCCGGAAACTCATTTTGGCGACTCTAGCATCTCATCCCGAGAACTCATCTTTGCAACCCCAACATCTTATCCATGGAACTCATCCCGGCAACTCCAACATCTCATCCCAGGAACTCATTTTGGCAACTCTAGCATCTCATCCCGGGAACTCATCTTTGTGACTCCAACATCTTATCCCAGCAACTCCAACATCTCATCTCGAAACATCTTTGCAACTCCAGCATCTCATCATGGGAACTTATCTTGGCAACTCACAGCATCTCATCCTGAGAACTTAACTCGGCAACTCCCAACATCTCATCCCGGCATCTCAACCTGACAACTCTTAGCATCTCAACACGGGAACTCAACCCGGCAACCATCTCATCCTGGGAACTCAACCCGACAACTTCTAGCATCTTATCCTGATCATCCCAAGAGTTCATCCAACGATGACTACACATACTGGATACAACCTCAACAACATGCAAGGCTGTAGTCTGCACCAGGGAAACACACTTGATGATCGACAATACCTGGGGACTTCATATATGATCAAGGCTTCATATACGATCATGGTTTCATTTACAATCATCCAATAACACAACTGGCACAACTCAATCACGGTCCAATCTCACGACAAGACGCCAACAATTCGATTATACGATATTACTTCTTACTTGATAAAATCTTGATAGTTTCCTAGACAAATCGGATATACAGTGTGGCTAATCAACGCTCCTGAAACATCGATTTTAGTATGAGAACGGGCCATATATCAAACACAACTTGGAACAACATCTCACTCAACCCACTTGCTATTAGTTCACACAATACTTGTTCGGATATTCGGGCATCCAAATAACTCTTGGCTCTAACTCCTTGATAGGAACCTCGAGTAGACGTCCAGCTAGGGGTGTCAATTGTACCCGTTTAACCGGAACAGAATCAAAATCGGAACCAAAGATACCAGTTCTGATTACACATTTTTGGGAACCAATTGAAAAGGAACCGAAACCGAATAAAAAATAATGGTTCTGGTTCTAGTTAGTCTAATATGGAACTGAAACTGATAAGAACCAGAACCGAACCAATACGAACCGGTACCAATGTATAAATATAGTGTAAAAATTCACATATTCTCAAGATTGGGCCCATTATACCCGGAATCGGAACTGACAAAAATACATAATCGGTTTCGATTCCGGATCCATCACCTTGAGAACCAGAACCATTAAGGAACCGAACCGATAAGAATTGGAACCGATTGTTCCGATTCTGGCCACCTTAGGAACTGAACTAGAACCGACCCGTTGACACCCCTAGGTCCAGCAGGCCAGAAAATCTTAAAGCTCTCGACATTCAACCCTTGACTACAAGAATTCTGACACAAATTTCTCTGAGGGCGCAAGATCTTCTACTGGAGGCCAAGGATACCTAAAAGTTTGAGGTTGAAAAACCCTAGCTAATGGAGACTTTGACATTGTACACAAATCCTATGTAGTAGGCCAGAGAAACTTAAAGCTCTCGGCATTCGACCATTGACTAAGAGAACCCTGACACAAGTCCCCTTGAGGGTGCAAGACCTTCTACGGGAGGCCGGGGATACCTAAAAGCTTATGGTTGAAAATTCCTAGCTAACAAACACCTTGACATTGTTACGCATGTCCTATTGTAGTGGCTAGGGAAACTTAAAGCTCTCGGCATTCAACCCTTGACTATAGAACCCTGACATGAGACTCATCATAATCATTATTCATCATCATCATCGTCATAATCATCATTCCCATCATCATCAAAGAGCCCTAGAGCTCAGCATGCTCCCTAGAGCTCACAGTCAATTCTCCCGAGAGCTCACAGTTATGCTCACTAGAGTTTGTGGTCATGCTCCCTAGAGCTCACAATTATGCTCCCCAAAGCTCACAACCGTGCTCCCTAGAGCTTGCGGTCATGCTCCCTAGAGCTCACACACATGCTCCCTAGAGCTCACATTCATGCTCCTTAAAGCTCGCAGACGTGCTAATAAGAACACATGGATCAACCACCAGATCAACTAACGACAGTTACATTATTTTTTCATTACTGCAAGTTATTCTTATACTTCTCGAAGGTGAACCATCTACTACTGTCGAGCTCCGCCTTCGAGAGGGGGCTGATGTGGGTACCATAATTTTCACACAAATCTCAAGGACCGATGTGCACATATCTCGAGGTGTGCAACCCTCGAGGATATTTCGAAAGGTGCATTATTTATAACGTACACTCAACTACACTGTAACACTACTAAGACATACTAGAACAATTCCCTTAACCACTTAGGTTACACTTAACTCCTTGAGTTCCATACAGTTCAAAAAAAAAGATTTTTCTATAAATAGAGCTCTACATCGATGGAGAAGAGGGCTGGTTCTTGTTCTTGTTCTTCTTTTTCTTCATCTTCTTTGGAGCCCATGCACTGTAACAAGAAAGAGAGAACTGTAACATTTGAAATGGAATAGTAGATTGCCTTCACAGATGAGGCCGATGACGTATTCAACCGATTCGACGATGAACCTCGCTAAAATGGTTGTCTCTTTCCTCATTTTTTAGATTCTTTTATGCTTCATGATCTGTGTCTATTTATTTGTTGATGTGTGTGCGAATCTTGAGAATAATCGACGGCTATATCTATATCCCATATTTTGTACCCATACTAACTGTGGCTTGTTGTCTCTAATTTCTTTTGGGCTTTTGATGTACATGATCTATCAGTATTCTGGCACTTTATGATATTTTCATTATCATTTACTGATTGATTGCTGATTCTATTATTTACTGTTCTCTTTGCTGGGGAATCCTTTGTCATTTCTAGACAAATAGGGGGAGAATGCAATATTATGTCTTTCCATTGGTTGAGATTTAACAGTTTATAGTGTTATGCTTTGTTGACTCTGAATAACTATGTATTATCTTGACAGTATATAGTGTTATGTTTGGTTGACTCTAAATAACTGTGTATTATCTTGACTCTTCTCTACTAATCTCTTGATGAGCATCTTGGTCGAGAAGATATATTTTTGTGTTATTTCAAGAATAGATCAACCGTTGAAGCTTCTCTCTCCTTCAGGTGCTATCAATTAGGGGGAATAGTCTCTCTTGTTATTGGGTTGTTTGAAAGCTTTTTTTTTTGTAATCATGGATTTATTGTATTTGTCGACTGTCATTATAATGCAATTGTAATTTGTCATGAAATTGACAAATGGGGAGATTGAAAAACCCATATTTATAATTGTTAGATTTCATGACAAAAATAACATTTTCTTGTATGTTGATAACATTAGTTTGAGAAGCTCCATTCAACCCATCATGAAGAATGTTGGTCGATCTAACAAGAAGACTCTAACTTCACAACACTCAAACTACTTCAACAAACTTCTGAAAACTGCCAGTCGACATTCACGATCTTACTTTACAGGTGTTTGGAAGTTTCTTGAGTGTGATAACCCCTCTAGGTTTGTATTTGGTTTGGTTAGGCTCTCGTCAGGGGTATTTTTGGTTTTTTTGTGAGCTAAGGCGCCCATAACACTTGGGGCAACTGAGGTGACATCGGTCGACAGCTCTTTTCATTGGGCGCCTGCTCTTTTCAGCACTTTTTGAAGGAGCTAGGGTGCCCCTCTTTATTGGGTTGCCCCCGCTTACTACCTTGGGCGACTGCACTATGTTGGGTCGCCCCCGCTCTTTCCATTTTGGGAAAATCTCTCTGTTGAAGGACCTCATTTTTGCTCTATTTAGGTTCGACTTTTGACATTTTAGGGTACGAACTTTGAGAGAATTCTTGAGCTATTTTTTATGAGAAACCCTAGACTTGAGAGCCTATTTGTTTGAGACCAAATCTCTATGCATCATCACTCTTGAGCAAATTCCCTGAAGGAGATTTGTTGGGTGCAGTTACTTGTGATTCCTACAGTCTTGATGAACGCACGTGCTTAACGAAAATCGACCATCACTTGGATTTGCACCACTTTGTGAGGATCTTGACTCTAAAGCTCTGTGCATTTTTCTTCTCGGCACCTCGAGAGGTAAGTCCTTTTGTTTTGAACCTCAAAGAAGTAATTTTATTATCTAAACCTTGATTGAGTTCTACCGAGTCTTCACTCACTTGGAACGGTGTGGGAAAGTTCTCACGAGAGTTGAGACCCTTCTTGACTCGGCTTGACCTTAGAGCGTAACTAGGCGGTAGATTGCTCGCCTATAATATAAATATGTGTGTGAGAGATTTTGATATCTCGTGTCTAGGTTAGTGATATTGCTAGCTATTGCTCATTCAATTGTTAAAGTGTATTGCTTAATTGAATAGTAGATTAAGCTCGTTTGAGCATGTGAAAGTGGACATAGGTGTGCAACACCGAACCACTATAATTCTGTGTTGTGGCATGTTTTCATTGTTCTCTATTCTCTCTCTATATTTTGTGTAGCTTGGTTATTGGTTCATGATTGATTACTTATGTGATTGGATATTGCGCATATTGAATTTAACTATAATTTGCATAATCTTTACAAAATTCAATATTGTCCTATTCATTCCCTCTAGGACGTTTGTAGTAATACCAAGGGAATTTGGTGATTTTAATTCGGATCGCTCAATGGACGCCCACGTCTTTCTGATGGGCACCCACATGGGACCAAAATACCCCTATTCTGTTTGGGCACCGAGAGAGAGATTGTAATAGATGGAGAGAGAGAGAGAGAGAGAGAGAGAGAGGTGAGAGAGTGAGTGAGTGAGTGAGTGAGTGAGTGAGTGAGAGAGTTACAGTAGGAGAGAGAGAGAGAGAGAGAGAGAGGAGACGAAGGAGAAGGGTGGGTGCCCAAACAGAACAAGGGCATTTTGGTCCTATGTGGGTGCCTAGTCGAAAGACGTGGCTACCCGTTGAGCGTCGCATTCAATTATTTGGGGTCAGCAACATTAATCCTGTTCCACCGTACATATCTATCTTGAGTCATGCATTCAGTTAAAGCACTAGATTGCATGTTAAAACCAAGGTTTAAAGGAGGCCATTTTAATGGTATAACGTACTAGGGGTGTTAATTACCGTTAAAACGAATTGTAATGCCAAGGCGTCAAAATGGGTTTTAACAATTTTAACGGTAACGATTAAAACGAATTGTCATCTCACCGAAATGGGAGTTTCGATAGCACAGGCCCCATATTTTTGGGTGAGAGACTAGAGACTTTTTTTTGCGAAAAGTATCAAAAAGTCCGTAGTATATGCACGACTCGACCATTCAAGCCGTAGGAAAATTTTCAGTTCCAATTAATATTACTTTATCAAAGTATGGACCAATAAGTCTAATTTTGTTACTTTTACTGTTAAATATATTTAAAATTAGAATGAAAAGATGATAATGCCATTATCCTTGACTGACAATAGTACAATTCATCGTTTACGACGCTTGAAGACTTAATCCATTTAAAATACTTTTGGCATCCATTTCACCATTGTTACTGGTTCAACCAATTTGAGCTCAATACTTAAACTTAAAATGAAATACCAACTTAAAAATGGTTAGAGGAATAGATAAGGTATTGAGAGTGAAACGGAGTTTCAAACGTGCCTTATAAAAGAGAAACAGATCAGAGAGATGAAGCTTTGCTTGTAGGTTTTAAGGTTTAGTATTCAAACTGAAAACAAAATGTCAACTTCGTGAAAATGGTACTGGTTCGACCAAGTTGAGCGATTCCTTTGATAAAAGTTTGTCTGTTTCATTATTGTTACAGGGGTTCTCTTCGTTGTGCATTTTTCCATCTTCTCTTAATTATCATCTAACTTTGTTAGTGATTCAACTAAGTTGTGCTCAAACTCAAATTATAAATGAATACAGGCTTCATGAAAATGGTACTGGTTCAACCATGTTGAGCGGTATCTTTGAAAAAAATATATGTTTCACCATTGTTACAAGAGTTCATTTTGTAGAGATATTTTCGCATCATCTCTTCATTATTGTCTCACTGTATTACTAGTTCAATCAAGTTGAGTTCAATACTCAACCTAGGAACAAATTTCGACTTCATGAAAACATACTGGTTCAACCAAGTTGAACTGGTTTTTAAGAAAAAAATTGTTTGTTTCGACCATTGTTACATGAGTTCTTCTTCGTTGAGATGCATTTTCTCATCATCTTTTCATTATAGTCCAACTGTGTTAGTGTTTCAACTAAGCTGAGCTCAATACTCAAACTAGAAATAGAGACAAACATAATGAAAATGGTACTGGTTCAACCAGTTTGGTGAAAATGGTACTAATTCAATCAATTTGAGGAAAATGGTCCTGCTTCGACCAGTTTCGTGAATATCATTACTAAAATTTGAGAGACGATTATTGCTTAACGAAAATGAAAGTGAAAATGAAAGTGATAATCATCTTCTTCAGCTTCTTCCTTGAATATTCTTGCTTAACGAAAATGAAAGTAATAACTATCTTTTTCTTTGTTCCTTCTTCACCTTCTTCTTTCTTAACTAACCCTTGAAACCAGCGTTGCCTTCTTTATTCGCCTTTAATGGCACATAGACAAGCTGCAAAGAGCTGTAGAAGATAACTGAGATGCTATAAAATAGATGACTGGAAGGAAATCTTTCAAACTGGCATCACTTCGTCTTTCTTCACCTTGAATGGAGTATAAGTGAGTTGCAAAGAGGTATAGATGAAGGAAATGGAGGAAAAGAGCTGTAGAGCAAGAAAATTGAGAGAAAAAAGTTGTAAAGCAAGAAAATGGAGAAAAGAGCTGAACAAAACTGATGTACGCGTCAGTCAAACCTCAAATCAAACTGATGCTATCAATTCAAACTGACATTAACTAGAGGGTAGTATGGGCATTTAAAAAAAAGGCCTTAATGGGCAGACGATCAAACCATAGTGTCCATAATTTTGTAGAGGGGACTTAATGGTCGGTATTTTTGTAAATATGGACTTAAAAATAATTTTCCTTTTTTTTCTTCCTTTTGTATAGGAAAAGTATAGTACTTAGATACAATGATCTATCTCATGGTTCCAAACCATGGCCAATATTGATATTTGTCGTTGGTATAGCCCATATTAGATAGAAACTCTGTGAAACCACCTTGCAAAAAAATAAAAAATAAAAATCAAATAAAAATAGGTAACATATAAATGTATTAAAATTTGTAACAAACTAGATATTTCTGATTTAAAAGGAACAAAGAGTTACAACAAGGTTTAAAAATCGGCCGTTATAACGAAAATAACAGCCGTTAAAACGGATTCGGACCTACCCCGTTATGTTATGCACCGTTAAAACGCCCAGAAAATAACGGCCATTATTTTCCGTTTTAATGAAAATAACGACCGTTATTTTCTGGAAAAAATGTGAAATAATCGGCCATTTTTCTATTATTTTCCCCATTTTTTCTGTTTTTGCCCCTGAGCATTTTTTTCTCTCGTTATAACGAAAATAACGGTAACACCCCCAGACCGTTATACCGTTATAACGGTCACCTTTAAACCTTGAGTTGCAGTAGCATTGCATTGATCCGTAGGCCGTCTTTTAAATCTTCATTCTAAATCCTCACTAGTACTATTTTTATAAAGGGTTGGGATCAGGGGACCAACAAAAGTGAAGCAATAAATTCACTAATTTTCTCAGCCGTTGATCCGAGAATGGTGCATGGTTAATAGTGCCGAGTTGGCATGATCTGACATTTACCTTTGCAAAAGCAAAACCACCGTTGGATTCTCGGGATCCAGGGCCGAGAACATTAGTGAACTTGTTGGTTCACTTTTGTTGTTGGTCCCCTGATCCCGACCATTTTATTTAAACGTATGTTAATTAACTGTGTACATATGTACATAGAGTACATTAATGAATATAATTTTTGGAATAAACACTTGTGGCCTAATTGATTAAAAAGGAAGCAAAAAAAAAAAAAAGATTCAAGAGTCCGTTCTCTGCTTTTACGAACATAAAAAGCACTAGTTCGTATGTATATGCCTAGTTGAAATCACCGATATCAAACTACGGCCAATGAAACCAAGGCGACACCCTGTGATTTTCGTAACACATAGGTCGTTTGACTCGGGTTCAGCCGATATCCATACGAATTAGGTCATGATGTGAATACGTATCGATATTATTGGCTAATATTACTCTTTATCTTCTTAGTCTTATAAAACCATATTACGCTACGCAAGCACACATGCAAAGGGGCACTTAGGGAGCAATTTGATCTCAGGGGATGCTGGTATCTGTCGATATACATAGATTTTTGCCCATTTCCTCCTGTTCACGCTTCCCGGCCGTATATCAGTATAATTGACATTAATTGGAAATGTTTCAAGATCCCCCTCTTGTTTCTCAGCCTCACAATTATGCGCGCCATACTTCTTTGGACAGTGTTAGCATCAGCACTAGTGGCCGTTGTTCCTATGTACAGACTACAGAGTACAGACAACTGATGGTCATAGTAATTCCCTCCACACGAATCTCAAAGACCACTATACAAAACATTGACATTTTAGGAAATTTAACTGAAGGGGTAATTTTGGGAAAATATTGGCAAAATATGGACATTTAGGAAACTTAAAGCATGTACGTGTATTCAAATTTCTCATTGCAATTGAGCTTGACACAATCAATAGTATTCATGAAAGGATTGAACTAGGAATTAATGTTCCGTTGCTGCCGGGGAATGTGTTGGACCTTGTAATTTTGGTGTTGGTTGTTCTCCCGGACTCTTTCTTCAAATCCGACAGGCATTTCTGCCAATTGCACTATTTGGTGAGAAGTGAGATCTTTAAGGCCTTCAGGTGGCGTCATTAAGCAAGGACAATAGCCAATGAACAACTGGTGAAGCTCTGTCATCGCTCCACTCTCTATTTTTTCCCATTCTTTCAAATTTTTCAAGTTGAGGACAGACAACCTCTTGAGTTTAGGAAATCCTCCCACGTTACAATGAACACGGGTTCCCTTATAAGCGTTATAGAGGGAGAGAACAATGAGATTGGGCAGATGTTGAAGAGCTGAGAGTGGGTCATCGGTCAACGCGCTGTCCCAGAGATACAAGTAAGTGAGGGAGGTAAGGCTGCAAATCCAGTCTAAGGACCCATGCACCTGACCTCCGAGCCTTAGCTTGTTGAGACGGTGAAGTGGTGCCAGTCTGTCTATCTTGAAACTCTCCATGGAATTGCACTTCAAGGTCAATGAATGAAGAAGTTTCATCTTGTTGATGGAGACACCGAGCCTTGCTGAGTCTTCTTCTCTCACATTTCCAGCGGATAGTTTCTTGAGTTGGGTGAGGTGTCCTAATTCTTGAGCTAGCCCACCTGCGACTTTCACTCCTGCAAGTGTTTGGAGGTCCCTAGCCCACATGATTCCACGAGGAACAGTTACCACTAGATTCGTAAAAGAACCTGCAAGGTGCAGATGCCTCAACTTCGTCAGCCTATATAAGTCGGGCAAATCCGTCACTTGGGTCTCCCTGATGTCAAGAATCTGGAGCTCGTGTAGTTTAATTCTGTTGAGGACTTTGGTAGCTTCCTAATCCCTGTGCCCCTCAAGCCCAAGTACCGGAGGAGGACGAGATGTCCCACTCCATCTGGTAATTTCTTGATGGGAAGACCTTGTAGTTCAAGCACACGCAACAGCTTGAGCTTGGAGGGTAGATCACGTATGGAGAATAAAGTCCGTTGTTGCTCATTTGTTCCGAGGAATAGGAGGGATCGAAGCAACTTGGAGGTACCCATGAGGGACTTGATAGCCTTAGTAGCATCGCAGTGCACTGCAAGGCGACGGAGGTCTTTCCAATTCAAAACACGATTTTGTCCTACATTTGGCATGACGTCTTCAACATCGGGAATGACGTTTTCCCTCTCAGCCGGAATACCGCTTTGGCATGCGCTGGGCAAGACAGTGGAGAACTTATCTCTATCAGTTCAAAATGGAAGCGATCCATTCTCCCACTAACCTCCTTGACCTTCTTTCCGATACCTCGCAATCGGGTGAGGAAGATGTAACTTCGTGTCACAGACTTCAACAACGGGAGTCCGCCGATGATGAATGGAAGAGCTACAACACGATCAATCCATGTTATCATATGGTTACGGATCATGAACTCATCCACCGTATCTTCTATATGGTAGGCTAAAGTCCTGGCATCGCTGACCCACGCCTCAACTCTTGGATCCCCATCCCTTCTCCTGTCTGCGTCGTTTAGGAAGTTCCTCATGTCTCCGATCGCGTCTTTGATCCACATTACCTCCTCACGTACAGATCTGTCAAGCCCTTGTTGAAGCCAGTGTTCCAACTTTTCCACGGCAACGCTAACAGCAATCTCAGCCATTATCTCAACGAGCTAACTCTTCTCAACGTCTTTTGCAAATCTCCTGCACTTGGCTAGAATACTGAAGTTGTTATGACTTTACAGAAAGACGGGAGAAGAAATAAAATAGAGGCAAGGCGTCTTACAATTTAGAAGGTGTTGCCTTTTGCAATTCTTTAGTATTCTTTATTTTATGTCATGGATCGGGCTCAAGGGACCCCCTTTTTTGACCCCCATCTTGGCGTACGAAGATGAATCAATGGCTGATTTTTGGTGGGGCTGATAACCTCACCATATAGATCACCCCAACAAAAAAATCAGCCCATTCTGAAATTTCTAACCCCATCAAATGTGGTTTTGAAGTTCCACAGTAAAAATCAACGGTCCATAATTCTTCAGCTTCTAAACCAGTCTATGAATATCAAAATGACTTGAATTTTTGATGTTACAATTTAGAAGTAAATAAAGAATACTAAAGATAGAAAACTCTCCTAACTCTTTCTTCCTCAAAGACTCCATTCCATATTTGCAGCCGCGCCTGCTATTTTGGGAGCTTTTGGTAACGCCGCGTACATTTTGCAGAATCGTGGACAAGCTTGGAGATCTTCAGTAACGTCTTTGGCTGTTGCTATTTTGGTAAAGCCGTCTGCAACGTGGAAAAATCTATGATACCGACTTCGGTATCAAAATTTTGATGCCGAAGTCCCTCAATTTGCCACGTAGTAGACTTTTTAGGGCCCACTGACTCCATGAATATTTGGCCCACATCTTGGTGGACCCACATACCAAAAATCAGTATGATTAGTGATTCCTAGCCATTGGATTTGAGTACTTTTTCATCATGGGCTTGGAACCAACCCATAGGCTGTTCATAAAGCCCATGATGAAAAGTGCTCAAATCCTACAGCTAGAAATCACCAATCACGCTGATTTTTGATGTGTCCGTCCACCAAGATGTGGGCCAAATATTCATGGAGTCAGTGGGCCCGAAAGAGTCTACTACGTGGCAAATTGAGGGACTTCGGCATCAAAATTTTGATACCGAAGTGGAGATCCTCATAATCGTCTTGGGCTGTTTATCATTTTGGTAGAGCCGTGCGCACCATGGATAGGAGATCTTTTGGATCGTGGACATCATACCTTAAGTGCGAGTCTATCAAGATTCAAGACCCGAGGTGATGAATAATTGAGTCTCAAAATGGCCCAGGTCCGTTGAACCAATTAATAAGGTCTAATGAATTAAACGGAAACCCCCAAGCCCGTTTCCGTTAAAACCATTTAAACACGTTTTAACAGTTTTGAAAAAAACGGCTGTTTTTTTTTTTATTTTAACGGCTGTTAAAATCGTTTAAATAGCCGTTTAATTCTGAAAAATTTTGTGAAAAAAACGACCGTTAAATCCGTTTAATTCCGTTAAAATCCTTTTTTTTTTTAATTTTCAAATTTCAAAATTTGAATTTCAGTGCCATTTTCTCCGTTAAAATTGTTAAAACCGTTAAAATCTGTTAAAATCCATTTTTTTCCATTTTTGCCCCTGACCGTTTCTATCCATTTTAACGGCGGTTTAAACAGTTTAAACGGTAACGCCCCCAGTCCGTTTAACCGTTAAAACGGCCTCCTTTAAACCTTGGTTACGAGCGTTCACCTATCTTTAATGATTTCTAAGCGTTGGATTGGTGTCGTTTTCATGGGTTTATTTTTAACCATGGAAATTTGAGCATTATTTGGGGTAAAAGATCTAAAGGTTTGAAATCACTAATCAGGTTAATTTTTGGCATGTAGGTCCACCTAGAGATGCCAAGCATCACACGGTCAGTGGTCTCTAAGAATCTTCCACGTGGCTCATACTGTGGACAGTGATGGTGGATGTCCGTCTTCAAAGTTCTACTCATTGTCTACGTAAGGTGAGAAAACAAGAATTCTAATGACAGCCCACTATTTTAAAGTGAGAAGACGGAAAAAAATATTGGGTACTGTAGATGACATTGACCGTGCATTGGATTCAAGAGATCCACGGTTCACTCCACAATAGTTTTGTTAACGAGCACGTGACCCTATAACAACCCAATAATTTTTTGTTGTTGCCACGTGAATCATGGATCTCTAAAATCCAATATATTTTATAGCATTCACCTAAGGGCGTGTTTGAGTGCCAAGTGGGAAAATTGCATTTTCTTTGGGAAAACACAATTGTCCATTGTTAGATAGCCATTTTAAATCTGTATAATTTTCCCAATCAAGCCATTTAAATCTGAATAATTTTCTTACTAAGCCCAGAATTCATTTCCCACCCAGATAGGTGAGAAAGCATTCATTTCCACCTGAAAATATACCTTTATTTTCTCACATGAATGAAATGTGTTCTCAGTTGCAACCAATCAGCCATTTAAGGCATTTCCCAGATGTATTTTCTCGAAAAAAATTTATGTGCAATCAAGCATGCCCTAAAGAGAAAATTTTATAGGGTCCTGTCGTTGGACACTTAAATGAGATTTCCAAAACCTAAATCCAGGTATATGAGGTGCGCGATCATTGGGCATGTGATCGCCGCTTCAAAAATCCCGGCGCTTCTAAAATTTTCCTGAGTTTTGAAGCTGCGATCATGTACCAATGATCACACGCTGCACATGCTCAAGGTTACTTTTTAAAAAGTGTTTTTTAAACCAAAGCCTAAACTCAGGTATATGCGGCGTGTGATCATTGGGCGCATGATCGCAACTTCAAAAATACCACCTATTTTCTTGAGCTGTTGGAGGAAAATCTTGCCAATATGCACAACATTTTCTACAACAAAAAATTGGCGTGAGCCAATATATAAATTATAAGTTTTGGAATTGGATGATTTTTGGCGAAGATGGTCTCTATGACGAGGAGATCATCCTCACAAAAGTTCAAATCATTCTGACATTCATAGACTGATTTAGAAGTTGAAGAATTATGGACCGTCTATTTTTACCGTTAACTTGAAGACTACACTTAATGTGGTTAGAAATTTCAGAATGGCCTGATTTTTTGTAGGAGTGATCTATATGGTGAGGAGATCATCCTCACCAAAAATCAGCTATTGATTCATCTTCCATGTGGGTACGCCAAAATTGTTATAGAAAATATTGTGAAAATTGTTGTCTCCCAATCCTGACCTATATATATATAAGAGAGAGAGAGAGAGAGAGAGAGAGAGAGAGAGAGAGATTAGACAAAAATAACTTTACAACCTAGTGTATACTCTACCAGAATCATCATGCTGAATTATGACATCTAATTAGGGGTGTCAATTTTACCCGTTTAATCGGAACCGAATCGGAACCAGAACAGAAAACACCTGTTCCGGTTCCACATTTTTGGGAATCGATTAAAAAGTAACTCGAACCGGAACTGAACCGACGATAATGGTTCCGGTTCTGGGTAGCTTAATATGGAACTGAAACCGATAAGAACCGTAACCAAACGATAAGAACCGGTACCAATAAATAAATATAGTGTAAATATTCTAATATTCTCAAGATTTGGCCCAATATACCCGGAACCGGAACCGGAACCGACATAAATACATAATCGGTTCCAGTTCCGGATCCATCACTTTGAGAACCGGAACCGTTAAGGAACCGAACCGATAAGAACCGGAACCGATTGTTCTGGTTCTGGTCACCTTAGGAACCGAACCAGAACCGACCCGTTGACACCCCTACATCTAATTCCTATTGAAGAGGAAGGAAAACTATACAGCCATAAGCATGGCTAAAGTGTATACTCTACCAAAAGCATCGTGCTGAATTATGACATCTAATTCCTATTGAAGAGGAAGGAAAACTATACAGCCATAAGCATGGCTTAAGGTAGACAACATCAACGGCCAGCTGCATTAGTTTTTCTACATACATGATGGATCAAAAACCATAAAAAACGACATTTAAGGTCCTTAATGGAAGTCACAATCCTCATGCAGTGCCAATGAGCGCTTCCTTACTAAGAATGCACTTCACAACTCTTAGAGAATCACATCCCACTTCTACCTTGTTGTAGCCCATATTAATCAGAATCTTGAGATCATTTTCAATCTCCTCAAGCTCGTGGAAGATGACTGATCATCGAGGAGTTTCCGTTGAGTAAGCAACATGTATTGAGATTTTTTCTTTTAAATCTCAATACAACAAAAAAGGTATATTAAAGGATATTTTCAATCTGCTACCTTCATTCTTATTTTTTTCACTCTTAGATACACCGTGGAAATCTTTAAAATAACATTAAAACTTTGACTTTTCCAAAATCAAAATTCGCATTTCAGGGGATGCCTTGAGTTGCAACAATTTTCGTTTTTGTCCCTCAACTTTCATCATTTCTATAAAGTCTTTTAAAAGCCTCTAAAAGCATTAATGTAATTTAGTTGACTACATATGGGTAAAATTGTCAAATTTTTTAATTTTTTTGTTCAACATGAAACTTGATCGATTTTTCTTAAATATCCAATTGGGCCAAGTCGTCGGATTGTTTGTCTTCCGCATCTTGTTTAGATTATAACAAATGATACAGAGAAAATATATCATGGAGATATAAAAAATTATATTCGATCTACGTCGATTGTGATAATCATATTCTGATCAATCAATTATTTTTATATTCATGCAATTTTATTTTTTATGCTAAGACTAAGAAATTGTGTTAGGTTAAAGAGAATTTTACTACCTAATCAACCTCTCATTTTTAGGTATTCTGAATAAAGAGAATGGGCTGAATTTCATTTAGCTCTACATTTATTTTTGACAATATTACGTGGTATGTCTTGTTAATTAGTGGATGTGCATGAATCATGCCTAAATTAATTATCATTCTGTCTGATTGTTTTCTCCGAGTGACTGTGAGAAAGTGAGTGTAATGTAAATGGTTATAATTGTAATTTTTCATTTTTGTTTACTCTTTATGTGATTGATGTTTTTGTCACAAAATTACCAAGTATGGAGATTGTAAAGAATGTATCTATATTCTGTTTGGCATACTTTTGTATGACATAAATACATTGTAACCGTTTCGACAAGTGTTAGTGAGGTCTTGAGAATGTCATTTTATGCATCTCTCATTGACTATAAGTTAATGAAAACTAAAAGATGAAGACCGAAACTTAGAAGCTTGAAGACTGATTCATCTAAGGAACCATTACTTATCCATTTAAGATCGTGTCCACTTGTTAGGAAGGTAAGTGACTTAGTGGCCTTAGAAGTAGGAGATTAACTAAAAAATACTGGCTAAAACTTTTTGATAGAACAAGACTTCAGTCTAAAAAGTAGCATTAGAAAACTGAACTAAGGGGAAGTCCAATCGATTGTATCATGTGCAAGAATCGATTGGACCTAAGGAGACAAACTCTAAAAAAGTCGAATCAATTGAACTCTGATTAAGAATCGATTGGACCCACGAAGATAGAACATCTAGAGAAGTCCGGTCGATTGGACTGTAATCAAGAATCGATTGGACTCATGAAAATAGAACATCTGGAGGAGTCCAATCGATTGGACACTCGACCCAATCGATTGGATCAACGAAAAAAGTTTCTTTTACAAATTCAAAATTTAAGTTCCACTCCCCCATCACTTGTGTTGACCTTAGGGCTTGACTCTTCTATAAATGCCTCCCTTGATGAATAGAAAATTATTGCGTACACCTTGGTCACCCTCATCTTTCGTAGTGACGGGTTCTTCTATCCCATTGGGATATGTATATATAGTGATGATTTTGGTTTAGTTGTTCTTCTTTGCTGTGGGACTATTAATAAATGGGTGCAACCTAAATGCATTCTTTTTAATATTGTTCTTCTACTTCATTCATTTATAATTGAATGTTGCACTAGCTAATTGCTCATTATATAGGGTTTAATCTATTAGAATCACCTCCGTTGGTTTAAGAAATGGCCTAAGGATACACTTCTAGGATTCTGAGCCGTTTTCCTACCATGAATGAACTTTCTAAGAAGACACCCAGCCATGGCAGGCTCATTCTTCATGTCACGTGGACTCCTCCCGATGCATTACGATAGTTAACTAATCCATTAAAGGTAGAACATGTTGGTTTAGGTTAGAAGATGAAGAAAAGAATATGAAAAATATTCTCATTCCAGAACTACCTTGTTAAGCAATTTTGGTTTAACTTGATTTTTTGTATTCGAGTTTATCGGTAAAAGCTTAGAATGACCAAGTGTCCACTCTCTCAAGAATTTGGCAAAGTAAAGACCCTTTTCAAAGAATAGGAGACTGATCATTTTCCTCCTCCCCAAGGCCTCTATTTATAGAGTTCTGAAAGGGGAGGGGTTATATATATCTATTTACAAAAATTCCCTTTTTAGTTGAAGTAGGCATGTCATGCGGGATTTTACTAACTTTATCATCTGTGGGCCCAGTCAATGTAACTGATCCTAGATTATTAAGTAAAAAGTACCCTTTGAGAAATAATCAACCTGAAACGTCTGAATTCCCATCCAAATTGCTCTCAAATAGACGATTTAAGGGCCAAGAATCAATTTGGGCTCCTTTAACGAATTCTCAAAATCCGTGAGGAATTATTTGAAGGTGGGATCATATGCACGGTCCCTAGGACCCAAGGAGTGTGTGTACGAGCTTAGTTTCCTAAGAGGGGTCCAGATTTGAGAGATCCGGACCGTTGATTTTTGACCATCCAATCTTCAGATCTGATAAGATCTGGTTATCCACGAAGTGATGTAGCCCCATACGCTAGGTCTCTGGGACCCAAGAAATCCACGTATGGACTTAGTTCCTTCAGATGGGTCCAGATCAGAGAGATCTAGATTGTTGATTTTTGGCCATCTGATATTCAGATCTAATAAGATCTGGCCATCCACGATGTGATATAGCCCCATATACGAGGTCTCTAAACCCAAGGAGTCAGCGTATGGGCTTAGTTTCTTTAGATGGGTCTAGATCAGAGATATCTGGATTATTGATTTTTGGCCATTCGATCTTTAGATCTGATAAGATCTGACCATCCACGATGTGATATATCCCCATATGCGAGGTCCCTAGGACCCAAGGAGTCAGCGTGAGCTTAATTTTTTCAGATGGGTCCAGATCAGAAAGATTTGGACCGTAGTTTTTTGGTCATCCGATCTTTAGATCTGATAAGATTTGGCCATCCAAAAAGTGATATAGCTCCATACGTTAGGTCCCTAGGATCCAAGGAGTCGGTGTATGGGCTCATTTGCTTCAAATGGGTCCAAATCAGAGAGATCTAGAACATTGATTTTTGGTCGTCTGATGATCTTCTGATCAAGCAAGATCTAGCCATTGAAAATGAAAGTAGCCTCATACGCAAGTCCTTAAGACCCAAGGAGTCAGTGTATGGGCTTCGTTCCCTCAGATGGGTCCAGATCAGAGAGATTTGGATCATGGATTTCTAGTCGTCCAATGATCTTTTGATTGGGCAAGATCTGATCGTTCAAAATGTGATATTACTCCATACACGAGGTCCATATGACCCAAGGAGTCATCATATGGTCTTAGTTCCCTCAGATGGGACTAGATCAGAGAGATCTAGACCGTTGATTTTTGGTCATCCGATTATCTTTCGATCGGGCAACATCTAATCATTCAAAATATGATATTGCTCCATACATGAGGTCCTTAGGACCCAAGGAGTCAACGTATGGTCTTAGTTCCTTCACATGGGTCCAGATTAGAGAGATTTAGACCACTGATTTTTGGTCTTCTGATGATCTTCTAATCGGGCCAGATTTGGCTGTTGGAAATGAATAGTATCCCCTTACACAAGGTCCCTAAGACCCAAGGAGTTAGCGTATGGGCTTACTCCCCTCATATGGGTCCAGATCAGAGAGATCTAAACCATTGATTTTTGGCCGTCCGATGATCTTCTAATCGAACAAGATCTGGCCGTTGGAAATGAAAAATAGCCTCATACGCCAGGTCCCTAGGACCCAAGAAGTCAGCGTATGGGCTGAGTTCCCTCAGATGGTTCTAGATCAGAGAAATCTGGACCATTGATTTTTGGTCATCTGATGATCTTCTGATCGGGCAAGATCTGGCCGTTTGAAATGAAAAGTAGCCCCATACGCGAGGTCCCTATGACCCAAGGAGTCAACATATGGGATTAGTTCCCTCAGATGGGTCCAGATTAGAGAGATTTAGACCGTTGATTTTTTATCATCTAATGATCTTTCGATCGGATAAGATCTGGCCTTTGGAAATGAAACGTAGACATATACATGAGGTCCCAATGGCCTGAGGAGTCAGCGCATGGGCTTAGTTCCCTCAGATGGGTCCAGATCAGAGAGATATGGACCACTGATTTTTACCATCGGATGATCTTCTGATTGGACAAGATCCGACCATTGGAAATGAAAAGTAATCCCATACGCCAGGTCCCTAGGACCCAAGGACTCAGCGTATGGGCTGAGTTCCCTCAAATGGGTCAATATCAAAGAGATCTAGACCATTGATTTTTGGTCGTCGGATGATCTTCCGATCGGGCAAGATCTTGCTGTTGGAAATGAATAGTAGCCCTATAAGCAAGGTCCCTAGGACCCAAGGAGTCAACATAGGGGCTTAGTTAGCTCATATGGGTCCAGATCAGAGAGATTTGGACCATTGATTTTTGGTCGTCCAATGATCTTTCGATCAGGCAAGATCTGGCCTTTGGAAATGAAAAGTATCCCCATACATGAGGTTCATAGGACCCAAGGAGCCAGCATATGGGCTTAGTTCCCTCAGATGGATCTAGATCAGAGAGATTTGGACTGTTAATTTTTGGCCGCCCGATGATCTTTCGATCTGGCAAGATATGGCCTTTGGAAATGAGAAGTAGCCACATACGCAAGGCTGGCCTAGCTTGACCATTAGGTAGATGAGGCGGTCGCCAAAGGCCCCCGTCAGGTAAGGCCCCCAAATTTTAGAAAATTCCAAGTATTTTTAATATTATTTTTTTATGAAAAGACCCCCACCTGTCCATTTGCGTCAGGCCCCTCCAATCACATAAGACTGTGCTACAGCCGGACAAATCTAGTCTGAGTAAAACTTGTGTCACAAGATGTTGTGACGAAAGCCGGTCACAGCACTCAAGACGAGCCACATGGCACACGATCAGAGGGCACTGACCCTATGGATGTTTGGCCAGTCCCTCGGTGGACCTACAAACCAAAAATAGCCTGATTAGTGATTTAAAACCTTTGGATATTTGCACCCAAATAATGCTCAATAATGCTCAGATTCTTACCGTTAAAATCAACCCATGAAAATAACTTCAACCGAATCAGTTAGAAATTACTAATCAAGCTGAATTTTTGTGTACCGGTCCACCGAGGGACAAGCCAAACATCCATACGGTCATCGTCCTCTAATAGTATGCCACGTGGCTTGTATTGAATGTTGTGACCGACTTCCATCACAACATATTGTGACACAAGTTTTACTCATCTAGTCTACAATTGTTTGACTTAAAAGTATGCAAACATTGCATCCACCATTGAATTTTCCTTGAAAAATATATTTTTAAAAAGCATTGAACTAACACATTTTTCAAGGGACATTTAGCAGACTTAAAAGTATGCAACCATTGTATCCATCATTGAATTCTCCTTGAAAAACGTGTTTTTAATTTATAATTTTTTTTTTGAAAACATTGAAATAACACATTTTTC
This sequence comes from Euptelea pleiosperma, assembly GCA_035048495.1. Classification (NCBI taxonomy): domain Eukaryota; kingdom Viridiplantae; phylum Streptophyta; class Magnoliopsida; order Ranunculales; family Eupteleaceae; genus Euptelea; species Euptelea pleiosperma. Next base: position 27,335,093 of record CM068548.1, on the reverse strand, counting down.
AGGGGACATCTTCTCACTTAGGTTTAGGGGTATTTCTGAAAAAAAAAGGCCTTATTTAGAGTTTTCACCTAAGGCCTCAACTTGTATTAAGACGGCCCTAATGCGAGGTCCCTATGACCCAAGGAGTCAACGTATGGGCTTAGTTCCCTTACATGGGTCTAGATCAGAGAGATCTGGACCATTGATTTTTTTGTCATTTGATTTCTTAAGGATCGAATAGTTGATTCGGCATCTTTCTGTGGGGGACTTTCCATGCATATGGTCTTGGTTTGGTCCAGATCGGGCCAGATCACAAGATCTTACTGTACACCCTTGATTCGGCATCTTTTCCTCATTCGGAGCGCTACAACTACTCGGAGTCTTTTATGATGGCCTTGAAAATTATTTTTATTAGTTAAATTTACTCAATTAACCATAATATGAAGTTGCATAGCATGTAAAGCTCATTTGGATATACTTCATTTGTAAAATGTCTATTTTCCCCTTTTGAAGGTACAGCGATATCTACTTCTTTGGAAAGCATCTGACCAATCAATTGCAAATGATTGGCTAAAATGTTTCAAGGAACAATTACACAAAATTTTATATGATTTTGAGTTCATTCGAATGTACTTCTTTTATAAAACTATCACTTTTCCTCAGTATGGCATGCCTTGTAGCTTGATTCCATCCCTCTAGGGATCCTATTTGCGTTCTTTGGTTGTAATTTTTGAACCCTGCTACATTTCTTGTCTAACAAAAATACACACCTACACACTCATAAAGAGAAAGAGTCTTACGCTACTAAAGTGTTGCCATCTATAGAGTTGAGCCTCCGAGAGAAAAACCCCAACTATGTTATTAGGTTTTTCTTCTCTTATGATCATAGTTTGAAGTCGTCACTTCATTGATAGCTTGATCAAAACCTTTGCCTAGGTTATCTTTAGTATCCAACCTAGTAAGTTAGAGAGTACCACGTGTGCTTTATTTACTGTGAGCTACGTTTAGGAGTCAAGGTATACTAAATCCTTCACTTCCAGGGTTGGACCGACTAGTGAGAATAAGATTGGGATGTATCGGCCGACGATAGGTATGAGGTGTACCAAACTAAACAATGGATATCTTGGTTGGAAGGGCGCCCGTAGACTCGACGCTTAGAGCTAGAGGATGTGGACGCACCGACAGTTGAACAGAGGGTTTTATGCCGTAGGTACGATGTCGCGTAGATAAATTCTGTATACTCAAAACTTTTCAATTAGTGATACTTTACATCTGCACATGGTCCGTGTGGGTGGATTTTCCTTTGCTAAGGTTTCCATGATTAAATTGCATGTGTTATGGTTTGTTGATTTATTTTTTGCACATGGTTTAGATTCGAACAAACGTCTTAGAGATAATTATCACAAAGACATATTTGATCCATTCAAATGTGATAATCATTATCGTAAATCAATAGAGAATGCACGTGAAACCAAACTACCCTATCCAATAATTTGAAATTTAGTTGCTAGTTTAATCGCTAAAAATTAAAATACCTATTCAACCCCCTTTCTAGGTGTCCAGTATATTGGAAAGACAAACTTTTACCGCTCTCAAACTACGAACTCGTGGTGTGAGAATGGATTCCCCCCCAATACGCTCTCTCAATCACCCAAAATCGCGCTCTCAATATCTCCAATCCGCACTTTCAATATCTCTTTATTTTTCTTCGAAACCCATGAGTATTTTAAGTATTTGTTCATGATTTAGGTTCTCACTTTGTTTCATGTTTATGTTGTGGCTTCCTTCTTCACATCTCTCCATTGAATCCCTTCGAACCCCTAATTTCTTCGACCGGTAAACATTTTTTATCTCAGTTTTTAATCTCACATAGCTTCAGTCTCCCTTTTCTTTAGCGATTTTTTTGCTATATTTGAAATGTAATCTCTCTCTTATTCACTTATCGTGCATGTAACAAACGATCTCTGGTATCTCTCCTGATAGCTGGTTCTCCAAGAGTTACAGAGAGATAAGTTTCATAAAGAACTTCAACTCTAAGATACAAGAGATCTCCTTCGAGATAGTTGAATGAAGCATCGAAGGACTAGAGATTGGGTGGAGATCCTGTTGCGATCACTCCGACAATGCAGGGTAAAAGATGAGCTTGTTGAATGGAGAAAGTGATGAAGATTACCATTTCGGAAGCTTTTGAAAGAAAAAATAAAAACCCTTGATCTTGCCAAGGGGAAAACAACATCAAAAGCATGATCCAAACCCTGAAATTTAATAGAAAATAACCCAAATTAATTACAACAATCTGCAAAATCGAAAAGGGAAAGAGAAGAAATACACGTGTTTCTTCGTCTGGTAGAGTTTTCTCCTTCCGCTGTGTAGAGAACATTGTGATTTTGTGAGTGTTCAACGAAACAACATTTATATATAGGGAAATTCTATTTGCACCCCACAAATTCCAAAAGCACCCTATGTGGATGCCTTTTGGACGAAAAAGCCCATTAGACAAAAAAAAAAAAAGTACCCCCGTCAACACCTCTTCTCTATCTCTCTCTACTGTAACTGTCTCCTCCCCTTCCTCACTCTCTCCCTAGCTCTCCTCTCACTCCCTTAATCTCTCTCTCTCTATTTTTTTCTCTCTCTCACAATCTCTCTCTCTCTCTCTCTCTAGGGCTTTTAGCCTCCACGGTGCCTCACTACCGTGGGGGCTATGTAGTCCACGGTTGGGCTGGCTGTGGTAGCCACAGTTGGGCTGGCTGTGGTAGACACAGTTGGGCTAACCGTGGGCTACTTAGTCCCCACAGCAGCTCGGCACTGTGAGGGCTAAAATCGAAGAGAGAGAGAGAGAGCTATGTGTGGCGGTGGCAGTGGCGGCAACGGCGTCCTCCTCCTCATTTTCTTTTCTTTTCTCTCTCTCTTTTTTTTTTTTTTTTTTTTTTTTTTTTTTTTTCTGTTTGAGTTTTTTTTCAAGGTGAGAGAGAGACAGAAGTGGAGAGAGAGAGGTGGAGAGGGAAAGAGGATGCTGAGAGAGAGAGGTGGAGAGGGAGGGACGAAGAGGGGTACAGGGTGTTTTTTTTTTTTTTGAAGGGTATTTTCGGCCAAAAACACCCAAATGAGGTGCATGCTTTTGGAATCTATGGGGTGCAAATAGAATTTCCCTTATATATATGGGGTGGAGATTGCTGTCCTTCACCAACTTCAAACTATGATGCACCCCCACTCCTAAAATACCACATCTTGATCTAGATGTTTACCTTTTGGTGGACCTACACACAAAAGGTTAGGTTGATTGGTGATTTCTAATTCTAACTATTAGATTTGTGTACCTAAAAGTAGACTCAAATCCATGGAACCAGAGTGATATCCATGGAAAAATACTAGAATATCCACTACAATTCAAATTCAAGAATGTCAATCCACCAAGAGAAGATCATCTGCTTCAAGTTTGATGCTTGAATTCTTATATATGAGTTTTAATTACTTTTTATCTTATTTAGTATTTGAAATTGGAGAATGCGCATATCCACACACCCAAAACGCGCGCTCTGAGACACTCTAGACGGTAAGGACTTTTCGAATTGAGCACTATCGCGTTCCAACTCACGCATCCACACCCGTACCTGCTACAACTCTGGCGACTTAGTGTGTAACCAATAATAATGGACCAAAGAACTCAAGGTCTATCACATTTCAGAGGTCTAGATGAGTGAGCCACACGTCCAATACATGTGCAATATACATAGAAAGTTAATTTTGTCTACCGACCTCCTAAAATCCCAAATAACAATTTACATAAATATGTGTAACAAAATTATTGGGTGTGTAACTAGTATTATTGGATCGAATAACTTAGGGTGTATAATTTAGGACCCACCTTTTAATGGGCTCCTTCAAATTGCCTAGGCCAAATATCAACTGGATTGGATGCAAAACCAGTCATGTCTTGGACGGACTAATCCAAGGATAAGAACTATGATTTGCTTGGGTTGTAGGATCATGGGGTTGATTAATGAGTTTATAATGAACAGGAATTGTATAACCTGCCTAATCAATGTTGACATGGGCTTGGCCTGTACCTAAGAAACTAGGTCAAAGGCTAGTTAGGTTCGTCATGGGACCTTACCATGGTTAGATAATTGGGTCACGGACCCAGGATTTTGTTCAAGGGTGGGCAAAGTTGCAAGCCACAGTCAATCGGACAAAGTCAGTAACAGTTAATGACATCTTTAATTGATTCAAGCCCATCAACTTTTCAATAATTCTCCCGCGGAAAGCCAATTTTTTTGAAAATGGGCAATGAGTTCTTAGATTGGACTCCCTTGAAGCAATATAAAGCTATGCTTGCAAGCCAGACATGCCCGAGGAGAAATGCATAAATGGTGGGTCCAACTATAGTTCTAGGTTTGCAAACCGGCGTATTAGAAAACGAAAGGGTTAAAAGCATGCTAGCACATGAGATGTTTTGGGCCTAAATTTGAATTACTCCATCCTGTGACAGGCCTTGGGCTTGGACCTATAAAATTTGCAAAACCCATGCCCATTAGTTAATTGGGTCAGACCAGTTTTGATATCATCTAAGGTTTATTTTGAGTTTAAAGTTAGGCCCATGACTAGCCAATTTATGTATCTGACCTTCGTTTTGGGCCCAAGCACCCTCATTTTCTTTTACTTACAGCCCAAGCCTGGTCCAAAATAGCCTCAGCTTCGGTGTCTGTTGGGCAGGCCTAGCACATGTGCACCCTTAGGCCTAGACAATGGCTCTTTTCCCGTTTGATGAAGAGGAACACTCTCTCTCTCTCTCTCTCTAACTCAACCAGTGAAGAACTCGGTATTGGCCTTACTCGAGTCGCCACCTGGCATTTACGGTGGGCAACAAGAATATTCCCTCTCAAATCATGTGGGTCAGCGACTCCTGATTATATTGCAACTGACACCGAATTTGATGCAGAAATAAATATTTTTCCCATTTTCAAGTACGTCTGAAAGTACATGTAAAGGTGATTTCAACTCTGTTGCTCCACAACCTCTCACAAGGGTAGGGTACACTCTCAACCCATCTTCGTTGCTCGGGTGTCACATCCTATACAGGTTGAGCCTACATAAATTGATCACATGTCTTAGACTAGCATAATGGAGGGTTTATTTGGACCTGCAACTCAAGCACGCGATTGATATGGTGTTGATATATAGCCTTTAGAACTCAACTATGTTATGACCTTTAATACCCTGTTTCTATTTCTTTCTAGACCACTACTACTGTTTCTTTTGCAGGTTAACTGGTATTGCTGGTTCATTCAGCTTTGTTGCATGTTGTGCGACATGAATTACCCGATTCCTTGATTTTATCTAATTTGTTGTTAAGAACTCCAGAAGAACCTTCGCCGATCAACTTTTGATCTCTTTTATGAGCCTCTGCATCTATAATCTCTTGGTTTCTACTCATGACCATTGCAGATTGCTTTCATTTACACCAGATTGGATTCAGTGATCATGGCAGAAAAGTTGACAACACAATGGTAAGGGTAGTATGTAATACCTAGGCAAGGTGGCCTTGACACCAAAATGAAATGGAAGCAGCATTGTTTATTACAAAGTGGATTAACTGCTCAGTTCGACCTAAAGATCCAACAAGCATTTAGGCTTCATATTTAAATTTGCTCTTCATTTGTTGTTTAATGCTGTTAGGCTTTCGCGCTCTATACATATGATACATATATTCTTAAACTTCGAGGTTTGGGGAGCTTCCTAATCAAATTTGTGGCTTTTGCAGGCAGTATAGATTTTCACCATCAATTTAAACTTTTTATTTATTTATGTTGATTCTCACGTAACAATTTTCAAAACCTATGGAGAGGAATAAATGGTCCTCCATTAGTTTATGATTATCGGTCATCCAAATGTCCAATTATCACAGTAAGAAACATACCCCAAATTTCACACAGCATTCAGTACATCAATTAACTTACTGTCCAATTATCAGAAGACGAAAATAAAATTTTTGAAGTATATAAATATGAGAACAAGATATATTTGTACATCCAAATAAACTGTATACATTTTTTTTTTTTTGTTTTTTTCTAAATTGCCCATGTTTTCTAAATTACTCGCAAGGGCTGTTGATTCCTAGTTTACATATATAACTAAAAATAAATATTTATACAAAACCAGTCTCAAAACTTTGATCTTCCCACCTTGCCTTTGCTAATATCATAGAAACAACCCCAGATTGCAATGGCTTCTTTGAAACAGTCATTTAGAAGTGACCCAGTTCATATACGGTATCAGCAGCCCACCATACAACATCCTGAACCAATATTTAAATTCTGGAAACGTTCAGGATGTTATCTTTTTTCCACTAAGGACTTCAGCTTCTCAATTTCAGTCAAAAGAAAAGAATTCCCTTCACACGCTTCTGTTAATAACTTGAACCTCCTTTCCATTTCACTTGTCTGCAGTGAAGAACCTTCCTTCCATTGAAGCTCCCGAGATGCGTATGACTTAGTATATCGTAGAAGGTCTAATATCATGCCCTCTAATTGCATTTCACAACCAAAGATCGATTGAAGCCCAGTAAAATTAATACTTTATTGAAAAGGAAAAAAGAAAAGAAAATTTGTGCTTGACATGGGTAATGTGCACAACAATAAAGGCTACTGGCTGTTGTCGTCTTTGCTCCAGTACCACTGATAGACTTTTTATATAGTTTTTGATAGATTTAAATGTATCCAGATAGAACCAATGAGGTAGATTGTGCCCTTCACAGTTACAAATGGCCATCCACTTGGGAGTCATTCAATACACAGCCAGTTCCCAAACATTCCACTACTAGAGCCACAAGCAATGTAGTAGTGAGATTCAATACCTTTCTCCCTTGCTACATCTTATGCTTCCGAGTACTCAATGTCTTATCATTTCTAGATTCATTATTTGTATTTCTAAAGACTTTTTAGATTTTAAACAAGATTGGAACTCACATTCCAAAAACTTATTTTTACTTAGAAGAGATTTATTCTCTTCTTCCCACTGACTTTTCTCAACAGTGAGTTAAATATTGGTCGAATCCAAAGATAAATTAACTCGTTTAATTTTCTCCATTTTTTAAGTTAAAAGTTTATTATCTTTGGCCAGTTTCACACTTTCTGAATACAATTCTTAATAGGTTGTCTTCAGATAGTCACTTTCACATTCAGAGTTGTTTAAACTCATTTCTGTGAATTCCTCAGTATTCATCTTAAAAGATGGAAAAAGATGAGCATAATCTAACTCAAGTGATTAAGCCTTCTTAGAGTAACCGTGCTCTGATAACAATTGAAATTAGCCATGCTCTTATATTAGCAGAATACCTAGAACGGAGGGGAGGGGGTGAGTAGGTATTAAAATTTCCTTTAATTAATCTAATATGTTTACTGGTCTGGTAGGGGTAATCTAATGCAGCACCGTTTCCGTACAACGTACAACCTTAGCCAATGCCAACTATCGATGCATCCACGTCTTCTGGCTCCACGCTATATGTCAGATGCACACCTTTCCAATCATGAAGCCTTTACCGCTTGTTCAGTTTGGTACTCCCCAAACCTACTGTCAATCAGTACACCCCGATCTTAATTCTCACACACTAATCTCTATCGATAGTGTTGAGACACATGACGTACTCTTTGGCTTACTAGGTTAAATTTTTAGATGGAAAACCTATGCAGAGGTAAAGATCAAGCTCTATATTATGACCGAAAAGAAGAGAAAATCTTTCATAAGAGTGGAAAGAATACCTGTGGTTTTGCTCTTCAGGTGGGACAACTCTCTTTAAGCTCTATGAAGCTTGAAGTCAATAACTCTCTCTTGTTGTCTATAGTTGTGTGTTTAATAAAGCACAATGGATTCTTTACTTAAAAGAGTATTGAAGCCCTATGTCGTGTTAGTGAAGAGGTAGTGGAAACATGAAAATTGGATCTAAATTTGGACTATTTCTAAGTGGTTTAATTGATTGTACTCTAGGTCCAATCAATTATACAATCTGGATGGCTTTTCAGTTTGTCAGTCCAATCGATTGTACTTTGAGGCCAATGGATTGTACCTTTGGGAAGTTCTGTCCCAGATGGTCCAATCGATTGTATATTTATGATGTTCTGTCTATAAGATCCAATCGATTATACCTTTAGGATATTTTGTCCCGTATGGTCCAATCGATTGTACACAGGGTCCAATCGATTGAATTTCCCCTTAGTCATTTTAAAGACCATAGCAGCAGGTCTTGACCTAGGTTTGTCCTGTGATAAGTTTTCGTCAATATATTTTATCTTTAGAAATACTATTTCTATGGCCACTAAGTCATTTACCTTCCTATATGAACGGACACGATCTTTAGCAGACAAATAGCAGTTACTAAGATGACTCATCTGTCAACCGTTTGATTATTGCAGTCTTCATCTTTTAGCTAGTCTTCATGTAGTCAATGAAGTATGCGTATCATGACATCTTCAAAGCCACACTATCATTCATAGGAACGGTTACATGTATGTTTTACGTCAAACATAATATATGCCAAACTAGAATATGAAATGTTTTTAGTGGGTCAGAATTTGTTACACTTGCATCCCCAAGAGAAGCTGAAGACAATGAAGATTACTGGAAGAATAGGAAGATCAAGGAGAATAATTAAAGATTCAACCCTGATTACACTTTAGAAAAGGTAAGAGACTTAGAGACTATTGGTAAGATTGATACAAATTTTTAATATCATCTCTAAGCTATTTAGTTTTAGCAAGAAAACATTTGATCGCAAAATCAAAAGATTCAAAACAAATATTGGCTTGGCGGATCGATCGGAATTGGCCCAATCGATTGGACACCAGAAATCATAAAAACATCACTTCTGTTTGCCAATTGATCGTGACATAACCAATTGATCGAATAATCAATTGATCGATTGGATTATGCAAGGAATGTTTTGAAGAACTATTTTTTGTTTCTAAATTGACTCTTTTCGTGCTACAACTCTTAGGGATTATGAGCACTATAAATATAAAATCTTGGTTCAAAACCTAATAATCCAAAGGAGACTAAGAACCCTAAAGTCCTTATTTATTCAAGAGAAACTTTTGAAAACTTTAGTTTTTCCATTGCTTATTCTCTTGACTGATCTTGAGCTTGATGATCTGTTGATCAAAGTTGTATCTTCTAAGCTCGATCTTGATTTCTTTAGAAGAACCATGATACACACATGTTCTTAGAAAATGTTCTTAAAAATCACAAGTGTTCATGTTCAACAAATTTGAGTGTGATTCGGAGTTGGATTGAGTCGATACGTTTTGGGGGACCAAATCATTATAGTTCAAGGTTGGATCAAATTGTAGAAAGAAGGTTAGTATTAAACTGATCGAAGGGTGGGTTTGGGGATGGACCATACTGAATCACGAAGAATATGATCCAGCATGGGTGCTTCGTGGACTCATTCCGTGGTATACGAGAAGTGCAAATAGCATTGGCAGTGGGCTTGAAGGATGGATTCAAGTTGAAAGCTGCGTTGAACTGTATGATGTATTGTATCGTTAACTTTTCATAGTGGTACATTTTACAACTGGACAAGGTTTCGTGGTTTTTCCTAAAAAGGTTTCCACATAAAAATATCGTGTGTTGCTCACATGCTATTAGAATCCCCAACCTAGACTAGTCATCGAGTAGGTTGCATATTCACCCCCCTCTAGGTATCTTGGACTAGATTTGAATCAAACTTTCAAGTGATACACCATTATCATTATTGGTGTATCTTATCACATATTCTCCTGGTTGTCAAGATTATGATAAGATTTAATATCTATTAGATATTAGATTAGACTAGTTAGGATTAGTTTCTATCTTTAGATTTTGTTATGTTTATATAAACCCTTAATTAGGGTCAATGTAATCATCCAATTTCATCAATAATTGCGTTATTTATCATGGGGTATTGAAGTTGAATATAAACACTTAACTATTACAACATGTGATTGGAAGGCCCGACCCTTATCATAAGTTTGTGGCCGATGTGTACTAATGGATCCTTGAAATATTCTATGGCAGCTTATGGTCCATATTCTTAGGTGGCAAGATGGTACATCTCTTGTCGCTTTTCAACGCGAGGTTCCGAAAGTTTCTATCCTTCATTGTGATAGTCGAGAACAATGCTAGAAACAACGAGTTATTTTCAAGTTGAGTATTGAAGTTTAATTCAAACACTCAACTATTACTACCCACAAGTGAAAGGTCCCTATCCTAAGCTTGTGGAAACTGTGTACTCGATGGATCTTGATGGGAGCTTATGGTTGATATTCTGAAGAGTGCCATGACGGTATTGCTCTTGTCGCTTTTCATCACTGTTGCTGTTGTGAGTTGCCATCTCTAATCGCCTTTTTCTTGGGTTGAAAACCCCAACATAAGAAATCCTCTACCCTATGTTTCTTTTCAAAACCCCTCTTTCATTCTTAGTTCTACCGAAAGCAAAAAATTAATGGGCTTTATTAATTTAGTCCAAGGCCATTTGCTCAAGTTTGAGCTAAGGTCTACTCCAGTTAGCTCAGGGTGATCAATAGTCTAAAAACTATTTTATTTAGGAGCTTTCTTATTCGGCCCAAGCCTGTGAGGTAAGATGCCCACAACCTCTTCTTCAGCCTAAGAAAGGCCCACTCATGTTGGCTCAACCCCAAAATTGGCTGGGTCCAAAATGCAAAAAAATGCTTGAGGACTTTAAAGCTCAAGCCAATGATGCTTACAAAAAAAGCACACACCTATGAGGCACAAAAAATTGATTCACACTCTTCTTGTGAGGTCCAAACCATCCATCAATGAGACCCAAAAAGAGCTCTGCACCCTTCATGTGAGGTCCAAAAGAGGCCTATACACTTTGTAGCTTGAGGACTCATAGAACCTAAGCTTGTGAAGGAAAAATATGCCCACACACATCTTGGCCCAATGAGGCCCTTTCTCTGGATTAAAATTGGACGAGTCCTAGTCTAGCCTAACTGAAGAGTTCTTCTCAGAGACAATATCCCACCTATTTTTTATAGTACAAAACTTATAGTCTGTTTGGTACGTGAGAAAAAGAGTTCCGACGGCGAATATTTAGCCAGGTGAATATTATCTTGGCTAAATACTTGCTCATATCAATATTTAACAATGTTTGGTACGTGTATGAGCTAGGTCACTTCAGCTTCATTTTCTTTCAATTGGAGTGGGTCCCACATATCAAAGTAAGTCAAAAATAGGTTGGGCGAGTGCGGGAACCACATATTATATCAAAGGATAAAAAAAATTTATTTTTATCTTTTTATATATTAAAAATTAATTTTTATTGAAAATAGTGATTTTCCGACGAGAAAATAAAATTTTCTCACCAAGGCATAATTGGCGTGAACATATTTACATAGGGGGGAGGTGATCAAATGTTTTCCCGCAGCGGAGGGCAAATATGTGGGCCCAGCTAAATATTCGCCGAGGGCAAGTGGCTGCCAAACGCAGCCGGGCAAATATTAGCGCGCACAAATAGTTTATTTTCCCTCCGCGGTGCGTTACCAAACAAGCCATAAATGACCATCATGGATATCTTCATTCTGGATGCCAACTACCTTCATTCAGTGGCGATTACTGACTTTAAAACTTGATCAAGACGATTCAATCATCTTGGAAAACTAAAAATGACGATAATATTTTTTAAAGACAATACAATTTTCAAGGCACTGGATTTTGGCAAACTCATGATGGTCGTTGATCCCCGATCTTCTTGAGTTTGAGGGGGAGTATTAAAGAATAACACTGTAATAAGTTGTGCGAGATGTACCATGTCATTATTGGTGTATCTCATCACATATTCTCTCGGTTGTCAAGATTAGGATAAGATTTAGGGAATTTTTGACATACCCCCCCATGTTATCTTTAAAATTTGACATACCCCCCCACAATTTGAAAAAGCTGACATACCCCCTTATGACTCGGTCCACTGTCATTTGACCAGTGTTGACCCTAGTTGACTATCAAATTTTGTACTAAATGGCAAAAATGCCCTTGTCTTCAACCTTAGAACAAGGGTTTGGGCCAAAACCCAAACCCCAAATCAAATGGCTGTGGTGGATGGCCGGCCAAGAGATTCCAATTGGTTCGCCGCCCATCACCGGCGACCAACCCACCGAAGTCTCATGGCCGGCTGGCCACCACTTCGGCAATAATTTAAAAGCCAATGTGAAAAAGAAAAAAAAAAAGTAAAGCGTACAATTTTAGTTTTAAATTTTTCATTAACAAAAATGAAAAATAAGACAAAGCAATTTATATTTTAAGCTTTTGAGATTTGGAATTTGGAAAGATGGGTTTTCCCAATTTTAAAATTTTATTTTACAATAAAATTCATAAAAAAAATCCCATTCATTCATGAGTTTTATTTATTTTTTGGGGTTTTTTCTTCTCAATATTTGTTTAATTCATCAAAAAACCAAAAAAAACTCAAGTTTACTAACATGGGTTTTAATTGTTATTTTTAATCTCCTCTTTTCATGCTTGATTTGGGGTATGGGTTTTGGCCTAAACCCAAACCCTTGATCTAATGTTGAAGACAAGGGCACTTTCGTCCTTTAATACAAAATTAGGTAGTCAACTCGGGTCAACACTGGTCAAATGACAGTGGACTGAGTCATAGGGGGGTATGTCAGCTTTTTCAAATTGTGGGGGCCGGGGTATGTCAAATTTTAAAGATAACATGGGGGGGTATGTCAAAAATTCCCTAAGATTTAATATCTATTAATTAGGATATTAGATTAGATTGGTTTGGATTAGTTTCTATATTTAGATTTTGCTATCTTTATAAAAACCCTTGATTAGGGTCAATGTAATAAGCATCTAATTTCATCAATAATTCCATTATTTATCATGGGGTATTGAAGTTGAATGTAAACACTTATCCCAAGCTTGTGGCTGATGTGTACTGATGGATCATTGAAAAATTCTATGGGAGCTTATGGTCCATATCCTTAGGTGGCATGATGGTACATCTCTTGTCGATTTTCAACGTGGGGTTCCGAAAGTTTCTATCGTTCACTATGACAGTCGAGAAACATGCTAGAAAGTGGGAGTTCTTCGTATTGAAGTTTAATTTAGACACTCAACTATTACTGTCCACAATTGGAAGGCCCGTATCCCAAGTTTGTGGTAGCTGTATACTTGATGGATCTGGATGGGAGCATGTGGTTGATATTCTTGTGCCATGAAGTTACTCGATCCTCTTGTCCCTTTTCAACGTGGGGTTCCAAAAGTTCCCTCATTCACAGAGACATTCAAGGCATCTGTAGTACGTGGTATTTGTCTGGTTATTGACCATAACGTGCATCATATGAGTTAAAGAGTGATTCAATGTTGGCCGTGAAATTCATAGTGGACGCCGCCCCTCCTTGGCAAAAGAGGCTATTCATCAAGCCTTATATTCTCTTCCACATTTTCTATAGGTCATGTATACGTAAAGAAACTAACAACTGGCTGACCATTATTAGTCTGTTTGTAATTCTTTTTTGGTAATTTATGTTTTGTATATACGTACGTTCGGATGTAATCATCTCTTTTTTTTTTTTATTATTGATATCTGATAGGGGAGAAAACATTGGCTGGGTCCAGGGGTCGACCTTCAAACTTTGAAGGTCCCCTCCCAAAATGTTTGACACGTACCTTTGTTTACCACCTTAATTAACTAACCAAGGGTTTAACGAGTAAAACTTTTGTCACAACGGATTGCAAATCACACAAGCACAAGCCAATGAGTTCTGGGCACCTACACCTCAAAGCAAAAGCACCTGGGTACGTTGCAAAAAGCATTTGGGTACCTGCTGAGAATTCATTGGCTTGTGATTGTGTGATTTTCAATCCGTTGTGACAGAAGTAATTTTACTCGGGTTTAACATAGGTTAGGTTTTACTCGGGTTTAACATAGGTTAGGTTTAGGCCTTGACGTATGTGTCAGACCTTTTGGGGGACGGAAAAATCTAATATACAGACATCTGTATCAAAGTTTTGATGCAGAAGTCCCTCAAATTGCTACGTAGTGGACCCGTTCGCCCCTTGAATGTCTGGCCCACACTATGATAGACCTACACAACAAAAATCAGCGTGATTGTGATTTTTAGCAATTTATTTGAGCAAGTTTTCATCATGGGCTTGGAACCAACTCATAGGGCTGTTCATAAAGCCCATTATGAAAAAGTGCTCAAATCCTATGGCTAGAAATCACTAATCATTCTGATTTTTGGTGTGTAGGTCTATCATAGTGTGGGCCAGACATTTGAAGGGCAAGTGGGCCCAAACGAGTCTACCACATTACAATTTGAGGGACTTCTGCATCAAAATTTTGATACAGAAATCTGCATCAAAGAACAGTCCCCCCGGGACCAGCGAATCTTTTCTCTCTGATCGGGGTCCTACCTAACCCCTTCTTTCCAACAAAAAAACGTGATAGTCCTGTTGACGAAATCTCTTTTGATATTGACTTACAAAGGAACGTGCCCATCACGTGTCCATTAATGCATTTGCAAAAATACCTAAATTGCTTTCTCTTGCCGATCTCATTTCTCATAAATGACCATTTTTCCCTTGGTTCCTAATATGAAGGTCCCCTCAGTTGGAGATGCTCAAATCGATCTGTGGTGAGAGAACCCGGTTGGAGTTGCATTTTACAACTTTTTCACCAAATGCAGCTATAACACCTTTATTAAGGCCATATTAACGTAACCCCACACCATTACGTTATCGGGTATTTAACGCTAAATACGTCATAATGTATATTCAACCCTTATTGATGTTAGTCTGAAAAATAATTTTGAAACATATAAAAATAAATAAAATTTTAAACCAATTACTGACCCGTTATAATGGCAGTTATACGTTTTAATTGCCATAACATTAACACCAGCTACCCGTTATGCCGTTGTTATATCGGTGCTGATTAAACCTTGGCAAATAATACAGAAACAGACCTTACTGTCCATTATTCCATGTTTGCTTTGCCATCCATATAACAAATTAAAACACAGCGGTTGTCTCCCCCTCTTATAGGCTTCATATATCCAAGGGCCCATAACAACCCTTACATAAAATAAAATTTAGACGGTTGGATTAATTTAACAGGAAAATTGTCTCTCCACTTATACCCCTCTTATGGGCTTCACAAAGGATGGCCGAGATCTTATCCCCCAAATGGACTATGGATCTCAACCACTCACACCTGCTTTTTGGAAATGCTTTGAAGGGGAGTGCCCTCGGCCACCCATTATACATCTATATAACAAAATAGCTAGGAAAGATGTCTCCCCACTTATACGCCTTCTTATATGTTTCAACAAAGAAGGCCAAGATCTTATCTCCAAAATAGATAGTGGATCTCAGCCACTCACACCCGATTTTGGCAAACACTTTGTTGGACAGTCTCGTGGGCACAGGCCACGGGCCACAGACCACTATCTATATAACAAGTGACAATGGTTGTCTTATACCTCCTCTTTACTTATATGGCTTCAATAATGCGTGGCTGAGATCCACTATGCTTCATATCAATGGTTGAGATTAACTCCCACCTGATTTTGACAAACACTTTGTCAAAGAGTGCAGCAGGCACGGGCCACCCACACATATAACAAAATAACTCAGTTGCATTCTCTTATCTTATCCTGCTTCATAAGATAAAGGCTGGTTGAGATCAAATCCATCCATCTAATATAGACGGTTAGATTTCAGCCACTCAATCCCCCTCATTTATTCATTCACTCCCTCTCATTTGATCTCAATTTATTAAAAATTTGAAATTCAAAATTTGAATTTTAACACCTTTATTTTTTGTTATTTCTGTTATTTTGCTATTTTTCCATCTGTGCGTTACAATCTGCTATAACAGCCGTTATAATAGAAAAAAGGTAACGCCCCAGTCTGTTATACCGTTCCAATGCTGCAGGCACCCAATTTTTGCAAACGCTTTTGTCGAAGAGTGCAGTGGGCACAGGCCATTTACTAGTATTTTAACAAGTAGCAACAGTTCAAATAGTAATCAAACCATGATCGTAATCATTCGGATAAAAATACCCAGTTGGCATCTATGGCAAAAATTAATGAAAAGCACCAACAATATTTTGTTCACACTAAAAGAGACCAAGCATCACAACCACTAATAAAATTATCATTACAGTCCCTTCTCACATGAAACAAAGAAAACCCAACAACACACCTCAATTGCCTTTTCTTAATTTGAACAAAAAGAAAAAAACATTCTAGGGTCTTTCTTGTAGAATCATTCATAAGGAAAGGCGAGCTCGCCTGAGAATCATTCATTAGGATGGAGATGCACCACACTATCAAACAGCGATCTCGAGAGTCTTAACATGGAAAATACGAGCACAGCTATAGACCGAGCAAAAAGCTTGTAAAGTCATCAACAACAGGAGCATAATAGCTGCCAGAAATGTGACAAAATGCCATGAACCAAACACATAAATCTTCATAAATTTCCTCACTTTACCCCTCCATCTACAACTATAATACTTGTTCACATCTTCAATAACCTTATCTAAGAAGGGTACTTGCGTTAATTTAATAGACTTACTCATCCCATTCCATAGGTTCGCCACCTCTTCGTCACTCTTCAAATGGTTCAAAACAACCCCTCTTTCTCTAAGCAATTTTGCATCCTCTTCAGTGTCTATAATCCCATTCATCAATTCGGTGTAACGCGTAAGAACCAACGGTCCTGATGCAGTTGATTCTTCATATGCTACTAAGTTTCTTAATATAGCCTCTGTGTTAACGTCCAAACTAATGGTAGGGAGGTGAAGTATGACTGCCTTCTCATCGAATCTAATGGTTGTGATATTGCCATTAGTGGGTAAGAATCGGACGCCTGATTTGCAGAGTTCGGTGACTGAAGGTATCATGATCTCCTCTATCAATGGAGTTTTATGGATGTTGTTGGTTGAACTTAAACCCTCATTTTCGGATTTGATATCATCTTTATTTTGAGAGAAAAGTTTTTCGACGGGTTTTATGATGGAGAAACCCGGGAGACGAGTTATGATCTTCCAAGGCAATTTCGCCACTATTTCAACAGGTTTTGAAACTAAAGCTTTTTTAAGGTAATTTTTAAGGTACCTTATTGGGCCTTTGTTTAATTTGGAAAACAACTTCCATACCTCATCAAAGAGCTGTTTCACCTGTCTTGGATTATCGAGTGCATCTTTGTCCTCCATGGGATCGTTTTGATCGTCGACAGCTTCTTGGATTTCGGATGGTGCTTCTGATTCCGGCACGATCATGTGGTATAGAAAGTCTAGCAAGTGTACACGTGCCATGTCTTGGATGCTTGGGAAATCCTTCGTCATCTTAACTGGGGAGAGCTCTTTAAATAAACCCATTAACGTGGAATGTAGTTCATCATCGGCAAGCTCCGATGACGAGCATTGGAATTCTAAGGTCTCCCTCAAGAGAAATAGAGGAATTTGGTTCTCGAGCATCATGATATCCCTGAGGATCGCATTATGGGCCGATTTCCTTCGTTTGTGGTCGAACAAGTGAGACATGCTAGATGAAACTCTTGTTAGGACATTACCTTCTTTCATGGCATAGATTTGAAGGAACTCAAGCAAGAATGAGGTGTCAAGGGCCATCATCCAAGCTAGAGTTACACCATTGAAATCAAGGTACTTGTGGTAGCAAGCACGGATACTTGGCTCAAGTTTTGTGAAGTGGTCGACAAGGTATTGAAATTTGATGCTTTTGAGTTGTTTTTGGGTTCTCTTTGCTGCAGCAAGTTTGTATCTCTCCATCTCAAAGAGCTCTGGGCGACAGTAATGGTATGGGCCTAGCGCGACTTGTTGAGGGATGTAGGCCTCTGGCTTGTAGGACAATAGGTCCTTGGGGACATTAAAGATGCAGACGGGGATATCACTCTCATCTTCAAGTTCTTCGTCGAGGGTTCGACAGATTTGGATGACCCACTGGAGGTGGTCGAAGTTGGGTTTCGAATTCGAGGTCACGGTGGCCATGGGGGAGGACATGTTTGTAGCCAAATAGGGTTTTGGTTGGGTGACGGATATGTTTGTGAATGAGGCTTTTATAGAGATACCATGTAAGATAAATAGGCATTTAAGGAGTATTTTTTTTTTATATACGATAGAAATTAGAAAGAACGTTTTCCATATGTTTCAATTCGATATTTCAAAATAATCCTCATTTCCTTACCCTTTTCTATAAAATTTTACTATGGTAATGGGGCACGTGCTATAGTGTGG
This sequence comes from Euptelea pleiosperma, assembly GCA_035048495.1. Lineage (NCBI taxonomy): Eukaryota > Viridiplantae > Streptophyta > Magnoliopsida > Ranunculales > Eupteleaceae > Euptelea > Euptelea pleiosperma. The sequence goes on along the minus strand of CM068548.1, from coordinate 27,316,848 downwards.
GGAAAGATAGCCGGATGAAAGGTAGACATTTGATATTTTCAGTCCATTTTGGCACAACAGCACCTTTGCTTCCAAGTACTCCCTCACAACACTGTTTCCAACGATTTTTCCAGTCAGCTTTTCTTCTCTTGTACTATGACTAGTGGGTGGCCCGTGCCCACGGCACTCCCCGACAAAGCACTTGCTCAAATTGGGTGTGAGTGGCTGAGATCAACCGTCAAATTGCGGATAAGATCTCAGCCGCATCTATATATGAAGCCTATAAGAGGGGGAGACAATTACTGAGCTGATTTGTTATATAGATGTCTCAAGCTATAGAATTTTTTTTTTTATATCTACAAAATGCAACTGCAAAAATTGTGGTCGCAACATGTTGAGGTGGGGTCCCATGCTTTAAAAGGAGATATTCCAATAGTGGATCCCGTCTCAATGTGTTGTCTTGGTTACTAGACAGCCAAAGTTTTCTCCAAGATATACCGGTGAAACCAAGCAACATTCTCTGGCATCCCATCCCCTTCAGGAGAAACTGATATAAGCTGCAAATCCTCCCAAGTAGGAAAGTTATCTTCACAGTACAAATGATATGTACAAGCACCACCCTTAACGAAACAATCTGCCAACTCGATAGCATATTTTGGCACACAAGGGAATGAAATGTTCAACGAAGATGTCAATTCCTGAATCTCTTTCTTGTTATGAAGGATTTTCCAAGTTCCTCTCATCTTTCTGGATGCCCAACATATATCATTTCTAGAATCACCTTCCACAGTGATCTTATCAAGATTAAGGCTCTTGGCTATTTTTAACTGATGTACATAGTTGAATCTAATTCAATGCAATTTTGATTTGAGGAGGTGTACTTTTTGCACCATCCTCAAGTTTTTTCTTTCTTTTTTCACTATAGGTAGTCTTTTCCTCCAGAGACAGACTACCTTCACAGAATACCTTACAGTTGGCTTTCACTCTATCCCCGTGGGTAGCCTTTTCCACACCTTTAACTGTGTAAATAGAGAAAACAATCAACTAATTAAAGATGGGCTAGGCTCAGGTCGCCCTAGATTCTCATGATGACACTATGTCAATTCCTAACAAGGTTAACTTGGTCCAGCTAAGTGAATGTTTTAGTGATGCATGTGCAACTCTTCAAAGTTTAACTCTATGAACCAACCATTACAATAGAGTAATGAGATAAACTATACCACTAAAACTCTTAGAATGATAGCTCAGTGTGATATATTCTTTCAAAAGTGTGTTCTATAGATCCTAGACACTACAAGAAAATCAACTTATAGCGACGGGGTTTTAGACGGCCATGAACCATACCGTCGCTACAAGGCAAGAAGCATTTTTGCGGGAAGAAAGAGTGCCAAAATTGGTAATCTATTGTGGCGTCCAAGAGCACGGCCGTTGTTATAGGAAGTTCTAGCGACGAAATTCCGTTGACCGTCGCTATATATGGGTCCATATAGCGAGGGCCAGAATCTGACCGTCACTGTAAATATCATATACCGACGGGCGTGACCGTCGCTATATATGACATATAGCGAGGGTCAAGTGCTGGCCCTCGCTATATAGCATTTATATAAAAAAAAATCGCCATTTTAACCTTCGCGCGAACAGACTCTTCTCCCCCCAAAAACCCCATTTCTCCTCGCCCTCTCCTCCTACGATTCTTCGTCGGTCATTGCAGCTGCTGCCATTCTCCCGTTTGTCCTTCGTTCTCCTGTCCGTAGTTCGTTCTCCCGGCGTCATCTTGCCGGCATCTTTCCGGCGTCCATCCAGGTGAGTGTTTTATTGTTTTTTTATTTATTTATTTATTTTTTTTCTGATTTTCGCCATTTTTGTAACTCACCTGCTGTCATCTTGCCCCACTGATCGCATGGCTGTTTATCGCATCCCTTGGTGGATATATACACCAAAAATCACCCTATTGTAATCGGTAACCTAATTTTTTTTTTTTGTGAAACCCTCTTTTGATACAGAGGGTTTCTTGTCGTTGCAGTGCCCTCATTTTCCCCTTAGGCCTTGCTTCTTCCGCCGCTGCCCTATTCGTGAGTTTCTCATACCCTTGCTTCCGTATTCTTCTAATTTTTTCTTTTGTAATTTCTTCTATTTTTGGTGTTGATTATGATTTCTAGTGGTTAGATTTAGCATTATTGATGGTATGGATGTTTTTTTTTTCAATTATTTGGGGGGTACAAAGATCTGAATGTTTGAAATCAGTAATCAGGCTTATTTCTGTTTCGTTAAGTTGAAATTTGAGCATTCTTGCCCATTATTTGGAGGTTACAAAGATTTAAAGGTTTGAAATCAGTGATCAGCCTGATCACTATCCCTAGCTAGGTTTGAAATTTGGATGTTTGCCTTATCCTTAGGTGGACCTACAAGCCAAAAATCCAGTCTGGTTAGGGATTTCTGGCAATGTAACAAGCTGTAGCTTAATCCAACAGCATAAGCTAGCACCATTTCGAGAAAATTTTAGAAGCGGCGAAGCAGTGGCCAATTAGATCATGCCACAATCTGCTCTTCAAAAGCATTTCTGGGTTGTTTAAAAGCATTTCTGGGTTGTACGTGGCATATCTGATTTGCCACTGCTTCGCCGTTTCTACTTAGAGATGCCATATGGGCCCGCTGACCGCATGGATGTTTTGCCCACGATGGGTATGTAGCTGAGCATGGCTACTGGAATATATAAAGGTTGAAAATTGCAATGAGATAAATGGTATGTTTATCTTCGAGCTCTCTGTTGTATTCCTATCTTAAATGGATACGGGAAGAGGTCCACCTAAGGCAGGCTTGCCACTTTGTTCATGCAATGCTCCTCTCTTCTTCAATCAAAACATGCAAGTGTCATTGTAGCATAGGGGATTGGGTTAGAGGGTTGGAGAAGAGAATGTAAACACCATTACACTTTCATGTTTCACCTTAGTAACACTGCTGGATGGGAAAACACTATGATGGATTCAAATGTGGGGTTACACTAAGATATACAAATGGCTAAGTCCGGACTCTATCCAAAATTGGGTAGAGTAAGGGCTTAGGCAAATAAAATGGGTACTAGTCCTTCAAACTTACCCCAAGTCCTTCTATTTATAGAATTCCCTGGGGGAGGGCTGAATACAACTATTTTTTACCCTGATTGGTAACCTCTAACCATTAGATTTTAGTATGCATATAGCCGTTGAATCCAACCATTTTTTGAGTACTAAAACTAACGGCTAAAAATCATCAAACAAGCTGATTTTTTGTATGAATGTCTACTAGGGGATGGGCTATACATCCATGTTGTCAGTTGGTCTAGATGGCAGCGGTGAGTAACAAAAATGCGTTTCTGAATTTGAAAATATCCCAGGTATACCTTTTTATACTTGGCAAATGCTTAGAGATCTTTTATGGATAAATGCTCACATGGACTGAGGTCCAACAACTAGAGTCACTCTTTAAAAAATGCTAAAATCTAATGGATAGAGATTTCTAATAAAATTGATTTTTGGTATAAATATCTACTAAATGATGGCCTAAGCATCCACTGTGATTAGTGGGCCCAAAGGGCAACAATAACAGAAGTTAGAGACGAAAGAATCTTTAAAGTAGAAGATCATACATACCAAAAGTACGTAAAAAGTAAGAATTGGGACCCACCGTGAATGACCTCTACTCACACTATCATGCTGCAAAACAGGGTTAGTGAGTTCTGATTTCTTAGCTCCAAACTACTAAGCCTTTATTACTTTATTTGTCTAGCACTTCTATTATTCTCGTGGATGCATGCATAAATTAAACTTTACTAGGACTTTATTACAAAGTAATACTATTAGTTTAATGTTCAATGATGTTATTGTTTGTCCCATTTTAATTGCTTTGAATATAATTAGTGTTATGCTAATTCACACTTTTTTTATGAATCCTAATTCACACTTTCGATAAGCTTTCTAGATCTAGATTGGATTTTTGTTCTCATTTTTGTCTCCATTTTTTACGTTCTTGGTTATTAATTGTTAATTTATCTTAACTTTATGTTGTATATAAATGTGAATTGTGCACACACACACACACACATCATGCATATATATACATTAAACCTTAGATCTCTCATTCAAGAATCACTTTGTGACAATGATGTAGCTTATCACCTATTTGGGATAGTTTAGTTGTAAACTATGACGTTTGGCTCTCATTTGAGACTCAATTCAAGTGAACAACTTTTTTATCTTTTTGGTGATAAAGAGTAATTGTCTGATGTTGATTATTGAATTATCCATTTGAACAATTTGAGAATGCATAATCTCTGGTACAGTCAGTAGTTGAAGTATTTATTTTTATTTGTAGGACAGTTTCGACGACCATTCCTCTTGTTCTCTGGGTACACATTTAGACAAGGTGACATATTTGCCCCTAGTCTAAGTTGTGTACTTGGAGAACTATGGGGAAATGCTGTCAAAATTTTTCTTCAAATAGAAATAACCACTTGATTATTGAGTGTACTAGAGATTATGAATTCCTAAATGGGATAGGCTCAACCCACCCTTTAGAGAGGAGATAGGAAGCATGATGCATGTGCATTTGAGTTGTGTGTGACAATGTGCTTAATTTCGATTGAAGGTGGCGTCATTTTGAAGGAGATATGTCAATGGATTAAAGTTGGGTTGTGAAGCCAAGAAATAGCCCCGAGTATCTAAACCTAGTAGAACAATTCTTGGATTTTGCATTTTCTAATTCAGAGTATGGAGACAAGATCAAGTGTCCATGTAAAAAATGTTGTCATGCATTCCTAAAGGATCGACTAGAAGTATATTGTGACCTAGTATTGATTGGGATAATACCGGATTATATCGTCTGGTTGTACCATAGGGAGTATGATAATGAATATACGAGTGATGAGGCTGACGAGGGTGATGACATGCAATGAATATTACAAAATGCATATGGAATGGCAAACTTTGATCGTGAAGAGGAGAATGAATTGAATGAAACTAGATCGACTGAGCCAAATTCGAAAGCGAATAAATTTTATAAATTGTACCTAGGTTGCACAAAATTTTCAAAATTATATTTTATTGTATAGTTGTTACACTTGAAGTGTCTTAACGGATGAAGTAACAAATCTTTCGACATGTTGTTTGAGTTGTTAAAAGAGGCACTTTCTATTGGTGAAACTTTGCCCAAGAATCATTATGAATCCAAAAAGATCCTTCGGATCTTTGAATGCATTATACGAAGATAGATGCATGCCCGAATGACTGCATGCTATACTGGAAGGAGCATAAGACGGCAAATGAATGTGTCATATATGGTGAGTCTAGGTGGAAACCGATTACACGTCAGTCTACCGAAGATGCTTCCACTTCGTCTATAGAAGATAAGGAAATACTTGCGAAGATTTTGTATTATTTTCCGTTGAGACCAAGACTTTAGAGGTTGTTTATATGTCCAAAAACAGCCGAACACATGAGATGGTATGCTGAGGGTCATACAAAAGTTGGTGTGTTGAGGCATCCAGCAGATTCCAAGGTGTGGGAAACTTTAGACGAGAAATACCCATCGTTCGATTCTAAATAGAAGAATGTTAGAGTTGGAATATAGAGAGATGACTTCACTCCTTTTAGTTATACGAGTACTCCCCACAGTACATGACCCGTAATTATTATTCTATACAATTTGCCGCCATGGATGTGTATGAAACAAACATCTTTCATGTTGACGTTGCTTATTCCTGGCCCTACGGCTCTTGGGAATGACATCGATGTGTACCTGCAACTATTGATCGAAGAATTAAAGGAATTATGGACAGATGGATTTGAGACATACGATGCCTCTTTAAACAAAACTTTCAGTGTCATGTAGGAGTTATATGGACTATTAATGACTTCCCTGCACTTGCAAACTTGTCAGGGTGGAGCACTAAGGGAAAACTTGCTTATCCCTCATGCCACAAGGATACTTGTTTAGTCAGATTGCAAGAAGGACACAAATAATGTTACATAGGACATCGTCAATTCTTACTAACTGATCAAAAAATCTGACATAATAAGAAGTCGTTTAATGACATAAAAGAATTAAAAAGTGATTCAAAACCATTGACCGTTGGGGATGTGCTCGACCAGTTACGGGACTACGAGCAGCTAACATTTGGGAAGTTAGATAAGGATAAAACTGGGAGAAATAGAAAGAGGGATGATTGCAATTTAACAAAGAATTGAAAAAAGAAGAGCATTTTCTTCGAATTACCGTATTGGAAAGATCTCTTGTTGCGGCACAATTTGGATGTCATGCACATTAAAAAGAATGTGTGTGATAATGTGATCGGGATATAGTTAAATATGAAGGGTTCGACAACCTGAATGTTCGTCTGGATATGAAATTAATGGGTAAAGACAACACTTCTATTGTGTTGAAATAAATATGTTGAAAGATATGGAGTAAAAAATAGATATCCGATTAGGAATCTGTAGTCAGTTATAGGTTTAAGCATTTACAAGTTTTAAGTTAAGTCAAATTTTGGACCTAGACAGCCAAATCGAGTAAACGAGGTCTGAATCTCCCGAAACCTGTTACAACACTTCTATTGTGTTGAAACAAATATGCTGGAAGAGACGGGATAAAAAATAGATGTCCGATTAAGAATCTGTAGTCAATTATAGGTTTAGGCATTTACAGGTTTTAAGTTAAGCCAAATTTAGGACCTCGACGCCCAAATCGAGTAAACGAGGTCCGAATCTCCCGAAACCTGTTACAACACTTCTATTGTGTTGAAACAAATATGCTAGAAGAGACGGGGTAAAAAATAAATGTCCGGTTTGGAATCTGTAGTCAGTTATAGGTTTAAGCATTTACAGGTTTTAAGTTAAGTCGAATTTAGGACCTCGACGCCCAAATCGGGCAAACGAGGTCCGAATCTCCCGAAACTTGTTACAACACTTCTATTGTGTTAAAACAAATATGCTAGAAGAGACGGGATAAAAAACAGATGTTCGGTTAGGAATCTGTAGTCAGTTATAGGTTTAGGCATTTACTGGTTTTAAGTTAAGTGAAATTTAGGACTTCGACACCCAAATCGGGCAAACGAGGTCCGAATCTCCCGAAACCTGTTACAACACTTCTATTGTGTTGAAACAAATATGTTGGAAGAGATGAAATAAAAAATAGATGTCCGGTTAGGAATCTGTAGTCAGTTATATGTTTAAGCATTTACAGATTTTAAGTTAAGTCAAATTTAGGACCTCGACACTCAAATCAGGCAAACGAGATCCGAATCTCTCGAAACCTGTTACAACACTTCTATTGTGTTGAAACAAATATGATGAAAGAGATGGGGTAAAAATTAGATGTCCGGTTAAGAATATGTAGTCAGTTATAAGTGCAAGCATTTATAGGTTTTAAGTTAAGTCAAATTTAGGACTCCGACGCCCAAATCGGGCAAACGAGGTCCAAATCTCCCGAAACCTATTACAACACTTTTATTATGTTGAAACAAATATGCTGAAAGAGATGGGGTAAAAAACAGATGTCCAGTTAGGAATCTGTAGTCAGTTATAGGTTTAAGTATTTACAGGTTTTAAGTTAAGTCAAATTTAGGACCTCGACGTCCAAATTGGGCAAACGAGGTCTGAATCTCCCGAAACCTATTACAACACTTCTATTGTGTTGAAACAAATATGCTGGAAGAGACATGGTAAAAAACAGATGTCCGGTTAGCAATCTGTAGTAAGTTATAGGTTTATGACTCCGATGCCCAAATTAGGCAAATGAGGTCTGAATCTCCTGAAACTTGTTACAACACTTCTATTGTGTTGATAAAATATGCTGGAAGAGATGGGGTAAAAAATAGATGTCCGATTTGGAATCTGTAGCCAGTTAGACATTTCAAGGTTTTTAAGTTTAACTTTAATTTTTCATTTCGTTTATATTGAATCTTAACATTTTATATATTAATTATTTTACTTTTATTTATTTTGTAGGGCCTAGATGTTGATTGATCGTGTCTTCTACTCTGCCAGATTGATTTTTGAAACTTTTATAACATTGTTAAATTTGAACAGTCAATATTGTAGAAATTTAATTATTTAAGATATTGAATTTTATATTTTCTTTACACTCTATTTTGATAAAATGAAAATAGAATAGGGAAATGTGGTATTATATGCATTACAGGTACAGGTATAACAAATTATGCAAAAAAAAAAAAAAATTTACACTACAAAACCTTTTAGCGACGGCCACTGACCACTATAACATGTATGTAGCGACGGCCAGTACACCACCCGTCGCTATATATGTCTTATAGCGATAGCCAGAAACATCAACCGTCACTATATATGTCTTATAGCGACGGCCAGAAACACCGACCGTCACTATATATATGGCTGTCACTATAAGGTTAGTTACTAACTAAAACAAATTGAGATCTATCCATGGTTTGGCCGTCACTAAATATCATTAACACCGACGGCCAGTAAATATTGCGTCGTTATATGTATCTTACAGCGACGACTGTGACAGTCATTAAAACGTATTCACAAATAAAAAAATTATATTTATATATATCGAAGGTCTGACCCATCTGGCTAACTATCTAGGTACCACACATTGTTGTAAAAAATGTGACTAGAATAACTATCTAGGTACCACACATTGTTGTAAAAAATGTGCTCACCAGTGTTGTTCGCGAGACAACTCAGATCATCTTTTTCTCATTCGAATGGTCTTATATACTTAAGCGGTGATTGCCATTCGTTCAGGTGTTGAGGAAGGACTACTCTGATTGCTCCTTTTAACTATTTTCTTTTTCTTGGATTGAACACTTGAAGTCAAGGCTTCAGGAAAAGCCGCCTTCTTGCCATCGAGTAGTCAATTTAAAGATTTGTCACACCCTGAATTTTGAGATAACATTTTTGCATCTTTTCAGAGACGCTATTCAGTATGATTGCTTGGAGGTTTGTTATCGGCCTTAGATCATGTGGACTATATACACCACAATATCCGAGCTCTAGAAATTGTCAGTGACTAACTCATGATGTATGAGCCCCACTTCTTGTGGATCTCATCTTCTTTTTTATGCTGGACCCACTTAATGTGACTCGATTCATTATTGGGCCAGTGGGACCCATCTGGATAATTTTTGAAGTTCATTTGGTATTGATGCGAAAAGACCTAGAGGGGGGTGAATAGGTCTATTTAGAATAATTGTTAAGTTGATTACTAAGATGTAAAATTTTAACATAAACAAATGCAAAATAATAATCAACTTAAGCAATAGAGAGAGAGATAGAAACAAACAATCAACAACACAAGATGTAAAGTGGTTTAGAGTCGCAACACCTACATCCACTCTCTAAGAGCTCTAACGAGCTATGTAATGCCTTACATTTTATTTATATTAATTATTATTTAATGATTAATTATGTGTATTAATTATTGTTGAGTCGGGTCATGTTTGTTTGAGTGGGTTTTTGGGGCCATTTACGTGACATTTTAAGCTTTTTTATTGTCTATTTTTTAGTCTAGTTGATACCCATGGGCCTTAGGCCTATTTTTAGCCCAATAGTTTACTACAATTAGAGTTTTTAACCATTCCTTTATAAGCTTAAGTGAAAGTGACGAAAATCACTTTTTACAAATCTTAAAACCTAATCTTTGTCTATGTTCTCTTCTCATCTTCATTCTTTGAAGCCTAGGGTTTGAGAAAACCTTTCGGTTGTTAATGAACCTCTCTTGTAACTTTGATTATCGATCACATGCAAGTTAAAACCTCATTAATCCCTTATATTCTTGTATATTGATTGTTATTCTAAGTATTTTGTTAATAAAAATAACATGATTAGTGTTTAAGATTTATTTTTTGTTGGGTTTAATCTTTTAATACGTCCACCCTGTTTAATATCTTATTTGGTTATTAAAAATCATGTGAAAACTTTTGTTATAAATCTATGAAAAAGCATGCTATCATCTTTGATTTTCTTTAAATTCTCACGAAATTATTAAGAAGTAATTTCTTATAAGAATTTTATATCATCATTATTTAACCTTCTTGAGTTCCATAATTTTTTAATTGTGTGTCTTAATGAGTAGAATAAGACGATATTTTTTCTAGAATTTAATATGAATCACAAAAATCTCAAAATTCGAAATACTAATTTACTCACAGTTATTAAAAATGTATTTACTTGTTGAAATTTATATCATTCATTCTAAACCTTTTTTGAGCTCAATTTTTTTTAAATTGTGTGTTTCGAAGAGTAGAATAAGATGATATTTTTTTTAGAATTTAATATAAATTATAAAATTCTCTAAATTCGAAATATCATATCTGCAAAAAATTTTTTTTACATATTTTTAGTTTTCTTTTAGAATTTGAGTTTTAAAAAGAAAATAAATTAATGTTTATGAAAGAAAATTATTTTGATGTGTCCTTCATAAGAACGATAGAGTTTTCTCTTCAGGTTCGGGTTTTATTACAATTCTTGGTTAGGATTTCTAACCCTAATAGTTTATAATCTCTTCGTGTTTGGGTTTTCTTGCGATTCTTGATTAAGATTTTGAATTTTAATATTTTATAATATCTTCATATTTAGGTTTTCAACGATCTTTATCAAGCATGTTCATTGTTTTGATTAACTGATAAGCATGCAATAATTGTTACGTGAATGAAAACATGAATATTATTTTAGATGACTATGAATTATGTTAATTATTATAATATATAATTATTCCACTGTTGTTACATTATTTATCATAAATATTATGATCTATGAATTCGGTTAGCACACATATATTCTAGGGTTTATCCGAGATGTTGGTTGTGTTCGAGCACACCAGATAGGTCCTCAGGTGGTTATGTTCGACCACAAAAATTAAGCAAGCAAGAAACAAGGAGATGCCCTTCGGTGTAAAAACACTAAATCATCAATGATTACGTGACTATCTGTATGTCGGATAGAATGTATATACCATCCGAGACGTTGAACGTTTTGAACCGGTTTGACTTGATTCCGAGACGTCGGATTAATTAACGTTAATGTATTAGTAGTACATCATGTATCGAGATGAGTATATTTCCTTATATCTATATGCATGATTAGTTTAGCTATAGAATGAGATGGATGTGTGGACACTTGCACGTTTGATTATATATAGAATGGTTCATGAAACTAGGGTTTTTCCGCATCGTTAGTTACGGAAACCCTAATCTCAACACATTTGTAATTTTTATCCGATTATCCTATAAAATATTAGATATTGTATTGGGATTCGTGTCGGATGTCGATCCGCACTCGGGATTAGTCGGATTAGCGCGAATAAGAACATAAACTTACGGATAATGTACAAGAGAAACGTGGAAGGATGAGAATGGCGAGTCGAAATTAAAAACACATCCAAGAGATCCAGAAAATACTAAAATCATCGAAATCAAATTGCATTAATCAAACTGTTGCTTACACGAAATAAATGACAGAAATAAATAAAGCGGTAAATCTATTTTAGAAAGCATGTAAAAAAAAGAGATTTTAGAGAGAGGAAGAAGGTAGAGAGAGATTTTCACCTCGGTCGTTTACCGACTGACAAGGTAGAGGTGAGAGAAAAACTCACCCTTTTGCATTCACCGAACGGAGTCGGCGGTGCAAAAAGGTAATCAGCCTGGGGAGTCTTTGGATCAAAAACTTACCAATGGTCGGATCGGATTTGTTCATGAGAATGACCCAATGAGTGGTTTGGCCCGGTGAGTGGTTCAGCCTCGGGAGATCGGCCAGAGGATGTACGTGGTGCTTCTGTCAAATGGATGACGATGATCACGGGCTCAAGGAGGAGGTGTTGCACTATCGCCCAAGAGAAGAGGAATCTGTATTTTGTTAGCATGGAAAAGGAACTAGGAGATGGTTCGGTGGTGAATTGCAAGTCTGAGAAAGCGTTGCAGATCTGCAACTGAGAGCTTCTTCAGTGATGAGGTGGTGGTGGAGTGGTTAAGCATTGTCTGGTGGAGCAATCACGGACTGTTGTGCTTGGTGTGGAGAGGTACTCCAGCATGAGAGGGGGAGATGGACTTGCAGGTTGTGCACGTGCAGGTTCGGGTTGATGATGGCGCAACAATGGAGAGAGGCACCCCGTGAACAGCAAGAGCTAATAAGATGCTGGCCGGAGTTGCTGGGGTAGCAACCAAGAGTGGAGAGATGGTTGCTGCTTGACGATTTGTTGCAGGCATATCCGTAGGTGGCAATGATGAGGGTGTGCAAAGAGGAGGGAGCACCGTCCGATTTGAGAAGAGGAGGAGGTCTCGTACTCGGGGTGGATCTGATCGTCCTTAATGGAGATCACCGGAGTTGCAGGTCTACAACTATGGTGATGGAGGATGAGGAGCCCAGCGGTGCATTGGTGGTTGTAGCATACACAGCAGGTGGAGGGAGCTAGGAAGAAAACTGGTGGAGACGAAGTGTAGCAGTGAGGCACTATTGCAAACCGTGTAGAAGACGATGGTGGTGGCAAAGCAACATGAGGTGGAAGAGAAGTGGAGTTGCTGGCGAGAGGATGGTGGTGCTGGCGGATTCAGAGTTGCAGCAACCGTGGGCAGCAAGGGAGCCTTGCTGGTTGGAGAAGGTAGCAAGCACAGGAGGAGGAAGATGAAGAAGGCGGTGGCGCTGCAAGTGCTGCAGGTGGTGGAGCACACAGCGGAGCTGGGCGTTGCTGCGGGCGGTGGAGAGGAGCACATGGTGCTTGTGCGCAGGGGGTAGAGTGGTGTTGCTGTCGTGTTGTTGCTACCGGCCGGAGTTGCAGCCTACAACTCCGGTAAAAAGAAAATGAAGAAGATGAAGAAGACGAGAAGGAAGAAGAGGAGAAGAAGGAGAGGTGAAAGAAGGAGAAGAAGAAGGGGAAAACATGGGGGAAGTTTTGGGGGAAGGAGAGGAGGAGAGGGGTTTGGAGATTAGGGTTTCGATCCCTCTTTTCTCCCCTTTATATAAGCTCCTAATTTCCATTAATGGAAATTAGGAATTTTAGGAAATAAAAAATAATTTTTTTTTTAAATTCAAATATCTTCTTCCTTTGGGGGATTTTCCCCATTTAGTGGACCCCCCCTATTTTTATTTTTAACTATTGATTTAAAGCATTTTAAAATCTCGGGGTCCACTAAATGGTTGGGCCACAGGTCGATGATGATGGGCCCGGCTACTGGCCCACATGGATTGATGATGATGTCCATCGTCTCACAAGATGATGTGACAGACAATTCGATGACGATCGGATGGATGGTGACTGGATTGGGACCCAGATTAATAGATTGACGGATTTAGAGAGATCCAACGATCCGGTGGAAGATCCATCGGTCAGAAAGCTAAGGGAGATGAGACAGAGCCAATGGGCAGAAGTTCTGAGGTTCGGTCAGTAGATCTGAGGATCAGGTGGTGATGTTTAAGGAGATGAAGAGAGATGAGAGAAATATGAGAGATGAGAGAGAAAACTCTACAGACTACAGAGATAACTGCTGGCGGAGGGTCTGGAACCCTAGTTTTCAATATGTTCTCTTCTCAGGCTTCGCCAGTAGAGCAGATTATCATTTTTTTTCTCATTTCATGTGGCTTTGACTGCATTGATCCATGTCTTGGTCATCGGCTCTCCCGCTCTCTTAGTTCTTTAGGCTGACTCTTCGATCCTCTTGTTCAGCCCGTAATAGGCTCATATCTTCTAAACATAGCCCGTTGGCTTTTTAAGCTTTGATTATGGGCTTTTATGGTTGATTGTGGGCCCGCAAGTCTCGAGAATCATCCAATCAGGGTTTCCTACGACAAAAGAAGCGCGTAATGAGACTTTATCAGAACGGCTTAATATCTAGACTTCCGAAAATGTGTTTAATGCATGCAAATATACCATTTCGTCCAGAAAAAGTGTGTTCTACGTAATGGAAGACACTCTTACGGAGAAAAGTGGATAAATGAAGCAATTTTACGTATGAGAGTGTGATAACACTTAGAGGATAATAGTGGAAAATACGTACTTTTAAGCGAATATCAGTTCAAAGACATTACTATAACTATGATTGATACTGTTAATTGTTGATTGACATTGTGCACACACAAGAGCATGTCACATGCACATAGTAAGTGGGCGTCCAGCTTGCGAGTCCAATGGACTCATCCTTGTATACGATATCTTGTTGCCGGACGTGGTTGATAGATTCGGCGATGACTTAGATCGATCGAGTAGTATTAGTCATGAGCCTTAGCTTAGTAGTTTAGTTAGTTTCGTTAGTAGCCTCATGGGAGTTGGCTTTTATATTGATATGATATTTATGAGATTTTTGTGTTTCTCGCGATGTATTAGATTTGTTCCCATATCGCGCCTCAGAATTTATGCATAAATATAAATATTCTAGCGTACAAGTTGCGGGATATGGCAAGCTATCACTTTTTTAATTCAATATTTAAGCAACCTTTCAATATTGAATAGCGTAAAGGACTAGGTCTCAATCGCAATCGAACTCTCGCTTAGTCAAGATTCATCTTGACTCAAGCAGCACAATAGTATATATATATATGGATTATTTCAATAGTTAGAAAGAAAGCTCCCAATAAACAAAGTTACCTCCCAACTGAGATTAGAGAGGAATGAAACTTTGATGTTAATGAATCACAAAGCAAAACAGCTACTCTAAAAAGCAGCTCAAGCGCAACCACCCAAATTGCCCTTATAGCTGAAGAGCGCAAGCCACCAAATATGAACTCCCACAAAAGGTAACCTGAAGAACCACCGAAGCAAGAAGGGAGAACACAAACAAATACTCTTAGGTTGTGTTGGAACGCATGCAAATCGGGTGTGCATATGCATTTTCGCATGCAATCATTTCTCATGCATGTTTGGAACACATACACTAATTTGGCGATTTGCACATGCACACAGGCAAATGAATGCTCGTCCTCTAGCAATTAAAAACCTATCTCACCCCCTGAGCAATCGTTTACACAATCTTTTTGTGCAAACGATTGTGTAAGGTACAAAAGCCAAAACTTTCTCAAATCATGCCCTATCGTTCTCAAAACAATGAAAATAAAGAAAATAGTGGCTCTGAAATTAAAAATAATTCAAATTTCAATTTTGAATTTCAACTTTTAAAAATAACGGCCGTTATTTTTTGAGCATTTTAATAGTACATAACGTAATGGGAGAGATCGGAATCCGTTATGACGGCCATTTTTTTAAACCATGGTATGAACCACGCGACAGACTCATAGCTAGAGACGATTGACTGTAGGGATGTTTGATCCATCACTAGGTGGACCTACATACCAAATATTAGCCTGATGGGTGATTTCTAACATTCGGATCTAATACCCCAAGTAATGCTCGAATCCCACAGTTGAAATAAACTCATGAAAATGACTCAAATCCAATTGTTAAAATCACTAATGAGGCTGATTTTATGGTCAGTACATCCTCCCAGGGCCAAACATTTATGCGGTCTAGACTCTTTCAGAGTGTGCCACATAGCTTATATATAGTAATCCATCATCAACGTTGCTGAATTGAACAAAGAAAAAAAATAATGTCCTACTGGTAATTTTGTTTGAAAAGAATGGGAGTGCCACACGGGTTTAGGATGTTTGTGGGACCTATTTTGTTCTTTTAATATGTGGGGCCCACATATTTTGTGCTTTCCTAATGAGCATGTCTTAATACATGTTCATATGCAATTTAATTTGAAAATTTTCCATTTGCACATGCACGCGAACCAAATGGTGGTAAATATGAACAATGAGTAAATTTTGGAGTTTGCGTATGCAAAGTTAGTACGAACCAAATGAAAAAAAATAGTGTGGGTGCGTAAACCATTGCACGCGTAATGGTGTGCGTGCATACCAAACAAACCCTCAGTGAATTGGTAAGTATAATGGGTAGGGGATGGGGTATTTATAGTCAAATGAGAGGGGATGAGAGTGCTTGTGATTTGAGGAAACTCAAGGCTAGTCGACCGACTTGTCAGACCAGTCGACCAACGTGACCAGGCGACTGGTCCTTCTGATCAGTGGTCATTTCCCATTGGTCGCCTTGTCTCTATGTCCGGTTGACCCTTCTTCCAATATGGTCCAATCAAGATTTCAGCAAGTACTGAGGGTTCCATCCAATAGGCTGAGGGGACTCCAAAGATGTTTTAGTGGGATTCTAGAAGAACATAGAAGGTCTCAATTACAAATCTCTAAAGCATAACAAGGATCAGTCCAATGATGAGTGTCAACAATCCAAGTCTGAAGCAGTCACATATCTAGGGTTTTGATTCAGACAGAGTTGTCAACATGGACATTATAAATATCGTTTAAGTAAATGTTACAAACCTTATCGTTTAAGTAAATAAATATCCATTTGCTTAATATATTTATAGTGTAAATGAGGGATTACCCCCAAAATGGATCAATAAAAATATTTTTAAGATCAAATTCCCAAGGATACAAAAAGTGATTTTCCAATTCAAGAACAAAATCAAGATTACGGTAGTCAGTCAACAAAGTTGACTTTCTTCTGAAAATGGCTTTTCCAAATATGAAGATATGATAATTTTCTTTATAGAAAAGCAATATTAAAACATCAAAGTCTGATAAAATAGTCTTAAGCTTAAGAGCATTTGTGGTCAAAACGAAGATAAGCTTTATTTCAACATTTATTGGCCTTCTAGACTTGGTCAAATCCAATAATTATTGACTACACGAGTTATAGTCTAATAGGGCCCAGAATGCTATAAAAGGACCTTACCAAATATCATGGAGGCCAGGAGTTCTTTCTCAAATCTTAAAGCTTGAATCTTCAACATATCTTAGATAGTCTTCAACACACACTATCTTCAGAGATCTCCAACACAAGTACTTAATCGGTTAGATTCATAAAATTGACAATACAAAATGTATAACTTCACTACTTTGAGCTCTTATTGTGCACCGTGTACTTTCACGTGGATTGCATTTCATTGAGAGCACTACATGCTTATCTGGCCAAATTTTCCTTGGCCCATTCACCCTTGCATAGCTCTCTACTTTGGCCCATCTATACAAGCTCAAATTGCCATTGACCTATGAATCCTTGTCAGCATCAACTCGCTTTGGATTTTTTGCCCGACATCACCATTCATCCAACCAACCCTCCACTCCTCTACTGTTGATCAACCTAATCTTCGTGTAACCTTGTGTTTGCTAGATAGTTGCACTGCAGCTTTTCCCCACCCACACATCCAGTTCAATAGCACAACCTTACTCGAGATCAATGGTCC
Organism: Euptelea pleiosperma; assembly: GCA_035048495.1. Classification (NCBI taxonomy): domain Eukaryota; kingdom Viridiplantae; phylum Streptophyta; class Magnoliopsida; order Ranunculales; family Eupteleaceae; genus Euptelea; species Euptelea pleiosperma. The sequence continues at coordinate 27,299,609 of CM068548.1, read as the reverse complement.
AACCATCCCATCTCCTTCATCTAACCAATATTTCTCATGCATCTAGGGCCATTTCTCCGAAGCCCATTCACCTTCATGGTCACTCTCTTTGACCATAGCTTATCAGCCAGACTTCCATATCCTTCATAGCTAGCACCTCTTCTTGGCTCGAACTATTTGTCTTGTGGACCAATCCTCTTGGTCCATTAATTCTTGGTCCAATCATTTTGACCCATATATATTTCATTTAGGCCCACCTACCTAAAGCCCATTGTTGTGTACGAGGCCAACAAACCTCTCTCGGAGTATCTTCATCCTTTTATGTGTGTGCCGCGATTCAACCAAGCCGTTAGACATGTGGACAAGTTGCACGAATCAAGCATTTGCCAACCGTCGTCACCCTCGTGATCAATGACCCGGCAGCGACCAAATTAGACGGTGCAGTTGATTTCCTTGTGGTGTGAAGCCCTGCCAAGTAGTGCCAACGTAGTGTAACCATGATCCCATCAACACCTAGCACCCGAGACTCTTAACGATCAGTCTTCACCTTGCTCTACCTCCTAGCGCATGTACAGCAGCTCCAGCAATGTCGCCTGTCGCTCTTTCACCATATCTCCCAACTGGTTCTCTATTTTTGTGAGCCAATCTTACATACCCGACCGTTTCAAACTTTTGATAGTCCTTTAAAATTACATGTGGCTCATTAGTGACACTATCAATGTTTGGTCCACCCCCTTTATGGACCTAGGTACAAAAATCAGCATGATTAGTAATTTCTAGCTTGTGGATAAAGCCTTTTGGGGATTGCCACCTGGCACTCTTTTGGCCCACTGACTCGTCAATGTCTGGCCAACCCTTTGGAAGTCCCATACACCAAAAAATAGCTTTATTGTGAGGTACACAAATCCAAAGTCTAGAAATTGCTGATCAGACTTATTTTTTGTTCTTAGGTCCACCTAAGGATGGGCCAAACATCCATACTGTCATTTTCTCCTTCCTCTTGTTCCTCCATTGCGAATCCCTTCTCGTCATCGTCGCTACCACCAACATCTTCGGTCATCTTTCGTTTTCTCTCTGCTACTACTGCTATTTTAAGTCCGATTCCCCAAGTCCCTCAGATCAACAATGGTTAGGCTTCGTCATTGAAGACCTTTGCAAGTGATGAGTAAATTTGAATTTCAAAAATCCACTATATTGGATAAATGATCCTAATAGTAAGATGTAATTTTTTTTTTCAAGAGCCAAAAATAAGCATTTGCTACTAAACATGAGAACTTCTTGTTACCTAAACTGCAACTCGTTAGTAACTTACATAAAAAGGGTAAACAAAGCTTCATGCACGTTTCTATTAATTTCTTTCAATCAGTCTATGAATTGCAGAGAGATTTTTTTGTTCATTGACCTTTTCTAGCTTTATCTATCTTAGAAGTTGTATTAGTGTACTTTGTTATGTTTTAAAGCTAAATGTCATAATTTTATTAGCTTCTATTTATATTTATATATACTTTTTGGGTTAGTTGGAATTCAGTACACAACTTCATGATTATTACTTTTGTATGTCTATTAAGTACAGGTATACTCTTATTCGAAGGGAGCAAATAGAACTTTGGAAGTTGTGGATATATATGGCAGAGAGCTTGATCTTTTTATTTTTTGACCCTAATGATTGATGTAAGGATGTTAATTAGATGCTCATAATATTGACTAAAACTATTTGGTACTCCTTTATATAGTCCAAAACTTAGACGTTTTAGCTTTTATGCCAATCGATTGGACTCAATTATGTTTCTGCCTCGTAGTGTCCAATCGATTACACAGTGTCTCTAATCGATTGGGCTATGTCCAATCGATTGGACTTTCCCACTAGTCAATATAATTGACTTTGAGTCGAGTCTGTCCAATGACTAAGTCTGACCATTATATTTTGTTCATTTTAATCAACTCCTATGGCCGCTAAGTCACATACCTTTCTAATCGAGCGAACACAATTGTTAACTGACAAATCGGCAGTTACTCAGATGACTCTTGTCGTCAACTGTCTGATTCTTGCTGTCTCTGTCTTTTAGTCTTCACGTAATTGGTGAAGTAAGCGTACCATGACATTTTCATGCTACACTAGTGCTCGTAAGAACGGTTACAATAATGTTTTTATGTCAAACGGAATCTTTGCCAAATTGAATATGAAAATATTCCTTACACGGCTCCATACTAGAAAATACCCAGAATAATTAGTATAATGATACATGAAATAACAAATATAAAGTTGGTAGGTAGTGATACATGAAAAAGAAGCTAGGTAATGATATATGAAAAAGAAGAAATATAAAGAACAAAGATATGAAAAAACAATATATATTTCATTAATAAAAATAATCCAATACATGAGGGGGGGACATCCAACCTTACCCCTATCCCACAATTTACAAATAAAATCCAATTATAATTTTCTAATATCAATCCAAATTCCTTCAGAATGATCTTGTCGCCATAAGACTCATCAGACTCTTCAATGTCATCAATTTGTAATCCATTAGTAATAGGCTGATGTTCATTACAAACATCAATGAATTCATCATCATAATCATTTTTAGGATACTCTCTCGTAGGAGCTGAGAGAACAATTGACATTTTAGGATCAAGTTGTTCTTTTACATAAAAACGTACTTTGCTTAAGAAGCCAAAATAAAAGATTCAGATTTGTGTCTTACTCTACCAAGCTCAATAATGTGAAACCAAACTCATCTTTGAATATGACATTCTTGCTGTCAACCTAATCACATTTAAATACTAGAATCTTACACACATGGTAATCAAGCAACCATATCTCGTTAATAATACCGTAAAAACACATTTGTCTAATGATCGGATTCTTATCCTTTGCGCTTGCGATTTGTAGTGTTTTGGCCATTATGCTCACTCCGATATTCTAGTTCGCTCGTGAATTATCCTGATTTGAAGTGTGATAACGACAACCATTAATGATGTAGCCAGGAAATTTGATTACGTTATGAGTAGGTCCTTGTGTTATCCACCTCAATGTGTTTGAGATGTTATTTTGACCGCGTAATTCATCTTCAACCTATAAAGTTTTCAATAGTTAGACATGTCTATTTATGACTTAAAAGAAATACAAACATGTATAAATTATTGTACCCTTTGTCGTATCTAGGATATAAAAGTGCGGCTGTGTTCTAGCTATAACCACTTTTGATTTTTTGATTGATGCTGATAATTTTCCTTCAAGTAAGACATATGCTCGCTATTAAGATACGAATGACACAACACGAAGTTAAAAAGTAGTCCTTAAGCAACGGAACAAAGATAAATTAATTGAAAATGGAGATCAAAATGTTTTTACCTGATGTAAGGTTGAACATCATTCATATTTTCCAACACATAACGATGCACTTGCTCCCAAGATTCGTTATCAACTTGGACGACATTGCCTCCTAGCAAAGGCTTGCCATCAAAGAGCAGCTTCCCATATTCAGTACTACCAGTTGCCTTATTTCTATCACAAGGAATCCCAATTGCTTCCAAATTAGATAAGTTTTCCGTGCAAACTCAATCGCTTCCTCTACAATATAACATTTAGCAATGCAGCCTTCTGATCAATTTCGATTGCGTACATGACCTTTTAAAACCTTCATAAACCTACGAGTATATATGAAAGAACTATTATATCAATAATGACACTAACTAACGTGAAAAATGATAAAGTATCAGTGTATAGCTTTGTAATATACCTTTCAAAAGGGTACATCCATCGAAAGTAAACTGGTCCACATAATCGGACCTCTCTGACAAGATGCACCGTTATATGAACCATTATGTCAAAGAACGATGGTGGAAAGTACTATTCAAATAAACACAATGTAAGTACAAGATTATCTTGCACATCAATCAATCTTGTCACATCCACTACTTTGTTACATAGAACATTAAAGAAGAAGCAGAATCTATCGATAGCCACCCTCATTGGTTTTGGCAACGACGAACATATTGCAACTGGCAGCAGTTATTGCATCAGTATATGACAATCATTAGACTTAAGACCATACAACTTCAAATCTTTCATTGAGACACAGTTTCTGAAATTTAAAGAGTATCTTTCTGGGACCTTGAGTGTTTGCAATGTTTTGCAGAATATCCTCTTCTCATCTTTAGATAATGTATAACACGCTAGAAGTAAATATGTTTTACTTCCTCTGACTTGCGGTTCTAATTGCTTCCTCAAACCCATATCTCCAAGGTCTAACCGAGAATTAATACCATCCTTTATTTTTTCTGGTATATTCAGTAATGTTCCAACAATGCTCTCGCACACATTCTTTTCGATGTGCATAACATCCAAATCATGTCGCACATGTAAAAATTTATAATATTCAAGCTCAAAGAATATAGACTTCTTTTTCCAACAAGTTGAGGATTCAACTACTTCATCCACAATATTGTCTTTCTCTTGCGGTCACTTTAATTTTTTCGACTTCTTGAGAATGACCTTCTTCTTTCCCCATGAGTATTTGATCCCTTCTATCTTCTTTAGTATTTGCTCTCCACTTAACGGTTTTGGAGCCAACCCCAACTCTTGTGTACCATCAAACGCCTTCTTCTGTTTTCGGTATGGATGATTCAATATTCTTCTGTGACCAGTATATATATTCTTCTTTCCATGTTTTAGTCTATAAGAATGTGTTTCTTTGCTGCATAGTGGACAAACATAATATCCTTTGACAGTGCAACCACACAAGATGATGTCATATGCAGGAAAATCATTGATATTCCATAATAACATAGCGTATAACGGAAATGATTCCCATCGTTATGCATCATACGCTTTAATGCCTTCCTCCCATAAAATTTTCAAATCCTCAATCAATGGTGCCAAGTAAACATCAACGTCGTTGCCAGGCTATTTTGGACCTGATATTAACATTGTCAACATCATGAATTTTCTCTTCATACACAACCATGGTGGAAGGTTGTAGATTACCATTAAGACCGGCCAACAACTATGCCTACTAGATTGCATACTATGTAGATTTATTCCATCCGCTAAAATAACTACTTGAATGTTTATTGGTTCTTCAGCAAATTTCGGATACCTACCGTCTACTAACTTCCATGCTGGGGAGTCTGCTGGATGACGCATTTGACTATCAACTTCTACTCTTTCGTGATAATGCCATGTCAAGTCTTTCGCCGTCTGTTTGGAATGAAACATCCTTTGGAACTTTGTCAAACAATTTTTGAAATATTTCAGGATCACTGGTGACGTCGTCGTATGCGGCCTGAACCATTTCTACTGAATCGCCAACATCATCTGGAGCTGTCCCTCCTATCTCTTGATAGATGAAATCTTGTACATTACCACTTGACTCTGCTTCAGTATTCGGAACTTGTTCTCCATGCCAGACCCACGTCTTATAATTTTGATTGATACCATTAAAAAATAAATGTCCTTTTATATCTTTAAGAGTATGTTTAGTGAAATTCCCGCATTTTCTACATAGACATCTTATAAAATCGGGGTCACTCGCATTGTCTCCGACAAACTTCAGAAATCGATCAACCCCATAACTATATTCTCCTTGTCTTCTATCCTTGATCATCCAAGATTTATCCATTATGTTAAGTATTGCACGATTCTTAAAATATATTGTGCACATCGAAACAAATTGAGATAAAGAACAATATGCATGTGTTTGAACACTTATCCCTATTTTGTTTTCAATTTCTATCTAAGTTTGCTAACTCTAAAGTTTTCTAACATATTCAACAACTGATATTGTTTCTTATTGATCATATATATGTAGTGTTCGTATTAATTTAAAATTCTGCAGCATTTCCCCGTACTTTTCCCTATATACGTTTATTTTATATTGATTTTCATGTCAATCCAACTACCAAAGTAGTTGAGACATGAAAATCAATAGAAAATAGTATATAAGAAGAAAATTTGAGAAAATGGTACCGAATTTAAACTAACACGGAGACTACGTATATATGATCAATAAGAAACAATATCAGTTCTCAAACTGTCCATACTGGACAATTCAAATATCACAATTTATATAAGAGCCACATTTATACAAATAATAATCTTTGAACGCGTGCACAATTCTATATTAACCAATGTAAGAAATTAAAGACTAGATCTCAGATAAGATTATATGTGTGAAACCTCTTATCTTTGATGAAACTTCAAGATCTCATGCTTATTATGGTAGTGTGCTTTATGCAAATGTGAAATAATAACAAGCGACATTTTAACTTCATATAAGTTAGCTATAGCTAAAACTTGGATAGGTACAAACGCACCTAATGTACTCATCCAACATCAATCATACAAATTCAATACGCACAATTATATAGCTAAAAAAGAAAATTGAAACAAGAAAAATTGATTGAGAATATATACATATGCATGTACAGTTCAATATAGGTAAGATATTAAATCCATACATAGGGTCGGGCTCCGTTGACAGATCTAAAATGACAGGTAAAATGATAGGGGCACAATATAAACAAGGAAAAATCTATGATACCGACTTCGGTATCAAAATTTTGATGCCGAAGTCCATCAATTTTCCACGTAGTAGACTCTTTTGGGCCCACTGACTCCATGAATATTTGGCCCACATCTTGGTGGACCTACACACCAAAAATCAGCATGATTAATTAGTGATTTCTAGCCATTGAATTTGAGCACTTTTTCATCATGGGCTTGGAACCACTTCATAGGCATGTTCCTAAAGTCCATGATGAAAAGCGCTCAAATCCTATGGCTAGAAATCACCAATCACGTTGATTTTTGGTGTGTGGGTCCACCAAGATGTGGGCCAAATATTCATGGAGTCAGTAGGCCCGAAATAGTCTACTATGTGGCAAATGGAGGGACTTCGTCATCAAAATTTTGTCCGATCCCATGGTGGACCTACAAACCAAAAATCAGCCTGATTAGTGATTTATAAGGTAATTGTGTTTGATTACCAAGTGGGAAAATTACATTTTTCTTGGGAAAACACAACTGTCCATTGTTAGATAGCCATTATAAATCTGTAAAATTTTCCCTAACAAGCCATTTAAATCTAGATAATTTTCCCTACTTAGCCAGGAATCATTTCCCACCCAGATATGTGAGAATTCATTTCCACCTGAAAATACACCTTTATTTTCTCACATTATTGAAATATGTGTTCTAAGTTGCAATCAATCAACCATTTAAGGCATATCCCAGATGTATTGAAATATGTGTTCTAAGTGTTGCATCTTTGTACCTCAAATACTGCTCAAATTCTCACAATTGAGATCAGCCCATGAAAATAAGTCCAATCTAAAGCCTATAAATCACTAATTAGGCTGATTTTCGGTTTGTAGGTACAGCATGGGATAGGACAAACATCCATATGATCAGAGTCCTGTAACAGTATGTGTTGCATCTTTGTACCTCAAATACTGCTCAAATTCCCACAGTTGAGATTAGCCCATGAAAATAAGTCCAATCCAAAGCCTATAAATCACTAATTAGGCTGATTTTTGGTTTGTAGGTACACCATGGGATAGGACAAACATCCATATGGTCAGAGTCCTGTAACAGTATGCCACGTGGCCTATATTGTGTCCCTGTCATTTTATCTGTCATTTTAGATCTGTCAACGGAGCCGGAACCGTGAAACCCTTATTTTCTTCCATAGAAGATAAAAGAATGGTTGATTTTTTGCGAGGATGATTTCCTCACCATATAGATCACCCCTACAAAAAATCAGTCCATTTTGAAACTTCTAACACCATCAAATGTGGGTTTCAAGTTAACGTTAAAAATAGACGGTCCATAATTCTTCAACTTGTAAAACATGCTATGAATATCATAATGATTTGAAATGGATTCAAGTATGTGCAGCCCAAAATGTGGTAATAAATCACAATGAAATGGGCGAGAGGAGACTTACTTGAGAAGTTGAGAGGGCGAGCTAGCGTTGGACGATGGCATGGGCGACAGCGATGGCGATGGCGACTTCAACGGTAGCTTCAACAGCGACTACAATGGCAATGGGCGTAGAGCAGTTCGGGTTCCAAGAGGGGAGTTATCGGCTTGGAGGAGAGGAAATTAGGGTTTCCTTAAGCAACAACAGTGTTTTTTGGCGCTCAGGGGGTTTTAGCGCGGGTTCGAGGGCTTATATAGCTTAAAACATTCGTCGATTTTTTCAAAAATCGACGCTATATGTTAAGATATCGAGTCGGTTTTTATAAAAACCAACGCAAACTTTTTTTTCACAGATCACGTCAGTTTTTGTAAAAACCGACTCAATCGCTCCGAAACGAGCCTATGCCGAAACCCATTCGTCTAGTAGCGGTGATACACTCAACAATGACTCCCTTCAGTCCACGAATCTGCACTGTACATTAGACAATGAGACACTCACCATGTTTACTTTGTTTCTCTACATCGCTGATCTAGTTGCTTCATATCGCGTCCACTATTACGAGGGTATTTGGATGAAAGAGGGCTGGTGATGATGGATTGTGGATTGATGGTGCTTAGCCAACCCGACAAACCCAATAAACCTGATCCGGTTGGGCTCGGGCTGAACATTTTAGGCCCGACCTCGGGCTCGGGCTCGGGCTCGATGGTCTGAAGATCAGGTTGAGCCCCAACCCGACCCAACCCGCCCAATTGCAGCCCTAGGTTACGTGAGAGGAGTGGGGTCAGGTAAAAAAAATGGCAACAAAAAATAAGCGCCAAAAAAGCCAAAATTTTAAAGAGCGCCAAAAAGACCGAAGCCTTAAAGAATCACAACCATAGAAGCCTAATTAGATCTCGGCCACTACTTACATTGAAGACAACCATTCTGTTTTGTTATATATATATATAATCATCCGATCTTGGACTTTACCCATTACTTTAAATTTCACCAGCCATCCAAAAACCATACGATTTTGTAAAAAAAATAAAATATTGGTTGGACGGTTGAGATTAACATGCATATATTTATTTTAGGTGGTAGACTATTATGTGGATACATGATAATCTCTCTCTTGACCACAACGGAAAGCATCCTGAGAATTATAAATGTGAAGGGAAGACATCGAAATAATTGATCAACTTAACAACTACCATGTGCAAAGCGTGTACACTGCCCTGCTTGGTTTAATGCAAATCAGATGCAATGCACTCACTTGCCACGGTTTTGGGCTTACAAGTGATTGGTTGGGGGTGTGCAAATGAGCTGGCATGCAAGGGGTTGCCAAGCCCTTGCAAACTCTTTAAGAAACTGGATGCAAGCATGTGCAGCTCAAAAACTGCGGTACAATTCACCGCACTTGCACCAGAGTGCAAAATGCATCCCAGTACAGCGAAGCCCTGCTTGGTTCAATGTAAATCAGATGCAATACACTCGCCACAGTTTTGGGCTTACAAGTGATTGGTTGGAGGCGTGCAAATCAGCTGATGGCGTGCAAGTGATTGCCAAGCCCTTGCAAACTCTTTAAGAAAATGGATGCAAGCATGTGCAGCCCAAAAACTTTGGTAAGTGACTGCAATGCAACTCATAACATTTGCACCATAGTGCAAAATGCATCCTAGTGCAGCGAACCAAGCAGGGTCTAATGGTCTGTTATGCACGCAAACCATTACGCATGCAATAGTTTGCGCATGTAATATTGTTTGCACACCCAGACTATTTTCTGTCGTTTGGTTTGCACTAACTTTGCATACGCAAATTTTAAAATTTAATTACACTGTTCGTATTTACCAACATTTGGTTTACACACATGTGCAAATAGAAAATTTTCAAATTAAATTGCTTATGAACATGTATTAAGATGCTCACCTACGAAAGTACAAAATATGTGGGCCCCACATATTAAAAGAAGAAATTAAATAAGTCCTACAAACATCCCAAATACGTGTGGGACACACATTCTTTTCAAACAAAATTAACGGTAGAACAATATTTTCCTTTTTTACCATTGGATTGGAGTCATTTTCATGAGTTTATTTCAATCGTGGGATTCGAACATTATTTGGGGTATTAGATCCAAATGTTAGAAATCACCTGTCAACTAATATTTGGTATTTAGGTCCACCTGGCGAAACATCCCTATAGTCAATCGTCTCTAAGAAAATAATGGTTTAAGTAAACCATGTGCATGGTTCATACCATGGTCTAAAAAAAGTCCAGTGATAACAAAAATAATGGCCATTATAATGGATTCAGACCTCCCCCTTTACATTATGTACCGATAAAACGCTCAAAAAATAATGACCGTCATTTTCATTATTTTTCCCTTATAACGAAAATAATAATCGTTATTTTTAAAAAATTTGTGAAAATAAATAGCCATTATTTTTGTTATTTTTTTTTCATTTTTTCATTTTTTTTCATTTTTAAAATTTTCTATTTTAAATTTTGAATTTTAGCTCCACTTTTCTATTATTTTGGGAACAATAAGGCTTGATCTTAGATAATTTTGGCTTTTGTACCTTATGCAATTATTTGCACAAGGAGATTGTGTAAACGATTGCTCATCCGATGAGATAGGTTTTTAATTGCTAATTAAAGTGGGTGAGCATTCATTTGCACATGTGCATGTGCAAATCACCGACTGCGCACATTCCTAACATGCGTGCGAAATGATTGCATACGTAAGCATATTTGCACACCCGATTTGCACGCGTTCGAAAAGCATTTTAAAAGATTCGACATTCCAAATCTCCTTTTATGATTGGCACAAGGTTTGAAATCAATTATAACAATGTTATTGAAAAGTCTTGGTTATCAATCCCAGGAATACTTAGTTCTTCGGTAATATAAATTGTTGTGTTATGAGTTCGTTGAAGACTGAAGTGTCAAAGATCAAGTGGACTTCGACAAACAAATAAAAGAAGAATTAAAGCTGAAGAAAATCAACTTAAGTGTTCAAGATTAACTAAAGACAAAGTCAAGTTCAAACTCAACTGAAGACAAAGTCAAGTTCAAGCTCAACTGAATACAAAGTCAAGCTCAAGCATGAAGATTTAAATGATCAAAGTACGTTCTCACTTAACGAATATTCAATTATAATGAATCTTGTGTTGCAGTTACTTATATACATCTAAGAGTACACCGCGTGTTGCCAGCGGATCAAAATTTACCCTAGATGTTTCATTGCTAGTTTGGTATCATTTGTGTGAACAAATACTTAAATAAGTATTGTTCAGAGCATGACTAAGAGGTCCGACAGACCGACCATTTTGAACGGCTGACCGGAGTTATTTTACTCTAACCGGTCGACTAGCCAAAAAGGTGCGGCTGACCGAAACTCTCTGTTTTGGAATCTTGTTGTTGTTCTGAGCGGGTGACCTAATAAAAGGTTCGGTCGACCGACCAAATATGCGGTCGACCCCCCCTCTTTTCGGATCTCATTTTGACTCAATCTTTTCTATGAGTTTAGTCGCACTTTAGCCCTTCAAACGACTATATTTGGTTCGTTTCTATTGATAGGAGGCTGGCTTATAAATTAGAGCCTTCTCCCCTCATAAGAATTAACCCAATCAAGAGATCTCTAAGCTCCAATTCATTGATTATCATTCTTTGAGTCTAGAGATTGTGAGAGCTTTACCAAAGCAAAGCTATGTATTCCTTGTGAAGACTCTAAGTGTTTGAAGAGACTATTAACTATTGTTATTCTGCAAGCATCTTCTTCCAAGAAGAGGATTACTCTTGGCAGAGTGTCTCTTACGCGAATTCTTCTCCAAAAGATTCTCCATTTGATCATATTCATCTAAAAGTAAGTGTCTCTATGATCAAATATCTTTTAGATAGAATTCGAAATTTAAAAACACTGAATATTTGTAATTAGTGGATGAGTGCAGACTCATCTAACTGAGTTGAGCATTGTAGATCCATGAGAAAAGAATTTCTCTAAATAAACTATTGGCCTACGCTGACTCTCTAAGTGAGCGAGAAATAATTCTCGTTAGATTAAAACTAAATGATAAAATCTGTGATTCTTACCAAGTTTTAAAAGATGTCATTTTAAGGGTTAAACGGACTGCGGGCGTTACCGTTTAAATTGTTTAAACGGTCGCTAAAATGGATTGAAATGGCTAGGGGCAAAAATGGAAAAAAAAATGGATTTTAACGATTTTAACGAAAAAAATGGCGCTGAAATTCAAATTTTGAAATTCAAAAAATAAATGGAATTTAACAGAGTTTATAAATTGACAATCTACGAGTTTAGGCGCACTTTAACCCTTCAAACAACTATATTTGGTTCATTTCTATTGATAGGAGGCTGGCTTATAAATTAGAGCCTTCTCCTCTCATAAGAATTAACCCAATCAAGAGATCTCTAAGCTCCAATTCATTGATTATCATTCTTTGAGTCTAGAGATCTAAAATTTGTGAGAGCTTCACCAGAGCAAAGCTATGTATTCCTTGTGAAGGCTCTAAGTGTTTGAAGAGACTATTAACTATTGTTATTCTACAAGCATCTTCTTCCAAGAAGAGGATTATTCTTGGCAGAGTGTCTCTTACGCGAATTCTTCTCCAAAGGATTCTCCATTTGATTGTATTCATCTAAAAGTAAGTGTCTCTATGATAAAATATCTTTTTGATAGAATTCAAAATTTAAGAACACTGAATATTTGTGATTAGTGGATGAGTGCGGACTCATCTAACTGAGTTGAGCATTGTAGATCCATGAGAAAAGAATTTCTCTAAATAGACTACTGACCTACGCTGACTCTCTAGGTGAGCGAGAAATAATTCTCGTTAGATTAAAACTAAATGATAAAATCTATGATTCTTACCAAGGTTTAAAGGATGTCATTTTAAGGGTTAAACGGACTGGGGGCGTTACCGTTTAAATCGTTTAAACGGTCGCTAAAATGGATTGAAATGGCCAGGGGCAAAAATGGAAAAAAAATGGGTTTTTAATGGAAAAAATGGCGCTAAAATTCAAATTTTTAAATTTGAAAAAAAATATATAATTTAACAGAGTTTAACAGAAATTAAACGGATTTAACAGTCATTTTTTTCACAAAATTTTTTAGGATTAAACAGCTGTTTAAACGATTTTAGCGGCCGTTAAAACAAAAAAAAACAACCGTTTTATTCAAAATCAATAAAATGTGTTTAAACGGTTTTAATGGAAACGGGCTTGGGGCGTTACCGTTTAAACGACCATTAAAACCGTTTAAACGGCTATTTTTAAAACCATGATTCTTACTATCTTTTGGTTTCATTGGACTAATGTACTGAAAAGACGTTTTTTGTATTATTGAACTAATATACTAATGAGAAGCTTTGTCAAAGATTTTTTTTGTCAAGTTGATTATTTTGTAGCAACAGATTGTTAAATGAATTTTTGGTATTGATTACGAGCTACTTTGTTGCTCAATTTACTTTGATGGTTATTGTACTTAGGGAGAGCATTATTGATTTATTTTGGTGAGCAAAAATTATAATATACTTTGGTAGTTATTTATTTTTGTCCTAGCATTGACAAAGGGGGAGATTGAAAAGTCTCGGTTGTCAATCCTATGAATACTTAGTTCTTCAGTAATATAAATCGTTGTGTTATGAGTTCATTGAAGACTAAAGTGTCAAAGATCAAGTGGACTTCGACAAACAAATCAAAGAAGAATTAAAGCTGAAGAAAATCAACCTAAGTGTTCAAGATCAACTGAAAACAAAGTCAAGTTCAAGCTCAACTAAAGACAAAGTCAAGATCAAGCTCAACTGAAGACAAAGTCAAACTCAAGCATGAAGATTTGAATGATTAAAGTACGTTCTCACTCAACGAATGTTCAATTATAAAGAATCTCGTGTTTTTCCGCCTTGTGTGATCATTAATTTTTAATCCATATAGAATCAGCAAAGAAATTAAAAATTGTCCTATGCACCCCTTCTAAGACATAACGTGGTAATTAAAAAAAAATTTCAATTATTAAGGCCATATTATTATAATGCTCCAACCCCATAAGGCACATTATCCGCTATTTAACTCTAAATATGTTATAATGTATCCAACAGATATAATGGTAGTATATATTTGACCATTAATTATTTACATTTATACAAAAACTAGTGGGCAGGACCTGCGTTGCACATGAGTTATTGTAGGGTCATCTTTCATAGAAGTGGCAAAATAAGAGAGTTTCAACCCAAAGGGTAGTTTTTGAAGATTAGTTTGGAGGGGCACATCCATAAATTGTGATAACTTAAGACACGGTTAGAGAATCAAAATTCTGAAGTTGTCTATGAATAGTAGACGAGTAGTTATTAAGAGATTGTTTTGAAAATATAGATGAAACGGCAAGAAAAGTATTTAAGTTGTTCTTAAATAACTGTTTGGGAAATATGGAAGAAATGGCATGGAAAGTAGTTAAGTTTTTCTTAAGGAACAGTTTTGGAAATATGAAAAAAATGACATGTTAAGTACTTAAATATTTATGAAGGGGTAAATCTACAAATTAATGGCATGAGAAGGGGCATTTTTGGTAGGAGAGTTTTCAAAGATCAGTTGTTTCTATTTTTCTACAAGATTCAATTTTTGGTATTTTTTTTCTTATTTTTAATGTTTCGTGTTAGCATCAACTTTCATTGACCCTAGGTTGACCTTAGACCATTAAGTTGTGTTTGACCTATATGGACATTCACATGTACCCATATTCACATTTCAACTCCCATATGCCCTAACTTTAGGTTTTCTAGTCAACCCATAGATCGTGGGTTGGAGTCGTTGGACAAGGCATAGATAGTGGGTCGGGTCCACGAATGAAGGTCAGATCATAGATCCCGGATTTGGGGCGTGACAGCATGGGCTTACAAAATGCGAACTGAACTTGATTGGCGCAATTGAGATTGTTCGACCTTTACGGTAGGAATTGCATATGGACCCTTGGTATGGATCATCCAGGCGTATGTAAAATTTTGACATAATTAAAAGATCTGTGGGAACGATCATTGTAAACTTCCCAATTCTTTTCGTGGGCAAAATGTGGACTCCCCCAAACTTCAAATCAATAAATAGAATAAAAGGGAAGATGACAATAAGTTCCTAAAGTGACTCTTCATACCTTTCCACTAGAGTAGTGATGTTTATGGAAGAAGAGTTTTCTAGATTTTCTTTGCACGCGGCATTTGAGGTGATTGACCTAAAAGGCAGAATGTGTTCGCGACCAATATCTTCCCACTAACAAGGAATTGACAATTTTTGAAAGAAAACTCCCGCTTTTAGCCATGGTGAAATTGACTTTAATGATGATGGTGGACCACATTAATGTTGGTGTGACCCACTAATTCATCAATTAAGATTTGAAATCAATGGTTCACCCCGTCGGACAAGGAGTAAAACTTGCCTGACCACCCTTGTTACCTGACGATAGGTGCAGTACTAGGCATCTAGATTTCATACGGATTGACAAATACAGCCTCATCAAACACGTACCCAGGTGAGTTTTCTAAGATTTATTTTTTAATTCTTTTAATACAAAAACAAGAATACCTCAGGGTATATGCCGAGCACTCCACGCTGTTTCGCCCATACGAAATCCATGTGACGAGAACTGCACCTATCGTCAGGTAGCTACCAGACCATCGGTGGTCAGGCAAGTTTTGTTGGTCGGAAAAGCTGTAGTGGAAGTAATTGTTTATCCTAAATTCCTAATTCCCCCAAAATGGTCATCCCTTGGACAGGTGTCAATGTTTCATCCATTCGACATTAATTTATATAAGAATTTGACTTGCATCACGTGCCCGTTAATGCGTTTGCAAAATATGTTACATATGCCTAAATTGCTTGCTCTTGAGTCTTGCCTACCTAATTTCTCATAAATGGTCAATTCTCTTTGGCTCCTACCTCTCGTGGTTTTCGTGTTGGATGCCGATACGTGTTACTATTGCACATAATATTCTCCATCCCGTTCTATTCTCAAATAATCTGAATCATTAGTTTTGATCTATTTGTTGTGCTAGGTGTCTTATATTCTTCTCTTCATTTTTTTAGGCCCGCAGTTTATAGGGACAAGGCTGGACCACGTACCAGCGGGAGAAACCAGGCTAGACCTGGCCCGGACAAGGCCGGGAAAGGTGATTTCTACTCCAGGCCACAGCTGTTCACTGGCAGAAACCTGCCCGAGTGGGATTCAACCCACAATCTCAATAGGAGGGTACACGGCACTAAGCAATTTCAAATTTACGTCCGGCCGGAAGATCTCATAGCAGGCTGGCATGTTTGCAACCCTACTCAATGGATTGGTTTGAGAAAAGTGGAGAGAAGTGGACTTGCGATAAAACAACTTCTTTACCAATTTTTTAATGATCCATAAGATCCCTATCTAAGAGCCCATACTCAAATTAACTACGGTTTCTCCCAAGGCATGCACTTGATCACCAAAAGCAATAAAGAAAAGTAATCCAGGGTCAAGAAAACAAACAAGCTGGAGTGGTTGGGGGAATTTATTATAGCTCGGTGCGTTATATAAAAAAAACAAAAGTTGCTTTATCAACGTAGGTAAGAATAATGTATAGCTGCTCTTTTTTCTCCAATATTGTAATTGATGGGGCTTAGTTGGTGATCTAATCATCTGATAATAATGGACTTAATCCATCACCTTACGTTTCATCAACGATCCAAAAAACAAAGATTTTGTAATCAAAGATCGGTTGGACGGTCTAGATTAACATGCATATATTTAAGTTAAAATTATTGATCACCTTAACAACTACCCTTTCCAAGCGTTTCACACTAAAGACATTCCTTACTCCAAAGATATTGATCCATGCCGTTTAGACTAAACTAAACAATCCAAATCTCATTTTTTTGGTTGGCAAATCACATGGTTTAAAAGTAGTTATATATAACATCGCTATTAAGGTCATGTTATCATAATGCTCCAGCCCCGTTATTAATGGCATAATCATTCGGTGACCCGTTATAATGGCCATTATATGTTATAAGGGTCATAACAGTATATCAAAAGCTAACTGTTATATATGCCATTATATTGGTGCCTTTTTTTATGTAGGACAAGGGGCATAGGACTTCATGGGGTTATTGGACCTTCGAAAGCCCAAATGGTACTAAACATGGCACAATCGCCATTAACGGATTTGCCAATGAAAATGGGACACAACGGGCATTAATGAAATTGGCTAAGGTGTGTGAATCGCGCAAGGCGGAGATTTTGAAGAGAAACATCGAGATCTTTAGTACTCACTGCTTTGCGGTGATGTAACCCCTTTTTCGGCCAAATCTCATTGTTTAGTGGGTCGAAACGACAATTTTGTCATATGAAGAAAGATTTGTTTTCGCAATAATTTTAATTATAGTAGTTGGAATCACTCATTGTCGATTCTGATGTGTTTCTAGGTACTATAGTATTAGTAGTTTCCCTATTTAGTTTGATTTTGTAATTTTTAATATTTTTACTTATTTTGTATTCTACAATAAATATGAATGTAAGTCGAAAGGCAAATATAGTTTTTGAATAATATACAAGAGAGTTTCTCGTTTTTTCTACTTTTGTGGATTTCTTTTCAATCTAATTCATGTAGATGGTTGAGCATTCTGCAGTCGGATTCATCGAAGTTCTCCTCTCCTACCTACCATGCATCATTTTAAACCATGGCAAATCATACTTTCATTCACAGAAACATAGCTTACTTCCATTATTCCATTTTTGCTTGCTTTGCCAAATAATAATAGGAACAGTTTAAACCGTCATATTTAATCAGATTATTTTATCGACACTAGAGATATGAAGCATTACAACCCACTAATAAAATTAATTATCAATACAGACTCATCGTTACATTCCCTTCTCATTTGAAACAAGGAAAGCATAACAACACACCTTTTATCTCTTTTTCTTACATGAAACAAGGAAAGCTCAACACAAAACACCACACAATCATTCAGCGGTGTTAACATGGAGAATACGAGGACAGCTATAGACCGAGCAAAACGCTTGAAAAGTCATCAACAACAGGAGCAAAATAGCTGCTAGAAATGCTAGAAACTGCCATGAACCAAACACATAAATCTTCATAAATTTTCCCACTTTACCCCTCCATCTACAACTATAATACTTGTTCACATCTTCAATAACCTTATCTAAGAAGGGCACTCTCGTTAATTTAACTGACTTACTCATCCCATTCCATAGGTTTGCCACCTCTTCATCACTCTTCAAATGATTCAAAATAATCCCTCTTTCTCTAAGAAATTTTGCATCCTCTTCAGTGTCTATAATCCCATTCATTAATTCGGTGTAACGCGTAAAAACCAAAGGTCCTGTTGCAGTTGATGCTTCATATGCTACTAAGTTTCTTAATATAGCCTCTGTGTTAACGTCCAAATTAGTTGTAGGCAGGTGAAGTGTAACTGTCTTCTCATCGAAACGAATGGTTGTGATATTGCCATTTGTGGGTAAGAATCGGACGCCCGATTTGCAGAGTTCCGTGACTGATGGTATTGTGATCTCCTCTATCAATGGAGGTTTACTGATGTTGGTTGAACTTGAACCCTCGTTTTCGGGTTTGATATCTTCTTTATCTTGAGAGGCGAAAAGATATTCGAGGGGTTCTTTGATGATGGAAAAACATGGGAGACGGGTGACAATCATCCAAGGTAATTTGGCCAATAATTTAACCGGTTTTGAAACTAAAGTGTTTTTAAGGTGACGTATTGGACCTCTGTTTAATTTGGACAACAACTTCCATACCTCATTGCAGAGCTGTTTCACGTGACCGGTATTCCCAATTGTTCCATCTTTGTCCTCCACGGGAATGTTTTGATCTTCGGCAGCTTGGTGGATTTCGGATGGTGCTTCTGATTTGGGCACGATCATGTGGTATAGAAAGTCTAGCAAGTGAGCACGCTCCATGACTTCGATGCTTGGGAAGACCTCCATCATCTTGAATGGGGAGAGCTCTTTACATAAACCCATTAACATCGAATATAGTTCATCATCAGCTAGCTCGGACGACGAGAACTGGAATTTTAATATCTCCCCAAGGAGAAATAGCGGAATTTGGTTCTCGAGCATCATGATATCCCTAAGGATTGCATTATGGGTCGATTTCCTTCCGGCGAAATCGACCAAGTAGGACATCCTAGATGAAATTCTTTCTAGGGCCTTACCTTCTTTCATGGAATAGATTTTAATGAACTCAAGTAAGAATGAGGCGTCAACGGCCATAATCCAAGCCAGTGTTTCACCATTGAAATCAAGGTACTTGTGGTAACACGCACGGATCCTTGGCTCAAGCTTCGTCAAGTGATCAACAAGATGTTGAAATTTGAGGCTTTGGAGTTGTTTTTGGATTCTCTTTGCTGCAGTGAGCTTGTATCTCCCCATATCATATAGTTCTGGGCGCCAGTAATGGTACGGGCCTAGTGCGACTTGTTGAGGAATGTAGGCCTCTGGCTTGCAAGACAATAGGATCTTGGGGACATTAAAGATGCAGACGGGGATACCGTCCTCATCTTCGAGTTCTTCGTCGAAAGTTCGACGGATTTGAATGACCCAGCGGTGCTAGTCGAAGTTGGGATTCGAATTTGGGGTGACGGTGGGTAGGGAAGAGGACATGTTTGTCAAGGAATTGGGTTTTGATGGGGTGACGGTTTTGTGTGAGAATGAGGCTTTATGGAGGTTACATGTAACATAAATAGGCATTTATTGAACGCTGTTATATATATAATTATATATAATACAAAAAACGTTTCCAATGTTTCCCATTTAATTTATATATCAAAAGAAGGCCGACTTCCTACCTTTGCCTATCAAATATTACTAGTAAGGTCGCACGTGCTATTTTCTGCTTTCAACTTCCTCTCGCAGCAGTTTCTAGTTTTGGGAAAAGATTTCCATCGACGCTGCATTATGTTCGCCAAAAAAAGTGAACCCTGACGTAGGGCTGTCAATGGATAGTCGAAAATTCGAATTCGATTTGAATCAGTATTCAAATAATCGGATATTATCCAAAAATTTCGGATATCGGATTCGGATTCGTATAAATTTTTAATATTTGAATGGTTTAGGATACGGATTTGGATATTGATATATTTGATTCGATAAAATCCGATCTGATATATTATTTAATAATTATTTTATAATAAATAGATTATATTATATTTATCATATTAAATAATATTTCTTTTAATAATAATAATAATTATTATACATAAATATAATATTTATAATTCTTTTTCATATATATATTTATTATTATGTAAATATAATAATATATTATATATATCTGATTTTTGAATCGGATATTATCGGATTCGAATTCGAATATTGATTTAGAATATCGGATCGGATTCGAAAATCGGATTTTTTTCGAATATGCTTGTATTCGATCCGAATAGTATCCGTTGACAACGACACATGTTTATTTTCTCAATTTTTGTTAAGTCATTTGTTTGGGGCGAAGAGAGAAAAGAAAAGTAGAAAAAAATATCAAAAAGGAAAAAAAAAAGGGGATAAGCAACCCACGGAGCTCAGGTCGATTGGTTGATTTTCCGCCCTCGATCTCATCTCGTCGTATCGTGTCTCTCTTTCTCACACACAAGAACATCGTCGCAGGAGCTTATTAGGGAACGCCTTGGAATCGACAAGGAAGTCCAGCGAGCAACGTGGGGTTGAAGAGAGTACATTCGACGTCGGCAAGAACTGATATCATCTTCTCAAAAAAAGTTTCTTCAGTTGTCCTTTATTGAGGGTGGGCATTGTACTTTCAATGTTGAGGACCTCGCCCCTTGGCTCCACCATTGTTGTTGAAGACACCATTGTGTCCCAAGCTATGGGAAAAATTTGGTGTCGCAATACGACTGCAAAAATTGTGGTCGCAGTAATCAAAACCACATGTTGAGGTGAACTCCCATGTTTTAAAAGGAGATATTCCAAAAGTGATGTGGATCCAAACTCAATGTGTGGGATTGACTACCAGCGAGCTCACCTTTGCAGTCGATCATGACAACCAAAGTTTTTTCCAAGCTTTGCTCGTAAAAACCCCTCTGGCAACCCATCCCCTTCAGGTGAAACTAATATGACTTGCAAATCTTCCCTATAGATATTCCATGCATGTTTGTACAAGCACCACCTTTAGTGAAACAATGTGCCAACTCGTTGTCTGATTTTGGCACATAAGAGAATGAGTAATGTTCAAAGAAGATGTCAATTGTCTCTCTTCTTTCCATATGCCCAACATATTTCATTATTTGAATCTTCTTCCATAATGTGTTATTTAAAAAGTTTTTTTTTAATGTATTCTTAGTAGGTTTTGAACCTAGGAAACTTGAGTGACTTTTTTTTAACATGCGCACTCTATTTTTATTAAACTTGAAATTTTTTTTGACATAGTGTGGCATTGCCAAAGGGGGAGATTGTCACGGAATCGCCAAAGGGAGAGATTATAAGGAATATTTTTATATTCTAATTGGCTTTATTCCATTTGACATAAAAACATACTTGTAACCATTTCCTACGAGTATTAGTGTAGCATTGAGAGGCCGTGGTATGCACATCTCATTGACTATGTATACGTGAAGATGAAGACTTAAAAGATTGACGAATGAGTCATCTGAAACACTATGAAAAAAATAGACAGTTAAAAGTTGAGTCATCTAAAGAACTGTTATTCATCGATTAAAGTTCTTGCACACTCGCATAGGGTGGTAAGTGACCTAGTGGCCTTAGGATTAATTGTATTAACTAAAAAACTACTTGCTAATTAAACTTTGTCACAAGACTAGACCTAAGTTCAGGTTGAAATTGGCTAAGAAAAACATAACCTATGGGGAAGTCCAATCGATTGAAGCTTTCGGGGCAAAACGTTACGAAAGCCCAATCGATTGTTTATCAGACCAATCGATTAGACCAACAAATAAAAAACCCATCTGGACAGGGCCAATCGATTGGACAGTAAAAGAAACATTCTAATTCAGATTTGATTTTCTTGGTCCCACAAACCCCATCACTAGTTCGACCTTAGGTTTTTACTCATCTATATAATAAACCTCCATTGGCTTTATTAAACAAACAAATACAAAGACAAATAACCACAGAGTTATATTGCTAAAGCTTTTAAGCTTGCAAGAGCCTTTAAAGATTGTCCATTTAGAAGAAGAAAAACACAGTTATTTCAATCCATCCTTTGTTGTTTTTCTCTACATTAAATCATAATTTCTTAGCTTAATCTTTTGCATTTGCCTAGGTTTTTCACTAGATATCCAACCAAGTCGGAGTGAACCACGTGCAATTTAACACTATTTGAACAATGTAGAGTTATGGGTGTACTGAATCCTTCACCATCGATGAGACAGATAAGTGTAAAATAAGATCAAGAGTGTACTGATCGAATGGAGGTTTGGGGAGCACCAAACTGAACAAGCGGCAAAGGCTTTATGATGTGGATGACGCTTGTTTAACTTAATGAGTGGAGCTAAAAGATGTGGGCGTGGACGTACATATAGACAGTTGGCACTGGCTAAAGTTGTATGTTGTATGGAAATTGTGTTGCCTATGTAACTTCTATGTACTCGTAACTTTCCAGTTAGTGATATTTTTCGTTTAAACATGGTCCCGTGATTTTGTTTTTGCTAAGATTTCCACATAAAAATTGCATGTGTAATGGATGTTTGATTGTTTATATTTCACACTATTTTTAGATTAGATCAAGCAACCTAGAAATAATATATCACAAAGATATATTCGATCTTAGTCGATTAAGATAATCATTTGTTATTCAATCAACGTGTTGTTAAGATTGTTGAATGCAATTAGATTACCCTAACAGACTAGTAATCTTATTAGGTTAATAGTTCAACATAGAAATTTCAACCCCCCCCCCCCTTTCTAGGTATTCGGATATAATTAAGATAACAGACTAGCTAATTTCACCATTCACATTATTACTAAGACTTATATCAAACTAGTGGGTGCCCCGTGCCATCGGCACTCCTCGACAAAGAATTTGCCAAAATTAGGTGAGTGGCGGAGATCCACCGTCCATTTGGGGGAGGATTAGAGGTGGTATAAGTAGGGAGACAACCAATATGTTTTGTTATATAGAATAGTAAATGGCTCATGCCCACGGCACTCTCCGACAAAAGTGTTTGTAAAAATTGGGTGCCTTCGGCACTCATACGGTATAACGGACTGGGGCGTTACCATTTTTTCCATTAGAACAGCTGTTATAACGGATTGTAATGCATAGAGGGAGAAATAGTAAAATAACATAAATAACAAAAAATAACGGTGTTGAAATTCAAATTTTGAATAAATTGAGGTCAAATGAGGCGGATTGAGTGGCTGAAATCTAACCATCCGCATTAGATCGATGGATTTGATCTCAACCACTCTTTATCTAACCGTCCACATTAGATGGATGGATAAGATAAGAG
Source organism: Euptelea pleiosperma (assembly GCA_035048495.1). Lineage (NCBI taxonomy): Eukaryota > Viridiplantae > Streptophyta > Magnoliopsida > Ranunculales > Eupteleaceae > Euptelea > Euptelea pleiosperma. Next base: position 27,276,230 of record CM068548.1, on the reverse strand, counting down.
AATACAACTGAGTTGTCTTGTTATATGTGTGGGTGGCCCGTGCCCGCGGTATTTTCCGACAAAGTGTTTGTCAAAATCGGGTGGGAGTTAATCTCAACCATCGATATGAAGCATAGTGGATCTCACCCACTCATTATTGAAGCCATATAAGATAAGAGGGGTATAAGACAACCACTGTCACTTGCTATATAGATTGTGGGTGGCCAGTGCCCACGGCACTCTCCAACAAAGCGTTTGTCAAAATTGGGTGTGAATGGCTGAGATCCACCATCTATTTGGGGGATAAGATCTCAGCCCTTCTTTGTCTAAATAGATAAGAGGGGGGTATAAGAGGTGGAGACAACTTCCCTGTTTTGTTATATAGATATATATGTGTGATGATATAAGTACATACATCATAACTTGGTGTATCAACATCAACCTCAACCTCGCAACAACCAAAACAAGCAGCATCAGAAACCGCTTTTGGGGTTTGACCATGCCCAACCAAAGGGGACCTCCACTTTTGGGGTTGTACTTTGCTGAAATATCCTTTTACTTTATTTACCCTTTCCTTTGTTTTGGCCCCTCTGAAACAAAATCCTTGCTCTGTCACTACCGTAAGAGTAAGTTACGAGAAAAGAAAGAGAATGTAAAAAACAAAAATTAAATTTCCATGCACAAAGTCAATAATTTTACCAAGCAGACATTATTAACTTTTGACCAAATCAATCATTCAAGTCATCCTCCGATCATTCTCAGTGCTAGGATTGTAAATGGGCCAGGCCTGAGGATGGGTTTTCTAAAATTTGAATAAGCCCCGAGCCTGAGACACTGCACTATGCAATTTCAAATTTAGGTCCGGAAGACCTCATAGGCCGGCCTGTTTGCAACCCTAATTTGGTTTGAGAAAAGTGGAGATCACACAGAGACTTGCAATACAAAGGAGTATTTTCCATTTTATTAACAAACCTAGATCCTTAGCTAAGAGCCCTAACTCAACTCTAAGTAAACTTGCCTAAGGAAAACTAATCCATGGTCAAGAAAACAAACAAGCTGGAGTGGTTGGGGAATTTATTATAGGTAGGTTATATAGAAACAAAAGTTGGTATATCAGCGTAGCGTAGAATAATGTAGCTGCCCTTTTTTTTTTCTTCCCAATATTGTAAGTGATGGGGCCATAGTTGGTGATCTAAGCATCTGATAATGTACTCAATCCTTCACTTTAAATTTCATCAGCGATCCAAAAAATAAACGATTTTCTAATCAAACATTGGTTGGACGGTCTAGATTGACATGCATATATTTATGTTAGATTGTAGACTACAGAATGGATGTCTAGCAAAGCTACCTGGATACATGAAAATCTCTCCCATGACAAAATAAATGTGAAAGGAGGGGCTTTGAAATAATTGATCAACTTAACTACCATTTGCAAGCATTCACACTCGAAGACATTCCTTACTAAAAAGATATTCTATGCCGTTTATACTAAACTAAACACTGCAAATCTTCTTTTTTGGTTGGCAAATCACATGGTTTAAAAGCAGTTATATATCAGTGACTTTTTTTATGGTGGAGAAGCGGAAGAGGACTTCATGGGGCTATTAGACCTTCAAAAGCCCAAATGGCACTAAATAGGACACGAAGGGCATTAACGTGTGGAATTGTCAATGAAAATGAGACACAACAAGCATTAATGGAATTGTCAAAGGTGTGCAAATCGTGCAAGGCGGAGATTTTGAAGAGAAACGGCGAGATCTTCAGTACTCAGTGTTTTGCAGTGATGTAATGCCTTTTTCGGCCAAATTTCATCATTTAGTAGGTCGAAACAGTAATTTTATCATTTTAAGAAAGATTTGTTTTAGCAACAATTTTAATTGTAGGAATCAGAATCACTCACTGCCAATTCTGACATGTTTTTAGTCTCTAGTATTATTAATTTTCCTATTTTATTTGATTTTTGCTATTTTTAGCATTTTTTCTATTTTTACTTATTTCTTATTCTACAATACATAGGGATGTAAGCCGAAAGCAGACAAATGCAGTTTTTGAATAATATTAAAGAGAATTTCTCGTTTTTCCTACTACTTTAAATTTTTTGTCAATCTAATTCATGTAGAGAGATAAACATTCTGTAGCCAGATTCATCGAAGTTCTTCTCTCCTAGTTATCTTGAATCATTTTTAAACCATGGTGGCAAATCATTCACAAAAACAGACCTTACTTTCCATTATTCCATTTTTACTTTTGCCAAATAATAATAAGTAGCACCAGTTTAAACCGTCATCTTCAATCGGATTATTTTATTGACAATAAAGAGATCAAGCATCACAACCCACTAATAAAAATATCAATACAGACTCATTATTACAATCCCATCTCACTTGAAACAAGGAAAGCCAACCACACATGCACCTTATCTCTTTTTCTTTATTGACCACAAACATTTTTTTTTTGAAGGTGACCACAAACATTTTAACCATTCATAACAAGGCCATTAATAACGCACCACACAATCATTCAGCGGTCTTAACATGGAGAATACGAGGACAGCTATAGACCGAGCAAAAAGCTTGAAAGGTCATCAACAACAGGAGCATAATAGCTGCTAGAAATGTTAGAAACTGCCATGAACCAAACACATAGATCTTCATAAATTTCCCCATTTTAACCTTCCATCTACCACTATAATACTTGTTCACATCTTCAATAACCTTATCTAAGAAGGGCACTCTCGTTAATTTGACAGACTTACTCATCCCATTCCATAGGTTTGCCACCTCTTCATCACTCTTCAAATGGTTCAAAACAATCCCTCTTTCTCTAAGAAATTTTGCATCCTCTTCAGTGTCTATAATCCCATTCATTAATTCGGTGTAACGCGTAAAAACCAACGGTCCTGTTGCAGTTGATGCTTCATATGCTACCAAGTTTCTTAATATAGCCTCTGTGTTAACGTCCAAATTAATGGTTGGGAGGTGAAGTGTAAATGTCTTCTCATCGAAACTAATGGTTGTGATATTACCATTTGTGGGTAAGAATCGGACGCCCGATTTGCAGAGTTCAGTGACTGAAGGTATTGTGATCTCCTCTATCAATGGAGGTGTACTGATGTTGGTTGAACTCGAACCCTCGGGTTTGATATCTTCTTTATCTTGAGAGACGAAAAAATATTGGAGGGGTTGTTTTATGATGGAAAAACCTGGGAGACGGGTGATAATCGTCCAAGGTAATTTGGCCACTAATTTAACAGGTTTTGAAATTATAGCTTTTTTAAGGTAACGGATTGGACCTCTGTTTAATTTTGACAACAAGTTCCATACCTCATTAGAGAGCTGTTTCACGTGACCGGTATTCCCGACCGATCCATCTTTGTCCTCCATTGCATCGTTTTGATCGTCGCCTGCTTCGTGGATTTCGGATGGTGCTTCTACTTTGGGCACTACCATGTGGTATAGAAAGTCTAGCAAGTGAGCACGCTCCATGGCTTGGATGCTTGGGAAATCTTCCATCGTCTCGAATGGGGAGAGCTCTTTACATAAACCCATTAACATCGAATATAGTTCATCATCGGCTAGCTCGGACGACGACAACTGGAATTTTAAGATCTCCCTCAAAAGAAATAGCGGAATTTGGTTCTCGAGCATCATGATATCCCTAAGGATTGCATTATGGGTCGATTTCCTTCCTGCGAAATCGACCAAGTAGGACATCCTAGATGAAACTCTTGTTTGGGTCTTACCTTCTTTCATGGAATAGATTTGAATGAACTCAAGCAAGAACGAGGCATCAACGGCCATAATCCAAGCCAGTGTTTCACCATTGAAATCAAGGTACTTGTGGTAGCACGCACGGATCCTTGGCTCAAGCTTCGTCAAGTGATCAACAAGATGTTGAAATTTGAGGCTTTGGAGTTGTTTTTGGATTCTCTTTGCTGCAGTGAGCTTGTATCTCCCCATCTCATAGAGCTCTGGGCGCCAGTAATGGTACGGGCCCAGCGCGACTTGTTGAGGAATGAAGGCCTCTGGCTTGCAAGACAATAGGATCTTGGGGACGTTAAAGATACAGACGGGGATACCGTTCTCATCTTCGAGTTCTTCGTCGAAAGTTCGACGGATTTGAATGACCCAGCGGTGCTCGTCGAAGTTGGGATTGGAATTTGGGGTGACGGTGGGTAGGGAAGAGGACATGTTTGTCAAGGAATTGGGTTTTGGTGGGGTGACGGTTTTGTGTGAGAATGAGGCATTTATTGAACGCTGTTATATAAATAAATATATATATAATATAAAGAACATTTCCCATGTGTCCTATTTTATATATCAAAAGAAGGCCCACTTCTTACCTTCTTAGCCTACGAAAAATTACTAGTAAGGTGGCGCGTGCTATTTTCTGCTTCCAAGTACCTCTCGCAACACCTTCAACTCCACCAGGGTTTCAAAATGACGAAACTATCTCCTTTCTCCTCTCTGTTCATCTGTCAAAAAATTATTTTATTCTTATGGGTTATCTCAAAAGTTCAAGCTTGCTGTGAAGCCAAAAAGATGTTGTGTTATATAGAGACTGGTGATTCTTGAAGCACTGTACATGAATGCACAATTCCGCTGGTCCAACTTTTTCTGAGGGCTTTTCCGTAATTCTCACGTAGTCTTACGGAAACCCTAATTTCGTCATGGGGTTATATATACCCTTGTTGGTGAGAGATGAATATCTCAATCTTGTACTGTGAATTTTCTTTTGCCCTGGAGCATAGTGGAATCGGTGTGGATCCTTAGACATACCTCAATTTAGAGGGAACCACGTTAATCTCTGTGTTGTGGTTTGTTTGCATCTGTGTTTTTATTACTCGTTTACTGTTCTTTTTTCCCAACAAAAGAGACCCACACCCTCCCTCCAATTTCTCTCAGCCCAAAATAGTTCCAATTTCATTTCTTTTCTTCCTTTATTTGTTTGCCTTTTCCTAAATAAAATTTAAAAAAATCCATTAGATTCATGATGAAAGTGGAAAGGATCCCAAGAAGTATAAATGGGAAAGGGGCGGGGCATGTGCAAGCCGGAATCAAAAGATAATCCATGTCGTTATATTAAAATCAACATTCCAAATCTCTTTATTGGTAGGTAAATCACATATGGTTTGAAAGTGGTTATAGCACCATTATTAAGGCTGTATTATTGTAATGCTCCAATCCCATGAAACTATCTGGTTTTTACATTTATCTGCAAATCGAGTTTAAAAAATATAAAATAAAATAAAATTTTGACCTGTTACAACGGTCATTATATGTTACCAGGGAACGCCACGTGCGATGCACATGCACCACCGTAAACGTGACACACTCTTAGAGATCACTGACCTTATTGATGTTTGGCACATCCCTATGTGGACCTACAAGCAAATAATCAGCCTGATTAATGATTTTGAAGGTTTTGATTGGAGTTGTTTTCATGGGTTGATTTTAAACCATAGATTTTGAGCATTATTTAGGGTACTCGGATCCAGAGGTTTGAAATCATTAATCAGGATGATATTTGTTATATAGGTTCACCTAGGGATGGGTCAAACATCCATATGGTCGGTGGTCTCTAAGAGTGTGCCACATGGTTTATACTATGATCCCTCGTCATCATTGATAAGGGATGTCGTCGTGCTAGAGAACCTGAACCAAACCCGTGTGAATGGGCGTACCCTAACCCAAGTTTTGGCGTTAAAATAGAAGCAATTGATTGGAGCCGTTTACATCGGTTATTTTTAACCGTATATTTCGAGTATTATTTGGGGTACTCAGATCCAAAAGTTTGAAGTCACTCGTCAGACTGATATTTGGTATATATAAAGGTCCACTTAAGGATGGGGGCAAACATCCATAAGCTCACTAGTTGTCTCTAAGAGTGCGCCACATGGCGTATACTATGGTCTCGCTAGGATGGACAACTCAAAGCTAGGTCGAAAGAAATCCCTTTTGAAAAGTGACCACTAATGGCACCTGCAAACTATGCGTGGGAGCGCACTTCCGTTTTCTGCCCAGGCTACGTTCGAACTAAACTAGAGTAAGGCTTTCTCCCTGAGAGAATGGACTGACTACTAGGAGGGGGAAGGACATGCACCTAGTTAACGAAGTTCACGAGGAACCGACTGAACTTAGGTCTTGTTTGATTGCCAAGTGGGAAAATTGCATTTCCTTGGGAAAACACAATTGTCCTTTGTTAGATAAGTATTTGAAATCTGTATAATTTTCCCTACCACGCCATTTAAATCTGGATACTTTTCTCTACTAAGCCGGAATTCATTTCCCATCTAGATAGGTGAGAATTCATTTCTACCTGAAAATACACCTTTATTTTCTCACATGATTGAAATATGTTTTCTCAGCGGCAATAAATCAGCCATTAAAGGCGTTTTTCAGATTTATTTTAATGGAAAAATTTGCTCTGCAATCAAACAGGCCCTTAGTGAAGGGAGGCTTCAAACATCAAGTAAGGACGTAGGCGTGCTGGGCAAGGACAACCCGTGTGAAGGGCCAGATTTTGGCTTTAAAATATCCTTTAAAGTGAGGCATTTAATTGAAGCCCTGTGGACGGCAACACCGGTTCTCCTTTCAAACCGAGTAAAACTTTGATGACCAGGCCTGTTGTCAGGCCGATGACAGGGTCACAATATAAGCCACGTGGCACACTCTTAGAGGACTCCGACCGTATGGATGTTTGGCCAATCCCTAGATGGGCCCACAAACCAAAAATCAGTTCCATTAGTGATATCTAGGCGTTGGAGTGGAATTATTTTCATGGATTGATTTTAACTGTGCGAATTTGAACATTATTGACCATTATTTGAGAAGATCCAATGGTTTGAAATCACTAATCAAGCTGAATTTTGGTAGGTCCACCTAAGGATTGGAAAAACATCCATACGGTTAGAGTCTTGTAAGAGTGTGCCACGTGGCTTGTATTGTGACGCTGTCATCAAAGTTTCACTCCTTTAAACCTTGGCAGGTCATGCTTTATTCAACAGAAACAGACCTCACTCTCCATTATTCCATGTATATTAACTAGCAACAATTTTAAAATACCCATTTGGCATCTATGACGAAAATGAAAAGCACCAAGAAAATTTTTATTTACAGTAAAGAGACCAACCATCACAACCCGCTAATAAAAACAATTCCTTCTCAGATTAAACAAGGAAAACCCAACAACACACCTTTAATGGGGATCACGAACACAGCTATAGACCGAGCAAAAAGCTTGTAAAGTCATCAACAAAAGAAGCATAATAGCTGCTAGCAATGTGAGAAACTGCCATGAACCAAACACATAATTCTTCACGAGTTTCCTCACTTTCACCTTCCAGCTACCACTATAATACTTGTTCACATCTTCAATGACCTTATCTAAGAAGGGCACTCTCGTTAATTTAATTGACTTACTCATCCCATTCCATAGGTTTGCCACCTCTTCATCACTCTTTAAATGGTTCAAAACAATCCCTCTTTCTCTAAGCAATTTTGCATCCTCTTCAGTGTCTATAATCCCATTCATTAATTCCGTATAACGCGTAAAAACCAACGGTCCTGATGCAGTTGATGCTTCATACGCTACTAAGTTTCTTAATATAACCTCTGCATTAATGTCCAAACTAACAGTAGGGAGGTGAAGTGTAACTGTCTTCTCATCAAAACTAATGGTTGTGATGTTGCCCGTAGTCGGGAGGAATCGGACACCCGATTCGTAGAGTTCGGTTACCGAAGGGATCGTGATCTCCTCTATCAATGGAGGTCTGTTGATGTTGTTGGTTGAGCTCGAAACCTCGTTTTCGGGTTTAGTATCTTCTTTATCTTGAGAAAGAAAAAATATTCAACTGGTTGTGTTATGATGGAAAAACCTGGGAGACGAGTGATAATCATCCATGGCAATTTGGCCATTAATTTAACAGGTTTTGAAACTAAACCTTTTTTAAGGTAACGTATTGAGCCTCTGTTTAATTTGGACATCAACTTCCATACCTCATCCCCGACCGATCTTTCTTCGTCCTCCATGGGATTATTTCGACCATCCCCGGCTTCGCTGATTTCAGATTGTTCTTCTGATTTGGGCACAATCATATGGTATAGAAAGTCTAGCAAGTGTGCGCACTCCATGACTTGGATGCTTGGGAAGTCCTCCATCACCTTGAATGGTGAGAGCTCTTTACATAAACCCATTAACATCGAATATAGTACATCATCGGCTATCTCCGATGACGAGCATTGATATTCTAAGATCTCTCTCAAGAGAAATAGAGGAATTTGGTTCTCTAGCATCATGATATCTCTAAGGATTGCATTATGGGCCGATTTCCTCCCTGCGTAGTCGACCAAATGGGACATCCTAGATGAAACTCTTGTTAGGACCTTACCTTCTTTCATGGCATAGATTTGAAGGAACTCAAGCAAGAATGAGATACTAACAGCCATCATCCATGCTAGTGTTTCACCATTGAAATCTAGGTACTGATGGTAGCAAGCACGGATCCTCGGCTCAAGTTTCGTCAAGTGGTCAGCAAGGTCTTGAAATTTGAGGCCTTGGAGTTGTTTTTGTGTTCTTTTTGCTGCAGCAAGCTTGTATCTCTCCATCTCATAGAGCTCTGGGCGCCAGTAGTGATACGGGCCTAGCGCGACTTGTTGAGGAATGTAGGCCTCTGGTTTGCAAGACCATAGGGTCCTGGGGACATTAAAGATGCAGACGGGGATACCATTCTCATCTTCTAATTCTTCGTCGAGGGTTCGACGGATTTGAATGACCCACCGGAGCTCGTCGAAGTTAGGATTCAAATTTGAGGTCACGGTGGGTAGGGGAGAGGAGGACATATTTGTCACCAAATGGGGTATTGTGGGTTGCCGGTTCTGTGTGACAAATGAGGCCTTTATGGAGATACCATATATGTAACATAAATATGCATTTATTGGTTCCCAAGTGAGAACACTGAGAGGACACGTTTTTCAGGTTTCCCAATAAATGTACCTTTTTCTTTTGCTAGATGTAAGGATTGTATTAAAAGAGAAAACGAGGGAAAAAAACACACTATACTAACCGCATTTGAGAGGCGAGAACATAGCACCCTACGGCATCCCAACTAGGTTGGCACCCCGAGAGCCTGACACAACTCTTCAAGACAGAGAAAACTACGTGAATCTGAAGTAAATGGACCGAGGGTCCTCCATTTTATACAGGAATGGAGGCCTCATCGCTTGTTACCTTTATGCTATAAACTATTACTAGTAAGGTGGCAAATGCTATATTGTGGGGGGTTACCTCTGATATTTATAGTCTATTGTTGCTAAACAGCGCTTTTGTAATGGTGTCTCATGATATGCCATTGAAAACCAAGCAACATTCTCTGAAACCTCAGCACTTTCATGTGAAACTGATATGATTTAATTTGCAAATTCTCCCGTAGCGGAATGGGAAAGGTAACTTCCCTTGTGTAAAGTATAATCTTGATTGTCATGATGGCTACCTTGTAACCGATTTGGGTCTCAAGAGTCTATATACTGAAAAAGGGTGTTGCCCTAAAAAAAAACCTGACAGAGAGGAGAAGCACGGGCAGAGGCAGAATGGGGTGGCAGACAGCCGCAACGGACGTCGGACGGCGAAGCGGTGGAAGCTTGGGTAAAAAGGAGGGAAATGGCGCAGAGGAGAAGTGAAGTTCGGGTACTGACCGCTGCTATTTGGTCTTTTAGCGGCCGGTCTTCATTTGACCGTCGCTATTAATCAACCAATAGTGGCGGGAACTAAAAAACCGCCGCTAAAAGACCAAACATCGATGGTTTTATCTTGCCGCCCCTAAAGCCTAGGTAATTTTCGCTCTAATTTTTACGTGCCAAACCCTATAGCGGCGGTCAACCCATAGCCGCTGCTAAAAGCCATATATAGCGGTGGTTTTATCCGTCTGCTGCACTTACCCTGTTTTCTTGTAGTGACTCTAATCCAACAAATAAAAATAACTAATTGGGTTAGAATTTTCAGAATGTGCTGATTTTTTGTAGGGGTGATCTATATGGTGAGGAGATCATCCTCACCAAAAATCAGCCATCGATTCATCTTCCATGTGGGTACACCAAAATTGTTGTCAAAAATGTTGTATGAAATTGTTATCCCCCGAACCTGACCGGGTAAGGGCTATAAATGGGCCGGTCCTATCCTGCCTTTTGGTAAACTCTAAATAGTCCTGAGCCAGGGACCTAATCTGATCCAGTTCAATTTAAGCCGCAGATTGTCAACACAAAGGTTTAAATAAGTTCATTGATGGACATATAGCGTTATATACTATTATATATGTCCGTTATAATGGGTCAGATCATGGTCAAAAACTGGTCAAAATAATCATTATTCTATTTTTCAAAATAACATTGATAATGGAGTTATAATACTAAGTTCATTTTTTCTGTTTTGGGCTTTTTTTTTTTCAGTAAACAACGATACAACGGCCGTTATAACATTAATTTAAACCATGGCTTACAGCACTGGTATCAGATTGCCGTTCTTAGATTGGGATTAGGTATCAGATTGCCACTGTTACTTACCCAGCAGAATGAACCATAACATGACCCACGTAGTATACAGAGAGAGAGAGAGAGAGAGAGGAGAGAGAGAGAGAGAGGGCTCTCCAATTCACGACTTGAATTAATTAAATATAAGAAGCCTTCGAAAAATGTACAAAACGATAACTTGGAATTGGAAATCACGTGACGCCATTAAGACAAAACCCCCGACCAAGTGATTAATTAATTAAAATCGAAAGGAGAGAAAATTAGAGAAGATAGAGGAGAAACTAAACTAAAGCAATTGAAATCGGTCAAAAAAAAAAACTCTGAAACTCTACTAAAAAGTTCCTAACACAAAGGTGATCTATGAGGAATGCCTTTCCTTCTACTCATGCTTGTCGCCATGTCCTCCTCTGAAACCCTACTAGCTGACCTTGCACACACGTACAACCCACTTCTTTCCTTTCCAATTCCAACGAACTCGGTGCACGCCATGCTCATGTGCTCGGAACCTGATGACCCCGACGATGAACACATGAGCTCATCGTAGTCCACGATTGTTGAGTACGGTGTTTCGTTGTTTGTTTCGTCGTCTCCTGTGTCCTGGGGGACTAGGAAGTCTGGACTAAATTGTAACGAGTTGCATGTCCTTAAATAAGAGGAGAGGTCCTTCTTATGCTTCACTAAAAAGTCCACCTGATAATAACAACAATTGCCAAATTGCATGATTCTCTGTTATTGTAAACGGATTCGTTTATCACTTTGATAGGAATAGACACAAGACCACCATGCATCATGTTGTACGAGCTGAGTATCATCGTGATATATACCGCGATGGCTACCACAATTCGTGTACATAATGGCCTGTTTCAATGATCGATTGCTTTTACTCTATAAATTAAAATGGGATTAATTGTAGTAACATTGCGAGCCTGTCCGTATGGTTTCGATATTAGCTTGTGTGTAAATTTGATAAAAAAAAAAGTGAAGTCTAAGATTTTGGAGGATGTTACCTTGCACCCTAAAGAACAATGGATATAAGGTTCTTGGAGGCTCCTGTCACATGAAGTGCAGTAGTTGCCAGAGCTCTTAAACTGTCTATTTTGGGGTCTCTTCTTGATGAACACCACTTTGGCACTATTAATTGTGTAGGTCTATAAGATATAGCAGAAGAAAGATCCAATTCAGCAAGTAGTACGTAAGAAGTCTAGTAATTTTGAAGACCTTAAAACTAAAGATGGTCTTTCATACACTAACCTGAACTTTCGAGCAGTCGATAAGCTTCTCGAGATCTTCCAGTCGAACAACGTCGTGGTAGACATACCGACGAACCTGAATAAGTCTATGGAAGCGGTGCAAGGGCAAACAATGGGGACAAATACTGGTGCAACAATCCAAACAACAAATATTCTTCTCATTCTTTTTCGCATTCTCATGAGTCGAACATCCAACAAAGAATTTCTCAGTGTAAAGAGCCTCCAACCATGCTGGCTTCTGAATTCTCTGAACACCATCAAAACAAAACCAATCAATCGAATGAACCGAAAATATCGCAGCAATTGACTGAAAAAACAAAATAAATACATACCATGATCGCATCGACTCGACGAGAACGACGAAGGGTGAAGAGAACAGCTCCCTTTAGTTAGGATCTCTTAACTAGAGCAACAAGTAGAGAAAAAGAGAGGGATTAGGGTATGGAGATAGAGAGTACTTATGGAGGATTATATTACAAGAGACGAAGGGGTATATATATTTTTATTCCTTGGTGAGATACACAACATTTTGTCAAGAGGGCTTGCTGTAAGGAGAAAAAATTAAAGAAAGGGAGTAAGATTTGAGGAGAACGTGGGCGCTGTTTCCGTGTCTCCCATTCTTTACCACTTAAACAATTCCTCTCATGTCCTTGGCTCAAGAGCTCTAACCCTAAACTAATCAACTTGAGGGTACTGCCCAAGAAATTTTTATTTTTCTTACTTATTAGTGATATGTGGTGAAGCATGCCTTATTTTCTTGGACTTTGACATTGCTAAAATGACTTTCTATACAAACTAAAAGTGATGTATAGACTTAGTACATCCGTTCGATCCATCCGATTCCCCATGATCAGGACTCTCTGATTGGTTTTGTACCTCATACCCCATTTTGATATATAGATCAAAGAACAATTGGCCGATGGATGGCCTTACAATTGATCATTTTACAAATACAGAAGGGATAGAGCGGTATTAGTGTTACAGATGAGAAATAACCATTTATGACATAGGTTCACATGATGGAGGCCGGGACCCACTATTTAACGGCTCCCAATCTGTACTTCTCATATCTTATTAAAAAACCAACTTGATTCCACCTTTTGATTTTTACTCCAACCATTTGATGATCCAAAAAGAAGTGTAATTAGTACTTGATTCAATTGATTTGGGATTGTTGTGATCAATTTGATTGCACTGATTTTTCACCTAGAGATGAATATATATCTTCGGTGGAACCCATTAGATAGTGGGTCCTGAGCCACTAGATCATGTACATAGAAAAAAAAATGTTACTTCGCAGATGGCTATAAAGAGAGAAAGAAAAGAAAAGAAAAAAAAAAAAACAGAACATGTACGAGGGAACCCGGTTTCGGGAGTACCAACCATGGCAACATTCAACCACTCCACTATGCGGAACTGTGCTTAATAATGTGGTTTTGTGTCATAATAATGTAGTTTTATCAGAAACATTACAGAACAAATACACTAACTGGCCACTTCTTTGAATTTAATGCTCTTATCTATTAATTAAGTTCCTAATCCCCATATTTGTTGGAACTATGAGTCTTTGAGGTCTCTATGCTCTAACCAAGAGCCAATCTCGATTCTCGAGTGTGGACTGTGAGGTGGGATGGCCAAAAATGCCTCTTTTCAGCCTTATATCCACACTGTCTCCCTCACTGAACGATCCAATGGCTGAGACTGAGACTTTCAACCATGGCTTGTGGTCCTCGAATCAAAATTCTCGAAGATACTTATTTCAAAAGTTGGTAACTGAGGTTTACAAATTATGTCAAAATTAAATTTGGTGTATCCACAATTAAAAACTTAGGGCCAAAAATAATAAAAATTTTAAGTTGTTAAATTATGAAATTTGGTATTTTAGATCAAGGTTTAAAGGAGGCCGTTTTAATGGTTAAACGGACTGGGGGCATTACCGTTTAAACAGTTTAAACGGCCGTTAAAACGGATTGAAATGGCCAGGCGCAAAAAATGGAAATTAAAGGAATTAAACGGAAAAAACGAAAAAATGGTGCTGAAATTCAAATTTTGAAATTTGAAAATTAAAAAAAGAAATGGAATTTAACGGATTTTAACGGAAATTAAACGGATTTTGACGGAATTAAAAGAATTTAACAGTAGTTTTTTTCACAATTTTTTCAGAATTAAACGACTGTTTAAACAGTTTTAACGGCCGTTAAAACAAAAAAAAACGGCCGTTTTATTCAAAAATGATAAAACGTGTTTAAACGGTTTTAACAGAAACGGGCTTGGGTGTTACCGTTTAAATGGCCGTTTTATTCAAAAATGATAAAACGTGTTTAAACGGTTTTAACAGAAACGGGCTTGGGGCGTTACTGTATAAATGGCCGTTAAAACCACTTAAACGGCCGTTTTTAAAACCATGTTTCAGATATCAACTTTAAGATAGCGTCTTCCTTTAAAAGCGCTGTCTTTCAGTTTTTTTGTGTCAGAAAGACTGTCGTGAACATCATAGAAGATTTAAAAAAAAAAACCATAAAAATAAAATAATGATTTGTGATCAAAGGGACTAAGCCTGGATGAATTCATTAATGTCTTTTAGACCATATTTCTTCAATTACCGATCTTAATTATGGGCGCCCAAAGGATCTTCAAAAATTGCCTTCAAGATGTAATTAAGCCCCTTGATCGCAAGATGTTGAGATCGGTTTAGCAGCGTTCGCTCACAACCCGATCGAACACTATTATTGGTAGTGTTGCTTAGGACCCTGCTTTGATTTCGTACAATATCTTGTGTAAACTTTTCAGTCAGTCTAAACTTTAATGTGTTTCTTCCCAAGAGTGACATTCTGAATCCTGCAGTCTAGATTTGCTCTAAGGGATTATTTTTTGTTTTTTGCTAAGTGTAATTGTATAAAAAGAAAACAAAGCTGTACAAAGCGCACTAAGTGGTCCGATGAGCCACCGGCATCCCAACTAGGTTGCCACCCCGGAAAAGTACGAAAGATAGACCTTAGACGAGAGCAAAAAACCTAGACAAATCTATAATATGTGACGTGGGGATCCTCCATTTTCTGGAGAAAAGGAGGCCGATGTATAAAAATTTCTCTGACTTCTTCACCTAAATTAGAGTCGTGGTTGGTCAGCCGCAAGGTTTGTCTCTCTCCAAGTGGTTGAGATGAAGTAGTGGTTGGTATGTTTAATGGTTGCCTCCCATCTCGGTCTCACTTGCCACGGGATTTCTTTTTTCCCGAAAGCTTGGACTGCAGCAACCGAATCAACTCTATCAAGATTTTGCTCCATCCGTTGCTTGTGGCCCATTCCATTCCTTCCACAATTGCCCAACACTCTGCGATAAAGTTGGGTAACTCCCAGTCCTTTGCAAAAGGCACCCCGGAAGGACTCAGATGATCTCGGAAGATGACACCTATTCCTCCTTTCCTAAGGTTCCCTTTGGCCGCCCCATCATAGTTCATCTTTATAAAGCTGTATATAGGAGGGTTCTAGTTGCATTCCCGAATCCTGGGAGCTTTACCCGGTTTGCATCCGACCCACGAAATTTGAAAGGATATTCAGATCTTCAATGGTGTTGTGCATATGATTTTGGGATATTTTGCCGGCATTACTGATTTCCATTCTGATCTTCCTTATGTATCCTTCAAGGTCGACTCTACTACCTTCGAAGATAAATGCATTTCAGGTAAACCAAATGGTATTGGCCGTGTTGAGCACAGCCGTACACCATAAATCTTTCACTATGGGGCTCGAGTGCTTACACCATATATGATAGGGCCCCCTTGAAGACCCTACCCAGTCCCAAAGGATTTTAGTAGTGGGGCATCCCCAAATCAAGTGATCAAGAGTCTCCTCCGTGTTGCAAAGACAACATTGGTTGCTACACATCCTTGGAGTTATTTAATTTCCAACTGTTTGCCGAAACTCTTGGATGTCTAAATCATTTTCTGGATAGTCATGTAATTTTTTCCAATCAGATTGATCTGTAACCATCCATCTGCGCAAACCACATGTGACAAATGCAATTTCGATCTATAACCAAGCTTATCTACCAAAAATAAATAAATAAATAAAACTCAAAATTGTGTATTAAATGCGAGTAATACGTGTTTTATTCACATAGTCTTAAAATTCGTGATTTTTTTATTATTTTTTATTTTATAAGAACGTTTCTTCAAAAAAAAAAAAAAATTCAGGTATTAAAAGCTTATAACACTCGAATTTACTAACTAGGGTTTGGACAAATTCTTGCATCGTCGTTTTCTCTTGTCTCCCCACATCCATTTTAAGCATTCTCGATTGCCCCCCATCCCCATCGAAATCTCTAATCACCCTGTTATATAAGTTAAAAAGAAAAATAACAAACCTAGGTTTACGCCTCTTCACCATGAGAAGAAGCTGGGTGGTTTGGAATTTGGTTCTAGAATTTCTGCTCTTTTGGGGTTATCGAATTTGCAATGGGGAAATTCAAGAGATGGTCGCCCTGGCGTTATTCAATTGGGGGGAAATGTTTATCTATCTAGGGCAAGGAAGAGGATTTTCTTCAGAGAAGATGCTTCAAGAGAATCCATACTCGCAGAAGTAAAAAAAATGCATGAGTGGGCACAAAAAGAATATGTAAAAGCGGGAAACAGATATGAAGAAGCTCTAAAAATCAAACCCAACTTCTATGAAGCCCTCCTTGCATTGGGGCAACATCAGTTTGAACTTTGAACAAGCAAAACTTTCATGGTATTATATAATCAGGAGCAACAATGATTTGGAGACTTGGCCTTCTACAGAGGTTCTTCAGCTTTTCGGATAACATGGAAAAGGGCACACGTACAACTGTGGGAGGAGATAGAAGAGCAGCGTTTGAACAAACTCTCCAATCATATAACGTTAAAACCCAGTTGCAGAAAATGGGGTTGGAACTTGGAAGGGATATTTAAAGATATAATAGCAGATGAAGCTGCAAACATGAGGCCTCAGATCAACCTCTTGTGGGGTAGCATTCTCTATAAGTGATCTGTTGTGGAATCAAGTTAGGTAGCCGATCTGGGAAAAATGTTTGGAGGTTGCAGTTGAAAAATTCGAACGTGCTGGGGCTTCTCCAAACTTTCAACAAAAATTTTTTTGCCCAAAAGATACTAAACTACTGAAATCAAACACTACATTTCGGTACCCACCCACCGAAATCACGCTTGCTCTTACGGTAGGAGGGTGCCGTTTGGAATTAAATCTTCTGGCCAGAGCTGCTTTGGTGCAAAGTGCAAACGACACAACGAGAATTTGCCAACTAGAATAATATCTATCCAGTGGTGTGCCCTTTCATGCAATCAGTTACTTAGCAGCTCTCAACCTCTCCACCCCCGAAGAAGAAGGCATCACATTCTCTAACCTCTCCCTTAAAATGGCCACTGATATTATTGGACAAGCTGCCTAAGTTTTCGATTACGGCCTCTCTAAGAACGTTTACTTGGTAATTTTATCAACAGTGGTCATAATGGTGCTGGCAACAACGTCCATCAACCAACACATCTACTCCACAGAGGGACTTCTCGGGCTTCTTCTCGATCATAATTGGAGTCTTGGTCTATTGATCCCCGATCCTCCAAAAGCCATTTCAACAGACGTGGCAGGGATCGGCGGACCCATTGGTAGTATTAATTGGCAAATCCCACATGCAAGGGATCGAAGGGTGTGACTCCAATCCAATGTCCAACATTAACTAGGCATTGGACTGACCCAATATTCCCCCTTGTTTTCAGTTTTAGTTTTGGGTCAAAGAATACCATTGCTTCGGTAACATATTCACCACCATCATATACATCGGTTCTGGTTCCGGTACGTGTGCCAATATACCCGGTACGTGTGCCTATTGGTTCTTGTTCTGTCATTGGAATAGGTAGTCTTAGAACTAGGATGATCGGTTAATTGGCGCCTGATCCTGTCAGGTACCGGTTGGTGCCCATTGACACCCTTAATCAGAATGAATTGAGGGAACCCAGGATGCCTTGAGATATAGGCTCAGAGCTTAATTAAATAGAGCAGTAAATGGGACAAGTCGACCACCTATCCTGTCAGATCAGACGCTCGAACTGGGCCTAGGCCTGCATTTTGGATCTGGCCACTAGAGTCTACATCTTGCCTTTTAAAAGATCCGATCTACATCTTGCCTTTCAAAAGATCCGATTATTAACCAGATCTGGTACAGACCAGAACCTGACCCATCTACACCCCTCTTCTATTATCATCATAATCTTCCATATAAAGCAAATCAATGATGTGGCAATTATAAGCTTAACCACCTAGTCCGTGGGATCTGCAGATCATACACTGTGGGCTACCATGCTAAAGCCATTGTGCAACCAAACACTACCTAATAAGCAACATAAAGACATTCTAATACGCGAGAATAAATCCATACCCGAAACATACAGGTGGTCCACCGATTCATAAATCCTAACAGTCCAATCTGTGAGGCATCTCTTCAATGGAGCATAGCCCGAAACTCAGGCGGACTCCACTTTTCTAGTGGACTGAATGGTCCAAATTGTAATACCCCATCACACCAAAATAAGTTTGAAAGAATAACTAACCAAAATTACACATTTGCACTGATTTTAGAGTGGTTGAACAGCTGACACTATCCAATGGGTGCGATCTTCAGACATATACAAATTGGACAGCCTGGATCGATCATCGATGAATGTATATATTGATTGGATGAAATCGATCTTCAGAGTTTCAGTATACATCATTTAGAAACACAAGTGAAGCCTCTCAAAAATTGTTTCTTGTTCATTAGCATGAATGACAAGCTTCCCACTTTCTCATAGTGATACTGGTACTGTAATCACCATCTGCCATCAATCTATTTTAATGGTTCAGTTCTTATTCATCTAATATCATAGAAAGAATGAGATATATTGTACAACAATTCAACAAAGAATGATATACAGTTTACGAAATTTTATCTTACTTAAACCAACCTTTTCAAGGCTTCTGTGCAGAAAACATGATGAAGGATTGCTGTACTTTGGTGGCATAGTTGATAAAACCACAGGATTTTATCAAGTCCTCTATCTCCTTCTCGGTCAGATAGCTATAGCTGCTCTGTGATTGAATGACAAAAAACCTAATGTCATGCCTACTTCGATTGTATGAAGTAAACCCATTGGTAGACTCTTAAGGATGTCCTACCATCCACACTTGCACATGTGGTGCACGCTCATGGAGGTGGGATGGATCACTTAATGGGTCCCAGCTACAAGATGTCCATGCCAAAAACTGAATCAATTGAATTATGATGACAGACCAACCTATTGCATTCTTTTGGGCAGTCAAAACTGTGGGAACTCAAAATAAGTCAATAGAACAGATGGTTATGGTCATCCAGTCAGGTCAGCATTTAGCATAGGAGATCCTAAGTGGGACTTATCGAAGGGTGAGTTCCCTTCTCTCCCTCTTCATGTGCACTATATATGCCAGTACGAGTATGGTAGACAGTCCATAGGTCCTTGTGACAAGAACGTCACACATCCTCTCAATACAATGTCTGCTTTGGGCTTGTTCCATGAGAAAAGTATCCACAACAGAAATATATGCAACAAGAGGAAATTCGGCACCTTTTCCTGGAAGACCCTCATCTATCTTCTGGGCTGTGTGCCATATAAAGCACACATGCTCCTCAATCTAAATCATCAAGCGCTAGCCACTCGTTGGTTCTGTAATTACCCAATGTTGCACTGATCAAACAATCTTAACCCTCTGAAGTCTGGGTTTCTTCTGACACTCTGGACATACATTTTGTGTCCATGTCTTGATCAAATGGTTAGAATTGTTAGATTGGAGCACTGGGAACTATAGCCCATAGAAGGAAAGGCTGACACTTGGACAACCCAGATTAATGAGCACATTTTCACATGTACTCATGATTCAACATCTCATTCCGTCTCAAACAAGACATCTCGTGCTAAGAATGTATTGTGTTTATGTCTCGTACCAAAACCCTAATTTAACTAATTTAAAATTTGTTTTTATAGTACACATGTTTAATATAACAGATATAAAAGATAAGTTTTAAATTTTTAGCTTAGGCTTTAAAAGTCATTTAATATTATGCATATTTGTATTTTTGTGTATCGATACGTATCGTTTATTTTCTAATATCTCATTCCATCTTGTTCTTGTCTCGGTCAAGATATCTTGTAACATCAACCTACCGAGATGCTGAATGAGCCCGGATTTCTAAATCTTGCTTGTATGCACACACACATCATGGAAGACAGAGAGGGTTCCTCCAGGAAAACACTTTTTATCTAATGAATAAGGAGAAGTAAGAAATGAGAAAGAGAGTTACCTGTCTGAAGGTTCTTAATATCCCCGAGGAAAATGAATTACCAAAGGCATTTGCTAGAAATGTGGATCCCACAAAGACGCCACCACTTCGCAAGATACGACTGATTTCAGCAACCTGGCCAATATGTGCAAGTGACTAATATCATTATTTGTACAATGCTAAATGGCAGTTATACGTCAAACTAAATGGATTAAAACAACGATTCAACGTTATCATTTCACCATTGAAGAAATAAGTAGCCTGGGCCAGAACAAAGTCGCAGAGGCACAGAACCACATAAATAGAAGACTCAAGGAATTGAAAAAAAAAAAAAAAACAGATATAGGAGGAAATTGGAATTGAGTACTTATGCAGAGAAAAATGTGCAGTCGAGCCATGGATTATAGGATTCAAAAAGGATTGATAGGATGCAAACAAAATAAGATAAGAAGGCAGAAAAATGATTCAAAAAATCGACCACGTGAACAGAACCATCGATCAATGCTATCAGATCCTTTCTCCCCTCTTAAAACCATATCGACCCAGTATTGGTGTGCATCCCCTTTTGTGCAAATATCAAGGGAAACAAGGATCCAATGGTGAAGGGCTTGACAGCATGGCTACCTCCATGTGGCCAAGCTTTTCGAATTGTGACCCTTCATGTACAACACGAGGACGGTTGCCCTATTACTTTGATGTACATGTGGCACACATGTAGAAGGTTGGGACCCATCATTCAAAGTAGCCACCTAAGAGATCTCCTAACTGAAAAAATCATCTTTATTGGAAGATCCTAACCAGCCATTCTAACATATTCTCTAAGATGTTTGCATATTTTTCGGACCATCCAAAAAAGAATGCAATATAGTGGAGGACTGGAGGGTTAGAATCATTTATTAGTTTAACATAAACATGCATGGCTAGGATCATTCAATCAAGTCAAATGTTGGTGTAAGAGAAATCCTAGGTGGGACAAATAGAATAAGTGATTCCATGCCTTATATGTATGCAACATGTACCGCTTTTCTTTTGTAGACCACTTAGTGTCTACCCAACAGGCATCTTAGATTTCCTCAGACTAGAAACAGCTGTAAGAGCACTTTGAGCCACCGAATAGAAAGCTCTTCTAATATACATACATTGTTGGATAATCAAATTAGAAAATACAAAGTTGTGATACTTATATCGCACAGGAATCACCTTCCCAAGGTGCGGCTCTCGCTTCCTGGTCCCATTACCACTAATTACTGCCCCCATGATTTTTCAAACCGCCTTAACGCCTTAACTGTACTTTCTTAGTTTTTAACAGGTCGAATCAAGCTATTCTAGTTCCAATTACTCAATAGGATAATTAGTTTTAAAATAATAATATATTTTCGGAAGGCACTTCAATCTTCACGAGGTCTTGCTTCCTTTACTATTTGAAACTGCTTTCCCTTGATACTGTGTGCTATCTCTCTCCCATGTTAGGTCTTTCTCTCATTATGCTTCCTCAGATTTTACAGTATCTCAAGATGTAGATCAAACAAAGAATTAGTGCAGCATTAATATGTTAACACAAAGAATACAATTCACTAGTGTCTAATTTATGTAATCATATTTAATTGTGCCATTTTCTTAGATTATGTTCCTTCAAATTCTAGGTCTGATTCATGTCTAATTTTCCTGACAATAAAGCATTCAAATCCCTTGAAACTTACATGCTAGCTGCAGACATATTTAAAAATATAGAACTTGCTTCTCAGATCCAGTTCATGGCTAAACTGAATGGCTCCCAATCGCAATGGTTTGGTTCTATTTCCACACCAACTTAGCAACCAAATAGTAGTAAAGCAACTCAAAATAATTCAAAACCATCATTAAATGCCTACTATATGACCTAGTGGGACTACCAATTCCCATTTGGCTCAAGCCAACAACGAACAAACCCAACACAGTCATGAGTAAGCACACTTTCAGGTAGGTTATGTGGAAGCAACAAGCAGGAGTTTAAAGAAACACGAAAATCCACAACAACAATGAAGCTTCATTTCCGAACCTTTCAAATATATCATTGTATTAAAAGAGCAGAAAAGGAAAAAAGAATTGGAAGCAGACCTAACATGTCAGGATGTGTCAACCACAAGCACTTTTAGGGATTTTTGTGCGTTGACACATCCAAACATGTAAGACAATGTCACCCTTTATTTTAATGGTTTTTTATAAAAATTAAAAAAAGAATTCTAAGTAGTATTGGTGTGTTCCATCCTCCATGCATTATTATTTCGTTATTATCACAACTATAGCTGTTTGATACTCTTCCCTCTTACAAATCTACTTATCTTTACTAAGATATTGGATAGCTCTATGGAATATGGAAATATTCTCTTTTATACTTTTCATATATTTCTCTCCTTATTTTTATATAAAAAAAACCTTCAGATTGAAATATAACTTCAATGCTTAAATTATAATATATGGGCATGGACATGTCTGCGTTTCTGGATTCTCAAAGGTGAAAAAAAAAGAGGCACCATGTCAGATACCTCGTATCTCTGTCAAACACTGACACACGTCTGTGTCACTGTGACATAGTTTGAATTAGATTGATTAAAAGAAAAAGCAGTCATCAATAAGGCATTATTACATGCTTAGAGAGATACAATAGAAGTATCCTTGTGGGATACAAAAAGTTATTAGGACTTACTGCATTGGAAGGAGATGGCCAGCAGTGCAAGGCTGCACCAGCATGAACAGCATCAACAGAACCTGATGAAAACGGGAGCCTAGAAACATCAGCCCTAACAAGAGCAAGATTGCTGAAAATTCCCAAACAAATCATTAATCAGTAAAAGTTGGTGTGTTCCAGGAAACATGGCTACCTCAATTCAAGCAGTTGAGGCAGAAAACTTACACATTTAAAATAGTATCATCTTTTCTAATGAAATCGTAACATTGACGAAGCATATTCTCAGAAAAATCCAATGCAACAACTCCAGAGTAGATCCCAGATTTGGCAAACTTTCTTGAAAACAACCCACTCCCACAGCTGACATCTATAAGAAGTCCACCTTCTGCAGGTTTGAAGTACTCTTGAGCCATTTTGAACTGCATTAATCAAGTGGTTGCAACATTAGTCCTTGTAACATGACTAGACCCCGGAAAAAGATATTACACATTAGAGTATTGAAATGGCTGTCAGTATTTCCAATTCATCAGTTATTCCAGTTCACATAACTGTACAGGATAAAAATATTAAATCTGCAGAACAACAAAAGGAAGGCAAGTCCTAAAATCAATCTAGTATAATTTATTCCATCAATAACTTCAATTTCTAATGAATAATATCAATGTAATTTTTTTTCTTATTTAACAAAATATTATATTAGGATAAGAGATATGCATTGTGGTAGTTGCTAAATTTAGGGATGTGATTAGGATTGGATTTGATATATGCATTAGGTTATTTTAGGAAAGTTATTTTCTTTAAATAAGCATTGTATGCCTATTTGGAAATCAATGAAGAACCAATTAATTGTGTGCAAAAGCCAAGGAGGCTCACTCTCATCATGAATCGGGTTGCTCAAGAGGTCCGGTCTGCCTCAAATCAACCCATTCCCTTATATCTTTCTCTATTTTTATTTTTTCCGGATCCGATCATCTTCGTAACTTTGGTATCAAAACAACGATATTCGGATTGATCAGCGGCAAAATATAAACGTTATGATGGTTGAGAAACCATCTCATACATGGACAATGACAATATGATCTTTTTGTGAAGATTTAAGGTATTGCTACCATCTTGTCGAAGAAATGCTTCAAAGAAACAAAGACATGAGCCTCACGGTCAACCAACTTTAAAAGATGCAATCATGTATATCGGAAGAGACTTCAATAGAAGAATCAACATATGATAAATCCCTAAGGTGGTATTTGGGAACGCTTTTTTAGTATAAATATATGTTTGGTCTGCAAAAACGTTAAGGCTTCCAGCGTTTGAAAGAAGCTGGAAGTGCTTATTTGAGAAACACCTCCGAGGATGTTTCTTGAAAAAGCGCTTCCGCGCTTGCGGGAAGCATATCACCATCACAACGTGAGACCTATTTTGACCTTTTTGTCCCTGTTGTCTTCCCTTCTTTTCCTTTTTAATTCTAATACAAAGAGAAAAAAAGAGAGTGGTTGGTAGCTATTGTTCTTACCCTTTCTCTCTCTTCCGCTTGAACTTCTCCAGGTACGCTCACCCTCTTTGATTATACCCTTTTCATTGGTTAGTTTTTAGTCGATTCTCCATTCAATAGTTCGTAGCCCATACTGTAACTTTAGGTTTTCAATTTGGTTAAATGGGGGGTTGATTGATCAAGAAACGAAACTATGTTTTGCTGCAATCTTATTCATAGGGAGGTAAGAGGTATGATTGAGAAGGGTTGGGTAGGATTGCAATACGCAGGGAAGATGAAGAAGGCAAGCATGGATGTGCGTCATTTGCATAAACAATTTGTCGATTGCACAACATCACCGTTTCGTGAGGTTAGTATAACAACAATACACACAGAAGTATTTTTTCCAGATGGGTTTGTTCTGTTCTGTATTTTCTTTTATTTGTTGAAGCTGAATTTTGATGATGGGTTGTTGGTGGTGGTGGTGGCGGTGGCGGTGGTGAGAAGAGATTTTTGGATGATCAGTTAACCCAGCTTCAGCAACTGCAAGATGAGACTAAACTCAGATTTCATTTTTGAGGTTGTGTCTCTCTTCTTTGAAGATTCTAAAAAGCTTCTCAATGAGTTGGGCAGAACTCTGTTAGGACTCAAGCTCCTTTTTCCGATCTTTCTATTTTCTTGGATTTCATTTTTGGTATGGCTTTGACGTAGCGGAAGAGTGAAGTTAATCACGAAAGTGAATTGGGAAGAAGAACAACATCTTCAATCGAAAACAAACATTGAATCCACAAGGAAAAGAGTAAAAGAAGACTTAAACAATAACTTCATTGATTCTTTCGTTCAACTACAACCCTCTTAAATATGGCAAATCAATAAAGAGACTTAGAAACTTACTAAAAGTCTAAAACTAATAAAATAGGAAAAAAAGACAAAACAATAGAAATTCCTACTAAGACTACAATGCATAGTCGCAGATCTTAGAAACACGTCAGAATCGACGGGGAGTGATTCTGATTTCAACGACTCAAGTTCTTGCCAAAACGAATTTCTCCAAAAATAGCCAAAAAGTCGTTTTGACCCATTAAATGATGGAATTTGGTCAAAATTAAGCGTACATCATGAGCGAAGCTGATGACTTTCGAAGATCTCGTTGTTTCCTTTCAAAGAAGTCTGGCCCCGTGCAATTCCAACACTAAAAACAAATACGTTAATGCCTATTACGTACTTTTTAGTGTTTCTTTAGCGTTAATGCCCGTTACATCCTTTTTAGCATTGTTTGACGGTCCAAACACTAGGGCTGCAACTTGGGCGGGTTGAGTCGAGTTGGGAGTCAACCCGACCATTAGCCTATGCAACCCGAGCCTAAGCCCAACCCGAGGTCGGGTCTAACTTGCCAAGCCCGAGCCCAACCCGATAGGGTTGTTCGGGTTCATCAGGTTGGTCACGTTTGAGAGAAACGCAAAGAAAAGAGGAAAAAATAGAGTAAAAAACAGAGAGACGAAGAGGAGAGCCCAACCCTTGATTTTCTTTGAACGACCACCTCTAACTAATTGCTTGCCATGACCATTCATGAATAATATTCTTCATTTATCAGTTGATGATCTGATATTTGGGCTGGTTCATCTCTTGGTGGAATTCTGGGAACTATTTATTAATTGATCCCCTGGAATATTATCGCATATCTCTCTCTTCTATTTCCTTCCTTGGACGCTTGTAGTTTGGAAAAACTTTGCTGTTATGGTCGAGTTTCAATGGCTGCTAGATAGAGCCCTTGATATGCTGTGTTGTCATCTTCTTTGTCCTCGATGACGGAGGGCGGCGATGAGCTGCAAGCGGAGGAAAGCAACGACAAGCGGCAGCACTATGGAGGGCTGCGTGGTGAGGGTGAGGGAAACCCTAACCATAAGTGGAGATCCCTAAATGAGAATGGAGTAGAGGATTCGGAGAAGAGATTTAAGGTAGGGTTACCCAAAGCCTAAATTTAGGGATTTAAATCTACAAATCGGGCTCGAGTTGGGTTGGGTTACCTAAAGCCTAAGCCCGAGCCCACTAAGTAGGCTAACCCAACCCGAGCCCAATGTCGGGTTGAGCCTATCGGATAACATGAAGGGGAGATCGTCTAACTGTTTCTATGCTCTCGGGTTGCTTTTCCTTATCCTAATTTTGTATAGAGATCAAAAGAGTGTAGACCTCAAAGAGGAATATTAAAGAGAGAAGAAGAGAAATAGTTGTGGGGGCAGAAGGTAGAGAAAGAGATTAGGGTTGGAGAGATTGTGGAGCAGAGAAGAGGTTGAACATTACTTCAATCTCTATCTCTCTCTCTCTCTCTCTCTCTCTCTCTCTCTCACACACACACACACACACACATATATATATACGATGGGGAAAAATCCATACAATGCCAAAAACATGGAGTTAAGTTGTGGGCCCACTTAACTCCCACAAATAACAAATCGTGGCCACTTAACCCTCTTACACTATGTCATAAACAACACCCCACGTGGGAAGTGGGATGCATCCCACTTATCACCCAACACTTTTGACTACATGCCGAATGAATCGACGAATGGCATCAGAATGACCTTTGTTTGGCGAAGGAAGTCCATGCCTAGGATGAACCTGAAATCATCCGAAGGACCCGCCAAGAGGTTGATTCTTCCAACCCATGTTGTTGGCACAAAAGTGGGATCTCCAATAGTTGGAGACAAGAGATTTACATGAGAAAACATCGGTCAACGAGCCTCCAAGGAAAAAGGTACATGAATAGCTATTTGATCCCCATCAAAGTCTGCATTGAATCCCTTACAAACTAATCTAAATGCATCTAACAGATGCATATACAATGCATTCTTTGTTTATAATTATTTTCGTATTTTATTTATTAAAAATAAGAAAAATGTATCATATAAAAATACGTGAATATAGTTGTTAATAGTCTACATCGTATAAGTACGGTATTTACACATTTTGTACTTTTTAGGGTAGTTCACATGTAATAGTTTATTCTTGCAGGATTACTAGAATTGATACCACATCATGTCATGGGCCAATAGCTGTAATTACTTAGGGCATTGGTACTATTAGGATCCTAGCCACGATAGAGACAATGCAGGCTGAAGGTCACAAAGGTGCATATGGTCGTGATATTCCTGTGTAATGTAAAAAAAAATTGATTTAATGTACTTCATGTGTCATGTTTTGATGGTTATAACGATTCTATGTAACTATAGCTGTTTTTAGCTGACAAAATCTCAAATACCTACCTTAGCATGTCATAGAATGCTATGGTTGTTTATTTTTACATTCTATATGGTTGGTCATTAAAATCTGATGGCTTATAATGGTGTTTTTATGCTTTTTTATTATTTGCTAAAGTTTCAACAAGATTTCCCCAATACACCCACCATTTCAACAAAAATTGTATTATTTCCACGGTGGTCTAAACATTTCATGAAATATTTCCATTTCCAAGCTAATCGAATTAAATCCCGAAATTGAAATCTAATACCTTCAAATAAGTAATAAATAAAGGGTCGGGCTCTAGGGACCCCCATTTTTGGCGTACGTACGTAGAAGATGAATCAATGGCTGATTTTTGGCAAGGATGATCTCTATGGTGAGGAGACCATCCTCACAAAAATTCAAATCATTCTGATATTCATAGACTGGTTTAGAAGTTGAGGAATTATGGACCGTTGATTTTTACTATGCAACTTGAAAACCACATTTGATGGGGTTAGAAATTTCATAATGGGCTGATTTTTTGTTGGGGTGGTCTATATGGTGAGGAGATCATCCTCACCAAAAATCAGCCATTGATTCATCTTCTACATGGGTACGCCAAAATGAGTGTCAAAAATGGGGGTCCCCCGAGCCCGACCCATAAATAAAATATAAGAGATAAGGTTGATATATTATTAAGTTCTTAGACCACTGCAATTTATTTGAACCTTAAAGGGGAAACATAAAGGAGGAAGACTACCTCTTCGTCAGGACCAGGAAAGCCACTCCGATTAAAATTTTGACGCCACCCTCTTTCATACAAGAATGAAACCAGTGGGCTCCTGAAACACATGAGAAGCAAAACCAACTAAAACATGAGCATTGATTTGCATGATTTAACTTATAAACAAAATGTCACTACAACACGAATATATTATCATCAGTTTATTATCAATCAATATTATTGCACATCGTATCAATGGATTTAAGAGTGCTTATATCATAAAATAAATGTATATATGCCTCACAAATGCTTTGAGATATGCATTGGACGTGTTTAACGTTTCATCAGAAATACCCCAAACATGAAGTTGTTTGACTAAAATAGTAATAATAATAAACTATATATTTTCCCACTAACATCTCCTCAAGTTGAGATTCATGACTTATGCACTGAAAACTTACTTATGTCTTCTACCAAAGAGACCTTTGGTGAAATACCTTTAGGTAGAAACTATGATGCTCTTTGATTTCTCGAACAAAATGATAATCGACCACATTTCACTTACCAACAACCAGCGGCGGAGCCAAGAAGGGGCCAGAGGGGCACGTGGCCCCCCTCAATTTTGAAAATCTTTTAAACAAAAAAGAAAAAATTTGAGGACAATAGTATGAATGTTTGGGCAGTCCCTAGGTGGACCTACATATCAAAAATCAGCCTGATTACTGGTTTCAAACCATTAGATCTTTGTACACCACATAATGCTCAGATTCCACGGTTAAAAATCAACCCATGAAAACAACTCCAATCCAACGCTTAAAAATCACTAATCAGGCTAATATTTACTCTATATGTCCATTTAGGGTTGAACAAAATCCTAAATGTGGTTGAACAAACCCCCCCCCCCCCCCCCCCCCTCCCTTTTGAACAAAATCCTGCCTCCACCACTGCCAACAACATAGGTGATTGTTAGAGTAAAATCAGTAGGTGAGACAATGTGCTACTTTGTGAATATATTCATTAACATGAATAAGAATGGGGGCAATTTAACTTTTGAAATGACCGATGATGATTTTTTTATATGTGTGCGTGTGTGTAGCAATCTACATGGAGACTAATTGTACGAGGAAAGAAAGAACGAAGAAGAACTAGAAAAAGGAGAAGAAGAATGAGAAGACTATCGATGGGAGAAAGGGAGATTGTGAATAGTGTCCACAATTCCCACATATTTTATTTCACTAACAAAGGTAAAATTCCAAGAATATCCCTATTACATATGACGACAATAAAAGGGCGAAACATAAATAAAATACATAAAGCCATAACAAATACATATGTTATTACTTCTACTCAAGTTGGTATGTAGATATCTGTCACGCGGCCCAACTTGCATAAAATATCAACGAAACGTGCTTTGGTAATACTCATAGTAAGAATATCTACCAGCTGATCTGCCAATTCCAAAATGGAAAACAAATCTGATCAGCGTATAGCTACTCCCATATGGTATCAGAGCCTGCAATCGATATTGTTCAATGTCACTATTTATCAGGGACTATTCATTGGACACTATTCATCGGGTATTGTTCATCGGTACTAGACAATTGAAGGATATTTTGTAAGCCCTAAAAGGCTTCTCTTGCATTCGCGGGGTGTAGAAACCCTAGGGAAGGGCTTCTCTTGGTGCCTCATGTCCTAAAAACCCTAGGGGTAGTGTTCTCATGCTATCATGTGTTCTAAGGATGTTGCAGTCCATGTAGAAGATTCTGCATGCCTCAAATTAGACAAAAAAGTATTGCAAGCCTAGGGTTGTCTAAGATCTCTCGGGCTGCTATAAAGATACCTAATGCGTTTTCAGGTCAAGTTAATTTATGTGGTTGTTTAATGTTGTTTCTTTGCTCGGGTATATATAAGGTCTGCATAGACCTGTTGATGCAGGACATTTAACCAATACTCCCCAAAAGCCGCGACTGTTGGTAACGTGAGATTAAATTCCTTTATCTCATAGCCCATGATCCAGGCCCTCGGTTGAACCCTCCTTCGTGGGTCCCATTTCACACGGGCCATCCCACCCCGAGTGTGCCCCATATAGGCAGGCTGCCCCACTCGAGTCCGGTGTGACAATGCCCCTACATTAATCACCCCCGGTGAGGAGTCTAGAACACGAGACCTCCCGCTCTAATACCACTTCGACGCAGGACATTTAACCAATACTCCCCAAAAGCCGCGACTGTTGGTAGCGTGAGATTAAATTCCTTTATCTCATAGCCCATGATCCAGGCCCTCGGTTGAACCCTCCTTCGTGGGTCCCATTTCACACGGGCCATCCCACCCCGAGTGTGCACCATATACACAAGCTGCCCCACTCGAGCCCGGTGTGACAATGCCCCTGCATTACCTGTGGTGTAGTGTTGTTTCGTAAAAAGCAACCACGGTAGTTGATCCAATGGATGGTATGATGTCCTCTGATAATAGTAATGTTGTGGAGATAGTTGTTATGGAGATTTAGGGTTAAAGTTAGGTTTAGGTTAGGGTTTCAAAGGTAGAGAAGAGAGAGGAGAAGGATGTCATGCTTAAGGTCACATGACTCCTAAATATATTATTTATGTGGAGAACCTTTTTACACGGACAAGTATACCCCACACTGAGAGGTATTTACAAGACTACCATTTAAATGAGAAATACTACTAAAATACGTATATGATAACACTCCCCCTTAAGTTGGTGCATAGATATCTCTCATGCCCAACTTGCTTAGACACCTATGGAGTTGCCAACTGGGAGCACCCTTAGTGAAGACATCATCAACTTGCTTATCTGTCTTCACAAAAGGAGTACACATCTCCCCCGAGACAATATTTTCCCTAATGAAGTGGTAGTCCACTTCAATATGCTTAGCTCGATCATGCTGAACTGGATTGTTAGTAATACTGATGGCGGCTTTGTTGTCACAGTACAAACCCATAGAACCCGAGACAAGGAAGCCTAGTTCAGCCACTAACATCTTCAACTAGAGCATCTCACACAAACCATGGGCCATTGCCCTAAAATCTACTTCTGTGCTGGATATTGCAACCACGGATTGCTTCTTGCTCCTCCAAGTAACCAGATTGCCCCGAACAAAGGTGCAATAGCCTGAGATAAATCTCTTGTCATCCTTGGCAGCTGCCCAGTTTGCATCAGTAAATGACTTTCTCTCATATGGCCATTCTTCTCAAATAAAAGACCTCTACCATGAGCAGATTTGAGGTATCGCAAGATCCTGTGTGCTGCATCTAAGTGAATGTCCCCGAGTGAGTGCATGTGCTGACTGATGACACTCACTGCATAAGCAATGTCTAGTCTAGTTAGGGCGAAATAAATCAATCTCCCAGGGTTGATGTTCACATCATAATGGTAAAGTTAAATGATTTTAATTTCTTAGAGTGGTCTCAGACAGCATAAATGTTCATTGATGGTAAAGGTAGGATGGAATATATCAATGTAAGGATTCTAGTTCCTCACGAGAACAATCTTGGCTATGAAAAGTGGGAAGCGGAAAAATGGACTGCAATGTTGTATTCACAAAAAATCAGCCCATTCTGAAATTTCTAACCCTATCAAATGTGGTTTTCAAGTTAACAGTAAAAATAGACGGCCCATAATTCTTCAACTTGTATAAACCCAGTTATGAATATCAGAATGAATTGAATTTTTGTGAGAATGATCCCTTCACCAAAATCATCCCATTCCAAAATTTAATTTATATATTGGCCCGCGCCAATATATATATATATATATATATATATATATAAAAGAAAGAAAATGAACAATTATTAGAATCTTGAAGAAGGAACAACCCAAAAACAAATAAATAAATAATTAAGAATAAATTGAGAAGGATGATCCTAGTTTTACGCTTTATTTCATCTACAACTTCTACTTCTCTTGAAATCCCCGAGAAATCAAGCTTTTCGTCAATAAATCCATCACTTCCAAATAGGATTGCAGGAGAGATTGTTTAAGGGAAAGGGAGTTTAAGGAGGTAACTGTTTTGTGTAACACAAAGAGGTGGGATAGACAATTATATTGGAAGTTTTTGGGTCGACTCGGAAACTCAAAATCAATTGGTAGTTCTTGGGTAGACTTGGCAACTCAAAACCAATTCCTAAAATTTTGGGATTATTTTGGTCGTTCTCCTATTTGAATTCGGAGTAAGTATGGGGTTTAATTGGTTTTAAGGAGGTCGTGGGTGTTGACTTGGCGAAAGAAAGATACAAATAACACAGCTTTTGCTAAATAGTAGGGCTACAATGGTAACAATGTTTAAAAGTAAAGGTACAAAGAAAGTCAGACTCAATGACACACGAAATAACAGTTTGGGACCCCACTTCTGTTTATATTAGTATAGGTGTATTTATCATAAAATTAGTTATAATACACTCTTTATATTTTTTTTCTACAAAACTTTATGCTACAAGTATCCATTTAGTATCCAATACCATATCGATATCAATTAGAAAAGGTGAACTCATAAATTCATAATATGTGATAAATGTCAATTAATATCTTGCAAGTAACAAAAGGAAAAGCAGAAAGAATCCGTATTTGTCAAAATCCGACAAGTGACAAACACAGGTACTTCACCTATTAGAAAAATCCATGCAACATGGCCCATTTTTCATTTCCTAAATTATGTTAGAACTTTTCTTGGTTGTCTATATTTTTTTTAGTATTTATTGAGTGACATTTCTCAGTCAAGTGAACTCAATTCTATGAATTGACTCAATCTGGCCGACTCCCTAATTAAGTCGAGTTTTCGTGATTTTACCGTATCACACATGCATGCTGACTTCTAATTATCCAAACTGTGAACAATGATATTGATTATAAACTCCAGAGACACCGAAAGACCAAAACAAATGCCTCATACCCATACAAGAATATATTCTATACCTATGACAATGAAAGTGTTTGTGGCTTTTTATTTTTTGGACATTCAATAAGTATCAAAAAAAATAAAAGTTGCACCATTTCAAAATATCTTACACTTATGATATGCAAATGATCAAGGACTATCTTTGTACATATATTTCAAAGGTCAAATTGCTCGTGGAAGTCACTCAATTCCTGAACCGAGATATGTTTCCCACTGCTTGAGTATAAAACAAGAAAATATTTAAACATGGAAGACTAAAATTCATCATATTTTATAATGCTAATTTATGAATATGAACAACACTTTCTCATACCTGAATAGCTCAGTTCTAGCTGGTTTAAACTCAGTGTAGTCCTTTGTTCCAGAAGTAACAGTGAGATCCAAATAGAAGTCTTTGCTGGAGTACGACTTATTGCATTTCTGACATTTGAATCCAGACCTATAGATTGCTGGCCTGC
This sequence comes from Euptelea pleiosperma, assembly GCA_035048495.1. Taxonomy (NCBI): domain Eukaryota; kingdom Viridiplantae; phylum Streptophyta; class Magnoliopsida; order Ranunculales; family Eupteleaceae; genus Euptelea; species Euptelea pleiosperma. The sequence goes on along the minus strand of CM068548.1, from coordinate 27,242,700 downwards.
AGTTGAACCAGTTTTTTAATTAAACCTAAACAAGGTGAAAGGTGCCAGCACAAAATAATTGAACATCTGCATATTCCACCATGTATTTCAACTTACAAGTTTAAACCTGGAGGGCCCTTCCTTATTAGTGGTTCATAACAAACTGGGCATGCAAACAAGTCAAATTCCAAAGCACTATTGTGCTGAATACTTGAATCCTGAAAACGTAGAAGCAAATTCTTATTCATACAAATATTCTATAGAACAAGATTGACTAAAGCCGAAAACTTCCAATTCCAAGAATCAATGGCATCTTATATTCTTCACCAAATGTTTACAAAATATTAAGCTACACAAACAGCAATGCAAATGCTTTGTTGCCTAGAATAGGAGGAGCATTGAAGAAAGGCATCTAACACTGTACTCAAAATAAAGTTGGTCATCACAACACCCTTTTGGAAATAATACTTCTAACACTTTTTAATCAATGATACTATCACCTTACAGAGAAAGTTTCCTATTCAAACAAAATAGAAACTCTATCCTGGACTTCTTATGCAACATAACCATAAAATGGAACCTTACTCATGTCCAAATGACTTTAATTCAAAAGACACAGTTCAAAAATTTATGATAAAATCAATTTCCGCCATCCTCACTCAATCTGGAGAAGATCGATCACACCCTTCATCTTATTTAATCTTCTAGGCAGCCTTCACCAAATCTCAACTTCATTATTATACAGAGAGTTATCTGGCACTTTGCTTTTGGCTAAAAGTATCACTTCTATGTTGCAACGATACGGGTACAAGCATCAAAATCCAACAAGGGTAGGGAGTCTTGACTTCGGCAAACCTTGAAAAAATTGGATTTAATGGCTTCAGAAGTACATTTTAAATAATGTCAAAGAATAGTAGATATTTTTATGTAATAAATAGAATTATAATGGATCATATCTTATACTCATACTAAAGTGTACATGAACAAAATGTTATAGTTGCCACAGAGAAACTTGCTATTGGGAGAGGTCACACTCATAATCCATGGTAAATGCTAACTTAAAGACAGCAAGTAATGAAAAGGAAATTCAAAAATGGCGTACCAAAATCTTGTAGAGTGTCGTATCCAACCTGTGTTGACACGGGTACTTCGTTTGTTTAAAGAATCTATGTAACAGAGTACAATCTGTTAAGTATGATTTAATGTTTTTGTTACATTTAGTGAAGTTGGCATCCATTCCTTCTTGGAAACCCAAGGTAATCAAACCTTTGTATATTCTTGTACGGACATATCCACCAAGTAAAAATGAATCCCCAAAATTTAGTATCTTCTAAAGGTATCTTCTTGTGACTGCCATAGATCTATGGGCAAAGACATTCTCCTTACTAGCCAGCCAATCATGAAAATATCAGGGTCTAACTATCCATTAAGAATGTCAACCTTCATCGGTCATAGGGTTGGTATTGCAGTTTAGTTCCATAATCTAGCCTGCGGTGACGAGTGGGCCTGGTCCTATAGGTCGGGCTGAATGAACCTAGCCTGCAGTGACGAGTGGGCCTGGTCCTCTAGAGTTTAGTGGTCATTTAGAATTTGCATTGAAGGAATAGAAGAGAATTTTAGGTATTTAAAGAGTTTCACTTATGTTTTAGAAAGTGCTTCCGATATAAGCTATAAGCCTGATGTCAATGGATTCTGCTTAACGCATAAAATTGGCTTAAAACCCGGAAAAACAGCTTCTTCATGGGCTATAAGCTGAACTTTAGCTTATTTTGAGCTTACCCGAACGCAGCCATGAAATGGGTCCTCGGATTGGCCTTATTCACGGGTTGGGCCAAGCTTGACTACAAAGTCTACAACCCACAACTAAAATAAGAGTTGGGCCAATTTTTAAATTGAAAACCAATCCAATATTAGAGGTTGTTTTCAACCTCACAACGATCCACAAGTTAAGGTTTTGGAGAAAACCCAAAACTTAATCCTGATATTCTATTACACAGCCGATCAAATGGAGTCAGACGGCTTACCGGAGTTAGGGAAAGGGTCCTGCATGTAGAACTCTTACAGGAAATATGAATCCGTTAACAATGCCCAATAATTGCTCGATCTGATACCAAAATTGATGTAGAACAATAGTTCTACACTGATAATGATCAAGAAACTGAAAATAAAAACTCTCTCCATTTTCTCTTTCAATTCTAAATCACAAAACAAAATTCAAAACCTCAATAAAATTCAATTACACCTCTCCTTATTTATAAACTCATCAAAATTCTAGCATAACTAAACAACCTAATAAAAATCGAAACAAAAAAATAGTAAACCTTAAAAAAGAAAACTAATCCAAACTAGTGAACTTCATGGTCTTCTAGAATTTCCTCGCCATACATGACAACTCTTGTGGAGAGGTAAATAAGGTGCTACAATGGTGTACCGAAAGTGAGGACACTCCAGCATATGTATGTATGTATGTATGTATGCATGCATGCATTACAGAACCAGAGATTGTACAAATTTTCTTAATTTTCTTCAACAATTTGGTATCAATTATATTAACAAAATCCCACCTGGTTTTATCCAACTAAAATCTAAAGTCATAAACCCTAATTTCTCCACTTTATTTATCTTGTCATCAACATAGACAAATAAAAAACTACAAGCAACTAAAATTCCCTGAATTCAAATAAAAAAAAATCATCTGTAAGCACAATCCAACATTGAATATCAAAGAAAGCAAAATCAAATGTGAGAACAAAATTTCTTTGAAGGATGAGAGGGAGATATAGAGAGAAGAAATACCGGTTCTAGAGCGACAGAAGAACTTGCTCGGATTCTGGAAGGAGGCCGGAGGGTGAGGAGCGGAAGACGACGGGGACGCGACCGTGAATTGTAAGAAGGGGAGGGGTATTTTGGGAAAGCGGTGTGGGGGAGAGAGCGAAGCGATACAACAGCCATGACCCCTCAATAGATTCTCTCCTCTCCTTTCTTTGCTTCTTCTTCTTCTTCTCCTCTCGAGCTTTGTTGCTGCGTGGGAAATGGTACGAAAACGAAGGAAATATAAGCTCCTCAAAAATTAAATTTAAAAGTTAGGTAGTTCGTGTGCTTACGTGGAACCACGAAGCATATTAGCAGCAGGATGGGGTGTTTCCACCAAGGGTCGGGCTGCAGTAACCGCCCTAAAATGACAGGCTCCCGTTACAGGACACAATATAAGCCACGTGGCACACTCTTAGAGGACTCTGACCGTATGGATGTTTGGCCAATCCCTAAGTGGACCTACAAACCAAAAATCAGCCTGATTAGTAATATATAGGCGTTGGATTGGACTTATTTTCATGGGTTGTCCTCTAAGAGTGTGCCACGTGGCTCATATTGTGTCCTGTAACTGGAGCCTGTCATTTTAGGGCGGTAACTAGAGCCCGACCCTTCCACCAAAGGTTCCGAAGCTTCTAGTAAAAAAAAATCCTATCAAAAGTTTGATACAGTACTCCCTCAAAAATGCCACGTGGCACTATTTCTGAACCACTGACCTATGGACGTTTCGTCCCTCCTTGGTGGAAATGCACACCAAAAATTGAGAAAATTTTTGAAGCAGCGGCCAATCACATGGCACCACAATCTTCTTTAAAAAGCATTTATAGGTTTGTACCAATGCAACAGGAGATTGTGGCGCCATGTGATTGGCCACTGCTTCGCTGCTTCAAAAATCCACTGCTTCAAAAATCTTCTCCCAAAAATTAGCTTGGTTGGTGATTTCTAGCCGTGATTCGAGTACTACTTCATTATGGGTTTGGAACCCATCTAAGGCCTGTCCTTGAAGCCCATGATGAATGTTTGGCCCATTTCAAAATGTCACGTGGTACACTTTTTGGCCCATTGATTCGTGAATGTGAAGAAATTTTAGATGGAGGGGACTTTGGATGTAGTCGATGCAAAGGACTCTCGAGTCTCTATGTAGTGCATTTTTTGGGGCCCACTAACCGCAGGGATGTTTAGCCCACCCCTTGGTGGATATATATATATCATTTTTTGGGGCCCACTAACTGCAGGATGTTTAGCCCACCCCTTGGTGGATATATATATATATATATATATATCATTTTTTGGGGCCCACTAACCGCAGGGATGTTTAGCCCACCCCTTGGTGGATATATATATATACAAAAAGTCAGCCTGATTGGTTATCTCTAGCCATAGATTTTCACATTTTTAGGATTGATTCTAGACGTCAGATTCAAGCATCCTTTTTGGGTCCTTAATACAATGGCTAGATCATCACTCAAGCTCATATTTAGTGTGTATATCCACCAATGGTTGGGCTCAACATCTATATGGTCAGTGGGCCCATAAAATGAGCTATATGGGGCCACGACAGTCCTCTGCATCAACTCCAATGGGAGACCTCTGCATCTAAAAAATTTCCCATGAATGTTTGCCCTACCTCTTGGTGGCCCCACACACCAAAATCAGCATAAATCCAAGAAAGCAATGCAAGTATTTTACAATTTATAGTTTCAAGTTATTTCAATATCTGTACATTTTGAATAAATGCTACAACTAAGTAATGGAGCAGAAAGAAACACCCAAGTTTCTTCAACAAGGTGTTCAGAGACATTCAGATAAAATAGGAACATTAGAAGTTCAGTAACCTATCTACATTCTACTAAGTGGGGTCAAGCTTGACTAACAATTTCACCAAAGAAATATTAAGCATACAAGATAAGGACAATTGAAGTTTTTGATGAAAGTCTCCAACTCAAAAGGTGAGTTGTGAGAGCCGTATAGTATTCTCTTTATAGGAAAGAGTTTCCATAAGTTGTTTACAATGAAAGTGGTAGTTTCCTATTACAAGGGAACCACTCGAAGAAAGAATAATCAGAAGATATTACAGTTGTTTTACAAAGAGAAGAAATCTGTAGAAGCTGTACATAAGGCAAGTCTAGAGGCTGCACATAAAGCAAGTCTAGATCTTAACCTTATCAGGGTGCAGATCTTCAGCATCTTCACCGTGAGAGAAATATTCTCAATACACCCCCGCAAACTAGGCCGAGTTTGGAACAAAGCGCAATAAACTGTTGTCGAGGGAGGGCCTTGGTAAAAATATCAACGACTTGATTGGCAGACGATATGAATCGTGTGATGAGAGAGCCCAACGCCACATTCTCGCACACAAAATGGTAATCGATTTCAACATGTTTCATGCGGGCATGAAAGATGAGGTTGATAGTGAGGTGAAGTGCGGATATATTATCGCAAAATAACATGGGAGGGCGAGCAAGATGGAGGCCAATGTCACGGAGAAGAAATGTGAGCCAGGTGAGTTCGGCGGCCATGGATGCCATGGCCCTATATTTAGCTTCAGTGTTGGAGCGAGATATGGTTGGTTGTTTCTTGGTACTCCAAGAAATACAATTACCTCCCAGAAAGGTGCAGTACCCCGTTGTTGCCCAATTAGCATTGGAAAAGGCATAAAGATCAAGTGGAGTGTTGGCAAGTAGATGTATCCCATGATGAAGTGTCCCCTGGACATAGCGGAGAATACGTTTTACAAGCTGAAAATGAAAGATAGTCGGCTTTTGCATGTACTGGCAGACTTGATTAACACTATATGCAATGTCTAGTCGGGTAAACGTCAAATACTGAAGCCCACCCACAATGCTACAATAGAACTGTGGATCACTGAATAGTTCATCATGGTTGGCAGGAGGCCAAATGTTAGTGACCATAGGAGTTGAAATGGGCTTGCAGCCAGTCATGTATGCTCAGTCAAGTAGCTTGGTTGCATATTTAGCTTGATTGAGAAAGAGCCCATCATCAAAGCGTCAAACTTCCACACTTAGGAAATAGTGCAGATAGCCTAAATCTTTCATAGCAAATTCACGACCTAATAGATGAATAAACCGATTAAGAAAGAGGGGATTGTCACCAGTAAGAATGATGTCATCAATGTACAAGAGGAGGAGGATCTTGCCATGGCGATTGTGACAAACAAAGAGGGATGGATCGACCGAGCTATAAGAAAACCCGAGGGATAAAAGGAACATGCTAAAGCAGTCAAACCATTCATGAGGAGCTTGTCGTAGTCCATATAAGGCACGTTTGAGACGGCAGACGTGAGTAGGCCGATTAGGGTCTTTGAAGCCCGAGGGTTGCGTCATATACATGGGTTCACTAAGTTTCCCATGTAAAAAAGCGTTCTTGACATCTAACTGACGAATATCCTAGTTGTGTGCTAATGCAATGGTTAAGACAACCCGAATGGTGGCATGTTTGATCACCAATGAAAACGTCTCATGAAAATTAAGACCGGGGATTTGATTAAAGCCTTTGGCAACTAGTCGGGCCTTAAGTTTTTCAAGGGACCCATCAGACATGAGTTTGGTTTTAAAAACCCACTTGCAGACAACAATATTCATTTGAGGAGAGCGTGGGACAAGTTCCCACGTGCAGTTGGAGTGAAGGGCAATGAGCTCTTCTTTCATGGCCGTAAGCCAACCTGGATGTTATAAGGCACCTTTAAGAGACGTGGGTTCACTGGGAATGATCTCAAACATGAAAAGATACTTTGGATTCGGTTTAATAATACCAACTTGAGAGCGGGTGATAGAGGTATTGGAGGGTTGAGTTTCCATCTCAACATCAGTAGCAGGGGATCCAGAGTCAGTGCCAACGTCTGCAGATGTTGAAGCATCAACAACATAAGGTGCTGGAGTTGTAGTAGCAAGGTGGGGCATTGGAGAATGAGAGGCATCACGTGCAGGTGATGCTGGTGCTAAGGACATATCCGAACCATGTGTTGGAGGTGCAAGCAGCATGCTAGCCGCACTGTGGGTTGCGTGTTGCTCATCACGGATGAGATCTGCGACAACGTCACATGAAGTTGTAGTGGTAGGTGGGCCCATATTTGAAATTGGAGTAGGCACAAAGTCAGTCCTTGGGGCAACGGGTACTGGAGCGCTACTTAGAGAAGTAGCATCACCTGATAGCCAATGATGAAAAGTTGTACGTGAAACATATATCCTGCCCGTAGGAGGATAAAGGCAACGATAGCCCTTAAATTGATGATTGTATCCCATGAAGATGCAAGGCAAAGACCACGGATCAAACTTTGTTTTCGTATAATCACGAAGGTAAGGGAAGCATCGACATCCAAAAACTCGGAAAGATGTATAATCAGGTGTAGTTCTAAAGAGAAGCTTAAAAGGGCTCCGCATATCAAGCACTTGGGAGGGTATGCGATTAATTAACCAAACCGCAGACCCAAAAGCTTCAACCCAAAATCGTTTGGGGATATGACTATGGTAAAGCATTGTAAGTCCAAGTTCAATGATATTTTAATGTTTGCGCTCCACTAAACCATTCTGTTCAGGTGTCCCAGGGCAAGACATTTGATGATTAATCCCATTGTTAGCAAAATAAGAAAGTAGCTCACTATTAATGAATTCACCCCCACCATCACTTTGAAATATTTTGATATTTTTATCAAATTGTGTTTTTATAAACTTATGGAAGTTCATAAAACAAGTCAGAAAATCAGATTTGTGACGGAGAGGGAAGAACCAAGTATATCGTGTGAATTCATCCACAAAGATCACATAATATCTGAAACGCTGACAATAAAACTGGTGCAGGTCCCCATAGATCGCAGTGAAATTTAACTACAGGTTCATCAGAAAATGTCTCAAATACTAAAAACGGGAGGCGACATGACTTCGCCATTTGACAACTACTACAAACCAAGTCAACCTTATGAGGTGAAAAATAGGAAATCAACTTATTTTGGTGAAGAAAATCAACAACCCGCATCTGTGGGTGACGAAGTCATTGATGCCGTATGTCTTTATTGGTGGATTGGTGTGTGGTTGAGAAGAGAGCCTTGTGCGTACTAACTTGGAATGCGTAGAGATCACCACTCCTATGTCCTGATGCAATCACTGCTCAGTTTTCTCTGTTCTTTATCACAAAATCCATTGGATGAGAATTCAAAGACATATGAAAGGTCATAAGTTATTTGGCTAACAGATAAGAGATTCTTCTTAATGTCTGGCACAACTAACACATTATTTAATTTTAACTTCATGCTACCAACATCAATGGATGTAGATCCCATATGTGTGATATCTAGAGTATCACTTGAAATGTGTCGGTTGTCAATCCTAGGAATACTTAGTTCTTCTGTAATATAACTCACTGAGTTAGGATTTCGTTGAAGACAGAAGTGTCAAAGATCAAGTTGACTTCATTAACAAATCATAAAAGAATTAAAGTTGAAGAAAACCAACCAAAGTGTTCAAGCTCAACTAAAGACAAAGTCAAGATCAAGCTCAACTGAAGATAAAGTCAAGCTCAAGCATGAAGATTTGAATGATCAAATTACGTTCTCACTCAACGAACGTTCAACTATAAAGAATTTCGTGTTGCGGTTACTTACATACATTTAAGGGTACACCGCGCGTTGCTAGCAGATCAAAATTTACCCTAGATGTTTCATTGCTAGTTTGGTATCATTAGCGACTAAGAGGTCCAGCGGACCGACGATTTTGAGCGACCGACCGGAGTTATTTTCCTCTGATCGGTCCACCGGCCAAAAAGGTGCGGCCGACCGAAACTCTCTGTTACAGAATCTTGTTGTTGTTCTGAGTAGGCGATCGACTAAAAGGTTCGGTCGACCAAAGTCTAGTCAACCGACCAAACATGCGGTCGACCCCCCCTTTTCGAATGTCGTTTTGACTCAATCTCTTGTGCAATTTTTGGCACACTTAAATCATTCGAACGGCTCTTTTAGGTCCTAGATATAATAGAGTCATTGTCCTCCATTAGAGAGAATAAATCAGGCTATCTCCTGACTCCCATCGTTTGTTTATCATTTTTTGTGTCTAGAGACTTGTAATTTTAGAGAGCTTCACCTGTGCAAATCTGTACATCTTTTGTGAAGGCTCTAGATTGTTTGAGAGAGCTTCGCATGAGCAAATCTGATTCATCTTTTGTGAAGGCTACTCTAATTATTTGAAAAGACTATGAAGTGTATTATTTCCTACAATCATCTTCCTCCAAGAAGAGGATCATCATTAGCAGAGTGTCTCTGTGGTGAATTCTTCTACGAAGATTCACCATTCTATCGAATTCATCAAAAGGTAAGTATCTCCTAGAACAAACCTTTTAGAGTGAATTCAGTATTATCAAACCTGAATTGTTTGTGATTGGTGGATGGGTGAGTACTCATCAAATTGAGTTGAGGAAGGTGGAATCCTTGAGAAATTTGTTTCTCTAAAATACTACGAGCCTAGTGTGACTTTCTAGGTGAATCGAGAAGTGATTCTCGTATAGATCTAGTTGAGGATTATAGATCCATGAGAAGAGGGTTTCTCTAAATAGACTACTGGCCTAGGTTGACTCTCTAGGTGAATTGAGAAGTGATTCTCGTATAGATCGAGTTGAGGATTGTAGATCCATGAGAAGAGGGCTTCTCTAAATAGACTACTAGCCTAAGCTGACTCTCTAGGTGAGCTCTGTGATTCTCGTTAGATTGAGACTAAGTGAATCTTAGTTGGTTGATTATTTATTTCGATTGAAAATATTATAATGCATGATTGAAATAATATAATATTACTCGTGGTGAGTATTGGACAGTTGACGTAGATGCGGAGTCGCCGAATCACTATAAATCTGAGTCTCGTGTGATTGTGAATGTTTGCATATTTTATCTCAAATTTTCTCATATTTATGTTCTGTGGATGATTAGTATTTTGATTGTTTGATCCCTTTTTGCCTTATGTGATCATTAATTTTTAATCCATATAGAATCTACATAGAATTAAAAATTATCATAACGTGGTAATTAAAAGAAAATTTCATCATCATTACCAACCATAATTTTTTCGGACCAACATGGGGAGAAATAGATTGTAGCTAACCAGGATCAGAAGTAATGTGTGTAGAGGCACTCGTATCTTGAAACCATGCAGAATCACGGTTATCATGGAGAGTCATGGACTTCCAATGCTTGAGGAATCTCATCAGGGTGGTAGGTCTGATTGAATTGTTGCCATCAACGAATGGAGAATATCCGAGTTTCTTACAAATTTGGCAGACATCTTTTTCATTGTTGGATCATGGATTAGAGAGTTCATGAGGTGTGGGTGGGGCACCTTGTGTGGTATACGAGTTTTGCCGATTACCTTGTTGGCCAGCCAGTGTAAACCCATGACCTTTAGATGAAAAGGATCCCGAAGGAGAAGATGGTTGTCCAGAAGTAGTCCATTTATGTCCAGCATTATGTGGATGCTTCTTGTTACTAGTCTTATTGCCACTATGGCCTTGGGAGCGTTGGCCAAAGAATGTAACATTATGATCAGTGTTTGGCTGGGTATGAAGGTTCGTCATCGTTTCATGTCTAAGAAGAAGTGGTACCAATTCGGAATAAGGAGGAATTAGTGGTTTCAACATAGTAGTTACAAAAGACTCATAGCCTAAGCCGAGTCCCTTAAGAAGGTCAAAGACCTTTCTGTGATCATCAAGAGGTTTACCAATGCCGAATAAATCATCACAAATACTTTTGAATGAACGAATATAATTTTGTATAGGCGAAGTACATTTACGTAGAAATTGTAATTGTTGGAGAAGACAAAACTCCATTTCTTGCGAACCTTGAGCTAAGTGGTTTAGGAGTGTTGTCCATACACTGGCTGCGGTGTCAAGTCTGACCACTAAGCCAAGAACTTCTTTAATCAACGTCCTTGTGATCCATCCTCGTAGGAGACGACCTTCACTACCCACAGGTCCCAGGTATCTCAGTTATTGGGTCTTAAATCGTAGCTCTGTTGGTTGATGTTCTATACCACAACCATGAGGTCATGGTCTCAATCCAAGTTTACCCACCAAAAGAAGAAACAAAAAATCTGCGCATATATAATTGTTAAAATAGCATAAGCAAAGAAGAGAATGAAGACATACGTAAATAATGAAAAAAATGCTCCATCTTACCATACAACTAACAACTTCATTCTCGAAGAACATGAAGTTGTACCAATGAAACATTCTGTCAACTATAAGTTTGTCAGGATATATGGGTCGGAGGTAGTTAAACCGGTGGATTTGTACACGTCGCAGAGATTTTTGCATCTTAGCCAATGTTTGAAACAGGCAGCATGGAAGTAATAGCCACAATCCAATGTCCCCAACTCATCCTCATTACATTGCCATGTGGGGTTACTCATAGTTTTCTTTAAGTATTTGTGAGAAAGATAAGCCTTCTAACTGAAAGAACTGAGAAGTAGATACCAGCTGGCAAATGCCGCAAGATTCCTTCAAAGCATTCTCTTCTTCAAATAAGAAGTATTTGATACGTTTGAGAAACTTGGTTACTGCTTCCTCTAAGAACCCTGTGCTGACATTCCCCATGTGATCGTCCAAAGCGAATAACTCCTATGGAAGGTCAAGAAATGAGACAACAAATGGAGCAGAAATAACAGAATCAAACTTTGGGGAAAAGGGTATACAGGAGATTACCTCATAAGATCTAGTCGCATGTCCTCATGGCGATCAAGCAAAACAGTTATATTGAACAAAGGTGATTGGCCTAGAATTAGAATATCCTACTAATGTAATCAGTGATTATTGTGAGCCAATTGGAACAAATAAGCTAATATGAAGTTTCCCATAGAATTGCTATGGTGATCGAATACTAAATCTTATTATGGTAACCAAATAAAATTCAGATTTTAATAGCTTAAAATGTATTTGATATGATATCTAGAAGTATGTGTTGCATGTCTGAGCCTGAGGGGTTTATCATCACATTCGCAGTCCGCAAGACCGATCACAGCTGGTGAGGTATGTGGGCATGGAAGTCACAGCTGTAGCCTACAAGGGACTGTGTGGCATCCATAGGGAATGTACTTAGCTTGTCATAGACCTAACAACGAGTGGTCCTCACACACTCAACCACTAACCTACTGACCACCCTACTTTCCCACCAAGGAACAAGTGATAGATCAACTGAAGTCCATTGAGTTCAAGAAGAGCCAACAAGCTAGTCATAGCCTATATTTTCTTGTGGCAGTGCTAGAACAAGCATCCCCACTAGGGTGGGTAGAGAGTAAATTGAAGCAACGGTGTAGGAGAGTGTAAATAAATAGATAAAAAGGTTGTTGTTTAGATGCAGGGCATGTTTGTTGTGGACACCCCTTGGCTTGTAAACATATATGACTCATAATAGTGGTTCTACCCGAACCCATAAAACCTAACATTTAAAATAAAATGGCTATATACAAAAAAAGAATATGACAGATGAGCCCGATATTGAACGGACGTGCACACACATTCAGGAACGCATTGCACATGTACAATTGGTGTTTGTGTATCTTAGAGATGATGCATATAGTTGTACCGAAAGGGCACAAAATTGGGAGGCTCAAGAGCTCCACCCTTAAAACAAAAGAGATGATGACTTTGATTTAGATGAAGAAGTAGTTTAGTTGCTAAAAGATAAAAAAAAATTATTTAGAAATAATAACAACAGAAACTTAGATCAAAAGGGAACGAAAACTTTTGAAAAGTTCAAAAATAAAGAAAATTCTAAAGAAGAAATATAATGCTATAAATGTACGTATAGGATACGATCACTTAGTTATTAATGAATGTGTAACTAAATCTAAAAAAGATAAAAATAATGCCATGATTGTCACTTAGGATAATGAATCTTACATCAAATGATAATGACGAATTTGATAATGCGAAGGATTTAATGATTTTTACTAACACAAATAAATTTGAACTAGAAAAAAATTAAATAAAATTCAAATAGCATACAACGAACTACTTAAAGACAGAGTAGACTTCATTAAAATATGTGACGACCAAGACTTTAATATTATTAATATAAAAGATGAAAATAACGTATTAAGACTTAAAAATAATCAATTAAAATCACTAAATGAAGATCTTGAAATAAAAAATGTTGATTTAGTTCAAAGCATTATTCGAAGTAAAGCTAAACTTCAAAATATGTTAAGGAACCAAGATAAAAGAGGATTAAGGTACACTGAAGAAGCCTAAAAAACTCCACCTTTGAAAACCATGTTTATAAAAGCTAAGACTATATCGAATGAACAACTTAATGAAATTAACGAACTAGGGAGGTGGGTCATTTAATATCATCGTAAGGGTAGTTTGGTCATTGTAACTTTTGATTATCTGGGGATTTAAATTTGAATGAGCTGGATTCCCTCAACCTAGCCCATAGAGGCCCAATTCTCTAATGGGTTGACAGAGAAGCCCAAGCCCAGTTCATGGAAAAAATATTATAGCCCAACCCATCTATTCTCTTTAGAGAGAAACTTTGCTCTCCAAGAGTGGAGACGTGTACCACAACTAACCCTACTTTAACCGGGTTAGAATAATTCAATGACACTAAAAAGGAGGAATATGGGGTGGGGATCAAATTTAATGTCTAACCTTGGGATGCAAAGGTTTTCAATTTATTTATTTTTCCTTAAAAAAAATACATAAAAAGAAAAGACGGATTTATCATTATTTAATAGGGTATTTTAGTAACATACACCTCTCCTGAAATTTGAAAGTAATTAGTAATACCCCCTTATACTTCCACACTTTAAGATTACCCCCTTGACCTAGTTTAACAATATTGAAAATGGACTTGAATCACACGTCGTGCAATATTATGGTCCTTTCATAGGTGCATTAACATGCGCATGATGCATGTCACATTTTAACGTTAGTCAAATGATGGTTAAACTAGGTCAAGGGGGGTATTCCTAACATTTGAAAGTATAATTAAGAGGGTATTACTAATTACTTTCAAATTGCAGGGGGTGTTACTAAAATACCCTATTTATTACTATGCTATTTTCTAAATGTCATCACAACATTTACATTGAAAACTAAAAGATTGCAATAATTTAGTTTTTAGCAATTTAGCCAAAGATTTCTTAATAAAAAATTCAAACAAACTTTTATGTAAAGCGTGGTATGGTAACAAAAAAGATTTTTAAGATGTGATTCATAAGTCGAAATGTGTTGATCTAGAAACTTATATGGACATTTATGACTAGGAACCAGTTCTAGACAAAATTTCTACGGCAACCATATACAAGGCCTAAATGTCAATCTTCTGATTAAGGAATTTTGCATCACCAATAGAACACATCTATATCTCTCAAAAGATGCTTGTCAGCGATGGTCGGAAATCCGGAGTTGGAGTCGTTTTCGTGATGTAATTCAAATATCCCCCTTTTGATATCACCATAGTTTGAAGATAATGACCACTAGAAGGCGAAAAGATAAACTGGAAAAAATAAAATTGAAAAGTTCGAAGTAGAACATTTTTTTCTTTTATTTTTGGTCGATATGGATTCACTGCAATAGGGGAGCCATTTTTTTTTAATGTAATCGTGCTAGAAGTATGATATTTGAATTCTCTTACTTGAGCGAGAATTCCCCAATTATCTATATAACAAAACAGGGAAGTTGTCTCCCCACTTATACCCCGTCTTATCTATTTAGACAAAGAAGGGCTGAGATCTTATCCCCCAAATAGATGGTGGATCTCAGCCATTCACACCCAATTTTGACAAACGCTTTGGAGAATGCCGTGGGCACGGGCCACCCAATATCTATATAACAAGTGATGACTGTGATTTTCGAATACCCCCTCTTATCTTATATGGCTTCGATAATGAGTGGCTGAGATCCACTATGCTTCATATCGATGGCTGAGATTAACTCTCACACGATTTTGACAAACACTTTGTCGAAAAGTGCCGCGGGCAGGGGCCACCCACGCATATAACAAGACAACTCAGTTGTATTCTCTTATCTTATCCATCCATCTAATGTGGACGGTTAGATAAAGATTGGTTGAGATCAAATCCATCGATCTAATGTGGACGGTTAGATTTCAGCCACTCAATCTGCCTCATTTGACCTCAATTTATTCAAAATTTAAATTTCAACACCGTTATTTTTTGTTATTTTCCCATTTCTCCCTCTGCGCGTTACAATCCGTTATAATGGAAAAAATGGTAACGCCCCAATCTGTTATACTGTTTGAGTGCCGAAGGCACCCAATTTTTGCAAACGCTTTTGTCGGAGAGTGCCGTGGGCATGGGCCATTTACTATTCTATATAACAAAACACATTGGCTGTCTCCCTACTTATACCTCCTCTTATAAGCATCAACAAAGAAGGGCTGAGATCTAATCCTCCCCCAAATGGACAGTGGATCTCCGCCACTCACTTGATTTTGGCAAATTCTTTGTCGAGGAGTGCCGATGGCACGGGGCACCCACTAGTCTATATAACAAAACAGGGAAGTTGTCTCCCCACTTATACCCCCTCTTATCTATTTCAACAAAGAAGGGCCGAGATCTTATCCCCCAAATGGACGGTGGATCTCAATCACTCACACTTGATTTTGGCAAATGCTTTGACGGGGAGTGCCGAGTGCACTGGCCACCCACTATCAATATAACAAGTGACCGTGTTTTTCTTATACCCCTCTTATCTTATATGGCTTCAATAATGAGTGGCTGAGATCCACTATGCTTCATATCGATGGCTGAGATTAACTCCCACCTGATTTTGACGAATACTTTGTCAGAAAGTGCCACGGGCATGTGCCACCCACGCATATAACAAGACAACTTAGTTGTATTCTCTTAACTTATCAATCCATCAAATGTGGACGGTTAGATAAAGAGTGGTTGAGATCAAATCCATCAATCTAATGTGGACGGTTATATTTCAACCACTCAATCCGCCTCATTAACCTCAATTTATTCAAAATTTGAATTTACACCATTATTTTTTGTTATTTCTATTATTTTCCAATTTCTCCCTCTGTGCGTTACAATCCGTTATAACAGCCATTATAATGGAAAAAACGGTAACGCCCCGTCCGTTATACCGTTTGAGTGCCAAAGGCACCCAATTTTTGCAAACGCTTTTGTCGGAAAGTACCGTGGGCACGGGCAATTTACTAGTCGATCTATATAACAAAATAGGGAAGTTGTCTCCCCACTTATACCCCCTCTTATCTGTTTCAACAAAGAAGGGCCGAGATCTTATCCCCCAAATGGACGGTAGATCTCAACCACTCACACCTGATTTTAGCAAATTCTTTGACGGAGAGTGCCGAGGGCACGGGCCACCCACTATCAATATAACAAGTGACTGTGGTTTTCTTATACCCCTTCTTATCTTATATGGCTTCTATAATGAGTGGCTGAGATCCACTATGCTTCATATCGATGGCTGAGATTAACTCCCATCCGATTTTGATAAACACTTTGTAGGAAAGTGCCGCGGGCACGGGCCACCCACGCATATAACAAGACAACTCAGTTGTATTCTTTTATCTTATCCATCGATCTAATGTGGACGGTTAGCTTTCAGCCACTCAATCTGCCTCATTTGACCTCACTTTATTCAAAATTTGAATTTCAACATCGTTATTTTTTGTTATTTATGTTATTTTTCTATTTCTCCCTCTGTGCGTTACAATCCATTGTAACAGCTATTATAATGGAAAAAATGGTAATGCCCCAGCCCGTTATACCGTTTAAGTGCCGAAGGCACGCAATTTTTGCAAATGCTTTCAGAGAGTGCCGTGGGCATGGGCCATTTACTAGTCTATATAACAAAACACAGCAGTTGTCTCCCCCTCTTATAGGCTTCGTATATCCAAGGGCCCATATCAATCCTTCCATAAAATAAAATTTAAACTGTTGGATTAATTTAACAGGAAAATTGTCTCCCCACTTATACCCCTCTTATCGGCTTCACAAATAGACTATGGATCTCAACCACTCACACCCGATTTTGGGAAATGCTTTGTAGGGGAGTGCCGAGGGCACGGGCTACCCACTATATATCTAGATAACAAAACAGAGAAGTCACTTATCCCCCCTCTTATTGACTTCACAAAGGATGGCCGAGATCTTATCAATCCAAATAGATGGTGGATCTAAGCCACTCACACCCAATTTTGGCAAACACTTGGTCGGAGAGTGCCATGGGCATGGGCCACCTACTAGTTTATATAACAAAACAGGGAAGTTGTCTTTATCTTATCTTATCCAGTTTCAACAAAGAAGAGCCAAAATCTTATCCCCCAACTAGATAGTGGATCTTAGCCACTCACATTGAATTTTTGCAAATACTTTTTTAGAGAGTGCACCCACTAGTCTATATAACAAAACACAGTGGCTGTCTCCCCACTTATATCCCCTCTTATAGGCTTCAACAAAGAAGGGCCGAGATCTTATCCCCCAATTGGACGGTGGATCTTAACCACTCACATCTGATTTTGGCAAATTCTTTGTCGGGTAGTGCCAAGGGCACAGGCCACCCATTAGTATTTTACAATTTTAAGTCTAATAATAGTTGAAGATTTGTTAAATTCTGTCTTCCAACCAGCAGGGCGTAGACCTAGCTATATGATTCAAGCCATCAATACATGCATCATCCACCACCTGACCAATGGGGCCATAACCCCAAAATTACACCAATCAAATCATCTATTTTTTTGCCTACATATGAATTAATGGCAATAAAAATTAGGGTATTTTAGTAACACTCCCTGAAATTTGGAATTAATTTGTAATACCCCCTTATACTGTCAAGCTTTAAGATTGCCCAGCCCCTTGACCTAGTTTAACAATGGTTGACTTCAGTTAAAACTGACTTGAATCATACTTCATTAGCATTGTACTTGCAATATGATGGTCCTTTGATAAGTGCATTAACAGGCGCATGATGCATGCCACGTTTTAACATTAGTCAAATGATAGTTAAACTAGGTCAAGAGGGATTCCTAAAGTTTGAAAGTATAAGGGGTATTACAAATTAATTTCACATTTCAGGGGGGTGTTACTAAAATACCCTAAAAATTATGATCAGTGGGCCACTAAACAATTATACTGGTTGGATAGTTAGGATCATTCAATCTGCGCCACATCTTTGGCAATGATCTTGACTGGATGACCGGAATCGACGGACTCGTGCACAATATCGAAGAACCATCCACTTGAGCTAGGGACTCATGACCCCGCTCACACACAATGGGAAACCACTTGCTTTAGATTGCTAGAATTGGACTCCTGGAAAGAACAGATGCCACAGGAAAATTCTGTCTCTCTCTCACATGTAAGAAGGTCGGAAATGGGGTCGAGTTGCTTCGACTGGTCGGACCCATGGTCGGTAATTGAATAGCACGTTGGCCAGACATGCCACACCGCCAAGGCTAACCATGTCGAAGATGGGCTCGTACAGGGAAGGTTGTGTGGGGGGGCTCACATCCATGTGAAACCATATCAAAAACATGTGAAGGTTTCGACAATAAGGTATGGGAGTACACACAGGGAACAAGAAAGGGAAATGAAGACCAACCCTATTAGGCTGAATGGGATACATTTTGTTGACTAGTTAACAAAAATATTTCAACGAATCAGCATGTCCCCTTTTGTTTGTTTATGAGTATGAAGAGATGGGTTCCTACCATGATTCAAAGTCTCGGCCGATCCAATCCAAACCAGGCTCTGTCTCGCCCCGAGATCACTGTTTCACAAAGGAGTCCCACTTTGTCTCAGGCGAGATGGGAACATACCGATCCCAAGATTTCGAGCCATGGTTCCGACTTTGCTTTCGTAAAAGCTTTTTTAATATTCTTATGTGGGAGTGGGACCCACATCCATCCATATTAGGTTTTTTTTTTTTTGGTAAGGATACAACTGACAAGAAAGACAACTCATCACATGTGAAATAAATTTCATCATCATTATCATCTATGCTTGTCCCAAATGTTTGGGATTGGTAACATGAATCTTATTTCGCCGTTCGACTTTGTTTAGAGACCAAATATAATGTTTTGAACATTATATGTGGTGTACATAATTTCCCCAGATGGGTGTCTTCCCATTTGGGGAAAATACACATGATTTGGGTCATCTTATATGTGTAGAGTTTAGGTATAGAATAAAACAGAACATGTATCCAGAACATGTATCCAACTTAATTATTGTGGGCCCTAACTAGTCTAACATGTGTTCCTTGTCATATTGAATGATCCCAATGAAATTAGATGAAGCAGGTGTGCTTGTTGTTGGGATTGTGTACAAAAGTGAGGTCACAAGCTAGGTATTGACTTAAATTGTGTACATTAATTTGGACAACCCAATGCTAAGCCAGCCCTACAATAAAAAAGACAGATTCATAGCCAGATGCCTGAATGGAGAGGCACTTCTGTCGTTCTATGTCATCGATACATACCCGGGCAAACGAAATAAATTTTTTCTCAGAAAATAATAAGAAAACAACCATTTACCCCAAAAGATCAACTTGTAGGCGAAAACAAAACAACTATATATATCAACGGGTCGTTGGGCCAAGACAAAACGTGTGTGAGAAAACATTATCTGCTAACACGCCCCCTCAGTGGGAATGCATTCTGATGGAGACTTGTATCTGAAACCTCCCAAGCCTTAGAGCTCTGATACCATGTTAAACAACTATTTATCCCAAGAGATCGACTTGTTGAGGAAATGTAGAACAACTACGTATACCAACGGGTCGTCAGGCCAACACAACACGTGCGCTCCATCCGTAAGAAAAAGTTTGTACCGTGGTTAAAAAAACGGCCATTATAACAAACCTACCCGTTACATTATGTACCGTTAAAACACTTAGAAAATAACGACCACTATTTTTGTTATAACGGCCGGTTTTTTGAAAATAATGGACATTATATTGAAAATAACGACTGTTAATTTTTGAAAAAAATTGTCTAAAAAAATACCCATTATTTCCATTATTTTTCCGTTATTTCTATTTTTTTTTTCTCCTTTTTCCATTTTGCCCATATGCATTACAATTTGTTAAAACGGCTGTTATAAAGGAAAAAAATAGTAATGCCCCCAGTCAGTTATACCGTTATATCGGCCGCTTTTAAACCTTGTTTTGTACTATCAAGAAGTAATCTTGTCTAACGATTGGAGCAAAGATGGTGATATTCAAATAGATGAGTAAAAAACCTAGGAAAGATAAATGTAGAAATAAACACATCCAAGAGAATTTATGAGTAGCACCAATAAATATGGGCGAGCCCATTAAGACGTTGTCAATATGTATAAAGAAGGCCAATGACAGGAGCAGTGAGAATAAGTATTTTAGATATAAGTTGAAGGCTCTAAAAGGACAAGTTTTTTAAAGTAAAAACAGATGAAAAGGACAAGAGCAATGAGATAGAAATGAGGGAGGGATCAAGAGCCTTTTGTCGGATGGTCAAAAGTAAAATATTGAGAAAGAGCCCAAAATCAATGTGACAAACATGGCCATGGTCCATAGAGAAGGCAATAGAGTGGCTGACGAATTGGCCTGGTTGGGCTGAAACATGCAGGACAATAAGATCTGGATTGGAACTCATCCACCCGAAATCGGGGTTCTCCTGTCGGAGGATTCGGCTGGCTAAGCTACTCTTAGGCTATGCCCGTTGTTTGAATGTTTTCCTTAATTACCAAAAAAAAAAAAAAAATACAAATGAGGTATCTTAATATTTTGATTGTTTTGATCAAGGTTTAAAAGGGTCCGTTATATTGGTATAACGGACTGGGAGTGTTACTATTTTTTCCGTTATAACAGCCGACATATCGAATTGTAATGCTGGGGCAAAAAAATAAAGAAAAACAGGAAAAACGGAAAAAATGGCTCTGGAAATCAAGTTTTGAAATTTGAAGTTCAAATTTCCAAAAACGGAAAATAATGAAAATAATGGCAGTTTTTTTTCATAATTTTTTCCAGAAAATAACGATCGTTATTTTTGTTATAATGGAAAAATAACGGCCATTATTTTCTGGGCATTTTAACGGTGCATAACGTATGGGAGGTCCGAATCCGTTATAACGGCCATTTTTAAACAATGATTTAGATTATAGTCGTAATATTAATTCAAAATGAAATCTCTCTCCATACCACCTTCTACTTGGGATAATTGTGAACACCTAAGCATTTGGTATAAGACATTGACGACGATGACGATGATGATGAAGATTATGGTAGTAGAAACATAATACTCAAGGTTACGAATAAAACTTTGATGACGGACATCCTTCATCAACATTGATGACAGACCACCGTATGATCCACCTGGCAGACTTTTAGTGACCACTGACCATATGGGGTTAGCTAGACCATTCCTAGATGGACCTACATGTCAAACATCAGCTTGATTACTGATTTTAAAAATGCTCAAATTCCATGGTTAAAAATCAACCCGCGAAAATGACTCCAATTCAACACTTGAAATAACTAATCAGTCTAATTTCTTGTCTGGAGGTCCACCTAGGGTTGGGCCAAACATACAGTCAGTGACCTATAATACTGTGCCACGTGGCTCATATTGTCGTCAAAGTTCTACTGTAGGGTTAGAAGTCAAAAAAGTTAGTGGTACAAAACCTGAAGATGGATCATGCATTGTGCATGCCAGCAACTTGATCCCAATTTTTTAAGATTTTGAACTGTAGTCGAAGCTCGAACGTCTTCCCAATGAGCCCACCTCGCCTCGAATCAACCACACAAGTACGACCGACACCGATGACCGACAGCAGCCACTGTAACACCCATATATGTCCACCTAAATCTCTATATACGCGTCACACATATTATAATTTTGTAATAGCGCCGTGCTGCTGTCAGCCTCCGGACGACGTTCTTCTTGGTCCAGCACTGTTGGATGGTCCTCATGATTCATATTGTGTGTATCTCGAGGTCAATCGAACTGTGTAGACCTAGAGAGGATATCCTCTTCAGACAAATCTTTTGCTACCAAAGTGAATCATTGGGACTTGGATTTTGTGAACTTAGGAACTATCGTTAATCGAGGTTTTGAGTCTTTTGACTAATAGAATATAAAGTTAGGTTCGTAGTCCAATCTCCCATGCATGGGATGTCGGACCAAACCATTTGGTCAGTCTGTCTTCTTGGATTGATCTCTTTGATATCTAACATAATGTCAGCTGATCTGACGGTTAACATATTTAGATCAAAATTAACTTTGAGGCCAATGATCCATAAATTTTTGACGGTCAGGATTGACTTGCAGTTGCACATATATATTAGATTTACGGTGGAACATATAGAACCATAGAGTCCATCGTAGCCCAAAGATATATCCGATACAACGAACATAACGGTCATCTAGATCAACGACTCGTAAAATTTAAAATTCTAGATTGAACGGACAATATGGATGTTTGACCAATCCATAGATGGGCCTACAAACAAAAGATCAGCCTGATTAGTGATTTCAAACCTTTGGATCCGTGTACCCAAATAATGCTCAAATTCACACGGTTAAAATCAACTCATGAAAATGACTCCAATCCAAAGCTAAGAAATCACTAATCAGGTTGATTCTTGATTCGTAGATCCACTTAGGGATTGGCCAAACATCCATACGGTCAGTGTCCTATACAGGAGTGCCACGTGGCTCATATGTGGGCGGTCATCGTGGGAGTTCAGCATAGTTTTACTCCGTTTTTTAATCATCGACCCACAGAATCGAAACTGATGCGGGCGATACGCATGGCAGCGTATAGCATCCCGATAAATCACCGACACTCAAACTCGAATGCCGAAACACGCACACCTTCGAAAGAGTTTTGATGTCATCCTGAGGAAAGCGTCCTCTCTAGACCCAGATCCTCTCCAAACGAATCTCGAAGAACATCTTACCGTTTAAACCCTAATTGATACGTCCTCCTCAGGACGACAGCAACATTTGCTCTTTTGAAATCCCGACAGAGTCGGCACTCGATGTTTTGTTGCTTAATAAAGAGCCGACCGGAGGCGTGAAGAGACGGTGCCAACATGGAAATTTTTCCTGCCACGTCATATCGTTTGCAGAGTGAGATATCGACGTCCACGTGGAGTGGCTGCTCAATTGGGCAACTAAGTACAAAATTTGCACACGTCAGCTAACAGAGGTAGGGAAGACGGGAGAGACGTTTTTCATGGCCGAGGGTTTCAACGTCGTCTGTCGCCGTCAAATTAACTCCACTTGTTCCCTTAGTGCTCCAATCGCCTGCTGACGTGGCATAAACGCTGCTGACTTTTAAATGGAACAAATACGTATAAATATTAAATAGAGAAGAAAAAAGGACTAGATTTCTAACCAAGGAAAAAGATGTAATTACGAAACTGTCCTGATTTATATATGCTCATGTAAAAAAACGTCCATGACTATTGAACTCTTATTGTGTGGTTCTCAAAGACATTAAATATGTAACACTTAAATGGCTAGTTGACCTACACCGTCCGATCAACTAGCCATACTGAAAATCACACTGAATTGGAAAATCCTAATCGTCCGATCAACTGGTTTCAGAACTAATGCTTGAGAACAATTCTTGTGGGACACATCCGTTATACTGTTGATCATCAACGGTTAGAATCATCAAATCAGTGCTAATTTTCGTAATGGACCATCGAAGATGTGAATGCTGGATTGGATGTTTTGATAACCATGTGATTAGAAGACTCGTACAAAAGGAAGTAGTTAGCTTGATTGGAGGAAAGAGAGGGAATTGAACAACATTCGATGAAACTCCAAAAAGATTGGCATGTTGGGATAAGGTGAAACAACAATGTATACCAATGGCTCATCAGGACAACACAAGACTTGCGCGGGAATGCACCATCCACTAACACCCCCCCTCAGTTGGAATACACTTTATTGGAGACTTGAACCGGTGACCTCCCAAGCCTTAAGGTTCTGATACCATGTTAAACAACCATTTATCCTAAAAGATCGATCTATTGAGGAAATGTGAAACAACTATGTATGATCGTCAGGCCAACACAACACGTGAGCGGGAACACACTATCTGCTAGCATCGATGACGATTCACAGGTAAACGACACATTGACTAGACAACATGATCGATACTTTGGTCAATTGTGAGCACATACATATGGGACAAAGCACACATCACTTTGGTGGGGTGGTGAGCCATGTTATCATTCACGAGGGAAACCAGGTGTGATCATGTAAGAAATCTAAACAGGTTACCAAATCCTTTTAGGGGGGGGGGGGGGGCATCCTTTCCTAAAATATTTGGGCAGTTTGGGTAGTTCAGAAAGTAATTGTACGTTTTCATACTTATATATCATTTCCCATAATTTTTGGGACAAATATTTTCATGTTTTGAATAAATAAAATGACAATTTATCTCTCTATCGGGATTCGGGAGGGTTGTTGTAATGGCCTATGTATTTAAAGAAGCACTTGTCATGTAATCGACCATTCACAAGCCATAAACATTCTAAGTTCTTGGAGAGAGAGAGAAATCCAAACTATTCTCCTTTTTCATTCTCTGACCTCTTTTCTGTTTATGTTACAAGCTTCTCCAAATGAGGCCTGCTTTGCTAGTTTCTCTTGTTTTGTTTTTCCTCCTTATTGAGGCTCATGGTATGTACAATATATAGCTCCTGAACTTGATAAATGGCTCTTATTTGAAACACTTATCTGATTTTTTTTTGCTTTTCCTTGTTAAGGGATTCGTCTGGAACAAGGGTTTGGATCAGTTCGTCATCAGAGAATCCATGTGGGTATTGAATTTTTATGTTTTCATGGTTTATTTGAACATAATTTTGAGTTTTTTGAAATGGGATTTCTTTATTTTTGTTTTGATTTTAATTGTGAGAAGATGTGATTGAATGCAGGAGGAGAAGAAGACTAAGTTGATTGAAATATTTGAAGCAGATGGTGGTGGTAGTGGTGTTGGAGAGGTGGTTCTATGCAGAGATGGGCAGTGTTCAGGTACCATGAAAAGAAGATTATCTAGAGTAGCCAAGGAAGCTCACCACAGATTACCAGGGTTTCATGCAGATTACTTTGGGCCTAGGATGCACAATCCTAAGCACCATTGAATCTCTCTAGGGTTCTTCAAACTTTGTTTTTTCCTCTTTTAGTATCGATTGAAGTCTAATGAGAACTGGGTTTTTCAGAAGACACAGAAACCCATGACCATGTATTCTAGAAAGCAATTTTGTCTCCAAGCTTCTCTCTTTATTATTAACAAATTACTTCTTAATTAATGTGTAAAATGAGGCACTTGTTAGAACCTTTTGTAGCAAACCCACAAAAGATTATGAGCCAACACTTAGAGAACTTTTACATGCAAAACATGATTTCTAGGTTTCAAGCCATCACTCAAGTAGTTCTACTCTATCTATTGGTGCAGGAAGGACTAGAAAACTTATGACCAAGACGACCTCTACTTCTACTACTACTACCCTACTTCAAAGGTTAGTGTTGTGAAAGAGAAAAAAAAAACCGAGTTTCTATCACTAGGCCTAATAAAGATCCATTCTCTTCACTCTTCCTTAATTTTTTATATTCTTGCTCCATTTACAGAGTGAGAAGAGTGGAGGGACCAAAGTCGACCCCACGTCGAAGCGCCGACAGAGAGACGAAGGATTCGACGGGAACAAAGAGAACTTCTCTGTTAAATCGTCGCCGGTTTCCGAGCACCGGGAGATCGTCCCCGAGCGCTATCCAGACATCATAGACATAGCAGGGATGGACTACTCTCCTGCAAAGAGAAAACCTCCAATTCACAACTGAGTGCTGGCAACAACTAAACACAAAAGTTTAAGAGAAAAAAAAAAAAAAGAAAGAATAGAGAAGTTGGACAGCATTACAGAAATGCTGCAGTTTTTTTAGGGTTAGGGTTAATTTTGTACATAGTATATTCTTAATTTATTTTTGATGATTGAGTCCATGATCACTTGGAACTTCACTAGGCTTTGTAACCCTACATGCTACATGAGAGCTATCAAAATAACTTGAGTTTAATGCTTGTCTTGAGAGTGCCCATAAATCAAAAAAAATGTATGAGAAGAATGACAGAGAGACTATGTTTTATTATTTCTTATTTATGGTGGAATGAGTGAATATAAACTAGGAAAATGCTATCCCAAGCTAAACCGAAACTAAGAGCCCTGGACTGTCAGATTCAAGGGATCCATGGTCCACGTGGCATACCCAAATGACTGTTTTACCCTTGCAGTTCATTGCCACGTGGCCCGAAAAACTATGAGGAACTTAGCCCCTTTTTTATACACGTACTATATATACAATCTATAAGAGCCATATGGAATACCCACATGCAGCGCACTAGCAGCAGATTAGGTTTGGCACCTTGAAAATGATATGAAAATTGACCTAATGGGAGTGGGAGGATCAAATTCCATCGCTCAAAAGCTTTTAGAAATGTTAAACAACCATGTACTCCAAAAGATCGACCTGTTGGAGAATGGCGAAACAATTATGTATACCAACGGGTTATCGGGACAACACAGCATGTGCGCGGGAACACACCATCCACTGACACTCCCCCTCAACGGGAATACACTTCGTTGGAGATTTGAACCCCCGTGATCTCTCAAACCTTTAACCATTTACCCCAAAAGACCGACCTGTTGGGTAAAGGTGAAACAACTCTATACAGCAACGGGTCATCAGGTTAACACACATGCAGAGGAACACATCATCCGTTGACACTCCTCTCAGCGGGAATACATTTCGTTGGAGATTTAAACCCACGACCTCTCAAACCTCAAGATTCTAATACTATTTTAATCAACCATTAACCACAAAAGATTGGCATGTTAGGGAAAGGCGAAACAACTATGTATACCAACAGGTCATCAGGCTAACACAACATGTGCACGGGAACACACCATCCGCTGACACTCCCCCCCTCAGCAAGAACACACTTCGTTGGAGATTTGAACCTGTGACCTCTCAAACCTTAAGACTCTGATACTATGTTAAACAACCATTTACAAAAAATATACGGTGAATAGTTATTGAACTATATGATCATCTGGTGATCAATTTTCTGAAATGTAGTACAGAAAAGTCTATAAAACAAATGGTAGATTCCACCTTTACATGTTCACCTACATCCCTATGCCTTTGTAGACCGTAGATGAAGAAAATAAAATCAGATCTAGAAAGGACTTAGGTTCAATGAAGTAGGTATGCTTCATTAAGTGGGCAACCCTTGTGTGTATTTGTGTACCCCGGCAAGGCCCACTAGGGGATTTTGGGGTGGGGCCACCATGTTTCTAGCATTGATTGCACCCATTGAAGGGTCACTTTAGATGTGGGCTCACATGTTTGCTGTTGGGTCACACGTGCCTTGGTCTGACGAGCTGAGAGCGGTAGAACAGGAAAGGGGGGGACGCATTTAGGGCATGATGTCACCTACACCGGATGCACCCTACACGGTGAAAGGTCAAGATGTATATAGATGTGCGGTCAAGATGATTCCATGGATTGTATTCAGGGCCTGCTCTACCTTAAGGCCATTAAGGCGGTCGCCTAAGGCCCCTAGCCCAGGTCCCACTAACCACATGGATTTTTACCCCACCAGTTATTGGATATACAACCTGATTGATTATCTTTAGCCATAGATTCTAGTACTTTTTAGGACATGATTCTAGCCATTGGATTCAAGCATATTTTTTGATAATAAATCTAATGGCTAGAAATCATCAATCAAGCTGATTTTTAGTGTGTTTATCCACCAAAAGGCAGGTTGATCATCCACACAGTCATTGGCCCAAAAATGGTCTGTGTAGAGCCACGAGAGTCCTCTGCATCGACTGCACCGAGGAGTCCTCTACATCTAAATATTTTTCCGTAGTTTTTGGTTATCAAGAATAGTTTTTATATAAGGATCTATGTAACAATACAGGGAAGTTTTCTCCCCCTCTTATAGGCTTCAAGTATCCAAGAGCCCATATCAACCCTTACATAAAATAAAATTTAGACTGTTGGATTAATTCAACAAGAAAATTGTCTCTCCACTTATACCCCTCTTATCGGCTTCACAAAGGATGGCCGAGATCTTATACCCCAAATAGACTATGGATCTCAACCACTCACACCCGATTTTGGGAAATACTTTGTAGGGGAGTACCGAGGGAATGGCCTCCACTATACATCTATATAACAAAACAGAGAAGTCACTTATCCCCCCTCTTATCGACTTTACAAAGGATGGCCAAGATCTTATCACCCCAAATGGATGGTGGATCTAAGCCACTCACATCCGATTTTGGCAAACGCTTTGTCGGAGAGTTCCATGGCACGGCCACCTACTAGTTTCCAATAATATAGAGTTTTAATTAATTGATACTATATATATTAATATTAAAATATTAAATATAAAGAGGCATCATTTTTATAGAGTTTTTGCCTTAGGTGGTTAGGCCTCAACTTGTATCGAGACGGCCCTGATTGTATTAGATGGTCGAGCTGCTCCATGTCCTTGCAAGTGGGACCATAAGATTTGTAGCATCACGATCACAGTTTGACAAAGGCATATACGATGTTTGACACATACCCTAATCCCTTAACCCAACTCACGTTAAGCCCTTGGTTAGTGGTTAACAAGGGGTACCAGTCAGATATTTTGGGATGTATTCCATGTATGCTTTAAACCACCAATATTCTTATCGGATCTCGGTATCCAGTCCATGTATGCTGATTTGATTTCTATTTATAAATATAATTTACCTTTTTATATTATTTTTATGTCATTATTGTACAATACTTCAATTTTGAGTAGATAAAATATATAATATTAATTAAAAATTAAATTTTTATTTAGTGGATTGGATCGAATGTAATCGTTTCTGGAATTCTACGATTGTGTGTCCGACCTCTTATCGGATTGGATCCGGATCAGTGTATTTTCTTAGCGGATTGGGTCTGGATCAGCAATGATCCGACTCGAACCTCAATCCTATAAAAATCGGTGTATTTTTTTATCTGATCAGGTCTGAATCAGCAATGAACTGACTTGAACCCCGATCCATTGACAGCCATAGCTCAAAGCCATAGCTCAGATCATTTTTCTCTCTTTTTTCTGCAAGAGTGCCCCAACACTTAGAGGACGCTGACCATATGGATGTTTGGGCAGTCCCGGTAGACCTACAGACCATAAATAGACTGATTAGGTAGTGTTTGGGAATGCTTTTTGGGGAGCTCTTATCCAGCTTTTGGCGCTGAGAAGCGCTTCCTTAGCAAAATAAATCTATGTTTAGTTTGCAAAAACGTTTTGGCTTTCAACGTCTAAAAAAAGCTAGAAGGACTTTTTTGAGAAACACCTCGGATGGTTTTTTTTTTTAAAAAGCGCTTCCGTGCTTTTAGGGAAAGCATATCATTGTCAAAACGGGTTACATTTTGACCTTTTGTCCCTGCTCTTTCTTCCATATTAAAAATAACTCTTAAAACCCTTGAATGACTATTTTTATTAATGTTTTTATCCTCAAAACTGAGGATTCGTTGTCACTGTACTAGTTTTCTTGACATTTTGATAGAATTTAGAAGCACACAGCTGATTTTGTCAAATAGCAATACCAGCTTCTACACACAAAATAACTCTTTTCCGGCATGATTGCCAAACGTTATTGAAGAAAAAAAATGCTTCTCAACAGTTGTTTAAAGGACTTCTGTAGAAGTGTTTTTTCACAGTGATTTCAAACCTTTGGATCTTTGTACCCCAAATAATGGTCAATAATGCTCAAATTCCACGGTTAAAAATTAACCCATGAAAACTACTCCAATCCAACGGTTAATTAGAAATCACCAATCAGGCTAATTTTTGGTCTGTATTAATTTGGCCAAACATCCATATGGTCTAAAATCTTGAAGAATATATATGTCATGTGGCTCATATTGTAGGCGGTTCTACTCAATCGATTGTGCCCCCCTGGAACAAAATCCTGGCTCCGCCGTTGTTGTCGGGCCATCACTTTGCATGTGTGACACAATAAATTTCTATCTTAGTGAGGAGAAATATTTGTTGTCGCCAGGTGACTTCAAAATTTGAAGCTTCCCCCACCAAAAATGCCATGTGGAGCTGAGTTTAAGGCCTACTGACCTTATGGATGTTTGGACCACCTCTTGGTGGACCTACATACCAAAAATCATCTTGATCGATGATCTTAACAGTTATATTTCAGCATAAAAAAATAAGTCTCAAAGAGAACGGTCAAAAATCAAGTTATTAAAATGTTAAATTCAACGGCTATAAATCACTAATTATATCGATTTTTTATGTGTAGATTCATCAATAGGTGGACCAAATATCCATAAGGTAAGTGAGCCTTAAAGAGTACTATAAGTTGCGTTTTGGAGGGAACTTCAAATACGGGCTCCTTGTTGAGTGCCTTTAGAGCTGAGGCTCATGTGCAGTATTGACTAGAGCTTCAAAGACAAACCCACGAGACAGAAAAACATTCACACTCTTCCACATTGCAAGGCATTTATTTTTAGAAATTGAAGGGAGTTGAGTCGTGAAACGTTACAATCGTCATTATGAAGAAGTGATCCGTCAACATTTGGGAGCAGTACATTTTAATGCCACACACGACATACTCTTGCGTGGGTTTTGGACTATTATTCAATTGAGCCCATACATTATCATTTCAACAAGGGAACTTCCATATATAATTTTTCGGTAGTGCTATGCGCACATGTGACACAATTAAAGGCCTCTCTACTTTTAAAGGTAAACCCTCGTTAAACGCCTTTGTTCTAATGACAAAACCAGGGTTGGAGTACGCCCTGCACATTTCAGGGTATATAGCATGCCCACATCCTTAGGTGGACCTATTTAAGCCTGTTTTGTGATTTCAAACCTTTGGATCTGAATACCCATATAATGCTCAAAAATCTACCGTTAAAAATCAAACCGTGAAATTAATAGGCTGATTTTTTTGCATGGAAGTACATCTAGGGATTGGCCAAATATCGATACGGTGAATGATCTCTACGAGGGTTCTACGTGTAATGTGCTGTCAGGTGTAAGGTGCATATATGTGCATCGCACGTGGCGTTCCCCTAGTACTATTATAAAGCAAGAACCGTAGTGCCACCCACCATGTGACACAATTAAAGGCCTCTCTACTTTCAAAAGGTAATTTACCTTCCCTCATTCCCTCGTTAAATGCCTCGGTTCTAGAGAAAAAACCTAGAGTTGGAGTACACCCTGCACAAGTTCAGGATGTCCAGCACGCCCACATCTCTCATCATTGATGATGAGGGACAATAGTATAAGCCACGTGGCACACTCTTAGGGACTACTGATCGCATGAATGTTTATCCCATCCCTAGGTGGACCTACGCATATGAATACCCATATAATGCTCAAAATCTATGGTTATTAATCAATCCGTGAAAATATCTCCAATCATATCCTTAAAAATCATTAATAGGCTGTTTTTTTGCATGTAGGGATGGGACCAAATATCAATACGGTGAGTGATCTGTAAGGTTCTGCCACGTGTAAGGTGGACTTGCATCGCACGTGGCGTTCCCCTAGTAACATTAAAATCATTCTTTACACATGCATCAGTAATTAGTTTGCTCAATCTCGAAAAAGATTTTAGCTCTTAATTGTAGGAAGATTTACTTTCTTCTCACAACCAAACAACGAATAGAACTCGCGCACCCACGCTCACTGCTCACTCAGTTCATAATAAGAAGGTCCAGCTTGGGAACTACTAGCATAGGTCCGAGCCTGGCCCAATCATGTGACGGGCCTACTGGGCTCTATCAGAACCATGAATATATCCACAAACCCCCGGCTTGTCAACTAATTAGTACTCATGGGCATGGTTTAAAAACGGCTGTTATAAAGGATTCGGACCTTCCCTGTTACGTTATGTACCATTTTAACGCTTAGAAAATAATGGCTGTTATTTTCGTTATAACAGCAGTTATTTTCCGTAATAAGGAAAGTAAGGACCGTTATTTTCGAAAAAAAAATTTGTAAAAAAACGTTCATTATTTCTGCTTTTTTGGTTATAAAGTTTATTGAAAATGAATATTTGAATTTTGGCGCTGTTATTATCCGTTATATTCCCGTTATTTTCTGTTTTTGACCCTATGCATTACAATCAGTTATAACGGAAAAACGGTAATGCCCCCAGTCCTGTTATAATACATTAATGACCCCTTTTAAACCTTGAACGTGGGTTTTAGTTAATTTCTTACTCTAATTACAGACAATAGTTATGGACGATATTTTTTTATTTGTGAGATCTCATAAATCATAGTAGATACGATTACAAAATTCATAAGAGGCTAAGTAGGGCTAACTATATATTGAGGGCCTATCGACCATAGTGAGCCCAGCTTGTCAAACTCGAATCTGGCCCAATAAATTATCGGGCTCTAAAATAAATTCAGGTTGCCCCATTGGCCCACAAACGCATCCTAAGCCTAGTCCATTAACACTCTCATATATAGGTAGGCACAAGGGCCGTCTCGATGCAAGTTGAGGCCTAAGTTGAAAACTCCATATGAGGCCTTTTAATATTTAATATATTAATATAGGATCGGGATGGGGACAACCATTTTTTGATAACCATTTGGCAGACCCACTTAGAAGATGAATCAACGGCTGATTTTGGTGAGGATGATCTCTATGGTGAGGAGATCATCCTCACAAAAATTCAAAGCATTCCGAAATTCCGATACTCGAATCTACTGTTCATCAAATTGACCTACAAATCCACTTGCCCAATGACTTTTCAATCTAAAGTATTACAAGATATATATACTCCATGAAGAACTACAATCAGAAACAAGAAAAAAAATCGATAAGAACCTAACGTATAGAATGGCCGACACAGATGATCTATATAACAAAACACAGTGGTTGTCTCCCGATCTATATGACATGTGTAGATGCTTATCTCTTAAGTTATCAAAGAAAATTTTTCATCAATCAAAAGTTTTTTTATTTTTTGAAATATAAGCTGGGGTTAGGCATACCACCCGCTATTAATCACAAAGGACATTACAACCTAGTATAAATCCTTCCTGCCGCATCATGTCTAACTATGGTATCCAGATCCTTAGGGAGAGGAGGGACAATAACTATACAATCTAAGGCACGGCAAAGGGTGGACAGAGCATCGGCAGCTCTATTAATTTATCCATATACATGTTGAATGTCAAACCAACCAAAACAACACTTCAGATTTTTGATTGACCTCAGAATCTTCATGCAATACCTTGGACATGGTTCATCAATCAAAAGTTGTTGAGGGCCAAACAAGGTTTTCTCGACTGATCATTAATTAATCCGAAGATGTCAAGTCTATTTTCATTGATCAAGTGGTCCTAGAAGTCAACCAATGCTAAGATATATTGCACCATATACTAAAGTGGAAGAAAGATGTGTGAAGAAGAAGAACCTGATTTCAATTCTAGTATTTTACTAGAGTTGAATAATCAAGTCCCAATGGTTTCATTTGATTCAAATGGGGGAAGAACCTGAACATCAGTATCAATTGTTGGATTACAGAAGATTCATCCTCAAAAGCTGATGACACTGAAATTGTTTCATTGATTCTAGTGGATGTTGAGTAACCTCATTATGGTTTCATTGGAGTTGATAAGATAAGCTTGATTGCCTATTTTTTAAATGACTATAGTGACCTTGGGTGTGACACAAATATTTTAAAAACATTGGTGCTATGCAAATTGCATCAATAAAGTAACGGGGACAAAGCAATTTTTTTTTTTTTTTCAGAATTGCCAGCTCAAAACCTTTCTTCATTTACTTTGGAACTAGCTGCAAATTTGATGGTTGATTAGCAAAATTGGAACCTGGAGTACTATACATATTTTGAGATAAAACCTCGGAACACGACACTCACCTTCACAGGTTCTTAAGCACGCTGATGTCCCTCATCAATGACGAAGAGGGACCACAATATAAGCCATGTGGCACACTCTTAGAGGTCACTAACCGTACGGATGTTGGGCCCATCACTAGGTGGAGCTACATACCAAATATCAGCCTGATTAGTGATTTCAAACCATTGGATCTTTGTACCCCAAATAATGCTCAAATTCTACGGATAAAATCAACCCAGAAAAATGACTCTAATCCAATGCTTAAAAAATTAACAATGAGACTAATTTTTGGTATGTAGATCCACCTACAGTTGGGCCAAACATCCATAAGGTCAGTGTCTCTAAGAGTGTGCCACGGGGCTCATACTACGGTCCGTCATCAACATCGATGAGTCCCCTATAATCACTCAAGTGCAACCAGATCTTAACCATTAAGTTTGCAGTTCCAAAGTAAATAAAGAGAGGTATTAAGTTGACAATCCTCAAAAAAAAAAAATTCCGAAAAAAGAATGGATTTTTTGCATGACCAGCATCTCACCCAAGGTCATTATAGTCATTTAAAAATTATTGGGATGTCCTATGCTGCGAGTGAATCTGCTTATAGCTTTGAAACTGGTGCTTATAGGTATACCCAGAAAATTAGGGAACTAGTTTTGATTCATCAGATTCAACTTGCTTTATCTTTGCCTCTGTTGCTGGCTCTCTGCATTTTACAAATCGCTCGTTATTTGGATACCCTATTCACTTCTTTGGGCTTCTATTGAACCGAGAAGTAGGTTTGATTGTACAACTTTTTGATATATATAAGGTATCCTCCAGATAATTCAAATCGAAGCAATTGGATAATTATTGGGATGTCCATCCGGAGACCGTTAATGGACGTCTATGGTCAACAACATTGACCATGGTCAAAGGGTGAGACGCAAATATTTTAAAAACATTGGGTGCGATGCAAATAGCAATAATAAACTAAGGGGGACAAGCAAAAAAGCCCTATTTTTTATTATATTAGTATTAAAATGAGATATAATTGTATTTGCAAAGTTTTTTGACCAATAAACATATTAAAAATTTATTTATTTATTATTATATTAGTATTAAGATGAGATATAATTGTATTTGCAACATTTTATTTTTACTGTGCCTGTGCTCAGCACGGGCTTTTGATTCCTAGTTTGTTATGATATCTTTTTATAATCTTTGACAAAGAACTCGAGATTTTATAGAACATGCTTTGATTAGGTTGATTTTTTGGTTTAGGTGATATTACCAACTTGGGGAATTGGTAGTCTGTTAATGTTTCGATTGGTAAATGATTCAAAAAAACTTATGTTTTCCTGTATACTGCACAGTAGAACTGTCTCATGGGTGCATCAATCATGAGCATTCAATTGATGAGCCATCCCTTTGATTTGCTACATAACCTAATAATCATACAGATTGGGTTTTTTTTTTTTTTTTAATTTTTTTATTTTACTCTTTTTTATTTTAATTATTTTGAAAGGCAAGATGGTCTAAGGTCCCTGGGTGGTAAGGTGGATTGGTACCCGCTGGATTATGGGAAGGTCTCAAGCCATGGCACTACCACACACTAGGGAGTGTTAAACCTGACACCTCCTACAAGGGAAGAGCACTGAGTGTTCTATAGTAGAAATGATATGTGATTGGGGCACACCCTACTTTTGATAAATGGGGCGCTCCTCCTACTGAAAAGATAATATGCCCTTAAATTTCATGTTTTTCACAAGGTAAGTTTGGTTGACCAATGAAGTCCACATGTTGGACCACCTCCCCCTCCTAGCTTATCAAAATAACCCTTATCAAAGCATGTGATCTCTCAAGTTATTTGTCAAATATCAGAAAAAAAAATCATAGAAAATTACGCCAAAAGAGTCTAATAACACAATCCGACATTCAAAACTAGTTTGAAGATGCTGCTGCTTTGGACTAAACCCACAACAGGTTTCTTCAGGAGCTCTAGGGGCCTCAGGCAGGGAGACCCTCTATTGCCTTTTCTCTTTAATCTGGTTGTGGAGGCCCTTGGTTGATTGATCGACAAAGCGGTGGATAGGCAGTTCCTGACCGGTTTCCATTTAGGAACCTCAGGTCCTATGATATCTCATCTCCAGTTCGCTGATGACACACTTGTCTTCTTGGGTGCCAGCCACAATCAATGCACTCTATTAAAAGGGACCCTAACTTGTTTCGAGGCGGTTTCCAGCCTAAAGGTGAATTTCAAGAAGAGCGTTATGTATCCGGTAGGTGAGATCGAGGACCTCGACACCCTCGCCTCTTCTTTGGGATTCTCAGCAGCCTCCCTACCAACCTTGTACCTTGGCATGCCTCTTGGAGCATCCTATAGATCTAAGGTAGTGTGGGATCCTATCATTGCAAGGTATGAGAGGAGGTTGGCAGTATGGAAGGCAAAATATCTATCCAAAGGAGGCAGAGTCTGTCTCATCAAGAGTACGCTCTCTAATATCCCTATCTACTACCTCTCCCTTTACGCTATGCCCGCTGGTGTGGCAAAGAGGTTGGTACACTTTTTCTGCAAATTCTTGTGGTTCGAAAGGGCAGAGGGGAAAGGTTTCCTCTTGGTGAAGTGGAAGACCATTTGCCTTCCCAAAGAGATGGGGGGATTAGGCATCAAGGACTTGCGATTGATGAATCAAGCTCTACTGGGGAAATGGCTATGGCGCTTTGCTAAGGAGGTGGAGAGCTTATGGAGGCGGGTCATTGTGGCCAGACATGGATGCAAGCCTCTTGAGTGGTTCAGTAGGGAAGTCAAATCCTCTTACGGATGCGGCGTTTGGAAAGGGATCCTAAAAGTGTTCTCCTCCTTCCACACAGGGATTTACTTCAAAGCGGGCAAAGGCAACAGGATCCGTTTTTGGTGCGACATTTGGTGTGGAGACAAGGCTCTTTTGGAGGACTTCCCTCAACTCTACGCAATCTCCTCCAGGAAATGCGACACTATTCAACACTTCCTAGTGAGGGAGGGTAGCACCTACTCTTGGGACTTCGGCTTCAGACGTCATTTGAATGACTGGGAAATCCTGGATATGGCGGCTCTGACTCTCAGATTGGAAGGGTATAACCTGGTTACACCGTGTGAGGATGATATCAGGTGGTCGGGTAGGATGGATGGGAAGTTCTCCATTCACTCTTTCTATGCGATGCTAGACAGGCTCTCGTACACCAGAGGGATGCCCGCGATCTCTGGGCAGAGGAATGTTTATCCAAAGTCTAGAGTGTGGGGATCCAAAGTGCCTTCGAAAGTTGCTTTCTTTGTTTGGTGTGCATCCTTAGGGTAGATCCTCACTGCGGAGACAACGTCATCAAAAGAAATTGGGTAATGGCGAGTTTCTGCTACATGTGCAAGGAAGCGGGGGAATCTGTTAATCACCTTCTATTACATTGCAAGCTTGCTCGGGAGATTTGGAGCCTCTTCTTCGCCTCCTTTGGGATATGCTGTCAGTTCTTGATATGATTTGTAGTTGGGGTTGCAAAGGTTTCAAATCTTGCAGTCAAAGGCTATGGAGCCTTCTCCCCTTCGCAGTTTGGTGGGACATTTGGAAGGAGAGAAACAAGAGGGTTTTTGAAGGAAAGGAGGCTTCCACTTTCGACACTATCCTGTCCATCAAGGCCCTTCTTTTCCTCTGGTCCAAGCTTTTCGAGGAGTGCAAAGGGCTGACCTTTGAAGATCTGGTTTTCAGATGGGATTCTATTATGTCTAAAGGATTGTAGTTTTTGGGGCCTTTGTCTTTCTCTTTCCGGTCTTCAAGATGGTCTTCTCGACCTCTCTCTTTTGTATGCCTCCTTGTTAATTAATGAATCCCGCCTTATCAAAAAAAAAATTTGTTCATAAACTTGGTAGTTATAAGACAACAAGGGACATAGCTGCTTTCAATCACACACTTTCATGACAAAATTAAACTAGGCATGCTTAAAGCTTTGAGGA
Organism: Euptelea pleiosperma; assembly: GCA_035048495.1. Lineage (NCBI taxonomy): Eukaryota > Viridiplantae > Streptophyta > Magnoliopsida > Ranunculales > Eupteleaceae > Euptelea > Euptelea pleiosperma. The sequence continues at coordinate 27,205,021 of CM068548.1, read as the reverse complement.
TGTTAGAGATGATATTCATTGCTCACAGGTCTGTGTGTGTCAATCCCACAAGCCTGGGTTCAAAATCCATCACCTCCTAACCCTCCAATCACTAGCCCATTTGATTACCACCCTCCCACCCCCAAAAAAGGGCCAACAGGTCTCAATACTCCATACAATTTGATCTATAGCACATGTCATCATATAGTCTCTATTGATAATATATTACCAAAAGCTCCACAATATATTATCTTTGTAACCACTAATCTATTGAGAAAGTAAAGGAATCTGTCTGTAATTCCATTAACAAATTACTAAGAATCTGAACTAGTTTCAGCATAAGAAGTTGAAATTTGATACTTCAAAGAAAAACAAGAATTCCATTTACAAACAAAACATAAAAGAAAATATAATTGAGTTTGCTACAGCCACATCTTATAATTTTAAAACAGAGCTTTTGCACGATGCCAGCTAGACCTCAATTAATGTGAGCGCTGGGAAAAGTTATGAATCTACAACCGCTCATCTTTACATAGAGCGAATCAAATCTAGAACTCCCAAAATCCTGGACGACATTTTCCTGAAAATAGATAAAAGAAAGATTGAATCTATCAAATAACAAAGTAGAAAATCAGCCAGAGTGAAAACATTAACTGAGTCAACTTTTTCATTAGCAGCTTCTTCTGACCATCCGAAAAATTGAAGATTGACTAGAAGCTTAGGATCATCCAGTTGGGCTAACTTTTCCTCCTGTAGATTTACCAAGTGGAGCTCATGAATTAGACAGCCCAAATCAATGAGAAAGTATCATGGCATCTGTGGTAGAGTAGAGATGCTTTAGCTAGTATTTATAAGTGTAATGCAACTCAGTATTATAAAACTAAAGTGCTCATAAAGTATGCTAAAATCTATGAAGGATAGATGTCCATGCATTGAGATTAATAGTTAGTCTAAAAACAATCAAGTGATTTGTACTTAAGAAATCCAAAACCGGCCTTATACTCTGCCAATTGCCAGTAGAAACGATTCTATATTGTCAGCCACAAAAAGTTAAAAAGGTTGGAGTAATTTCAAATAGTTCCGAACACTTCTTACACTCATAGTCATCTATATAGGTTTATGATACGCAAGTTGAGAAAACTACTTGAAATGAATTTACCTCCTATAAAAATGAAAATTGTAATTCTTCTACCCCTATACTAGAGCGTGCGCCTACTATTTTCCATCTCAAGTTAGTCTAAATGTAGCTCTACTAGTACTTCAGATCTCCTCATTTGTATGCTACACACTATCATTACTTTGTTGTTGACTTGCTCTGACATCAATTCGTCATAGAAACCTATGTCACAAGGATACGGACACGTGTGTTGGTCCTGATCACTGATATAATGTTCCAGACACACTAATTCCCACAAACCCAATATGCGACACATCCAATTGGATCAATCTCAAATATAATTGTCATGTAGACTTTTCATTTTTGTGAATGGAGAGTCTACAGAAGCAATTGTTAGTATACCTTCAAGGAAGTACCGCAACAAGAAATCCAGTACTGCAATAATAAAATCCATCTTGTTCTTGCCCTACTATCTTGACAATTGCTTGCATCTGCAGACCAATGGTTTAATGGTTAGAAATTTTAAAATAATTAGCAAATTATAGAGCATTGAGTGAGGTTAAATAAAATGAATACACTACAAAGGCAAAGGGAAAATTTGTTGACAAGGGAAAAGGCTGTCTAAGATTAGGCTCTACATGAGCAAAAGAGAGAAGTGCACACATATATGTATTATAAAAATGCACAATGATATGACCCTAGAAAAATATTTAGATGCAGAGGACTTTGGATGCAGTTGATGCAAAGGACTATTGTGGCCCTACAAAGCACATATTTAGGGTCCACTGACCGTATGAATGTTCAGCACACCCCTTGGTCGATATACATACCAAAAATCAGCCTGATAGGTTATCTGTAGTCGTATATTTTAGCAATTTTTTAGGATTTCATTCTTAGCCTGATGGGCATATAGCGATTTAGTCTTGAGATTTCATTCATAGCTCAAAGGCTTTAATATTGAGAATGGGGAAAGCCATTTAATCGATGTTTATTGATGTATGTTGGAATGAGTGGAGGGAAAGAAAGTATTAACCACATGGTAGATGGAAAGAATGGTTTTCATGAAGATTCAGGATCAAGACCCAACACCCACCTACGGAGTTAACTTAAAACCAGGAACCTATGTGAATGAATGGTCACTAGTGTGCAAGCAAAAAAAATATAAAATGTATACAAATCAACTTGTTTTCTGATTAACTTTCGAAGATGACCAAGAAACCTTATGTAATGAGAGTTTGAACAAGTCGACGATCACATGTCAATGTGTGCCTCTGTGGACTATTATATCTGTTGTTTGAGGAAAAAAGATGAATTATGTGAAGAAAGAAGTCACCATCTATTAAAGAATGAAAAAAGAGAAAGAAAGAAAGAAAAAATTGAGAACAAGCATTCGAGTCTTCTAACTCGAAGTCTGTAGATATTTCATAAAAAAAAACTTATTAAGAAGAAAATAAAGGAAATAAAAACTCACCGAGAATTGAAGAGCTTATTCTTAAAGTTGAATCCACATTGTCCTGTGAAAAAAATAGTAGAGCATCAAATTGGTGAGAGAGACTGCACACATAACATCAACAATGTTCTCTACTTGCACTAGACTTACTCTTCACCACCGAGATGTAGAAATTGTGATGGAAGGTATGTGTTGGACTTTGTACCAATCCTCTCCTCCTGCTCTAACCCTGTCTCCGAATTTTTTTCACTGGTGATAATATCCAGTTCCCGGAGGGTAGCAACGGACCTCAATCCTTCAGGAACCATCCTCAATTTATCACAGCCCCTTATCTTCAAATGCCTAAGACTCGGCATCACTCCTTCCTCAACTCTCCACTCCTCTAATTTGAACAAATAGAGAAGCTTTAGAAATTGGAGTTGAGGAAACCCTTTTGCAGAACAAACCATTTCTTCTCCTTCGTATGACCCCAAGGATAAGCTAAGAGAAATTAGGTTCGGCAGATTCTGGAGCATAGTCATCGGGTCTTGCTGGAGTTCAGAGCTATCCAAGGTTAACTTGGTGAGGTTTGGTGGCCACTGGGGGAGCTTCTCCAATTTGCCTTTCAACTTGAGTTTAAGTAGATGGCGACAGAGAGAGAGTGGTTCCAGATCTGGAAATCTTGCTGGATAATCCAAACTCAACTTCAAGGATCGAAGGCAGTCCGACCTAACAACAACAGAGTCTAGTAGTATCTGTACGCGTGAAGTTGATAACCGAAATATGCCCAATTTTCGAAGATTAGTCAAATTGGCGAGACCTTCTTCCATTCAAATTAGCCAAGAAGTATGAACAAAGAGATCAACAGTGTAATCTAATGAAAAAATGAAAAGAAACAGAGTCAAATAAAGAGAAATAGACCTCTAATCAAGTGGATAAGATTGTCCCCACGTCAAATCAATACAATCTTCAAGGTTCTGCCATCCACGTGGTAGCCATTTGTTTCACTCCCATTGCTTGTAGAGATGTGAGAACTGCTATATTTGGTGGTGAACCAAGCTTTACTACCTCATAAAATAATTAACTTTTAGTCTTCATTATACTAGCTACAATGAAAGTAGGATTTTTCCGCGTCGTTGGTTACGGAAACCATAAGTCCAACAAGATTTGTAAATTGATCCGGTTCTTAAATCCTGTAAAATTTTAGATCTTTGTATAGGGATTCGTGTCGGATGTCGATCCGCACTCGGAGTTAGTTTGTGCAAGCAATGAACATGAAATGACGAAATTTTCTCAGAAATTGTCACTAAGAGGGATGGAGTGGTGAGGATGATGATCACGAGATTTTAAAACATAATTTTTATTTTGAATTTTTAGAGAGAGAATCATGAAAATCAACACATTACTAAAAAGTGAAATAATGCAATACTGATCGAACTTAACTTTTATTGAAAATTATAGGAATTACATTGCTTTTGAATGGAAATCTATGTAAATAACTTGAAGCAAATTACACTAGAAAGCAATAAAAACTAGAGAGAGAAAGATCAAAGAAGTCTATCCTAGAGAGAGAAACTAAAGGAGGAGAGTGAAAGTGAGAGAATTACCTCAAATACCTATGAAATGATGATCCGAGACCGGCCCTTTATGGGAGTGGATTGGCTCAGGTATGAAGCGCCGATTAAATTCCTCCAAAGGAACTTGCAACGGTTAGAGGCTTGGGCCGTTTGGAGTCCGTTGGAGGAGGTATCGTGGGCAATATGAAGTGGTGCACATCAGCGAAGAGGTGGAGATGACAGCATGGTGTTGGTGATGGTGAAGGAGGCTGTGCCGTCCAAGAGAACTGAATGGCTTTGGGGTAGTGCTGTTGTGGAGACGACAAAGGTGGAAGCAGCAGGGAGTTGCAGATCTTCACGTTTGCTGTGGTGTTGTTGTGATGAGCAGCAACTGTGAGGAAGTGCAGGGCAATGGCTAGAGGATGTTGTAGCGAGGGAGCGAAGAGGTAAGCCTCCTCTCCTCTTCCCTTTTTCTTCTTTCCTTTTTTTTTTTTTTTTTTCTTTTCTCTTTGATGAAACGGTGAAGGGGATGAGAGGAGAGAGGGGCAGGGCGGTGCAAGGCTTTTGCACACTGGTTTGACGGTGTGGTGGTGGACGTCGTGGAGAGGATGATCTGCTTGAGGAGGGACAGCAGCTGCTGGTGCGTGGCTGCTGGGACGCTAGGAAGGAGGCGGAGCAATGAGGCGGAGGTGACGTGCAGCAGCAGGCGAACCCAAGAAGTTGCAGGCGGTGGGCAGCTGGTCGTTCGAGTGGAGAAGACGGACTGGTGGAAGAGGAGGATCAGGGAGGAAGAAGTGGGGGCAGGCGTAGCAGGTGGAGAAGGAGGGGGCGTTGCCGGAGAGAAGAGGAGGCGCTGTTGTAGGCGGAGGAGACGGAACCCACCGTTTTTTCCTTCTTTTTTTTTCTTTTTTTTTTTTTCTTTGGTTTTGGTGAGAGAGGCGAGGGCGAAGCGGTGGAAGATGAAGAGCGGAGCTAATGCTGACGGTGCAGCAGAAGATGGAAGTGCTGCTTGGTGCACTAAGGAGACAGCAGGCTGCTGCACAGGTTTCCGGCGAGCTTCTTGCCGTAGAAGATGACCGGAGTTGCAGCCTGCAACTCCGGTAGGTAAAAAAAAATGAAGACAGACGTTAGAAGCAGAAGAAGAAGAAGAAGAAGAAGAAGAAGAAGAAGAAGATGGTGGAGCCGGCGTACCAGTCCGGTGGTGGCTCGCAGGAGAGGAAGGAGTGGAGGAGAAGAAGAAGAAGAAGGAGGAGAAAGCGCCGAAAACGTCGGGGGAGTTTTGGGGGAAGGAGAGGAAGAGATTGGAGGGGGATTAGGGTTCGAACGAACCCCTCTCCTTCTCCTTTTAAAGCTCCCTATTTCCATTAATGGAAATAGGGTATTTTTGAAATAATTTTTTTTTTTTTTAAGTAAAAATCTACTTTTCTATGGGGAATCTCCCCAATTAGTGGACCCCCCATTTTTTTGAAATTTAATTAAAATTCTTTGGAAATTCACGGGGTCCACTAACTGGTCGGACAGCGGATCGATGATGATGGGCCCGGCTACTGGCCCACATGGATTTGTGATGTCCATTGTCTCACAAGATGATGTGACAGACGGTCTGATGGCGATCGGATGGATGGTGACTTGATTGGGACTTAGATTGGTAGATCGACGGATCTAGAGAGATCCAACGGTCTGATTGAAGATCCAACGGTCCGATGGAAGATCCAACGGTCAAAAAGCTAAGGGAGATGAGATAGAGCCGATGGGCAGGAGTTCTGGGGTTAGGTCAGTAGATTCGAGGACCGAGAGATGAAGAGAGAGAGAGAATAAGGAGAGATGAGAGAGAAAGTATCAGAAAATAAAGAGAAAAGCACTGGCGGAGGGTCTGGAACCCTAGTCTTCACTGTGACCATCCTCACGCTTCTCCAGTAGAGTCGACTATCATTCTTTGCTGACTCATGTGGCTTTAAACGCTTTGGTCCGTCTCTTGGTCATTCGCTCTCCTACTCTCTTCGTTTTTTGGGCCGGCTTTTTGGTCCTCTTATTCAGCCCATATTTGACCCATATTTTCTAGTCATAGCATGTGGGCTCTTTAAGCTTTGATAATGGGCTTTCCTGATCGATGTGGGCTTGCAAGTCTCGAGAATTGTCCCATCGGGGTTTCCTCCGACAGAAGAAGCGCATAATGAGACTCTATCAGAATGACTTCATGTCTAGACTTTCGAAAATGTGTTTAATGCATGCAAATATACCATTTCGTCCAGAAAAGTGTGTTCTACGCAACAAAAGAGACTCTTACGTAGAAAAGTAGATAAATAGAGTATTTTAACGTGGAAGAATGCAATAACGCTAAAAGGATAATTACTTAAAATAAGCACTTTTGAGCGAATATCATACAACCAAGACAATTTTTTGGGGAGGACTCTTTCCTGAGGCCGTTTTCTTAATTTTCATATAGAGATAAGGAAATCATAATTTCGTCTTGGGATTATATATACCTCAGTTGGTGGGAGATGAGTATTCAAATTTTGTACTGTGTGTTTCTTTGCCCTAGAGCGTAGTGGAATCAGTGTGGATCTGTGGACGTACCTCAATCTAGAGGGAACCACGTAAATCTTTGTGTTGTGGTTGTTTACATCTTTGTTTTATTGTTTGTTTATTGTTCTTTCTTCCCAACAGACAAAACCAAAGCTTGGGTAAAATGAGTAAGAGATGATTGGCACCAACCATTATCTAAAAGAAATAGACCTAAAATTAATTCAAAAGGTTGGCACAGATCAAGATGGCATACAATTGTTGGATAAGCATTCAATTATGAAGAAGGCTATAATTCCTAGTATTAGATTATTTGTCTCTTTGGGTTTTTTTCCTATCTAACATTCTCACTTTCATTGAAAAATGGTACTTTTTCTTTTTCCCTTCCTTTCTTTTGTACAGTGTTTCCAATAACCTCCGAGCCTTTCCCTTCTTTCCTGGTATCGCAAGTGCATCACTGATAGGCAAATTAATATTGAGTATGGTTAATCAAGTACCCATCGACACCTCTATTCGGACATCATAAATTCAATCTTGCTTGAGGTGTGTAGGCATCTCATTTTGGCACGATCTTATAAATTTACGATCAACGGTCTTAATCTTCTTCTTTATTGGTCAATGAATTACCTAACTCATTTCAACCCTTATGATATTCTTAACTAATCATAGAAAACTCATTTAGAACCATCAACCACCCTTAGTGAACACTTTTAGAACCCAAAATCATCATTCGAAAGCTCCATCATAAGTTCTGATGACTTAGTCAAATATTTGACTTTTATTAATAAATGATCAAGAAATATTTGAATCTTTGATTTTATCATTAGATTTTATTAAAATCAAAATTATTTATTTTTAACTCTTTTATCTTTTGAAGAAAAATAGTTTCACCAAAATCTAATAATAATCCAATCATAAGATCAAGGCTTTTGTTTGATCAATTCATGAATGATATCAATTTTGATAACTTGTGTGTGAATGAGATGTCCACCATTGAAAAGTATTTAAAAAAAAAAAAAAAATTTTGTTTTATCAATTTTGGACGTAAAATGAATATTTATCAATAATTAATCAAAACTCTGGATGTACACTCTAGATGTACATAGATGCATCAAGGTTCATACACTACAACATACCTTTGATAATACTACTCAAGCTTATCTATCTAACTCATCAACTCCTTTATTTTTCTATTTTATCTATATTTTTTTGTTTATTCTTCAGTTACTTTCCTACAACCACTTTACTTTATTGATTAATTACTAATTTTTTTTTCAACAAATTAAAAATTCCTTAAGATATTCCTACAAGACAAGTTTCTTTTTACACTTTTACATTTCAAATGACTAAAATAACATAACCTTTCATTTTCAAGTTACCACAAACCTTACATTTCACTTATAAATACCCTCTCCCTCTAGGGAAGAAAGACGTCCCTTCAATTCCTCTCTTGAGACTTAAAAAAATTTCTTGCAAAATAGTTTTCTAACCCCCTAAAATTCTTTAGAAATCATCCAAAGATCCTCTTTGTTTTAAAAAATTAAGTGAAAAGATGAAGAATTTTTATTCTTGCTCATTTCATTTTTTTCTTTCTTCTCAAGAAGAAAAAGAAAAAGAAAAATTGTTTACAAGGTAGAATGTAAACCACATAGGGGTGGCTTAACCACCCCACCCCCCTTCTTTTTCCTTCTTTATTTATTTGTATTTTATTTGGTTCATCTAGCTTTATTTTTATGGTTATTTATTTTTAATTTACATCCTTAATTATTCTTATATTGGTCTATCTGACCTTCTTTCTAACATATATAGAGCCTGAAATATATGTATAGCATGATGAATTATTTACATTTTTTTCTTTTTATTTGTCTGTCATTTTGTATAACCAGCTTTATTTTTGTGCCTATATATATATTTTTAGTTTATTTCCTTAAGTTTTATTATGATGGTCTATCTCTCTCTAACAAATGTGGATTTCAAAGTGCTTATACTTTAATATTAATATCTTTCTCTCTAATAGTAAGGTGAACCATTTACTTACTTTTTTATGCTAACATATTTCTCTCTTTAACTTGTATGGACATCCCAAAATGCTTGCAATAGTGGGGTAATCGAATTTTTTTTTTATCTTTATTTTATGTTAATCTCTTTTTCTCTCTAGCGTGTGTGGAAAATCTGAAATACATAAATAGTAAGGTGATCTCACATTTTTCTTATATTCTTACACATGAAGATTCATTGTACACATCTATCTTCTTGTTTTAACCGATAACTTAAGACAATGATTGATGGTATAAGAGTAAGTAACCAATTAAATATGGATAGATTGGGGTGCTTAACACTTCTTCGATCTATAAATAACATACTCAATAATCTCTCAAAGTGGTAAGTAGATCAATGGAGTCACTAATTTATATTTTGTTTATTTAAAAAAATATATATATTATTTATTTTTAAACCCGGTGATCAATCGCACTGTTAAAAAGGGTTGGTGGCGACTCCATTAGAGTTAACATTTTCACCTCTAGTTAGATTGCGTTATTTTAAAAGGTGTTACTACTATAAGAATTCAATAAGATAAGGCCCCACATTCATTACTATCCATCGAAAGATGAACTTTCATAAACTTATCAAAAAAGAAAATAAAAATGGAAAAAGGTTTTTGTTCCACACCTCTTCAATGTACAAGTAAAGTTTTATTTACACATGGTGACTGAGGTGGTGAGCCAAAAGTAGTCTATGTGCTTCACCCTGTCATATATAATCTCCCATGTGTCAAGTTTCAGCTCAGCGACACTCCTCCATGTGGCAAAAATAGGCATGTTCAATTAAAAAATGAATTTTGACATATACCGTCCCCCCCCCCCCCCCATGTTTACTCCATCCTCACAATTTGAAAAAGGTTGACTTAACCCCCTTTACTTATATTTCATCTATGACCGTTGTTGACCTAAATTTGAATAACAATTTTTTGAAAAAGATAAAAGTGCATGCCCCATTCTTCAACGCTCGATGACAAGAACAGTAGAGGTCTTGTCCAAACACGAACCCTAAATTGGATGGTTGGGGTAGGTCGGTCAGCCACAAGACTTTAGTGTGGTGGTCGGGTGATGAGTAAAACTCCAGCAAGGCATATAACGTTGGTAAATGGTTAGAGTGTCGTCCATCACCAAAGAAAGAACTAGCTCGTCTAATATTTTACTTGAAAACTCTTAGATTGAAAATCCTAAGATTTTTTTCTACTTGGCAAACGCGACTTTAATGTCATTGTAAATTAGTAGATCATACAAATCTCACCGTACTTAATTCCACCCATAGAGAAATGGCAACTTGGGTGTTGTTAAGATGGCTTAATACAACTGTTAAAGCCATATTTTTCTTTTTCGTTGATAAGCAACTATTAAAGCCATTTTAATGTTCAATCTTAGCAATCTTTTATTTCTCATTCCTTGACAAATTTATATTTGTTTTCTCTTGTTGCAAAACATCGCTTTTCTTATGCGTTTGGAAATAATTTATTTTCATTATAACCTAGTTGAATCCGATTATCTACTCTTTTAAAGTTGGTTTAAAAGGTAATAGCTTTATGTTGAGCCTCATAGCAGTACTTAAATTTTCTCTCACAAAAACTAAAAAGAAAGAAGATGCACCCTCTCACTCGCCAAATCTAACTTTTTTTATACTAGCAACTAGCAAGTATTTTTCTCAACATTATAGTTTATTCTAATTTTTGTAAGATGGAGAACCAATTGGATTTTCTTTGGCTTCATTTACCCCTCCAAATCATTATAAGTCATCGTGTTGCATAAACCACCCACCTTTAATGCAAGACATCATAAAAACATTATTAAAATGAGGGTTTTTCATGCCATTAATGTTAAAGAGGGGTTGAGGGTTGGATGTTTGGAGGTAAATGAGCTATTACAACATAGTCAAAACATTTACTGCAATAAGTGTTCCAATTTTTCATTGTAGATTACTTGGGGTTGAACTTGGTACTTCATGGTTGATCTCATTTTGAAGATTCAAGCGAAAAAATAGAGATGAGAGCAAATCAATTATGTCAGGTTGGGTTCATTTACTGATGTTATTTGACTCGTTCGAGTGTCACCCATCACCCATCACCAACAACAAATATATTGAAGTCTCATAACCAACTGACCACCACATCACTCCCATTTGGGATTAGGATTTTAGTCAAAACCCACAGTTGTTCTTATGATCGAATGTTAAGAAAATGGGTACTTTCATCTTTTTAAAAAGCTATTCGTTAGTAAATTTGGGTCAATGATAGTCATAGACCACTAAGTCATGGGGGTAAATCAACTTTTTCAAATTGTATGGGTATGTCAACTTTCAAAGAAAACATAGGGGTATGTTAAAATTTCTTTAAAAAATAGAAGTCAATGAGTGATATTCATATGGTAAAAGTATAACCAATGGAATAGAATTTTGCTAACAGACGTGCTACTGGACCACCATATGAGCCACATGGCATATTCTTTGAGATTTCTGACCGCATGAATGTTTGGCCCAACCCCAGGTGGACCTAGCCTGGTTAGTGATTTCTAAGTGTAACCCTGGAATTTGAGCATTCCTGACAATTATTTTTGGGGTACAAAGATCCAAAGGTTTGAAATCACTGATCAAGCTAATTTTTGGTATGTAGGTCCACCTAGGATGGGCCAAACATCCATACAGTCAGCATCCCCTAAGAATGTGCCACATGGCTTATATTGTGGTCCATCATTGTTCGTCAACAAAGTTCTACTCCAACTAATGGTAGCGTACGGGTATAAAGTAAACAAGAATACTATGTTCGTTTATCCTTAATTGTCTAATTCTCTGCATATGATCACATCAAACGGGTGTTAATACCATAATGGATTGGTAATAGATATCGTTGATACAGTAGGTCTGTGGGTTCTAGAAGATTTTAATCCAACTTTGTCTCGGTGCGTCTCAAGGTTGAATACCGTAATGGGACTTCAATATGATTGCTTGCTCGTTGGTGTTGACCGACATTGGTACTTAACGGAAAGAATTTTTCATCATAGGATTGTCAGTGTGGAGATCAAACAAGATTTTACAGCACACCTGATCGCACAAGAACTCTATGCATGCGGTCATGGATCGGTAACAGATATCGTTGATACAGTTGGTCGGTGGGGTTGTATAAGATTTTAATCCAAGTTGATCTCAGTAGGTCGCAAGGTTGAATAAATTAATTGATCTTCAATATGCTCTCTTGCTTGTTGGTGTTGACTGACCTTGGTACGTACATACTTAAAAGAAAGACTTTTCCGTCATATATAGCTAGGGTTGTAATTGTGGAGATCAAACAAAACTTGTCACAACACACGTATGAACTATTTGCACGGGAACTGTATGCATGCGGTCATCATCTTGCCTTGTAGCTTAAGGATTTCAAGAATTAGCCGAAGAAGTTTGTTAAATTGATACTATTTACTCTTCTGTTACTTGAATTTCAATGTGAATCGCTTCTGCTATTTTTAGTTGCTTTCTATTTCTTTAGTCTACAGTTATGATTAATTGCCCCAAAATAGTAAACTTTCTCGAAATATTGTCCATTCTTAGTTACTTTCTAAGAGTGTGCCACGTGACTTATATTATGGTCCATCAGCAAAGTTCTATTCTAACTAATGTTAGCATTCGAGCATAAAGTGAACAAGAATACTATTTGAAATTCCTTTGGTATTACTACAAATTAATATCCTAGAGGGGGGTGAATAGGACAATATTGAATTCTTTAAAAATCATGCAGATTAAGGTTAAATTCAAGATGCACGATAACCAATCACGTAAGCATTCAATCATAAAATGATAATCAAGCTAGACAACATAGAGATAAGATAAAGTCAATGAGAACGTGCCACAACACTGAGTTATAATGGTTTGGTGTTTGCACACCTACATTCATTATCACATGCTCAATCGAGCTTAATCCACTATTCAATCAAGCAATACACTTTAACAATTGAATAAGTAATGGCTAGCAATACCACTAACCTAGACACGAGAGATCAAAATCTCCCACACACCTATTTATGTTATAGGCAAGCAATCTACCGCCTACTTATGCTCTAGGTCAAGCCGAATCAAGAAGGATCTCAACTCTTGTGGGACCTTTCCCACCACGTTCCAAGTGAATGAAGACTCGCTAGAACTCAATAAGGGTTTAGATGACAAGTACCTCCTTGAGGTTCAAATCAAAAGAACTTATATCACTAAATGCAGAGAAGAAAATCCAAGGAGCTTAGAGTGAAGCTCCTCGCAAAGTGGTGCAAATCCAAGTGATGATTGATTTTCGTGAAGTATGTCGTTCATCAAGAATGTAGGAATCACAAGTACCCATACCCACCAAATCTTCTTCAACGAATCTTCTCAAGAGTGATGATGCACGGAGATTTGATTTCAAATAAACGGCTCTCAAGTCTAGGGTTTATGCTCAATATAGCTCAAAAAAATCTCTCAAAATCCGTGCCTCTAAGAGGTCAAAACCGAGCTTAAATAGAGCCATAAACAAGTCCTTCAACGGATAGAAATTTCCCGAAAGGAAAAGAGTGGTGACGCCCCAAGAAAGTACGAGCACCCTAGGTATTGAGCAGGGGCGCCCTAGCTCCTCTCAAACAGAATGCTGAAAAGAACGGGCGCCCCAAGAAAGAGCAGGCGCCTAAGGTCACCTCGGTCGCCCCAAGAAGTTGGGGATGCCCTAGCTCTCGAAAATCCTAAAATACCCCTAATAGAGGTCTAAACTAACCAGATACAAACCAAGGGGGTTATCACACCCCAAAGGACTTCCAAACACATATAATATGAGATCGTGAAGGTCATTGACAGTTTCCCAGAAGGATGTTGAAGAAGTACGAGTGTTGCGAAGCTTGAGTCTCTTGTTTGATCGTTCATCATTCTTCCTGATGGGTTGAGTGGAGCTTCTCAAGGCTAAAATTACCAACATACAAGCAAATGTCATTTTCTGTCATGGAATCTGATGATTACAAATTATGAGTTTTTCACTATCTTCATCACCAATTCAGGTCACATATCAGATGGACAATCTAAATTGGTCATGCCATTCCTCCATGAGGCAAGAATAACTTTGCCAGTACTAAGAAGAGATTTGATGTGGCACTCCTGAAAAATCCATCCCCACAAAGTAATATATGATATTTTATATATTCGTATATCCTCAACTTTTTAATTCTCTACATATGATCGCATCAAATGGGTGTTAATAAAGAAGAAGAACAAAGAGCCTCGTTCTTTCTCTCCTGAAAAACCCATCCTCATAAAATAATATATGATATTTTATATATTCGTATATCCTTAACTTTCTAATTCTCTACATATGATCGCATCAAGTGGGTGTTAATAAAGAAGAAGAACAAAGAGCCTCGGTCTTTCTCTCTCAAGGTTCCATCAAGTCAAAGCTCCAAATTTCAGGTTATTTGAATCCCTGCTCTAATTTTTCTTTTTAATTTCTTCTGAAATCAAGTTGATTGATCGTCGTTCCTCTAGGTTTCCTCAATAATCTCCAATACTCTAGTGAGAAAAGAATCTTTTTTAATTGTTTTACTTAATTGCTTGCAATGATCTTTGTTTTTATGTTCTTGATGTTGCATTCGATACGGGACATGGATGCATGAGTTCACTGTGGTTGTTTTTTATACGAATTTCTAATCATTGAACTATCCGATATAGTCTATTGAATGAAGTATGGTTGTTGTTTGGATGTTGTTAGGACCTCAAATTTTATATTTTAGCTATAAGGAATATAGTCATATTCTAGTTGGCATAATTTCATATGTCATAAACATATTTGTAACCATTCCTATGAGTGATAGTGTGGCTTTGAGAATGTCGTGGTACACATCCCTTATTGACTACATGAAGATTAAAAGACGAAGGCTCAAAAGATTGCGAATGAATCATTTAAGGCACTACTAGAATCAGATGGTTGACGAATAAGTCATTTGAAGAATTGCAATTTGTCGATTAAAGATCATGCCCATTCGCATATGAAGGTAAGTGACCTAGTGGCCTTAGGATTAGTATTTTGGTTAAAATAAATTGGCTAAACTTTGTCTTGTACCCAGGTTCATGCCATAAAATAGGCTTTAAAAAGAACGAAGAGGTTGTCCAATCGATTGGACCCAGGACTAATCGATTGGACCCCTACAGGACAGAACTTCATGGAAGTCCAATCGATTGGACCTCAGACCAATCGATTGGACAGACGAACAAAAACCCATCCGAGTAGGACCAATTGATTGGATTGACGAACAGAAACCCATCCGATCAGGACCAATCGATTGGACCAAGTGCCCAATCGATTGGATATGTCTAAATTCATATCCGAGTTTTGTGGTCCTATTACCCCCATCACTACTTCGACCTAGGGCTTCAATACTCTTATAAATAAAGTATTATTTGAGCTTTATTAGACACGCAACAATAGACAACAATAGTGAGATATTGCATTCAAGCTACATAGAACTATTAGAGTTGTCATATTGGAAGAGCAAAACCAAGTTAATCATTCCATTCTTGTAAAGGTTTTCTCTTCTCTTGATCATAGCTTATTGCTTGATCTTTACCCCTGCCTAGGTTACTAACTAGAAACCTAACCTAGTAAGCCAAAGAGTATCACGTGTGACTCAATACTATTTAAGCAACGTATAGGGTTCAGGGTGTACTAAATCCTTTACCATTGGGGTTGGATCGGTATGTGTAAATTATTATCGAATGTGTACTGGTCGACGGTAGGTTTCGAGTGTACCAAACTAAACAAGCGGCAAAGGCTTCGTGATTTGAAGGGTACTAGTAGACTCGACGCGTGAAGCTAGATGACGTGGACGAACTAGCAATTAGCCTTGGCTAAGGTTGTATGTTGTATAGAAACGATGTTGTGTATGTAACTTTTGTAACTCAAAACTTTTCAGTTAGTGATACTTTCGATCTGGACGATGTCCCGTGGTTTTTCCTTGGCTAAGGTTTCCAAATAAAAAAATCTTATATGTTATGGTTGTTGATTGTTTATATTCTGCACTATTTCTAGATTAGATGAAACGATCAAGAAACAATATATCACGGAGATATATTCGATATTTGTTGGTTGACATAATCAATTGTTATTCAATCATATGCTATTAGATTACCCCTACCAGACCAGTCATTGAATTAGGTTATTAGTTTAAAAAGAAAATTTTAATACCTATTCAACCCCCTTTCTAGGTATCTAGTGATATAGGGATACACAATTTTTCATTAGCATGACTTAAGTACATTTTCATATTTACTGTATGAATTTAAGTTATTTAACAAAAGTTATTGAATGTAAATGAAGTCTGGAAACTAAAATACCCAATTTTTAGCATTTAAGATATAGTTCAGATAGAGAGTTCACTTAGTTGTCTCCGTTTATTTAAGTGGTTGAGCTATTTTAGGATAGAAAAAAGGGTGGTATATGGGATAATATTAGTTGTCCCTTTTAAGAAAAATGTGGATTATTGCAGTTTTCGATTATTTGTGGTTCCGTTGGTGATTTTAACTGTTGTTACTTCTTAGCAATTGTTGCATTGCTTTCACTCAAGGAATTTGATTGATTAAGTTCTTTATGGTGCACTTTCGCTACTTTTGAACGCTAAGAATAATCAAATTATAAGCTAATGGGGCAGGACGATACCCATCAAATATAGTCTAGGCACTGCTACCTGAACATGTGACATAGGTACCAAGTCTTTAAATTCCCTCAAGTGTCTGGCATAACAGCCACCAAAAAGTTGAACACATGCATGGTTCCACACAATTAGTTTATTCATTTAATATAAGTATGTAATAATAATCTTATCTTAGGACTTAGGAAATATGCAATATCAATTTAGTTATAGACTTCTAGTTAAAATCAATTACCATATAAGAGGAACTAATTGATTATAAGAAGCAGTAGCATAATTGTTTCAAGATATTATATCTTTGATAATACCATGTAATGAATATCTTTTGCTCCTAAAACTTGGTGTTTTGCACTTCAGGTAGTGCACATGCAAATTTTTCTCCTTTTAAGAGCCAACCAATGCAGTGTCTATAAAAAGGAAACTTTTTTTTACTTCCCCATACATGGCTTGTCACGCCCCAAATTTGGCACATGAATCTGAAGTGTGAATGGCAAACACCGAGGCATGGGGCCACAATATCAGGGCCTGAGTTTTGCTTGAAACTTCAGACTCTGGTGAACAAGCCCGTCACATAAATATGTACAAAGGAAACATGTAAGAGTTCTCAAGGATAGAGTATATACAAATAGTGTCCATGTCATAAGGCATATATACAAAAGTAGGGTGAGCCCCAATCACTTAGCATCTTCACTACAAGACAAGTAGTGGGAGAGAGGTATCAGGTTCAAGACTCCCTTGTGTGTGGTCGTGCCATGGGTTGAGGCCTTCCCATCATCTAGCGGCTACCAGCCCACCTCACCAACTGGTCTCGTGGTCCTCAGCCACTCTTGCCTATCATGAATACTATCATTGCCTCAGACAAATAGAACATCCAATCTGTAGGATTATAAGCCCCTTTTACAGTGCAGGGTGTAGGAAAACATAAATTTCTTGTATCATTTAACAATATAAACAGAGTACCAATGCCCTGCATGGAAAGATCACAAAAATTAACCCAATAAAAAAAATCATAGAAAATGATTGCAAAATAATCTAACCATCTGATGGATAGACTAACATATTTACAGAGAAATTGGCTAACATCAATATATTAGTGTTATAATTTACCTTTAACAATGTCTATCAATACACTTCTGATGGGCCACAGCCTGAAAGTCATGCTGATTGAATAATGCTGACCCTCTGATGGATAGACTTTCTGTGGTGTCCAAAACCATACATGATATTCATTGCCAACGGGTCTGTGGGTGTCGATACGACAAACCTGGGTTCAAAACCCAACACCCACTAACCCTGGTATCACTAGCCCATTAGCCTACCACCCCCACCCTAAAAAGGTCCATTAGGTTTCATTATTGCATACAATTTGATTTGTAGCACATATCATCATATAGTCTCTAATCAGAATATCTTTGCATCCCTTACCAAAAGCCCCCCAATATATTATCTTTATAACATTGAGAAAGTAAAGGAATGGATCTCTAATTCCATTAACAATTTACTAAGAGTGAACCAGTTTCAGTAAATTGATATGAAAAGTCACATAAGAAGAATTTGAAATTCGGTGCTATAAACAAAAACAAGAATTCTATTTTACAAACAACCATAAAAGAAATTATAATTGAGTTTGCTATAGCCACATCTTATACTTTAAAACAAGCTTTGCACGATGCCAGCTAGGCTTCAATCAATGAGAGCACTGGGAAAAGTGATGAATCTACAGAGGCCCATCTTTACATAGAGCCAATCGAATTAATCTGGAACTCCCAACATCCTGGATGACAGTTTCCTGAAAATAGATAAAAATAAATAAATTTGAATCTATCAAATAACATAGTAGAAAGTCAGCCAGGGTGAACACATTTCATGACCATCCAAAAAAGTGATGACTGACTAGAAGCTTAGGATCATCCAGTTGGATAACCTTTCCTCCCAGTAGATTTACTAAGTGGAGCTCATTGGTTGGATAGCCCAAATCAATGAGCAAGTATCATGGCATGTGAGGTAGAGATGCTTTAGTATTTATAAGTGTAATGCCACTTAGTCATATAATTAAAGTGCTCAAAAGTATCCTATAGTCTGTGAAGGATCAATGGCCATGCACAGAAAATAACAAATGTTGCTCTACCAGAAGCACAATGGGAAATTTTGTGTAATTAATGGTTAGTCTAAAAACAAGTGGTTTCTTGTCGAGAAAGCCAAAACAGAATACTATGCCAGTTGCCAGCAGAAATGATTCTACTTTGACTTAAAAAATAAATAAAAATGAGTAGTTTAAATTCCATATTATCTGTCAACAAAAGGTTAAAAAGGTTGGAATTAATTCCACATAATTTTGATTATTTCTTACACTCATATTCAAGAGTCATTAGTCTATATAGGTTTATGAAATGCAAGTTGAGAGAACTCCTTGAAATGATTTTCCCTCCTATAAAAGTGAAAGTTGTAACCGTATACTGGAATTGGAGCCTACTATTTTCCATCTCAAGTTACTCTAAATATAGCTCTATGCAGGGCCGTCTCTACCTTGAGGCCATTAAGGCGGTCGCCTAAGGCCCCCAGCCCAGGTCTCACTACATTTATTTGGGCCCACTAACCACATGGATGTTTAACCCACCCCTTGTTCAATATAAAAACCAAAAATCAACCTAATTGGTTATCTCTAGCCATAGATTTTAGTACTTTTTAGGATTGATTCTAGCCGTTGCATCCAAGCATGTTTTTTGGGTAGTAAATCCAATGGTTAGAAATCATCAATCAAGCTGATTTTTAGTGTGTTTATCCACCAATAGGTGGGCTGAACATGCATGCAGTCATTGGGCCCAAAAAATGATCTATGTAGAGCCACGAGAGTCCTCTGCATAGACTGCAACAGCAGTCCTTTGCATCTAAATTTTTTCTGTAGCTTTTAACTATCAAGAATAGTTGTTAAATAAAGATTTTCTATTATATAGATAGTTAATTTTTTAATTAATACCATATATATTAATATATTAAACATAAAAAAAACCTTATATAGAGTTTTCACCTTAGGCCTCAACTTGTATCGAGATGGCCCTGGCTCTACAAGTACTTCAGATCTCCTCATCCTTATGCTACACTACCATTACTTTGTTGTAGACATGCTCTAATCTCAATTCATCATAGAAACCTATGTCACAAGGATATAGAGACATGTTGGTCTCAAAACTGATATAAAGTGTCAAGACACACTGACTCCCACAAACCCAATATGTGACACATCCATTGGATCAATCTCAAATATGATCATCATATATCAATTCCCTTCTGTGAATGGAGGGTCCACAGAAGCAATTGTTAGTTACCTCCAAGGAAGTACCGCTACAGGAAATCCATCAACATGTTCTTGCCTTTCTATCTTGACACAGTTGCTTGCATCTGCAGACCCTGCAAATGAAGAACATGGTTTCATGGTAAGAAATTTTAAAATAATTAGCAAATTATAAAGCATTGAGTGAAGGTAAATAAAATGAATGCACAACAAAGGCAAAGGGAAAATTGGTTGACAAGAGAAAAGGTTGTCTAAGATTAGTCTCTATCTGAGCAAAAGAGAGAGATCTTCATACATATATGTAATATCAAAAAGCAGAATGGATATGACCCCATGGGCATATAGCGATTTAGTTGTCAGATTTTATTCATGGCTCAAACGCTTTAATGAGAATGTGGAATGCCATTTAATAACTATCGATGAAACTGAATGCAATTTACAGAACAAATCAGTGTACTTGCTTAACTTTTCTATTTTCTTAATCGATGTTTATTGATGTATGTATATTGTGGTCACTAGTGTGCAAGGAAAAAATTATGTAAACTATGTGTGTGTGTGTGATATAAAAAGTACAAATCAAATTGTACTCTAATTAAATTGTATAAGGAAAAGAGAGAGAGAGAAGAGAGAGGCAAAAATAAAATCTGAGAGCAAGAAAAAGAGATTCAGCATGCTCTTTAAAATATACAGAACAATTACTAAATATTTTTTTCTATTTCTTAAGAAATAAAAAAAGCTTATTAAAAAAAAGAATAGAAAACTCACCGAGAATTGAAGAGCTTATTCTTAAAGTTGAATCAACATTGCCCTGTGAACAACAGAAAAGAGGAATCAAATTTGTGAGAGATTGCACACATAACATCAACAATGTTCTCTAGGTGCAGTAAACTTACTCTTCATCAATACACTTCTGATGGGCCACAGCCTGAAAGTCGTGCTGATTGAATGATGATAACCCTCTGAAGTATATACTTGGTGTGGTGTCCAAAACCATAGATGATATTCATTGCCAACAGGTCTGTGGGTGTCGATGCCACAAACCCGGGTTCAAAACCCATCACTCACTAACCCTGGTATCACTAGCCCATTTGCCTACCAGCCTCCCACCCCAAATAAGGGGGCCAACACGTCACATTACTCCATACAATTTGATCTGAAGCACATATCATTATAGTCTCTATTCAGAATATACTTTGGACAGTCTGGAATGGCCACATCAGCTCTCCTTGTAGCAAGAAAACCCAGCACTATAGTGAATAGTTCTGTAGTGCAGCCCTGAAAATCTTTTGCAATCATTCAGGCTAAACCCAGGCCAATCACCGAAAATGGGAAATAGAGAGAAATACCCTGACAAATTTATAACACAGAAACCAAGAGACTTTAAGAGAGGCCAACCTGTGATCAAGTGCAGGGAATGTTGTCTAATCACTAGCGCCTATCATTGATTGGATGGTCATTGTCAATGAAATAGCCTGACAATCAGCCCATAGATTAGGTAATAAAAATAGACTTTCCATAATGCGATGCATTACAAAAGCTAGGGTCTTCCTCACACAATAGACGATTATCATTGAATCACCCTGCAGCCTGCATATCGAAACAATCTCATAAATCATAATAGTCATAGTAACAAAAACTATCATCCCATAGAGCCCATGAATCCAACCATGGTTTAGAAAACATTTATAACAGTAATGCTCAACCACGTTACTTTATTTGGTATTTAATGCCAAGAACAATTATATGTTTTAAAGGCCATTATGTTATCCGGTATTTAACCATTATTCACATTTACTAGAAAAATGAATGCAAAACAAAATACCATAAAACAAAATGTTGACCATTGGAACCAAACCTAGATGGCAGTAAAAGCCTTCCCCCACCTCCACTGGAAGATCCAGCTGGGATCACTTTCAACACATACAATGACCTAGAAGGAAAGGAAAATAATATAAATATATTCAGTTTGTGCAAGAAATGAGGGACATGAACCTGTGAACGAATTGTCTATGGAAGAATAAATGTGAAGGTCTTTCAGTTAAGGATTTACCTGCACTAGCCAATGATAACATGGCCTCTTCCTTCACATAAGCATGGGGATATATGTGGCGGGATGTTAGAATGCCTCTTCTCATATCTGAAGATAGCCAGACAACATAAAGTTAAAACCCTCCATCCTAAAGGAAACAGGAATAAAATAAAGCTGCAAAATGATGACTGCAATTTGGTTCTTGTCCTTGGGATATCTTAACAAAGTGAAGGTAGTTTCTACGGACAATGATGGTCCTCGCCATCTTGGCAATTTGGCAAGTGCTTGCCAGGATACTGCCCCTGATAGAAACATTGCCAGTAAATGGTTATCTCCTAAGTCCTATCAATATAATACCCTGAAAATGAAAACAATTATGTTATCCTCCATCACCAAATGCTATCACAGTGGGGGCTCTCATAATTTATAACCCTATTAATAACCTCTTATAGTTTATTGAAAAGGGTAGGTATCACCATCCTTCCACTGTGTATAATTTAGGATCTCTATTTCCTTATAATATATACAAACTCTTTGAAATACAATGAAGATACAAATTATCAGAACGTTCTGTAGTCTAAATAGAATACTTCATAGTCTTTAAAAATTATACAATATAAAGGGCATAGCGATGTGAGAGTCTAAAAAATTATATACTTTATAGAAACTAAAAATAACATTGCTTAAGAAATAAAAGTTCAATCTATGAAAAGTGCCGACACTTTCATTCTAAACAGTTTCTACCTAAGAAAAGAAACTCGTACAGTTTTGGATGGAAAAAAGTGATGGATAAAAAAGGAAACAGTTTGGGCATTTATGTTCATAATACCAGCTATGACCAAGACAAAACCAAAGATTGAGTAAGTGATGATTGGCACCAAACATATTTAAAAGAAAATAGACCTCTAATTAATTCAAAAAGTTGGCAGTGGCACAGATCAAGATGGCATACCATATGTGCATGTAAAGGCCAAATATCCACATGAAGTTGGATAGGCATTCACTTCTACAGAAGGCTGTAATTCCTGGTATTAGATTATTCGTCTCTTCGGTTTTTTTTGCCTATCTAACATTCTCACTTTCATTGGAAAAGGGGACTTTCTTTTTCCCTTCCTTTCTTTTGTACAGTGTTTCCAATAACCTCCGAGCCTCTCCTTTCTTTCCTGGTATCGCAAGTGCATCACTGATAAAAACAAGAGTACTTTCACATGGAATGAACCCTTTTTCATTCATCTCTTTGAACAGCCTTTTTGCCTCAGCTCGATAAGATAATTTTAACAACCGTTTCACCTCAGCCTGATTAGATAGCTTGCACCAGCCACTAATCAGTATGTCGTAAGTTGAAGAATTAGGCGATACCCCTCTTAATTGCATCTCATTCAGAAGTTCTCTAGCTTGATCCATCTTCCCAACCTTAGCGAAATCATTGATAAGCACATTGTATGTACCAGTGCTGGGAATAAAACCTTTAGTTATCATTTCACAATAGAGCTTTATGGAATCCTTTTTATTTCCTTTCTTCCCATGGCCTGAGACCAAAATATTGTAAGTAGTGGCATTTGGGACCAGGCTACTTTTCTTCATCTCGTCAACTAATTCATCAGCCTCTTGCATCAAACCAGCAGTTGAAAGCCCACCTAGGAGGGTATTGTAAGTCACTACATTTGGAGAAACTCCTTCAACCAACATCCGAGAATACGAAGAAAATGCCCTCTTCAGATGGCTTCCGTTGCAATATCCATGTATAAGAGCATTATAGGTTATAACATCCGCTGAAATACCTCTTCTCGTCATATCTTCCAATACAGAACTAGCTTTTCTTGTCATCCTTAGGCTGCATAAGATAGTGATGAGTGTGTTATAAACCATCCGACTTGGTGTAAGTCCCATAGCTAAGAGCTGTTCATGCATTTGAAAAATCGTGTCCGCCTCATTACTCTTGGAACATGCATCAAGCACTACTCTATGAGTAACCGAGTTCGGGCAAAACCCTGCAACCACCATTTCATTCAACAAATGCATTCCTTTATGCATCTCACCAGCCTTGCAAAGCCCTCCTACTAGGGTGTTATATGTGATTGAATTTGGCAGTAAACCACAATTCTTCATCTCATTCCAAAGTTTGACAGCATTCTCCAAGTCCCCCTCTTTGCAGTGGGCATTGATCATGGTGTTGTATGTAGCATGGTCAGGAGTTAAGCCCATCTGTCTCATCCCAATGAAAATAGCTTGTGCTTCATCAGATTTTCCAAGCCTTAAGAGACCATTAATGAAGACATTATATGCAACAACATCAAACCCCAGATTTTTCTGTGTCATTTCTTCAGCTGTTTTAAGAGCAGCAGACTCCTTTCCTGCTTTGAAGAGTCCATCCATTAGGGAAGTGTAGTTAATGCGGTCAGGTGACAAGCCCCTCTGCATCATATCTTTAAATAACCCCTCTGCTTCTTCCATCCTTCCACCTTTTCTTAAGTTGTTTACAAAAGCATCAAGTACAAAATTGTTTTCTTCTATACCTCTCCATGTCATTTCCTTATAGAGATCACGAGCCATTTCCTGTTTACCTGCCTTCAAGTAACCATCAATTAGTGCACCATAAGTGAAAACATTTGGAAGGATGTTTCGACCCACCATCTTCCTCATAACATCAACAGATTCATTGAGCATTCCCTTTTTGGTGTAGCCATTGATGATGGAAGAGTAAGTAATAACATTTGGAACCACATGTTTCTTCTCCATTTCCTGTAGTACAGATTCTGCACCCCCCATGTCTCCTACCTTGCAACGTCCATCAATCAATGCAGAATAGGTAATGTGATTTGGAGTGAGACCGAGTTTTGACAATGTCCAGAACATGTTCTCAGCCTCATTAGCCTTTCCAACCTTAAAAAGTCCATCCATCAAAATGTTGCACACAATCAAATCAAAGGAAATTCCGCAAACCACCATTTTGCTTTGAAGGAGAAAGGCTTCCATAGCATTCCCAGCTTTAAATAAGGAATCAACAAGAGTAGAGTATGATATGTGGTTAGGAACCACACCCATAGTCTCCATCTCCTTGAAAAGAACTTTCCCTTCAGCAAGCTTCCCGCTCTTGCAAAGGCCATTTATAATGGAACTGTAAGTAACTACATCGGGCAAGAAACCGCTCTTAACCATCTCCTCATACAAAGACAGTGCTTCCTCGAGCCCTTGCGACTTACAATATCCACTGATAAGTGTAGTGTGGGTTATAAGGTTCGGCTCCAAATCCAAACCTTCTATCACATTATCCTGCACTGTGTTGTTATCCTGATGTTGAATAGTTTCACTTTTCAAAACAATGGCATTCCTTTTAAGACCCAAAACCTCGTCCATGAGACTCTTAGCCTCACCAAATCCCCCAATTCTACAGAACCCATTAATCAACGTATTATAACTTACAATGTCAGGCCAGATACCCTCCATCCTCATTCTCTCCATCAATTCAAGAGCGTCTCTCATCTCTCCAGCTTTACAGTACCCATCAACTAATGTGTTAAAACCGACAACATCCCGATTAATTCCCCCCTTAACCAGCTGATCCATCAGCAATTCTGCATCTCCTATCAACCCAATTCTGCAAAACCCCTTAACCAAAATATTACAAGTAAGAGAATCAATTCTGACACCCTTCTTAATCATTTCCGACAAAAACCCGATAGCCTGTTCGACCATTCCTTCTTTGCAAAACCCCCCGATCACTGTGTTATAACTAACGGTGTCGATTTCAACAGTTCTAAGAAAATCTAAAGCGGTTTTCAAGCTACCCACTTTGCATAAAGAGTGAATTAGGACATTGTAAGTGAATACATTGGGAGTTACCCGACAAGACCGCATTTCTGAATAAACAACCCATACCTGAGAAACCAAACCAGAGCTGTTGAATTTGTATATGAGTCGATTCCATGAGTGAAGATTTGGGTTCAACCCATGATTTCTCATGGAGAGAAATGCCTCTGATGCTTCTGAGAATCTGCTGCAGGTCAGGTAAGCTTCTATTAAGGTGCAGAAGAGGGATGCATAGAGATGGGTCTTTGAAGGTGGGATCTTCTGTTGGGGCTGGTGGCCATCTTGGCAATTAGTGTTGAGAGTGAGGGGTAGAGATGGGATTTGAAGAGTGGGATTTAGAGGGGGTTCTGTGTTCGAAGGCTGGTGTGGGTGTTTCGACGAGAAACTCGAGGACAATGAAGGAAGACAAGTTGGGAGAGATGATTGGTGGTTGAAGGATCTGAGGATTTTTATTTGTTTCAGAGGTTTCATCGTCAGCAGCAGCGATGGTTTTGAATTCAGACGAAATTCCCCGCAGCGGAGAGAGTGAGAGTTCCCTTTTGTGTAAATGAAACAGAGAGGTCCTTAACGTCAATGGTTTCTTTTTGAGAAGGGTCGCTCTACGGGCGCCCACCTCTTTAAGCTGGGCACCCACTCTAATTAAAGGGCCCATGTTTTGGCACCCCATTTTGCTGAGCACCCACGTTACCCCATCAAAACCCCAGAAGAAACCTCCTTTGTGCTCTTCCGAATTAGGGTTTCTGCGGAAGGAGTACAGTACACTTTACTTCCTTTTAGCTCGAGCTCTCGATCATGGCGGAACAGGTTCAGATCTGAACTCTGTATCTCTCTCTCTGCCTTTATTATTCTCCATTTATGGCTCTAGTCTCGAAAACTTAATAGCTGAATCATTGAGAACTAACAGGAAATATTGTGTTTTTTTCGATCTTTTATTTGACAAGAAACCCCAGTTTTCTTGTTTGATCTTAGGTTAAAATAGGAAATATTTCTTGGGATTAGCTCTAAAGTCTTGATTTTGAAGCTTTGAAGAGCGTAAGAGGTTGTGTTTTTCTGCAAACCCGTGAAGTGGGTGCAGCAATGCAAGCTTATTATGCGTTCTGAGTAGAGTATCCATGGAAAATCCAAGATGGGTTCTGAGAATCTCCCAAAAATAAGAACTGGGTCTCGAGAAACTCGAAAATATGAACTGGGTTTGAAAAATTCTCGATTTCAGAACTTAACATTGCGAGTTTTGCAGAATCACAACTGGGTTTTGGTAAATACTCAAAGAAGCTGAAGTGAAGTTTATTCTGATTGCAATTTTTTTGAATTTTTGGGTAGCATCTGCACTATTCACTCGTACCAAGTGGGGTTTTCAATTGCTAAAATGTTTTTGGTTTAATAGAAGATGGGGGAGTGGATGTTGTTTAACAACAGGCCTGTTTGTCCACATGACAACGTGGGTCACAAAACTGCTGGCACCCACAAACTAGCCTCAATGGCTATAGGTTTTTAAAAGACAATGCCATTACTGTTCTTCCTCCAAGCGTGGAAAGACAGCAGTCATGAGAGCAAACAGGCTCACAGGGTTTCTTGAGGAATTTGTAAAGAGCTGAAATCACGCGTGGAAACTAGAGACCCAGTATCTTTGGCATTTTAACTTTCTCCATAATTTGGGATGCTACTATCTGTGAGTGGTGTATTAATGAGGATTTTGTGCCAAAGCTTTTGACATTTCTTTGTTTTAATATGAAGCATGGTTTAAAAAGCGTCCGCTGTAACGAAAATAACGGCCATTATAACGGATTCGGACCTCCCCTGTTACGTTATGTACTGTTTTAACTCTAAGAAATAACAACAGTTATTTTACTGAAAATTTTTGTTAAGAAACCCCCGTTATTTCTGTTATAAAACTTATTGAAAATTTGGAATTCAAATTTTGAGTTTTAGTGCTGTTTTTCCGTTATTTCAGTTTCTTTTTAAATTTTTCCCATTTTTGCCCGTGCGTTACAACCTGTTATAACGGAAAAATGGTAATGCCTCCAGTCCGTTATACCTTTATAACGGCCCCTTTTAAACCTTGGTAAGAAGTTCTATGTTTTATGACTACAACAGAGGCAACTAGTATCAACAGGATTTTCAAGCCACTTTCTTTTCATAATTAGAAATAGATATCTTTAGGGTTTTGGGCGAGCCAGAGTAGAAAATACAGTTGACTACAAAGCATGAAATAATTTGTTCTCAAGCTCATTTATTCATTTTCATCTAGACTGTTGTCATTTGGCGTAATTTCTTTCTGCATGTTAGATAGATTAATCAAGTGTTGATAATTGGAACCCTAGTGGAGGTTCCTATTTGTTTGATGCAATTCTCATTAATACAAGTTAGGTTGATGATGCACATTTTGAGAAACCAAGTTGTAGCTGATAAACTAGAATAGTAATTTTTTGAAATGAAAATTGATGTTAGTTATTTTAAATTAATAATGGTGAAGGGGAGCTAAAGAGTTGGGAGAGTAGAGAGAGACAAGCATCTTGGAATTGAAGGTACTGAAATTAGGGGATCTTTTTATGAAGGGGGTACTTTCTCTATGAGATCTTTTTATGAAGCTTTGCATAATAATGAGAACGGGGCTTTCCCAACTGCCATGGTGTGCAAATCCAAGATCCCCTCCAAAGTTGTTTTCTTTACCTGGGAAGCGTCTCTTGACAAGATTCTCACGGTGGACCATCTCATAGCTAGAGGGATCACCATGGTTAACTATTGTTGGATGTGTAGGGTTGATGGGGAATCAATGGATCACCTCTTGCTGCATTGTGAGTTAGCTACGGTTGTCTGGAGTTCTTTTTTGAAAGAATTCGAGGTGAGCTGGGTCATGCCGGCATCTCTTAAATCCCTTCTTTTCAGCTGGATCACAAAAGTCTTCTCATCAAGAGGGAATATTTTATGGAGAATGACCCCCTTAGCGATCATCTGGAGCATTTGGAGGGAGAGGAACCAGAAAGCTTTCGAAGGGAAGCAAGCGGATGTGCATTCTATTATTCTCAACACCAAGGGCTTATTGTTTATGTGGTCTAAGGCCTTCTTGGAGTGCAAGGGTTTGTTTTTTGAAGATCTCGTTTTCCGCTGGGATTCTATTTGAACTAGGGAGGGGAGTTAATCGGGTTGTTGGTTGTTAGCTTGTTCATGTTTTTTTCCGCCTTAGGTCATCTCGACCTATAGGCTCTTGGCTGTATGCTCTCTTTGCTTTCGGCCTTTTCCGGCCCCCAATAAAGTTTAACTTGTCAAAAAAAAAAATTAGGGGATCTTCCATAAAGATCGGTGCAGGTAAAGCTTGTGAGGCAAGTCAACAAATAGAAGCGTCTTTGAAAATTCTTAAAATAATAATAACACAATAATAAAAGGGTCGGGATGTATCAAGCTACAGCTTACGACAAAAGAGTAAGCTACAGCTTACCGTTACTGTCTCTTTGGTGTTGGCGTCAAACTTACCTTGCTGACGTGGCTACTTGAGGAGCAGAAACATCTGCTATGAACTTTCTTGTCTTGATCTGACCTTGTGGTTTGTTTCTGTTGCAGACGGAGAAGGCGTTCTTGAAGCAGCCGAAGGTGTTTTTATGGTAATAAAAAAGGATGCTCTTTTATTTTTTCTTTCATTTTTCTTTGTGTGTTGTTGTTCATCTGGTTCTGGCTTGGAACTTTGCAGCTCAAAGAAATCCGGGAAGGGGAAGAGGCCTGGGAAGGGTGGGAACCGCTTCTGGAAGAGTATTGGATTGGGCTTCAAGACGCCCAGAGAGGCAAGTGAAGGTTCGATTGATGCTCTCACATCTTTGGCTTGTGTTGCACAAAATTAGTTGATTGAGATGCGTTTGAATTTGTTAAATCTTTTCAATTGCTATTATATAATTCTATGTTTGTTCTTTAAAGTGATTTCAGATTGGTTTCAATGTTCTTGGGGTTGCGAATGTGTTAGTATCTTGTGTTGAACATGTTTTCTAGAAAAAAAAATGCTGAAAGGGCAAGCTTTCAGAAGACTGAAAGTTTCCACAATATAAGTCTGAAAGATTAGCCTGAGAAGAAGAATGTATACATGAAAAGACATGATCTAATAGAGGATTGGAGGGTCTGAAAAAACTAAATGATCCTTCCAAACTTGTGGTTTATAGAAATGGGGCTGAAGGACTACTTCTCAATTGATAAAAATGCACCTGTTTTAGGTTAATCAATTTATGTCTCACTCCTGAGTGAGTCCTCCTATTTTATGACGGTTCACTTTTGCAGGACACATACACCTAAAAAAAGCTCCAACTCTAGTTAAACTAGACAGAGGCTACTTTTTAATCATGGATTTAACAGGGGTTGGAGCCTTTTGTTAGGTATGTACCCTACTAAAGAGGAACCCCACTGCAACACTGTTTCTGTGGATATGCCATAGGCTAGGAATTCTCGTCCTGAGTATGTTCATAAATTATTTATTAAGCACTGCGTTTACATATCTCCACATGTTAGAATAGAGAATGGTAAACACGGATTTGATTATGAGCTTCTGTACTTAAAAAAAATTATGAGCTTTCCGGCATGGTGATGTCAGTAGCTGGGTTTAAAGCATTTTATACTTGGATTTGTCTTAACAACTTAGGTCAAGGAAGACTAGGGAAGAGTACTCGTTGTACATGTCTCAGTTAGCCTTGCTGAGTTTGATATATTGAGGTGGGATGCATTCTGTAGTTTAATCGAATAAGTCTGCTGGTGACGTGCTTTGCTTGGTGAGATTACATGAGTAACTTGGGGTAAACTCTGATTACCGAAAGTATAAGCACGTACAATTAGTGGTTCTGCTCTGCAGCACTAACTTGCTTAATACCCCTAAGTTCTTGCAATCAAAATTACTGTTATGCAGCCAATAGGTGTCCTACAGGCAGGAGTCATAATGTATTAATCATTAGGAAGCTTTACTATTGTTTTCTTTATAATGGAGTCTATATTATGTACCTGAATCCAGCTGCCTTCTTTTTTCACAGGATTTTAGAAATGGGGATTTGGATAATCATGTGTCCTGCACATTGTATCCGAGAAACCTAGATTTAAGCTATAGGCTATAAATCTTTGACCATATGTCCGTCGTTTGATATAGAATGGTGTTTGGAGTTGGCGTACATCCTAAAATACCAATATAACCACTTTAAACAAGGATAATTCTGTTCATATGATGCAGTGGCATGTCTGACTATACTTATATTTTCTTCTCAGATTTTTTTTGTTTCATGAATCTGATTTTACACATAACAGTGGAAATATGGTATCCCATAGGTACAGAATACATATATTTTGTTTCTATATTACACAACTAATATTGAAGTACAAAAGCTGGGAATGATAGGATACCTTGTGCATTCCAAAGTTTCTTAGTCTGGTTTACAGTTGGCATGCTAATAATCTATACTCAAGATTGACTTGTTTTATATTAAATATTTGGAGTTACAGATTTTCAATATCTCTTATAATTTGTGTTTCAATTGTCTTGAGTTGGATATAAATTATGAGTGATTAATGGGTAAGCACATCTCATATTATTCAAGTTAGTATATTATCAGATATGGTTCATGTTACGAGATTATAAGTTCTATATAGAAAGAAAACATATGAGATGTATAGAGATTTGTTAGATAGGCTAGAACCCTGTCCAGAGAATGAAAATAGTGAATTTGATAGGATAAGCTTTGATTAGGTATGACAAACCTGATATACGAAAGCCTCTACAACTTGTTTGATAGGAAAGGAGCATCACTGACCCAAAAGAGGATGCACAAGTTTCTTTGAGGTAGAAGCTGTCTAGAATGGAAGTGTCGGCACTTTTTGAAATTTGAACTTCTACTTCTTAGGCAGTATTATTTTTCTTTTTTATATAATTTTTAGGCTCCATATAGCTATATCTTTTGTATTGTTTAATTTTTAGAGACTGTAGTATTGTATTCAGATAAATAGAACATTCTAATAATTTATATTCTCGTTGTATATCTAAGAGTTTGTATAATTGTAAGGAATTAGAGATCCTAAATTATGGAAATAGAGGACTGCAGTACCTACCACTTCCAATAAACTACATGGGATTATTAGTAGGATTATAAATTTTGAGAGCACCCACTGCGATAGCATTTGGCGATTAAGGATAACATAAATGTTTTTTTTTTGCAGGGACATATATTGATAAGAAATGCCCATTTACTGGCAATGTTTCTATCAGGGGCCGTATCCTGGCAGGCACTTGCCACAGTGCCAAGATGATGAGGACCATCATTGTCCGAAGAAACTACCTTCACTTTGTTAAGAAATACCAAAGGCAAGATCAAATTATCGTCGTTATTTTTTAGCTTTATTTCCGCTACCTATTTCCTTTTTCTTGAAGATGAGAGGGTTTTAACTTTATGTTCTCTGGCTACTTTCAGATATGAGAAGAGGCATTCTAACATCCCAGCACACACATCCCCTTGCTTCCGTGTGAAGGAAGGAGACCATGTTATCATTGGCCAGTGCAGGTTAAATCCTCATCTGAAGGACCCTCAAATTTATTTTCTGTAGACATTGTTCACAG
The DNA here is from genome assembly GCA_035048495.1 of Euptelea pleiosperma. NCBI lineage: Eukaryota > Viridiplantae > Streptophyta > Magnoliopsida > Ranunculales > Eupteleaceae > Euptelea > Euptelea pleiosperma. The sequence continues at coordinate 27,173,020 of CM068548.1, read as the reverse complement.
TTTCATTCCCTTTTTTCTTGCGCAAACTCATAGTTTTATGTTCTTTTCCTTACCAGGCCATTGTCAAAAACAGTGAGGTTCAATGTGTTGAAAGTGATTCCAGCTGGATCTTCTGGTGGAGGCGGGAAGAAGGGTTTTACAGCCATCTAGGTTTGATACCAATTTATGGATTTTTATTGAGCTGTGTAGGCCAGAGACTTTTGCAATTTTGAAGGGTCGCTAAGATTGTTTTTATCTATGAACTGCATTTATGTTTTTGTTTTGTTTTGGAAGAGGCTTTTTATGTTGTGATTAAACCAAGTTCATAAACTTGACCCAATGCCAATAAGAATACAGTTATGTTAGTTGGAGTCATGGGCTTCATAGGATGAGAACATTTGAATACTTTGAAGTTGATTCAATATACAGGCTGTGCCGCTGTGGAGTAATTCATTGAACATTTCTCTAATGATTTTAACCGAGGAAATTTGAGCATTATTGACCATTATTTGAGGTACAAAGATCCAAAGGTTTGAAATCACTAATCAGGCTGATTTTGGGTTTGTAGGTCCACCTGAGGATTGGGAAAACATCCAGATGGTCAGAGTCCTCTAAGAGTGCCATGTGGCTCATATTACGCACTGACATCAAAGATCTACTCTAAAAAAATCACATCTATTATTTGTCAACATAATTATCAGATGGATTACAAAAAATAAATAAAAAAATTGTTTGATGAATGTTTAGTTTGGGTGCCCTCGCAATCCGTGGTGCCCTCCCAATTCAAGGGGTGCAACTAAAGTTTCCCTTTTATGCAACGCCGACTTCACATGTTTAAACACAGCCTGAAATTACTTCGTTCTCAATCGAGCCTCCTCTGCCAGAGAAAAAATGGAAAAAAGTATCAGGCAAAAAATCTCTCTTAATTTATGTGGGAATTTTTGACATACCCCCATGTTTTCATTGATGTTAGACATATCCCTTACGAAAAATTGACATTTCCCATGACCAAGCCCGTGCTTGGTTCCCAGCAAATTGACTGCAATGCACTCATTTGCCACAATTTTGGGATTGAAAGTGATTGGTTAGAGGAGTGCAAATGACTGCCGTGCAAGTGGTTAACAAGGACTTGCAAACTCCTTAACAAATAGATGCAAGGAAATGCAGCCCAAAAACTGATGCAAGCAAGTGCATTGTGTTAACTCAACATTTTTTTTCCCGAAAAACAACAATAATAATAACCACCTAGATTATTTTTTATCATTATCTTTTTATTTTTATTTCTTTACTTTTTTAGTTTTCTATTTTTTGATAGGGTTGGGATTGGGGGACAATTATTTGGCAAACCCTCATAGAAGATGAATCAATGGTTAGTTTTTGGTGAGGATGATATCTATGGTGAGGAGATCATCCTCACAAAAATTCAAATCATTCTGATATTCATAGACTGGTTTAGAAGTTGAAGAATTATGGACTGTCTATTTTCACCATGTAACTTGAAAACCACATTTGAGGGGGTTAGAAATTTCAGAATGTGCTGATTTTTTGTGGGGGTGATCTATATGGTGAGGAGATCATCCTCGCCAAAAATCAGCCATTGATTCATCTTCTATGTGGGTACACGAAAATGGTTGTCAAAAGTGGTTGTCCCCGGACCGTTTTTGATATAGCTAGTTGGGGTCCCCTAACCCCAAGCTTTCCCCTCCAAAACAACAACAATAATAATAATAATATTAATATTAATTATAATCAAGGTTTAAAAGGGGCCGCTATAACGGTATTCCGGACTCGAGGCATCATCCTTTTTCAGTTATAACGAATTTTAACGCTCACGGGCAAAAATTGAAAATAACAGGAAAACGAAAAAAATGGCACTGAAATTCAAATTTTGAAATTATTAGTACAGGAAGGCTTGGGTAAACCTTCCTCATTACGTAATTTTCAAAATTATAATTATAATTTTCAAACGCCCCCCTTGCATAAACCGTGTTGTGTGTACGGGAAGGCTTGGGTAAGTGCACACAACCGTAGGACTAGTCCAATCACCAATGTGTGTGGGGACACCTACGTTATCAAAAAAATAAAAAAAATAATATTACAATAGTAATTTTATTGTGCATTTTTTTTATAAAATAAAAAATAAAATAATCCATTGCATTCATTTGCAATGCACTACCAACCAATCAGCTAAACTTCTTTTGCATCTATTTACATGGCGTGAACCAAACAGTTGTAAGTGACTTACATCGCAAGTCATTGCAACACAATTCATTGTATTTGCACTAAAGTGCAAAATGGAACCAAGTGCAGCGAACCAAGCAGGGCCCAAGTCCACCGTCTAAGGCCATGCTTGGTTTGCTGCACGGGGATATATTTTGCACTCCAGTGCAAATGCGGTGAGTTGCATTGCAGTCACTAACCACAGTTTTTGGGCTGCAAATGCTTGCATCCATTTTCTAAAGAGTTTGCAAGGGCTTGGCAACCACTTGTAGGGCAACTCATTTCCAATACGCATTGCCCTTCCATATTCTTTACATTTCTCAACTAGTGGATGGTGTAATAACAATGAGAGATTCAATGTCATACGAATATAAGAGGTTTAGAAGCAAGCATCTGCTTCTTTATTTGGCAAGCATTTGCTTCTTTCCTCCCTTGAACTGTTATCCGAACAATATCTGCTCCTTTGTCGGCTATTCTCAGTACCTACCAATGTAAATGTTTTAAGTCATCAGGTATCTTGAAGATGAATTAACCAAAATCAAGAGTAATATGCTCGTGTTGTCCACAAGAACATCAAAACTTGTTTATCATTTCTACCAATTCGATTCGTATATTTGTAGCATTTGTAGTGGTTTTCTTAGTTTCCAAAGAAAGGCATCACAGAGTACTCTGTCTGAAAGGTAGAACCGAACTGTTCAGCCTGCTATAACCGAACATTGCTTCTATGGCTGAACATTAATGCTTTGTTCGGTTCTAACAGACCGTACAACAAATTTTTGGCTTTTTTCATTTCCATCATTGTTTGGCCTGCTAGAACCGAGCATTGCTTCATTGTTCAGACTTCTATTGCCGAACAGCAATGCTTTGTTCGGTTCTAGCAGACCGATCAACCAAAATTGTTTTTTTTCTTCATTTCCATCTCTGTTGAGAGGAGGTCTACCAGCGTCGAGAGGAATGAACAACAACCCACTCCATTGCACGAGTTACCCACGTGCTAAACGAAGGCTAATGAGAAGTTGAGGAGAGGCTGGGGTGCTCGTTTACAAAGAAAATGCCCTAGAGGGGTTTACCAACATCGTGAAGAGCAACCCACTCCATTGCACGAGTTACCCACATGCTAAACGAAGGCAAACAAGAAGTTGAGAGGCTGGGGTGCTCGCTTAAGTTTGCAAATAAAATGCCCTAATAAGTTAGGGCATTTTCGTCTACAAGAAATAGAAGAGAAAAATGAGGGTTTGGGAAATTTTATTTGCACCCCGAAATGCTAACAGCACCCCAGACCAAAAAATACGAAAAGAAAAACTGAGCACCACCTCTCTCTCTCTCTCCACCGGTACTAAACTACCGTGGGGCTAAACGGAGAGAGAGAGAGAGGTGGGGGGGGGGGGCGTGCTGTTAGTTTTCGGGGTGCAAATAGAATTTCCCATGGGGTTTTTAACAAATATTGGGTCCCTAAAACATTAAAATGACAAAAATACCCATAATTTTCTGAAATTCCTAAAATGCCCCCCAAAACCCATATGCCCCCAAACTTAAAAGAGTAATGGAGCGCCTATCAATAAAAATATGGACAGCCCATATCAAACAAGATGGACGGCCAAGATCTGTTCCCAAGGATTATAATCAAATCTCTCTTTCTCTGCAATTCTCAAATCTCTCTCTTTTCCACTCACTTGCCCATTCTTCGAAGACGAACAAGAAAGCATTTCATTTTATTTCTATTTCGTTTTAGTTATGTAGTCTTTGGTGATGATAAATTTTACAGTGGAAGAGATATGAAAAACCATGTAGAGATTAAATTGATACTTGACAACTAAATTTCATTTCAGCCTCATACAGAGTACCAAAACTTATCAATGGAAAAATGCATATATAACACCAGAAATAAATATTAACAGAACGAGAGAAACTTCAATTGTTTCCACTTCCTATTACTATCTCGACCAAACCCTGACATGCCATAATTGTTCTCAGTCTCACCACTTCTAATCTCCCTTTCCCTACTTATCTCATGAAGGGAGTCGATCCCTCTTAGGAAAGCAGATTCCTGATTTCTCAGACGGTTCATTGAATTCGAGCTCTTCAGAATGTGGGGATTGTTTTTACTCATACATTCCTTGCTTGTCCAGGCTTTTTCTTCATTCAGAGTGGATCTTAACTTCTCGGCCAAATGTAGTAGTTCCATAGACCCCGATTGTTGTTCTCGTTCTCGTAGTTTGTCTTCAAACTCCTTAACCTGCCATACTGCATGTAGACTAGATATTAGCATTTGTTGCTTCTTTTCTCTTTAAATAAAGTGAACATATATGCGCTCCAGTTAATGATTTTTTTGTGTGTATGCTTTGATATTTCAGCATATCTTTTGTCAAAGCCAAAAAGTACTAAGAATGACGAGCATGGAATCAGTAGAAACCTTTTAGACCATCAGACCTTTTCTTAGTGACCAAGGTTTTTATCAGGAAAGTTAAATAAGGCTAGTTGATATGACTATTAGGTTATGGTTAATCCACCAGTTGACTCATAGAGAGGTCGCATATACAACAGGGCATGAAGAACATATCTTGAGTTTCTAAGAACACAAAATCTAGCCTTTTTTTATTGATTTTTCGTTATTGACATGGAGAGGCAGAAACCTACTGTTGAAGTGCCATAGACTCTTGAGTTTTCGAGCTCCTTAACCTTGAACATATATAATAGAAGTCACACATCAAAAGTTAATATACCTCTAAGGTGAAAATAACCATCAGCTAGGCTCTACAGTGAATAGGACAGCAGCAGATTGGCTAGATCATGCAAGTTTTTCTTGAAATCAAAGTCAACAATGTGGTACTCTTTGGGTTCCCATACCTTAATTTCCAGTCGTATGGGTTGCCAACAGAGACAACCCACTTACAGATTCATCCGGAGTTTTAACTGTAGGAAACGATGGAAATATTGTCCTTCTCAAGAATCTCAACCAATCCAAGAGCATTCTTTGGTCTTCAAATTCATCAAGAGCAGCAGAGAATCCAGTTGCACAACTCTTAGATACCGGAAATCTTGTTCTAAAGGATGACATAGATGGTAACTCAGAAAGTTATCTGTGGGGAGATTTTATGTCGAATGATGGATCCTGACTTCATGTCTGCCAAAATATGTTGATGTGGCTTATAGACCAGTCATTCCCGTCTATAAAATTAAGATTTAAAGGAGGCAGGAACAATGGGAGAAATGATGAGGGTGGCACCTTGGAAGGTGTGGGTGTTTAGAAGAAGCCAGAAATGGTGATGGGATGAATGCATTTTTCTGGTTTTTCGAGTCTCTTCCACTGTTAAATTTCTCGTCACCAAAGACCACAAACTAAAACGAAGAGCTTTTTTGTTCTCTCTATCTTGGAAGAACGGGTCGGTGAGCGAGTGGAAGAGAGATTGAGAGAGATTTGAGATTTGCGGAGAAAGAGAGAAATTTGCAAAGAGAGAGAGAGAGAGAGAGAGAGATTTGATTATAATCTTTGAGAACAGATCTCAGCTGTCCATCTCGTTTGTTGATATATTAAACTCTTTAAGCTATGATACCCGGATACTTCAAAATGGGTGTCGTATCCGGGTCGGATACTTCCATTTTAAGTGTAAATGCCGTGTCCACACCGTGTCAGTCATGTATCCTTGCTATATCCGGGTAACAGTCTTTAAGTTTTGGGCCACATGGGTTTTGGGGTCAATTTAGAAATTTTAGAAAACTATGTCATTTTAATGTTTCTGGGAGAAAAGCAAGTGAGCTTGCTCACATTTTGCTGTTAGTCAACCACGGTCTTTGAGGATGGACTAGGTCATGACGGGGGTATGTCTAATATCGATGAAAACATGACCCCCCAGGGGATATGCCAAAATCTCCCTACTTACATATACTAGTGGAAGGCACAACATGCAGGATTACATGTGTTTTTTTTTTGGAAGTGGTAAAATATAAAAGTTCCAGCCAAAAGCATAGTTTTGGAAAATTAGTTTAAAAGGACGAATCCGAAAATCAGTTGAAAAGTGGAAGGGACGCGCGTTGCACGTGCAAGATTGTAGGTTTTTTTTTAAGAAGCGTTAAATAAGAAAGTTTCAACCCAAAGGGCAGTTTTGGAAGATTAGTTTAGAGGGCTAATCTGGAAATTGTGGCAACTTAAGTCAGAGTCAAATAGGAAAAAGATAAAGTTAGAAAAGTCACGTTTGCCAAATGGGGTCGAAGCACGGTTAAAAAGGAAATAAGATAAGTTGGAAAGTGCAAGGTACGTGCATATGATTGCATGGGATTTTTTTGGAAGAAGCGGTAAAATAGGAAAGTTTCAACTCAAAGGGTAGTTTTGGAATATTAGTTTAGAGGGGTAAATCTGAAAATTGTGGCAACTCAAAGCACAGTTAGAAAGTAGAAAGATGAGGTTAGAAAAGACACATTTGCCCGTAAGGTTTGACAAATTGAGGGGCAGAAAAAGGAAAAACGGCCCACTTGGGCAATTGCCTTAGTATAGATATGATAAAAAAAACAAAAAAATCAAGAACTCAAATCTTCCTCTGTAGAGCTTAGATATGAATAAGGTTTAAAATCTTGGAATGTTACATACAAAACATTTCGGATTTTAACGAAACCGAAACGAAACATTGCATGGATTTGGTTTGTTTTGGCTTGTTATTCAAAAAAAAATAATGCATTTTATGTATGCATTAAATACATGATTTTTGGAATGTTTCTTAATGTTTAGGAAATGTTTCACAAATTTTGCCATTTTTTCAATATCTCGAGAATGCTTTGTTTTGTTTCGGAGTTTGTCTCGGTTTTTCACTAAACCGAAACATTCCTCCAAAACGAGATTTTAAACCATGGATATGAATCATAAAATGTTTTGATAACTAATGGATTTCGAATGAGGACTAATTTGACCATATACATTGATTTCAAGCATATGGTCCAATTTCAATTTTAAGAAGGAAGCCAACGTTATTTATCTGATTTTGTTATATTTAGTATGATTTGGACACGTCAATTTGACATTGGATAGGGATCTGCATTAGCTTTTGAATGAGGCTAAAATCTCAACATAAAAAGCACATTGACCCCTGTACGTGTCAACTAGCAGAGTGGCGTAGGCATACTAAGATAAGTCAAGTAGTAAGTCAGTATATAAATCGGATAAAACGTAACCCCCAAAAAGGCGTGATACGACACCTCCTTTAGTTTTGAGAATCGCAGGCATGCCTAAAAAGGAGGATAATGTCATCAGTAAATGATCAAAAGCAATTATGTGTTAGTTAACTTAGCTCATCAACTGTCAACTGTCAACTATCAGCTACCTATCAAACATCATATGTAGGATTGAACATTTGTCTTCGTCCAGTAGGATCAACTACTTATATATATCAGTAACAGTTGAGAGATTAAATTCCTTCATTTACTATTTGTCATAACTAAACTAACTTAAGCATCGGAGGGCCTGTTTGGGCTTTGTTTTGCAGGAAACAAAAAGCGTCCGAGATGCCCCGCCGAGCGATACCGGTTAGGTCTTATACACAAAAGTCAGGGTGTGTTGAGAGGAGTTATCCAATCAGATGGCACTTCGATCAAGAGGATATAGACAAATTCATCATCATTGCCATCATCTACACCTTATCCCATACGTTTGGGGTCGGCAACATGAATCCTATTTCACCATTCAACTCTGTTTAGAGCTATCATTTCACTAAATAGAATCCAAATGTTAAGTGAATATGTTAAAGGGTGGTTGTTGCCAGATTTTGACAAGTGTACATGTAGAATTAAACTGAATTCATTAATCATAGGATATAACTCAATTAAGCTATTATATGGAACTATGATTTCATTTATTGTGAACGGTTCATGCATGAAAACCGACAATATGTTCATTGCATTTATCATTAAAAAGGGAAACCAAACAACATTTGGACAGATGTCCTATAACTATATAACCAGGTTATGAATCCTTAAGAAAGAAAGGGCTAAAGAACCTTGTTCAGGCCATAGTTCTTAACAATAATAGCCTGCCTCCCAGTCCCCAGTACTCAAAAACTGAAGCGTCTCAAATTCAGTATCAGCCACTGGCATGACAGTGCAGGTGCTAGCTAGAAAAAGGTGCAGATTTGTTGCAAGCATAATGCCCGAACATAATAATGGATACGAGCATCCTGACTAGATTTAATGATACGTTTAACGAACTTACCTCCAAGATATGAACACAAATATATTTCAAAATAGTAATAGCAGGAGTTTGTTGATCCACCATCTGAAGAAAATCTGTTGATTCCGCCTTGGAGATAAACCATGAGTTTCTTAGATCTTCACTTGATGCTTTCATCTGCATTAAGAACAATAATATAACACAGGTTAGACATCCCCACAGAAATGCAAGGGAGGTTACATAAATAGAGAATGCAAAATTCCAGGATGTTAACTACAATAAGTCTTATCAGAAGCTTGTTTCAAACCTAATTTGAACTTATATGAACCCCAACAGGTGAAAATCCATGCTTATTTTATATGCATAGCCATCTAGGGTGGAGGGGAAGGCACCATAGCAATAATGTCAATATCTATGACTCCATGAATTGGAGATCATGATGAATGCCCTAGAACATGGATGGACCCTGCGAACATGCTTTTATCATTAGAGTCATGATATACAATTTGCAGATACAGGTTGAGGTTAAATATGCACAAACTCATGTCAATCTTTGTCTAAAGCCATTGAATTCACATTATGAGTGCTGGATTTCAATGCAACATGAAAACGTTACGCCAAAATAGTGCTGCTATACTAGTTTCTGTATCACTCCCTCCCTCATATCTTCTATAGCAAGGGAGACTCACTCAAAACTGTTTAGACAATTTAGCTTGGTTATCTGGTGCAACTGAGCTACGTTCAAAGCAGCAGAGACTTTTGAATCATCATTTAGGGCTCTGAACAATACAGAATTACTTACTGTTACCAAAATTGTTTTCTTGAAGATTCAAGAAAGTGGTTAATGGAATGGAGTGCATATATATTTAACAAGCACTAATGAAATATTAAAAAAAGAAGGACCAAACATCTGCAGGCATAAGGAATCACCAGAGAATTTTAAGGAACAACAGAGAACAAGAACCTACAGGTTACGACTTCAGTACCTCTTGAGAAAAACATAGATAAAGCCACAATTGGTTGCACCAACATCTAAACTAACAACCTGCATAAAGAAAATTACCTTTCCTGCTTCACCAAACCATGGTTGTGAAGTTTCCCCCGTAAGTCGTGGGTCCACCCTCAAAACCATGAACCAACCAAGTCTAGGACTTGTACAAACTCTGGAGTGAGAAACAGTTCTGACAAAACAGCGCCATTTGCCTAAAGGGAGATTTAACTCAATATTAGATCAAACCACAAGCTGCAATCACCTATACGAAAAATTTAGTTTTTCTTGTCTCAGTCACTCCTACTTCTTTAAAACTCATAACCTTTGGTCCTCAGTTAACAGTATTTAATCAGATTTGCCAGCTACATGCAAGGAATAGAGATCTGAGTCCTCAAAATTGTAACTTCAAACAATCCCAACATCATCTAAGATCATCAAACTCATCATCAGATCCTCCACTCAACAGCTTTGATCCCAACTCTTTCCGTGGCTTAGCTGAGAGCCCTTTTGCTAACATCTCCTCGTCGTATTTTCGAGCCATATCAATCATACCCTTCTGCACCAATGCGTCAATCAGAGCATTGTAAGCAAATTCATCTGGACTGCACCCATGTTCCTCCATCTTCTTCCAAACAACAAAAACCGGCCGAAGAAAGCCCCATCTTCCAAATTTCCTTATCAGCATCACATAAGTTTCCATCCTCGGACAGACACCGCTCTCAACCATCCTCTCAAACAGTTTAAGAATCTCTTTAGGCCTGTTAAGGCACCTAAAGAAACAGTGATACGTAATCACATTTGGGACACAACCCTTCTCCGGCATTTGATCGAGTACCGAATATGCTTGCCTCACTCTCCCTGATTGGCACAAAAGCTTTATAATCGTGTTGTAAGTCACAATATTGGGTTTGCATCCCAACTCGATCATCTCACGATAGAGCCGAATTGACTCGTCGACGCCATCTGAGAGACCGACAGCATGAACAACAGTGTTATACGCCACGACATCCAATTGAATCCCCTTCTTCTTCATTTCCTTATACAATCTAATTGCCTTCCACGGTTTCCCTGACTTGCACACAATATCCATATATATAGAATACGAATGGAGATCGCGAGCGACGCACTTTCGATCCATATCTTCCCAGAATTCCCTGCACTTACGCCACCAACCCATTTTAAGCCATCCGCGAAGAATCATATTATACAATTTTGTGTTACCAGCGAAAGGGGAATCTTTCCCCATACACAGTTCCTCAGCTTCGATTACATGCTTGTACTCGCACAGCGAATCGATGAGATTCGAAAATGAGGTTTCGTCCTTCAAATTAAACTCCTCCATCCGATTATAAGTATCGATTGCTTCTCGAACCATATGGGCCGACGTGTAGCGCTTGAACATTATGCGAAATGTGGTGTGATCGGGCGAGTGGAACCGACCTCTGCTGCGCATCCGCTCGATCAAATTCCAAGCAAGATCGAACTCAAAGAACTTACCTAAAACATCGATCATTCGGTTGTAGGTATCGATGTTGTGTTCAAATTGGCATTCGTTCTCGACCCAATTGAAGAATTCGAATGCGCGTTTCCAATCGCTGTTGTAGCTGGAGATTGTTTCTCCAACAGTTTTTTGATCGAAATCGATCGAATTGAGGGTTTCAGAGACCTTATTGTTTGAAGTATTGGAAACCCTAGAAGCAGAAACTGATCTATTTTTTAGAATTTCGGATGAAAATCGATTGATTGTAGGGGAATTGTAGAGATTGAGAAAAATTTGAACGTGAGTTAACAGCGATGGAGTGAAACGAAAGAGATTATTGGAGCATCGATTGGAGATTGAAGTTAGAAAGTGCATTGTAGAGTTTCAGAAATCGTAGTAGTGAAAGAAGCTCAAGTAAAGGAAGCGGTTACCGATTGCAGTTGGGTGGGAATATTTGCGCCCACCGTTTTTGTAAATGCACCTACTTGAACACGAGAAAAAAAAAAAAAACACGAAAATTTCTTAAACAAAAAATAATTTTAAACTATTTACTAAAACAGATATAATATTTGAAAATTTACAAAAAAAAAAAAAGTGCAAGGGCATCTCTCCCGGACAAAAATTAAGGCCGACAAACACCCATTTAAAGGGCATATGTACCTGACAAATACCCTATAAAAGGGTGTTTGGCCGTTCAAGAGTAAAACTTCTATCACAATACGAGCCGTGTGGCACACTCTTAGTGACGATGACCATATGGATGTTTGGCCAATCACTATGTGGACCTACACACCAAAACTAAACACGATCAATGGTTTATAAGCGTTGGATTGAAGTTATTCATTGGTTGATTTTAACCGTAGGAATTTGAACATTATTTGAGTGCAAAGATCCAAATTACTAATCAGGATGATTTTTGGTTTGCAGGTGCACCGAGGGACTGGCCAAACATCCATACGGTCAGCATCCACTAAGAGTGTGCCACGCGGCTTGTATTGTGAAAGAAGTTTTACTCCTCAATGGGCAAAAGCCCTTTTAAAGGGCATCTGTACCTTACAGACACCCTTTAAAAGGGCGTTTGTCAACCTTTTTCAACCTTAATTTTTGTCAGGGAGAGACACCCTTCGTAAATTTTAAAAAATTATATATGTTTTTGTAAATGGTTTAAAATTCTTTTTTGTCTAAGTAATTTTTCGAAAAAAATAAAACTTTTTTCAATAACAAAAGTGTCCCTCATGTTTTCATACGTACACCCACATTTGTTATTTTTTCTTCTTCCTCACGCACCACCACACCCCACGACCACTGTCCTCTCTCTTTCTCTCTCTCCCCTATCCACTGCATATCCATTGTCCTCTCTCTCTCTCTCTCTCTCTCTCTCTCTCTCTCTCTCTCTCTCTCTCATCTCCACCACACAACTACTATCCTCTCTCTCCCCTCATAGTGTTGGGTGTGAACTAAAATGGAGAACAAATTAATTTTTTTTTCTCAAACTATACATTTCGACAATTCAAAGCCGATATGACAAAGGCCTTGTCGTCTCTAAATCATTGAAAATGGACTTGGTGGTGTTGGCAGACCTTGTCGATGTGACCTTGGCTATGTCGGTAATTCAGAGCCGACATAGCCTTTAGGGAATTTTTTTTTTATAAATTTTACTCTTCTCATTGAACACATTTTTTTAGGATGGAAGAAGAAGAAGAAGAAAAGAAAATTAAAAGAGATAAAGAAGAAGGAAGATGAAGGTGGTGGTGGACGAAGAGATGAAGAGGGTTTCTGTAGAAATGGGGAAGGGAGTTTTGATGGAAGAAAGAATGAAGATGAAGGTGGTGGTGGTGGTAGCTAGGAGGTAGGAGGTGGTGTGGTGTGGTGGTGGTGGTGGTGTCACGGCCCATAATTCATACAAAAGGACATCTCTATCTATGCACAAATCTAAAGGCGTGAGTTAGGAACGAATCCTAATATATCATGAGAATCTGGGAGTCATCTCATTAATACTAGATTAATATAAAGTCAAATCATAATTAAAAGAAATAATAAAAACTAACCACTAAATCCAATAAAATAAAACTTGGGTTTAGACATCAACCTATAAAGTAGTCTAACTGAAATAAATTCATCTCATGAACCTTTCATAAGGTCACTAACAAAGCCAACTAACTATTGAAAACAACTAACTGTTGCTACCTAGCCGAACCAGATCCTCATCAATCTATTAGCCACTTTTTGTGAGTGCAAATACATAATCGGCCACCCGAATACATCAAACAAAACTTTATATTCGTGGTTGCAAAGACCGTAGAAAATGTACTAAATTTGGATCTCCAAGAAGAGGCAAGTTTGTTCGAGATGAGACGTGGGAGTTGGATAAAAGAAGGCAATTCGGTGCAAGTCCCATGGTCTCTAGACCCCTATGGTACGTGAGGTGATGTTGATGAGCAAATGGGACGGCGCCACCCCATCATGGGACCTCCGCCACACTACGAGGTAGCTTCGGCGTGAGAATAGGACAACCTCCTTATTCAAGGAGAGAATTTTTGAAGCGGGGAGGAGATTACAGTCCATGATTCTCCGATTGGTGGCTCTCTACAAGAAGGAAGACGAAGGATCCGACGAAGGAAATTAAAACAAATTTTTTTCTTATTGTTTACAACAACTTTTTAAAAGTAACCACAGGTTAACTCTTTCCTTAAACCTGATACAGGTGGTGCACTACTATTGGCACATGTTCGAGTCTTAAAAAAATTCTATTATGTAGTATTTTGTAGAAGTGTCCATGTCTCCGTGACAATTGACCAAATCAAGTCCTCTGAAAGAGTACCTTGGAGCCCCATCATATGGCTCTGACCCATATGGAAGGGGCTGAGTCCACATAAGAGAGGAGCTCTAGTCTAGAGGCCGGCCCCCGTGTTCCGAACTCTAGCGGCACGTTCTAGATATGCCCCAAGGGCCCATCTTGAGGAGAATAGTCCTATAAGCCTATTTAGAAGTCCGGTCCATAGTTAGCAAATCTCTGTTTTAAACCCGACTTTTTGAAAAAGAACTAATCTTCTGAAAAAACGTTTCAAATCACGGTGTTTTCAAAACATTGCGAAAAAACACGAAATATTCTATAATCCGAAACAATCCTGTAATTTTAAAATTTTCAAAAAATCTCATGAATAAAACTCATTCTTGTTTTAAAAATTATAGAATATCTTTTATGTATAATATATGTCACAAATTTTTATGTTTAAAATATATTTTTAGATAATATTAATAGATTCCTACACATTCGGAAACCTCGATAAATGAGAAATAGTTTTGGAAATTATTAGTGTTGCTTGTATTACTTAGATTTAAGAGAAATATCATGTAGTTTTGGTTCTATTCTACTTATATTACTACCCAATCTACATGCATTATGGCATATGCACATATATGTATACGATTTTTTGAGTGCGTAGTTTTGACTAAAAATGTATTAAACCCAAAGTTCACTCTTATCGATCTTTTGACGTTCCTATCACTTTTTTGACTCCATGTTTTTTTAACTCAAATCGCTTTAAACTTGTATTTTTCAGCGGACGAATTTTTGCCGCTCCAACTAACTATGGTCCTGTCTGACTTGGCACAAAGAGGATTAGTTCTTAAGTACCTCGCGTCCACCGTATAGTGCAAGTATAAAGGGATATTAGTTTGAGTCCAGGCTTAGTTGAATCTAGGGGTGTCAACGGGTTGGTTCCGGTTCGGTTCCTAAGGTGACCAGAACCGGAACAATCGGTTCCGGTTCTTATCGGTTCGGTTCCTTAACGGTTCCGGTTCTCAAAGTGATGGAACCGGAACCGATTATGTATTTATGTCAGTTCCGGTTCCGGTTCCGGGTATATTGGGCCAAATCTTGAGAATATTAGAATATTTACACTATATTTATTTATTGGTACTGGTTCTTATCGGTTCGGTTCCGGTTCTTATCGGTTTCGGTTCCATATTAGGCTACCCAGAACCGGAACCGTTATTGTCGGTTCGGTTCCGGTTCCGGTTGCTTTTTATTTGGTTCCCAAAAATGTGGAACCGGAACCGGTCTTTTCGGTTCCGGTTCCGATTCGGTTCTGGTTAAACGGGTAAAATTGACACCCCTAGTTGAATCTCAAGATGGGAAGTACGTGTATTGAGAAGTTCTGGAATTTGACGGTCCAAGTTTTTGTTTGTAGCCACGTGTTTAATTTATAAGAGTTACCCCCATAGTTAGCAATCGTGAAACAGCAAAAATTTGCCCAATTGACAAATGCGAGTTTAAAATGATTTGGGTTAAAAAATTGAAGTAAAATAAAAGTGGTAAAAAAACGAGAACGTCAAAAGACCGATAAGTAATACGTAGGAATCTATTAATCTTTTCTAAAAATAGTTTTATAAACATAAAACTGGTGACATATATTATAAATAAAAAATATTCTTTAAATTTTAAAAACAAGAATGAGTTTTATTTATGAGATTTTTTTAAAAATTTTAAAAATACGGGGTTATTTTGGATTATTGAATATTTCGATTTTTTTTTTTTCGCAATGTTTCGAGCATTTACAAATATTTTTGGATCAGGCATATGGACCATGAATGTTTATTTATGAGCATTTTTTAAATTTGGTGTAACCAAAGTTATGAGCAGGCATATGGACCCATGGGTGAAATTTTGGATCTAGGTCCATAGGAAAAAAAATGCTCAAATACAATGGCTAGGAATCACTGGGCACGCTAATATTTGTGATTTGGGTTCACCAAGGGGTCGAAGAAACATTCATGGAGCCAGGTGGGCCCACTCACGCATAGAGAACACTCCCTGTGTCTCACACAAATGTTCCTTGCCCCTTAAATTAGATCTCACTCATAAGCCCAATTGAAACAAGCAAATGAGAAAAGCCCACATGAAAGTTCTTAAGAACTCTATACTCTGGCTAATTTAGAAGGTGGGACCATCAATTAGACGGTTCTGATCAATGTGACTACAGTTAATGAGATGGCAAATGAATTAAAAGTACAAAATTTTCATAGTATAGCGCTTTATACCAAGGTTTAAAAAACGGCCGTTATAATGAAAATAACGGCCATTATAACTCATTTGGACCTACCCCATTATGTTATGGACCATTAAAACGCCCAGAAAATAACGGCCGTTATAACGAAAATAACAGCCATTATTTTCTGTTATTTTTCGTTATTTTTCATTTTTTAAATTTTAATTTTAAAATTCAAATTTTGAATTTCAGCGCCATTTTTTCCATCTTTGCCCCTGAGCGTTTTTTCGTTATAACGGAAAAAACGGTGACGCCCCCTGTCTGTTATACCATTATAACGGTCCCCTTTAAACCTTGCTTTATACTGTGTAAAACCTCACCTCGAGTGGACCATATTCTGCCACGTCAAGGTCCACCAATACCCGTCTCCTTGCGTCATATGCTGCTCCTCGATTGGACAATATTATGCCACATCACTATCCACTAGCACCCCTTGCCCTTGCACCACGTGTTGAAGATGCCAACAGAACAATGTTTGAACTTTGAACAAACTGAAGAAGAGAACTGAAAACCTTTTCTATTCACATTAAAGATGCTTCTTGCATCATAAATTTTTTTTTTTTTCCAAAACCAATGGTATCTGGGCCTCTTAGAGCACCCGATTAGTCCCCTAGGACACGCTAGTCACCCATCCACACGTGTCAAGTGTTCTGGGAGAGTTTGATGTGGACTGAGCCACTTATTGTTACTCTTCCGGGGGTGACCCCAAGGAGAGTTAAACTCAGAACCTCTCGCTTTTCGGAGTGGAGTCCTGACCATCAGCATTCAACCCTTGGGGTTAAAAGGTACAAGCAAGAAGAAAAGAGTGGTGTTTGTGTTAGATTTCAATATCATACGAATGGTTTTAAAACTTGACTGACTCAAACTCGAAATTTAGCCAAGTTGACTGAACTCAACGGAATGGTTTTAAAACTTGATCTCTAGCTATTCGACTGGTCAACTCAAAATTCAGCCGGTAGAAGAAAAAAAAGACTTAAACGGTATTTAAAAAAAGGTGAATTTCAAATTTGTAAGGATAATAATGGTATTTAAAAAAAGTTGAATGGAAAGAAAATGATAAAAACAAAAATCCAGGTAGTGAAAAGTAGAAATCATCAAATTTGATGTTAAGAAAAGTGAAATACCAAATTTGATGTCGGATATATAGACTGGTTGGAGTTGGATTTTGGAAAAGCAACATCAAATTTGATAACATAGAGACCGGTTGGAGACGCCATGAGGAGATTTTGTACTTTGACCAAGATGTCTAGGCCAATTTAAATTAGGATTTTAGGGCCTGTTTGGTAACGCACTGCATCGGAAAAATAAAATATTTAGCCGCGTTATTATTCGACCGAGTGCGTTTGACAGCCACTCGCCCTCAGCGAATATTTAGCCGGGCCCACATATTTGCCCTCCGCGGCGGAAAAACATTTGATCACCTCCCCCCCTGTGTAAATATTTTCACGCCGATTATGCCTTGGTGAGAAATTTTTATTTTCTCGCCGAAAAATCACTATTTTTAATAAAAATTAATTTTTTAATATATAAAAAAGATAAAAATAATTTTTTTTATCCTTTGACATAATATGTGGTTCCCACATTCGCCCAACCTATTTTTGACTTACTTTGATATGTGGGACCCACTCAAATTGAAAGAAAATGAAGTAAGCTGAAGTGAGCTAGCTCGTACATGTACCAAACATTGTTAAATATTGATATGAGCAAATATTTAACCAAGATAATATTCGTCTGGCTAAATATTCGCCTTCGGAACTCTTTTTCTCACGTACCAAACATACCCTAGAGATTTTCGTATTTAGAGATGAACTAAGTTTACATAAAAGGACAAGCTTGGGCCAAACCTAACCATTGGTGCAGTGTACGATGTAGCATTCGTCGTTATCATTAATAGTGCCTTTAACTCACAACATGAATCTTGTATCAACCATTCAATTCTATCTAAGAAAATATTTTATGTTAAAGCTTGTGTCTTCAAATCTTCTTATTACATCAATCCAAATCTCTTTAAACCTTGCCATTGTCTTTTTACAGCCTTTAACCTGTACTAAAAGGTTCATTCCACTAGTCCCATGTGCTGGTGTAGCCGTCTATCTAGGCTTGAGACCGGTAATTACAGAGCAAACTACAATCCACAAACAAAACTGGTTCTTAACGTAAGATGCAGACATACAATACAAAGATTTACATAGTTCCCTCAAGATCAAGGTGTGTCCACAGACTCGCACCGATTCCACTATGCTCTGAGGCAAAAGAAATACTCAATACAATAATGAGTGTCTCATGAAAAATTAAGGTACATATAACCAAGGTTTAAAGGGGACCGTTGTAACTGTATAACGGACTGGGGGCGTTACTGTTTTTTCCACTATAAAGAAAAAAAACGCTTAGGGGCAAAAATGGAAAAAAAATGAGAAAATAACAGAAATAACGGAAAAAATGGCGCAAATTTGAATTTCAAAATTTCAAAAATGAAAAATAACGGAAAAAATGAAAATAACGGCCGTTTTTTTTCACAAAATTTTTCAGAAAATAACGGCCGTTATTTTCTGGGCGTTTTAACGGTCCATAACGTAACGGGGTAGGTCCGAATCCATTATAACGGCCGTTTTTTAAACCTTGCATATAACAACAAGATGAAACTAAGGTTTTGTATCTCTATGTAGAAAGTATGAAAACAACCCTAAAGGATAAAAGACCTTTAGAATAAAGAAAAATTTAAGGGGCGATGCCCCTGAACCCCGCCAAGGGGCACATTGCCCGCTACAACTCCCCAATGAGCTCACTGCGGGGCTCGACCCATGATATTGTGGCTTGATTTACAATACTCTAGTGCCATCAGGCTCCACAAAACATAATAGAAAGGGCAATCCCCTGTCTATTGGTTTCTATGATGGGAGGGAACCCGATAAGAGATTAAGCAGTGTGTGTATAAATGGAGGGGATGTCCCTCGCTCCAACTCATGCATTCTCAGCCCCATCAATTTGTTAACGTAAGGAGAGAGAACTCCCTTATCCATTGATCGATCAATAATCTGGTCGATCTAGACTATCGATCAAGTACACCAACCAATCAGAAGCGATTCACAGATACGTTGTTTATTTATTGATCGCGATTATATTTAATAAAATTTATATAACATTAAGGTTCTAGATCTTGGATTATAGAAGGGTTTATTTAATTTAAATCCTAACCTGGTATTTCAAATACCAAGGGAAATAGGATTAAGTCCAGGTTTAGTTGAATCGCGAGAATAGATTTGTAGTGATTCCTTACGTAAATGGAAGGCGCATGCTATAGAGAAGTTCTGGATTCTAAGGCATTTTAAATCTTGAGCTAGGGGTGTCAACGGATCAGTTCTGGTTCGGTTCCTAAGGTACCTAGAACCGGCCGGAACTAACAATTCCGGTTCTTATCGGTTCTAGGTCCCATCGGTTCCGGTTCTCAAATGATGGAATCGGAACCGGAATCGATTATTTGATTCCGATCGGTTCCGATTCTGGTTCCGGATATATTGGTTCCAATCTTGATAATATTACAAATTTAACACTATACTTATATATTGGTTCCGGTTCTATCAGTTTATGGTCCATATCAAACTCCCTAGAACTGGAATAATTAATTTCTGTTCAGTTTCGGTTCCGGTTCTTTTTAGTCGGTTTCCAAAAACATGAAATCGGAACCGAAGTTTCGGTTCCGATTAAACCGATAAAATTGACACCCCTAAGTTGAGCCCAACGGGCTCGTACTTTCTCTCATCCACGACTGTGGAACCGGGACCCTCCAGTTTGGCCGAGAACAGCCGTGTCTCGAGAGGTGTTCGGGTGCTCCTTAGTTTAGTCGGATGGTGTTTTGTGGTTTTCTTCTAGTTTTATGATATCTGTCCCTGTGGATGAACAGGCCTAGCTATGGGGTGAGTGGACCCACTTCCACATGGAAAACACTCCCCATGTGTCACATAAATGTTACTTGTCCCCTTAAATTTGATCTCACTCATTAGCCCAATTGAAACAAACACTTGAGAAAAGCCCACAAGAAAAGTTCCTAAGAACCCTAGCCTCTAGGGCTCTCAATTTAGACGATTCTGACCAATGTGATCACAAAGAATTCATAATTGGGCTAAAAACTCACCTCGAGTGGACGATGTTACGCCACGTCAAGATCCACCAGTACCACTCTCCTTACATCACCTGTTGCGCCTCCATTGGACGATATCACACCACGTCACTAACCACCAGCACCCATCACCACATGTCATTCTCCAATCCAAGCAATTGAAAAGATCCTTACCCATTGGGTATTTAAATAAAAAAAAAGCCATGAAAAAGACCCATTTTATATTAACATCAGCTTTTGCCCTAATTGTTGGCTACTCAACTCATGTTAGGCAACAAGAAAACAAGGGTGTGTCAATTTCCATATAAGTTAGGTTTCAATTTTAGAAGAATGGTGTCGAAATTCGACGACATGACTCGAAACTCGGCTAAGTCGACTTGACTCAACTCAACTCCGCTAAGTAGACGAATCAACTCAAAACTCATCCAAGTCAACTCGTAACTCGGCCTAGTCATGTCGATTCACGGGTAAAGAGATAGAATTTTGTTTTTCTTCAAAGTATAGTTTCATCCCAATTTTTATTTATTTTTTATATTTTTTATCAATTTTTTTATGTTTATTATATTAATAATTAATTATGGATCGTCCAGTTAAAATCACGAATCATCAATTCAACATAACTCAATAGACTTTCGAGTCAAGTCGAGTTTCGGATTTTAAAACACTGCTTGGAAGATCTATGTAATTATTATTTATTTTTCTCAAAATGTCTAAGCCAGCTTAAGCCGGGATTTAACAGGTTCCCGAGAGGAGTAAACGTGGGCACAGTATATGACGTAACATTCGTCGTTATCATTAATAGTGCTTTATCCCAACTATTAGAGGTTCAGAATGTGAACCTTGCTCAGCCGTCTTTAGGTAAATATTTCTGTCAAAGCATATGTCTTCAAATCTTCTTACTCCATCAATCCGAGTCCCTTTCGACTTTCGCCTTCTCTTTTTACAACCTTTAACTTGTAATAAAGGGCAATTTCCACGATACCGCATGCTGACGCAACCCTCCACCCAAATTTGAAACCGGCAATGCAAGGCTAAAGCTTAACATTGATAAACTTGTATATATGATGTGTCAATGAGATATTTTTTCGAGTAATAAGCTAGTATCTTAAATATTGCGGTATGGAGCAAAGTTTTAAATGGTCCCATGTAACGCCCCCATTGTAACGGGTCACATCAATCACGTCTTAGTCAAAAAAGGGCAAGAATATTGTTATTTTAATTTTCAAATTCTTGAATTATTAACTCTACGAATTAATCAAAACATGAACCGATTTAAAAGTTAAAATAACAATATTTTAACATATATAGATCAAATTATTCTCGAATAATTCACAAACTTTTTCGGAGTTATTTTCAGATTATTCAGTTTTGAACATGAAAAATCATTTTATATGACAAAAAAAATTCATATTTTGCTTTTCTTGTTTTATTTTATTTTATTTTTAAAATTATTTTTGCCGAGTTTTGGATCGCATTTTTTAATGACATACCCGACTTGTACTCGAACATTTAATGTACTGTATTTTTGCCGCACTTTGAATTGCTAACTATGCGCTAAACACATTTTTTTTTAGTTTTGAGATATTATTTTTGAAACAACGCAACGGGGATTGGGTGTTAGCATTATAACTACCGTTATTTTTCGTTATAACAGCCGTTTTTTAAATCATTTTATGTACGCAATGCCATCTAATATTAAAAAAGAAGATAAAGATGAAAAAATCCACCCAAAATCTTTGGAAGGTAATCCCATTTTTAACCTTTGTGGGTTTCTTTGTTTCTCCTTAGATTTACAACGTTGGATGTCCTCGAGATGCACACAAAAAATCCTAATTACAATCCAACGGTCTGGCACCAAGGGAGGACACCCTCCTCATATTATTATTTCCCTTTATTAATAAAGATCTAAAAATTAAGGATCTATTTTTTTTTATTTAATTAATAAGAAATGATATGGATGTGTATAAGTTAAGCCAATAAGCCTTCTAAGAAATTTTATTTTATCATCGCAATTAATTAATATTTTTATAAAATAAAGTGAAGAGTTTATGTGATACTAATGAGTATCGGTCCAATGCTCGCTAAGATTGCGACATGAGTGCAAAGCAAAGTGATCAGATGATCGCAACCATAAGATCCATCATACGGCCTAAGATCATACCTATGATTATGAGGTTGAAGACTATGATTATGTTATGAATTTGCAATATTATTTAATTAGAATATTTTATTAAGTCCTAATTTGCACCGACTTTTGTAGATGGGAAATTAACGAACCGTGTGCTTCACGTGCTACCTAAATAAAGTCCCACGTGACTGACATACAATAAAGACTTAAAAGAAAATAAAATGATCCGATCAGAAAATTTTAAACATCGAATGGTCTAAAATGATCTGATTTAGTTGGATTTAGGGGTATGGCAACTTTTATGTGGGAGTGTGGGACCCCTTTTGATGTGGCTGTCAATTGAATCACAATGCTAGGGGAAACGAGGGCCAAAATACACACGCCATTGCATGTTCCAAATCCGCTACAAGACCCATGCTCACGACAAATGAAGCGAGGCATGGGCATACAAGACATGAGCTGCCTTGCACCATCGCAAGGTGTGTGCGAAACGTGGAATAGGCATAAGTGAGAACTGTATCATTTTAGCGTTGGGATCCGCAAACATAAATTTGACTCATATTTTTACTCGTGCTCTCGGCCGTGGATTCATGAAATCTAATGGTGGTTGAGTTTTGATAAAGTGATTGCCAGCTCAACACTGTCAACCACCATTGGTTTCGAGGGGTGCAACATGAGGACTTCCTAGGAGATCATCCATCCTAATACTACTCTTGCCCAGGCATGCTTAACTGTGGAGTTCTGATGGGATCTAGTGCATTAGTGCTTATATGCAAGGTTTAAAGGAGGCCGTTTTAACAGTTAAACGGACTGGGGGCGTTACCATTTAAACCGTTTAAACGGCCGTTAAAACGGATTGAAACGGGCAGGGGCAAAAATGAAAAAAACAGAAAAAATAGAATTAACTGATTTTAATGGTCTTAACGATTTTAACAGAAAAAATGGCGCTGAAATTCAAATTTTGTAATTTGAAAATTTAAAAAAAATAGAATTTAACGGAATTTAATTAACAGATTTTAACGAAAATTAAATGGATTTTAACGGAATTAAACGGATTTAATGGCAGATTTTTCACAAAATTTTTCAGAATTAAACAGCTGTTTAAACGATTTTAACGGCCGTTAAAACAAAAAAACGGTCATTTTATTCAAAACTGATAAAACGTGTTTAAACGGTTTTAACGGAAATGGGCTTGGGGCGTTACCATTTAAACGGCCATTTTTAAAACCATGCTTATATGATCGCATCCAATCATGGGAACTTGTTCCATCATTTTATTAGGTAAGCAGCACAAAAATCCAACTGACGTATAAGGCATATCGACGCCCTTAAATAAAGCTAGAGAGGAAAACGGTTATTATTTTCTAAAACCGTTCTTAACGTACAATTGGACGTTAAAAGGTGTTATTTTAAACCATGGTATGAAACAATGTAAAATATTTTTATACTCAAATACTAAAATTGGACGGTAAATTGTTTATTTTTATTTTTTTTATATTTTAAATGTTTTTATTACAAATTTATTTATATTTATTATATTAATAATTAGTTATGGATCGTCGAGTTAAAATCACGAATCAGCGATTCAAAACAAGTCAATAGACTTCCGAGTCAAGTCGAGTTTTGGATTTTAAAACACTGCTCGGAAGATCTATATAATTATTATTTATTTTTCTCAAAATGTTAAATCCAGCTTAAGCTCGGATTTAACAGGTTCTGGAGAGGCGTAAGCGTGGGCCCAGTGTATGACGTAACATTCGTCGTTATCATTAATAGTGCTTTATCCCAACTATTAGAGGTTCAGAATGTGAACATTGCTCAGCCGTTTTTAAGTAAATATTTCTGTCAAAGCATATGTCTTCAAATCTTCATATTCCATCAATCTGAGTCCCTTTCGACCTTCCCCTTCTCTTTTTACGGCTTTTAATTTGTAATAAAGGGCAATGTCAATGATACCGCGCATGCTGACGCAACCCTCCACCCAAACTTAAAACCGGCAATGCAAGGCTAAAGCTTAACATTGACAAACTTGTATATATGATGCCTCAATGAGATATTTTTTCGAGTAATAAGCTAGTATCTTAAATATTGCGGTATGGAGCAAAGTTTTAAATGGTCCCACGTAACGCCCCGTTGTAACGGGTCACATCAATCACGTCTTAGTAAAAAAAGGGCAAGAATATTGTTATTTTAATTTTTAAATTCTTGAATTATTAACCTTATGAATTAATCAAACACGAACTGATTTAAAAGTTAAAATAACAATATTTTACCATAAATAGATCAAATTCTTCTCGAATAATTCACGAACTTTTTTTGAGTTATTTTCAGATTATTCAGTTTTGAACATGAAAAATCATTTTATATGACAATTTTTTTTTCATATTTTGCTTTTCTTGTTTTATTTTATTTTATTTTATTTTTAAAATTATTTTTGCCGAGTTTTGGTTCGCATTTTTTAATGACATACCCAACTTGTACTCGAACATTTCCTGTACTGTATTTTTGCCGCACTTCGAATTGCTAACTATGCGCTAAACCCATTTTTTTTTAGTTTTGAGATATTATTTTTGAAACAACGTAACGGGGATTGGGCGTTAGCATTATAACTACGATTATTTTTTCGTTATAACAGCCGTATTTTAAACCATACCTCACCACCTAATCTTTGGAAGCTAATCCCATTTTTCACCTTTGAGGATTTCTTTGGTTCTCCTTAGATCTATAACGTTGGATGTCCTCGAGATGCACACCAAAAATCCCAAATACAATCCAACGGTCTGGCACCAAGGGAGGACACCCTCCTCATATTATCATTTCCCTTTATTAATAAAGATCTAAAAAATTAAGGATCTATTTTTCTTTTTTTTTAATTAATAAGAAATGATGTGGATGTGTATAAGTTAAGCCAATGAGCCTTCAAAGAAATTTTATTTTATCATCGCAATTAATTAATATTTTTATAAAATAAAGTGAAGAGTTTAATGTGATACTAATGAGTATCGGTCCCGATGCTCGCTAAGATTGCGACATGAGTGCAAAGCAAAGTGATCAGATGATCGCAACCATAAGATTCATCGTACGGCCTAAGATCATACCTATGATTATGTTATAGATTTGCAGTATTATTTAATTAGAATATTTTATTAAGTCTTAATTTGCACCGACTTTAGTAGATTGGAAATGAGCCAACCGTGTGCTTCACGTGCTACCTAAATAAAGTCCCACATGACTGACATGAAATAAAGACTGAAAAGTAAAAAATGAAGATCTGATCAGAAAGTTTTAAACATCCAATGGTCTAAAATCATCTGATTTAGTTGGATTTAGGGGTATGGCAACTTTTATGTGTGAGTGTGGGACCCCTTTTCATGTGGCTGTCAATTGAATCACAGTGCTAGGGGAAACGAGGGCCAAAATACACATGCACATTGCATGTTCCAAATCCGCTACAAGACCCATGAGCCACGCTCACGACAAATGAAGCGAGGCATGGGCATACATGACATGAGCTGCCTTGCACCATCGCAAGGTGTGTGCCAGAGGTGGAATAGGACATAAATGAGAACCGTATCATTTTAGGGCCCGGATCCATGGACTTAAATTTGACTCATATTTTCACTCGTGCTCTTGGCCTTGGATTCATGAAATTCAATGGTGGTTGAGTTTTGGTAAAGTGAATGTCAGCTCAACACTGTCAACCACCATTGGATTCATGAAATCCACAGCCACTAGCACGAGTAAAAATATGAGTCAAAAAATATGAGTCATAGGAACTTTTTTTGTAGTTAAAATGGTTTCAAGGGATGCAACACGAGGACTTCCCGGGAAGTCACACATCCTAGTACAACTCTGGCCGAAACACGTTTAACTGTGGAGTTCTAATAGGATCTGATGCATTAGTGCTGGTATGATCGCATTCAATCATCGGAACTCGTTCCATCATTTTATTAGGTAAGCAACACAAAAATCCAACTGACTTATAAGGCATATGACGCCCTTAAAAAAAAGCGAGAGGGGAAAATAGTTAGTATTTTCAAAAGCGTCAAAACCGTTCTTAACGTAATAATGGATGTTAAAACCGTTAAAACGGTGTTATTTTAAACCATGGTATGATACAATGTAAAATATCTGATATCCTTAGCACTACTATATACATTGGTTATAGGTTCGGTACATAAACAGGGAATCCGGATAATCGAAATTGGGCCCGGTCGGGTACTCAGTAATCATGTAGTCATTGACCCTAAACCCTAATCAGGGAGTCCACTAACATCGGCGAACCACAAGCCACTCACACGCCAACACGTTCGTTTAAACTACAAACCAATCAACCCTGCACTCAACCTGAGGGTCGAGTACAGTGTACCGTAGATACGAAGTTTGTACTAATTAGAGTAAAATAAACAATTTTTTTGAAAAAAAAAAATTAGAAATATCAAGGACAAGGGACAATTTGGTAATTTAAGTTGAATGGGACTTTCTTAGCCTTGTATTACCGGCATTTTTAAAAAGATCGCATGTAACCCCAGCCCCACCGGCTGATTCTGGCCACGCTTTCTTAGAAAAATCTGGAGTTGTTGCAATTCTCTCTCTCTCTAGTTTTTTCTCTCTCTCTCTCCAGTTTTCTCTCTCTTCTCTATATAAAAAACTGTTGATGTTGAACTCAGCCTCCATTTAGTTCTCTCTCTCTCTCTCTCCCGAGTTGCTGAAAGCATGTGTGTGAAGGACGCAGAGCAGGTGGGGGAAGGAATGGAAAAATTGGATCTCTGTGAGCAAGAAAAGCCATGGTCTTTGCATTCCGGATTCATGAACACCCAGATTGAAAATTGGGACAAAGATTCGCCAAAAAGTCCCACTGATCGGATTTGTTCCGGAAACGAATCACCCAGAACCAATTCATCACCAGTAAGAATTCTATTCTTGTATCTCTAATCTGTTTTTTTTTTTTTTTACATATAAATTGATGATCTAATGACCCATTTGGTAGAAAATCTGAATTATGAGCATCTGGGTGGTGTTGAATTTAAGTTCGTTTTAGAAATCAAATTCGCTTCCAGAATCAAATTCTATACATCTATGTACTGATTAATTTCATCTCTGATCCAATTGTTTGATGAAGCCATTCCTTATACTAATTTGTAAGCATGGTGCATGGGATTTCTGATGGTTTCTTGTTATTTTGGTTGAGTTTCTGATAATTCCTTAACTGAAAAAACTGCTAATGATCATTTTACTTCCTTTTATCAACCTTTCCCCTTATGTTACTCTAACTTCTTGTTATTGTGGGGTTTCGAAGCTGGAAAGCATTTGTGAGAATGCGGCGGTCGTAGACAGCGAACAAAACCAGTTGCCGAGTTTTGTTCCCACGATTCGATCCGGAGAGTGGTCTGATATCGGTGGCCGTCCTTATATGGAGGATACCCATGTCTGCATTGGTGATCTCGCTAAGAAATTCGGTCACCATTTCCTTGATGGGGAGGCAATCTCCTTCTTTGGTGTAAGTTTTTCTTTAACCAAACTCAGCTGATTTGTTCTGCATTAGTTCTACAGCTCATAATTTGGAGTTTCAGATAGAAATAAATATGCTATTATCAAAGTTTTTTTTCTTTTCATAAGCCCCTTTTTCAACATGACCAGTAGTAACTCAGTTACTCGAAGGTGAAGAAAGGTTTTGAACCCAGGTCTCTGGTATCAACGTTGGCAAATTTTACCATCTTGGAAGGCTGGCATCTTCTCAGTTTGGTGTTGGCACCAGGTTAGCTTGTTTTTAACGATGTCAGTGACACAAAGGTGCGAAAGGGTCTGAATCCAAGATCTGTCACTCAGTAATAGAGGCCCTTATCAGCTCAAAAAAAGTAGGCATTTGTGTTCTTATCAAAGACATGTGAAAAAAAAAGTAGAGACCACAAAAATCTAGTGGATAACTATTGGATAAAGAGGATAGGATGGCTTTATATTGGCTACTTGGGGTAATACGATGAGGATTAGCACTGTCGTTATGAATTACTCAAATAACCCCAACAAGATAGCATGGCCTTATATCGTAATATTTTCACTCAAAAAGAGAAATTTTATGCTATTGAATCGAATCAAATCATATGACTTGATAAGTGTATGATATGAACACCACAAACAAGATATCCCTTTCAGAGTAAAATGTCTAAAATTGTACTTGACCTGAATTCTCCCATAGGTATTTGATGGACACGGAGGAAAGGGTGCCGCACATTTTGTACGTGACAATTTGCCGAGGGTGATTGTGGAGGATGCTGATTTCCCTTTGGAACTTGAGAAAGTTATCACAAGGTCATTTATGCAGACAGATGCTGCGTTTGCAAAGAAATCCTCTCTTCAGTCCACCATGTCTTCTGGCACAACTGCACTCACTGCAATGATATTTGGGAGGTGAATCCCCATTCATCCAACTGATTGGGCATTATGTTTCTTTGTACTGTGTCTGTGTATGCATTAAATTGTTTCAATACACTGATTGTTGTGATATTCGGGCAGATCTCTACTAGTAGCAAATGCAGGGGACTGTCGGGCAGTGCTGTCACGACTTGGAGTGGCTATAGAAATGTCTAAGGATCACAGGCCCTGTTGTACAAAGGAAAGGAAGCGCATTGAATCCCTGGGCGGGTACATTGATGATGGTTATTTGAATGGGCAGTTGGGTGTAACTCGAGCTCTGGGTGATTGGCACATTGATGGGATGAAGGAAATCAGTGAACAAGGTGGGCCCTTGAGTGCTGAACCAGAACTGAAATTGATCACACTAACAAAAGAAGATGAGTTCTTGATCATTGGCAGCGATGGAATATGGGATGTATTTAGAAGCCAAAACGCCATAGACTTTGCTAGGAGGAGACTCCAAGAGCACAACAATGTGAAGCTGTGCTGCAAGGAAATGGTGGAGGAGGCTATAAAGCGGGGGGCGACTGACAATCTGACAATTGTGATTGTGTGCTTTCACTCAGACCTGCCTCCCAATGTTGTTGTTAATAGGTCTAGAATCAGAAAGAGCATATCCGCAGAGGGACTTCACAATCTCAAATGTCTATTAGAAGGGTAAGACTAATTGATTGGTAGTTAATTAATTGGTCATTCTCTTGATTTATAACTGTATATATATTCTGGTTTCGGGGTATAGTTCAGCAGGTAGCTGTAGGCGTAAGTCGTCAGTTCAAATCTGATAAGGTGCTTTTTCCACAAATCGATTCTGAGTCTTCATTTTGGAGCAGAAGATAGAGATGGTGTTGATATTTGTAATTTGTATCGAGGGCCAGGGGGTATGATCTGTGGCATTGGTATCGTGATTCTGAAATTATGTATGTTGAAATCTGTACAAACATTTAATGGTCAATTAGGCAATTTTAAATCTATTTGTTTTTAATACTTTGATGGCTTAGGCCATCATTTTCTTCGTAACTGTTTATTTTCAGAATATTTGGCATTATCTAAATTCTTAGGCCTTATTTCGAAACGTCATGTATTCAAGGCCTAGCCCAGCTCTAGCACAGTTCAGTTTTCTCAACTAGGTAGTTGTCAAACTGAATTGGTTCTGGTTTCCATGCTATTTGGCTAACCTAACACCATCTTGAATCCTGGTTCTGGTGTTTGCATGTTGTTCGGAAGAAGAAGAAGAAGAAGAAGAACAGACTGTATGTGTACCTGCTATAAATTTTTATATGGTTGATTCATCAAGTTGTTTCTTATATGTTTGAGCTAAGAAGAAGAAGAAACCAAATATATGTTATAAATTTTATATGGTTGATCCATCAAGGAGTTTGAGCTACTACAATCTGTTATACAGCAATAAATTTATTTATTTTTAAACCGTGGGTATCCGGGCCTCTTAGAGCACTCAACTAGTCCCCTGGGGCATGATAGTCACCCCTTCCACACATGCCAGAGTGTACTGGAAGAGTTAATGTGGACAGAGCCACTTATTACCCTCTACTCTTTCCAGGGGGTGGCCCCAAGGAAAATTGAACTCAGAACCTCTTACGTTTTGGAGTGGAGTCCTGGCCATCTGCACTCAACCCTTGGGGTTACAGCCATAAAATTTCTTATAGTGGCCGAAGGAATTTTGATGCAAGTTGGTTATAGTTAAGTTCTTTGTCTCAAACAATACCATTTAATTTGTCAACCATGATTTCATTGGAATGCATGGATGTGAAAATAAGGCAACTGTGTCACATCTGCAAAAAACAATTACAAGAAACAAAGGAAAGGAGAATGTGGAGACAATATTGACTTTCCTTTCCTTTCCTTTTTAAATCCACAATGATGACAGGTTCAGATCCAATCATTCATGTCTTCAAACTGCCATCAACTCCCCATGTTAGATCCCCACGTAGAGACAGACAAGGTTGAGCGCCTCAAGGGGGAATTACAGAAGGAGGGAGTCAAGGGGGACAATATTGACTTTCCTTTCCTTTCCTTTTTAAATCCACAATGATGACAGGTTCAGATCCAATCATTCATGTCTTCAAACTGCCATCAACTCCCCATGTTAGATCCCCACGTAGAGACAGACAAGGTTGAGCGCCTCAAGGGGGAATTACAGAAGGAGGGAGTCAAGGGGGACAAGACAACCCAAAGAAACAAAGCAAAGCAAAACCAAAAAGAAAACCAAGCCTTTGATGTCTTCATCTGCAGCTGTAGGATGCAGATAACCTTTTTCTGAACCGATGCGGGAAAACACTAACGTCATCTAGCATACGAACAGTGGTAACCTAAATTGGACTGTTTTGTTTTGACCCAAGTATTCTTGTGATGAATCATTCCCATTTTCTCAACTCCAGTAGCAATTAAAGTAAGAGAAAGCCAATTCAAAGAATTCTCACATGTTTTTTTACCCAATCACAATGAAATCAGTGCTTGATGTCCAACACAAGTATATGTAGATTGGTTTTACGGTCACTGGTCTAGTGAAGTGTTACCCAGAAACATAACAGTTAGTTTGCCAAAGAAGCTTTGCTTTCATATTGCAAACTTACATTCTATTAAATGTATAAGGAAACGCAGTTGCTAATCAGAATTGTTAAACAACTACATTCAATCGTCTGGTAACAGTTTAAGCAAACAAAGCTCAAACAGAGGAGACGAGTAGTTCATGGGAGTGGACACGATAAAAAAGAACCTGCACTTTCTACCTGTCGTTGAGCTCCTGTTCGAATTAAAGCATTCATGGATGGGCTGCAAAAAAAGATTTTGATCCTGGGCAATTTGCAGCCTATATTTGTGGACAAGATGCTTCTCTTCAGTAAGCCTGACTTCAATAGGCAAGGTGAAGACTTAATTACAAGTGAGAGATAGAATTGTAGTTCAGATTAAGGGGCCATTTGGCAAATATTAATCCCAAAAAAATTTCTGGACCAAACTGGGAGAGACGTTTCTTGGACAAAAGTTACCAAACAGAAAAAATAATATAAAATATGGTTGTTTGGGAAACATTTCTGTGACGTAAAACCTGCTTGGTTAACGTGTAAATAAAAACGTTTATCCTGCTTCTTGTCCCCTTAATGTTTTCCGTCTTCCACGACTGTCATACAATGCTCATCTGATGAAGTCAAGTAGTTGATCCCACCCAATGTAATAGCAACTTCTATTTCCATTTTAACCAATATAACTGGTTTAAACGTCAGTATCTATTATATTACACCCAACCAAATCAAGCATGATTTCTGCAATCTGCAAGTCCATCCAATCACCAAAATCATACATTGACATCTTAAAAAATTTGTAGCATTGTCATTATGAAAGAGATCTACTACCAAGTATTTAATGAATGATGAGAGAAATTTCTTTATCAACAAGATGTGTTTTGGTTTCATCTCTATCCAGCAATCGACGAAGCCCCAAACTTGGGATTTAATTTCCAGCCTCTGCAATCTGAAAGATCGTCACTTCCTGTCTTCTAATTGAATTGCCTTTCACAGCTGATCAGAATGGAGACCGATACAACGGGCAGGTTGATTTCTGAAAATTGAGACCAATTGTAGAGGCAGGCTAACATGAACTAGTCTTTGCAGGTCCTGCAAGTGAGCCAAGGAAGGCTATTGTTAAAGTATGATTGATGATGTAACACAGGTTACTCCTGACACCTTGGACTTCCTTATCGAAAATGCTCTTTCATTTCTATATTGCTTCAGCCAAGAATTTATCCTGCATTCACAAATAAAATATATCAGCTGCCTCTTTATCAAGTATCAGAAGAATTGAAGCAATCATGTTTTATCTAAAAGGAGACTTCAAAAACCTCATACAACATGCTCTATCCCCAGTGCAATTGTAAAAACATGCAAGTGTCATATGGTAGGATAAGATACACAAAAGCAGTACTGTGATAGTACCATAAAGTACTACTTTAAGATTTTACAGCAATTACACCATTCTTTCAGTGTGTGTTTGAGGGAAAGAGACATACAAAAGCAGTACTGTGATAGTACCATAAGGTACTACTACAAGACTTAATAACACTGACATGACACCATTCTTTAAGTGTGTGTGTTTGACAAAGGGATAGAGAGAGAGAAGAGCAGTACAATGATAGTACCGGAAAGAGACATACAAAAGCAGTACTGTGATAGTACCATAAGGTACTACTATAAGACTTAATAACACTGACATGACACCATTCTTTAAGTGTGTGTGTTTGACAAAAGGATAGAGACAGAGAAGAACATAAGATACTATCATTGTACTGCTCCTCTCTCTCTCTGATAGTACCATAAGGAACTATCATTGTACTGCTTCTCTCTCTCTCTCTCTCTCATAAGACTTAATAACACTGACATGACACCATTCTTTAAGTGTGTGTTTGACAAAGGGATAGAGACAGAGAAGAACATAAGATACTATCATTGTACTGCTCCTCTCTCTCTCTGATAGTGCCATAAGGAACTATCATTGTACTGCTTCTCTCTCTCTCTGATAGTACCATAAGGAACTATCATTGTACTGCTTCTCTCTCTCTCTGATAGTACCATAAGGAACTATCATTGTACTGCTTCTCTCTCTCTCTCTCTCTCTCTCTCTCTCTCTCTCTCACAGAACTACGATAGTACAATAAGGTACTACTATAAGATCTAACAGCACAGACATGACACCATTCTTTAAGTGTGTGTGTTTGACAAAGGGATAGAGAGAGAGAAGAGCAGTACAATGATAGTACCGGAAAGAGACATACAAAAGCAGTACTGTGATAGTACCATAAGGTACTACTATAAGACTTAATAACACTACACTGACATGACACCATTCTTTAAGTGTGTGTGTTTGACAAAGGGATAGAGACAGAGAAGAACATAAGATACTATCATTGTACTGCTCCTCTCTCTCTATGATAGTACCATAAGGAACTATCATTGTACTACTTCTCTCTCTCTCTCTCTCTCTCAGTACTTCGATAGTACCATAAGGTACTACTATAAGATCTAACAGCACTGACATGACACCATTCTTTCAGTGTGTGTGGGTTTGAGAGAGATTGTATCTCTCGATTCTATTATGCATGAATAAAGTGGAAAGAACTTGCTCCTGGTCAAGATATACCCGTTTTTGCGCATGCAACCAAGGCAGCTAATAATTGTACAAGGCCAAGTGCCAGTTGGTGATTGTACAAGACCACATACCAAGCATCTCTACCTTGTTTTGAGCACACAGAGTAACAAACACCCATTGGGACTTAAAATGAAAAGAAAACAGCAGAAAGAAACAGAAAAGGACCAAAACTTATATTTCATCCTATTTATAGGCATGTATCATCATTGAGCACTTATTGTGACACGCCTTTGTGGGGCCCACGTGGAGATGAGTTAAGGGATGCTTTTTGGTGAGGATGATTTCTTCACCGTGCAGATCATATTCACAAATCAACCCCTTTTGAAACTTCTAACCTTATAAAAAGTGCACTTAAAGTTAAAAGTGAAATGGATGGTCCAGAATTTTTCAACTTGTTGTAACCCAATTTCGTAGGGCTAGAAATGTTGAAATGAGCTGTGAGGATGATCTCCATGGCGAGGAAACCATCCTCACCAAAAATCAGCGCTTAACTCATCTCCAGACTCCACGAGCCCCCACAAAGGCATGTTAAAATAACTTGGCCCATATATATTCATTCACAAACATGCACACACACAATATCTTAATACTCAAAGAAATTAGGTGCAGTAAGAATCTCCATGGCAGAGAACTAACTAGATAAGTAAAAACTAGAAAACACATAAACGTAGCAAATCTAGTGGTTATCTAGATACGAACCAATTCAAGTTTTTCACATAGAACACAAATACTTTAGGAGTTTCTCTTGATAGATGTGAGAAAATGTGTATCGAACTCTTTATTTTGTGAAGAGTAGACGTAATGGGATGAGAGGGCGTAAATTAAAGTATGCTACACCTATAGATAGAATACTGAAACATATCGAAGTGTTACAATTGCATCCTCCCCAGTACAGCTGTGTATATATTGGGCATACGGATCATAGGTAACACATGATGTATGACTCACTTGATGTTAGATGCATGTTAATATGTGCCTAATAGTTATGGTCAAACTATATAAGGAATTTACCTTGATTGGATCAATGATGCCCATTTGCCTTAGTGGAGGACTGGAATTGCAAAGGACCCTATAATGCAGGGGCATTTTCACACCGGGCTCGAGTGGGGCAGCTTGCGTAAATGGGGTACACTCGGGGTGGGATGGCCCGTGTGAAATGGGACCCACGAATGAGGGTTTGACCAAGGGTCTGGATCTGGGCTATGAGATAAAGAAATTTAATCTCACACCTCCATCAATCACGACTTTTGGGAGTACTAGTTAAATGTCCTGCATCAAAGTGGTATCAGAGCGGGAGGTCTCGTGTTCAAGACTCCTCACCGAGGGTGATTAATGTAGGGGCATTTTATACCGGGCTCGACCGCTCAAGTGGGACAGCCTGTGTAAATGGGACACACTCGGGGTGGGATGGCCCGTGTGAAATGGAACCCAATAAGGAGGGTTCGACTAGGAGCCTGGATCTAGGATATGAGAAAGAAATTTAATCTCACACCTCCATCAGTCGCGGCTTTTGGGAGCATTGGTTAGATGTCCTGCATCACCCAGGTTCAGACACTAAATTGTACCTTTAGAGACTCAAAATCTGGAAAGGGCTAAACCCTAGTTGATCAAACCATCATTCCATGGACTGTTTAAGAAATATGAACTTATAACAACAAGCCATTACACTTAGAAACACTGCACCAAGAAACTAGCTAGTTCAACAGATTAAGCTATAAAAAAGCAGACAACGAAATTAAACATGTGGCTAATTAGATCATGTGGACATTGCCAAGCAACATCTGTAGGCTTTGGAATTGTTGGTGACGCTAGACTGTATGAACTAGCTAGTTAAACAAATTAAGATGTAAAACAACAAACACAATGAAATTAAAGAAATGTGGCTAATTAGATCATGTTGACGTTGTAATGTTCACATTTGTATGTTGGCTAATTCTGTATGACAAAATGAGTTACAGTCTTTCCAAGTATGTCTGGTTAATTGAGGTTGTGTACCGTGTTGTTTCATTCAAGTCAGCACAACCAGAAGATTCAGAAGTGTAGCAATTCTACTAAAGATTAAAAACTTCGCTCGAGCACACTTAGGATGGTGACTTAGAGACTCTTCAATATAAGTAACCTTAGACTATAGGATTTCATGCCCAATCGGAGTATTGATCACTAGAGAAAATTTAGATAATTTTTCTAAAAATTCTGTAAAATTGGTCTCCATTCAGTCGGTTACATCCAATCGATCCAAGAACAATTTGTTTTAAATCATGTTCTTAGGAATTTTCTTAAGTGGTCACATCTGATCCATCGGGGAAGAAAAAGTTCTTCTGTTCGATTGGGAAGGCTCATCCGATCGATCAGGGTTATCGTGAACAAAATCTCATTTTTTGAAAATATTTCAATTCTATCTCCACCTCCTTTATTTTGGACCCTTGTTCGTCCATACTATAAATAGTAATGTTGAGGATGAAAACCTAACTTTT
Organism: Euptelea pleiosperma; assembly: GCA_035048495.1. NCBI lineage: Eukaryota > Viridiplantae > Streptophyta > Magnoliopsida > Ranunculales > Eupteleaceae > Euptelea > Euptelea pleiosperma. The sequence continues at coordinate 27,136,855 of CM068548.1, read as the reverse complement.
AAAAGCTTTGAAAACAAGTTTCCAAAAGCTTGGAAAGAAAATAGAACTCCTAGGGATTGCTTTGAATCCTTAGTCTTGATCTCTTAAGCTTGATGTTCAGCTCCTAGAGTGTTATCTTCCAAGCTTGAGATCACTCTCTAGAACACCATGATTCTTCTTTGTTTCTAAGAGAGAGTTCCTTAAACACCCTTAGCTTCAAAGCTTTTAGTTCATACTCATGTAATACGAGCGGTGGAGATTCGGGGAGGGACCAAATCGATTGTTGATGTTCAGGTATGGATCAAAGCATCATTGATGATCAGGGATGGATTGATTCATCATATTCTTTGGGGATGGACCAAATCTAGTTGTGTGAAAGAGATTGTACGAAAAGGGAGTTAGTGGATTCGTTCGTGGTGATTAGATCAGAAGGCGTAGATGCAATGACAATTGGCTTTAGTGGTTCAAGTGTTGGAACAACTGTGTTGAACATTGTTGCTTGGTAACTTTTGTACTCCGTTAACTTCTCGTACTAGATACTTTCACATTTGGACATGGTCCTGTGGTGTTTCCTGTAAAGGTTTCTACTTTCAAAATCGCATGTGTCATTTGATTTCCGCACTTATAATTGTTTAATTAAATTAAACGAATTGAAATTAATATATCCTTGATATAGATAATCACTCTGATAATTAAATCAATCGGTTAGGATTGTTCTGCATGCAATTTAGTACCTTGGAGCGTAACTAGTAAGTGATTTAGGTGAAAAGCATTTAGATCAATTTTTTAAAAATAACCTATTCACCCCCATCTTGGTTGCATCTTCTAGACACAGGAATTACTTTCAGACGTTGCAGGGCAACATCTGTAGGCTTTGGAATTGTTGGTGAGGCGAGCAATATGAAATAGCCAGTTCAATAGATTAAGCTGTCAAAAGGCAAACACAAAGAAATTCAACTAATGTGGTTAATTCAAGTTTTGTGAGTCATCTAGAATTGTCCAAAGTTTGAGACCAATTTAACACCTTTAAGGCCTTCTTTTGAATCAATCTTATAAGGTCGACAAATTTCATTACAAACCAGCCAAAAAAAAAAAAAATTAGGATTTCATTCTTCTTTGTTCAACTTTAAGTTTAGTTGTATCAAGAGTCCAATCTTCTTAATGAAATCCATTCATCTTCTTTAAAAAAAAAAAAACGGAAAATATTTTATTTTGCCTCCTTGCTAACTCTTTGGAATCAAATATTCTTCAAATAATTCATCAACCTTTCATTCAAAAAAAATTTTAATTTAGTTTTCTTTATAATTTGTTTTATAATAAATTTTATTCCATTATATTTTTCTTAGGAGAGGAGGTGAATATTATTATCGCCAATCAGTGTTTTTAAACGCTAAGGCGTGAGGCGAGGCGCTTCAGTAGCCAAAGCCTCAAGGCGTAAGCCTCACGCGCACACATTTTTTAGGTGGATAAGTATTTAAATTTTAATTATTTGTAGTAAGTATTTATCCACATTTTTTAGGTGGATAAGTATTTAAAATTTCATGTTGTGTTTTTTGAAATAGAAAACAGAACGGACAAAGACAAATTGATTTTTCTATTCATTAGATATTAATAACATTATGTATAATTTATGTTTTCTATTCACTTATGTATAGAATTATAAAATTACTTTCTGATTTTTCTGTTCCTTTTTTTGAAATAGAAACAGAACAGAACAAGGCAAACTGAAATATCAAATAGATTATAGAATAACACGGTCTGATCTGATGGTCATGGACTATTGAAGAAGAAGAAAAGTATTATCAATTCAATAGTATTTCTATTTGATTTTTCGATTATATAGTAAGTTACTGACTATAGTTATACATATTTAAATATCTTAGACAGAAAAACAGATATTATGTCTGATTTTCTTCTTCTGATGTACAGAAAGTATAAACAGATTATTAAATAGTAAATACATAATTGAAAATCAGAAGATAGTTTTCTTCTTCTGATATTACAAAAAATATTTAATTATTTGTTTATGCTTTCTGATTTTTTGATTTTCTTCTTCTGATTTTTCTGTAATCTTTTATATGTGTAAGATCAGTCACTTCAGTTTCTGTAAGTGACTCACTTTCACTTCTTCTCTGTCTAATTTTTCTTATTCTTTTTCTGATTTTTCTTCTTCTTTGTCTGATTTTTCTGAAACAGAAAACCGAGTACATACAAAGAAGAAGAAGAACCGAGTACATATGAAGAAGAAGAAGAAGAAGAAGAAGACGAACTATGAAGAAGAATTCTGAGAAGCAAACAGAGGAGGAAGAAAAAGAAAACAGAGGAGGAGGAAGAAGAAGAAGACGCAGAAGCAGAAGACAGTGTGTTACGTGGTGTCGTGGACTGCAAGAAGAAGAAGAAGAAGAAGGTCAAGTGTACCTTTCACCATGCACCGCACGACTGCACCTGCTGGAGAGTTGACGACGTCGTCGATTGCTGCAGTTGAAGACGTCAATTGATGTTGCACCTACTGCTAGAGACGTCGATTGTTGCTGGAGGAGTTACAGTTGCTGCTGAAGATGACGGTTGCAGTTGCTGCTGGAGAAGTTGAGGAGACGTAGAAAGAACTCAAAGGAGCTGGAGCCGTGGACTGCTGGGACCCTTCTGGGTTTATTTTATTTTTATATTTTGTATTACACATTTACACCTGTTTTTTATTTGTTATTTTTTAATATGTTTTATTTTTTTATATGACACCTGTTTATAACTTCTGGGTTTTTTTTATGCCCATAACACCATTGAGGCGTACGTATACTCCCGGAGGCGTTGATGAGGGGTGCGCCTCACTAAAAGGCGTGCACCTCATCAACGCCTCCTAGGGTGAGCGCCTCAGTGGTCCAAACGCCTCTCTCTTCCGCCTCAATACGTTTTACACTGATTTCGTCCTGAGGCGCACCTCGAGCCGTATGCCTAGCACGCCTTGGAAAACATTGTGGCCAATACAATTTTCCAATTCAACGGTCCATTTACTCCATATTTAAGGAGAAGACTATAAATCTTTTTAATCTTAAAATGCACTCTTGTTATAATAGCAAGTTATTGGAAATCATTGATGGATGGCAAGACGATAAACGACTCATTTAGAAACGAATGAATCACCTTGGAGCCACTATCAAATTGACAAAAGTAGAACTCAATTAGCATCTATTCGAAGCTATGGTGAAATGTTGGGACCAAGGTCACATGGTTTTTCAAGTTTAAATTTCATAAACTAAGTCTCACTTTGGAGGAGTGCTCTCAACTTCTATATATGTCTCTTGATAAAGGTCTTATCTTTCTTCCATTAAAGCACTGTTATATAAAAGAAGTAAAAGAGTTTCTCTATGTCTCTAAAAGTAATTTGGAAAATGATTAGAATAGACAGTGCAAGATATGTTCAACCGATTTTCTTATAAATACGAATTTGAATATTGGTGACCGACTCAACAAAAAATGACAATTGGCAATGGAAATGCATTGGATTTAGCGATTTTCGGTCACATTCTCCTTCATCAAAACACTACGTACGTGGATGACTTACTTTGCAAGATCATAAGGGAGGTTAGAACCGATGAAAGACTTTAGTACCCATAATCTTAGCGGAGATTCTTAGAAGGTTAACGGCTTCTGCCTGACATAGATGCATTAGGCTTAAAGGTGTATCACTTTTCTTCGCGTTTGTGATTATTAACATTTGCCAAGCTCGGTGACAATGAAAGATGTTATATTCGATCATTTTAATCTCATAAATAATTATCTAATGCGTAAACATTGACCTATTTCAAAGAATAAGTTGGAGTAATACAAAAGTTTAAGCTCTTTGAAGATACAATAGATTCATTGGAAATGTACTTGGCTCTCTCAAAAAGGAAATGCTTACTTACAGGTTCCGAGTCGACACAGTTTGGTGTTTATCAGGCTTTACGATTCTACTCTATATACATCACTTTGTGTACTTCGTCAATTTGGGTATGTCTGATTTAATCTTAATGACTTTGTGATGTATTATTCAATATAGCAGTGCAATTTTATACTTTTTAGACTGCTCTATTCTACTCTACACTATTAATAGATTAGGAAGGAAAATATCTTTTGATTTTTTGATGAAAATGGAGTAATTGAATATTCATCATCAATGTTGATTTACTAATCCATGACTGGGCAAGTGAGTACTATTGAAAACCTTAGAGAGAGGCTTAAATAGTTGAGATTGTGATTGTATTAATAGAATAGAGTACAGATGGAACATCTTAACTTTCACCACGAAGGAATGCACTGTCTACATCAGCCAGTCATAAACAAGTCATAAATAAATCAAATTTATTTATTCAATGAAAACTTACTATATAAGTCAAACTCTGGAAGCTTTAGACAGAGAGCAACAAATATAAGAAACGGCAAGACTAAAAATATAAACAAAATCCAAGAATTCGTTACTTCTTTTTTTTGGAGGGTAAATATGTTTGGTGTTGCCACCAGGACGGTAGGTAAGCCTGTTTTTAACGAGATCAAAAACTCAAGGTGAAGGTGGATTTTGAAACCATGCGCTATTAATAATCGCATCTCTTTATCTATCAAAGACGATGGGCCCTCTATATGTTCTGATCCTAAGCCGTTATGAGATTGGAACGTCAAGGAAGAAAAGGATCAATATTACTTCCAGAAGGCAGAAGATGACGGTAAAAATATCTCTCTTAAATTTACAAAATGTAAATCCAGAAGGATCTCCAGCCACAAGATTCTGGAAAAATTGGCAAGAAGGGATATTACATTAGGAACAAATAGTAGATCAGCACAAGCATTATGAAGAACAAAATTGTGGTTTGGAATTATATGAAGGAAACATACACCATATGATAGACAATGAGAGAAACATATTGAAGTTATAATCATTATGAAGCTACCTTCCTTGTAATCTAGAGTGTCTCCATCTGTTGTGATAAGATCCAAGCTTTAGGGTCAGGGCCACGGCAGTTGAATGGAGGCTCCATCCACTAACTAGATTGCTGCACTATCGTCCATTCGCTTGGCACATGTCAGGTGGAACTCACCGTTCAATGGATCCGAACTAAGATATCTAGTAATAGTGCGAAACCTTGTCTTGTTGTGCAAAATCAATGCTAGGCCTCTTTGTAGCTATCAGAATTTGAAATTGAGGAGTGGACAAAGATATCTGATCTGGAAAGAACTCATTCGAATAAACATCAACAGATAAAGTCATACTGTTCCAGAAACAAAAAAAATCAGGCAGTTTCATTGCTTGTACAAGTGCTTCTATAATCATCTAGTTCCTTGGCTGTGAAGATTCCAAACATCCACAGGAGTGAATTGGAGTCCTAAGAGCCACGCGATTATAACACAATCATCTTTAATGCTAGGCTCGTGGAAGAGCATGCGTGTTCTTTAGAAATAAAACATCTTTTTTCTCCTTTTTCTTTCTAATCAATAATAAGTTCTCTAGTAAATGATAACATTACCAAAAAAAGACATTACTATAGGCAAGAGGAGTGGCAAATTGCAGAGAAGATTTATGTGTTCCTCCTCTAGGTGATTTGTGACTAACATAAAATGATCCAAATAGTACATGGAAGAAAGTTTTGCTGGAATAAATGTAAAGAAAGCAATTTAAGGAACAGTATCTCAGACCTAACCAAACAGGAAAAGGATAAAATGAAGAACTTCATTTGTAATGCAACACTATTTTTACATGTGTATCAGCAAAGCAAAGGTAAATTGGGTATAAAGAATGAGGCACAAAAGACATACATGAATAATGGCCGAGCAAGAGAGGTTTCCATCACCGACTAGTTATGCTGTGCCAAGACCATTTTCCCTCACTCATCTTGCTAACTATCTCAGCTTTTGCAAGGTGAATCAAGAACAAACTCGCAAGAAAAATGGCAAGAATAAGCATCAGAAAGACACTGTTCCATCCCCTAGTTGAAACATATCCAGTCAGAAGAGGGCCCAGAGCTGCCCCAACAGAACCAGTACCATCAATAATGGCCGTCACAGTAGCCAAAGCTCGGGAATTCCCTTTGATCAAGCTCTGTGAACCCAGATCAGCTGCAACAGCCGTTGTAATAAGCGAGTATGGGCCATTCACAAGCAATCCAGAAAGAAACATCAACCCGATGTTTGTGTACATCGAGATGCTTCCATAAATTCGATACAAAATAAGGGTAGGAATTGATAATAACAAGAACATAACTGAAGTAACAGCACGAGCCTCAATTCTATCAGAAATGTAGCCCGCCGAAATTCCACCAAAAACTCCCCCAACATCAAATATTGTCGAAAGGATCCCCGCAGTTTTGTGAGATAAACGAACACCGGCAACAGCTTCAATTCCAATACAAAAATTTAAGTGATATTCACCTTTTATCAATTAAAGGAAAACTTACTAATGAAATTGAAAGGCTATAACTAGATTTAACAATCATACATACCTGTGTGCCTTATATAGAAGGGCAACCAGTACAGGAAAGTGTAAGCCACAAGCTTGGAGAAGAAGAGGCAGAAGGCATAGGGTGCCACACCTGGCAATCTCCATGCCTCAAAGAATCCAATTGCGACTGTTGTATCTGGAGGCCCTAATTGAAGAAGACCAACTTCTTCGTCCCCTTCGACTTTCTCTGAATTTTCCTCACATTCGGCTTGAGAATTCATCTCAATCTCCTTTCCAGGTGATTCAAACCCCGCATCTTCCGGATTCACGACCAAGAAAATGAAAACCAAAATCCCAACCAAAATAATGAAAATTCCAGGCAAAAGAAACGACCAACCCCAACCGAATTCCAATACCGATGATGCAACAACCGAACCAATGATATTCCCAACTGAAGTTTGAGAATTCCAGATCCCCATTATCAACCCTCTCTTCGATTTCCCAAACCAATTCCCAACAATAGAAACCACGCAAGGCCACCCAGTCGATTGAAACAATCCACTCACGATTTGAACCACCAAGAAAAACCCAAGTGTATGAATCTTCCACCAAAATCCCAAACCAAAAACGATAGTAGAGATCCCACTACCGAGCATTCCAAAAGTGAGAAATAGCCGAAGATCGATCCGATCACCAAAGTGTCCAGAAAAATACATTCCAATCGAATAAGCCAAAAGGAAAGCGAGATCTAATTCACCTAACCTGTGAGTTCCGCGTTTTCCATCAAAAGGAGCCCAACCGGTACCCATTTCGCTCGAATTTCGCCCTGATTCCGAAATTCTTGATTCGTTCGATTGAAATTGGGGACCAAGAACACTTTTAACGATGCTCGGAGGCTTTCGGGAGGCGTGGAACGAAGCGTAAGCGAAGAATGTGATCAGCAGAACTGAGATCTGGAAGAAAACAATGCTTCTTTGAGAGATTTTAGTCGCAGAGAAGAGATTGAAACCAGGAGCTAGGGTTTGGGTTTTGGTTTCCATTTTGTTTGTTTTTTTTTTTGCAGAGAAAAAGAAGAAAGAGTTGGTAAAATGGAGAAGTCGAAGAAGCAGAAGAAAGATGAGTTTGCTGATTTGCTCGGACAAGAGAAAAAACGGTCAATTTTCATGTTTGATAATTTGATTTCATTTCAAAAGTCAAATAAACCTCGCGTTGAACGGTCGAAGGACCCGGTCCAATTAGAGCTATCGGCTTGACCGGCTCTCTAACATTTTTGTCCTTGTCAAGTACCTACAAAATGACGGTGAGGGTTCGGGCTGTCTCTGGATTGGGTTCGGATTTGATCAAAGGTCGATCCATGACAAATCAAATAGTAAGCCCACGAGTAAACCTTCGATGTCAACTGCAGTCAGTGATGCCGCTGACAGCAGCCAATATGAGCCACGTGGCACATTGTTAAGAGGACACTAACCTTATGGATGTTTGGCCAATCACTAGGTGGACCTATAAACCAAAAATAAACTAGATCGCTCATTGGATTGAAGTTATTTTCACGGTTTGATTTTAACCGTAGGAATTTGAGCTTTATTTTGGTACAAAAGATCCTAAGGTTTTAAATCACTAATCAGGATGATTTTTGGTTTGTAGGTCCACCTAGTGATTTATGGTCAGTGTGCTCTTAAGAATGTGCCACGTGGCTCATATGGGCTGCAGTCAGCGACGCCGCTGACTGCAGGTGTTATGGAAGGGTTTACTCTAGGCCCACTTGATCCATACCCGATTGGGTTGATGAGATCTAGAGTCCAAGCTCAATCTCAGAGAGATCAGATCTGATTAGGGCCATCTAACCAATATAATCTAAATTATTCTCTACTACATATATAACGATGCACGTTCACCTTACACGTGGCACACTCTTAGAGATCACTGACCGACCGTGTATATTTTTAGCCCATCTTTAAATACAAAAATTCATCTTGATTAGTAATTTCTATAATTTAAATTAGAGTCTTTTTCATAGTTTGTTTTTAACCGTAGATTTTGAGTATTATTGGGAAGAAGTGGCACACTATTATATGGATGTTTGGCCTATCCCTAGGTGGACCTACATTCAAAAAATCAGCCATAAGCATTCGATTGGAGTCTTTTTATGAGATGATTTTTAACTGTGAAATTTGAGCATTACTATTTAGCACGCAACTTGAGGTACACTTTTTGGTCAATGACAAAACAACACAACCAAGCATGTCCATGGCATAGTTAGCAATTCGGTATACGGCAAAGATTCGTAACCCGAAAAGTTCGAGTTCAATTCTGTTTTGGGATAAAAAAAAATCGGTCATTGTTGAAATGTTATATTGTTTAGCCTTAAAAAGCCTAAATTTTACCAATTTTTTCACTTTATGTGGCCATTTAATACGTTTTTATTTTTAAAAAAAATACAAAAATTGGGTATTAAATACAAATAATACGTGTTTTATTCGCATTGTCTTAAAATTCATGATTTTTTCTAATTTTTTATTTTATACGGAAGTATTAAACGTTTCTTCAAAAAAATAAAAAATTTGGGTATTAAACGTGTATAATACGCGAATTTACTAACTAGGGTCCATGAACCTTGGACTATGTGATAATTACTTTTTGGAAAATGCTTGATATTGATCGAGGAGAGGTTTTGGTAGAATGGCGGAGAGGGCTCCAAAGAGGACCCACCAGTTGGAGAAAAACCAAGTTGGGATTTGTTTAAAAGTGAAATTGGGTTCGAATTGAAGAAACTAGGAATGAGAATTTTTTGAATTTTGGATAAGGAGAATGTTTTCCTAGGCAATCATATAATCCAATAATTGTAAGGGAAGGCTTGGCCAGAAGGGCTGGTAACGAACTTATCGGCAGACCAATTGGAATTAGGATTCCATTCTTCGGGTAAGAGAATATGAAAGATTTTGAATTTTGAGAAGGCAATTTTGTCGTCTTAGGGGGTATGTGTAATAATAGCACTGTGAGTTTGCTGAAGTATTGCTTCATAGAATTTGGATGATAGGTTTGGGCGCTTTGGGAGAAAATTAAGGTTTTTGGGGTAGATTTTGGCGGCAATTTGATCAGGGGAATTTTGACTGAAAAGTTTTTGGTCAGGGCGACACAAAGTGTGATGACCACAGGGTTGATATTGAGATTTTTGGATAGATTCTATTGTTTTTCCTTTGGAAGCCTGAGACTGGGAGTAGGCTCCTCTCATTTTTGGGTGTGCTGAAGGAATTCTCTGGTCAAAAAATCAGGTAGAGAATTGGAAGAACCTTTAATATAAGTAATAGTAAAATCAAATATGGAAAGAAGAGCTTGCCAGCGAGCAAAAATATGTTTAGAAGCTAGATTTTTTACTTCTTTTTGTAATTTCTTTGGCAGATTGGCAGTCAACACGGATGAGAAATTTTTGATTTAAAATATCGTTTTGAAACTTTTGTACACATAAAACGATTGAGAGGACTTCCCTTTTGATAGTAGAATATTTTGATTGGGTAGGATTCCAAGTTCCAGGGATAAATCGAACTATTCGTTCTATGTTACCGAGGTACGTTTGAAGGAAGATTCCTCCATAACCAAAATCAGAGGCGTCAATTTGGATTATTTTGAAATAGTCCGGATTGGAGATAGTAAGACAGGGGATAACCTTAACCTTTTGTTTAATTGTTCGAACTGCGGTGGTATGTTGGTTAGTCCAAGGGTCTTTGTTATTTTTTCGGAGGCGATGTTGCAACAATTGACGTTCCTTTGTGAGATCTTTAAGAAAGTTGGAGACATAATTTAGGCAGCCTAAAAATCTTTGAAGTTGTTTTATCGGTGAGTTGATCGGGAAATTTGTCTACAAATTGGATAACTCGGTTGATTGGTGTAAGAGTTTGGTTTTCAATTTTGTAAGCTAAAAATTGAACGGAAGTTTGGAAGAGTTTAATTTTGCGTTGAGAAAGAACTAATCCATTTTTTATTAATGTTTTTAAAAGTATTTAAATGTTTCCAATGTTGGTCAATGGTTGGAGAAAAAACAAAAATATCATCAATATAAACAATGATAAACTGTTTGAAAGAATGGAAAATGTCATTCATGATATTTTGGAATTTTGATGGGGCATTTTTGAGTCCAAAAGGCGTGACATTCCATTCAAAGTGTTCAAAATGGACGGTAAAGGCAGTTTTGTAACGGTCTTTGTTATGGATTTAGATTTGCCAAAACCCAGATTTTAAGTCAAATTTGGAGAAGACTTGGTGATATTCGCTCAAAAGTGCTTATTTTAAGCAATTATCCTTCTAGCATTATCACACTCTTCTACGTAAAATTGCATTTTTTATCAACATTTCTACGTCAGAGCTTCTCTCATTCTGTAGAATACACTTTTCTAGTTACAATGGTATATTCGCATGCATTCATACGCATTTATTTGATCTACATGCGAAGTCATTCTCATTACGCTATTTTCTTTATCGTAGGAGCAATAATCGGGCAATTTTGATAAAACACGGGCCCACAATCAACTTCCAGAACCTAGGATCAAAGCTCAAGAGCCAACAAGCTGAAGATGAGAAGATATAGGCCAAAGACGGGAAGAGCCAGCGAGTCAAAAGAATCGAGGAACGACCAAGAGAGAAGGATAGACAAGCCCTCAAAGAAGAGACTAAGGAGATTAAAGCTTATATACCAACACAAGGAGAGTGCTTGCTCAGTTGGTAAAGCATGCAGAAGACTAAATCAAGGACCAGGGTTCAAAACCCTCCACAAGCAATTCTTCTTTATTTTGTAACATTTTCTCTCTCCTCTCTCTAAATCCTCATTCTCTCTCTACTTTCAAATCTGAAGCATCCGATCCTCTTTACTTTCGCAATCACTCAATCCTACTACCTACCTTGGCCGATCTCCACCGTCCGATGATCCGTCCGACCATCACCATCCATTTTTACCATCCGATCATTATTGAATCATCTATTCTACCGTTCGATCATCAGCATATCGTCCGATCTTTCCTCAGATCACCCATCGGTGATCTTGGAATCTAGTGGCTCTCCTCATTTCATGTCCAATCATACAAGCTAGAGATATGAGCCCAATATCATTGGCCCATGGCCTCACTCAAATTCCTAAAAAGGGAATGATCAATGTCACATGACATGTGACGGATGTGTAGACATTTTTCGAAAATTATGATGGTGCCCACATAAATGGCATTTTGGGTTTCAAAAAGGAGATAATAGACTTAAAGATTTTGACATTCTTAAAGAAGAAGCGAAAAGAATAATTCAAAAAGTTTTCTTTTAAAGGGAAGATTTTCTTGTGAAAAGATTTTTTTCTTTAAAAATTCTTTAGTGGGAGGTTCATCAAAATGCAACCGTTGGATTCAAAGAGAGGAGGAAACCTCCCCATTGGAAAATAGAAAACTCTAAATAAGGCACACCACATTTTCGGAAAGTGGGAGAAGTTTTTAAAAGGATCCACGTTCTCCTCTAGGGGCCTCTCAACGTTTTTTTTTAGAAAAAAACCTTACCTTCCTAAGTTTTGAGGAGACTTCTCATTGCTAACCCCAGCCGTCACCATCCCCTTGGCCCTTCATTGCTGGTTCGACCAGCAAAACCCCTCATCTTCCTCTCCTAGAGCAGCACCGCTAGCCACCACCGTTCTCGCCAGACTGGTTCATCTTCTCCAGCCATCTCCACCCTCACCACAATGCATCTTCTCTTCTACTCACCCTCCGACGTCTTCAAACACCAAGACCCTTAGCTATCGTTCCTCCCTGATCGTGAGAAAGCTCTCCTGCTGCTGGACCGTGCTCCCCATCACCTTGGATCCATTCTTCCCCTCCTCACCACGCTGCCACCGGACTGTAACTCCGACCGGAGTTGTTCCATCCACCAGCAAGCTCCTCCTCCTCAGATCTGGGCGTCACCAATCCTCCTTGCCTCTCCATCTTGCTACTGCAACACCCCCATACCGCCCTCCTCTTCTTCCATCACATACTGCACCGCCCCCCCATCTCAAACCGAGCCGGAGTTGCAGGTTGCAACTCCGGCGAACTACTGCAGCAGCAGTTTCTACCGCCTCATCTCGCCCTTTCATCTTAGAACGCTCCTTGCTGCCCAAAGAAGGAGCCGCTAGCCACCACCTCTTGGTCTACCACCATCACCAACGTTTCCAATCTTCATGCTGCTCATCTCTGCATCTCTCTCCTAGCCGTCTCACTCCAAGGAGAAAAACAAAAAAAAAAAAAAAAAAAAAGGAAAGGAGAAAAGGAAGATGAAGAGAGGAGGAGAAGGTGTGTGTCGCCCTGCCCATCCTCCATGGAAGCCGTGAACACCACCTCCCCATAGTCAACTGAATGTGCTCCTCCATTGGTTCTAGATCCATCCACAACTTGCTGCCTCATCATCACCGTTGATCCATCCTCTCCACATCACCATGCACCAAGCTTGACCGTTGGATCCCACTTCTCTTTGAAGGGTACATGACCCTCATGATAAGTTCTTGAATCTCCACTCTAGGATTTTAGTTTTTTTTTTTTTTCCAATTCCCATCTCATCAATTTTATTTTTTTTTAATCTCAATTTTTCTTTTTTTTTATTATCAGTGTTAGTTTGATATTTTGTTTAAAGCATTGTAAGGGTTGCTTGGATTCTATAAAGTTTATTTGATTCACAGTAATGGATTTTCTTTAGTGCTCTTCATTCTATTTCTTCCATTAGATTATTTCATAAATTTTAGAATATCAATAGTTTTTAAAGAAATAAAATAAAATCAATCATGTTTTAAAATCACTTTTAATCACCATTCTCATCTCTTCACCAATTTCCAGCAAAAAAAATCCGTCATTTTATGTGCTTGATTGCGTTAACTAAACCTGAGTGCGGATCGACATCCGAAACTTCCCACTGTGCAAGAATATTTTTGCAGGAATTAAATCAGAAAAGATAAAAATTTTGTTGGAATTAGGGTTTCCGTAAACAACGACGCGGAAAAATCCTACTTTCACTTGGGCGTTGCAAAGGCGTGAAATTAAATCTTGCTTATTGGGAATGGGAAAGCGAATAGCTTGAAGACTTTGTTAAGGGGTTTGTAATTAATTACTAAGCGTGGAACTCTACGTTCTAATTCTGCAGTGTTTTCGACATAAAAAGCAGTACAACTCCAAGGAGATTTTCATGGGCGAATTAATTTCTTGTGGAGAAGATCTTTGATTTCAGTGTCACATTGTTCTCAAAATCGAGCATTCATTTGTATAGGGGGGGCTTTAGTAGGGATATTATTTTCGAAAAAGTTTTTAATATAGAGGAGAGTAACTTTGTGTTGTTTGCGGTGCCAAAAGGCAGAAGGAAGGTCAGAACATCATTCGGTATGAAGTTGGTGTTCATAATGAAGAAGTTGTTCGGAGAAAAGAGGTTTGTTGATTTTTTCGGTGGTGGTTCTAAATCGAATATCTTGTTTGAGATAGTTTATTTGAGATTCTTTATGAGAAATAAGATTAATTATATTATTTTAGTTTTCCTAGTTTAGGAGGTCGGATAAATTCGAAAATGATTTTGACTGATGGTTTTAAGTCCGTTACTGGTAACGGTGAATGGTGGAATTTGGAGAAGAAAAGGAGTTCCTAAAATCAATTCTTGATTAAGATTTTTAACAATGATAAATGAGGCAGAAATACAGAGATCATTTTTACAAATATGTACATGAGGGATTTTGAAATCGATTTGATAAGTTTTGCTATTGGCTGTTGTGATAGTGGAGCATGAGGACTCAAGAAATTTGGTAGGAATTTGTCTTTCACGGATACAGTTTATATCTGCTCCACTATCAATTAATGTAATAAATTCAGCGGAGAAGTGGGAAAATTTGAAATCAACCTTGGTGTACCATTTCTGAAATTGATAGTGAGTGACAGAGGCAGCAACAAAATTGTTTATTGCTTCATCTTCGTTTATATTTTGGTTAAATTGTAATTGTTCAATGATGATTTTTAATTCTTGAACTTCGTATTTTAGTTGATTAATTTCAGCTTGGAGGTGGGCAATAGTTGGATCTATTTTAGGAGAATATTTTGTTTTGTTAAGCCTGTAGTAGACATCTTTCATTGAAAATTGAGAATGAATTCTATTGAAAGATAGTTGTGAGGATTGAAAAGTGGGATGTGGAGTATTGGAGGAAGAAGTTTGATTTTTATCAATTGGGTTAAATATTGGTTCTTTGTGGTTGTATCAAGTATTTTGTCGATCATTTCGAGGATTAATTCTTCATTGGCAAAAAGAACATTAATAGAAGGAGAGAAATCTTGACAACAATTTTTTGGGGTATCGGAGAGTTCAGGGTTGTCTCCGTCAGTAATTTCTTCTTCAATATTCTGAACCTTTTTCTTTGATTTTTTAGAATAACATTTATTTGAAAAATGGCCAGGTTTTCCGCAGTTATAACATTTGGATTGGGATTTGGATGACTTCTTTTGTTGTGGAACTAATTTTTTATTATAATAGGATGGTTTAGGGAGAGAATTCTTGGTTGGTTTTGTTATATTTGGTTAGCGATGGTGAGGAGGAAAGATGCTTTGTGGAAAGAATCTATCCGTAGGACCCAAACGTCCCTATTTTATCAATATGTTTTTTATTTAGGTAAATTCCTAAATAATTACAAAAATTAAATAATATGAAATACCAAGAGTATTACAAAGTTTTCAAAAATACCCAAATCATTAATATGTTATGAAAATGCACTCACCTTTACTAACTATCCCTGTCGCACCCCAAAAAAGTTGAGCATTGTCTGGACTTTGGACGTTTGTCGAACACACGCGATATGAGAAATTGTAACCGCCTCTATTTGCTTCTGTTAGCTGCAATCTTTCTATCAGACAGACCAAAATCTAAAATAGAAAATAATTATTACGAAGGGATACGTATTAGTCAAAAAATAATATTTATACAAGAAAAGAATTTAATTTAAAATCTCTTCCGAACTATTGACAAGTTCGACAAAAATCATTGACAGGTTCGATAAAAACTATTGACAAGTTCTTCAATAACTGTTGACAAGTTCAACAAAAACTATTGACAAATTTAGCAGGGATTCAAAAAGAGCATTAACAAAGGGAAAATGGTATTGGACGGGTTCCATCATTTCTCCTTTGTGCATCAAACCTCGTCGATTTGGAAAGTTGAGATCAAACTAAATCAAGCCAAGAACGTGTAAACTTTAAACAACCGTAACTTGGCCGTTTGAAAGATTTTTGAAGATAACCTATGATCGTGGGGTGCCTCGAAGAGATCTTCACAATCGGGGCAACTAAATCATTATTTTTAGAAAAACTCATTATTTTTGTGTTATTTTTGATAAAAGACAAAGATCTTCTTTCCGATGGGATCTGCATCATCAACCTCTCCTCCTTGGGGTTGATTGAGTCTCCCAATGATCAACAAATAAGAGAAAGTTCGTCTAGCAAAATATTATTTTTACCTAGCAAGGAGTTGTGAACCTGCTGAACCTGTCAATGATTTTTGCCAAACTTAATTATCGATAAATGTCAATAATTATTGAGGAACTTGTCAATAGCTATAGAAAAATAGGTTCAAGAGAATCTGTCAACGATTTTTATCAAACTTGCCAACAATTATCGATGAACTTATCAATAATTATTAATGAACTTGTCAACAGTTATCGATGAACTTGTCAATAGTTATTGAAGAACTTGATCAATAGTTTTTGCCAAACCTGTCAACAATTTCTCAAGTGTAGATCCACATAGTTGGATCTAAACTGAAATGGCGAGAAGATGAGAGGCATATTTGAGTTGAAAGAAAAGGAGATCAAGGAAGAAGGAGAACAAAAATGGAAATGGAGGATGCACAAGAGGGTACCTCATAACTATTGAAAAGTTCAAAAGTAATTATTGACAAGCTCAAAATTAACTATTGACAAGCTCAGAAGTAACTGTTGACAAATAAAAAATTAATGGCTGACAATTAACTATGTTGCTACTAAACCTTATCAAAAGTGATATCCCACTGACCTAAGGGAGGTTGGTAATCTTCTTGTGGGCTTGTGGACCACCAAAAAATAGGGTACACAGGTAGTGGGGTCCACATACCAAAATTGTTGCTATTTGTGATTTCTAGCCCTTGGATCGCATGGTCTATATAGACCACACAATCCAAGATCGATCTTGTCAATCGAGGTGGGCCCAAACACTAAAAGTTTGATTAGCAATTTTCAACTAAAGGAGTTAAGTAGAATGGAATTTCGATCCTCCATGGCCAAGAAAATGCGTGGGGAAATAGTCTATGTTGTAGACCGATCCAAGGTTGAAGAAGATATATAAAGGGAAAATATAAAAATAAATTAAAGAAATAAGAAAAGATAAGATCGAACGGTTGAAAATTATCAATCAAGCTTATTTTATGTGTTTTGTCTCAACATTATTTAATCCGACTCATTCTTGGTTTGTGGGCCCACCCTGATCAATGAGATCGACCTTGGATTATGTGGTCTATATAAACTACACGATCCAAAGGTTAAAAAGAACAAATAGCAACATTTTTGGTGTGTGGGCCCTACCACCTAAAGGGCCTTACTTTTCGGTAGTCTATAGGCCCACATGAAGATTACTAACCTCACCTGGGTCAATGGAGCCCACCTGATCCGTCAATTATGCAAGGTTGGCTCACTTTTGATAAGGTTTAGTAGCAACCCAGTTAATTATAACCGTTAATTTTAAACTTGTCAATATTTATTTATGACCTTGTCAACAGTTATGAGACACCCTCATACGTACCTCAATTTCCATTCTTCTCCTTCTTCTTGAAGCTCATCTTCTTCCAACTTAAAATATCCCTCCCAATATCTTCCCACCATTAGAGCTAAGATCCAATTATATAGATCTTCACTAGAAAAGTTATTGACAAGTTTGGCAAAAAGCGTTGACAGGTTTGGCAAAATATTGTTGTTTAGTTCTTCAATAATTATGGATTAGTTCATCAATATAACTATATATTGAAACGTTCATCGATAACTGTTGACCAGTTCATTAATAACTGTTGACAAGTTCATTGATAATTATTGACAAATTCGATAGAACTTTTGAAAGGTTCAATAGGGACTTTTGAACTTATTTTCTATAATTGTTGACAAGTTCATCAATATATAACTATTGACAAACTCATCGATAATTGTTGACAAGTTCAACAAAAATCGTTAACAATAAGTTCAACAAGTTCACAAGTTCTTGTTAGGTAAAGAAAATATTTTGCTAGATGAACTTTCTCTTATTAATTCGTCAAGCAATAGGAACCTCAGTCAATACTAAGAATGTGAGGTTGATAATGCAAAAGCCTTCTTGCCTCTTCCCACTAAAAAGAAGATCTTTGTCTTCTATTGAAAATAACACAATATTTTTTTCTAAAAACTACGATTTGGGCCTCAAAACGAGCTATTTTTTACTCAAAAAACAATTTGTTTGGTTATTTGAAGGATGTAGACCTCTTCGAGGTATCTCATGAGCATAAATTATTTTCAAAAATCTGACTTCAAACAGCCAAGTTATGGTTGTTTAAAGTTTATACATAGAAGAAGATGACAAAGACGAAGACAAAAAAAGAAGATGATGGAGCTTTTCTAAAATAAGAAACTAGGTGGTGATGTGACGTAAAGGCACTGTCGTACATAAAAAGCAACAAATGTTGCTTTTGAGGGTAGTTTCATCCTATAACATAAAATTGTAATAATTTTGGTATTTTTAAAACTTTGTAACACTCGATATTTTTTATTATTTTTTAACTATTTGAGTTTTTTTTCTATTGATTTTGTAGAGGCATTTTTGAAAAAAAATTGATAAAATTCAAAATTTTGACAAATTCAAAAGTAGTTTTGGAAGATTATGTATGAGTGCTTTTTGGAAATCTGAAAATCCAAAGGTCAACTGTGAAAAGTTTGATATTTTAAGTGTTAAGAGAGTTGTTTTGAAAATTTTATAATTCAAGGAGCAAAATTGTTGTAATGATTAGTTGGATGATGGGTGTAATCATTACTTTTAATATGTAAATATTAAAATAGAAAATTTTCATTTTTATCATGGTACAAAAATTGAAATTTTTGGAAAAAGGTGACAAATAATTTTCAAAACTACCCTGTCATCATCATCATCATCATCATCATCATAAGCCTTTTCTCAACGTTATGGGTTAGTTGCATGAATCATGTTCTTCCAATGAATCCTGTCAAAAGCCATCTCTTCCGTTAAAGTTTATCAAAATCTCCTCTCAGAACCTCACTCCATGTCCGTTTTGGCCTTCACCTTGCCCTTTAGGCCTTTTGACTTGCACATTCCTCATCACTAATGCTGTCATTGGTCTTAGTATGTTTATGACCAAAGTATCTCAATCAACTTTCCCTCATTTTGTCACTTATTGAGACTTATATTTTCACGAATGCGTTCACTTCTAATTATGTATTTTTTTTTATCTTATCACGCATCCATCTCAACATCTTCATCTCGGCTAAACTCATCTTATTAACATGTTTTCTGATTGCCCAATATTTTGATCCATAAAGCATCACTGGTCTTATTGTCGTCTTATTGAATTTTTCTTTTAGTCTGATTAGCACACATCGATCACATAACACTCTGAAAGAACATCTCCACTTTAACAATATCGCTCTAATTCTATGGACAATATCCTCATCAATCTCTCATTCGTTATGAATAATAGAACTATGGTAACGAAGTTGGTCACTTAGAGGTATCTCCTAGATGTCAATTTTAATTGGCGGATCATCTTTACTTGCATCCTTACTAAATTGTATTCTATATACTCTGTATTTGTTCAATTTACTTTCAAATCTTTAGATTCCAAAGTATTCCTTCAGAGTTCTAGTTTCGCATTTATTTTTTCCATTGTCTCATCAACTAAGACTATGTCATCTGCAAATAGCATGCACTAGGAGAACTCATCTTAGATATAAGTAATTACTTCATCTATAACTAATGTAAATAGATATAGACTTAGGGCCGATCCTTTGTGTAATCCCACTATGATTGGAAACTCACTTGTCTCACCACAAATTTTTCTAACACTAGTTATTGCTCCCTCATACATATGTTTAATGATGTCAATGTATCTATTTGGGGCTCTCTCCTTTCCTAAGACACACCAAATTAATTCTCTAAACTATCATATACTTCTTCTAAGTCAATAAAGACCATGTTGAGATTCTTCATCTTTTTTTAAAAAAAAAATTTCCATTATTTGACTAAGTAAGAAGATTATCTCGATGGTTGAACTTTCTAGCATAAATTTAAATTAATTTTTAGATATCCTTGTCTTTTGCCTTAATCTTTGCTTCATCACTCTTTCCCATGGTGTCATAGTGTGGTTCAAAGTTTGATTCAAAACCACCCTATAAAATCTTAAAAAATATAAAACCATCCACAATTGTCATTTGAATGGTATAGTAGATTATAAGATTACGTAGGAGTATTTTTGAAATATTTTGTATTTTTAAATTTAAATGAACAAATTTAAAAATTGAGGCAACTCAATGGACATTTTTTAGAAACTTCGTAATGATTATACAAAAGAAAAGACGAAAGAGCCCTTGTGCATTCTTGAAAAAAGTAACAAAAAGTTTGGTCTTTACAAACCGTGCTTATTCATTGCGAGTACAAAATACTATCTTCTTTCAACGTATCTTTTCAATGACAACAATTTTCAAAACTACCATATAAATCTTAAAGTATTAAACACAATTGCTCTTTTGAATTTCTTAATTTCTAAAAGCACTCATCCATAATCTTTTAAAGTTACCCCTTAGTTTACCAAATTTTTTTGATTTTTTGTCATTTTTTTTTCGAAAAATGCCCATATAAAATCGAATACATGTTGATAAATTAAAATAAGGATGGTCATTATAGAATCTTTTTTGCCAAAATATTTGTCCTTATTTTTTTTATTGCACATGCATGTTGTGTGAGCCTCTCCATTGGTCGATATAATAAATTTCATTAAACTCTACTACTATAAAAGGAATCTCGAAAGAAAAAATTAATCCAAATTTTGTCATTTTTTGCACAAGATGTCCTCCACTCTATTTAATCTTAACTAAAGCATAAGGATAAAAGTTCTTTTGTTATTTAATCACTATAATCCATCATTCATTATCTACTTCCAAAAGACCTTCTACCTCTAGCAAATAGTTTTGACTCTCCTAAAATTATTCTAACTTTCCCATTCTCTCCAAAATAGTTTTCAATTTTCTTTTTTGTTTCCTATGCCTTCTACTAATAATCTTTACACACCTAGTCGTCTAGTTGAGATGGTTAGTGTGTACCCTCCTCTTGTGGGAGGTCGTGCCATAGGCAGGTTTCCTCCTTGTGCAGTTGTGCCATGGAGTAGAAATCCCCTCTCCCAACTTTGTCCAACCGAGGTCTAGCCTGGCTTGCTCCGTGGGTCATGTCCATGCAGTTCCGATCTAGCGGTCATGCCTCAACCGCACCTACAAAAAAAGAATACTAATAATCTTTACTATTATAAAGATCCCTTGAAGGTAAAACCTAATCCACATTGCATCAAGGTATGATGCACCTCAATCTAACCTCTCAATATCAATGTGGGAAAGTTGGATCTTATTAGGATCCAACATGTGCCACTTGTGGTGGCAACACCACAAGGGGTCATCACCCCATCGCATGTGGTAATTGGCACTTGTACTAGACCTTGTCGCAGATGATGATGTCACCTCACGGTGGCTTCTCACTATGAGGTGATGACATCCAACTCATGGGTGGCATATGTCACCCGTAGTGGAGTTTAACTTGGTAAAAAATTTGATCCCCCTTTATAAAAGGAGACCAATCCTAGGTTGACATGTGTCAACCTAGTCTTGGTTTAGCCCATGCGTCAGTTCGAAGATCAGACCCTCCTCACGTTTTGAGAGGGCTATTCTTATTAAAACTCCATTGTCTAGAGGATTAAAATCCCTAATGGACTAAAATCTTTGGATAATCGAGACATTTTCAAAAAGGAATCCAAATGGCTCTCTCTCATTAGAGAGAACCAAGTGAACATCTCGTATAAGAGTTGTTCCACAATAATGAAACATTCTCGTTGGATGTGATAGGTTGTAAAAAACATGTATCTAATCCACCCTTCTATAAATTGATAAATTTTAAGAGTAGACCATCTTTTAAAGAGATTTTGGAAGAAAAAATCTTTTAAAAGACACTACAGTGAATAAGTAAAAGAGAACAAAGCTGCACAAACTCGAGGTAAACTCAAGACTCATCCATGGCATAGGTGTTATTTGTCTTTCATTTTTCTATTTTTCTTTGCAAAAGTACATACAGGATTACACAAACCTATGTGTATAGGCTAGGCTACTTTCTTTTAAAGGAAAACTATGTAACCAAAAAGAGTTATAGGTCCTATCTTCAATGAGGAACAAATATCTCTTGTATGAGAGAATCTCACACATTTTGTAAATAAATCAATGTAGATATATTTATTTTACATGTTTAGTCATTATAGGAGATGTAATTAATTAGATCAAAAGTGAAGTCATCCACAAATAAATCAAAACCTAATTGTCAAATCAATCCTATTGATTTTGATAACCTATATTATAAAACACTTTCAAATATTTGAGAGAAACTAAATGCCCAATGTTGGATCGGATCGAATCGAGTCATTGGGACAACAAATATATTCATAACACTATTTTAACAGTTTTAACCATCGTTAAAATGGTAACACCCCAAGCCTATCGCGTTAAGAACCGATTTGACACTTTCAAAATAATGGCCGTTATTTCTAAAAAAAATTGTGGTAAAAAATGGCCGTTATTTCCATTATTTTTTGTTAAATTTCTAATTTTTCGTTTTTGAAAAGTTGAAATATTTTAAATTTCAGGGCCATTTTTCCCATTAAATTCGTTAAATTCCATTTTTTTTATCATTTTTCCCACACGTTACAATTCATTTTAACGATAACGCCCCCAATCCGTTATATCGTTAAAACGACCTCTTTAAACCTTGACTATAAGAACCTATTTGAAAATCTAAATATAGGGCTAGCTAAGGTCAATTCAAGTTCAGTTGTTATAGCATGTGATTGGTAACCGTGCGGAGACTACCTTTTTGTGCTCCATTTTTTTTCAAAGTTTGTCCTTAAAAGTTAAAACTATAAAGAATATTTTTAAATTCTAATTTGGCAAGTATTTCATGTGACACAAAACATTCTTGTAACAGTTCCTACGAGCACAAATGTCGCTTTAAAAATGTCGTGGTATGCATACTTCGCCGTCTACGTTAAGACTAGAAGACGAAGATCGCAAGAATCAGACGGTTGACAACTTGAGTCATTTGAGTAATTGTTATTTGTTCGTTGAAGAACATGTACGCTCGTATAGGAAGGTGTAAGGAATATTTTAATATTCTAGTTTGGCAAAGATTTCGTATGACATAAAACATTCATATGACCTTACCTACGAGCACCAGTGTAGTGTGAAGATGTCGTGGTACGCATACTTCATCGACTACGTGAAGACTAGAAGACAGAGACAGCAAGGATCAGACGGTTGACGAAAGGAGTCATCTGAGTAACTGCCTATTTGTCAGTTATGGATCGTATACGCTCGCTTAAGAAAGTAAGTGACTTAGTGACCATAGAAATAAGTTTAAAATGAATAAAATATAATGGTCAAACCTAGTCATTGGACAGACCTGAGTCTAAGTCAATATTATTGGCTTTTGAAAAAGTCCAATCGATTGGAAAGCACAATCAATTGGAGACCTCTGTTAAATCGATTGGAGTCTACGAGACAGAACTTAATCAAAGTCAAATCGATTAGAGACCACTGTTAAATCGATTGCAGCTTACGGGGTAGAAACTTATTTAAGTTCGATCGATTGGACTATGTACAATCGATTGGATTTACGAATGAAAAACCGATCGTACAAGACCAATCGATTGGACCCAAAGCCCAATCGATTGGACTTAGACCAATCGATTGGACCCAAAGTACAATCGATTGGACTTCACGCAGATTGAGTCTTTTTCAGATCCAAAATTCTAGTTTTCACTTTTCCAACTTTCTAAAAGACTCTGGGCTACGAATTCTATAAATATAACTCCTCTCTAGCTTTACAATACACACTTCAATACTTTAGAATACAGAGAAGAAAGCTTTATTTATCAAGAGTGTCCATTAGAAGAGCAAAAAGCCTTTAGTTCTCATAAATATCTTGTGAGCTTTTCTCTTCTAGATCAAAGCCAAAAGCTTGATTTCTTACTCAGCTTAGGTCTTCCACATAGATACTTGACCTAGTAGTCTAAGAATACCTGTGCATCTCAACACTATTTGAGCAACTTAGAGTTCAGGGTGTACTAAATCCTTCACCTTCAACAAAAGCTGGAGAGTTGAGAATTAAGACCGGAGTGGCTGATCGAATGTAGGTTTGGGGAGTATTAAACTGAACAAGTAGAGAAGGCTTCTTGGCTGCGAGGGCGCGCGTGGATTCGTAGCGTTGATTCAGAGGTCGTGGATGCATCGACAGTAGGCCTTGACTAAGGTTGAAAGCTGCATTTGCAACGGTGCTGCGTAGGTAACCTTTGTTTTGTTTAACCTTCCAGTTAGTGATACTTTTCGTCTGGACGTGGTCCCGTGGTTTTCCTTGGCTAAGGTTTCCATGTAAAAACTTTGTATTATGGATGTTTGATTGTTGTTCTGCTAAATCTATTGATTAAACCAAACGAAGAAAAGACAATATACCTCGGAGGTATATTTGAATTGAATCGGTTGTGATAATCATTTTTATCAATCAACTAAGACATGCAAGTTTATCACCTTACCTTGACCAATACATTTGTGATAGGTTAGATTAATTTTTGAATAACCTAATCACCCCTCCCTTCTAAGTATTTCTGATTAAAGAGAACGGATCGGTTATTATTTCAGAAGGTAAGTGACTTAGTGATCATATGAATAGGATATTAAAAGATGTTAATATAATGGTTGAACCAAGTCAAAGGACTAACCCAAGTCAAGTCAGTGCAAAAATAAGTAAATTATTGACTAAGGGGAAGTCCAATCGATTGGAGTTTACTCTAAATTCGATTGGGCCAGTCCAATTGATTGGACCATACGGGACAGAATAATCCCTGAGTATAATCGATTGAACCAGTGCGATCGATTGGACCTCTGTGTATAATCAATTGGACCATCCGGGATAGAACTTCCAAAGTGAACAATCTATTGGTCCCTGTATACAATCAATTGCAATTATGAATAGAAAACTCATCCGTACAATATAATCGATTGGACCTAATGTACAATCGATTGGACTGGATAGAAATGGTCTAATTTCATATTCGGTTTTCATACTCCCACTCTCCCATTACTTGTACGACCTTGAGCTTCTTATCTCTTATAAATAGAATCTCTTCGTGACTTAGAATAACACACATTGACAAACAACAAGAGAGAGTTTCTAAAGAAGAGTTGTCCATTATGAAGAGCAAAAGCCCTAGCTTCAATTATCATACTTGTGAGGTTTTTTTTTCTCTTTCGATCAAAGCTTAGTGCTTAATCTTCCTTCTGCTTAGGTTTTCCATTTAAAATCTTAACCTAGTAAACTAGAGAGTACCAATGTGTTTCAACACTATTTGAGCGACTTTATGGTTCAGGGTATACTGAATTATTCGCCTTTAATAGAGATCATTGAGTGAAAATTAAGATTGGGGTGTTCTGATCAATGGTAGGTTTGAGTGTACCAAACTGAATAAGCAGCAAAGGCTTCGTGATTGGGAGGGCACACATGTGACTCGTAACGTGGAGCCAGAGGACGTGGACACGCCGACAGTTGGCCTTGGCTAAGGTTGGATGCTGTATTTGCAAAGGTACTGGGTAGGTAACTTCTATAACTCGAAACTTTTCAGTTAGTGATACTTTCCGTCTGGACGTGGTCCTGTGGTTTTCCTTGGCTAAGGTTTCCACATAAAAACTCACATGTGTTGTGGTTGTTAATTGTTTGCTTTTCGCATAACTGTTAGATCAATCCAAATGACAAAGAGACAAGATATCATAGAGATCTATTTGATCCAAGTCGATCGATTGTGATAATCACCTTGTTATCAATCAACTGTTTAATTGTGTTGCATGCTATTTAATTTACCCCTACCGAACTAGTAAACTGTATTAGGTTAAAATGAAATTTTAATACCTAATCCACTCCCCCCCCTCCTTTTAGGTATTCGGAATAAAGAGAACTGACTGAATTTCAAAAATAAGACTTGTGTTGGCTTCTTGAAAAGAGGTTGCAACATCAAACCAATTCTTCTAGGCAATGACTGATTAGGTCCTAAAAGCTAAAAAGAGTTTCTATATCATATGGGTCGGGTTCAGTGGACCCCTCTTTTTCTAAAACCTCTCAGTGTTCTTGTGCTCGACTGTGGATTTCAAGAATCCAACGGTGGTTGTCAGTGCCGAACTGGCATCACTTTTTCACTTTTTGTCAGCGCTGACAACAACCGTTGGATTTGTGAAATCCATGGCGCGTGCGTGAACACCGAGAGGGATCAGAAAAAGGGGGTCCTCGGAGCTAGTTCCATATCATATTGGTAGGCCCATCATCTAGTTTGGTTTTGGTATGTGTATTTTGAAAACCACCCTAGTCAAACGGTCAAATCAAATTTGTGGATAAACCATGCTGAATTGGTTATTGTTTCTCTACAAAATCTTGATTTTTCGATTGTCAATTTCATCTATTGCAATTATTTTTCAAAATTTGACACAATAGCAAAACTAGTAGCAAAATATGTAGATTGCAATTATGTTTTCCTATATTTTCTATTTATTTTTATTTTTTCCTTTTTTTTAATCTTTATTATATTTTTCTGAATTTCATAAACCTTTAATATTTTTACACTTTTTAACAATGCACGAGCATGGACCAATTTGAACTGAATATGAGCCTTATATGGTGTTAGATATGGAGATTGGGGGTGTCCAATCGATTGGACCCCTATCCCAATCGACCATCTTCCCAATCGGACGAAGCTTTATTTTGTTGGGTTTTCTCTCAGGCCGATTTTCGGCGGGGGTGTTTCCGTACTTTCACGAAAACCCTAATTACGACTTGGGCATGTACGTATACCTCGTATTGTTGAGAGATAAGCAAAAGAAAGTGAACATCTATAGAGTTGTAGGAGGTTGTAAGAGTTCTAAAGAGAACCTGTATGTGTGTCGTGTTTCTTTTGCCTCAAGAGCATAGTGAATCGGTGTGGATCCGTGGGTGTACCTCAATCTAAAGGGAACCACGTAAATCTCTGTGTTGTGTGGTTGATTGCATCTTTTCTATTTTGTTTATCTTTCGGTTTCTTCCCCAACACTATGGTCCGATAGATTTATCATAAAATTGATTCAAAACGAGTAAGTCTTAAAACATTGTATGGCACCAGAGATCTAAGTGGGAAATGCTCTTCGAATTGGAATAGGCTCCCGACTGGTCTTCTCGTGCGTATCCAACAGTGGTTTTGCTTGGCATAAAGTGAATGCCAGTTCAACGCTATCAACACCATTGGATTCTCAAAATCCACACCCGAGAAGGCAAGTCCCACGAGCTTGTCAAAAAAGGCAAGTCTCGGGATCCCGACCCGAATTGAATATACCATTGTAGCAATGAGGACAAAAGTTGAGTCCATTTTTGTTTTACAACACTGATCTTCAATGCCTGACTATAATGTTTTCAATTTTTGAATTTTCTTGACATTTTACATGTCGAATGCAGAGGCACATAGATTCAACCTTGAAACTCAATGTTTATTAAGCAAAAATGAACTCATAGAAGTTTGTTCTTTGCTACTCGTGTTCACGAGGAAAATAAAATCAATGGAAGTACATACACGACAAGATGAAAAATTATTAAATTCAATCCACCAAACTTCATATTTAATTTTCTCTTCTTGTGGAAATAGCAACTTTTGGAAGTATTTCCATCGACATTGATGAATATTTCATCAATTAAATTTTTTTGAGGTCTAGGGCGTAGTTGCTAAGTTCGCGGATAATTTGCATTTTAGGCCATTGTTTCGTATCATGTCTGTAGTTTGCAAGCAAATGTTTGTCAGGCAAATATTCGTATGTTGTTTGGGCGGCGGTGAAGGGTGACAGTTGGGGAGGTGAGGTGCGGTGGCGGGAGCTCCCCCTAACAAAATCCTGGCTCCAAAGCTGGGGAAGAGAGAATTGTTGGGGGGAGACCAAGGGAGAGTATAGAGTCATTTGCCTAATATTTGAAGCCATTTTTGGCAAATAAAATGGTGGGCCTGATGCAAATTTTTCATTTCTTTTCTTTTTGAAGAAAAGTACAACACTGACGAACTTTTTGAAGTGCATTTCGTATGCAGGAAGTAGGTTTTTCCAGGAAATGAGTATTTTTTTGGGTCGTGATGTAACAAGGTATACCTGAGATCTTTTCATTTGCGGAAGCGGCATTTTTGGTAGTCACCACTGCCATCTGGGTCCACTGACCGCATGGATGTTTAGCCCACCCTTTAATAGACATTCATACAAAAAATCAGCTTGTTTAATGATTTTTAGCCGTTGGTTTTAGTACTCAAAAGATGGTTGTATTCAACGGCTATAAGAACGCCTTAAATGGTGCTAAAAAGTGTTAAAATCTAATGGTTATAGATTACCAATCAAGGTGATTTTTGGTATGTATATCCATCAATGGGTGAGATAAACATCCAAACGGTCAGTCGGCCCCTATGACAGCGGTGACTAGCAAAAATGCCGCTTCCGCAAATGAACAGTTTCAGGCATACCTTGTTACATCTTTTTCCTATTTTTTTTCAAAACTGTGAAATCCACTTTATCCTGTCCTTTTTCTTGTTGTTTGGTTGGGAAGGGAAACGGCATTGCCAGAGTGTGGAAGATGTTGTTTGGTTCGTGATGCAGCTTATAAATTCGTTATGGCAGGAGGACGTAGATCCAATGCTCACTCGGAGGGGAGGCAAAGGCGCAAGCTTTGCTGATGGGGATGCAGGTAAAGGTGGAATCTCGGTTTGATCGAATAATGTTCGAATCCGATACGAAAAGTTTGGTCAACCTCCTGGCCAAAGGCTCTTCTATAGCGGGATGGTTTTCTTCATGATCAGTCTGTAAACCTGGTCATCGATCTCCTCTACAATGGTACGAGTCTCCTTCCTTTTGGTTAGCAAAAGCCTTTTGTTTAGACAAGGAGCATCACCACTCTGGAGGCTAAGTTTTGCTTTGTCGTTTCTAATTTTTAGCTTAATTCCAGCTTGATTGTACAAAAAAAAAAAAGAGAAATGGGCTAGGGGATGGGATGGGGGAGGTAGGGTCCTCAAAGAACATAAAAACGGCTTCATCTTTTTAAAAAGGGAATTTTTGACATACCCCCCATGTTATCTTAGAAATTTGACATACCCCATAATTTAAAAAAGCTGACGTACTGCCTTATGACTCGGTCTACTATCATTTGACCAATGTTGACCCGAGTTGACTACCATATTATTTGTTAAAGGATATAAATGCCATTGTCTTCAACTTTGGAACAAGGGTTTGGACCAAAACCTACACCCCAAATCAAACGGTTGTGGTGGACGGCCAGCCACAAGATTCCAATGGGTTGGCCACCCATCATCTACGACCAACCCAATGGCAGGGTTTTAAATTTTGGTCGACATGCCGAAATTTCAGTTTCGAGGTTGACTGAAACCGAAAGCCCAAGAATTTCGGCCCTCTCTCTTGATTTTCTTATATATTTATTAATTAGCTAATTTCATGCCTTATTATCTGTTTTAAAGGCAACAATTAAGATTCACTTCTAATGGGAGATTATGGAGAAAGAAATAGATAAGATTTCCTTAAAATTTTCAAGATTTTTCCCAAAATAAGCTAATTGTTTTCCAGATTTTCCTTAAAATTTCAGTTTCGGCCACACCGAAATTGAAATTTCAAACCTTGCACAGTCGAGTCTCATAGCTGGCCAACCACCACCTGACATTTACCCCATGCTTGGAAACAATCTTTCCTCAGAACAATGTTGATCAAGAGTAATGATGCAAATCATATCCATTCATTAATAGTGATGGATACATCTTAGATCCGATTGACTGGCCTTACTGGAAATTAGGTGGAATCGACAACGATAAATAGAAATTGTATAACTAACTAATGGAACTAGATTTTGATCAAGTTCGAATAACGGTTCACAAAGTGGATTAAATCCCCGTCAAATCCTAGTCTCAACAGTAGCAAGCATGCGGCGTAGTAAATCAAGAACAACTCAGTACGAGGTAGTGGTTGGTGCTAAAAGAGATCACAACAAGTAAATCAAATCTATTTGTGTGAGCTCCAGTAATGAGCTGTGCAAAATAAAAATTTCCGTCAAGATTCAAGTGCTAATAGTGTAGCAGCGTCAAGTGACAGTAGGCAATGGTGATCGAGTTGTTGCAAGGGTTAAGTCAAGGGTTGACAGTGTTTGATGTAGGTGGGTGGGTAAACTGAGGATCAAAACATATACAAATCGGGGTAGGGAGTTAAAACAACAACAAATTTGTCACAGGTGATAACTGAATGTAGAAAACTTTGACAAGTAGATTGTGGGGAAATATACCTTCTCTACACGATCCTCGATAGTGTGTCCGATGAGAAGGGGCGCCGAAGCCTTGATCCTCTGATGAAACCACACACTGAGAAGGGATTGGAATTGCAAAAGATCCTTCAGTGCCAAATTCAGAGAATAGAAGACATCAAGGGTGCAAGTACAGTATAGAGTTGCTAGAATGGATTCATTCCCCCTACCTTTGCCTCTCGACATCTACTTATAGGTTGAGATGATAGGGGACTTCCCTTGATTTTTTTATCTTATAAAATGACTTTTCATGTTCAAAACTAAATAATGCAGGAATAATTCGAAAAAGTTGGTGAATTATTGGAGAATAATTCGATCATGTTCGAAAATGCGTGAATTTTTCCCACATTCTAAAAAATAATAATAGGGTGTTGTATACCCATACCTTAAAATTTCAACAACAAAAAAGTTAGAAAAACACAAGCATAACCCTAAGTCAGAAAAAAAACACTAACTCTAAAAAATCATAAATAAAAAATTTGAAAAACATTTTAAAAAAATACAATTCTAACTACATTAATAGAGTTTGATAAACCTGTAAATAGAAAGAAAATAAAAAGTCCGAAAACACTAACAGATGTAACACTAACGTAATTAAAAAAAAAAATGAACTTATTAAAAAAATCATCTTTAAAAATAGGGTATTTTAGTAACACACCCCTGAAATTTGAAAGTAATTTGTAATACATCCTTATACTTTCAAACTTTAGGATTACCCCCTTGACCTAGTTTAACCATCATTTGACTAACATTAAAATATGACATGCAT
Source organism: Euptelea pleiosperma (assembly GCA_035048495.1). NCBI lineage: Eukaryota > Viridiplantae > Streptophyta > Magnoliopsida > Ranunculales > Eupteleaceae > Euptelea > Euptelea pleiosperma. The sequence goes on along the minus strand of CM068548.1, from coordinate 27,106,035 downwards.
CATGCGCCTGTTAATGCACTTATGAAAGGACCATAATATTGCAATTACAATGCTAACGATGTGTGATTCAAGTATGTTTTTAACTCAAGTCAGCCACTGTTAATCTAGGTCAAGGGGGTAATCCTAATGTTTAAAAGTATAAGGGGTATTACAAATTACTTTCAAATTTTAGGGGGATGTTATTAAAATGCCCTTAAAATATTTTTATCAAAAATTCACACAAAATAATGAAGATATTAAAAAAAAAAAATGAAATACCACTTTGCGACAAAGATGAAGCTTAGAGAAACATCAGAGTAACAGAGAGCTATGGTGTGCTTCCCTTCAAGCGAAGAGAGAAGTGTGTTGAGAGAGGTGAAGAAGAGGAAACAAAAATTTGCCTTGTATATAAAAGTCAACGAAAAATTTGCCTCATATTCCAAAGTAATGCTTTAAAACCCAAAAAGTCGACTCCACTCGAAAGTCCGTCTAGTTGATTCGACTGGGAAGTCTGTAGAGTCGATTCAAATTGGTGACTTGTGGGTCGACGCGGGCAAGTCATTACAATAATTATTAAAATATATAAAAATATTAAAGTATTTTAAAAAATGGATACAATTTTAAAAAATTAATAACATGATTAAAAAACACATCTTTTTGACATTTTAAACTTCAAAACCACAAAATTTTGGTGTTTTTCCTTAAAGAATATCAAAATGTTGCATACTAAAAATCAAAGTCTGAGAGATAGAAAGTGTTTTGAGATATAAATCTTGCATTAGGTAAAATTTCTTTCCCCCCAAATCTCGAGATTCCATGATTGTAAGAACAAAACAGTGAAAATGATCAATACTGTAAAAATAGAGATCGAAAGAAAAATCATGGAAAAGGAAGATGTTTTTGCAATAAAATATTATAAAACAATAAAAATATATGCCATAATATTTGATTGGTGGGGTTCAGATGGCCTACAAAACTCTATTAGAACTTGTAGTGAAAGAGAGAATAAACGCCACTAAGAAAACAAATCAACATTAGGGATCACAAAGGGGAAAAGTTTATATATTATATACATTTTTTTACCATTATAACCCAATTTATTTGAATCATTTTTAAATTTTTGACTTACGAGTTGACTCAACTCGACTGACTCGGCCGAGTTTCTCCACTTGACGAACCGTTACTAATTGAGTTATTAGGCCGAGTCTACTCCAAATGAGATCGAGTCAACTCGGTTGAGTTTTGAGTTGACTCGACGAGTTTTAAAACCTTAATATTTAAGAGCACTTAGAAACAATAAAATGCTAAAGAGAAAGCAAGTCCATTGGGCCTTTGTTTCAGTGCCTGTGATAACGACTTCGTATTCTTGTCTTCTCTGTGATAACGGCTGCTCGGATTATCGGATTATCGGATTCCTTACCATGTGTTTCTCATCACAAGTCTCCACGTGTATGCTGAAAATATCACCCGCAGATCCCGAGATCGATCCCAAGAATTTTGAACCATGGCCTGCAAACAGACCAAGGATTTTATCGATGGCTTTTCTCTTTGGTCTCTTTGGAACAAAAGCCATAGAAAAAATCTAACGGGATGGGGACCTCTTGGATTTATGTCTTTGTGAAAGTTCAGCCCAACCAAAAAATATCCCTTTCAAAAATAAATTCATGTATGCGACGGTACGGATTTTACGATAAAAATTAATCTGGTGATCATCACATCAGGGATAGAAAATCTCCCTTGTGGAGTCCCACAATTCAATGTGTGTATCGATAATGCCAATGGGAAATTTCTAGTAAGTTTCCGTACAAATTGCATAAGTCTTTATAAAAATTAATTATTTAATTTAAGAGGAAAAGCACAAAGAAGATGTTCCTTGGGAGCACTGAGGATGATGCTCACAACAGCCCCAACGGTCCACAATGCGCAAATCATATAATCAGGACTCTTTATGTTAGTGGACCCTCTCTCTTAGATGGCACATGCATATACCCGCATCAAGAATCAATCAGAGATAAAACTCCAAGTCCGCTACCTAACACACCCTTAGGTCAGAGGTTTATAGGCCATCCCTAATCAAAAAGATGACCCACTATTTGATGGTCCTGAATCTTGTGATCAAATATCATAAATAATCTTCCATAGGACTTGATACAGCGAATCTTTCTTTGTTTAACTCGCTTTCCCGTAGGAGCACAGACAAGGAACCGCGTTCCCCGAGTTGTCTACGATGCCTCGTTTGATCGTTTGACCAAATGCTTCATCGTTTGACCGTTGACCAAGGAGTTGTACACTTGTACGAACTTACCATGCAAATGTTTGCTCCTACCCCTCCAAAAAATGTCAAATGACAACTCCATTGGGCCCTCTGATACACGAATACTTGCCCCACCCTTTAATTTGGTGAACCTACACACCAAAAACCGGCCTGATTGATAATTTTTAGCCATTGGATTCGAGCATTTACCCATTATGGGCTTAGTGAACAGGCCCATGAGAGGGTTCGAAAGCAATGATGAAAACACGCTTGAATCAGACGGCTAGAAACACCCAATTAAGCTATTTTTTGTTGTGTAGGTCCACCAAGAGGTGGGTCAAACTTTAACGGGTCAGTATACCCCATGAGATAGGTATGAAGAACCTACCACGTAAATTCTACACCAATATCAATGAACTTCCCTTGATATATCCATTACACTCCAATAAAAACACTAGAACTAATACAATCTTTTTCACATACAAACCACATATACACATAACCATGTATCGGGTGGCAAGCCCATCGGAATTCCTTGTGATCACCGGTATCGGCATATCGGACATTAAGCTTGCAAAGAAGGCATGGGTCCTCCCGGGACAATCATGCACCGTCTTTGACGTCTCCCCTGTAAACTACACCTTCGAAGTCCAAGCCATGAGTGCCGAGAAGCTCCCTTTCGTCCTCCCCGCCGTCTTCACCATCGGTCCCCGGATCGACGATAATCCCAGCCTCCTTAAGTATGCCAAGCTCATCTCCCCCCATGACAAGCTCTCAAACCATGTTAAAGAGCTTGTTCAAGGTATCATCGAGGGTGAGACTCGTGTACTTGCAGCTTCAATGACCATGGAAGAGATCTTCAAAGGCACCAAAGACTTCAAACAAGAAGTCTTCGAGAAGGTGCAACTTGAACTAAATCAATTTGGCCTCTTAATCTATAATGCTAATGTTAAGCAGCTTGTCGACGTGCCCGGTCATGAATACTTCTCGTATCTTGGCCAAAAGACTCAAATGGAGGCTGCCAATCAGGCCAGGGTTGATGTAGCAGAGGCCAAGATGAAGGGTGAGATTGGATCAAAGCTTCGAGAAGGGCAGACGCTACAGAATGAGGCGAAGATCGACGCGGAAACGAAGATTATATCGACGCAGAGGCAAGGAGAAGGGAAGAAGGAAGAGATTAAAGTCAAGACTGAGGTGAAGATATTTGAGAATGAGAGGGAGGCTGATGTAGCTGAGGCGAATGCTGAGTTGGCTATGAAAAAGGCCGGGTGGGCTCAGCAGACGCAGTTGGCGGAGGTGGAAGCGGCGAAGTCGGTAGCGATTCGTGAGGCCGAGTTGCAGAGGGAAGTTGAGAGGATGAATGCATTGACTCGGACGGAAAAGCTAAAGGCCGAGTTACTTAGTAAGGCTAGTGTGGAGTATGAAACCAAGGTATGCACCCTTTCACTTATCCTATCCGATATAGCGTAGCGATCGGCCGGCCAATACACCCTGTTTGCACCAACTCATAAATGGAATGAAAAAAAATTCTACAAGGGGTGGGGATGATTTATATATCTCCATGATTTAGTTGCCTCATCCATTTGGTTGAGAAAAGTATTTTTTGAAAAAATAGCTCACTACAGCCAAAAAAAGGGTTTTAGCAACGGCCGATAACCATCGCTAAACGGCTTTCGAATTTTTAAAATAAATCTTATACCAATCAAAAAAAATTATATCAAACACATTTGAAGTTTTTTTTTTTTTTTTTCATTCAATTATGTAAACAAAGGACATAAAATTTTATTAAATACAAATTTTTTTTTCATGCTTAGTTTGCTATCCTTTCTTAACATAAGGTGCAAGAGGCAAATTGGGAGCTTTATAAGAAGCAGAAGGAAGCCGAAGCAGTGCTATACGAAAAGGAGAAGGAAGCTGAGGCAAAAAGAGCAGCTGCATCGGCAGCCGTCTATGGCCGGCAACAATTTGCAGATGGGGAATTGTATGTGAAGAAGAAAGAAGCTGAAGGACTTGTGGCACTCGCTGAAGCACAAGGCATTTATTTGCGTACTCTTCTCGAAGCGTTAGGAGGTAATTATGCCGCGCTAAGAGATTACATGATGATCAATGGCGGCATGTTTCAAGATATTGCAAAGATTAATGCTGAAGCGGTACAAGGATTACAACCAAAGATCAGTATTTGGACTAGTGGTAGTGGTGGGGAGGTGGTGGATGGTGTGGGGAGTGGAGGTTCAGCCATGAAGGAGGTTGCCGGAGTGTATCGGATGTTGCCGCCATTGTTTAAGACGGTGCAGGAGCAGACAGGGATGCTACCACCAGCATGGATGGGCACATTAACTGACTCAACTACTAATTGAGATGTTTTTGTGTAGGGGTAACATAAATTTGATATCATGTATGTCTTTCTTTTCTCTTTTTATTTTTATTTTTTGTGTAGACCGTTATGTAAGTCTCATCACAAAATTAGAATAATATCTTAGGATTTGATTTTATATTCTTAGGATTTCTTTCCTGTTTTGAATCATTGTAATGCTCTGTATAAGAACTTGAAGTAGATTTATATAAACACTCAAGTTATTTAATAAACCCTAAAATTTCTACATGTACAAACCAAGGTTTAAAGGAGGCTGTTTTAACGGTTAAACGGACTGGGGGCATTACCGTTTAAACCGTTAAAATGGATTAAAACGGCCAGGGGCAAAAATGGAAAAATGGAATTTGACGGAATTAAACGGATTTTAGCAGTTTTTAATGGAAAAAAACAGAAAAAATGGCGCTGGAATTCAAATTTTGAAATTTTAAATTAAAAAAAAAATTAGAATTTAACGAATTTTAACGGGAATTAAACAGATTTAACGGCCATTTTTTTCATAAAATTTTTCAGAATTTAATAGCCGTTTAAACGATATTAACGGCCATTAAAACATAAAAAAGTTGGCCGTTAAATTCAGAAATGTTAAAACATGTTTAAATGGTTTTAACGGAAACGGGCTTAAGGCATTACCATTTAAACGGCCATTTTTAAAACCATGGTATAAACTACAAGGTACCTCATCATGCCCATCACTCCAATAAGTAGAGGGGGTGTCAAATCGATTTGAACCATCGATTTGATTGACCATAGGCCTAAAGTCACACCATTAGATGACTAATCATTCAATAACTCAATTTATCTTTGATGATAAGAAAGATCGGACATGGCCACATATGGTTGAGTGACATACTAATTATTGATGCTCTTGGCATGAATCATTAAGCTGAAAGAGCAAGCATTCTCGGTTCACAACTCTCTATTTCATGGCCACGTACGTTTGAGTTACATACTAATTATTGTGTGTTACGTGATGTTAGAGTATACACATGTTTGCAAGCCTTCGGCGAAATGCCCCAATTATAAATTTTGCATGTCATTTTTCTCTTCGTATTGCATGTAATTAAATTGATCACGTGTGTCACATGCTAGCATTTAAAAAAATGTTTAGGTTACAGGTTTTGATTCAAAATTAAAATGGATTGTGTGATATTAAATTTGGGACCAAACAAGGACTTTGTGGTTTAATAGTAATTATTAGAATTTAAGTGGGGTTTATGAGGGTAATTAATAATAAAAAAAATTAGAGTGATAAAATTAAGATTTTAATAGCGTAAAATTAAGATTTTACGCTATTGACCACAGCCGCCTATTAATGGTCTCCCGATGGACATCCCAATATTTTTTAAAATGACTATAATGACCTTGGGTGAGACGTAAATATTTTGAAAACATTGGGTGCGATGCAAATTGCATCAATAAAGTAAGGGGGACAAGCCCAAAATCCATTTTGACTAAATTTGCTTAATCTATTACAACTTTTAAGCCAAAACCTAGCTTCGGGCATGCCGCTGACATATCAATCACATGGCACTCACCTTCACAGGTTCACGCTGATGTCCCTTATCAATGATGATGAGGGACCACAAATGAGCCATGTGGCACACTCTTAGAAGTCACTAACCATACAGATGTTGGGCCCATCGCTAGGTGGAGCTACATACCAAATATCAGGCTGATTAGTGATTTCAAACCATTGGATCTTTGTACCCCAAATAATGCTCAAATTCTATGGATAAAATCAACCCAGAAAAATGACTCTAATCCAATGCTTAAGAAATTAACAATCAAGTTAATTTTTGGTATGTAGGTCCACCTAAGGCTGGGCCAAATATCCATAAGGTCAGTGGTCTCTAAGAGTGTGCCACGAGGCTCATACTGCGGTCCTTCATCAAAATCGATGAGGCCCCCATAATCACTCAAGTGCAACGCACATGCCACCCCCTAGTTTCTTATAAGGAAAATGAATGTTTGGCTTGTCTCCCTTACTTTATTGATGCAATTTGCATCTCACCCAATGTTTTTAAAATATTAGTATCTCACCCAAGGTCATTATAGTCATTTAATAAAAAAAATTGGGATGTCCATCCATAGACCGTTAATGGGCGTCTATGGTCAAAGGATGAGATGCAAATTGCATCAATAAAGCAAGGGGAACAAGCCAAAACTCCTTAAATAAGAAAGAGAAAGGGATCTATGGCAAAAACTTGTAATAAACTTCCCTGATGAAATAAGGTTCCCCCATGAACAAAAGTGACCCAGAGAATTATATCATGAAACAGTTATACAAAAAGTTATTAAAATAAAGAACGGATCAAAATCTATTGGTTACAATGCAGTTGAAAATTTAGATATGGTTTATATAAACAAAAGAAGAAGCAGAGAGTAAGACACGTACCATCACTCCTTCAATGGGATCCATAACTTGACTAAATATTTAAATACCTAGTAAACCCATAGTTCATTTGGTCGGGTTTGGATCTTGGTTTGTGGAACTTCCTATCAATGCAACTCCAACTCCAAAACTCTAGTACGTTCTACAGTTAATGATTTGTTCATTCTTCAAACATTGTTCCTAACATATTGAAATGTGATCTTAACTTGTCAAATTTGCACTCTACCTACCTTGTTGATATTTCTATTATTATTTCAACTACGTAACTTAATTACCTTATTATAAATTCTTATTGTAGGAAAATAAGGTTGTGTTGAGAAAAAAAATTGGTTGTAAAGGATTTTTGGTGATTATTGCAATATGGGGCAGCAATGCTTAGAGTGGTAAAACCTCACATATTATTAATATATAGATTTTCATAACAATTGAAAAACAAATAACAAAGGACTTTCAATATCTAAAAATAATTTAAAAAAAGGTTGCCAGTGAATGACAACATCGATCAAGGATTGTTTGGTGGTGTCTAGTTGGAGGTTGCGAGACTAGTGGGTGACAACATTTATATTTATCAATTGAGCTATAACAATAAAGGTGAGTAGAAAAGCAACCAAGCTATAATAGAAAGAAAGAAAAAATACATTGATAAATTAATAACTTTAAAATTATCATCTTGTCATTGTCTTTTTAAATGCCAAAGAAACATGACAAATTTGGCCCAAAGCAATATTGAGACTTGTATATATCCATAAGCATAAATACTTGGCATGCTCGGAAGGCATTCGTCGCCCCAAGAAATTTTTAATTTTGACACTTTCTCGCTTCTACTCTTGCTCATTTTCTTGGGACTTAGGTTTGGATCCCTTTTTTCTTGACCCCGGTAGTATTTAGGTCAAACTTGGATGTACTAGTACCTGACCCCTATTGACACTCTAATAATATGGTCAAAGAGAAACTTATTCAAAATGCACAACGGGCAAGTGAGGAATCATCGTTAAGTATTAACCTTTTGACGATATGCCTTCTTTTGGAGGGGTAGGAAAACTTTAAGATATAAGCTTTTTTGACACTGATTTCAACACAACTCCATAGGCCCTACTTAGAGATGGGTCAAGGGCTGATTTTTAGTAAGTCAATATCCTCACCATATGATAATATGCACACAAAAAACAACCAATTTCAAAATTTCTAGCCGTATGAGGAGTGGATTACAAGTTTATGAATTTCACACCGCTCGTCCAACTTTTTGAGTGTTAACAAGGAATGAGACAAACATATTTCGTCCATTAAGCCGTGACCCAACCTCTTTAGCCCTCATCTACATTTTTTCCCAAAATACTCCTATAAAATCTAATCTATGTTGAAATAAAGATGTGCATTTTTTGTCACTTTAGAACCCTTATCTGCCTATAAATATTTTTTCTTTTTTTTTTAACAACACGTGTGCATGACATGTGTCCTTCCACTAGAACAGATTTTTATTATAGTTGAAAACACAAAATCATCTATAGAAGAATCAAAATATGAGTGACAAGCATTGGTACTTTTAGAAGAAGTAAAATGTGGTCTAAAATAGTAATTCACCATATATATACTTAAGACTATGAAAAGAATGCAAAAAATATTGAGTCATCATACAATTTACCTCACCTCACTCCCTTGGCATCAGATCAACCCCATGTCATTATATGACACATAGAAGAGGGGATATATGCTACGGCTTAGGTACTTTTGTGATTTAGTTTTTTTTAAAATAAGAAAAACACAAAAGAATTGTCAAAGGGGAAAATCGCCTTGCATCTCTACCCCCTCCCCTTCCTCCTATCCAGGATAAAAATTTAAAGCAATCTGTTCAAATCTTTTAATGTTCATGAATTTCGAACAAGAAAAATATGAGAAGAAAAAACCAAATAACTATGAGAAAATTGATTTTTTAACCTTCTTGAATCTAATATCCAGCGAAGAAATTGAAAAAATGGCAAATATCCTTCTTGACAACCAAACCCTTTAGTTTTCCACTAAAATCTCAACTTCTTAAGCACAATTTTTAATACTTTTATTTGGCTAAAAAGATGATCTTTGGTTGATTCAAGAATAAAAAAGAATCGCCCAAAAATGTCCCTACTGCACTTTATCCAACAAATCTACAACACGAACTTTGTTGCTTTAAAATAAAAATACTATATTTATCTGGTCAAGGCAAATCAAAGAACAAAGTGATAGCTCAACACAATAGCAACTAAGCTCTCAGATCCTGACCTTTACTTCTTTAAAGCAAAATAAGGTAAAAGATTGAAATCTTCAACACAAAAAATCTCAGTGAGATCTTGGCTAGAGACCCATATTTTTTACCTTTTTCATGATTGATGTGATTCAACTATCTTCAGGTAACTCGGTCAAGGAATGAAAATGTGTTTAATTTGAATCCACCATAATCGATCTTTCCATTGATAGAAATGGTGTCACACTTGTCAAGAGGGGATTTAAGTTGCAAGAGCTAGCGATGGAGGCAATGGTTGCCTTATGGCAAGTGGAAGAGATAATAAAAAATGATTAAATTAAATTGGGACGACTATTGGGCTGAAGTATTGAAATTGTGACCAAATTAACATATTCTATTGATGAATTTGGACCAAGAGGTCCCAAAAGCAACCTTTGTTTAACTTACTGTTAAAAGCCTTTTCCACACCTACTATATCGTTCCTCGTCTCACGCATGTCGTTAGTGGAGTCCCATTGAGTTAGTTGACCATTTTTCAAAACAAAAAACTTTAAAATAAAAAACTATTCATCTCTTTTTTCTCTCATTTTCTTCGTCCATATCTTTATTTATCTCTCAATCACTCTATCTCTTTTTCCTACCACAATGGAGTGAGTTGACCATTTTTATATTCCTTTGTATAAAATGTTAATTGTGGCAAAATCTTTGGTGCACACAAGAATCTTTATGTACCATGCACAAATTCAACATATTTCTGGCGATAGACTCTTTTTATAGTTGATTGTTGGTTCATTTGGGTCGATCGACTCTTTTTATAATATATCAATAGTTCCTATGGGTGTCATTAGTTACTATTTTATGTTGACGAATTTTATAATTTTTATGTTAGTGACATTTTACACATGGTTGTGACTATTTTCAATAATGTTAGTAACCTTTTACGCACGGTGCATGAAGATTCCTAAGCGCACCGAGGAAGAGCCCTTTTGTTATAACATATTTTTAGCATAAAAATTTGTAGTTTTATTGCCTAGAATAAAATATACATTTTTTGTAAGTTATTAATACAAAAGCCAAGTTGATAGGGAATCTATCATTTTGGGTTAGGAGATGTGTTCAATGTGTATAGAGGTGATGATCCAAACAATATGAAAAAAAATAGTTAATTTGCTAATAATAAAAACCTATTGACAATAATTAACCAAACTTCCAAGGGTGCGACCTCTTGTTTTTCTCTTAGTTTGTGTTTAGTAAGTTGGTAAAAATGTGAAAATATCGTCGGAGGACAATAATTATTATGGTACTATTTTTGCACCGAAAATATTTTAAACACGTTTGGCATGCACTTCATTTTTTAGCTAAATTTTCAAATGCCCTAAATTTCTATGTTTGGAAGGCCTAAGAAAATTTTTGATAGTCATCCGACGGAACGTAAATGTATCATGGGCAATGCTTGTCTTAATGAACATTGTCACGTTTCCATGAAAAGCTTTTTTTGTCTAAGAAAAAATAGAAACATTATCATATAATCAATTTAAACTTGTTTCCTCTACAAGATTTACTCTTACCACCTAGTGCACAATTATAACACTTTAAATATATGCTTTCAATATTGAAACTAGCCACGTCTAAGGTTAGTATGCCCCACAACCTTAAATGGTGTTGATGGTGCATGGACCCCATTATAGGTTTCCCAATTGACTATGCAAACCTAAAGACGTGTCACAACCACCATTAATTATGTATGAGTGAAGCATTTGTGCTCCCTTGACCTAATGCTTGTGCATTTAAACCCTTGTAGTGTAAGGTTTAGATTCTTAATGTTGGCTAATTCTGTATGACAAAATATGTATCTTATCCATACTAGCTTGATGGCAATACGTATAGTGTTAGAGTGCTTGTATGGTTTCATCACTCAAGATTGTCAGAAGACTAGAAAGTTTTATTTGAAGATTGAATGCTTCATTCGATCACATTTAAGTTGGTAAGTGACTTAGAGACCTTAAAAATCAGATAATAAATTCTCTATTTAGTTTTTCTAAGCGTTTCTTAGACTTATGGTACGAGTCATGCAAGTTTGACAGAGATTTTATGTTGTTTCTTCATTGGTTGATCGATAGGATTTGAGACCCTATCGATCAAAGTTAGAAATAAATTTTACAAAATAGTTTTTGCCTTTGATCAATCAGAGTGTAAATTTTGGATTTTCAAATCTATACCTTCTTTCATAAAAAAAAAGTATTTTTCCTCCTAATTTTGCCTTCGATCAATTGAACTTTGGTCGATAGATCAAACTGCAAGAGAAAGAAAATAAAAAAATGGTAACATTTCATTTTTTACTCCATCACTTGCTTTGTTTTGTTTGGGCTTGCTTCAGGTATAAATATAACTTCTTAGGTTGTAAAAGTTAATCTCTCTGTAGCCTCAAAAGAGCCACCAAGCATCAAGATGACACCATGGTTCCCTTTGAGCTTTTTGATGATCCAATCTTGAAGTTTCTGATTCATATTGTTATATGATCCAAGCTTGATCATTCTCGTATAACCCATGGACTATATTTGTTCTTAGAGATAGAAACCATACCATTGATTATGTTGCTCATTTGATATGAGATATTGTGCTTCAGGGAGAGACTGAATCAGTACAATTCAGAGATAGACCAAATTGGTGAAGATGTTCGGGGCTAGACTGATATTCGCTTAAGAGTGTTTATTTTAAGCTATTATCCTTTTAGCGTTATCGCGTTGTCTTACATAAAACTTTTATTTTTATCAACTTTTCTATATAAGAGTTTCCTCCATTGCGTAGAATATACTTTTTCGGACAAATTGGGCTATTTGCATGAATTAAACACATTTTCTGAAGTCTAGATATAAAGAAGTTCTGATTAAGTCTCATCCTTCGTTCTCTCAGTCTCCAGGGTCCAACTGCTAACCACCCACATCATCTGAGCAATACGATCATCCATCCAACCGTCAGATCATCACCATCCAATTATATCATCTGATCGCCAGCAGATAATCCATCATCCATCCACTCATCAATCCCCATCATCACACTCAGTCTCTATGAGATTGTCACATGATCTACATGATAAACGGCTATCCACGAGAAGGTGATCTTAGCCACCAAAGTGGGTGGTCCAGATTTCAAAGATGTTGCTTTTTTAAAACATAAAAATTTCTTTATTAAAAAATGAAAAGAAAATATGGATCGAAAAATAAGGTTTTTCTTTTTGTGAAAAAAATTGGATTTAAAAATCTTCTGAAAAATCATCTTTGTATTTTTGGAAAGTCAAATGCTTTAAATGGAGAATTTGGAAATAAAAGTTTTGAAAGATAGTTTTAGAAAACTAGTGTTTCGAAATTAAAAATCTTTTCCAAAAGAGGTGAATGGTTTTGGAAAGTGAGTTTTGAGAATTCAATAGAAAGGCCTCCTTATTAGTTGGGTTCTATATTCCATCAAAGAAGATCTCACAAAGTGCTGGATATGAAGAGCATGGCCATTATAGCATAAAGATCAACGGTGGAAAACACTTGATCATAATACATGTTTATATTTAAACCTGGGTTTATTAGTGTTTGCAACTTGCTCTAACAGTTCTAAGAGTTAATATTATTGATTGATCAAAATTGAGCTAAATTGTTGATTAGTCAAAATTATTTTTAAACAACTCTGTTGTTAGTGTTTATCAAGTTTTTAATATTTATTGGAATAGAATTCTAATTCTCCTAAATATTTTATCTTGATTGTATATCTTTTCTTTAGCTTTCCATTGTGTTATTTATTATGAAAAGATTTGATTGGAAACTTGGAAAAATATTGGTTTAAAAATTCACATTTTTCGAAAAAATTTCTGAGTTCAAGTCCAATCGATTGGACATTACAGCCAAACAATTGGACAACACGAACTTCATTTTTATAAAATCTAAAATAGACTCATTTTCACCCCAATCGATTCCTAAACCTCCCAAACTCCTCCCAATCGATCATATGCGCCCGATCTACAGTTCTACAGTCTTTTGGTGTGGATTTGCTCCCTATTTCACTATTTTTCACTTCATCTTCTTCATCTTCATTTTTGGGGATTCTTTGTGAGAAAAATGGATCTCTTTTGGTTTTTCCTCCCTTTCTTGGTGTTTATGGCTAATGCGCCTCGACGTAGGAGACCTGTTGTACTATCCATTGCCGAAGACAAGGGGTTGGGACTGAGAATCCCAGACGTGCTTCTCGGGCTAGGAAGGATGGCAGATTATATTTATCCTGTCACATGGAGAGAGGGGAGTCCTCCAAATGGCATAGGAGAGCTTCTCGAAAACGTGGCCAGTCAGGTCGTTCTTCGATTCTTGAGGTTAGTGAGCCTATATCTCCTTTCATTTCTGATGAGGCTAGGGAGCGTTTTGAGCATTTTTCTTCTCATCATTTTACGACTAAGAGAGTTGTTGAGCTCAACCCGATTCAGGGATCCATTGTTCTTTCCATTTTCACATCTAGAGAGTGGATCCCTGCACTTCAATTGAGTGTTTCTTATTATCCTGTATTGGTAAATTTATTTTATGTCAATATGCATTCGTTTCAGTGTGATGACGAGAGTCAATTATCTTTTGAGACTTTTGTCTCTAGAGTTTCTTTGACTATTACTCCTAATTTGATTTCTACGATTTTGGGTATTCCTCGTCAGTTTGCTTCTATTAAGTATCTTCCTCGGACAAGAGAGATGACCACTGACAGAGTTCATCTGACCGAGACTCTTACTGGTTCTATTTTTGATTGGTCATCTAATATTCAGCTCAGTAGTCTTCTCCCTGAGTATCGTCTGTTGAATTGTATCGTTGGGTACAACATTGACCTACCTGGCCATGGTGCTCATGCTAACATGGACCGACTCCAGCTTCTGTATCATCTGGGTACTGGTTTTGTCAATGACCTGCCTCGATTCATGTTTAGGGTCATGGCTAGAGCTGATAACAATTTGGTGAATCATCCTTGTCTTCCATTTTCTTTACTCATGAGCACTATTCTACTCCATCTTGATGTACCTATTTTCGAGTCTGAAGTCATCTGTACACCCATGGGACCCATTGGACACTTTACTATTCGGAAGAGTGTGTCCCAAGTGATATTCGTTCAAAAGTATTTATTTTAAGCCATTATCCTTTTAGCGTTATTGCATTCTCCTACGTAAAACTTCTATTTTTATTAACTTTTCTACTTAAGTTTTCACTATTGCGTAGAACATACTTTTCTGGACAAAATGGGCTATTTGCATGAATTAAACACATTCTCGGAAGTGTACATATTAAGCCGTTTTGATTAAGTCTCATTACGCATTTTTTCTCTTGTAGGAAACCCAATCGGACATAGTCAACCTCTAAAGCCTATGATCAAAGCTTAAAGAGCCAACAAGCTAAGGATAACAAGATATCGACCGAGGGCAGGTAGAGCCAGAGGGTCGAAAAGCTTGAGAAACGATCAAGAGAGGAGAGATAAGCCCTTAGAGAAGAGACTAAGAAGATTGTTGGTATGTAGGCAAACCATTACGCATGCAATAATTTGCGCGTGCGATGGTTTGTGCATGCAATGGTTTGCGCATCCATACTATTTTCTTGCGTTTGGTTCGCACTAACTTTGCATATGCAAATTTCAAAATTTACGCACTATTCATATTTACTACCATTTGGTTCGCACGCATGCTCACTTAGGAAAGCACAAAATATGTGGCCCCACATATTAAGTATGAAAAAAAAAAAAATTTCATACTTAATACGTGGGCCCCAGATATTTGAACATAAATTTTAACTTTTCACAAACGAAAAAAATGGAAAAAAACAAAAAAATAATGGGCAATAACTGAAATAACGAACGTTTTTTTTTTTAAAAAAAATTCAGAAAATAATGGTCGTTATTTTTGGTATATTTTTTAGGCGTTTTAACGGTATATAACGTAACAAGGGAGGTCCGAATCTGTTATGGCAAAAATAACGGCCGTTGTAAGGGATTCGGACCTTCCCCGTTACGTTATGTACCATTAAAATGGTCAAAAAATAACAATCGTTATTTTCTATTGTAACGAAAATAACGACCATTATTTTTTAAAAAAATTTGTGAAAAAAAGGGCCATTATTTTTTTGTTATTTTTTTTTATTTTTCTCGTGTTTTAAAATTTTAAATTCCAACGCCAATTTTTCCATTATTTCTACATGTGTGTGTGTGTGTGTGTTTTGGAAAGATATGGCTTGATCTGAGAAAATGTTGGATTTTAATTTGTACCTTATGCAAATCATTTGCACAAGGAGGTTGTGTAAACGATTGCTCAGGGGGTGAAATGGATTTTTAATTGCTAAAGAGGGTGAGCATTCATTTGCTTGTGTGCATGTACAAATGACCAAATGCACGCGTACCAAACATGCATGGTAAACGATTGCATGTGTAAACCTATTTGCACGCATATCAAACGCACCCTAAAGCTTAATCAACTAACACATGACGAATGCTTGCTTAGTTGGTGAAGTACGTAGAAGACCAAGTCGGAGACCAGGAATCAAGTCCCTTTGCTAACATTTTTTCTTTATTTTTCTCTCATTTTCTCTCTCATCTCTTTAAATCATCATTCTCTCTCTCTTCTCAATATCAAGCATTCGATCCTCTCTTCTTTCGCAATCACTCAATCCTACGGCTCACCTTGGCCAATTTCCAATCGTCTGATGATCCATCTATCGCCATCAATCTCTACTGTCTGATCACCATAAGATCGTCCACCCTATCACGCCCCGAATCCAGGCACCCGGATGCAGACCCGAATGCCTGAAAAATGACCCATTTACCCAAAATTTAGGGTGCGATAAAAATAAATTAAAAGTTCACCGGTCTGTTCTCTTTAACTCAATATACCTAGAAGGGGGGTTGATTAGGTATTTAAACTTATTTATACCTACGCAGTTTTACTGGTCTATGGTATGGGAATAAAATCGCATACCTTAGTTGTTTGATAAAAGATTATCACAACCGACTCAAATCGAATATACCTCCGTGGTATATTTTCTTTTCATCGTTTGATCTAATCAGAATAGATTGCGGAATACAAATAAACAATCACACAAGACAAGAGAATTTTACGTGGAAACCTTAGCCAAGGAAAAACCACGGGACCACGTCCAGACGGAAAGTATCACTAACTGAAAAGTTAAACGAAACAGAGGTTACCTACACAGCACCGTTGCAAATACAGCTTTCAACCTTAGCCAAGGCCAACTACCGATGTGTCTGCATTCTCTGAATCAACACTACGAATCCACGCGCGCCCTTCCAGCTAAGAAGCCTTGTCCAGTTGTTCAGTTTGGTACACCCCAAACCTACCATCGATCGGTTCCTCCGATCTTAATTCTCAACACTCCCGCCTTTGCAGAAGGTGAAGGATTCAATACACCCTAAACCATAAGTTGCTCAAATGATGTTGAGTCACACTAGTACACTCAGGCTACTAGGTCAAATATAGAAGCGGAAGACCTAAGCTGAGAAAAAGATCAAGCACTTGGCTTTGATCAAGAAGAGAACAAGCTCACAAGATGTGAATGGAAAACAAGTTTCTTTCTCTTCGAATGAACACTCTAATAAATAAAACCTTCACTTCTCTCTCTTGAAAATTGAGTCCCTCTGTGTGTATTTAGAGAAGGCATAGAATGGTTGTATTTATAGAATTCCAAGACCCTGAGTCGTGCAGAATGTAGGATAATGGAATCAAGAATTTCGGATTTGATAAGGACCAATTCTGTGCATGGTCCAATCGATTGGACACTAGGTCCAATCGATTGGGGATAAGTGTCCAATCAATTGGGCTCAATAAGATTTTTGTTCTGAAGGTTCCAATCGATTACACAGAGGTCTCCAATCGATTTGACTAAAATAAATTTGTCCCTAAGGCTCCAATCGATTTCATAAAGTCTCCAATCGATTTGACTCAAATAAGTTTATGTCCTGAAGGCTCCAATCGATTTCACAGAGTCTCCAATCGATTTGACTGAAATAAGTTTCTGCCTCGTAGCTTCCAATCGATTACATAGAGTCCTCCAATCGATTAGGTGATATTCGCTCAAAAGTGCTTATTTTAAGCCATTATCCTTATAGCGATGTCGCATTCTCCTACGTAAAACTTGTCTTTTTGTCGACTTTTCCATATAAGAGTTTCTTCCATTGCGTAGAACGCATTCTTTAGACGAAAATCGACTATTTGCATGAAATATGCGCATTTCGGATAGTCCAGTATCAAGCCGTTTTAGTTGAATCTCATTACGCGCTTTTTCACTTGTAGGAGACCCTATCGGGTGATTCTCGAGGACTGGCGGGCCCACGATCAACCACAGAAGACTTTTATCAAAGCTTAAAGAGCCAACAGGCTAGGATAAAAAGATAGAAGATATATACGGGCAAAGCTAAAGGATCGTAGAGCCGGAACAAGGACTAAGAGAGAGAATAACTGGAGACCAAGAGAAGGACTTAAGTGTTAAAGGCCACACCAATTGACATCAAAGGATAAGTTTGACTTATTGGTTGAGCGGACGAGAGAGAATAAAGAAGACCAGGGTTCAAGACCCTCCAATGCTTTTATTTTTATATTTTTCTCTCACCTCTCTCCTATTTCTCTCTTTACATATCTATCTTGGCCCATGACCATGACCCATGACCCATGATGCATGCCCATGACCCATGACCCATGCCCATTACCCATGCTCATGCCCATTTGCAACAACAAGAGAGAATTGGTTTCACTTGACCAATTCTTCTCTCCCCCATATCTCTTTATCCTAGTCACTCTCTTTCTAATCTAACTAACCCATTCCCAACCGTTAGATCTCTCTAGATCTAACGGTCATCATTTTTACAACAAGCAAAAAAAAAAAAAAAAAAAAAAGTCTATAAGAGATCTACGATCTCTCCTTCTTGGGTTGGTTCCCTCCCCCTTCTCTTCCTCTCTTTCTTCTTTCTTTCTCTTCTTCTTCACCCTTCTTCTCCGGCGAGCTCACCATTAACGCCTCCACCTCGAAGTGCAAAGCGTCAAACAGCAACGTTTCCTTGCTGCCCATTCCATTCACCACAATCAAAGGCTACAATCCTCAATCCTACTGAGTTCTATCCAATAGAAGTTGCACCATCTACCTCTTCAATGGTAAGCTTCTCTCTAATTCATCTCTCTAACCTTCCTACCTTCTTTCACTCTCTTCTTTCCCTCTCTACGTTTACATGCTTTCTAGGGTAATATTTTAATGGCTTTCTAGATTAATTTGGTTTAATGTTATTTCCGTTGTAAAGCATTTGAACAAGCATTGTAAGCATTTGTTTTTAGTTTAATGAACAAGTTTTAAATTCAAGTTTAAGTTATTTTCATTTATTGTGTTTTTCATTCTCGTTTCCCTTATGTTTTTTTTTCATTCTAATAGTTTTAACAACAATCTCAAACATATTTTAAATCAACCTCCACCATTCTCACCCTTCCATTTATTCCGAGCATTTTTTGATTATTCTTGTTTCTTATTGTGCTAACTAATCCTGAGTGCGGACGATATCTGACACGAGCCACTGTGCAAGTCTACTTATTTGCAGATTAAGTGAACAAATTCGGAGAAATTACAAATATTGTTGAAATCAAGGGTTTCTGATCCAACGACACAGAAAAATCTTACTTTCAAATGCCGTCGTTGCCGCTCGGTTGACGGGATTGCAAAAAAGATGAACAGGAATTCGGAAAGCTGCTTAATCTTCAAGATCCGATCCATATCAGAAACTTTCTATTTTATTTTTCATATTTTTTACTTATTATTTTAATGCCTCGGACGGCCGAGTGCAAAGTTGTAATAATTTAGGGATTCATTTTCTCTCCTTTTAGAATAACTGCTAGATAATTAACTAATTAAAAAAAAATACCAAAAATATTAGGGTCAGATTTTAATTCTGCCATTTCTAGTTAGATCACCATTGGTTATTTGATTCAAATTGGAAGATTTCCAACTCCGGGTAATTCAAAAGTAGATATTTTTGAATCCTAATTCGGGAATAGCTAAAGTTGAATTTCAAACCCTAATTGGAACTAATTCACAATATCTGCCCTAAACCATTGCGTGTTTCTTGAAACCCCAAAGGCGGTATACCTTCCAATTCCATACCATAGACCATTGTGGACTAACGTGATTGCGGATTGCGTTTACCAAGTGAGTAGGGAGCAAAAGCTCAAAGAGGTGGAGTCGAGCCCAAGCCTATTTGGATACCCCTCCCTATCTCACGGAGGAGACCCCGTGTGTAGCCAACGGGCAGGTAAGTTTCTACACCTCGCCTTGAGTGCGATCTTGATCATTATGCAAAACACTGTGCCGATTGTTTATTTGCTTTTGCAACACTTATCGGAATTGCTTGGTTTGGCCGTAATAAAATACATAAAGAGCAAACCCAGCTCTAACTTGAAACTGGTGGGATTTCATCACTCACCTCGTCATTCCAGCTTTTGTGCAACCACAGCCAAGAATTAAAATCAATCAAGAATAGAACCCACTTAGATCGGTGTTCGAGGAAAACTCCACATAAAGCGACCCCTTCAAAGATCAAGTCGATTAAGTCCATGAGTGCGGGTCCCTGTTATCTAACACACCCATAAGTCCCTACTACTCAAGTATACCGAGCTCGTAAGTGGCCTCCTTGATTGACTGTCGGATTAGCTAGTGTCGGATTAGGAACACGAACCAACCCTAGTTCCTCTTCTAGGAAAACTCATCTTCATGCTTGACAAATTCGGTTAGTCTGGGGCATACTTAAGTCAGCCGATATGCCGCACGTCTGTCTAGGCTTCGGATTATCTTGCAGTCAATTTGAGTTAGTACTCACGGATTTGCTTTGAAGAGTGTATCCTTGTGAGAACCTACAGAGTGAAAAGTTAGTCCGGCGGGTATTTGAAGATAAACCCACTGTCATAATCTACACTATCCCTACACTAACAAGATAATTCATAATACTATCCTGATTGTTTAGGTTAAGATTATCTGTTGCTCTGTGTGCATCATCTAGGCTCATTCAGTTTTATAACCTCTTGTTGACTCTAGGGGCTTGCTTTTTCAAGCATATGCCCATTTGGATTTAAACCAACCCGATACTGATTCGATCTGAGAGTCAGTCTACCGCACCGCTCTCTTCCACCTAATCTATCTCTCTACTCTGAGAGACTCACATCTCTCTGATGGATGTTGAACGGCCTCTATTCGAGACCTACCACAATTTCTTTGAAGATCTAGGAGATAACTCTGAGCACTGGTATACCAATCCTGAGTGTCGTCATGACACTCCAGTCTCACAGAGTTCGATGGGACATGAAGCACAGGGCGATCCAATGTTAAAATCCCTACATATAGATTTGACAAAATCAGTTTCCGCCCTTGATGTTGCGGTCCAGAAGCATGTTTATCACTCCACATCTGTGGGATATTTCCCTCATGTCCAAGAAGAGGTCTGTAATTTTAGTAAATTTGAACCTCCGCTGCAGACCTCTTATAATAACACGTATTATCCGGACAATGGAAGTCACGATAACTTTAGATGGGAACAACAGTCTTTTCCCCAACAGAATCCGCAACAGGATATGTATCATTCCGGGTTTCACCAACCCTGTGGACAATATGATGGCCAGTACTCGCAGTCGCAGTACCAGCCAAATCCACAGACTGAATATTTTGGTGAACAATGGACCCCGCAGGATTTTCAAAGTCAGCAGATAGTCTCAGACTCACATCCATCATATAACTTCATACTCAATCGGACTACATTCAAGAGTTGGCACCTCAGCTTCCTTTAGCTGAACCGCCACAATCTGCTACTAAACCTAATCTAGAAGAACTCCTCTCGCAATTCATTATCCAACAACAACACTCCATGGAGAGCTTGGAACACTGTCTAGGTGAGTTAGAATCTAAAAGAGAGGAAGTCAACTTCAATAGCCAACCTATGGCTTATCTAGAAGAGAATACTATGGACACAGTCCATAATGAGGAGTCGCACAGCTGGACCAAGTACCAGACTTTAGAAGAGGAAATTCAGGATGCTACAAACAAAGGATCGGATTACAATACTGATGAGCCAGAGTCTCCATCTTTGGTGTCCTTCGAAGCACCGATTTCTGAACCTAGCTTAGAGGAATCATCTACTTTTGATGCTTCATTGTCTGCACCTGAAGCAGACATTCCAGACACTGAGCACTGTCTAGATAGTGTGGTCCCAGTTGTTCTGGCCCCACCGTTTCTTACCATCCTTGATGCACACATCGGGAGTGGGGACGATAACATGTCGACGGCATTTTACAACCTCAAAACAGAGGTTACCATTTTTGAACAGCCAGCATACGTCGATATTGGTGATACACCATATGCCGTAGAGAGTCTTGTTCAGGACTCTCCTGAGGAAAAAATCTCCCAGTGTCAAGAACACTTTGCGCCTGACTTCATCTCGGAGTCAGACAATTATGATATTACTATTTTACAGGAGTCTGCTCTATTTAGATACATTCCCGCTAAACTCAATGAGTTTACGGCTTTGCTAACCATGGTCAGAGAACCCACTACTCCTATCCTCTCAGTTTTTACTGAGAAGCTTCAATTCCTCCCTACTGAACTACGTGTTTTTGCAGGGCTGCTTAGAGCACTTACTGTCATTCTCTCAGTCTACACTGAGAGAGACCTGTTCTACACAGGTATACCTAGACAAGGGATAGGATAACAGTTGTTGTTCCACCTTAGAAGACTGTAGATTCACTCAGTCTCCTTGAGTTTTAACCTGGCTGGGGGTACTTGATACCCGTCATGTCTGGCTGAAGACATAAAACTTAGCACTTTCGGAAAGGCAATTCCAGTATTCCTAGAGTACATGAGTCTCTATATTTGTTATTACTGTGATATTTCTAGACATGCAGGTATATTTATTCTTCAGATCATCAGGTACCACACACTGTCGAGTTTATGCCGACTTGGTAATATCCTCCTTGAACCTTTGCATCATCATTACCACTTTTTCATCATCTTTTGTCCCGGTCATGAGCACCGAGGACGGTGCTATATTTTGATTGGGGGTGGGTTTTTACCAAAACTCATGTTTTCATTTTGATAAAAAAAAAATAAAAAAAAAAAGAAAAAAGAGAGAAAAACCTTGTATTTTTGGGTGTGATTTCATGTGATTTTCGAAAATGCCCTGACTTGATGAGTAAAAAGTTTCTGTAAAGTCTATTTATTGAAAATGATGTCTGTTTTGAAAAAAAAACACTTATTAGCTCTTCATTCAGTTTAAAAGCAAACATTACGACAGTGGATTGAAAAATCTTTGAAAACTCAGATTCAGCAAAAAAAAAAAATGTTCACATATCAACGTCAGAATTATCCGAAGTTTAGATTATCCAGAGATCCAAGAAGAACAAGTGTGGAGACCTAACCCAGTGAGCTTTTGAGCTTTTCATTATTTCTGAAGGTTTTAAATTATTCTGAGTCACAAGATGACTCACAATTCTTCAAGTCCCCTAATATTTCCATTGAGTAGTCTCATTAACGTTTGCTTTGGTCATGGAACTCAGAACGACATCAAATTCTGATTATTACATAAAGAACATTCTCTATATCCATTCGAGACATCGAAGATGAAAGTACAAACCCTAGAAAATGATATAGGCCATCTTTTTAGCCAATCAAATGTTTTAGCTTCCCTAACATCTATATCGTTAGAAACCATTTGAGCCTGTTGATGAAAACCTTTTCTTGTTAACCCATCAACTAAAAACCCAATCCCAAAAAAGAGATCGATACGATAACCTACTTCTGAGAGGGATCAAAGAGTATTTGGTATGATCATGAAAAAATAGTAACTCATAAAAAATAAAAAAAAATAAAACAAATGGTTCGAGCTGAAAAGAAACAGGATCAGAAAAAGAAGAAGGAAAGGTTGAAGAATAGCTAAAAAGACAAAAATTAGAAAAAGAAAAAGAAGAAAAGTCAAGAAAATATTACCCCTAGGAAAAGTTGTAAAGAATAATTAGATACCCTCTTAGAATTTTTGAATACCAGAATATCCTTCTTTTCTGAACCTATCCTAAGCCTCAATACAACCTATGCAAGTCCTATTTGATTCTAGATTTGTACCATCCTCAAAAGTGGAGAATGGAGAAAAGAGAAATTATAGAATTTGATCCGACGTTCTTAAGTGATATGACATTCCAATCATGAGATCTTCTTAAATCTTCTTATACCCTCGATTCAAAAACTATATATGTGAGACGTTTGCCAGTTTTTATATTCATCTCCTCACATATAATTTGAGAGAAAAATATAAAATCATTTCTGAGTGATTTACTTCTGAGTGGTATAAAAGTGAGAATTGAGGTCGAGGCATAGAGTCTCTAAGGAGATCCAAATATCTCTACTGCCAAATAAGGATGATGTTGAATACACACACACACTGAGTCTGAGTAATCTTTTGTTTGAAGGTCCATTTGTCGAAGTGTTGCATTTTGCTGATTAGTTCTAATTTGTGAATGATTTCTTGTATCCTTAAAATAATCTGACAAAACGGAGTTTTTTCTAAGTAATGTAAATAAGTTTTCTAGCATGTTATGCCTAGCCCTCTTTCGCTCACTTATTTCGCAATAATTGCCAAGGATTGGCAATATGCTAGTTGGGGGTTGTGATATTCGCTCAAAAGTGATTATTTTGAGCCATTATCCTTATAGCGATATCGCATTCTCCTACGTAAAACTTGTCTTTTTGTCGACTTTTTCATATAAGAGTTTCTTCCATTGCGTATAACTAATTCTTTAGACGAAAATCGACTATTTGCATGAAATATGCGCATTTCAGATAGTCCAGTATCAAGCCGTTTTAGTTGAATCTCATTATGCGCTTTTTCACTTGTAGGAGACCCTATCGGGCGATTCTCGAGGACTGACGGGCCCACGATCAACCACAGAAGACTTCTATCAAAGCTTAAAGAGCCAACAGGCTAGGATAAAAAGATAGAAGACATATATGGGAAAAGCTAAAGGATCGTAGAGCCAGAACAAGGACTAAGAGAGAGAATAACTGGAGACCAAGAGAAGGACTTAGGTGTTAAAGGCTACACCTATTGACATCAAAGGATAAGTTTGACTTATTGGTGGAGCGGACGAGAGAGAATAAAGAAGACCAGGGTTCAAGACCCTCCAATGCTTTTATTTTTATATTTTTCTCTCACATCTCTCCTATTTCTCTCTTTATCTATCTATCTTGGCCCATGACCTAAGCCCATGACCCATGACCCATGACCCATGCCCATGACCCATGACCCTTGCCCATTACCCATGCTCATGCCCATTTGCAACAACAAGAGAGAATTGGTCTCACTTGACCGATTCTTCTCTCCCCTATATCTCTCTATTCTAGTCACTCTCTTTCTCATCTAACTAACCCATTCTCAACCGTTGGATCTTTCTAGATCTAACGGTCATCATTTTTACAACAAGCAAAAAAAAAAAAAAAAAAAAAAGTCTATAAGAGATCTACGATTTCTCTTTCTTGGGTTGATTCCCTCCCCCTTCTCTTCCTCTCTTTCTTCTTTCTTTCTCTTCTTCTTCACCCTTCTTCTCCGGCGAGCTCACCATTAACGCCTCCACCTCGAAGTGCAAAACGTCAAACAGCAACGTCTCCTTGCTGCCCATTCCATTCGCCACAATCAAAGGCTACAATCCTCAATCCTACTGAGTTCTATCTAATAGAAGTTGCACCATCTACCTCTTCAATGGTAAGCTTCTCTCTAATTAATCTCTCTAACCTTCCTACCTTCTTTCACTATCTTCTTTCCCTCTCTACCTTTACATGCTTTCTAGGGTAATATTTTAATGGCTTTCTAGATTAATTTGGTTTAATGTTATTTCCGTTGTAAAGCATTTGAACAAGCATTGTAAGCATTTGTTTTTAGTTTAATGAACAAGTTTTAAATTCAAGTTCAAGTTGTTTTCATTTATTGTGTTTTTCATTCTCGTTTCTCTTATGTTTTTTTTTCATTCTAATAGTTTTAACAACAATCTCAAACATATTTTAAATCAACCTCCACCATTCTCACCATTCCATTTATTCTGAGCATTTTTTGATTATTCTTGTTTCTTATTGTGCTAATTAATCCCGACTGCGGATGATATCCGACACGAGCCACTGTGCAAGTCTACTTATTTGCAGATTAAGTGAACCAATTCGGAGAAATTACAAATATTGTTGAAATCAAGGGTTTTCGATCCAACGACACAGAAAAATCTTACTTTCATTAGGCTATGTTCAATCAATTGTGGATAAGTGTCCAATCGATTGGGCTATCCCATTAGTCGATTTTAGTGACTTAGACTTGGGTCAGTCCAATGGCTAAGTTCGACCATTATATTTTGTTCATTTTAACCAATTCCTATGGCTACTAAGTCACTTTCCTTCCTAATCAAGCATACACGATCGTTAACTGACAAATCGGCAGTTACTCAGATGACTCCTGTCATCAACCGTCTAATTATTGTTGTTTCTATCTTTTAGTCTTCACGTAGTTGGTAAAATATGCGTTCCACGACATCTCCACACTACACTTTTGCCAAATTGAATATGAAAATATTTCTTGCATAAAATAATCCAAAATTATTTTTAAAAATAATCATAATTCATAATATATTAAAATAAAAATCTTTTGTAAAGACGTTTTAGTTGAAACTTCTGTTTTATAGGCTTTTTGAATTAACTTTTCAGAATTTAAGCGGATAAGTGTAAAAATTCTTCAAACATACAATCTTAATAAAAAAAATTATTTTATTAATTATTTATTGTTAAAAATTATTTTTAAGCATATTTTGTGAAGGCACTTTGCCCAAAAATATCATTTACTATTTTATTTTGATAGTTTAACTCAGAAATCCGTCTTAACGATAACAGTACCCGGATAGTACGTAAAATAAATATAAGTACCTCACATTCATAAAATTAATGTATTTGTTAATGATTTATGACCATATATCTAAAAGGTTAAATCAAAGAGTTTATGATTTTAATCATCCACATGATTCTAAAAAATTAAACAAAGTTTTAATAATAGATAATATGAGTCTTTAATAATTATGCATATAAAAATAATACAAATAACAAATATATAGAGTCTCGCATCAATCTCATCGACATTCTCAATTGTCCATCCGATCTTCCCAAGCTATCGTCCTCATCAAGTGCATCAACTCTGAAATTCACACCATCCTCAATTAAATATAAAATGTTTGGTAAATACCATGAGTCAAAGCCCAGTAAATAATCCATTGTACACCGCATATATATTATAGATAATATCATATATTCTAACTCAAAAATCATGGCATATTTAATGTATAATAGATAATATAAATCAGTAACACGTCAACCAACAATAATGAATTTCTCAAGATTAGCCCAATAATATTATATTCATACGATTATAACTACAACTCAATCTTGGGTCTCCTTCTCCTTCCTACGCCGAGAGTAGCCAAAAGGCTCTTCTAGGGTCTGGGGTCTTTCACCCTAGGACTCCAAGCCCTTCTTAATTTTTATTTCCGCGAGTATCCATTAAGATCACACCCGAACTAACACTTCAATATTATACAAAATCATTATCTATAACTTTTTTTTCTGGCACACTAACCGATCCGATCAGATCTGAATCATAATAATATCCACAACATCATCAATTAAGCACATACATATAACGTGATTAATAAAGTAAAATAAGAGAGATTATCTATTAAATACGTAGATGTTTTTATCGATCGTCGTTGGATGAAGCCAGGATTCGAGTATGTCGAAACATCTCGAAAGTATGAACATTTTTGTCTCAAGAAACAATCTCAAAAAGTGAGACGTTATGATGTTTCTCGGGCTCTCAAAGCTCTCAACGATTTGTAATGGAGAGCTCTCTAATGGTGAAAAAAATGAAAATGTGTAAGTTTTTGGGAGATTCTTCTATTTTTAATAGTTGCTCGAAAGAGAATGGTAAGTCTTTCTTTATTTATGTGTGCAATTAATTATCATTGGTAATTTATTTAAATAGTTTTTTTATTTTTAAAATTCAAGTCTTTGATTAGGGAAATATTTTCATTATTTCCAAAAGATTAAAAGTTATGGAAAATTTTAAATAAGGCAATTAATGTGTAACTCAAAGATATTAATTATTTTGATCTTATCATTTGTCAAAAATACCCTTATAATGTAAATTACTCTAATACACCTGAACAAAAATTTAGGGTATTACACACCCGATCATCCATCTTCATCCCCAGATCATCGATCCGATCAACCACTAAATCTCCATCATCATGTGATCGGCACATCTCAACCTATCCACCACCTAGACCATGTTTACGAATCGATGGGCCAATGAACCTAGGGTAGTCCAAGTTGTTTGATCATGGACCACGTGTGGGCCAAGTGAATCAAGGGGTTGAAACGTGTTTTGGTAAGTTTTACAAAGAAATGTATTGGTTTTTTGGAAAGTGGTTGCACAAAAGTGTGATTTATACAAAACAATGAAAGATTTTTAAAACCAAGGGAAAACTACATAAAAGATGGGATGATTAACTACAAAAAGAAGAAGAAGAAGATATCTTATTATAATAAAGTGCATGTTTTGCCAAAAAAATGTTGACAACATAAAAGGAAAGGGCAATTTGTTTATTATTATTTGATTTCTTGTGAAAAGGGAACCTATTGTAAAAATGTTTTAAAAAAAAAAGAAAGTGGCTGATGTTAATGAAAGAAGAGAATTTTTTATGCAAAAAAAAATATGGAAGGAGACCTAGTTGGGGTAAGTACGGACGGTGGAGTAAGATTCCAAAAAGAAAAGGGTGGACATGGAGGATATAAAGAGGGGTCTCAAAGAAACGTGAAGGCTATTTTGTTTTTTTGCTCGATCATCTTTCCCACATTCTAACCTAGCCAGACACTAAACTCAAAAATTCCTCTATCTCTCAAGCTTTCATCCCCTATTCCATCTATCGCCTTCTCTCAAAACAAATCTTGCAACTCCCTTCCTCTTCTTCAACTGTTGTTGCCCCTCCTTGGGCAGCAACGTCTGCAACTCTATCTGCCAGCTCCTCTTGGTCGTCCAAGACAAACCTGCAACACGCATCCGCTACTACTAGCAATGTCTCTTTATTGCTGCACACGGCTTGCGGGCCCTCTCTATTGGCACCACCACCCGAATCTACAGCAGGCAATCGTACACCATGTGCTACACCAGCAACAACTCCTCTCCACCGCTACACTCCTCACGTTAATCTCCACCACGCTGCCCACTTGCAGACCGCCCTCTCCAAGCCGTGCATCTCCATGGTCGTCCCCTCCTTGTCGGACTGGTTCATCTAATCCGGCCATTCTCTTTTGCACCACCGTTCATGCCTCCTTCAACCACCGATCTCTTCCCTTTCTCCCATGGAGAGTGCACCAGCAACCCTCCCTCACGAGGTTCTCCTCTCACAGTTCTTCCTTAGGAGCAACCGACCTTCCTCCTCCTTAGCACCGCCTGATTATTCTTGAAAAATCTCGGTTGTCAATCCCATGAATACTTACTTCTTTGGAAATATATATTGATGTGTCACGAATCCTTTGAAGACTGAAGTGTCAAAGATCAAGAGGACTTCGACAAAATAAATCAAAGAAGAAATAAAACTGAAGAAAATCAACCCAAGTGTTCAAGATCAACTGAAGACAAAGTCAAGCTCAAGCATGAAGATTTAAAAGATCAAAGTACGTTCTCACTCAACGAACGTTCAACTATAAATAATCTCGTGTTGGGGTTACTTACATAAATCTAAGGATACACCGCGCATTGCCAACGGATCAAGATTTACCCTAGATAGTTCAGTGATAATTAGATATCATGTGTGAAAAAGAAAAATACTTAAAAATTATTATTGTTTGGTGTTGGACTAAGAGGTCCGGCCGATTGACCTTTTTGAGCGGGCGACCGGATGTCCGAACGACTGGCTAAAAAGGTGCGGCCGACCTAAACTCTTGAGTTTGAGAAAAACTGTTGCTGACCTGAGCGGGTGATCGACTAAAAGGTTCAGTCGACCGAAGTCCGATCGACTGGCCAAAAAGTGCGGTCGACCCCGTCCCTTTCGGATCTCATTTTGACTCAATCTCTTCTACAATTTTAAGCACACTTTGGCCCTTCAAATAGCTATATTCGATTCGGTTCTCTTGATGGGAGGCTTGTTTATAAATAAGAGTTATCTCCCTTCATAAGAATGAACCCAATCAAGAGATCTCTAATTTTACATTCTTTGAGTCCAGAGATCTGAAATTTGTAAGAGCTTCACTAGAGCAAAGCTGTGTATTCCTTGTGAAGGCTCTAAGTATTTGAAAAAGACTATTAGCTATTATTATTCTACAAGCATCTTCTTCTAAGAAGAGGATTACTCTTGGCAGAGTGTCTCTTAGGCGAATTATTCACCAAAGGATTTTCCATTTGATCGTATTCATCAAAAAGTAAGTGTTTCTATGATCAAATACATTTTTTATAGAATTCAAAATTTATGAACACTGAATATTTTGTGATTGGTGGATGAGTGATGACTCATCTAACTGAGTTGAGGATTATAGATCCATGAGAAAAGAATATCTCTAAATAGATTACTGGCCTAGGTTAACTCTCTAGGTGAGCGGGAAGTAATTCTCGTTAGATTAAAACTAAGTGATATATTAGTTAATGGATTATTTATTTCAATTGGATATGTTGTAGTGCATGATTTAGATAATATAATATTACCCGTATTGAGTATTGGACGGTGGACGTAGGTGCGGAGTCGCTGAACCATTATAAATTTGAGTTTCGTTTGATTGTGAATGTTTGCATATTGTATCTCAGATTTTTCCATATTTATATTCTGTCGATGATTCATATTTTAATTGTTTTATCCTTTTTCGCATTGTGTGATGATTAATTTTTAAATCCATATAGAATTTGCAAATGAATTAAAAATTATCCTATTCACCCCCCTCTAGGACTTAATGTGGTAATTAAAAGGGAATTTCAATTGGTATCAGAGTAAGGTCATTTTATGAAGGGCTTAACAACTCAAGTGTGATCCTTAGTTCCCTTAGAATAACTATGAGCCAAGAGGAATTCTTTGTGTATAGACCTCTTCTATTCAATGATACTAATTACGCCTACTGGAAGGCTAGAATGAGGATTTTTTTTAAAATCTCTGGATGAACGAATTTGGGAATCAGTAAAAGTGGGATGGACATCCCCTACTGTAACAACGACTATCGGTGAATCAACTACCATTACTATTAAATAAAAAAGAGAATGGAGTGTGGAAGATAAAGATGCATACCAGTATAATAATCGTGCATTTAATGCAATATATTGTGCTTTATCTCCTGACGAATTCAAAAGAATAATTGCTTGTGAAACCTCAAAACGAGCATGAAAATTTTTGGAGATGACCCGTGAAGGAACGAATTCTGTTAAATTGTCAAAACTTCAAATGCTAACAACACAATTTGAAATTATTAGAATGAATGAAGATGAAAGTTTTACAGACTACTCTACTAAACTAAGTGATTAATTAACTCCATTTCGGGTCTTGGTGAAGCTATTCCTGAACCAAAAATTGTTAGAAAAATTCTAAGATCATTACCTGATAGGTTTCATCCTAAAATTATAACTATTGAAGAAAGTAAGAATGTTGATCTAATCAAATTAGAAGAACTAATAGGATCAATTCAAACATTTGAACTGAAACTTTATGCACCTAAAGTGAAAGGATTAGCTCTAAAAACCTCTAAGAAATAATTAAGAGAAGAAACTAACTCTGATGAGTCTAATAACATTGATGATAAAGTTGTCATTTTTGTTAAAAAATTCAGAAAGTTTTTCAGAAACAAAGATAAGAAAAAATTCACACAAAAGAATAGGAAACCTTTTAAAAATTTGATAAATACAAAAATAGATAAAACAATAAAGATGAAATACAATGTTATAAATGTAGGGGGTTTGGTCATATCTCTATTGACTGTCCTTACAATGTTAAGAAAGGAAAAACTAAAGCTCTGAAGGCTGTTGCTTGTGACATAAATAGTGATAAATTCAATATAGAAATGAATACACCCAGTGATAGCGGAGAATCATCAAACGTTAGAGCGTTAATGACCATTGCTAATCTTAATGAAAATTATTATTCTCAAATTGTTGAAATGGATAATGAAACTGATTTAAGTGATGATGAAAGTGAAGAAAATATTCAGATTGCTTTCAATAATTTATATAAGAAAAGCCTAATTTTGGCAAAATCCTGTGATAATTTAAAAAAAGGAAAAAATTATTTTGTGTTGTGAAAATATTTCACTAAACACTGAATTAGAAAATCTATATCAGATTGTGAGGAAAAAGAAGATGAAATAATACAAACCTTAAGTATGGAATGAGAACTTGAAGACAAATTGAGAAATTAAGTCTTGAAAGAAATGATCTTGAAGTCAAGAATGCAACCTTAATTAGAAACATTACTCAAAAAAATTCTAGACTGAAAAATCTATTAACCATGGGAAAACCAAACCATGACAGGAGAGGACTTGGTTACATTGAAAAATCGTCTAAAAATTCAAATTCCAAAATTGTGTTTATAAAAGCCACACTGGATTCAACCCAAAATGAACAAATTGAAAAGCTAAATATTATTTGTCATTATTGTAGATATTTTTGACATAAAAAATATAATTGTCATATTCTTAAAAGAAAATTAGAATTTCAAAAGAAAAAGGAAGAGAATGATCTAAAAATTTTAGAGAAAACTAGAAAACTAAACAAACAAAATAATTGTTGAAAAAGATAGCGGATTTAAATGCTAAAGCTAAAAACAGAAAAAAAAAAAAAAAAAAACCTTAATAACTCTCAGATCAATCAGAATGGTAATGCTCCAATAAAAAGATGGAATAAGAAATATGTTAAAAAATGTTTGGTTATTCATACTGCTCTAATTGCAAATAAAATTTTTAAGTTGTATTTGATAGTAGATGCTACAGACACATGACTGGAGAAAGATCTCATTTTTGTTTCTTTGATGAATGCCGTGATGGTGAGGTTATATTTGGTGATGGCAGTAGTGCTAAAATAATTGGTAAATGGACTATTCAAGGTCCAGGAATACCTAAGATTGAGAATGTGTTGTGTGTTGATGGTCTAAAACATAACCTCCTAAGCATTAGTCAAATCTGTGACAAAGATCATATTTGCAAAAGTTCTCGAAAGAGAAATGTAAAATCATAGACAAAACTTCCAACAAAGTAATAATTCAAGAAAAAGAAATACTGATAATTGATATGTCATTGAGACTGGTGGTTTGATTAAGTGCAACATGGCACTAACAAATGAAACCGAACTATGGCACCAACGTCTAGGACACATAAACTTTAAAGACTTAGCCAAGATTAGTAGGAAAGAATTAATAAGAGGTATTCCAAAACTCAATAAGAATTATCAAACTGTTTGTGGGTCTTGCCTAAAAGGAAAACAAATTAGAAACTCTCACAAAAAGATAAAAAATTATTAGTACCTCTAGAATTCTTGAATTGTTATATATAAATTTAGTTGGACCTAATAGAATAGAAAGTCTTGGAGGAAAAACATATTTCTTAACTGTTGTTGATAATTTCTCGAGATTTACTTGGATAGCTTTTCTTAGAGAAAAATCTAAAGCATTTGATGAACTTATGAAGATCTATAAAAAGTTTCAAAATGAGAAAGGTTTGTCTATTCTCAAGATTAGAAGTGATAATGGGAGAGAATTTGATAATCACAAGTTTAATAAATATTGTGAGGAAAATAGGATTAAACATGAATTCTCTGCAGCTAAAACACATCAGCAGAATGGTGTAGTTGAAGGAAAAAATAGGGCTCTTGAGAAAATTGGTAGAGTTATGCTTATCAGCAAAAATCTTACAGGAAATTTGTGGGCTGAAGTAGTTAATATTGCATGTTATACGATCAATCGTGTTTATTTGAGAACAGGAATCTTACAGACAGCCTATGAAATTTGGAATGGAGTTAAACCAAATGTAATATATTTCAAGATCTTTTGGAGTACATCTTATATGCTTAGAGACATAGAAAATCTTAGAAAGTTTGAATCCAAAAGTGATGAAGGTATTTTTTTAAGATATTCCACCAGAAGCAGAGCTTATAGGATCTTTAACAAAAGAACATTAACCATAAAAGAATCTGTTAATGTGGTCATTATTGATGAATCTCCAGAAATTGGTGATAATTCAAATAAGATGGTAGAATCTACAAATGTTCACAACCCAGAGAAACCCAAAGAATGAAATACATTAAAGATCATCCTAGTTCAGAGATTATTGGAAATAAGGATAGTGGTGTGCGTACAAGAAGTCAATTAGAAAATATATCAAATCATTTATGATTTACCTCTAAGATTGAACTAACGAACATTAAATAAGCTATTTTAGATAAACATTGGATAAATGCTATGCAAAAAGAGTTAAATCAATTTAAGAAATGATATTTGATTTCTAACCCCTAGACTATTGGATAAAAATGTGATAGGAACTAAATGGATATATAAAAATAAACTTGATGATAACGGAGTAATAACTAGAAACAAAGCCAGATTAGTGGCTCAATGGTACTCTTAAGTTGAAGGGATTGATTATGATTAGACTTTTGCCCTAGTGGCTAGACTAGAATCTATTAAAATTCTTTTAGCATTAGCTTGTGTCCTAAAATTTAAACTCTATCAAATGGATGTTAAGAGTGCTTTTCTAAATGGGTTTTGGAAGAAGAAGTTTATGTAGAACATCCTAAAGGTTTTGAAGACCCTCATAAAAGTAATCATGTCTACAGGCTTAAGAAAGTAATCATAAAAAAAAATTCAAAAATACCAAAAAAATTATAATTTTTATTTTCTACTATTTTTAGATAGATTCTAGGATTTTTTATTTTGGATAGTTTTCAGAAATAAAAGAGTCTCAAAATTAGGGTTTCCATTTTAAGAAATTTAATTTTGGATAAATTCTATTTATAGATATTCTTTAATTTTGAAAAATTCTAAAATAGGTAATATTCTAATTTTAGAAGATTTCCTTAATTTGAGAAATTTCCAAAGTATAAAGGATTTCAAATCTTCAATTATTTTGGAAGGTTTCCATTTTCGGGAAAGCTTGAAAAAGAAATTTTTGAATCCCAATTCGAAAATTTCTATTTTCAACTTCCAACCCTAAATTGGAAATAATTTGAATACCGGCTCAATTAATGCGTGTTTTCGTGCAACCTTAATAGCCGGTAAACCTTCTTATAAAAATCCCAAAACCCTAGATCCGATCTAACCATTGAGTGCAGGAATACGATCCAAGTGTGGGTAAGGAGCCGAAGTTCAAAGAGGCGGAGTCGGGCCCAAGCCCATTAGGATACCCCTCCTTATCCCACGGAGGCGACCCCGTGACGTGGCCCACAGAAAGGTCAGACCCTTACCTCGTATTGAGAGCGATATTTGTGTAAGTTGGTGAAAATTCTGTGCCGCTTGTTTGTTTAATTCTGTAAAATTATACGACTTGCGTGGATGGCCGCAAAATTACCAAATTAACGAACAAACCCAGTTCTCTTTAAAACTGATGGAATTTCATCACCCACCTCATCACTCCAACTGAATTTGATCTCTAAGATCCATTAAATTAAAAAGAATCAAGAGCTAGGGCCAAACTAGATCGGTGTTCTTGGGCACCCCACCACTTAGTCATTCCATCAATCCCAGGTTGAATAAGTCCACAAGCGCGGGTCACATTTGTCTAAAACACCCATAGGTCCCTACTACTCAAGTATACCGACCTCGCCAGTGGCTTCCTTGGTGATTTGTTGGTCAGCTGAGTGTTGGGTTAGCAACACAACCTAAACCAAGTTTTCCCTGAGAATCACATTTCTAAGTACTCGATAAATCCGGCTAACCTAGGGCGTACTTAAGATGGCCGATGTGCCACACGCCTATCTAGGTTACGGATTTTAGAGCAGCGAACTTGTGTTAGTATCAGGTGGATACTTGCCAGTGCATCTTGTTGAGAATCTACGAGAGAAAGAGTTAGTCCGGCGGGTAACAAAGATGAATCGGTGGTCCTCCCACTATCATAATTTAACCTACCCCCTACACTAACACGATAAATCCTAAAAATTATTCTGATTGATTAGAAATAGGATTATCTATGCTCTGTGTGCATCATTTATGATAGCTAGTCTAGTGTCTCCTTGTGGCAACTTTTTGTCAAGTCTAGGGCTTGCCTTTTCAAGTAGACGCCCGGTTGGACTCGTCTGAACCTTAGACTGATTCGATCTCAGAGTCAGTCTATCACACCGATCTTTTTTGCCTACTCTATCTCCCTCATTGCGAGACTCCCATCAATCCGATGGCAGATGAATGGCCTCTCTACGAGACCTACCCCTCCTTCTATAAAAATCTACCTGATCACTCCCAGCGTTGGTATGCTAATTCTACATATCATCATCACACTCCTATCTCGCAGACTTCGATGGGATATGAAGACAACGGAGATCCATATTACAAATCTCTACTTCAAGAACTAAAACAATCAGTCTCTGCCTTAGTGTCGTAGTCCAGCAGCATGTGCATAATTTCAACTCTGGGATATTTCCCTCTTATCCAAGAAGATGTCTATGCTTTTAGTACATTTTAACCTCCAATGCAAACCTCCTACAATAACACGTATTATTCGGACACTAGGAGTCACAATAACTTTGTCTGGGAACAACAGTCTGCTCTCCCACAGCAATTGCAATAGGATACGTATCCTTATGGGTTCACCAACCCTATGAACAAGATGATGGGCTATACTCCCCGTCGTAGTACCAGCAGTTTCCATAGACTGACTATTATGGTCAATAATGGGCTCCTCAAGATTCTCAGAGTCAACACATAGTCCCAGACTCACTTCAATCCTATCACTTTCAGACTCAGTCGGACTATAATCAAGAAATGGTACTTCAGCCTCCCTTAGCCGAACCGCCACAGTCTACCCCTAAAACTAGTCTAGAGGACCTTCTATCTCAACTAATTTCTCATCAACAGCAAGCTCAGCAATAGCACCAGTAGTCCATGAAGAGCTTGGAACACCGTCTAGGTCAGTTAGAATTTGAGAGTGAGGAAGTCAACATCCCCAGTCAAAGTAGAGGGAAAGACATGGCTACTGATTATGAGGAGGGTTCGCAAACCGTGAACCAGACCCAAAATTATCAAGAGGAAATAGAGGTTGTTAAATAAAGAGAATTTTATTTATTAAGAGTTGTCCATTCGAAGAGGAAAAGTTCAAAGCTTTATTACTATTTCTCTAGAGTTTTTCTCTTCCCTTTGATCATAGCTTAGTAGTTGATCTTCACTTAGCTTAGGTTTCCACTTAGAATCTTAAACCTAGTAAGTCTGAGAGTACCGGTGCATCTCAATACTATTTGAGCAACTTGGGGTTCAGGGTGTACTAACTCATTCACTTCAGTAGAGACTGGAGTGCTAATAATTAAGATCGGGAGTACTGATCGAAGGTAGGTTTGGGGTATACCAAACTGAACAAGCAGACAATGTTTTTTGATTTGGAGGACGTGTGTGAAATCGTAGCATTGATTTAGAGGACGTGGAAGCATCGCTAGGTGGACCTTGGCTAAGGTTGGAAGCTACATTTGCAACGGTGTTTCGCAGGTAACTTCTGTTTCATTTAACTTTCTTGTTAGTGATACTTTTTGTTTGGACGTGGTCCCGTGGTTTTTCTTGGCTAAGGTTTCTACTTAAAAACTCTTTGTCTTGTGGATGTCTGATTGTTGTTCCGCTAATTGTATTGATTAAATCAAACGACGAAAAGACAATATACCATAGAAGTATATTTGATCTGAGTCGATTGAGATAATCCTTTTATCAATCAACTAAGGCATGCGAGGTTATCAACTTACCTTGACTAGTAAACTTGTGATAAATTAGATTAATTTTTAAATACCTACTCACCCCCTCTAAGTATTCTTGAGTAAAAGAGAACGGACTGATTATTTCAATATAGGGTCAGGATCAGGGGACAACAATTTATACAACATTTTGACAAAATTTTGGAGTACCCACATGAAAGATGAATAAATAGCTGATTTTTGGTGAGATGATCTCTTCATCATATAGATCACCCCTAAAAAAAAAAAATCAGCACATTCTAAAATTTCTAACCCCATCAAATGTGGTTTTCAAGTTAACGATAAAAAGAGACGGTCCATAATTTTTCAACTTGTAAACTGATCTACGAATATCGGATTGATTTGAATTTTTGTGAAATGATCTCCTCACTATAGAGACCATCCTCACCAAATCACTCCATTCCAAGACTTCTAATTTATACATTGGCCTGTGCCAATTTTTGTTGTAAAAAATGTTGTCCCCTGATCCTGACCCTATATGTATATATACACACCAAGTTTTTTATCCCAAAATTTCAAGCCAAAACTGTATTAAACATGAATTATTCTCGGATTGAGTTTTTTTAGTTCCCCGTTTATTTTCATAGAATTTTTTACCATATTTTTGAATGTCCAAACCGAATTATACTCGTACTATTTTCGTACCAAACTTTTTCCGTATGCCAAATTGCCTCAACCAAAGGTGACGGGGCAAGGTTTATTGGTCATCACGTGTCTTTAAAATTGATTGGTATTTTGGAAAATTTCTACCCTCAAGTCAGCCCCTAAGCAAAGTGTTGCAAAAAGCTTTCCCATAACAACATAACCCTAGAATTGCTCCAACCCATGTTAAAAAGTAATGAGTTAAATTATCGAGTCTATCTAGAGCTACACCCATTTGTTACACCCTATTTTCACATCGATGCTCAGGCCCATATATTGCACTGTGCTCGACATGACGATCATTACAAACAAAAATCGGTCCATTATAATATTATTAGCTACATAAAAAGGTGAACTAAAGTACGGTTTAATTGAATAATCTTGATTGTCCAAATTCAAGTCTATTTTCATTAGTTTAGGAATGTCGGAATGAACTAATTTTGTTGTGAGGATGATCTCCCTGGTAGAAAAAATTCGTTGGTCCCGGCTTTGAAGGTCCCTCCTAAAATAACTGACACGTACCCTTTGTTAACCACCCTTAACTAACTAACCAAGGGTTATAACATGGGTTGGGTTTAGGCTTTGACGTACGTGTCTGCAAATATTTTCTCATCTCCATGGTACGTATAATTCATTGTGTGATTAGTTCTCCAACATGATCTTCAGCTGAGCTCCACTGGTGTAAGAAATGAGAGTAGCTCTAGACATGCAGACTCAAGTTTATATCGGGTTAAGGCAGTTTTAGGGTACATGCCGCGCCTTAAAGATAGCCTGTGCGTTCCCTTGGTCAAGGCTGTGCCGAATGGAAGGAATTCTTTTGGGTGCCAGTGAGCACCCGAGTGGGACCCATCAATTGCTATACCTATAAGGCATTCCCGTCCCGACCCATGAGCAAAACTTTGATGACAGCGGGTGCTGTTATCGAGGCTGATGAGCCCCGTGACATATTCTTAGAGGACACTGACCGTATGGATGTTCGGCCAATTCCTAGGTGGACCTACAAACTAAAAATCAATATGATTAGTGATTTCTAGTTGTTGGATTGAAGTAATTTTCATGGGTTGATTTCAATGGCGGGAATTTGAGATTTATTGACCATTATTTGGGGTACAAAGATCCAAAGGTATGAAATCACTAATAAGGCTGATTTTTGGTTGGTAGCTCCAGCTAGGGATTGGCAAAACATCCATACGGTCAGAGTCCTTTAAGATTATGCCATGTGGCTCAAATTGTGAGCTGTCATCGGCCTCAATGACAGTCCCCTTTTATGAAAGTATTACAACTTTTACTGACGGTCCACATAAACTGAAGTGCACAAGTGGAAGGCGGGCAGTGGGCAGACGGCAGACTGTCGTTTGGGTCTAGCGGATCATGACATTATTTGTCTCCACTCCAGCAACCCAAAATATCACCTGACGCTACAGTTCGAGTTTCATCATCTTTAAAACGGAACCAGCTGTGATCACAATCGACGGTTGAACGTTGAAAAGCCTCAACCAGTCACGACCTCCAATCAAATATCGAACGGCCAGAATCTTCCCAAACCATTACACGTGTCAAACAGGCAGCACACCTGCTCAGCCCGCCTCGAAGAACTACAACGAACGCGCTTCCAGCCTTCCATCCATTTCTGCTCTGCAAGTTTACAACTCTCACCGCCCATTTTCTCTTTCTCTGCTGTGGAGAAAAACCTCAGCAGAGAAAACAAGATTTTCTCCATCGCCATCCTCTCTCTGTCAATCTCTCTCTATTGTGCTCTCTCGCTCGCAAGGTCTGTGACAATCTTCTCTCAAGCTCTTCCTTTCGTCGAGATCGCCGAGAAATCTGGAAAGCTTATCGCTGGTTCAGAGTATTTAGATGGAAAAAGGTTAGGGCTTTGAGCTTTGCTCAGATGGATAACTCATGGCAGATCAAATGCAGTTCGCCATGGCTGTCTCTGCCTTCGTCTTCGCAGTTTCCGCTGCAGGGATCTCGGAACCAGGTGCGTTTCAGAGAATCTAGGGTTTCTAATCCCCTTTTTGATCTCGTTTGTTGTTTGATTGATGATTGCATGCTCGAATGATAGTTTTAATCGAGTTATAAGTGTTTTAGGGAAATGTGGTTAATATTAGGCGTGGTTGTGAAGAAATGATACTGTACATGAGGCAATATTTCCAGACTCAGATGGTCTCGAAGACAATGTCAATGCTGGTGGTGGAATGTATTATTGTGTTTGTGCGGTGGAAGGTGTTTTTATATGTATTTCATTGCCAGTGGAGTGATCAGATTGGATTATTGTGCGTTCTATGCATGGTCCTGTAATATAGCCATGTTGCAGATTTTTGGTGGTCGAACATTTGGTTATTTTGCGGGGATTCAATCAGGTGGGACAAATGTTGTTGGGAGTTGAAAAAGCGAGCTTAGGAATATATTTGGAGAGATTGAATAAGAATTTTGGAGTGTCATGCAAGCGAACTTTGCGAATGAGATTGATGAGGGCTCCTCCTCCTCAAATGTTACTGAGAGATTTATTTGCCTGTGTGGTAAATAGGGAGTGTTCACAATTATGTTTTTTAGGTTTCCGGGTTTTTATTTTTTATGTGGGTCGTTTTGCAGTTCTTAGTAATATGTATGGATTTTATTCTTGGGGTATATTTTGAACCCACTTTTGTGGAAAAGGCAGTAAAGTGTATGGGGATGGCAATTTGCTGTGGATGGAAAATAAGAAATTTGGATCATCGTCATTCAAGGTGCATTACAATGTCAGTCTTTTTAAGGTGTCGATTGCCCTTCTGGGAGTCCATTTTGTCTGCAAATGGATTATTCTAAAACTTTCTGTATCTATAATCTGTCACCACTGATTAGGAATCTTTAATGCACTGGTAATGTGGAAGGACACCAATACATAGGAGCACCATGAACACATAATTAAATTTATAGAGACTAACAGAATCACACAAACCATGCGAAAGTACAATGACAAAAGTGCTTGTAGCACAAGCTTCCCTGCAAAGATGGGGATTGTAGCATTCACCATACCTATTGATATTGATAGCTTTGTCACTATTTTATCTTGCAAAAGTGGCTATCATTTATGCAATCATCTTGTGGTGCTGCTGACTGCTTAGCATAGTATGACTATGCTGACAGATAGGATATTCTCCACACTGTCACATCGCATGTTTTTTTTTTGTTGCTATATGCTATTTACTGTTTTTTTTTTTTTTTGTTTGTTTATTCATGTTTATCATTGTGGTTTATTTCGGTTCTTTAATCTGTGTCATTTTTTTTCTGTAGATGGAGATGGATGCGGGTCATTACATTCATCCCTATGTTGCACAAGAGCTCAGCTCAATGGACCATGG
Organism: Euptelea pleiosperma; assembly: GCA_035048495.1. Lineage (NCBI taxonomy): Eukaryota > Viridiplantae > Streptophyta > Magnoliopsida > Ranunculales > Eupteleaceae > Euptelea > Euptelea pleiosperma. The sequence goes on along the minus strand of CM068548.1, from coordinate 27,064,816 downwards.
AATCATACAAGAACCCATGATGTTCAACAGTTTAAACTTAAATTCCTGCAAATCAGGGAAGCCTGATCTGGGGAATTCATTCCTAGATCTCCTATCTGGACCTTCATCGCAATTACAAAGTGAAATTCAGCAATTGTCAAGCTCAAAATCATCCATTGCTTCTGGTAAGCTTCCAATAAATGATTGTAGTAGTGTGATCGGTGGTGCTGGTTGTGGAGTTCCACTTGCACCTTTTGGGTTGTTATCTCAGCATCAGCAGAACAAAAATATGGGAACTGGAGCAGAATTTTGTCCGATTGTTCCATCCAGGGCAGTGTCAACCTCCACTTGTAGTCGTGTTTCCATTTTGCATGATAACCTTCAAATGGCAAGCATAAATCTTCATAGTTCAGACATCACCAAGCCAGCTTTCCATCACATTATTCGAGACAATGAGACAGGAATGGATCTGTCATCTCTTCGGCGGGGGCGGCTTTCTAGTACAAACCCTCCAAATGTTGGCCAGCATAATGCAACAAATATTCAGGCTTCCCTGAAAGTGCCATCAGAAACAAAATCTGCTGTCCCTGATCATTTTTCTGCTTTTGCAAGAGGGCATCCACGCGTGTTTTGCCCGGGTACAAGTGAGTGTATGCATAGATTTCTCTTTTTTAAATCTTGAGCGAATATTGTTATTCTGAAATGTTTCTCTAACCATTCTTAATTAATCCGTGAAAGGTGGGGATCTACTACTCAGCAACACAGGGCTTCTCGGAGTTGTTTGCTTGTGTCATGGTTTGAACATGTCTATCTCTAAATTCTGTGAGGTAACTTCTGGTGTTTAGTGAATTGATACAAAGCTTGCTAGATTCTAAATAAACTATTAGTACGGACTGGAACACCAACTTAGGAGACATCTATTCTTAGTAGAGTTGTTTTTTCAGCATTCAGGATTATGTGCTGTTAACCCTGGGGATGTTGTCCGCTTGGAGAGCGGCGAGACTATTGCTCAGTGGCGCAAGCTCTACTTCCTTAAGTTTGGGGTAAGATGTGTGTATTCTATTGATAGTTTATTTCTTATAAATAACTGGTGTATTTCTTAGAAATACCTGGTCATAGGAAAGGTGTGCATGATGTAGAAAGTTTTATGACTCTACAGATTCTCTTGGACTCTTTTGTTTGAATTGAATATTATATGGTATGCATTATTATCTTCTTGGATTGGTTTTCTTCTTCTTCTTCTTTCTTTCTCTCTTTTTTTTTTTTTTTTTTTTTTTTTTAATTTATGAGATATATTTTAAAAAGAAAAGAAAAGGGGCAACACCCACTTGCAAAGAAGCCGAAAAAATAAGCTAATGAGAGATTAACATGATTAGATCAAAAGGAAAGATAACAAACATTAAGTTTAAGTTAATGCCTTTTACAATTATTATCAAATTATTTACAAAATCAACAAAAGATATACCGTTGAACTTCTTGAGGATAATAGCCCAATGACTTATAATAGCTTTAATCTTCTTGACCATCGGGTCAAAGGTGCTGTACTTATAAATGGTTATTTCTTTCCTTTCAAATACACCACTCCAATGTGAATGGAAAAATCTTCCATGTGATTCTCCTATCTTCAAGGCTCTCCAAACTCCAGCATTGCATAAGTTCGAGCAAACTACTTGGAATTACTCTACATACTCCAAATAGCTTAAGAAATTATTTCCACGCACAAATGGTGAAATCATAATGAATCAAAAAAGTGATTAACATATTCACCTGGATCTGTGCAAAGGAAGCACAATTAGACAAAATCTTCTTTCTGTTTATCAAGTGATGAGCTGTAAGGATCTTGTCTAGTTTGGCTGCCCATGTAAAGAAGCTACCTTAGAAGGAATAAGAGTGCTCCAAACTAGCTTAACTAGAAAGGAAGACTTCGGATTCCCCAAGGGAACCAAAGATAAAGACCACACCATGATAAGACCTTTGACGTTCCAACTTCCAACAATGATTTATCCTCTTCATTTAACGGGATGAGAACATGATTGGATGGAGGAATAGGATTTGAGCTGCCGACCGCATATTGTTGGGAAAAGGCTTATGCTGCTGCTGATGATTTAACGGGATGAGAACATGTGTTAGATGATCTAAAAAAATGGGCAAGTTGATCCAATTCTCTATCATTTGGATTTCTTTTTAATTGGGGATTCCATAAAATCTTATCTCCCAGTTTTTTCAAAAATCCTAAAAGGATTCCTCATTGGCCCACCATCACGTATAAACTTCATAAAAACCACCAAAAAGGTTTGTCTCTACACCAAGTATTCTCTCAAAATCTAATTTATCCCCTTTGCCACTTTAATTTGACACCTTCAACTTGGATATGCCTTTTCGAACCTTCATACCATAGCTTGAATAGACATCACCAGAAACCCAATTCTTCATTTCTATTACCATATTTACATTTAGTCACTCTCCTCCATGGGCTCTTAGACTCCTTTCCGTATATCCAAAGCCTCTTACCCAAGAACACTTTCTTAATCATTCTTAAAGATTCTAAACTAGGACTGCCTTTCTCCTTTGGAGAACAAACCAACTTCCAATTAACCAAATCATATTACCTGGCGTCATTAATACTGTCCCACGAGAAGTCTATGTCGGGTTTCTCTATTCTTGCCCAACAACGCTTTGTTTATCATTCTTAAGGATTTTAACTTAGGACTGCCTGTCTCATTAGGAGAACAAACTGATTTCCAATTCACCAAATAATATTTCTTGGCATCATCATTATTTGTCCCATGAGAAGTTTATTTCGGGTTTCTCTATTTTTGTAGCATTAAAAGCTGGAATTGTAAGAAAGGTGAGGAAGTATATTGGTAAGCTCGACAAATTACTTTGATTCAAAGTTCAGTTATCTCCTTTTGAGAGAACATTTCCTCCAAAAAGTGAGTTTTCTATTTATCAAAAAAGGAAAAAAGACAAGTTTTCTCTCAAAGCGATTTACCACCAGGCAGGTCCTACATAATAGTAGATCAATAGTTTGCTCCAAGCCTATCAACATATCAGAATGGTAAGTGACCTATTTTACATTCCAAAGTCGCTGCAAATTCCATTAAATTCTTTACATCACTAACCAATGTTTTTAAAGGCGTGTGAGGAGTATGCCTCAAGGCGCGCCTCAGGGTGAAGCCCTTGAAAAACGCCTCGAGGCACAAGGAAAAGACGTTTATACAGGTGAGGCTTATGCCTCACTCCATGAGTCGTTGACGAGGCGCACCGCCTCTTGGAATGGGCATACGCCTTAGAGGTGTCACTCTTTTTTTTGGCATAAAAGAAATAAAAAAAGAATTTTAAGATATTAAAAAAAATAAAAACAAGTGTCGATTATACAAAAAATAAGAATAAAAAAATCCTAATTTTTTATATTCATGGCTCATAAAGGCAAGAGTGTTAATCTACAATTGATTGATGAGGAGGGGAATTTCAGCTTGGACTATCAAGAAGAGGATGTTGTTCATATAATTGATGAAGATGCATTTAATTTAGTAGAAGATTGAGTCTTTAATTGGTGTTGTGGATTTTTGTTAGAGTGGTTGGAACTTGGAATTGGAAATATGAAACTTGAAAATATGTTTTTTTTTGAATTTATGCTACATTTATTTATATATTTAAAATTTTAAATACTTATCTAGCTACCTAAAATATGCGTGCGCGTGAGGTTTACGCATTACGCCTCAAGGCTTTGGCTAGTGAAGTGCCTCACCTCATGCCTTAGCGTTTAAAAACACCGTCACTAACTCCAAAATTTAACTTTTGGATAAATTCATCTTTAATGCAAACATTATATCTTATTTAAAGATATAATCCTTACAAAATAAGATAATAGTCATCTGCAATTGTAGGTGAGAATAACCTTTTTGTCATTACTCTAAAAGCCTTTATTACATGCTCTTCTTGCACTATTTGCACGAGTCTACTTGGAAATTCTACTTCCTAGATGAAAGAAAGGGAGAAATATGGTTGCCTTATTGAAGACCCTGAGTGCTATGAAACAAACCAATTGGATTGCCTTCAACAAGGATCAAGGAGGTTGCAGTAATGCATGCCTTCATCCATTTTCTCCATTGAACACTGAATCCCTTTCTTCATAGAAGATAATCTAAGAAACTTATAAAATAAATAATCTAAGAAACTTATAAAATAAATAATCTAAGAAACTCCATTTCACGCGATCATACGTCTTCTCCATGTCTATTTTGCAAAGAATTCCCATCTTACCACTATGCATTCTTGAGTCAATACATTCATTAGCTATGAGATCTTCATCATGGATTTGTCCACCTAAAACAAATGTTCCTTGGTAAGAAGAGATTATGCCATTAAGAGCACTCATCCCTGTGACAAGTTTTTTAGACATGGTCCTTCGTTCTGACCAAGGAGGAGAATATATGTATGGAGGCCTCCAACAATACTTTCTGGACCATGGAATTTGTCATCAAAACTCTTACAGCTACACTCCTCAGCAGAATGGTGTAGCTGAAAGAAAGATGCGTCACCTTTCTGAGGTTTCCCGTTCTTTGTTGATCGGGTCCCATATGCCTAAGTCCGAATGGTCAGATGCCATTCTCACTAAGACCTACTTGACTAACCAGATGCCTTCCCTTGTTTTACACATGAAGCCCCCCTATCAAGTTCTTTCCCGCAACTCTTCCCTATTTATTGTTCCTCCTCACATATTTGAGTGTGTCTGCTATGTCCATATTTTTGGCCCCCACTGTACCAAATTTGATCCCAAAGCACTTAAATGTGTGTTTTTTAGATACTCTTCATCTCACAAGGGATATAAGGGCCCGTTTGGCAACACCGAAATAAGTTGCTTTTTTGCTTTGAAAAGCAAAAAAGTTGAAAAGTTTGTTTGGGTATCCATTTTGGAATTGCTTTTCAAAAAGTCAAAAACTTGCTTTTTGTGAAAGCAAAAAATTTTTGCTTCTTGCTTCCAGTGGAAACCAAAGTCAAAAAAAAAATTGCGGAACCGACGCTTCTAATTTTAAGTGAACCTTTTCAAATGCCAATTTTACCCTTGTAAACTTCACATTATGAAGTGTAGATAGAAAACATCTTATGAAGGAGAAACAACATGGATGGTTTGCTGAGGAGTAGGTCAGTAGACCATCTCTTTTTTGAAAAAATAATTACCCATAAAATGACTCACCTGGTGCGTCGTTTATTACTGACCATTTATAATTAAAAAATTAAAAAAAAAACAACATATGTTATATTAGTTTATAATCTTTATTAATGGTTTATTAGAATATAATATCTATATAAAATTATAAGAAAATAACTTTTTGACTTAATTTATGCCAGACTAACTTTTTCACTTTTTGACTTATAATTCGGTGTTTCACCAAACAAACTTTTGCTTCCAAATGGCAACTTTTAAATTCAGCAACTTAATTTAGAAGTTACTTTTTGCTTCCATTGGTTTGCCAAACGGGCCCAAAGCACTTAAATGTGTGCTTCTTAGATACTCTCATCTCACAAGGGATATAAGTGTTACCATCCCCTGTCCGTAAAAAAATTGTGTCCATGGATGTTACTTTCTGTGAGGATGTCTCCTATTTTTCCTTGACCTCTCTTCAGGGGGAGAGAAACAGTGAAGAGATGTCTGGTTCTTCATGGGAAGTTCCTCTTCCAGTTGTGTCCCTATCACCTCTTCCTGCCACACTTGAGAGATCTCAACCTACTCCACCTATTACTATGACGGATAGTGTTCTTGGAGCTCAGGGGGAGCTCAAAGTCTATAGCAGAAGAGGAAAGGTTGGAGCTGATCCTGTTCCAGTTGTGCCGTTCTTGGACCCAGGTAATATTTCTCCTTCCATACTTGTTGTCCCTTCTTCTATTGATACTTGTGCTTCCCTATTGCTTTGAGGAAAGGCATTAGGAGCTGTACCACTCGACATCCTTTGAGCAACTACGTCTCATATAAGGCATTGTCTCCTTCGTACAAGGCCTTTGTTACATATATTTTTACCATTCCTATTCCATCTTCTGTGGCAGAAGGCTTGGGGCACCCTTAGTGGAAAGTTGCTATGGTAGAAGAGATGAGTGCTCTTGCTAAGAATCGCATGTGGGAGCTTGTTGAATTGCCAAGAGGCATGAAGCCTGTTGGGTGCAGATGGGTATTCATTATGAAATATAAGGCAGATGGGTCAGTTGAGAAGTACAAGGCTCGGTTGGTAGCAAAGGGGTACACTCATACTCATGGGATAGATTACGTGGAGACCTTTGCACCAGTAACAAAAATGAAATCAATAAGGGTTCTGTTGTTCTTTGCAGCAAACCAGTCATGGCCCTTCCATTGGCTAGATGTCAAGAATGCCTTTCTGCATGGTGACTTGCATGCAGAAGTGTACATGGATCCTCCACATGGTTTCATCTCATCAGGGGAAAGTGGGAAAGTGTGTAGACTAAGAAATGCTCTCTATGGTCTTAAACAATCCTCAAGAGCTTGGTTTGAGAGATTTGCTTTGGTAGTAAAGAAGATGGGCTATATTCAGAGCCAGGCGGATCACACTCAGTTTGTCAAGCATTAAGAAAGGAGCACCATCGCCATTAAGAAAGGAGCACCATCGCCCTTATTTTCTACGTTGATGACATCCTTCTTACAGGGAATGATACAACAGAAGTAGCCAAACTAAAGGGATAGCTAGTAGAAGAATGGGACCAAAGATCTATGATTTCTCAAGTATTTTTTGGGTATAGGGGTTGCAAGATCCAGCCAAGGGATCTTCATCTCTCAGAGAAAATATGTTCTAGACTTGCTAAGAGATTCTGGGAAGCTAGGAGCGAAGCCACTAGAGATTCCTATAGAGCAGAATCACAAGTTGAGTGATGATGGTGGTGAGCTTCTTCAGGACATAGACAGCTTTTAATGATTGGTTGGGAGATTGATCTATCTCTCCCTTACCAGACCAGATATTGCCTATGCAGTGAGTGTGATAAGTCAGTACATGCACGCACCCAAGGCAATTCACCTAGAGGTGGCTCACAGGATCTTGAGATATCTCAAGTCTGCTCCGGGTGGAGGTTTGCTTTTTAAGAGAAATGGCCACATGAAGATAGAAGCCTATACTGATGCAGATTGGGCAGGTGCCAAAGATGATAGAAGGTCTATCTCAGGTTATTGTGCTCTTGTTGGGAGCAATTTGGTTACTTGGCGGAGTAAGAAACATCCAGTGGTTGTTAGATCGAGTGCAGAGGCTGAATTCAGAGCTATGACATATGGTCTGTGTGAAATGCTATGGTTGATAATCCTCGTGGCAGAACTAGGATTCCCTGTCTCAGGATTAGTCAGGTTGTATTATGACAACAAAGCTGTTATCAGCATCGCTCACAATCCTGTTCAACATGATCGGGCCAAGCATATCGAAGTAGATCGACACTTTATAAGGGAGAAGATCCTCTCTGGAGAGGTGTGCACTCTTTTCGTTCAAACAGATGTGCAAGTTGCCGATATATTTACCAAAGAGATCCCTAGTTGGCGACTTCACCGATGTCTTAGCAAGTTGGGCATGCGAGATATATATGCACCAACTTGAGGAGGAGCGTTATCGGAGACGTATTTTATTCGTATTCTACATGTAAAGGGTAGTCTTGTAAATACCTCATAGTGAGGGGTATCTTTGTCTTTGTAATGGCCTTCATTTAAATAATAGTTTTGGGAGTCATTTGAGCTACACATGACATCTCCTTTCTCTCTCTTCTCTTCTCTCTTCTCTCACTTCTCTTCTTCCATTTGTGAAACCCTAACTTTAGAAGATCTTCCAACTATTGACACTATTTTAATCAACAACCCCTATTCTTTAAACATCTACAATTTTATTTCTCATCTTTATCTACTAATATACCTACTCCACTTATATTCATGTCCTTTTCCTTGTAAAAAATCTTGTAGCCACCTCCAATTTCCTTGGCTTGATCTCCTATCCACTTTTACTCCTACACATATGCTATGCTAACTCTCTTTTTTCAACGCATCTGTCAACTCCATGCTATTACTCGTGAAAGTCACAACATTCTAAGTGGCGAGACAAATCCTATTCTTTTTTACTAGCTTCTTTATCCACACGTCCAATTTGGTGTGAGAACCCTTGCTTATTCTTCATAGCAACTAGGTGTTGTTGTAGTGTTCTTTCCAAGGAACAATTAGCTACCCTCGACCCTTGGTCACCTCCATTGGAATTGGGCGTTGCTTCCAATCAATTTCCTAGCATGGGTTGAAACAACGTACTAGGATTCGTTTACAAAGATTTAGCAAAAAACTTGCATTAGCTACCAACTAGGCCCATGATATCTCACTTTAATTTGCAGATGACACGATATTCTTCTTTGTGGCATCCCATAGATAGTTGAAGTATATCAGGTGTATTTTGAGGCCATTTCGGTTTTGAGGATCAATCTAGATGAGAGCAAAGTGTTTGGGGTGGGAGAAGTGCCTGATGTAAGGGACTGGCATCGAGTTTGGGTTATGGAGTTGGTAGTTTTCTTACCAAATACCTGGGAGTCCCCCTGGAAGCCAAGTACAAGTCAATCTATTTGGGATCCTGTTGTGGAGAGGTTTGGGAGGAGGCTAGCGGGTTGGAAGAAGAGGTATCTCTCGAAAGGTGGTAAAGTTATCCTAATCCAGAGCACTCTTCCTAATCTTCCTATCCAATATCTTTTGTTGTTTGCCATTGACTAGTGTGTCCCGAGATCTGGAGAAGTTGATGAGAGACTTTCTATGACAGGGAAAGAATGATGTCCATATATATATATATATATATATTTTTTTTTTTTTTTGAAAAGTTTTTCTTTTATACCTAGTTCATATATTTCACTTGGTGGAGTGAGCAAGTGTATGCATGCTTTAGGAGGAAGGTAGTTTGGGTTTCCGTTGTTTTCGAGATATGAATGCGGCTCTTCTTGGAAAATGGCTTTGGAAGTTTGGGAAGGAAGTAGAGAGTCTGGCGAAAGTTGTTGTGGGAAAATATGGGGGGATGCAGCTTGAGAGGGGTGGTTCTTTTGTGTTATCCTCTTATGGGACCAGTGTGTGGAAAGGGGTTCTTAGGACCCATGAGTGCTTTAACATGGGTATCCGGTTTAGAGTTGGCAAGGGCGATAAGATTTGGTTGTGGGAGGATATTTAGTGTAGAGAAGAATCGCAACAGAATTCTTTCCCTTTATTTTATGACATTTCTAATCTCAAAGGGTCGTTGATTCAAGATTGTGTTCTGAGGAATGCAGATGAGGTAGCTTGGAATTTCGGCTTCAGAAGAGCCCTCAATGATTGGGAGGTGGATAGAAATGCAGCTCTTCTATCTAGAGTGGGCGAAGCTTCTATGTCTATTGTTGAGCCGGATGAGAGGGTAACGAGATAAGATCCTAAAGGCATTTTCTCTGTTAGTTCTTTCTACTCATATCTTAGCCCAGGTTAGCGTCTTTTTCCCGTGGCATCTGTTTGGGGAGCCCCAATCCCGTCCAAAGTGCTCTTCTTCGTTTGGAAAACCATCTTGGACAATATATTGACCGTGGACCATTTGAATGGTAGGGAGCTAATGTCGAATAGGTGCTCCTTGTACAAGTCAAATTCTAAGTCAGTTGAGCATTTGCTGATCCATTGTCCATTCACCTTTGCTATTTGGCAGATATTTATCTCCCTTTTTGGTATTAACTACGTGATGATCCTGGTCCAAGGAAGTTGGTTGGAAATTTTTAGGGGGAGAGGGCAATTCCTTTGGTTTATCCTTCCCTTTGTGATCATGTGGGCTGTATGGAAGGAGAGGAATATCTGTATCTTCGAGGGCAAACAAGAATATATTCCTGGGGTGGTGCTGAGAATCAAAGCCCTCTTGTATCTTTGGTCTTCAACATCTTTCGAGTTTAGAGGCTGTTTTTTTACTCTTTTGTTTTTAGATGGGAGGAGTTATTAGGAGGCTCTTCTACCACATGATGTGTGGATAACTCTGTTGTAGGCCTTCCTCTGGAGGCCCTTCTAGTTTGTTTTTATGGGGTTCTCCCCTTTTGTTCAATATAATTATTACTGTCAAGAAAAAAAAAATCCTTCGACTAAACCAACTTTTAGAGCAGCTCTAAATTAGCTTAAACTCCCTTATTGACTTAAATAGCTAGGAATCCTTCTGAAAATAACTTTCCTATTTCTAACTTGAATTCAACAAAATTTAAGACTTTCTAATATGTATCAATTCCGCCATAGTTATTCTGTAATTTAGCTATAACTCAATTCATGTTTGATTGCATGATTTTGGGCTCGTTCGATAATAATTGAATAAGCTTTTTAACAGTACGAAAATTGAGGCATTTAGACACTTTTTAGGAGGGTTTTACAACTCTTCAAGGTGGCTTACTGCTTAGGTTGGCCCCAAAGCTCTGCATTAGCTAATAACATTTCCCCAGGCTCATTATGGATCATTCAACCATACTGTGCATGCGCATGTTCCTTTAGTGTGTCTGTTTGGAATTCAGCGTGGTGCATCTTTTGCGTTGTAGGCATCCCGAGTGCCAATATCTGGCAGAGCACTGAAACTAACCTCAAATGTGCAAAATAAAATTTTATGTAAAGAATGTACAGTTATATCAAATACTAGAGTTCTTACTATGTTACACTAGATTCATAAGAAAACTAGAGAAGCACGATTAGATCTTTGAGGAGTTCATGAATTCAATCTCCAACTGAAGCACCAGCTGTAGTTACTGAGTCTATCAGTTGATCCTCAATTGATGCCACATTGAAAATAGAGCTATTGTAAGCAGTGCTACATGGACTCTTCTAAATTAGTGACGTGTCTGTGTTAGACATATGTCAGATTCCGATACTTACTGTGTTGGAGTCCAACACTCAGGGTGTAATTGATGGCCAGAATTTTTCTGGCTTGGCGAGTCTAACTCGCTGTCATGGCCTCGGATTTCAACTCTTATGTCCATGTCTATTCAACACTGACTGTAAGTTGAAGTGTTATTCTGTATGCCATGGCCCCTAAAGGGGCCGGGTTGTCCAAAACTAGAATCAGATGGCATCATTTCTCCTTGATTTGCTGTGACCTATTCCCTATTAGAATTATGTAACTAGTACCAAGCTCAAGTAACTCATGATGTCATGCGTATAATCCTGGAAGCAGTTATCTTTTACATTTACAAGTGCATAATTTGTTCCATGTTAATATATCACTAGTTAGACAACTGCTACTCTTTCTTGCATCTGGGACTGGTTTAGGATATTAACTTTTTCCAGGAATTAGTGGCATATGGCTTCACTCAATTTCATTTCGATCATTACTTCCTGGATTATCTCTGATGAATTGAGTATTTCATTGTGGCAATGTATCTGGCATGTTTCAATGATCTATTTCTGGAATTGAAAGTTGTATTTGTTATTGGCATGTGGTTGTTTGAAGCGCCAAAAACACTGGATGGTGATGTTTTTCTGGTGCTTTAGATTAGGGTTCCAGATGACAATAGTGGATGGGACTGGCCTGAAGGAATCTCAGCGACCGGTGGTTTGGTGAAATGCAAGGCGGCTGTGTCAAACATGTCCAAGAACACTGATATGTTTCAGCCAGTTGATCCATTTGTAGGATTAGCAAGGTCTGGACAACCCTGGAATGATTTTGTGTCTCAAAACAATCCTCATACAGGACAGCGTGTCTTGGAAAAATCGGTTAACAAGGTTATGCATAATGCACAACAGAGAAATGCATTGGAGGGATGCAATGTTATTCTCAAGAGCTTGGTAGGAACTACACACGGCATCTTGCCTGCTACAGCAGATAGCCAGGCATTGCAGACAGTGAAGGAAAGTCCCATGTCCGGTGGATTAGCAGTGCCAAGGTCCCCTCTTGATAAAGGGCGACAAGACAGTGGGTATCAATCCATTGCTGATTACATTGATTTTCTTACTAAAGGTGGCAATCTATTTACTTCCAACCAAAGTTTGGGGAACTTAAACTCCCTTGGTACAGATTCTGGTGTCAGCAGATGTAACAGCTCAAGGGAAGCATATATTGTGGATAGAGATGCAATTTCTTCAAACATTGAGTTGAGACTTGGGCAACCATCTCAGCAGAGTCACACTCTGGGAGGTTCAGTTCTGTCAGCTGTGCAACCTCAACCATTTCATACACTAGATTGCCAGAAGTCATTATTCCAAGACCCTCTATTTCATAATAGTGAGTTGAACAATATTTTTGTTAGCTCAGTCTATTTTTTGTTTTTTGTTTTTTGTTTATTGACCTGCGCATTTTATAGGTTGTTTTCTGTTGTATAGATGAATAATCCATAATTACTTGTTGCAGCGGTTAATCCCAGGGTAACCGAGGGATCCATGCAAAATCTTCGGTGTGCTCCTTCAGACACATCAAATGCTAATAGAAGAGAGAAAGAAATCCAGTTGAACTTTATGCATCAAGCACCTGGAAGCTTCAATGCTATAGATCCTGCTAAGCTAGATCAACTTAAGGGTGATGCAGCTAAGAGCTCAATGATTTCGATGTTTTTTTCACACTTGGGTACCCCATCTGAAAGGGACCTCCAGTCTCAGGCTATTAATAATATGGTTAATAACAGTGAGCATCTTATGCCCAGGATTCTGCATGGTGAACCTTGTATAGCCAAATGTGACCCAGCTGATTTTCCAAGGAACAGAAGTGATGGAATGGAAAGACAATTAAACATTAATGGGCTGGGTCTTAATCATATAGATAAGGGTAAAGGGGTTCGACACATTGCTGATAATTGCTCTTATGTTAGAGAGAAAACCAACTCTTTGTTTCACAATAAGCAAATGGTAGATTTCAGCCCTTTTACTGGAGTTATTGGTGGAAATTGTCTACCCAGTAGTTCAACTGTGCAAGAAAGACAATCTTCTTATTTGTGTCAGTCGTCTGGCATTCTTCAGGATGCATCTGATGCTAGCAATCCCTCCAACCAACTAGGCAAAGTTTCTTTCCTTGGGAGCAATAATCATCTCGATCATGCTTTTCTTAGATCAATAAATTCTTCTACTGTGACTGGTGGACTAGGTCTGCCTTTGTCAGCAGTTTCAATGGGCATGTCTTCAATAAATTCAATCTCTAGACCAAATTTCACACCGTCTTTATTAAACAAAGAGGGCATTGATGTAATCCCACATTTGCTGGATGAGAATTTAAGATTGCTCGCATTGAGGCGTATGTTTGAGTTGAATAAGCAAGAGCATGCAATGGCTTCCCTTGAACTGAATACAGAACAAGTGAGAGTATATAGCCCTTCAGCTATTGAAATGCAGAGAAGGGACTCTATTGGAGATCCATTGGCATCTGAAGAACTAAGGGAAGGACCTTTTCATACCATTAAGCAGCATGCTTCTGACATTGCTGTTAAACCACTCCAATCTTGCTCAAATCGTTACGTGGGCGGTAGTAATGAGAAGTTGGCTGACGTGGCAGGTAAATGCGATTTCTGTGCATTACGTGATTCTCAATTGTTGATGTTATTGGACGACTTTATTGCCTATTAAATGGTTGACCTCTTGTACTCTTGTAATGGTATGGAATGATTATTACTCTGTCATGTTTATGAAGGTGTAAACAGCTGGTGCAATTCCTCGATGTCTTCACAAGTAATCTCATTTCGCTCTAACGAACGTGACATTCAGCTTCTGCCTGCTCATGATCCGCGTCTTGATAAGCAGCCTTTGCTGAGGTGACTTTTCTGAGAACTTCGATTTTGTAAATTTAATGTCCTCTGCATATTGTAAATGTTTCTGGTAATTTCAATGAATACTGTAAACGTATGTGAAACTTTTTACAGGCTTGCATCAACACATTTATGTCAGGCATTGTATGTGTAATTAATTAATTGGTTCTTGACCAATTCTCATAACGATAAATGCTGTGGTTGTTAGTAATAGTTGCATCCTGCCCTCATGACATGATTCACTCTTTTTTAATATCTATACTATTTTATAGTGGAAATGTGGCTTCACCACACAGGCTTTGCTTGCCACTTTTTAAAAGTGAAAACATCTCTCTAAATTAAATGGGACTTTTTTTTTTCTAAATTAAATGGGACTCATATACTCTTCTACGCTTAAAGCAAAAAATTTGAATTGGCAACATTTCCTAAACAACCCGTGAATCCATGATTCAAGTTTTTGAAGGCAATTTAGCCCTTTTGGGTATTCCTAATTCACGAGTACTTAATTTCTTCGTATCCCAATTCATCCATATGGCCATCAATAAAATGTTATAGCACATATCTAGGTTGCACCATCGACAACATCTACTGCATAAATGGTTAGTGTCTGAAGTGGTAGGTAACATAGATATGGCCCACCTACTCGTCAACGTAAAATCATGCAATATTATGATTCTTGACTAATAATACGCGCATGAGTAAGTTGTCTGCCAAACTTGGTGCATCACACACATTATAGTATTTCTTTAATTTGTGTGAACGACACACAAATGCATGTGCCACCCACTAGTGTCAAGAAATACACTAAGTCTGATTACTTATTTACATTCTAAACTATAGACCACTCATTGGAATAGTCTCATTGATATGCTGTGGAGATTGTGATGGCTTTGCTAGTATTAGTGGAAACACGTTTGCCTGAACAAACGTCACACAAAAACATCCACCATCTCCTTAGGAAATACCCATTTATCCCAAATATGGAAGGGACTCCACATGTCTCTAATGAACTTACAATGTATAAAAAAGGTAACAGTTCTTCCGTCTTCGTGCTCCTTGCACATGATGTACCTATGAATCATCTTCTTATTGACTAGATGGCCAATTGTAAGAATCTTTAAGTAATTTTATTGTTGAACAATACCATTTGACTCCATGGTGATCTCGTAGCCCGATCTCAAGAGAAGTCGGCTAGATTGTTGCATGAGTTTCATAGGTTGGCTTGCCAGTTTAACTTGATTAGTGTGTTGGATGCTTGTTGTCGTAGGAAAGGGAGGAATGCGAGTGTTTCATTATGACAAAGATCTTGTCTTGGAACGTGAGAGGATCAGGGAGTAAGGAGAAGAGGGCAGTGCTAAAAAGTGTGATTAGAAGATTGGGTGTTAGGGTTGTTATTCTTCAGGACACTAAATTAGAGAAATGGAGGCTGGTGTGATTACGGAGTTTTGTGGCTTTGGGACTATGGTTGGCACGATATTTCGACCATTAGGGCTTCAAGTCGTTCTGTTATCTTTTGGGATCTGAGTTACTTGGAGGTTAGAGTTGTGTTGGGTGCGTTTTTAGTATCGATTCTTTGTAACTGTGTGGGGGATCAGTTCTCTTGGGTCTTATCTGGGGTGTATGGGTCTACAGAGAGGAGTTATCAGACTCAATTTTTTGAAGAATTAGATGATTTAGTGGGGCTTTGGGATCTTCTGTGGTATATAGGAAAGGATTTCAATGTTACCTGATTTTTGATTGAGAAGAATGGATGGAGGAGCGTGTCTAGCAGTATGAGGGAGTTTGGAGATTTTATCGACCATAATCATCTGTTGGATCTTCCTTTAGGTGGAGGCAAGTTTACATGGTCCAATAACTAGGATACTCCCATCCTTTGCAGGTTGGATAGGTTTCTGGTATCTGCAAATGGGAGGCACATTTTTCTGGGGTGTCTCAGGTGGGGATTCCTAGACCCCCGCTTCGGACCACATGCCTTTTCTACTAGACTTCGGAGGAATTAGAGGTCGGCCTACTCCATTTAGATTTGAAAATATGTGGCTTCTTTGTCCTAAATTCATGGAGAAAGTGGAGTGGTGGAGCAGTTTTTCTTTCTTAGAGAAAGCAAGGGAGGTTTTTAGGAGGAAACTTAAATCTCTTAAGAATAAGATCAAGCTATGGAATAGGGAGGAGTTCGGCAAGGTAGACCAGAAAAGGCCTCTATTCTCGAGATCACTTTGATTGATAGAGAGGAATGGGAGCACCCTTTGTCTTTAGATGTCTGTAGTAAGAGAGTTAATCTGGAAACGGATGATCAACATCTTGTTATGTTGGAAGAGATCAGTTGGAACTTGGAACCAAATGTCGAGGGTCAGGTGGTTAAAGAGGGGGACAATACTACCAAATTTTTCCATAGGATGGTGAATGCTCATAGGAGATTCAACCATCTAGCCGTCTTGAGATCAATGGGGTTACTATAGAGGGCGATGAGAGTATTAGGAAGGGTGTAGTGGACTATTACTCTGAGTTATTGATGCAGGATGATGAGAACTAGCCTATATGAGGTGCAAAGATCAGAAATAAATTACCACAAGTAATAAGAAAATATAAACTACTCTAACAATTACCACAAATATGTAGATATGCTAGCAAATAATTAACTGATTATTTCAAATGCTAGATCTCACAACCAAGCAGTGAAAAACCCTCAATTATTGATTGAGCGGCCCGAATGGAAGTAAGGACTTCCACTAGCTAGGGTTCAACCAACACTTGTAGGTTCACTTTAATTTCCTTTTCCAAGATATTATAAGTTATTTGAAGTTCGGGAAGGTTTCTGGCAAGTTTCGAGGCTTTTTGACAAGTATCAGATTTTAGCCGGGTTTCGGAAGAAAAATGAAAACCATGGAAAATTAGGGTTTGAGAAGAGATTAGGGGTTTCTATGGTTACTGCAGGGATCTAGGAGTATTTGGGGGTTGTGGTGAGGGTTTTGGGAGGGTTTAGAGTGCCATAGGGAGAATTGTGGAGGAAGGTTACTATTCACGTTACTATTCACGCGGCACTATTCACGCAGCACTATTCACGCGGTACTATTCACGTGACACTATTCATAGTTATGATCAATGGTTAGGGTTTCGGGATAAAAGATGTATGGTTGGGTTTTCTAGGTCAAATTTGATCCAAAGAAAAGAAAAAAAGAAAATAAAGATGGAGAAAGAGAAGAGAATAAGAGAGAAGAGATAAAGATAAAGAGAATACCTTTCGGATTCGCACCGAGTAGCTTGGATTCGCACCAAGGAAGAAGAGAACAATCCACAAGAGATTTCTCAATAACAAAAGTCAATATAATTCATCATCAATCAAAGATTACAACTAAAAGAGTTTATATAATAACTCAAAACTCCCTAATCTAATCTCAGCCATCCATTTAATCTAATGGCTATAAAAAAAGTACAGCAACTTAAAGTAAATAACCAAAATTACAATGAGCCTCCTAACTATGGGCTAATTGTAAAGACACCTAAAACTCTAAAAAATATCAAAATAAGCCTACAAAACTAATAAAAACTCTCCACAAGCTCCATACGCAGCCTACATGTATCTTTCCAATGCGGAGTCTTCATGATGCACATGCACGTGGGGTCTTCGCTCCCATAAATCAAGGAGAACTAAAACGGGGGCCCACATAGTCATCAAAATACAAAGACATGGGTATGGGCCCAGTTTTCCTCCTCCGCTGGTATACTCTAGGTAAGGACGTGATGTCCTCATCAGTTATACTCCGAGTCGGTATCTTTCAAACCTCTTTTGGATGGCTTTCATTTCGACAATATTAGCTCTGGCTATAGAGATTGGGTGGAAAGACCCTTCAGGAGTAGGAGATTTTGAGTTCTATTTCTGCGAAAGCTGGTGATAAAGCCCAGTGACTTGATGGGTTCTCTTTGGCTTTTTTTAAGCAGTGTTTGGGAGGTGGTTGGGGCGGATTTCATGAAGGTGGTGTTGGAATTCCTAGAAGATGGCTATCTGGATTATGTATCCAATAGTACTTTTGTTGTCCTTATTCTTAAGAATCAAGGGATTGAAGATATCTCGGGGTATGGACCTATTAGCTTGGTGGGGAGCGTGTAGAAGATTTTGGCCAAGATGTTTGCCACTAGAATATGCATGGTGTTGGTTTTGGCTATCTTGCCTACCCAATGTGCTTTTGTGAAGGGGAGACAAATTTTGGATGGAGTCCTAGTAGCTAATGAATGTATTGATTCCAGGACCAAGGTGGGGGAATCGAGGTTTGTTTGCAAAATCGATATGGAAAAGGTGTATGATTACGCCAGCTGGAGATTCCTAGACTATATGCTAGGTAGGATGGGATTTGGCCCGAAGTGGAGGAGTTGGATTTGGAAATGTATCTCTTAACCCTCTTTCTCCATTTTGGTTAATGGGTTTCTTGTTGGTTACTTTAGAAGTTCGAGGGGGCTTCATTAAGGGGATTTGTTGTCTCTGTATCTATTCATTGTGGTGGTTGAGGCGTTGGGGATAATGGTGTTTTGAGCCGTATAAGGTGGGGATCTAGAAGGTTTCGTGATGGTGACAGGTGTTCTGGTGATCTCACATCTATAGTTTGCAGATGCTACTCTAGTATTTCTGGGGGCTTCCATTTCCCAGATGAGCTTTTTGAGTGGCTTCCTCTGTTGCTTTTAAGCGGTTTTGGGCTTACGAGCCAATCTTGCTAAGAACAATGTGTTAAAGGTGGGAGAAGTGGATAACATGAGTGGGTTAGCGGGCATTCTGGGGTTTGGTATGGGCATTATGCCCACCATGTTCTTGGGTTTACCTCTAGGGGTGAGTTATAGGTCGAAAGCTCTTTGGGATCCCGTGGTTGAGAGATTTGAGAGCATGCTAGCTTTGTGGAAGACTAGATATCTTTCAAAAGGGGGCAAGTTGGTACTTATTAAGCATTGTCTCTCCAGTTTGCCCATCTACTTCTTGTCTCTTTTCTCCATTCCTAAGTGTATTGTGAATACATTGGAGAAAATTATGAGGGAAATCTTATGGAACAATAGAGTCGAGGTTGGTGAGTTTCATTTGGATGATTGGAAGACAGTTTATAAGTCCAAGACCCAATGAGGGTTAGAGATTAGGTACATCTCAGACATGAATGCGGCTTTACTAGGAAAGTGGTTGTGAAGGTTTGGGGTAGAGACTTCCAGTTTGTGGAGGAAGGAGATAACGGGCAAATATGTGGTCTTGGTCTTTGATTGGGATGGGAGAGCGGTTTTTTCGACTTATATGTGTAGAGTTTGGAAGGGATTTATGTAGATGTCCCCGTAGTTCCACGAAGAATGGAAGAAGTGCTTTACAAGGTGTGGCTTGGGGATATAGTCAGATTTTGGGAGGATAGGTGGTGTGGATAAGTTCCTCTGAAGGAGTTTCCAGTTCTATTCTCTTTATCAGATAAAAAGAATTGTTTCATTTCTGGCTTGTTCTGGTAGGGATGGAGGAGATATGGCTTGGGATTTCAGTTTTAGAAGAAGGCTCAATGATTGGGAGATTGAGGTTGTTGGCTTGTCGTTTATTTACTGGCTCGTTTGCATGATTGTGTTGTCTTCTTCGGAGTCGGATTGGTGTATTTGGAGTTGGTCAAAAGACGGCCACTTCTCGGTTTGTTCCTTCTATAAGGCTTTACGAAGCCTTTTTAGTGACAGTTATCCGACTCCTTTTGTCTGGAGATCAAATTTTGGACAACATCCTTAGATAAGATATTGACAGTGGTCCATTTGATTGCC
Source organism: Euptelea pleiosperma (assembly GCA_035048495.1). NCBI lineage: Eukaryota > Viridiplantae > Streptophyta > Magnoliopsida > Ranunculales > Eupteleaceae > Euptelea > Euptelea pleiosperma. Next base: position 27,045,358 of record CM068548.1, on the reverse strand, counting down.
AGGAAGATTATATTGGTTGATTGCTGTTCAATGTGCAAGCATAGCGGGGAATCGATAAATCATCTCTTCTTGCATTGCGAAGTGGCGAGAGCTGTGTGGGCGGTGTTTTCGGCGGACTTTGGAATGGCCTGGGTGTTTCCTTTATCCTTGATGCATCTTGCCTCTAGCTGGCTTACGACGATTTTTTCGTCTAAAGGGCGAGTGTTATGGTGCTTGTTACCTTTTGCAATTCGTTGGGGTTTATGGAAGGAGATAAACCTTTGGGTTTTTGAAGGTAAAGGGAGGAGGTGGCAAACACTATTTTTAACATTAAGGGTTGATTTTTTGTGATCCAAGGTGTTTGTGGAATGTCGTGGTTTGTTTTCTGAGGATTTTGTTTTCCGTTGGGATATTGTTGGTTCTAGAGATAGTTCTTAGGCTTCCCCCTTTCCGGGCTTCGTTTTGGTTTGTTGGTCTTGCTTTTAGTTGGTCATATCGACTTCTTTGGCTGCTTGTAATCTCTTTCGGCTTTGAATAAATTCTACAGTAATCAAAAAAAAAAAAAATCTCTTATGTTGCTCAAGTATTGATAGCTGTTAGTTGACACAGGTGCTAAGCAGTAACACTCCAATTTTCTGAACATTGGAAAAGTTATAAAGGGGCAATTAAATATACTTGTCATGTGGTCAAATCTTATTATCTAGTACTTATGAGTTTGCAATGGATTTCTAAGGAAAGAATGTGGTGGAGTTCCTTTGTTTCATCTTTTAAACTTATGAGCAATGGATATATCTTTTAGGATATTGCCGTGGAACATGCTGGGGCCTTCCTTTTTATTAAGACACTAACAAGATGAGGAATATCAAAGCACTGTGGTAGGTCAGCTATTCCATAATATTGTAAGGTTGTTTTCAAAGTTCTGGAGTTCGTTTATTCAACCCCTCTGTTAGTCAATGCATTAATAATGGTTTTGGTTCCCTGTGTCGTTCTTTGACTAATAAACATTGTCAATCCCAAAAATATTATGAATATCTGTTTGAAGTCTCCCGGTGTTCTCAAAAAATGGGCCAAAGGTGAAATTTGAAGTGTCCTCTCACCAACAAACTTGTTGCAAATCATTTTTTATTTTTTTGATAAGTAAAAAAAAAAAAAATCTAATCAAGGAACTCTTCCTCAGCAGTCAGCGATCTTTTTCATGTAAAACCGAGCAAGCTGTTGAACCATGCATAATAAACTAATTGCACTTCAAAATTGCTTTTATTTATTTATTATAGAATGCCTGTAAACCATGTAGAGTTGAGGCTATTTTTATGTACTGGTGTATCTGCACATTTTTTTTTTAGGCTTTGCTTAAGTTACACCTTTGATCCCCATCAGTGTGGTATATTCACTTTTGCTTTTATTTCAGTTGCATTCCTGTGGATATATTCATCTTCTTTTATTTCTATCTCAGACTTGGGAGAATTGAAAACAACAAAACTACTGCTGGTGAGCATGAAAAGTGTAGTCAGAAAGAACAAAATCCATACTTCCCTGGCAATTGCAGCTGTGCCGTCCACTCGATTTGTTTAGCAGGAAGCTGTATCTGCAGAGGTGAAACCCTTCTTGATACCTGCAAGGGGCATGCTGGAAGTATCAGTGGCAATGCCTCAATGCTGGTTTCTTCTATATTTGATAAAAGTCATATGAGACTGGAGGACAAAGCAATTGCAATAGGTGAATGTGAAAATTTGAAGAGACAAATCCCCATGAAAAATAACTGTTATGCTTCTCAGTGGAGAGATGTCCCAAGCAAGCGGATGGGGGTTTGTAATGCCACTTGTATGGAGAAGCCAGCCAAGGGATTCGATGGCAGAGGAAATGTTGAGGACCAACTCATAGACACCGTTGCTAAGGGGTTTAATGGAACTTCCCAAGAAGCCGAGTCCTTGAAAGAGCAACAGATGTCTAATGTTTGTTCTGGATGTTCTGCCCCTGCTGTCACTGAAGTATCAGTAGAGGTTAATAATATGGATTCTGGTACTGTAGATGCCAGGGATGCTAGATATGCGAATGATCTTGTAGTTGATGAAGGGTCAGGCATTGAAAAATGCTGGTCATCTGAGGACACACTTGATAGTGAAAGAAGCACTGAAACCATGAATGTTTCTAGTAAGCTCGACTCCTTAGGTCTACCAAATCAATCATCACATGGCCTTATTGAGGAGCTTAAGCTCAGGAACTCCTTTAGATGGAACAAGGTACAAAATCAATTCCGTGCTACTGTTCATGACAACATCAAGCATACACAACAAATTGAGAGGGACCTCAACGCTGGAAAGAGAAAGAGAAAAACAAAATGGAAGAGGCTGGATGCATCATTTCCTGCCTCTGGTCTTTCTTCAGTACAGTACGACTCTCCGAAATGTACTAGGCATACTGAGCTGCACCCCCATTTATCCAAAGATATTCAGATACCCTCTCAACCTGACCATGGAGTGCCAATAACATGTGGTATTTACTGTAATGGACCTTCAAGTCTTAAACGGAAGCGCTCTGCACTGTCTTCAGCCAAAACTCTCTCTTGGAAGAGAGATCCACCTGACTTGATGATCAGCATGGAGAGTGGGGAGATGATTATCAAGCACTACCAAAGGATGATGTGAATTTTCTGAGAATTCCTAAACTTTCAGGTGAAAAGAAGTTAAAACGGTGTTGGACTGCAGATGTCAACAAACAGTTTCGGAGGCAGGAAACAAATCAAGTAGATGCAGGAAAAGCTGCTAAGTACAATTCAGTAGGTTGTGTAAAAAATTTCTCCACTCATAAGGTGAATACTTGTGATAAGAAGAGAAGGCCTGTAGTATGTGGAAATTCTGGCATTATTTCTAATGGAAATCTGGCTGAAGGTCCAGCAAAGCCAGCAAAACTTGTTTCTCTTAGCACAATTCTTAAGACTGCGAGAAGATGCAGTATTACTGAAGATGAAGAACCTAGACTTATTTCCATGTTAGAGACAAAGAAAACATGCTTCAGAAGAAGCAAGGGGGGCTATGATAAACTGTCAATTCTGAAGAAAGAAAGAGACACTGAAGGTTACAGTACTGTCATACAAAATGAAGTGGAGCCTGGCACTTCTCTGTTTGAGACAAAGAAAGCATGTTTCAGTCAAACTGAAGTATGCGCGGATGAATTGTCCATGTTAAAAAGAGAGAGAGACAATGGTGGCCACAGAATATTAAAGAACAATATTCTACACAGCTTTTCTAGTGCTCGATTGAAGTCAAGATTTAATGAAGGTCGCAAGCGCAGCCTTTATGAGATAGCAGGGAAAGGTACACTTACAAAAGAATAACTTGTTTAGGGAAATGTACATTCCCCATTCATGGAAGCAGGATGTCGTGGGCTGTGAGTTTCTCTACAAAAAGGCTCCTGCTTTATCGAATTTATGGTTTACTGTGTGGAATTATTAGCAGAATATCTGGAAGTGCAATTCATCTGCTCACTCAGATATCAAAATGGCGGCCACTTTAGTGGATATATCCGGATCTTTGTTGTTTGAATTGTTATGTGGCTGTTCTTATTTTTCATTGCTATTTTGGTTTCAGTACTGACCATTCAATACATATGCACTCAGGGAAGAATCCCAGTTCTGCAAAGTTTTGTCTTTCAAAAATTTCGAAATGCACTCTACGGACCAAAATCAGATCTCATGGAAAGTCTTGTTTCAAGAAAGCCGATGGTCAATGTCACACAGGTGCATTATTTCAAGCAAATGCCAAGAAGTAAGCAGTCTAATTCATTGAAATCATGTTATATTGATTCTTCCATGGGGACAGAGTTCTCATTTTATTTACCATTTCATAGTTAGATCAAGTGAATTTGAGTCAGTTGACCTCTATGGAATTTGATTCAGATCTATTAAAGAACGCAAGTACCAGACCTTTATTTTGGATTCAGATGCATTTTGCTGTGTTTGTGGAAGCTCAAATAAAGATGAAATTAATTGTTTATTAGAGTGCAGTCGCTGCTTAATCAGAGTATGTTTCCACCTGGTTCAAGTTTAGTTTGAGTGTTTTCTTAATTTCTTTTGATAATAATTGTCTTAATGGATTGGTATATTATGTGCAGGTGCACCAAGCTTGCTATGGTGTTTCCAAAGTACCCAAAGGTCGTTGGTGTTGCAGACCATGCAGGACAAATTCTAAAGACACCGTGAGACACTTGACAATCAATTTGATATAATGTCATTGTCTTTTGTCATTTTTTTTTCCGGATAAGTAACGGTTTTGTGTTGAAAGGGAAGATCCCCACTGTGCAAACTGCGGAATAGATACAAATGAGGAGAACCCTTACAAACTTAAAAATAACAATAACTCTAAAAAGGAGAGAACAATATTTGAAATAATTCTATTTTTGTGAAATATAGATTCTTCAAAATAGAAGCCTCTAAAATCTCTAAAAATAGTTTTACTATTTATTGTTGAATCCCACCTTCATAAATAGCTTCATTTACATTAAGTTGTTTCTTATGCTTTATCTTGTTTTTCGGAGAGTCATGTTTTCAGTGATTGTTCAACAATTTTTCTGGTTTAGATCTCTATAGAAATTTTAATATGAGCACTGAAAAAAGAAAGAATGATTGTGATGATTGAATTGGGATCAACCAAGGCTGCTTTTTTTCAAATATATGCATGGCTATTTTGTCATTTGGGCCTTTCCCATTCTTATTTTTTGACAAATAGCAAAACATTTGTCAAAGAAGATAAGAGATATAAAGAGACATTTTCATCTAGAAGTACATGGTCTATTTACTTCACTCTTGGCCACCATTTCAGCTAACTCATTAGATTTGAAATAGAGGATCTAGGGTTTGGTTAGGGTTAGGGTTTAAAAGAGAGAATAGAGGAGAAAGAAGAGAGAAAAGTGAGAGAAAAGGAGAGCATGTATTCCAGATGACTCCAAGCTTTTATTAATATAAGAAAAAGAACTACATGTACAAAAATGCCCTTACAGATATAAAAGGTCCCTTATAGCACAAAAGGTATATACACTGCCCTTACAGATATAAAGGGTCCCTTATAGCACAAAAGGTATATACACTGTCAACATTCCCCCGCAAGTTGGTGCGTAGATATCTATCATGCCCAACTTTGTGAGACACCTATATAAGACTAGGGACTCCCTTGGTGAGTACATCTGCTTCTTGTTCTTCAGTCTTCACAAAAGGAGTACAAACTTTCCCAGTCACAATCTTTTCTCTCGAATGAAGTGTCTATCTACTTCAATATGCTTTGAATGATCACGTTAAACCAGATTATTGGTAATATTGATTGTTGCCTTGTTATCACAATACAGGCTCACTGAGCCAGTCACATGAATCCCAATTCTACAACTAAGATCTTCAACCACAACATCTCACATAAGCCATGAGCAAAGTTTGAAACTTAGCTACTACACTAGATCGAGCAACTACTGACTGCTTCTTGCTTCTCCATGTCACACGATTGCCCCCAACAGAGGTGCAATACCCTGATGTGGATCATTTGTCATCTTTGACAATCTGCATCAGTGTTAGACTACACTCTCATGTGACCGTTTTGCTTGAAGAGAAGTCTCCTACCAGGGGAGGATTTGAGATACCTCAAGATCTTGTGTGTTGCCTCCAAGTGAGTGCATGTACTAGCTATCACACTGACAACATATGCAATATCTGGCCTTGTCAAGGAGAGGTATATCAGTCTGCCAACTAGTTGCTGAATCAACATCCTTTAGTTGTAACTCACCACTAGCCTCTCTCAACTTGTGATTTTGTTCTATAGGAGTGTCCACAGGTCTGGCCCATAATTTCCCGTCTCTTTAAGAAGATTTAGGACATATTTCCTCTGGGAAATGAAGATCCCATGTCTTGATCTTGGCACTTCTATGCCCATAAAGTGCTTTAGAGGCCCCAGATCCTTTGTTTCAAACTCGCTTGCCAAGTATTTTTTCAATTTCGCAACCTCTTTGGCATCGTTACCTGTGACAATGATATCATCAACATAGATTATGAGGGCAGTGGTGCTCTTCTCATGATACTTAACATGATATGATCTGCTTGGCTTTGAATGTATCCTAGGTTCTTCACTACCTTGGTGAACTCGTCAAACTATGCTCTAGGAACTGCTTTAGCCCATACACGGACTTTTGTAGTCTGCAAAATCTCCTATCATCTCTAACTGGGAGGAATCCTAGAGGAGGAATCATGTATAAGTTTTCTTTGAGGTCCCCACGAAGAAAAATATTCTTCACATCCATTTGATGAAGAGGCCATGACGGATTAGTTGCAAGAGATATAACTACTCTTATGGAGTATAGGAATAGTAGACAGGGAGGTAGCAAAGGCTATGTAGTATGGAGACACTCTTACGAAACAAAGCTGCTTAAAGGGTGTTGAGTACAGCTCCTCGTACCCTTTCTAAGAGCAATATGAAGATCATCAGTAGCAAGAGGCAAAGGCACAATAGGATCAGAGGGTAAAATATTACTTGGATCCAAAGATGGTATAACTAGTACCACTGAGCATGGATCAGCTGGGGCTTACCCTCTTCTGCAATAGACTTTAAGTTCCCCTTGAGCACCACCCGTAGTAGGTCGGTCAGACTCGACCAAGAAAGTTGGAGCATAGTCACAAAGTTGGGATTTGGCAATAAACCGGCAAGGGGTCAAGTCGGAAAAATTCGGTAAAAATTGGAAAAATCGATAAAATTATAAAAAATATATCATTGTTAAGAATAAGCTGTGTTTTATTAATCTTTCATAGACACGTATATATATATATAGACTCGAATGGTCCATTACAACATTGATGGTGAGCTTGTAACCGACGCCGGATATGCGGTGGTCAGCCATCAGTTACATCCGTTTACAACACTCGCCCTTGGATGTCCGCCACTTTATGGAAACTGCCTCGTTAAAACCTTGTCAGGAAAACCCAGTGGGATAAAACCTGATCGAAGGAAAAAGAGTACAATGTGTGTTTGCAAATCAATGTGGTGGTGATGGACGCTTTTAAGACTACCTCATTAAAACCTTGCCCAGAAAAACAGTGTGGGAAAAACCTAGGCGAAGGAAAAAGAGTACAGTGCGCAAAGGTCCTAGAATATGATCCTCCTCTTCATTGATGCTCCCTTGATTTGAGCATGTTAACTGAAAGGTCTTGGAGCTGATGCATACCGATGCAGAAAACCAGTTTCTTGAACGTTGATGTAGGCAGTGCCTTGGTGAGCAGATCTACAAGATTGTCATTTTACCGTATCTGCTTGATGTCAATATCGTGGTTTTGCTAGAGCTCGCGAGTGTAAAAGAACTTTGGTGAAATATATTTGGTTCTTTCACCCTTGGTATGCCCATCTACATTTTTTCACCTTTGGTATACCTGCCTTCAATCTGCGCTATACAGGCTGCATTATCTTTATACAACGTCGTTGGAATGCTTGTAATCGAAGGGAAACCACATGTGTTCCGCATATGGTTGGCTAGAGATCTCAACCATTTGCATTTGCGACTAACTTCATTGAGTGGTTCGAGAACGTGGTTACCATAGTCTGCTTGATGTATTGCCATGAGATTTTAGTGTTGTTGCAAGTGAATACATATCCTGTTTGCGATCAAGCCTTGTGATGATCAGAAAGATATGCAGTGTCTGTGTAGAGTTGTTGCAGAATTGTATCTTGCCAATAGGTTGTTCAAGAATGCAATGCCAGTTTGAGTGCAATATGCCAAGTGCATTACGTGCGCTGAAATATGGTACTTCGGGACCAATGAGTGTTTTGTTGTCTCCTTGAGGATGGAAAGAGCCTATCTTAATGCTAAGTAATCGAATAATCATTGGACAACTCAGTGGGTGAGCTTTTTATCCATGTTAAAGCACTTCATGACATTTTTCGGTGTATGTAGATTGGTGTACAAAGATTCCACTTGAGAGATGTTTGATCTGCAGGCCGAGACAACAATTTATTTTTCCAAGATCTCTTATCCCGAATTCTTTCTTTAGGTGTACGGAGATTTCTGTGAGCTCTTCAAGAGTTTCGACAAGATTCATATTGCCTACATACGCCGTGTTAGTTTTCTACTCTCTCAATGAAATGCACATGCATATTTGATTTGTTAACATATCATCCCTTTATTAGGTATTCGTTGAGGCGATAATACTACATGCGTTCAATTTGCTTTAATCCATGTAGGGATTATCGTAGTTTGATTGCATATATGCATGCTCATATTTTTTTATGAACATCCACTTGTGTTCTATAAGTTTTATAGCTTTCGGTATTAGGACTGCATGTCCCTTTACAACTTTGGTGTTAGGACTACAGGTCCCTTTTACAACTTCAGGTGTTAGGACTACAAGTCCCTTTTACAACTTCGGGTATTCTTTTCTAGATTGCTTCTTTTCAATTTGGTCAATTATTTATACGTTGGTATTCTTCGACGGTGCGTGGTGTAAGATCCTTATCATTCTTTATGATGTTAAAAGTTATTGCCAAATACATTGTCAACAATAATTTTATCATGATCCTACTTTGTCCTTGTACGGACATAATTTATTAAGATCTCCATTTACCCGTGCCTCTTTGGGGATTGTCTATTCGGAGACGGTGGATTGAATAACTATCTTTTCATTTATCTTATTTTATAAGTATGACATCTTCAAGAGCGCCGACTCTTAATAGAGTCATATTTCTCCTATTCTGTAGGTTTATTCTCTTCAGGAACGTCGACTTCTACTGGAGTCATACAAATTTGTTCACGTGTCTCCAACGTCTTGAGAATCACATCTTTTGCACTCTCCGCCTTTTGAGAGCATTGTTTAAAATTTCGGAATGTTTTGTTTCGTAAGAAAATCGAAACTTTGTTTCGTATGTTTCATTTCGTTTCGTTTCGGAATGTTTCGTAATGTTTTGGTTTGTTTCGCCAAGACAAACCGAGACAATAATATGATTTCATGATTTTGGAAATGTTTTGAAATGTTTCGGAATGTTTCGAAAATTTCGTTTTTTCAATGTTTCATGAATGTTTCGTTTCGTTTCGGAGTTTGTCTCAGTTTTTCACTTCGTCGAAACATTCATCCGAAACGAAATTTGAAACCTTGTTTGAGAGTTGCATCTTTTTCATTCTCTGCTTCTTGGGAGTTTATCTTTTGCACCAACGGGTCGACCACGCTTCAAGCGTACCATTGATGATTCATTTGCTTTTTTGTTAACGGATTGTCCTATAGGGATGTAAATCCTTGTTGATTGTTCTACATGGGCGTTAATCCTTACTGGAGCATTCCTAGTAAGTTAACGTCGTTCTACCCACAACTTTCCTCCCCCTAACGGTGGGAAAGACTACTACATGCTTCGGGTGGTCGTATCTCTCCTTGACGTTTTTCTAAAGGATAAACAGGTCTTTAGTGCCTAATCTTGGTCAGGTATTTGTGCTAGTTTCCGAGCTTGATTTGGTCTTTTGTGCCTAAGGCTTTGTTCTTGAGCTTGGTCGTGTATTTTGTGCCTGACCTTGGTCAGGTCTTATGTGCTTGAGGGTTCGTGCCTATGGTTTTGTGCTAGTTTCCGAGCTTGATTCGGTCTTTTGTGCCTAAGGCTTTGTTCTTGAGCTTGGTCGTGTATTTTGTGCCTGACCTTGGTCAGGTCTTATGTGCTTGAGGGTTCGTGCCTATGGTTTTGTGCTAGTTTCCGAGCTTGATTCGGTCTTTTGTGCCTAAGGCTTTGTTCTTGAGCTTGGTCGTGTATTTTGTGCCTGACCTTGGTCAGGTCTTATGTGCTTGAGGGTTCGTGCCTATGGTTTTGTGCATGTGGATTTGTGTATGTGTGTACAAGTGGAGCACAACAAAAAGCAAATAGAGGTGTGTACACCAAGTATGGTGCACGAACCTTACATTTTTATCAAGGTCCTTATCTATTTTCTTCCTATGGCATCTTCTTTGCTTCTTGTTCATCACCTGTCATGAGGCCGAACAAATTTGGTGCTTGTCGGATTTATCCATCGGAAACCACCTCCGTTGTTCTGTTTTCAATTTGGTCGTCTCCAGCATAGACCGAGCTTGCCATCTTATTAACTCGGATAATTGCAGCCCGAGTTTAGGCTTTTATACCCTATTGAACATGTATTTCCTTGTGTGCTAACACAAACTTCGGAGGTTTACAACCCAAGACGAGTCCCAAAAAGACCACAAAAGGTGCCGGCGGTACATTGTTGAGGTAACTTCATCTCATAAGGCAGCGAGGGATGACTCAATGGCACTGAGCTCCCTCAAGTGGGGGTCTACAATCAGTCACAAGATCTTTCAAGAAGATCTAATAGGGTTTAGAACCCTTTTGTAGCCCAGAAGGGGAATAAAAAGCCGCCGACGGTAATGAAGTGAGGAAGATTTCGTCCCCAAACAATCAATATTCCATGGAATCGCATAAGGTTGATTCCATTAGATTTCTAGCATAGTAGGGGGTCAGATTCAAGCAACAAACATAGGCAAAAAAACCCCTATCGATTATACCATTTGAAAGAAGAGAAAAACAGTTTTTTTTTTATTTTCAGAAGAAGAGGAGACAAAAGTTTATCATAGAGGCTTAAAAAATTCTCCAAAAATCATCGCAAATCTAGAAAATCCCACTCCTTCAGGTAGGACTAACCTTGGGACCTTGAGATCCGTGTGGCTGTACGGTTGCTGATGTCAGCTGTACGATCTTAATGACGTTAGCACCTGTGTGATCGGAAAGACTGTGCGGTCATCTTCGATGTCCGGTGGCTCGATATCAAGTTGAAATGGATGATCTAGGGTTTGGTTAGGGTTAGGGTTAGGGTTTGAAAGAGAGAAAAGAGAAAAGAGAGCATTTATTCTACATGACTCCAAGCTTCTATTAATATAAGAGAAAGAACTACATGGACAAAAATGCCCTTACAGATATAAAGGGTCCCTTATAGCATAAAGGGTATGGGTCGGGCTCAGGGGACCCCCTTTTTTCTGACCCCTCTCGTGTTCGTGTGCTCGACCGTTCGATTCCAAGAATCCAACGGTGGTTGTCAACACCGAGCTGGCATCACTTTTTAATTTTTTTGGCGCTCACAACCATCGTTGGATTCGTAAAATCCACGGTCAAACGTGCGAACACCGAGAGGGGTCAGAAAAAGGGGGTCCTTGGAGCCCGAGGCAAAGGGTATACCATGTAAACAATTGGCTCCTATTTTCATGGGCATAAACTGCATGAAGACCCCACCTTAATTCTCAGATGTGATCTATGATGAAAGTAACCCTGTATGGACCCCCATCCATGGTTTAAAGTCTCGGTCCAGTCTTTTTTATGTTTTCACATCGTCTTGGCCAAGTTGGTCTGAGTCAACTCAGTCTTGGCACTAAGCGATCCAACGGCCAAGACCAAGTTTTTAAACCATGCTCCCATCAGAACTTCAAACTCATGCTTATTGTGTGGCCAGCTTTGGATGCACTCGGCTATGTACTTTCCATGCTTCATTCAGAAACAGTTGTTGGGTAGGCTGTGTGCCATAATTTACTTTGTGGGTATATGTTGGTTAATTCTTTTTTTTTTTCCTGGAGGTTGTACATGCAAACTTATGTGAAATTTTGCATACATATCTATCTACATATTCCAATATCTGTGTTGATACTCATATGATAGTGATGCTTGTTTTTCTCTGTTTTAATTCATAGAATGCTGCTAGTGCTGAATATGTGTATTTGATCTGACATACTTTTCCTTCTGTCTTTTTTCATGGTCTTGAATGCCATTAATCTTTTTGGCTTATTGACTTCTAGGTTTGTGTTATCTGTGGTTACGACGGCGGGGCAATGACACGGGCACTGAGGAGTCGGAATATTGTGAAAAGCCTTTTGAAGGGTTGGAACATTGAAGCGGAATCCAAGTCTAAGAATTCCATTCCCCTGTTTGAAACTTTAAAGGATGAGTTGAGCTTATTGGGTCATTCAGGATCTGGATGTGAAACCGATTTAGTTCCTGCTGTAACACCTGTAACTGAAGAGTCTCCCACAGCTGTGTTGAAAGAAGATTTGCATGACCAAACAAATGTTATAAAGAATTCACATCGTTTACCAAGTAATTTCCAAGTACATAACACCATAACTGCAGTAGTACTTGATCCGACTATTACGCAGTGGGTGCATATGGTTTGTGGACTCTGGACGCCAGGGACACGATGTCCAAATGTTGACACTATGAGTGCTTTTGACGTATCGGGTGCTTCACATCCCAAAAAGAATGTGGTAAGTGCTTTTCATATCTTGAACATATACTAATATCTTGTAGTAGGCTTTGTGCTTGCTATGTCATGATCATATCATAATTCGTAAGTATGCTTTTGACTTCTATTTACATCTGTGCTAGTGAAAAATTATCCAGTGCACCTTGCTCCCTTGTATAGGTTTTGATTATCATAAAATCTGTCTGATGCTCTAGTATGATCATTAATGCCTTTTCAGGTTTGTTCAATGTGTAACCGACCAGGGGGCTCATGTATAGAGTGCAGGGTTGTGAATTGTTCTGTCCATTTTCATCCTTGGTGTGCACACCAGAAGGTTTCTTCTACTTACCCCAGAAACTAATTTTTTTTTGTTAGTTTCATTAATGTTGATGACCCAATACACGTTCTATATCGAATTAAACATGACATAGGGAGAAGAATTTTCTCTTTTACCTGCTTTGTATCAATTTAATTATTTTGATTTTAATTTGACACCAACCAATGAATTGTGCCATTGGAGCTTTACTTTGTTAATGTTCATGTTGTGCCATTGGAGCTTTACAATATATATATATATATATATATATATATATATTTAACTGGTTTATGCGTTACATATTGTATACAATTGGCAGGGTGTCTTACTGTTCATGTTGAATTTGTAGTTCTCTTGGAGTGTGCAATGCTTGTTCTGTGATAAGTATATTCCTTGTGTTGTCAATTCCAGAATAACTCTGGGTTTTTATTTAATCTACTTGGATGATTGACGAGGACTTGAACAGTGAGACAATGTGATTTTGAGAAAGGCTATGAAGTGATCCCTGATGCGCAACGTGGACTTGAGTTCGTGGACTTATGAAAACTGTCAAAGTCTCACTTGGACATATTTGAAGCCCCCTAGCCTGCTTTTAAAAATCCATTTTATATTAAATAATTACTAAAACAAGGGGCGACACACCCATAAGTGTCCAGATGTGTATCGGGAAGTGTCGACGCACGTGTCCGGGTGTCGAGGTATCCGACACGGCAAAAAACCCTGAAAGTGCGGTGTCCTTATGTACTTATATATTGCCCAACACATCAGTACCAACAACGGCCAATCCAGTAATCCTATGTGAATCCCAAATCACACAGTATCGAATGATATTTATAGTGTCTTGCCCATATTGCCTTTGTTTTGCCTGAATGTTTTAGCAATACTGATACATAGACGCCAATATGCCGTGATACATAGAATTAATTCAAAAAAACCAGAAAATAATAAAAATAGGGAAAGTAGGAAAAAATACTAGAAAAAAGGTTTGAAAATAAGATCAATTTTATAATTGTATTATGCACACAAAGTTCCACTTGATGTGCTATCCCATTGTCACCATCATATAATTAACGCAAACTTTATAAGCATGATACTCAAACTAATTCCCATGGCCTGACGGTTAGGCGTCTGACTTTTGATCCGAAGATGATGGGAAAGCAGAGGATGGGCTTATTTCTGATTTTTCTATTGTATTTTGATATTTCTTTTGAGTAATCATGCTAAGCAGTGTCAAGATAACCTGCTTATTAAGTTTGCATTGAAAACATTTTTTTTCTTTTGGTAAGCAGGTATAATAAAACTAGGGACACAAACGGTGGGACTCAAACCCACAATCTCCTAAGTCAACATGCTTTACTATTAGGCCATGGATGTTAGTTTGAGTAATCATTTTTATTAGTGTGTGGATGGCCAACTTACATAGTTTGCATTAACAGTAAGATAAAGTGCCAGCATGATAGCACATCAAGTGGACGTTTTTGTGCATAGTACAGTTATAAATTATTTTTCTTTTCATATATTTCAATTGTACTTTATCCATTTCTTCTGCTTTTTATCATATTAGTTTTGTGTATTCTCAATACCGTTACTTTAAACCATGCATATGTTTTCTTTACCTAATGCTTATTCTCTATCCTGATTTGTGTATCTATTGTTCATTATGGGTTACAATGATTGTCTATGTTACCCGGATACGGGACCGACACGGCGTGGATACGGCATTTACACTTAAAATGGAAGTATCCGACACGGATACGGCACCCATTTTGAAGTATCCGGGTATCACAGATGATTGTTAGTATGTCTTTTCATGAGTAGCAAGAAGTGGGAACATACTATTCTTTAAGACCCAAAAATCCATTTATTGATGACCATGACTGGGTCGGTAAATACACTTCTAAGCCCCAAAATTTGCAGCTTCTCTATCTGTCTATACGGTACAAAAATCCCTGAATCATTGTGTCCGGCAAACCAGATAAATAGGAGGAATTCTTTGCTCTTTGCTATAGTTGAGGTTGTATTGATGTGGCATGATTGTACTAACTTGAGTTTCTGGAGGGATCTCCAGGACTAGCTTGTTTATGTTGATTGATTTTTGTTTGATCATTGATTCATTTTTAGGGTGTATTGCCAAAAATAAAGCAATGAAAATGATCTCTCATGTTTTAGCATTGAAGTGCACGCTGTACTCACTAGTAATTTGTATTTTGTTGCAGGGTTTATTGCAAAGTGAGGTTGAAGGTGTTGATAATGAAAAGGTTGGGTTTTATGGCAGATGCATGCTTCATGCAACACATCATAGGTGTGACTCAGACAGTCGTCCCGTTGATACTAAAATTGATAGTCCAGGAAGAGGGGAGTTAACATGTGCACGAACAGAGGTATTTTTCCGATGTTGGTCAAATTTTGCTTCCATGCACTAGAATATCAGTGAACCAAAGTTTCTGATCTTTCAGCTTTTTGAAATAGGGTTACAAAGGTCGCAAAAGGGACGGGTTCAGGCATGATCTTCATGGGCAGTCTAATGACCATGTTGGATGCCTTGTTCCTCAAGAACAGATAAATGCATGGCTTCACATCAATGGGCAAAAGTCATGCACAAGAGGGCTTCTAAAGCCACATGCTTCAGATATTGAGTATGATTGCCGGGTAATGTCAAGTTGCTTTAGTTTTATCCCTGGGCATGTTTTTTTATTCAAGTTAGTTGGTGAAAACTGTGTTGAACTAGTAGGTTTTTTATATGTAAGCAAAAACACAATCTGTAGTTGATTTCTTTCTATGCGTGGAAATGTATATAAAGCAAACCCCCTAGCAGGCAGTGGGAAAATTTAGTTTGGCAAAAAAAAAGGGTTTAATCTCTGCAAACATGTTTATGGGACGAAGCTTGCATACTAACGTAGTAAATGTAGTCATGACAACCTTGAGTGACATTCTGAGATTCAAATTGAATATATGGCTAATGTTATGATTTGTTGTATTTGTACTCCCTAAATTATCTCACATAAAAAGTCATAATAACTTAGCATGTTCACTCACCAGTTGTGTATGATACTTCATATATGTCCCATTGATTAGGTTGGTAAGGAGTGTCTATATGTTAATTGTCAAAAGGTTAGCCTTAAACTCAAAGAGGTTTAGGGGGTGATAATTTCTCTCGCCCATGGTGCTCTTGTTAAAGGTCGCCAATTAGAAGGGGTTGATAGCTAATGATTGCTTTTGACTCAAGAATTAGAGAAGGGGAAACCGGATTCTTTGCAAAGTCAATATGGAAAAGGCATATAACCTTGTCAATTGAGTCTTTTTGGAATATAAGCTTGGTGATATGGAGTTTGGCTTGAAATAAAGATGGATCAAGGTTTGTTTTTACAATGGCTTCTTTCCATTCTAGTGAATGGATTTTGGCTGAACAAGGAGACCCACTTTCTAATTTCACCACCATCATGGTAATGGGGGCTTTGACTATTCTCAATACAAAGGTGGGGAGTGTGTATAAGATTATAATTAAGATGCTTACTTCAAGGATTCGTGCGGTACTATTGTCGGTTATAGCACCAAACCAAGGGGCCTTTGTCATGGGATGTCAAATATTGGATGGGATTTTCATTGCGAATGAGTGTGTTGATTTCAGAATTAAGAAGGGGAAACTGGGAGTTATTTGCAAGATAGATATGGAGAAGGCTTGTGATCATGTGGACTGACGATTTATCAACTATATGCTATTGAGGATGGGACTTTTGGGGATAGGTTGAGGTTGTGGATCTGGAAATGCATTTCATCTTCTTCTTTCTCTATTTTGGTGAATGGATCTCCAGCTAATTTTTTCAAGAGTTCTAGGGGGCTGAGGCAGGGAGATCCTTTATCCCATTTCCTATTTATGTGGTGGTGGAAGCTTTAAGAAGAATTTTTTCCAGAGCGGTGAGTATTGGAGAGCTAGGGGGCTTTGAGGCAGCTCGGGGAGTTCCTACAATCTCACATTTACAGTTTGCAGATGATACTCTAGTATTTGTTGATCCCTCAGTATCACAAGTCAAATTTCTCAGAGGCTTATTATGTTGGTTTGAAGTAGTCTCGGGGTTGCGTGTGAATTTGACCAAAAGCAAGGTGTATGGGGTGGGCGAGGTGGAGAATATGTCGATTTTGGCTAACATTCTCGGGTGGCGAATTGAGAGCTTGCCAACTACATATTTGGGTCTGCCATTAGGGGCTCCTTATAGATCTAAGTCTATATGGGATCCAGTGATAGCGAGATTTGAAAAGAGGTTAGCATTATGGAAGGCGAGATCTTTCTAAAGGGGGAAAAGTGGTTCTTATCAAAAGTGTTCTATCCAGCTTACCTATTTACTATCTGTCTTTGTTTTCGATACCCTGTAGTGTTCTACGTTTGCTGGAGAAACTTCTGAGGGACTTTTTATGGCATGATATGGCGGATTCTAATAAGGTACATTTGGTAGCATGGAAGTCAGTTTGTAAGTCCAAGGAAGGAGGGTTGGGAATTAAAAACATTAAGACCATGAATAAGGCGCACTTGGGGAAATGGCTTTGGAGGTTTGAGAATGAAACTCTTAGCTTATGGAGAAAGGTAACGACGGGTAAATATGGGGAGAAGCAATATGGTTAGGAAAGTAGAATGGTTCGAAGTGTGTATGGGTGTAGTGTGTGGAGAGGGGTTATGAAGAATTCGACAGAATTTTTGAAAGGTAATCAACTAGGTGTTGGCTCAGGGGAGAGGATTAGCTTCTGGAAGGATGCTTGGTGTGGAGAAGATTCATTCCAAAACAAGTTTCCGGAATTATTCTCTTTATTTGAGAGAAAGACTTGTCCGGTTAGGGATTGTGTTGAGGAGGGGGGGGAGGTTATGGGGTGGGATTTCGGATTCAGGAGGAATCTCAATGATTGGGAGATTGAACCCCTAACTAGACTACTCTCTTTTTTAAAAGATGTTCACTTGCAATCTTTGGTTCAAGATATTTGGGTATGGAAATGGACAAAGGGAGGTTTGTTCTCAGTTCGTTCATTCTACGAAGAGATGGAAAGAGCTCAAGGTATCAGATATCCAGTATTGTTGGTTTGGCGTTCGACAGTTCCAAAGGTCGCATTCTTTGTTTGGTTGACTTCCTTGGAGAAAATATTGACAGTGGATCACTTAATCACTAGAGGCTTTATAATTATAGATTATTGTTCGATGTGCAAGTGACATGGAGAATCTGTTAATCATCTTATGCTACATTGCGCTATAGTCAGGGAGGATGGGCCTCCTTTTTTATGGAGTTCGGAATGCATTGGGTGATGCCGGTCTCATTTATGAAGCTCCTCGTTAGTTGGCAAACTAAAGCTTTTTCGAAAAGAGGTATTCTATGGAGAATGTTGCCATTTGCGATAGCTTGGGGTATATGGAGGGAGAAACCAAAGAATTTTTGAAGACAAATGTGAAGATTTGGCCTCGATCATTCTCAACATTAAAGGGATGCTTTTCCTTTGGTCCAAAAATTTCGAGGAATGTAGAGGGATATTTTTTGAGGACTTCGTATTTCGATGGAACAATCTTTGCCATGAAGATGTTTGATACTAGTTTTTAGTGATTCATTATTTGTAGGTTTTGTTTTTTCTTGTATTTGTCTATTGTAGGTCATCTCGACCTCCTTAGCTGATTTGTGTAATCCGTTTAGCTTTTGCCACTTTAATGATATTTTTACTTATCAAAAAAAAAAAAAAAAAAAAATACGAGGGCCGGGGGAAGGAGAAAAGCTTTTATAGTGGATGAGAATGGCCTGATCATTTCTCATTTAAAATTTGCGGACAACACCATCTTTTTTGTAAAGATTTTACTTGCAAATAAGATACTTGAGATGTATTCTATTATGTTTTGTAACTATCTTGTAACGTGGAAAACCTTTGCTAGTAGGTTGCTTGTCAGTCTGTTTCCCCTCGGACTTTTGCTTGGCACTAGCTTTCGGTCAAAAGAGATTTGGGACTGGGGGGTTGGGGGGTTGTTTTTGTTGTTGTGATTTAACATAGAATAGTTTATTGTTATGGTTAGGGAGAGCAAGAGATAGGGAAGGAAATAATTAAAGGTACGAGAACTTATAATTATCACTACTAGCATATGCTCATGCAGTACACACCTTGGACATTAGACGTTAAAAAAAGGTGTAAGCCTAAAATGCCTTATAAAATACTGGTTAGACGTTTAGGTTGAAAGCATTTCAAGGTGTTGAGTAAAGCTTTCTTAGGCCAATGGTTATGGAGATCTAGGGAGGAACCTGAAAGCTTGAGGAAAAGCTAAGAATCCAAGTTTGGTTGTAGAAACTTTGGGTGGGATAGTTATGTGGTAGCTTCAACTTATAGTGTTGGTGTTTGGAAGGAAAACTAAAACATCTTCCACAATTGAATTAAAGGGAATCCAATTCAAGGTTGGTCGAGGCAATAGAGTGGAGCTTTGAATGAACTTGTCGTGTGGAGATGAACCTATCTACAAGGTTTAAAATCTCGGTCTCAAAGTATGCCTCGGTTAGGTGAAAAAATGAGACAAACCTCGAGATGGAACGAAACATTGGAAAATTGGCAAGACAAACTGAAACAAGCACGAGATAATGAATTTAATGCACAAATCAACTTATAAAAGATGTTTAAAGCAATTAAATGACCCCTACAATCAATTATATTAAAAAAGTACATCTTTTCTCGCTAATACACACCAATACCTATTGATTTACATAGATACTCTATGATATTGAAAATAGCATATACGACATAGATCCTAGATCCACTAAAATACTCGTTTGTGCTAAATTAAGGTTGAAACTTGAAATGTAATTTTACCTTTGTTTTATTTTAGTTTTAATTTTTTTTAATAAAATAAGTTAGTTGAAATTTAGTTATTTAATTTTAATTAACAACAAATTTTTAATCTAAGATACACAATTTTAAATATATATCGCTTAGATCTATGATTTGAACCGTAGATCTAAATCAAAACTAGCCTACAACCATAATTTAGATTTATGATTATACATCCACGAATCACCCATTAGGTTTATTAGGAGATTGTTCAAACATTCAAGGGTTTATGGGCCATGTTTTTGACAAATCATTTTTATCTTGTGGTGCAAGTCATCCAATCAGGCTGATTTTCAATCAAAGTGATCTCTTATTAGGGTCCCACTGATTAAAAAGTTCAAGTTCATAAGTATAAGCACCATTATGTAATATGGATTAGATACCATCATAAGTGTGGTTTATTTGAGACTACCATGTTTTCTGTAGTATCGCCTCTACCACACATGGGGGGAGTAGTCTTATCAACCCAAAATGTGGAACTTGTTGATCCCATCTAGAGTTAAGCCAAAAGTTAGCCACACCGAACGATTTTAACCATCCAACTAGTTGGTTGTTTTTTTGGCTAGAAACGTAAGGGTGCCAATCTTAAAAAAGGTCAATCCAGTGGGGTCTAGAGATTAGATAGTCCAGGACCTCCAGGTTGACTAGGGACTATCATAAGTATGGTTGTACTAGAACTATTGATGCGGACATCTAGGCTTATAGGGTTTACTAGAGACGCAGGAAGAAGCAACATCATGCCCACTCGTCATTGTGGGATGATAGCATAGATTATTGAAGACCCATGTATGCATATGACACATCATTGAAGACCCCACACTGGGAAGATGTGCACATGGATGGATTTGGAGCATCCTTGGATGCCACATTTATTTTAATTTCTTAGTATTTTAGTTTGTTTTATTTTTTATTTTGGACACCCACATTTGGGCATTAGAGGGGGAAAACTTATCTTTGGGACGTATTGGCTATTTTTATGTTTGTCAGACCTTTGGTATTTTGTTATATTTGTAGTATCTAATCTAAGCCATTGATTACTTTCAATGGTTCCGATTAATCTTAGGGTTTAGAGAGTCCTTTAAATGCTTGTTTACACTCATTGGAAGAGGTTGATGAATGTTAAGTCTCTTTTTAGCATTTTTCCTGTAATAGGATTGGTATGATTACCCACGTGTTCTTCAAGTATTCTCCGTGACTATCCATTACAGGTTTTTGGTTTTCGATTTTTATGCATTCATAGCTTAATCTCTCGAACCACTTTTAAAACGTGCTTGGATCTTGTGGCCAAATCCTCCTTTGATCTAGATCTATGGCATGCTTCACCCATAGTTTAGGCCTGTGATTGAAAATAGACCAAACCCTAAAACCCACTCCTCAAATCGAGAGAACTGGGATCTTGATCAAACCAACGATCGAAACCTACCCAAACTTTGGTCGATCCTCTATTAGATCATAAGGAAGTGTGCGGTGTCATCATGGGGCCCAGGTCACGGCTTGATCTCTATCGTCCGTTTGATCTCCTGTTCGATTTGATCTGATCTTCGTCTTGATTGCTCGGATTTCTGTCTACATCAGATCTGATGATTATTTCTGGCTTTGATTATGTTTGTGAGCCATGAATAATTATTTTAAGGTTGCTGGAAGCCTGTAACCCATTCACTTGCTTTTGATCAACCCTGTGCCTTGATTGGTTGGACCTGTTGAGCTTTAAAAACTTCTAAAAATCTAAGATTAAGGTTTAAGGAGCTCTTAATTGATTATCGGATTGATTCCCTAGGGTAGCAGAAGCGAAACTTCCATAAACCCTCACCTATTAATTTTGTTAGACATGCACTGCAGCGTTGTGGCATGATCCTAACTTTGCGTAATACCCTAGGCTGATTTTTAATTGATTTGCATGATGATCATCTAATTTATTAGAATTATTGATGTTCTCAGTAATTTTATTTAACCTTAGCTTCATTCGTTAGGGTCATATCATTAGTCTTGCATCAATTACTTAATGTTCTTTTCTGTATATTATAAGAACACATGGGTAGTCTTTGTACTACTATTCGTTCGATGTATGACCCTCTACCATACAAGAGTTACATATTCCTCTCCTGAGATATCCATTTTCTAGGTCCTACTTGAAAGATTTGTTAGACCAAATATTAACTCCATCAGATGAAGTAACAACCCAAATGTTATACCATTTTTCGGAAGACATAAATACAGAGCAGTAACTAAGAAACTAAAAAGAAAATAATATGTTCTCCATATCATATTTTTCTGAATGTTTCATAGACAAACTGAGACATTCCAAAATTTCGGTATTCTCCCAATGTTTTGTTCCGGCCATGCAAAATTCTGAGACGTATCGGCCGAGATAAATTGAGACAAAACGAAATTTTGAACCATGCCTATCAGGCAAACTTTCTTGATGTTTTTTGAAATGGGGAGTCATAGAAATACCCTTATTAGGGATTGCTATGAGATGGTGGTGGGTGATGTTTTGGAATCCAAGATTTAAAATAATTTTAATGATTAGGAACTGGAGCACTTCGCCGATTTGTTTGCATGTCCTATTTGAGAGCATGCCGATGAATGCAGTTGATATGAGACTTTGGAAATGGCAGTCTACAGGAGTCATCATGGTTTGATTTGTAATGCGGCATTGATAAAAACCTAGCCTTCTTTCTTGGTTAGCTTGTTATGGCACTGTCCTAACTTGTCTTTTTCATGTGGAAGGCGGTGCTTGATAAAATCCTAATGGTTAGGGCATGAAATGGGTGAGTCATACCTAATATTTGACCCAATCTGGACTCATATTTTGCAGATTTGGATACTTAAGATAGGACTCAAATAAAAACGGATCGGATATTGACCCAGTTGGGTTTGGGTCGGATTTGGGTAATGCTTTTAGACAGTCGGAGCGGGTTAGATCCATGTTTGGGTCTTGGATCCGATTGGATCCTTACTGTTATTAGCTACTTTTGTAGTGGATACGACCCACATATCCATATATAGGTTTGATTTGGATTTTCACATATAGATAATGGTTTATATTCAGGTCGCATGTTATGGATTTGTGTCTAATCCGATCTGCGTTGACATGTTCAAAGTTGGATCTAGATAAGTTCTAACCTTCATCATTCGACCCATTTCATGCCATACTAATGGTTGACCACTTAATAAATAGGAACAGGCAAGTGGGGAATTTTTTTTGATGCCGAAGGTATCCGGGCTTCTTAGAGCACCCGACTAATCCTACGGGGCATGAGTATACCTAGGGGGTGGCCCCAAGGAAGCAATTGGGAAATCAGTAGGTCATTTACTCCATTGTAGCCTTTTTGAATGAAGTTTTTGGAGTGACTTATTTGTATTTTTTTGATATGGATATACTACGCTTAAGATTATTATTGAGCTCCTTGGATGGAACTCCGGTGTTTTCAGCTCTCATGGTCACATTTTATGGAAATTCCGCCATTTTACCATTTGTTGGGTCATTTGTAATGAAGACAAGTACAGTATGATACTAGCAGAAGGTTAAAGCGATGCTCTATTATTGGTCCTATATTCTTAATGAATTCAAGGTGATCTGTTTTGAGAATGTTAGTTAGATTTAGTTTTCTGGTTTTCTCTTTTCCATGGTTCAAAGTATTGGGTGATACCGAAACATTTCGCCCGTATTCTTTCAGCATTGCCCTAGGGCATGACAAGCTTGACTACACCAAGTTTTATCCAAAATCGAACGATACTTCATCGTATGTGTAAATTTGCACTAACATTTCGTTTAGGTTTAACGTGTTTTGTCCGAAACAGAACAATACCTCCGATACGTTTTGCTATCGCCCATGAACGATACTGAAATGATACCGTGTACTCTGAACCGTGCTCTTATCTCCATTTTTTCTTCTTGTATGGAGGCTTTTACAAACATGTGAAGTGAGGATTTCTTCCTCTTTCCATCATTAATCAATTAACTCTTCTCAAAAAAAAGAAAAAAGAATGTAAAGCTCAAATTTTACAAAAATGAAGAGAAACCGAAACATCAACTCGGGCTGGTCACCCTTCATTTGTGACCAATATGGGCTCAAAACTCCCTTGAGGCAAGGGTTTAATCTAATGACCTAACTTAAAGTGTAATAGAGCAAAATGTTCCCAAAACTAAACAAAAATAAATAAAAAGGTGTAGGTTACAAAATTTGCAAAACTAGGAACAAGAACACTTCAAAATGAGGTTCGATGGTCAAGTTGCCTACAATTATTCGTTGTCTCTAAATGCTAATCAATGTGACGCCCACGCTTAATTCTTTGGTTTGGAAAGTGATGGGGACACAAATTTGTCACATTAAGATCATCCAAAATCTTATTCCATCCATATTTTCCATTGCTTTTCAAAGAGAACTTTGGTCTCTTCTCTTTGAGTTTGTTCTTCGTTCTAAATGTACCTATACATACTTGGGTGTTTTCAGATTTAAAGGTACTGATATGATGAAGCTGGGCAGTGTAAAAGTAGAAAAGAGAAGCTCTCTTTAAATATATAAACTCAAAGCAATATTTCTGTTCATCACATTCTCCATTACACTCATATTTAATACCACATAACTTCGTTCCCTAGACACAATTACATAGTCAAGAGTGACTCAAAGCTAGAAAAAGATAAGGAACAATAGAAAATATTCAAAGGCATGGAAAAGAGGTTGTTTTACCAAGGAAGTATTGTCAAATGTTATTTTTTTTTATAAGTATAAATATTATTGAAAAATGGCAAAAGCCGAAACAAGGAAACAACAAAGAAGACAACTACAGAGGGTGAGGAAACCTACTAAGAGCTTGAAAACACAGAAGAAAAACCAAACAACAACCGACAATAGCCATCAAGCGTCCTTGGTGCAAAGGACATCCCAATGGAAGACAAGATCTTTGAAGAAAATGCCTCTACACTCCCTGAACAACTTCGACCAAAGGAATAGCAACCCTTTGATATTAAGAATGATCTCAGAAACATCCCATCTCTTATCTTCAAAGATTCTCTTGTTCCTTTCCCTCCACAGGCCCCCCACGCATTCGCAAAAGGAAGCATCCTCCAAAAAATATGGCATCTAGAGGAGAGAGCTTGAATGCGCTAACTGAAAAGATCCAAAATAGATTTTGGCATCACCCACAAAATATCGAACTTTGAAAGAAAAGCGGACCAAATCTCCCTTGCCACTGCACAATGCAATAGGAGATTTATAGATTCCCCATCATTCTTACATAGAGAGTAAAAATCGGTAATAATAATCCCTCTTGATCTCAATTGATTCATAGTCAAAATCCTCTCCAGAGAAGCCAGCCACACAAAAAAGCAATCTTGGATGGGATGTTCGATCTCCAAATGAAGAAGTGAGGGATTCGAGACGGTAGCTAGTTTCTTGTAAAAGGAACGAACTGTAAATCCACCTCCCTTGGTCTAGATCAAAACCCACTTGTCCTGAACGGAAGACTGTAACTGAAACTCCGTCCAATCGAGCTAAGAGTCTAGATAGAGGTTCAATTTTCCAATCGTTAAGATTCCTCCAGGAGCCGTTAAGATTCCCAATCAAATGATATCAAAAGTTATGAAATTTGGTGGGATCACTTCTTGTACTAATTAACACATTCTCCTCCTTTACACCTATTCAATACCATATATAACTTGGTCCCTATTCTAACGGCCCCTAATCTTTGCCCCCATACAAGAAAGACTTGAGAACACTCTAAAACTTACAAAGGGCCTTCTAAAAATAGATTTTTTGACTTATAAAAATTGTTATATGAAAATATTTATCAAAAATAAAATACAATTTGTTTATACAAAAATCCTAGATAAATCACCCAAAAATATGCCTTAACCCACTTTCTCATTATTCTATTCCTCAAATTGACCTTCTAATGAAAATAACTCCTAATCCTAATACTAACCCCTCTTACAAGTAAACATCTTCCCAAATATGGATTGTTAGCCCTTGTGTCACGGGCATTTACCCCCCGCTTCTTGCTATATTGAACTCCAATACCTTAACCAATTTCTCCTTGAATTTGACTATAGGCCATAAGGCACAATTTTCCAGCGAGATGCTCTGACAGGATATGATCAACTCATCTGATTAGCAAATTAGTGTGCTTTTATGAGGGGATATTCTTGTAGTACACTTGCCTGTTCAAATGTGCTACAGTTGTGTTTGACATCAGTGTCAGGATTATACATGGTGCCAACTTCTGCAATGCACTATCCCCATAGCTCCCACCATAGACTTTATGGAACGTAATATGGAGAAGAAACATTGCAAATGACAAGTAAAAGAAATACATTAATTGGAAACAGCTAGTTGGCTGCTTTTTTTTTTTTTTTTTGGTCAGCTTTTTTTTTTGTTTCCGTGGGGAACTACCCTCCACCTGTTTGAGTACATCAATTTGGTTATTGATCTCAATCCACTATTTTTAATTTATTGCGATGCTGCAATACAATCTCCCCTTTGAGTAATAAAATGACATGGTTGCCGGGCCCACATGCCGATGAGTTCAGGGCTGAATTTTGGTTAGATAATCTCCTCACCATGTGTGTGTGTGTGTGTGCATATCAATGCAGGCTGTACCTTCCGATCCCAACAATGATTTCCCATATGCGTATTCCTTGTTCTTTACATTATCTAAGTTCTTCATGATATTCTTTTTCCTTTGTTGTTTAGCTTGGTCAATTGCTTCGTGAAGTGTCCCATTATTCCAGTGAAATTTCTGGTTGGTGAACTGCTGTTTTATGGCATTCCCATTAAGTAAAAGCTTAGAAGTCCTTTTAGTTGTCTCCAGTGAGAAAACAGTTAAGTGATGGCACTCTGCTAAGCTTCTATCTGTTTCAGTTTTAGAAAATTCTCGCCAACTGAGATGACTATGATTCAATTCTTAACTTACATCGGTGACTGAATGCTAATTGGGCCTTCTTGTGGTGACACTTTTATTATTTTTCCTTGCAGAAAGAATATGCTCGTTACAAACAAGCAAAGGGGTGGAAGCATTTGGTAGTCTACAAATCTGGGATACATGCCCTTGGTCTTTACACGTCTCGGTTCATATCCCGTGGTGCAATGGTAACTTACAACAAGTGATATTTAATTGTAGAATAATCAATAACCTATTCTTGTAGGGATCTAGAAAATAATAATGTACTTTTATCTTTTTGTAGGTTGTTGAGTATGTTGGTGAGATAGTGGGACTCCGTGTTGCTGATAAACGAGAAATTGAGTATCAGTCGGGAAGAAAACTTCAGTACAAGAGTGCTTGCTACTTCTTTAGGATTGATAAAGAGCATATTATTGATGCTACCCGCAAAGGTGGGATTGCTCGATTTGTCAACCATTCATGCCTGGTAATTCTCTTTACTCTATATGTTTTCTGTTACTGGGAAAATCCTGACATACTTTACCTATGACAAGCTTAATGACTTTTAGCATTTTAAAACTATCCATCGGTGTTATACACAAATCTCGAAACATGTTTTTAAAAAAGCTGTTTTCTAAAACAGTCTAGAAATTACCTCCAATAGATGTTTTAGGTTGCTGGAATAAGTTGAACTTGTCATTGTCGGGATATACTAGGGTTTCACTTCATTATTTGGGGACCTATACTTGCACGCATTTTGTTCTCAATTTTTTCACTTTGTTCTTTTCACTTGACATGATCAGCCAAACTGCGTCGCCAAAGTAATTTCCGTGAGGAATGAAAAGAAGGTATGCAAAGAACTACATTTATTTCTTGACAAGGTTATAGAATCTGTTTTAATAGTTTGTCCCCAATCCTCTTGAAGTTCTGCAGCCAGATTTAGACATGGCATTGACTCTATTATGTTATCATTCTTACGTTTGCCTTTGGTGATTCTGCTGTTTGAACCATTAAATCTCTCTCTCTCCGGCACACACACACACACACACACACACACTTGGGATCTTTTGGTAAAGGGAGATACGGTGTCTGGGCCCACAATTCACAATCCTTTGGGTTGATTTACAGTTAGTGTTTTATAAACACTGATAACCATCTGAAGGCACAATACCTGTACACATGGGTGAACGTTACAACTAACATAGGATCCGCCATTTAATGATCCAACTAGGTCAAAGTCAATCTAACAGATTATCACACCCATTTCGGCAAACTCATTTGGGTTGATTTATAGTCTTTGAGTTTTATAAACTGTGATAATCATCTATAGGCACAATACCCCAGTACACATGGGTAGTTGGGAAGGGGAGGCACACTAACGCTGCAACTAACATAGGACACTCCATTTAATGATCCAACTAGGTCAATGTCAATATTACAGATTATCACACCCATTTACTTTAGATCTTTAAAAGATTCACCATTTTATTTGTACTTGGCAAAGAGAATGATCACCCAATCTAGTTAATTTGTGGCACATCAATGGGGTTTCCTGAGCCCCCGCATGTCTCTCATACATCCTGAAGTTGTGCATACATACTGTCATCATTTGTCAAGTACTCAAACTAAGATTTACCCAATTCCTTAGTGTGTAGTGTGTACTGACACGTTTTAAACTCCAGTGAAAATATTAGTGAAGTGGCATTTGGTTTGCAGGTTGTTTTCTTTGCAGAGAGGGATATAAACCCCGGGGAGGAGATAACATATGATTACCATTTTAACCATGAGGATGAAGGTAAGAAAATCCCATGCTTTTGCAATTCGAAAAATTGTAGGCGTTACTTGAACTAGCAACGTTCGTCTCTTCTTCCTTGGTAGCTAATATTGTATTCATTGTGGCAAAGCCGACTCTTGCAACATTTTCAATCCATTTGGGTCATCAGTTTTCTGCCATTGTCAGCATACATTGAGACTATTTTTCCTGGTAGCAGAATTTGAACTCTTGCAGTTTACAGATGTGGTTTATAAATGGCGTAGTCACGCACTTGGTATACTGGGAGGGGGGCACCATTTCATGGGTCCCATCCGGTGAACTCTGCTATATGAAAAACCAACCTGATCATCTGATCCATCTATCACATTTTCTTAGGTCATGTGGCAATGCGGGCATAAAAAACCTATGATCAAGAGAAATGTCTAGATAGATCCTCACGATCATCCAGTCAGGTCGATGCACTTGTAGCTATTTAATTATCCATCTTAAGATACTGTGGCTGACCAATTACACAAAAAGCTTAGGTTCTAGGAGATGTGGGAATGTACATACTACAGCTGGTTCCGTTTATCATCAATCTACACCTTATCCCAGTGGCTGAGCCAGGGTGTTGTTCAAGGGTGTGGGCATTCTACTAGATTTAAAAGGTATTTTGAAAGTTTTTTTTTTTTAATTTTCATAGTTTCAAGGGTGGGCATTGTACAAGGTTTATTTTTATTCTATTTACTTTCAAACTTGAGGGTGGGCCTCGCCCCTCCTGGCTCCGCCACTGTTTTATCCCAAATGTTTGTGGCCGGCACCATGAATCCTATTATGCCATTCGACTCTATTTAAAGCGTCTGGTTCCGCATATAAAAATGGTCTGGTTTTGCCATTGCCATCAATATATAAGTGATAAGTATTCAGATATCTGATGGGGCTTTGTATACATGGGAATGACCATCTATGGGCGAAAGGTTTCCAGGGCTGACACTGCAGACTTCAAAGCCTCTTCTTATGATTTTTCTTTGTGACGGGGGACACCGACATAGCAAATCTGACTGTCAATCTGATAGAAGACTATCTAGATTAATTATGTGCACCCTCGTCCACACCAGAACCACACGCTAATTACAGCTTTTCAGGGGTGTTTGGATTGCCAGTTTTAGACTTGAAAATGTCTTTTTCCAAACTAATAGATTGTTTGGATGGACATATTTTAGAAAGTGTTTATTCCATAAAAATATATTTTTAAGCAAGTAAAAAGACTTTTTTGAAATTTTGCTAGCTCAATAAACATAGTAAACAGAGATAGTTTTTGGTCGAAATCCCCTTACAATTAAAATGAGGACATTATATTGGTAGGGCCAACTAAAAGAAGATAAAGACATTTTTCATTAATGATGATCCAAATGACGTTTTTTTTTTAAGAATACATTTTCAAAAATATATTTTTAGACAAGTCATTTTTTAAAAATAAATATTTTTTGAAAAATGGTGATCCAAACACCCCCTAATCCTTTTTGCATTCTAATTGGGTCTTAAAATTGCTGTGGAGAGGGGAGTTGCAATTGTAATTTCACAACCACTCTTACACTAGATCATGGGGGTGGCTCTAGAGTCTCAAAGTATAAGGAGGTGTTACTAAATACTTTCAGTTTTCAAGGGGTGTTGCAAAAATATACCCTAACTTTTTTAAATGATTAAATCATCCTTTAATACTCAACCCAGTGCTTAATTCATGGCTATAAGCTATAAGCTGGGGTTGAGCTAATCCAAACGCAGACAAAAAGTTTGCTCCTCCCGTGGAGGACACGAGTTTGATCCATCAGCACCCTTAAAATGCCATGTGGCATCCTCTTTTTGGCCCACTGACTTGTTGTATGGCATAGCTCTTGATTGGTGATTCTAGCCATTGGATACAAGCATCTTTTTTTCATCTTGGGCTTCATGATACCAAACCAATGATACAAAAATGCTGGAATTCAACGGCTAGACATTCTTAATAGACCATTTAGTCGATCTTTCTAATGATGCATTCTGCAGACAAGCTGAGCTTCACCTATGCCAAATATCGACATGGTAGGATGGTTGTAGCCATTCGATCTGTCAAAGCCTTTGTGATGGTCAAAAAGAAAACGAGAATGGTCTCAAAAGTCCTGAAATTTTGATCAGTTTGATCACCCGTTCAGATCAAGCAAATAGTAGAGTAGATCTCCTAGGCAAGCCATTGAACGGTGGGTCCAACTCCAACCCATTTCTACACCGTCCAAGTATGGTAACAAAAAAAAATAGCATAAAGAAATAATATAAGATCAAAGCAAGAGTTTAACCAACTAAACCACGTAATCTTATTCATTACTATCATATGCTATGCGTAGATGCCTACATACACACGCTGTAACACTAGCCCACAAGATTCGATCACGCACAAGCGTTTATCACATATGATCAGTGACGTGGCCGCGGAGGTCCATGCTGATGCGGTGCAGGGGGTCCTGGAGGTGGTGGTGGGGCATGATGAGGACGACATGGAGGTGGTGGTGGTGCATGATGAAGAGGACCTGTAGGTGGTGGATCGTGATGAGGTTTTGGAGGAGGGGGGCCATGGAAAGGAGGTGCATGCGGCGGCTCATGGTGGGGTGGTCCTTGGTGCGGACCATGTGGATCAGGTGGTGGTGGTTGGTGATTCAACTTTTCTTCTCCTTCTTACTACAACAAATCTTCCTAGAGAGCTTTGTTACATATAAAAGGGATAATGGAACCAATATTGGTTGGCGTGGCACCCATTGTATCACACATTGTTTTGACTAGAACTTAGCTACGGATGTCCCTCGTCAACGTATGAGGCACGTGGTTCCCTCTTAGAGATCGATGACCGTATGGATGTTTGGCCCAATCTTAGGTAGACCTACAGACCAAAAATTAGCCTGATTAGTGATTTCTAACCACTGGATTGGAGTTGTTTTCATGTAGTGGTTTTTAACGTGGAATTTGATTATTATTTTGGGACAGAAAGATCCAAAGGTCTGAAATCATTAATCCGGCTTATTTTTGGTATGTAGGTCCACTTAGGGAAATGCCAAACATCCATAAGTCAGCGATCTCTAAGAATGTGCCATGTTCATTAGGTGGTCCATCATCATCAACGTTGACGATGGGCGACCGTCAGCAAAGTTCTACTCGGTTGTTTCTTAACTACGAAGACATCTTTGGTACGGAAGGACGTTTCAAAACCTTAACTATGGATCACAAGTATCACGCTTTAACTTGTACAACCCATGCTACAGGAAAAAACTGTGGGTGGCAAAGAAAGTTGGGTAGTTCTATTTATATTGGGGAATTTTTGGCATACCCCCATGTTATCTTTGAAATTTGACATACCCCCACAATTTGAAAAAGTCAACTTACCCATGACCTGGTCCACCATCAATGACCGTCATTGACTAACAATTTTTTTAAAAATGACAAAATGCCCCCCTTCTTCAACCTTGGAATAAGAACATCGTGGGTTTGGGTCCAAAACCATAACCCCAAATCAAATGGTTGTGGCTGGCCACGAGATTTCAGTGGGTTTGTCACCCATCATTGACCAACCAACCAGAATCTCGTGGCCGGCTGACTACCACTCCGATTAATAATTTTAATATAAAGATTGCTCGTTTGAGTGGTGGTTGGCAGGCCACGAGACTACAGTGGGTTGGTTGTCGATGATGGGTGGCTAACCTATCGGAGTTTCATGGACGGCTGACTACTAGTCGGACGAGCATTTTAAAACTCAAATAAAAAATATAAAAAAAACAAAATTTATGAATTACAATTGTTCGCTAGAGTGGTGTTTAGCCAACCACGAGACTACGATAGGTTAGTCCCATTTTACGATCACACTTGAAAATCTAAGGCCGTGTTTGATTGCACGGAAAATTTTCCCAGGAAAATACATCTGGTATATGCCTTAAATAACTGATTGAATGCAACTGAGAGCATATATTTCAATCATGCGAGAAAATAAAGGTGTATTCTCAGGTGGAAATGAATTCTCACCTATTTGGATGGGAAATGAATTCCGGGCTTAGTAGGAAAAATTATCCAGATTTAAATGGCTTGTTAGGGAAAATTATACAGATTTATACTGGCTATTTAACAATAGATAGTTGTGTTTTCCCAAGGAAAATGCAATTTTCCCACTTGGTAATCAAACACGGCCTAAGTTGATTCCCTATTTCTATTAGAGTCCATGTTTGCTAGATGTCTTATTTTAATTATGAATCCTAGTTTAGTTAGATTAAGTTCATTAGTAGGTTTCCATTCCTTTGACCATGGTCAACACCGTTGACCATAGACGACCATTAACGGCCTCGCGATGGCCATCCCAGTATTTTTTTAAATGACTATAATGACATAAGGTGAGACGCAAATATTTAAGAACATTGTGCTTTTGCTAAATTAGCTTTTCAATTAACTAAAGGGAACATTGGGCTCCTCCCCCTCCACTGTTGGACTGTGTTCTTCATCACCGTCAGCAGTAGCAGCAAGGAGAACGTGCCGGAGTTGTAGGTCTGCAACTCCGGCATTCCACAACTTCTCCCTCAAGCACCGCCGGACTGCTGCACCTTACCTCCATTACCATGGCCAAGACGTCAGAGTTACTGCACCTTCAAGGCAGCACGTCTTCCATTGTCCACGACACCTACAACTCAAATTCCCGGGGTTCTCCCAAAGCCACCACCTGCTGGTGCTCTGCATCTCCGACATCCCCTCCACCAGTGCTGCACAACACCTGGCTGCCTGAACTTGCAGGCCACGATCTGAAATGGCCTGCAACTCCCTCTTCTTCTTCTTCTTCCTCCAACAGACCCGCCCCTTCTTCATGATTGGCTCACCCTTGAACAACTAGCCTTCCATGCCTGCAACCACCAGCGGGCTGGATCTCCTCTCCACGCTCCCAGCAGCACCGTGTATCTCCTCACGTGTTGGCTCAAGCTCACGCTTGGCAGCATGCTCTCTCCTCTCCATGACCAGTGCACTCCACCATGAAAACCGACCGGCTTCTCCACCAACTCGGCATCTCCATCTTCATCAAATCCGTAAGGCTCCTTCCCATGCACCACCACTGCAACCCTGCAACTATGCACAACCAGTCCGTTGTTTTCACCTCTAAACGGATCTGCAACTCCGGTTGCTCATCCCACGTTGCTGGTTCTCCTGCAAGCCATGTAGCCTCCACGCTACCTTCTCCAAAAGCCACCAAAGTTGTTGCATTCTTCTTCACCCTCCTTTCCTCTACTTTACACCTCTGTCCTCTCCTCTTCACGTCTGCAACCACCGTGGAGATCCACAGCCGTCCACCTTTCGGGCGCTCCTTCCACCATGCGCCTGTCCATGCTACCGACCACTCCTCGAAAAGCTACACTTGCTGGTGCGCCACCTGTATGCACACCCACAGGGCAACACCGCTGGCTACTCCAGCCACCATCACGAGCTCCATCAACCTCCATGGACTACTCTCTTTGCCGCCTGATCTCCCTTGCTGCCATGTCTACTCCAGGCATGCACCATCACGGACTCCAACCAGCAACGTTCTTCTCCTCCTCAAGATCTCCCACCATGCATGTACCTTGTTGGCCTGCAACTCGTTTCTTCTTCTAAGATTCGGCAATCTCCTCCTCTTTTTCATTCTCCACCTGGTTCGGGCTTCTCCTAAGCCTTCGACCACCAAGTGACCAGCAACTTCTCATGCATCTTCTCCGGCTGAACCATCCATGACCGATCAACTTGGCCATCATCCTCGGTTGATCACTCTTGTAAGTTTGAGGTAATTTCTCTCTCTTCTTTCTCTCTCTAAAATTCCATCTTCCTTTCTCTCTCATCCTTACTTTCTCTCTCTAGAACTCTCTCTAAAGTTAGATTTCTCTCTCTAAATCCTTTCTTTCATTTTCGCTCTCTACATTCTCTCTCATGTTTTCATGAGCGACATTCAATGAAATTTGGACGATCCCGTCCGTGATCAATATCACCTTTACTCCAAAGATCATGGGATGCTTCTTTGTCAAGAAATTCTATTGAGATGGTTTGGACACGTGAAATGTAGACCAACAATGGCACAAGTGAGGAGGGCTTTGATACAAGTTGAAGGCCACAAAAGGGAGCGAGGAAAGCTCAAAAGGAAATGGGGTGAGATAGTAAGAAAAGATTTGAAGATATCTCTTAGTAGAGTCGAATGGCGAAATAGGATTCATATTGCCGACGTGAGATAGCTGGGATAAGGTGTATGATGATGATGATTTTTACGAAAAAAAAATATTATTGAATAAATGGATATTCTCTAAGTGATAATTTATCTTTCTAAGTTTTTTAATAAGTGTATTAGAGAGTCCATTGTAATTCAAAACTCCTCATCTATAGCCAATCTGCGAAAGTCTCCTCTTCAGACAAAGAACTAGATCTTTATACTAACCAAATACAGATATTTAGAAACCCCCGTGATCTGCTTAGATTTCTCTGTCAAAGTCCCTTGGTCTTTGCTTGGTCAAAATTCAATGGGGTATTTTCTGGGGGTGAGCAAACCTTCGCTTATCAATCAATAGAAAATTAGAAAAGGATATTATCATTGGATCTGAAGATGTGTTCTCATGAAAAGGTGAAAACAATATCAATCAGATTTTGCTATTTTCTTTGAAGTTGAGTTGATTCTAGCCCAAATTTCTTGCCTAGTTCTTTGGAGAATTTCGATTGAGATAGAAATATTCCATTCTTCATTTGTTTCACTTGGAGTCCTAGGAAAAAGTTTAGCTCCCCTTCCATACTCATCTCAAATTTTGTTTTCATCACTTCTATAAATTCTGAGGCATACTTTTCATTAGTAGATCCAAAAACAATATCATCCACATAAATCTGTGCAATCAGTAGATTTTCATCATTTCTCTGTATGAATAAAGTCTTGTACACATTTCCTCGAGAGAAACCATTTTCCAATAAAAATTGAGTCAATCACTCATACCAAGCTCTAGGCGTTTATTTTAGTCCAAACAATGGCTTTTTGAGTCTATAAACACGGTCTTATTTGTGGGGATCTTCAAAACCTTTTGGTTGTTCAACATATACTTCTTCCTCAAGAATCCCATTTAGGAAAGTACTTTTAACATCTATTTGGTACAATTTGAATCTTAGGTAACATGCTAATGCTAGAAGGATCCTAATGGATTCTAATCTTGCTACAGGGGCAAAGGTTTGCTCAAAATCAATTCCTTCAATTTGAGAGTATCCTTGAGCAACCAAGTGTGCTTTATTTCGAGTAATAGTTCCATTTTCATCCAATTTATTCTTGAAGATCCATTTAGTTCTAATGATATTTTTGTTGTTCGGTCTAGGAACAAGATACCACACCTCATTTCTAATAAAGTGATTTAAATCTTCTTGCATGGCACTAATCCAATGATTATCTGATAAGGCTTCCTTAATATTAGATGGTTCAAACTTTGAGGTAAAACACAAGTGACTACTTATATTCTCCAATTGTCTTCTTGTCTTCACTCCATTTTTCATATTTCCAATAATTTTAGTGGTTAATTGGGTGATCTTTTAAGTATCTAAGTTCCTTCGTTTGATCTTGAATGACCTCAATGTTTTCAAACTTTTCAACATTTTTATTTTATTCATCTTCAATCAATTCCTTGCTAATACCTCTATGCTCATCATCAATAACAACATTAATAGATTCTTCTATAGTTATAGTTCTCTTGTTATAGATTTTGTATGCCCTACTCCTCGTGGAGTACCCTAAGAAAATGCATTCATCGCTTTTAGGGTCAAATTTAACAAGATTCTCCCTATCTCTCAGCATGTAACAAGTACTCCCAAATATCTTGAAATACATCACATTCGATTTTATCCCATTCCAAATTTCATATGTGATTTTAATTGTACTATCACACCCCGAATCCGGGCACCAAAATCTAACCCGAACGCCTAAAAAATGACTTGTTTACCCTAGATCTAGGGTGTGATAATAAATAAAAATTAAAATGCTCCAAAATAATTTTTAAAAATTATAATAAATTAAAATAAAAATATTTTGTAAATGTGTTTTGGCTAAAACTTTTATTTGATAGACATTTTGAATTAACTTTTTAGAATTTAAGTGGATAGGCATAAAATTTTTTAAAAATATAATTTAAAAAAAATTAATTTATTAATTTCTTACTATTTAAAAATTATTTTGAGCATATTTTGTGAAGGTACTTTGTCCAAAAAATATCATTTATTATTTTATTTTAATAATTTTTCACTCTCAACTAGTCCTATCGAGTTTTGTTGAAAAAGAACACAATTAGATTTATGACAGAAACAATAAGTGTAAGATTTTATATTTTATTAAAAATATAAATAATTAAACAAAATTAAAAAATCAATTAATTGAATTCAAAATAAACCTATGAACTCAAGATTCAATTATTACAATCATAAAACTTAAATATAACATAATCAAAATAATAAAAATTTGACATCTTCAATGAATGCTTCAATATTCTTTGGTACACCATCCTTTAGTCCATCTTTTCTTCCATTCTCAAATAATCTGAAAATATTATCGGTTGAACCGTGAGCTTATAAAATCCTAGTAAGATTTTATCACTACATCATATTTATGACAGTTCTATCAATCAATATGTCATATGCATAATATAGGTATGGAACAAGAATTACAAGTATTGTCAAAATAAACTATGATCCAAAATTAATATGTAAATACAATGAATAGCCCACGCCGAGAGCAGCTCAACCAAGAACTCTTCTATAGGGGTTTAGGGCTTTGCACCAAAAGGCTCCATGCCTTGTTTAAAATTTTTTAACCATTGGGATCAATCTTGCACTTCAAAAATATATGCAATCCTGCATCTAGCCATTCAATAAATCTCCAAAATTCAAATAGCATATTAAGAATAATAAGATCAAGACAATCATGCCATAATGCTGAGTCCATATGAAGAATAACAAGATTTAAGTGCAATACATATACAAAGAGTTTAACCAAAATTAATTAATTAAAAAATCATAGAAGAGTCTTACCTAAATTCTTATTTTCCCTTAGATTTGAGAGAGATAGAAATGTGTAGTACATTTCTTTCGATTATTGACGGATGGAATCATTCTTCTAGTATATGTTATGCTTTAGGGTCTCATCATTGTTTTTGTCTTTAGGCTTGAATACAAACGAGTGAGGTATGATACTCTTTAGGCTTCGAAGGTTCTTCAAGTTCTTCTCTAATGGAGGTGTGTTCTCCTCCTTCTCTAGCTCTCAACGATTTGGTTATATAGAGTTTTTTTTTCTATTTTAAATAGCTTTTCAAAATAAAATGGTAAATCTTTATTTATTTATGTGTGCTATTAATTATTATTGATAATTAATTTGAATTCAAAATTTACTTTCATTTGTTAAAAATAAAGAATATTAGTATCGTACCCTTTTTATATCGAAGCAAATTTCTATGTGTGAGAATGAACATTTAAATAGTTTTTTATTTTTAAAGTTCAAGTCTTTGATTAGAAAAATATTTCCATTATTTCTAAAAGGCTAAAAGTTATGAATAATTTTAATTAAGGCAATAAAGGTGTAACTCAATGATATTAATTATTTTAATTTTATCTTTTGTTGAAAATACCCTTCTAAATGTGAATTACTCTAATACCCCGGATAAAAGTTCAAGGTATTACAGGTACCATATATGTCTAAAGTACACATGATTAATGACGTAACACGTAGTGCTAACCGCTTCTACCCATCGGTTGTTTGGCAATCCTTTGCTAGATAGAATGACTCTTCCCATCTACTCAATAGTTCTCATGTTTAATTCCTCTTTCGTCACAGTATTCAATAAATTTGTGATTGCCAAGAAGCCTTATCCGCTTGTTCAGTTTGGTACACTCCAAACCTACCGTCAATCGGCTCCTCCGATCTTAATTCTCAACACTCCCGCCTTTGCAGAAGGTGAAGGATTCAGTACACCCTGAACCCCAAGTTGCTTAAAAGGTATTTGAATCACACTAGTACTCTCAGGCTTACTAGGTTGAATATAGAAGTGAAAAACCTAGGCTGAGTAAAGATCAAGCTCTTAGCTTTGATCGAGAAGAGAACAAGTTCACAAGATGTGAATGAAAATAAGCTTTTCTCTCTTAAAGATTGAGTCACTCTGTGTCTCTGTGTGTGTTTAGAGAAGACATAGAAGGGTTCTATTTATAGAATTCAAGACCCTGAGTCGTGTGGAACGTGGGATAATGGAACCATGAATTTCGGATCTGAAAAGGCCAATTCTGTTCAAGGTCCAATCAATTGTACACTTGGTCCAATCGATTGGAACATGTCCAATCGACTGGGAATAAGTGTCCAATCGATTGGGCTCAATAAGTTTTCTGTTCTGAAGGCACCGATCGATTGCACAGGGTTCTCCAATCTATTTGACATAAATAATTTTCTGTCCCGAAGGCTCCAATCGATTACCCAGAGTCTCCAATCGATTGTACTCAAAGATTTCTATCCCGAAGGCTCCAATCGATTTCACAGAGTCTCCAATCGATTGTGCTCAAATAAGTTTCTACCTCGTAGTCTCCAATCGATTACATAGTGTCTCCAATCGATTGGGCTATGTCTAATCGATTGGGGATACATGTCCAATTGATTGGACTATCTCACTAGTCAATAAAATTGACTTTGATTCGGGTCTGTCCAATGATTAAGTATGACCATTATATTTTGTTCATTTTAATCAACTCCTATGGCCACTAAGTCACTTACATTCCTAATCGAGCGTACATGATCATTAACTGACAAATCGGCAGTTACTTAGATGACTCTTGTCATCAACCGTCTGATTCTTGTTGTCTCTGTCTTTTAGTCTTCACGTAATTGGCGAAGTATGCGTACCACGACATTTTCACGCTACACTAGTGCTCGTAGGAACGGTTAGAAGAATATTTTTTTGTAAATAGAATATTTGCCAAATTGAATATGAAAATATTCCTTACAATCTCCCCCTTTGGCAATTCCGTGACAAAAAATATTTAATCATATAGAAGGTAAAAAATAGAAAATACAATCCCACCCTCTTGTAA
Organism: Euptelea pleiosperma; assembly: GCA_035048495.1. NCBI lineage: Eukaryota > Viridiplantae > Streptophyta > Magnoliopsida > Ranunculales > Eupteleaceae > Euptelea > Euptelea pleiosperma. Next base: position 27,006,248 of record CM068548.1, on the reverse strand, counting down.
AGAATATTTTCATATTCAATTTAGCAAAGATTATGTTTGACATAAAAATATTCTTGTAACCGTTTCTACAAGCACAAGTATAGCGTGAATATGTCATGGTACGCATACTTCGCCAACTACGTGAAGACTAAAAGACAGAGACAGCAAGAATCAGACAGTTGATGACATGAGTCATCTGAGTAACTACCTATTTGTCGGTTAATGATCATGTACGCTCGATTAGGAAGGTAAGTGACTCAGTGGCCATAGGAGTTGATTAAAATGAACAAAATATAATGGTCAAACTCAGTCATTGGACAGACCCGAGTCAAAGTCAATTTTATTGGCTAGTAGGATAGTCCAATCGATTGGACATGTATCCCCAATCGATTGGACATAGCCCAATCGATTGGAGATACTGTGTAATCGATTGGAGACTATAAGGCAGAAACATATTTGAGTACAATTGATTGGAGACTCTATGAAATCGATTGGAGCCTTCAGGACAGAAATCTTTCTCAGAACAATGATTGAGACTCTAGGTAATCGATTGGAGCCTTTGGGACAGAAAGTTATAAATGTCAAATCGATTGGAAAACCCTGTGCAATCAATTGGTGCCTTCGGAACAGAAAACTTATTGAGCCCAATCGATTGGACACTTATCCCCAATCAATTGGACTAAGTGTACAGTCGATTGGACCTTGAACAGAATCAGTTTTCTTAGATCTAAAATTCATGGTTCCATTATCCCACGTTCCACATGACTCAGGGTCTTGGAATTCTATAAATAGAACCCTTCTATGCTTTCTCTAAATACACACAGAGACACAGAGTGACTCAATCTTCAAGAGAGAGAAGCAAATGCTCTTTTTTTATTAGAGTGTCCATTCGAATAGCAAGAAGCTTATTTTCATTCACATCTTGTAAGCTTGTTCTCTTCTCGATTAAATCAAAGAGCTTGATCTTTACTCAGCCTAGGTTTTTTACTTCTATATTCAATTTAAAAAGCCTGAGAGTACCAGTGTGACTCAAACACCTTTTGAGGAACTTGGGGTTCAGGGTGTACTGAATCATTCACCTTTTGCAAAGGCAGGAGTGTTGAGAATTAAGATCGGAGGAGCCGGTCGAAGATAGGTTTGGGGTGTACCAAACTGAACAAGCGGATAAGGTTTCTTAGTTAGAAGGGTGCACGTGGATTCGTGGCGTTGATTCAGAGGACGTGGACGCTTCGGCAGTAGGCCTTGGCTAAGGTTGGAAGCTGTATTTGCAACGGTGCTGCATAGGTAACCTTTGTTTCGTTTAACTTTTCAGTTAGTGATACCTTCCGTCTAGACATGGTCCCGTGGTTTTTCGTTGGCTAAGATTTTCACGTAAAAATATCTTGTCTTGTGTGATTGTTTGTTTGTATTCCGCAATCTATCCTGATTAGATCAAACGATAAAAAGACAATATACCACGGAGGTATATTTGATTTGAGTCGGTTGTGATAATTCTTTTTCAAACAATCAAGGCATGAGATTTTATCCATTTACCATCGACCAGTACTAAAACTGTGTAGGTATTATTAATTTTAAATACCTAATCAACCCCCCTTCTAGGTATATTGAGTTAAAGAGAACGGACCGGTGGAATTTCAATTGGTATCAGAGAGGGTATTTCTAGTTAAGGTTTAATCACCGAATTTAGATTCCTGCAAAACCGATTTATTCTTTTTCATTTATAAAAATGCCAGAAGAAAGGTTCACTGTCAATAGCCGTAGTGACTCAGACAGTGAAGATCAAAGCGATCTTTATACTGCTTATCAAGAGCTATATAAAGAAAACTTTAGACTGACCAAAGCAAATAAGAAATTGACTAATAGAGTTGAATTTCTTGACTCTGAAAATTTTGCTTGTAAACTAGACAATAATGAATTATCTGTGCTAGTTGGTCAACTTAAGGAAGAGAAGAAATCTCTTCAAGAAAGAAACAAGTTCTTGGAATTCGAGTTCCAAACTTTTATGGATGCTAAAATGTCTTTAGAAAGTGAGCATGAAAAATATAAAACTATTTTTAGACAACATGAAGAAGAGAAAGCTAGCCTCCAAGACAAAGTTCAATTTCTTGAAACTGATTATCAGGAATGTCTGGAGAAGAGGAAGTCACATGAACTTGAACTAGTTCAACTGAAAAAGGACTTGCCCTATATTTCTCGAAGCACCGAGAAATTAAATGAGATTCTAAGTGTGGGACAAAGATGTGGAGACAAATGGGGACTTGGATATGTTGATAATGCTGATACCCCATCATCTTCGAGAACTAAATTTGTAAAAGCCAAAGTTCCTTCCACACCACAGGTTGATCAACCTAGACCCAAATCAGTTATACATGTGCATGTTTGTAATTACTGTAGGGGTAAAGGTCACCTGAGCAAGAATTGCGTTCAAAAGATGAGAGATACCATGGTTCCTCCCAAGAGAAAATCATATGGGAACCAAGGAGATCTAATCCATAAAATGACAGTCTTGCATCAAAAGTCGGATGCCTTGAGTAGAAAGATTGCTAACCTTATGAAACTCAAGAGCACCCAGACTCAAAGGGCTCAGAATAAGAGGGTAAAAAGAAAAATGTCGATCCTCCTTCACCGCCTAAACAAATGGCAAAGAAAAAGAACCCACCTACAAGGTATAAGACTATATGGGTGACAAAGGAAGGACCGATAAATCTAGATCCAATTTGGAGTAAATTCTTATGAAGTCTAGTGGCACTTGTTCCATTGATTGAATAAATGTGGTTCTTCACACTCTTCTCTATTTTATGATTGTATATCTTTTATGAGTTGAGTGTGTAGTTTTATTTTAGGATTTTATTTTCTTCATAGTTTTCTATTTGTTTTAGATCTTTGATTATTTGCATTGTTTTAAGTTCATATATTCAAAAACAAAAATAGAAAATTTGAAAATCAAAAATTGTTTTGTGTCTTGTTTAGAATATTTTTTGAGTTGTGCATTGCATAATTGTTCTTAATATGATAGGTATTTACTCTAAAAAATTCTAGAACCAGGACTTGACACAAGGTAAATTGAGACTAGATCATTGTAAAAAATTCTAGAATATTTATAAGATTGGTCTATTTTACTAATTCTCAGTTAGTGGATGTTCATAAGTTTTAACTTGTTATTCACATGCACACTGACTGACATCGGTTGGGACTGGATTTGATTGAGGTAATAAATCTAGTACTCTATGGGAATCAGGAATAAACTTCTACTTTTCATGACTTCAAATTAGCTGTGTTTTTGCTTTCAGTTGATTTCGAAATTACAATATAATCGACTGTTGGCCTCCCTATGTGATAGTTATCCATGGAAAGAGCTACCTCAAGTGGATGAGGTAAAATCTGTATGGCTCCAATTTTTATAAAAATCTGATTACTTAATGCTACAGAGGATACCATACCGACCGAGTGTGAAAGCTAACAAACAGACCAAGTGTCAAAAGATGAGAACTTAAAAAATAAAATTCTGGTAAAATAAGTGAGTAAAAAAAAATAGTCATGTTTGCTACAAAAGTAATGTGAAATCACATTTACAAATACACTTGAAATTAGAGAGTTAAGTGAGAACCTATTAGCTCTAATGAGGATTTCATGATTGAATACAAGATACCTCCAGATTTTGAGTAAAGTATTTAGATTTTTTACTAACATCTATCTTGTACCCTAATAAGTGGAAAGTCAGATCACAGTACACCTAAGTAAAAGAAATTGAAAATTCTACTAAAGTGTACTAGTATAACTGACTGGCTCTGATAAATGGCCTAGATTGACTGCATTTGAACTGTTCAAGATTAAACTGAGTAGTTAAGTCTAAAATCCTAGGTTTGATATTTGTTAGTGTCAATCACATTAAAACTCATTATGTATTGCATTTAACTTGACTTTTCATGAATTTTAACATACTTCAGATTTGACCTTTCCAGATTGATCTGATTTGAGTTTTGTGAGTTGTAAATCTTTTAGAGATGATTTAAAAATTTAAAATTCATTTGAAAAAGATTTATGATTGGTTAAATGGTTTCACCGAAATTTAAACCAGTGTTGTATTTAGACTATGTGTCATGCCTATCTTTTAGTCTTTATACTTGTGATCATGTTGTACATATACACTTGTTTCTCATGATAATATTTATTGCATGCTTATATTTATGTATCTTTGTCAATCTGTGACAAAAAGGGGGAGAGAAAATCATTGCGGTAAAAATACGTTGATGCATGAGATAGGGGAGAGAAATTTAGGAGGAGAAATTTTTTTTCATTATTTTTTTAATTTCTCTACTTGTGATGTGCATAATAAACTCACTGCATTTTATATGATTTATTGATTGCCAATGATATTACATGGTATGTAATGTTGGTAGAATGTGTAGGGAACAGATCAAAAGCCATTACATCTGTTCGATTATCTCCAAAAGAGTGTGACATAGTGAGTGAATCATGTTAGAGGGTGGAATTGTATTTTCTATTTTTTTACCTTCTATATGATTAAATATTTTTTGTCACAGAATTGCTAAAGGGGGGGATTGTAAGGAATATTTTCATATTTAATTTGGCAAAGATTTCGTTTGACATAAAAATATTCTTGTAACCATTCCTACGAGCACAAGTATAGCGTGAAGATGTCATGGTACGCAAACTTCGCCAACTACATGAAGACTAAAAGACAGAGACAGCAAGAATCAGACGGTTGACGACAGGAGTCATCTGAGTAACTGTCGATTTATCGGTTAATGATCATGTACGCTCGATTAGGAAGGTAAGTGACTTAGTGGCCATAGGAGTTGATTAAAATGAACAAAATATAATGGTCAAACTTAGTATTTGGACAAACTCGAGTCAAGGTCAATTTTATTGACTAGTAGGATAGTCCAATCGATTGGATAGTCCAATCGATTGGAGACACTGTGTAATCGATTGGAGACTACGAGACAGAAATATATTTGAGTACAATCGATTGCAGACTCTGTGAAATCGATTAGAGCCTTCAGGACAGAAAGTTATAAATGTCAAATCGATTGGAGAACCCTATGCAATCGATTGGTGCCTTCGAAATAGAAAATTTATTGAGCCCAATCGATTTGACACTTATCCCCAATCGACTAGACATGGCCCAATCAATTGGACCAAGTGTACAATCGATTGGACTTTGAACAGAATTGGTTTTCTTAGATTCGAAATTCATGGTTCCATTATCCCATGTTCCACACGACTCAGGGTCTTAGAATTCTATAAATAGAACCCTTCTATGCCTTCTCTAAATACACACAGAGACACAGAGTAACTCAATTTTCAAGAGAGAGAAGCAAAGGCTCTATATTTATTAGAGTGTCCATTCGAATAGCAAGAAGCTTATTTTCATTCACATCTTGTGAGCTTGTTCTCTTCTCGATCAAATCTAAGAGCTTGATCTTTACTCAGTCTAGGTTTTCTACTTCTATATTCAACCTAAAAAGCCTGAGAGTACTAGTGTGACTCAAACACCTTTTGAGCAACTTGGGGTTTAGGGTGTACTGAATCCTTCACCTTCTGTAAAGGCGGGAGTGTTGAGAATTAAGATCGGAGGAGCCAGTCGAAGGTAGGTTTGGGGTGTACCAAACTGAACAAGTGGATAAGGCTTCTTGGCTGGAAGGGCGCACGTGGATTCGTGGCGTTGATTTAGAGGACGTGGACGCATCGATAGTAGGCCTTGGCTAATGTTGGAAGCTGTATTTGCAATGGTGCTGCATGGGTGAACATTTGTTTTGTTTAACTTTTCAGTTAATGATTTGAGTCGGTTGTGATAATTCTTTTTCAAACAACTAAGGCATGCGATTTTATCCCTTTACAATCGACCAGTAAAACTGTGTAGGTATTATTAATTTTAAATACCTAATCAACCCCCCCTTCTAGGTATATCGAGTTAAAGAGAACGGATCGGTGGAATTTCACCTCTAACATGATTCACTCACTATCTCACACTCTCTAAGAGATAATCGAACAGATATAGTGTAATGGCTTTTGATCTGTTCCCTGTACATTCTACCAACAATACATACCATGTAATATCATCGGCAATCAATAAATCATATAAATGCAGTGAGTTAATTTTTGCACATCACAAGTAGAGAAATTGGAAAAATAATGAATTTTTTTTCTCCCCTAAATTTCTCTCCCCATATCTCATGCATCAACTTATTTTTAGCCTTCCGGACAATTCATTGATTTTGCATTTTAGATTTAGGTTCTCATCTTTGATTGTTCTGACTTTCAATTTGAGATTGTCGCAATTTTCAGCTAGACTTAAGCTTCTTTTGTATAGTTCGTCAAAACCTCTTGAATTTCTTCATCTTCATCACTTGTGTCGATTTCCACTTCTTTGAGTCTTTTATTCTTTTCTGATTTTAGCCCTTCGTCTGTTTTAGTGAATGTCATTAATGCTCTAATCCTAGAAGATTCATAATCTTCACTTGACGAGTTTGTTTCAGATTCAGATGTATCGGTATCGACATCCCAAGCAGTAGCTTCATAGCTTTAGTTTTTCATTTCTTAAATTTTTTTACACAGTCACTGGCAATGTGACTGATATTCGGTCAAAAGTGCTTTTTTTAAGTCACTATCCTTTTTGCGGTATCACATTCTCCAACTTAAAACTTATCTTTTCGTCGACTTTTCAACATAAAAGTTTCTTTCATTGCGTAGAACACATTCTTTAGACGAAAATCGACTATTCGCATTAATTAAACATATTTCGGGAAGTCAAGATGTAAAGCCGTATTGATTAGGTCTCATTAAGTACTTTTCTATTGCAGAGACACTAATCGGACGATTTTGATGGAATGCGGGCCCACAACCGACTGCCAGAGTCTAGGACCAAAGCTGAAGAGCCAACAGGCTGAGGATAAGAAGATACATGCCAAATGCTAAGAGAGCCAGAGAGTCGGAAAAGCCTAAGAGAAGATCAAGAAAGAAGGAGAGCCAAGCGCCCCGAGAAGAGACTGAGAAGATTAAAGCTTAATCAACTAACACAAGACAAATGCTTGCTTAGTTGGAAAAGCTTACAGAAGACCAAGTCAAAGACCAGGGTTCAAGACCCTCTGCTTGCATTTTTCTCCTAATTATCTTATTTTCTCTGTCCTCTCACCATCATTCTATCATACGGCCAGTATTATCCCATACTTTGGCCGATCATCACTATCCATTCCCTCCATCTAGTATCCTTGGCCAATCATCACCACCCATAGCTCACCAACATCTTCACCATCCGATCATCCACTCGCTCATCCCTCCGATCAACCACTAAATTTCCATCGTCACACCCATTCACAATGCGATCGTCACATGATCTACAAGATAAACGGTTATCCGAGAGAAGGTGATTTTAGCATGCATGGTTGGTGTATCCATCAAGGGTCCACCAAAATGGATGGCCTAGATCACAAATGCATTAGAAATGTTGATTTTTCAAAATATAAAGATTTTATTTTGGATTTAAAAAGATTTTGAAAAGATATAATTGGTTTTGATTTTTAAAAGAAATTTTCTTTCATAAAAAGAATGTTTACTTTTACATAAAAGAGTTGACATGTGGTTTTGGAAACTCACAAGCTTGAAACATGTTAAAAATATTTTCTTTACAAGAAAAGTCCAAAACTTTGAAGAAAAAAGAAATTTCTTACAAAAAAGAAATTTTGTCTCTAAAGAAACTTCCCAAAAAGCAATAAAGGTGATCTTAAAATTATAAAGATAGTTTTTGGAATAAATCATTTCTAAAAAAAGATGGATGGGCATCAACCCACAAATGACACTCTCTCCCTATAAAAGACCACTCATGGCTCATTCCCCTGAGGTTCCCTCCTCTAATTCCATCTCTTTCTTACTTTCTCCCCTGGCACAAAAGAAAAAAAGGAAAAATAAAAAAATTGGCATCTCTGCCTTCCCTTCTCCATCGAACGGCTCCATCATCTTCTTCTAAATACAGGTCCAAGAACAATGGTTTGCTCTCCTCTTCTCATTCTCTATCTCTTTCTCTCTCTAATCTCTTCTTTTATTTCTTTCTAGTTAAGTTTTTATTTGCTTTATTTATTTAAGTATTTTTAATTCAAGCATTGTAAGTTATAGTTTCTTTTAATAAATGAAGTTTATTTTGACATTTTATTTTTTGTTATTACATATTTATTTTCTTTTATGAATGTTGTAGGTAATTCCCCTCCTATAAAAAAATATTTTAAAAATCATTTTCCTCAATTCTCAACTCTCCACAATTTCCTTGCTTGCTTTCTTTAATGTTACTTCTCTAACCCAAGTGCGGATTTGACATCCGACATGTCACTGTACAAGTCTGCATTTTTACATATTTTTAAGTGACTGGATCATTAAAAATGTGTTGAGCCAAGGGTTTTCGTCCAATGACCGGAAAGACCTTGTTTCAAATGGCGCCGTTGCTGCTCGGGTATGCGGGAAATGCAAGGAAGAACACAAGTTTTCTTTTGAAGTACTAAAAAAAATTTATTTTTTAGGACCACAGTACTTTTGTTTTTACATATTTTTTTATGCCTCGGAAGGCTGAGTGCAACTTGTAACACTTTTGAACTTATTATTATTGATTAGATGTGTGTTCAAGAGTTTAGCAACCCTTGATTAAGTGCAAAAAAAAAATAACTTTTTTTAGGGACAAGAATAGTTTTTTTACATATTTTTTAAGCCTAGGATGGCGGCTGCAACTTGTAATAACTTAGGACATTTCTTTTTCTGAATATTTATTACTAGATCTTGTTCTAGGGTTTGCTAGAAATCCTAGATTGAGTGAAAATATAAAAAAAATCAAAAATTCAAAAAAATTATTTATATTCTCTGCACATTTCTTAGATCACCAAATCGGGCATTTTAAGTATTTTGGACAGTTTTCAAAATTCTGAAATTTTGCAAAATTAGGGTTTCTAAGTTTAGAAGATTCTAGTTTTAGAAAATTCCTATCTTTAGAGATTCTCTAAAATTGGAAAATCTTGAAAAAGGAAATAACCCAAATTTAGTAAAATTTTGATTTTGGGAAATTTTCAATTTAATTAAATGGGATTTCGAAATCTAATTTTTTTGAAAGGTTTCTAAACTAGGAATAATTCGAACTTAGTAATTTTTGAATCTTAATTCGAGAATTTTTAAATTTGAATTTAAACCCTAACTTGGAAATTAATTAAATAACCCACCTTAAGCTATTGAATGTTGTTTGAAACCTTAAAGGCGGGTCACCTTCTAATTAAATCCTAGAACCTAGACCGTGTGATCTAACGTTTCTGTAAAGTACGATCCAAGAGTGGGTAGGGAGCGAAAGCTCAAAGAGGTGGAGTCAGGCCCAAGCCCATTTGGATACCCCTCCTTATCCCACAGAGGCGACCTTATGACGTGGCCCACGAGAGGTAAGTACCTTTCCTCGCCTTGAGTGCGATACTGTGCAATTGGGTGATTAAAGTGCTGCGTGTCTATTTGCTTTTGCATCAAACATTATTCGCACTGCATGGATGGCCGCTAATTAATGAACCCTAATTGAGCAGACCCAACTCCTCTTAAAACTGGTGGGATTTAATCACCCACCTCATCATTCCAGCTAAGTTTGATCCCCAAGATTCACTAAATTAAAAAGAATCAATAGCTAGGGCCAAACTAGATCGGTGTTCTACGACACCCCTCCACTTAGTCATTTCATCAATCCCAGGTCGAATAAGTCCACGAGCGCGGGTCCCTGTTGTCTAACACACCCATAAGTCCCTACTACTCAAGTATATCGAGCTCGCCAATGGCTTCCCTGGTGCTTTGTTGGTCTGCTAATTGTTGGGTTAGGAACACAAACCAACCCTAGCTTATATTGTGGGAAAACTCATCTCCATTGCTTGAAAAATTCGGTAAGTCTGGGGTGTATTTAAGACAACCGATGTGCCGCATGTCTGTCTAGGTTTCGGATTATCTAACGATCAACTTGAGTTAGTACTAGAGCATTTGCTTTGAAGAGTGTATCTAGTGAGAACCCAAGAGCGACAAGTTAGTCGGCAGGTAACAAAGATAAACTAGTGGTCCGCCCACTGTCATAATATACCTCAGCCCACAAACTAATAAGATAATCCCTTAAAATATCCTGATTGTTCTAGAAATAGGATTATCATGTTTGCTCCTTGTGCATCATATAATCTACTTCAGGTTAGTGTTTTTCGCTGGCAACTTTTTACCGAGTTTACGGCTTGCTTTTTCAAGCATATGCTCGTTTGGACTCGATCCAATCGTAGATTGATTCGATCTGAGAGTCAGTCTAACGTTTTAGATTCTTCACCGGTATCTTCACCTACTCTATCTCCTACCCTCCCCTCCTCTCCTAGAGAAACTACTTTTGTAGAACAGGCGGCTGAATGACCTCTCATTGAGAGGTATGCACCTATCTCTGCAAACCCACCTACTTGCATTGTACTTCCACCCACAACGGCGGTTCAGTTCGAAATCTGACTGCAAATAGTACAAATGCTACCTACCTTTCATGGTCTTCAACAAGATGACCCGTATACTCATCTGAGGCAGTTTCTGAACATCTGCATTCTCTTCAAACTTCAACACCTTGATGAGGAGAGTGTCAAATTAAGAGTTTTTCCTTTCTCTTTGAAAGATAAAGCCACTGCTTAGTTTTATTCTTTGCCCGAGAATTCGATTACTAAATGGGACGAACTAGCTCAAAAGTTTGTATTCAAATTTTACCCCATGTCAAGGACGAACGAGATGAAGTAGATCATCCAAGACTTTCGACAAAAGTTAGATGAAAGATTCCATGAAGCATGGGATAGGTTCCAAGACTCTATAACCAAGTGTCCCCATCATAATTTCGACAAGGGGAGTCTAGTCCACATGTAATATAAAGGATTCCCTGATGAATCTAGGATTCTATTAGAGTTAATGTGCGAAGGCAAATTTATGCACAAGACTCCAACTGAAGCCTATATTTTCTTAGGAGAACTAGGCGAGAACTCTCATTACTGGAATACCAATTCTGCTTGCAGTAGTGACACTCTGGTCCAACGAACTTCTATGGGATATGAGACAAAGGGTGACCCCGATCTATAATCTCCAATTCAGGAACTTACTAAATTGGTCTCCGCCCTTACTGTCTCGATCCAGAAACCTATGCATCATTCCAACTCTGTGGGATATTTTCTTCCTGTCCAGGAAGAGGTCTGTACTTTTAGTACATTTCAATCTCTATGTAGACTTCCTACAATAACTCGTATCATCCAGACACTAGGAGTCACCCTTTGTCTGGGAACAACAATGTGCTCCTCCACAGCAACTGCAATAGGGTATGTATCTTTTCGAGTTTTATCAACCCAATGGACAATATGATTGGTAATAGTCGCAGTTGCAATCGCAGTACCAGGCATACTCACAGACTAACTATTCTAGTCAACAGTGGACCCCTCTGGATTCTCAGAGTCAGTAGATAGTCGCAGACTCACTTCAATCCTATCACTTTCATACTCAGTCAGACTATAATCAAGAGTTGGTACCTCAACTTCCCTTAGCTGAACCGCCATAGTCTACTACTAAACCTAGTCTAGATGACCTTCGCTCTCAATTTATCTTCCAACAACAGCAATCCATGGAGAGATTAGAACACCGTTTAGGTCAGTTAGAATCTGAGAGAGAGAAAGTCAACTTCCCTAGCCAACCTATAGCCTATCCAGAAGGGAATGCCATTGCCACAATTTATGAGGAGGATTCACATACAATGAACCCGAACTAGAATTTTCAAGAAAAAATAGAAGCTGTTACCATCACTAGATTAGGCCAGAATATTGACGAGCCAGTGTCTCCATCGTCGGTGCCCTTAAAAGCACCAAATCCTGAACCTACCTCAGAGGAACCTACTTCCAAAGCTACCTCTGATGCTTTTACCTCTACACCTGAGGCAGACATTCCTGACACTGAGCCGTGTCTAAAGGATAGAATCCCAGTTGTCCTGGACCACCCGTTCCTCACCACCGTGGATGCACACATCGGGTGTAAGGACGCGGACATGTCAACAGCATTAGGAAACCTCGAGGAAGAGATTAATATTTTTCAACAACCGACTGACGTTGATATCATCGAAAAACTATGTGCCGTTGAGAGTCTAATTCCGGACTCTCCCGAGAAAAAAATTAGATAAGTGTCAAGAACACTTTGGGCCTAACTTCAAATCGGAGTTAGCTAAATCTGGATTTACTAATCTGCTGGAGTCTACTCCATTAAGATACATTCCCGCTAAACTCAATGAGTTTGCGGCTCTACTAACCATGGTTAGAGAAACCACTACTGCTATCCTCTTAGTTCTTACTGAGAAACTTTGATCTATCCCCGCTAAACTCAATGTTTTTGCGACTCTGTTAACCACGGTCAGAGAACTTACTCTAACTCTCTAGTCTACATCGAGAAAGTACCTATGAAAGTAGGGTTTTTTCACGTCGTTGGTTACGGAAACCCTAATTTCAACACATTTTTTTTTATTATCCGAGACTTTTGACCTGTAAAATTAGCACTTTTGCATAGTGGCTCGTGTCGGATGTCGATCCGCACTCGGGATTAGTCGCGTTAGCATAAATAAGAACACATGAAACACAGAAATTGCTAGAATGGTAGGGTGAGTTTTAAAACAATCTTGATTGGATTTTTAACAGAACTGTGCACATTAACAATATTGATCAAAATAAGAATGAGAACTTAATAATCCAAACATAACTCATAATCAAAATTCTTTATTAAATCAGAATTGTCTACAATGCATACAATCGAGATTCAATGTAAAGTTGATAAAAAAAATTAATTAGAGCGGGAGATTTTAGAGAGAGAAAATACTATCCTAGAGAGAGAAAGGTAGAGAGAAGCAGTAGAAATGAGAAGAAATTATAGAATGTATTCTAGACTTACCCGAACTTGGAAGGAATGGATGCTTGGCCATGATTTGGCCAAGGATAGTGAGTGAGAAAATGGGGCCCACGGTTTGGACTGCTAGTGATGCTCCGAACCATGGCGATGGTGGTGACTGGTAGCCCATGGTGATCAAAAGTTGAGGGGCATGGTGGACTAGCGGTTTGAAGGGTGGAATGGGCTGCAAATGGTGGAGAGTAGAGCTGTGGAACGGTGAAGATGGTGGTGCAGCGGTGCGGTGAGGTGGCTAGGTGGTAACGAGACAGGTGAGGGCAACTTCCCCCTCCTTCTTCTTTTTTTTCTTCATTCTTTTTGCTGTTTTCTTCTTTCTTTTTTTTTTCTTTCATTTTTTTTTTTTTCAGAACACCAAGAGAACCGAATGGTTTTGGGGCTGTGCTGTTGTGAGGCAGCAAAGGTGATGGCAACAGTGGATGATAGAGAGAAAACAGTGGGATCTTGGAGAGGTGCTGGTGCTGTAACGGCTTGGGCTGGGGTGGCGTTGGTGGACGTGGTTGCAGGCGGACCTGCAACTCAAGAGTTGCAGGTCGTGGTGGATCTTTGGAGGCGGCAGATAGGAGGTGGCAGCAAGGGGAGGGGCGCACCAGGTTTGCACCCCTTCCTCTATCTTCTTCTTCTTTCTTTCCTCCTCTCTCTCTTTTCTTTTTTTTTTTTTTTTCTTGTTTTTGGTTTTCTTTTGAAAGAGAAATGAGAGGAAGAGACCGGCTAGGAAGGCTTGGACGGACTGGAGTTGCAGGTTGCAACTCCAGCAACCGTTAGAGGGGGTGAGAGCGCTAGAAGAGGGAGCAGGACGGTTTTTTCAGAGATTGAAAGAGATGTTGACGGCTAGCAATGTGAGAAGATGAGATAATGGCCAGCAACTTCTTGCAGGCCGTGAACCAGCCACTCTAGGAAGAGGGAGACCACCGGCTTGCTTAAGAGATGGAGATGGGGGCAGTTGGGTTGCCGGATGTGAAAATATCGAGATGAGCTGAGATTGGAGGAGAAGGTGTGGAAGTTAATGGCAGCAAGGAGAGAGACGGTGGTGCAGCAGCTCCAAGGGGGAGGAGACGGTGAAGAGAGAGGAAAAGATAGGAGAGGGGAAGCCGCCGGTTTGCTATGCAAACCTGCAACTTTGAGTTGCAGGTTTAATGGATGGGGGTTGCAGGTCGGTGGAGACAAGATGAATCTGTTTCTCCCTCTCCAAAACGTGGATGAAGGCTTAGGTTTTAGGGAGTGAGGACGGCTTGGAGAAAAATAGAAAGTGGGAGAGAAAGTTGTGAACGTGGGGAGAAGAAGAGATGGAGAGGGCCTAGGGTTCGTGGGAACCCTCCATCTCTCTTATATGTTGGGACGACTTCCCATAATGCCCTTGTGGCTGCCACCTCAGCCCTATTGTGCAATGTCCATCCTTTATGCCCAAAACGTCCTTGCTTGTACATGAATCTTTTCCCTCACCGCTTGCCATATTAGCTTGCCATTCATTGTTCTTCAATGGACCACAACAACTTTTCTCAATCGTCCACCCTTGATTTGTTTGAGGACCGTTTCCCCCCTATGCATACAATTCACTTTCCATTTTAAAATCTCTCATTCTTTAAAGAATATGTTTCCATTTTGAAAACTCCTCTTTCATTCTTTTGATTGGCTCCAAATGCATTTATTTCTTTCATTGTATGAGATCTTCCCGCTACATCATCTCGCAGCCACGATCTCGACCGTCCACCCATTCACATTTTAAATCTTGTATCACCATCTTGTTTTGGCATTCTTTTAGTGATGCTATCCATATGCTACCTCAAAGTTTTCCATTTCCTTTCGATGAAGATTTTACATCTTGGCCTATCAATGTGGCCCATTGAATTGGCCAGTTGGTCCACGTCAACATGCTTATCTGGTTGTAATTGAGATCACTTTTATTCACACTAGATGTGAGGTCTAGGAGATTGGATCACCCTTGATCTGCGATCCAGTGGCTCTCTTGAAGTCAATGCCAAGACCATCTACGTTTCGCGGCCACTGTTCATCTTTGACAAATTCGATCTCGGTCTTTGGTTCTTACAGACCTTCTGGCTATGAGATCCTCAGGCTTGGCCCATTCATGGCCTCTGTTGTCTTATAATAGCTTGTTGGCTCTTTTAGGCTTCGATAATGGGCTCTGTTATGGATTGTGGGCCCACAAGTCTCGATAATCGTCCGATCGGATTCCTACAATAAAAAAAGCACGTAATGAGATTTGATCAAAACGTCTTCATATCTAGACTTCCAGAAATGTGTTTAATGCATGCAAATATACTATTTCGTCTAGAAAAGTGTGTTTTACGCAATGAAAGAGACTTACGTAGAAAAGTGAATAATTAGAGCAGTTGTACGTAGGAGAGTGTGATAACGCTTAGAAGATAATAGTAGAAAATACGCACTTTTAAGCGAATATCAACCTACCTATACTTCTATACCCAGAAGAGGGATAGGTTATGTGGGGGGAAAATGTCTTATCTAACCCACACAATCTTCAAGGTCAGATGGTTCGTATCTTGATGATGATCAGACGGCTCTGGTGCTCTAGGATAAAACTGCTTTCTCCTTCGCGAAGGGTAGGATGATCTCCAGATGGGAAGCGGTTGTACCTGTTGACAATTCTTCGACGCTCAAGTCAGCTTAAGAATGGTTACAGGGTTCAGAAAAATAGTCAAATATTTCAGAGTTTAAGCTATCTGGATCTAGAGAGCAAGATCCCTATCTCAGTTCTGAGGGTCTCATATTTATACCCTTAGAACTGGCGTGACTCACCTTCTATGTGTCCAATCGTTATCAATCAGTGATGACTTGGATGGATTCTGTTATAAAACAGAATCTCTTGTTAGATCTTGACTTCCTTGATTCGGTTATACCTGAAATAACTGAAGTGACACTGAGGTGGCATCCTTCGTGTCAGGTATTCGGACAAGGGGATGTCGAAATCGTGGTAGTTCAACTAACTGCCATGTGGCCAATATTCATTGGTTAAGAAACTAATTGTGTTTAGAATACTTACCTCGTACGTAGGAACCTGTAATATTGTCAGGATAAGATTACGATCGACCCCGTCACGTAAGTCATTTGATCTCATCTGACCTTGCCGGGGTAAGACGGAAATAGTACCCATCACGTAAGTCTGTAGACCTTGTCAGGATATATGCATCCAGCAAGTCATATGACCTTGCCGGGATGAGATGGAAATAGATCTCGTCAAGTAAATCTGTCGACCTTGTCGGGATATATGCATCCAGCAAGTCATATGACCTTGCCGGGATGAGATGAAAATAGATCCCGTCAAGTAAGTCTATTGACCTTGTCGGGATATATGCATCCAACCAGTCATATGATCTTGCTGGGAGGAGTTGAATATCAATCTCGCCAAGGAGATCAATAATTGATATGTCGGGCAAGATTGAATGCTTCCTGACATATTAAAGGTTGAAGCGTTAATGCGTTCTGTTAGCACTGCCTCAATATGCCGATGATTCCATCTGACACGTGGCACTTCCAATTAATGGAAGTTGTGTGACACGATGGGGCGGTTTATGGCTCCTGATGATGCCTTTGGCGCATTCATTCTCGTGTGCTGTCTATCAACACGCATCATCTTTTCACTATCGCACGTGCCAAGCTAGTGACACGCGTCAATATTTGACTTGCTGGAAAATACGGCACCCACATCGCCCCCCTTTTTGAGAAGATTGAGAAGTTGCCGTCGTATCTTCCAAAAAAGATCCTGACCTTCCACGTCCTATTATAGTTTCCTGGCCGTTGGATCATCCATCAATCATTCAACCGTTGCCCTTTCATTTAATATTGCACCCATCGTTGTTGTATCCATGGGACGTGTCTGTACTAGCGTGCTGCCCAACGTACGGTCGTCGAATGGAATGATTGACGGGTACAATACCCGAAGGAATAGGTAACCGAACTGTCGAGCGACAGCTTTTTGAATTTTGGCGCCAGGGGTTAGATATCGCCAGACTGTCGGTTTGCTATTACCAGATTTTCATCTATAAATAGCTCATTTCCCCTCATTTATTCATTTTCTTTCTTCGATCGGTGCTCTGCAACAGTTCAAGCTTCAAGCCCAGGCCGTTCTTCATTTCTGTTTTCCCCGCTTGCTGCCACTGGACTATAACGGTACTCTTCTCTTACTTGTTATCTTCTTTCTTCTACCTTCCTCTCCTTCTCATCTACGTCAAATGGCTAGGGGTAGAGTAGTGCTCGAGGACACCGAGGAAATGGTTCCCAGAGAACCAGTAGAAACTAATACCCCTGCAGAGGAAGAGATATCCTCTGACTCATTAGATCGAGCCATAGATGCATATAGGGAGGAACCGATAGTCCCTCAGGAGATCGTTAGGGTCCCTACTCATGGAAATGACCTGTATATAGTGGGTTTGAGGAGGGAATTTGCCATTCCTTCCTCTGTTTTCATCAAACTTGGTTCTCGTCACGGGGAAGATACCAACCCTGGCGAAATCAGCATCACTCGGCTTCAATTGAAGTTTGGGTTAACTCTCCCTCTGACTCCTCTAGTGAGGGAAGTACTCTGATTCTATGATTGGGCTCCTGGCCAGATGCACGGAAATTTCTGGCGTCTGATGAATAGGATAGAGTATTTCAACTCTACAAATAAATACCAAATCGGTCTCTCTGAGATCGATTATCTGTACATCCTGAGGAGGTGCCCGGACTCCTTCGATACAGATTTGTTCTGGTCCGTAGCTGCTCGGAAGAAAGAACAGAAGATCGTTGAGAGCCTGCCTGATAATCATAAGGGATGGCACTCTGATCCTCTGTTGGTGACTGGATCTTGGGAATTTGACGAACGTGTGGAGGGGAGCTCCAACAGCCATAGAGTCTGTACAAGCTTTAACTTGTCGGGTAAGCTCCTATTTGTGTCTCGTCAATCTCCTTTAGACCGACCTAATCAATCTACTGACCCGTTGCCTTTCTTCTCTGCTGTAGACTATGTCAGACGTCCCTAGAGATATCCTCAGGATATAGCAGACAGAGTCAAATATATCTGAGGAAAATCCCCAAGGTAGTAAAGCAATGGTCCCTGGCGGGATTGATTGATAATAACAAAAGGTCCTCAACTGCTGGTCCCGTCGTGCTACGTGACCAACGGATAGCTGCCCCTGACTATGGCGTAAGCGTCCTGCTCTTGAGATCACTATGGGGGAGGCCACGTCTCGGGAAGAAGCGGATATAAGCCCCGAGGTCTCTCTAATAAAAAGACCTCGTCAAACTCGGAGGGCGCCAGTCCATATAGATCCTCCAATAAGTCGGGTTGGGTCTGCTCCTTATCCCGTAGCAAAATTTTTTAGACATCCAGATGGTCGTCAGGAACCTCTGAATGATTTTGCCCGGGAACTCGTACGGTTGGAAGAGGCAGATGTATCTTCCTTTATACCCGTGATGTTTGTTTCATATTCTTTCTGATTGACTAACCCATTATCTCCACTGCAGATGGAGGGTAGAATGACCGAAATGAGGAAGGACACTTTTGCTGCCCTTGCTCTGGCGCCAAGGAAGAAAAGAAGGCTGGTCAAGGGATTAGCGCCCGGGTTAAAAGCATCGCTTACTCGGGATGGTATGGTGACTACTAAGGCCAATCTGGCTCGTGATTCTTCATTGACTCAACCTTCTGAGGCCCCAGATTCTCCTTCAGTAGCCGCCATACCTACTGCTTCTCCCTCGATCGCCATTACGAGGTCTCTTCCTGGATTCCAACCTTCTCCAGGACTTTAACAAATGTCTACCCCTCCATCAACCTCTTGTCCAACAGATGCTGCCGGGCCCAGTCATTCCATAGGTGAGCATATTCGTTCTCCTTCATTTCCGTCTGGTTCAGTATTTGACTTGATTGATACATGGGTTACACTAAAAGAATTGTGGCGCCAAGATAACCCCATTGCAAGTCTACAGATTTCAACGACGAGGAGCCTTATATCATGAATGTTGGTTGCTTGCTTAATGGGAAGCCCATTTCGGAGCAAAGCTCCATTGCAGATGCCAGGGTGGCTACAACATTGATCGAACGAATCTGTCTCCCATGGGACAAATTACGTTATATTGACATGCCTTCCCCGAAAGTGCCATGTGAAGTCCTCAGTCGTTCTCTTCTGGAGGTAATTGTTCTTCGAGTGCTTCTTCTGACGAACTCCGATATCATAGACTAACATTTTTTCTTCTCTCTGCAAAGCATCCATGCTTACGTAGGTCTGAGGGATTACCTCGGCGGCCTCCTCTAAAATTACACTGCCCTTGTCGAGAAATCAAGCGCGTCTGAAACTACAGTTAAACTGGCCGAGGAACGAATTCAAGCCGCCAACCTATCTGCCGAAGTCTCGAAGACTAAGGCTGAGATGGAGAAAAAGTTGGCCCTCGAAGCCCTTGCCTCAAAGAAGAAAGCTGAAGATGACTTGATTAAGGTCAAGGCGGAATGTGCGAAATTCAAGGAGAGAGTCGCTGCCTACAAGAGGATCTGGAGAAGATGACTGTTGAGAGGGATGAAACCAAGCAAGCATCCGACGCCCTCCAATAGGAATCTTATGACAAAGGGTATCGGGAAGGCTTCGCCAAATGTGAAGCTATGATGAAGATGGGGAAGAAGATGAAGATCCCGTTCAAGAAATGGTTCTGCCTGAACCAGTTGTCGGGATGAGTATTCCTGAGGAAATATCCTGAGAACTTCCTCCAACCATCCAGGTTCCCGAAGTCACTCCTGATCCTTCTCAGATAGAGATGGTGACTCCAGGAGAAGATATCATGGTAAATCCTGTTATTCAGCCGGCCGACGGGCAGGATGTGATGCCTTCTCTATGATTTTTGTAATCTGATTTGCCCAAGGGGCCTTCAAATGTAGATGCCATTTATGACTTTTGACATAATGGAAAATCTTTTATTCTGATATGAATTCAAAATTTGCTTTCTTTAGTTCATAGTTCAGCTGGGATTTTCATCCTGCCTGCCTGATTTATATACTTGAATTTTAACAAAATACCCGGTCAAATATCAAAAGAGTTCAATGGTCTGACTAGGACAGTTTGGTTCTCGGGAATAAACTTAGGTTATCCCGGCCTACTGATTTGTATACTTGAATTCTTATTAAGGCAAGAAGCCAAGATATGTAAGAATCCAAGGCTCCCGGCTAAGACTTCATAGTCGATGGGAATCTCGTTAATTCTACTCGCATGACTTAGAATATTTAGATCATCCCGGCCTTACGGTTTGTATATTTGAATTCTTATCAAGGCAAGAAGCCAAGATGTGTAAGAATCCAAGGCTCCCGATTAGGACTTCATAGTCGACAGGAATCTCATTAATTCTACTCGCATGACTTAGAATATTTAGATCACCTCGACTTTCCAGTTTTTATACTTGAATTCTTATCAAGGCAAGAAGCCAAGATGTGTAAGAATCCAAGGCTCCCGGCTAGGACTTCATAATCGACGGGAATCTCATTAATTCTAGTCGCATGACTTAGAATATTTAGATCACCCCGGCCTTCCGGTTTGTATACTTGAATTCTTATCAAGGCAAGAAGCCAAGATGGGTAAGAATCCAAGGCTCCCGGCTAGGACTTCATAGTCGACGGAAATCTCGTTAATTCTAGTCGCATGACTTAGAATATTTAGATCATCATGGCTTTCCGGTTTGTATACTTAAATTCTTATCAAGGCAAGAAGCCAAGATGTGTAAGAATCCAAGGCTCCCGGCTAAGACTTCAAAGTTGATGATGATGCTTCTTGTATGAGAAATTTGGAGTCATCTTTATTGATAGAAGATGCGCATATTAAATGCGTTCCATGGCCTTTCGAATACATCTCGATCTTGTGTTTTCAAGTAATATGCCCCGTTCTGCCTAATCCTGTCAACAAGGTAAGGTCCTTCCCAATTGACACCCAATTTGCCACTTCCAGGCTCTCTTGTATTGTCAAATACTTTTCTTAATACCAAATCTCCAACTTTGAAGGTCCTGCGTCTGACACGACGATCATACGATCGTTTGATGGTTTGCTGATAATTTGCCAATCTCACAACCGCTTGTTCGTGCCATTCTTCTAGCAAATCATTATCCCGAGCCAGGATCTCCTCATTCTGTCCAGTATTGACAGCCTGAGCACGAGATGTTAGGACAACAACTTCTGTAGGGATGACTGCTTCTGACCCATAGGCTAGGGAAAATGGAGATTCTCCTGTAGTCCTTCTCGGGGTAGCTTGGTATGCCCATAGTACTCCCAACAACTCTTCTGCCCATTTTCCCTTTGCCTGATCCAGCCTCTTCTTCAAATTTTTGAGTATGACTCGATTTGCCCCTTCAGCAAGTCCATTACTCTGGGGGTATCTCGGGACAGATAATTGCTTCTTATATTCAAAGCCTGACACAGCATTGACATCGTTGGAATCAAACTGGGTTCCATTGTCCGTGACAATCTCCTGCGGAATGCTGAATCGACAAATAATATTCTAACACAAGAACCTCTTAACATGTGAAGACTGTACCTGTACTAATGGAACTGCTTCGATCCACTTCGTGAAGTAATCTATGGGTACCAGTAAGAACCTGACATTCCCTGGGGCTGTCGGAAATGGTCCCATTATATCCAATCTTCATTTTGTAAATGGACACGGACTGAATACAGGATGTAACTCTTCGACAGGGACTTTGATCAATGGAGAATATTTCTGGCACTTCTCACATTTCTTGACAAGCAACTAGGAATCTTTCTGCATATAGGGCCAAAAACAACCTTGGCTGATGGCTTTATGTGCCAAGGTCCTTACCCCCGAGTGATTTCCACATTCACCCGCTTGTATATCATGGAGAACTTGCTGAGATTTATTGGGGGTAAGGCATTTGAGGAGGGGGCCTGATGCTGATTTTCTGTATAAATCTTGGCCCACCATAGTGTATCTCCTCCCAAGCCTCTGAATTCTTTTCGCCGCATCTCTCCCGGATGGGAGGTCTCCATTCTTTAAATACCTTTAAAAATCATCCATCCAGCTTGGCTCATGATCAACCTCAATCAGGGCTAAGTACATCTCAACAGGCATATGAATACTCAAGAATTCTTGATAGTCCACGGGTATGGTTCTTGACTCAGTATCTCCCAACATAGTGGATAGATTGGCCAAGGCATCAGCATGTCGATTCTCCATTCGAGGTAACTGATGAACCTCTAGGTTGTCGAACCGTCCTGCCAATTGTTGGACGATATCCAAATAGGCTGCCATCCTCTCATCTCGGGCTAGATATGTCCCAGCATATTGGCTGACGACCAACTGAGAATCAGTATATACGGTAATATCCTTTATCCCGAGATCTAGTGTTGTCTGAAGCCTTGAAATCATCGCTTCATATTCTGCTTCGTTATTGGACGCCACGAACCCGAGTTTAACAGATTTCTCCAATCTAGTGTTCTCGGGTGTGACCAGGACAACTCCTATACCCGATCCACTCTCGCTGGCCGATCCATCAGTGAACAACCTCCACCCCGTCTTAGGATTCAACATCTCTGGCATTTCGGGAAATGGAAGAACTTCTCTGTCCTCGTCCCTGGTGTCTGCCACATCTTGGACTGGGAAATCAGTCAAAAACCCGGCTAAGGCATGTCCCTTCTCGGACGTCCTTGGTGAGAATTGAATGTCATACTGAGCCAAATAGATGGCCCATTTAGCCATCCTTCCTGATAAATCAATCTTACTGAGTATAGATTTCAAAGGGTGCTCTGCGTAGACCGTGATAGTTCTTCATTCGAAGTAAGGATTCAGATGCCTAGAAGCATAAATTAAAGCAAGAGTAGCTTTCTCGATTGTGGCATATCTCGTTTCTACTCCAATAAGAGTTTTATTGGTAAATTATACTGGCTGTTCTTCTCGGTCGAGCTCACGGAAGAGGACGGCGCTGATAGATTCATCAGTAGTAGCCAAATAGAGACCTAGAGGCTCCCCTTGATCGGGTTTAGAAAGAATTGGAGGTTGCGAGAGATAGTGTTTAAGCTTTTAGAATGCTTCATCACATTCCTCCGTCCAGTCAAACCTCCCATTTTTCTTCAAGAGCCTGAATAAAGGTCTGCATCTATCTGATGATCTCGCTATGAAGCGATTCAATGCAGCTATCCTCCCGACTAGCTTTTGGACTTTCTTCCTGTTCTTCGGTGAAGGCATTTCCATCAAGGCCCTGATCTGCTCGGAACTAGCTTCAATTCCTCGTCTTGTAATGCGATAACCTAGAAACTTCTCAGAGGTCACTCTAAAGACGCATTTGGCAGGATTGAGCTTCATTTGATACTCTCGTAGACGGTCGAATATTTTCCCGAGATCTCCCAGATGAAGTTCCCGGGTCTGCATTTTAACCATCATATCATCTATATAGACTTCCATTGTCACGCCAATCATGTCATGGAACATTTTGTTAACGAGGCGCTGATAAGTGGCTCCTGCGTTTTTGAGGCCAAAAGGCATCGCTTTGTAACAAAAGACACCCCTATCAGTCGTGAAGGCCGTCATCTCCTGGTCTGGCTCATACAACGAAATCTGATTGTAGCCCGAGTATCCATCCATGAAAGACAAGATTTCATATCCCGAGGTGACGTCGACAAGTTGATCAATTCTCGGCAAAGGATATGGATCTTTAGGG
Source organism: Euptelea pleiosperma (assembly GCA_035048495.1). NCBI lineage: Eukaryota > Viridiplantae > Streptophyta > Magnoliopsida > Ranunculales > Eupteleaceae > Euptelea > Euptelea pleiosperma. Next base: position 26,982,646 of record CM068548.1, on the reverse strand, counting down.
CAAGCCTTATTCAAATGGGTGAAGTCTATGCAAACTCTGATCTTTCCATTCTTCTTTGGTACAGCCACTATGTTGGCTAACCATTGAGCATTGTTGACTTCACAGATGAACCCGGCCGTCAAGAGTTTATCAATCTCCTCTTGGATAGCCTGCTGCTTCTCGGGAGCCATTCTCCAAGGTCTTTATTTCACAGGTAAATGTTTACTATTTACCTGCAAATGATGACAAGAGATGTCGGGAGGAATACCTGGCATATCGCTGAATGACCATGTGAAAACATCCATGTAAGATTTCAAAAAATCAGTGTAGGATAACTTTTCTTCGATAGATAGACCAGCCCCAATAAAGGTATACTTTGGATCTTCCTCGCTACCGAGGTTGATTTGGTCAGTTTCCTCCACCGTGGGAATGGTTCCTCGCTCAAATTTAACATTTTCATCTTCCCGGCTCGGTGCAGTCTACTCCAGACTTGCCGGGATGCGCTCTGATTGCTATTGCTCAGCAACCACAGATGAGGTTCCCTCTCCATGATGATCCTCTTGGCTTGGAACACTCTTTGGTCTGAGGGCAATGGCATAACATTTTGTCGAGACGACTTGATCTCTTTAAGCTCCATGATCCCGTGATCAGTCGGGAATCGGAACAATTGATGATATGTGGATGGTACGCCATTTACCTCATGTATCCATCCTTTTTCCAAAATGCCATTGTAAGGGGATGGCGTATCCAGAACAAGAAATTCCACCATAGACGTGATCGGTCCCGTCTTTACCGGTAGAATTACCTTTCCAAGAGCATACTCTTTCTGGCCATTAAAACTGACCAGGGGAATATTGCTCTTGATAAGATCTGATGAGTTAAAACCCATCCTCCTGTAAGCTTCTGCAAACAAAATCTCGGCTGAGCTACCGGGGATCTATCAGCAGACGCTTCACCTCATAGTTGCCTACAGGCAAAGTGAGCACTAACGCATCCGAATGCGGATGATCCACTCCGATGAGATCTTTGTCGGAGAAGAAAATTGCTGCATCAGTGTTGTCCGTCATTTCCACGGGGTCTATCATTCTAGGACCCGTTGATAGGTGCAGGATCTCGTTCAGGTGTTCAACCTTCCTGATTTTGATCCTGTCTTCTCTCTCCGTTTCTCCATGGGAGAGTTGTCGTCCTCCCCCGTGGATAATGTCAATCACCAACCCGCGCTCTTGCTATTTAACGGGGTTCTTGTCTTTCTTGGGGATCTCGGCTTCAGCTACTGCCCCAGTCGTGCGGGCAATAAACTGCTGCAAGAAGCCTTGGTTAATCAGATCCTCAATCTTGTGCCTCAGTGCCCAGCATTTATCTGTTATGTGACCAGCTTCTTGGTGGAAGGCACAGAACTTCGTCATATCTCTATCTCCCTTCAAGTCTAGCCTCATTGGTCTGGGATATTGAAGATATTTCTCATTTTTAATCAGATCAAAGATCTAACTATGAGTCTTGTTCAATGCTGTAAAAATCCTCTTCTCCGGACGAGGATATTGACCAGCACTTCCCGACTTCTCTGGTTTCTTCTCGGGAATCTCTGCTGTCGTTACCTCAGTAGCAACCTTCTGCTTTCCCTTAGAGGTTTTGCTGGACGCTGGAGCCTTCTTCACTTCATTCACTGATACTGCCACTCCTTGGCCACGTTGGAGTGTGTCATCTTCGAGTTTAGAATACTTTTCAACTCGAAGAAACAAGGCCTCCATACTTACCGGCCTATTCTTGGTTAAGGACGTATATAGCCCAGAACCTGTAGGCAATGCCTTCCGAAAGGCTGTGACGGCATGTTTATCATCACAATATTTCACTGTGGTCGTCAAAGTACAGAATCTTTTTATGAAATCCCGTAATGTCTCCTTCTGATCATAGCGTATATTGAACAACACATCGACGTCATTCTTATGCAATCGGTTGCATGAATACCGAGTGATGAAGAGGGTGCTCAACTCGGTGAAATCAAAAATGGTCCGAGGAGCTATCTGGTTAAACCAGATAAGTGCATCATCACTCAAGGTAGAAGGGAGCATTCTGCAAAGGAGCTCGTCATGGAACTCCCACATCGTCATCGCTTTCCTAAAGCGAAGTACATGGTTCACGGGATCTGTGGTTCCCGTAAATATCAAAAATTTGGGATATGAGAAAGATTTGGGGGCACGATATCCCTGTATCTCTTCAGTAAAATGAGAATCCCATGGAGCCCTTGTTGCCATTGCCGTCATCTTATCCTCCAATGTTTCCTTCTTTCCCATCATTTCAACTACCAGATCAGCAATCTGCCTTCTGGTCTCGGGTTGAATATGATCCGAGCTTCGTTGACAGGAAGGCTCGGCTCTGAAACGTTTCTCCAGTGGCAGGATTTGGGAATCTCCATGTCTGCTCTTCGGATTCCGTAGGACAGATTCTTCTGAATTTGATCTGTCCGATCAGAAATGGCTATTCTGATGATGACTATGCCAGGCAGTCCCAGATATATAGCCTCCAGTATGTTGAGCTGTCATCCGTTGCTTCAGCTCTTCATTCTCTTCTCGCAACTGGGCAATCATCTTCTGCTGATTGTCTAATTACCTTGCTCTTCTGCCCTCCGTGATAGCATCTCTAAGATCGCTGGGAGGATTTCTCTCTCTTCCACTCCAGAGGCCAGTGCGTCTGGTATCCACCATTGCTAGAATTGAATATCTCTTAGAATGAAAAACTTCTCGTCGTTCCCACAGACGGCGCCAAAAGATGTGGGGGAACAATGTCTGATCTAACCCACACAATCTTCGAGGTCAGATGGTTCGTATCTTGATGATGATCAGACGGCTCTGGTGCTCCAGGATGAAACTGCTTTCTCCTTCGCGAAGGATAGGATGATCTCCAGATGGGAAGCGGTTGTACCTGTTGACAATTCTCCGACGCTCAAGTCAGCTTAAGAATGGTAACAGGGTTCAGAAAAATAATCAAATGTTTCAGAGTTTAAGCTATCTGGATCTGGAGAGCAAGATCCATTTCTCAGTTCTGAGGGTCTCATATTTATACCCTTAGAACTGGCGTGACTCACCTTCTACGTTTCTAGTCTTTATCAATTAGTGATGACTTGGATGGATTCTGTTATAAAACAGAATCTTCTTGTTAGATCTTGACTTCCTTGATTCGGTTATACCTGAAATAACTGAAGTGACATTGAGGTGGCATCCTTCGTGTTAGGTATTCGGACAAGGGGATGTCAAAATCGTGGTAGTTCAACTAGCTGCCATGTGGCCAATATTCATTGGTTAAGAAATTGATTGTGTTCAGAATACTTACCTCGTACGTAGGAACCTGTAATATTGTCAGGATAAGATTACGATCGACCCCGCCACGTAAGTCATTTGACATCATTTGACCTTGCCGGGGTAAGACGGAAATAGATCTCGTCAAGTAAGTCTGTCGACCTTGTCGGGATATATGCATCCAGCAAGTCATATGACCTTGCCAGGATGAGATGGAAATAGATCCCGTCAAGTAAATCTGTCGACCTTGTCAGGATATATGCATCCAGCAAGTCATATGACTTTACCGGGATGAGATGGAAATAGATCCCGTCAAGTAAATCTGTTGACCTTGTCGGGATATATGCATCCAACAAGTCATATGACCTTGCCTGGATGAGATGGAAATAGATCCCGTCAAGTAAGTCTATTGACCTCGTCGGGATATATGCATCCAACCAGTCATATGATCTTGCCGGGAGGAGTTGAATATCAATCTCGTCAAGGAGATCAATAATTGATATGTCGGGCAAGATTGAATGCTTCCCGACATATTAAAGGTTGAAGCGTTAATGCGTTCTGTTAGCACTGCCTCAATATGCCGATGATTCCTTTCTGACTCGTGGCACTTCCAATTAATGGAAGTTGTGTGACACGATGGGGCGGTTTATGGCTCCTGATGATGCCTTCGGCGCATTCATTCTCGCGTGCTGTCTATCAACACGCGTCATCTTTTCACGACTGCACGTGCTAAGCCAGTGACATGCGTCAATATTTGACTTGCTGGAAAATACGGCACCCACAGGTTAGATGTTTCAGCTCCACCTGAGGAGAAGGGAAGACTGATGATTCAATAAATCTCCCTGTTTCAATCTAGTTGGGGATACTTAATGTACCCCCGTCATGTCTGGCTGAAGGCGTAAAACTTAGCGCTTTCGGAAAGGCAATTATGATATTCCTAAAGTTACATGAGTCGCATGCATATATTATTGTCAATTCTCTCTGGACGTGCAGGTACACTCATTCTAAAGATCATCAGGTACCACAAATAGTCCAATTTATGCCAAATTAGTAAAACCTTTCCTAAACCCCTGCATCATGAATTATCGATCTTTCAACATTTTATGTCCCAATCATGAGCACCGAGGACGGTGCTGTATTTTGGTTGGGGGTGGGTATTATAAAAAAAAAGGGAGAGGGCGAGAGAGAGAGAGAAAACCTTGTGTTTTGGGTGTGATTTCATGTGATTTTCGAAAATGCACTGATTTGATTTGCGAAAAACTCCCTTAAGTCTATTTATTGAATATGATGCAGATTTTGATTTGAAAAATCACCTGTTAGCTCTTAGTTTAGTTTGAAAGACAAACAGTACTACAGTGGAATGTAACTTTTAGAAAACTCAGATTCAGCAAAACTTTTCACAGATCAACATCAGAATTATCCAAAGTTGAGGCTATCTAGAGATCCAAGAAGAACAATTGTGGAGACCTAACCCTGTAAGCTTTTGAGCTTTTCTTCATTTCTAAGGGTTATTGTAATACCCTGAACTTTTATTCTGGGGTATTAGTATAAATTAACTATAAAATGGTAACAAATTGGCATCCTGAAATTTTCTGAACTTTATTCTTTATTTACAACATGCTATAATGTCACGTAGAAATAAATTTGAGAACTTAGTCAGAACATTTATATCATGACACGTAGAAAATTTTATTATAATGACACTAGAACAGATTTTCATACATGTATACCTGTATTGTAGTAATGTAGGGATATTATATTGGATAACCAACTTAATTAACTAAGATCATAATTATAAATAAAAGATTATTTAAAAAATAATAATATTTTTATGACGACCGTCACATATGCATTTTTAATCAACACGTTGTCACCATTAGGGCATTTGAGATTTCTATCACATTTTAATATTTTACAAAAAAAAAATAATATTTAAAAAAAAAGAACTCTAAATTAAAAATATTTTAAATAGTTTTTATTATTTTTTATAAATTTAATTAGTAATCATTGGTAAGTTTTGTTATTATTGCTTGCTTGCATGTTGATTGAGTTTATTTATTGAGGCAGGCCTTTCGGGCCAATTTAGAGATCTTTTAGGCACAAAATTAACCTTATTTAAAGCCTACTTGATACCCATAAGCCTTAGGCCTATTTTTAGCCCATACCCATCTTAAATAAGTCATTTAATGGGTTATAAAAACCACCCCTTTTAATATTACGAAAATCAATTAAAATAAAATATCTTTAAAAAATCTTTTTAAAACAAAATAGAAAGTTTTAAATATACTTGCTAAAACTATAAAGCTCATATTTGAAGTTTTTCTCCATGAACTATTATAAATAGGACCCCCCGCCCTCATATCAATTCACCAAGTTTCTTGAGCTCTCTCTTGTTCTCTAAACTCTTTAGAGTTCTTCTTGTTCTTAGTGGTGGAGGTTCTAGTTCTAAGTTTTAGAACTAGATAAGTATGGATATTCTCTTCTAGTTTATGATTCATTTATTTTAAATTCTTGTTATATGATTTTAAATCTTCGTGGCTTGTGCTTTTAATTATCTTGCTAAATGATTATATTATTCATCATCATAATGAGGCATTCTCATTTGGGTTGGTATTAGATGGGAGTGCGCATAGGCTCTGCGGCCCGGAAGTATGGTATTAGACGGGAGTGCATATAGGTTCTGCGGCCCGAAGGTTTGACATAGTCGTGAGTGTGCATAGGTTCTGCGGCTCGAAGAATTTGATTTAGCTAGGAGTACGCATAGCCTCTGCGACCTAGAGGAACCCTAAAGAATTAACAAGGGCTCAGTGCCCTAGGTTGAAAGACTCCAAACCCCTGTAGAAGAACCTACGGGTTGGACTTGTGAAAAAAAGAGAATGTGTGAAATGAATTTTTTGGATTCATTCAATCAGATCATCACCATCATCTTCATCATATTTTTATATATTTGATCATGTATCCCATGTGCTCTTAATCTATGCATGTGTCTAAATTAAATGAATTATAAACATGTGATTATCCTATTGAATGTACTGGGCGAAAGCTCACGGTTTATATCGAACAAAATTTTAGATTTCATAAAAGAATATGAAGATGAACCATTGACGGGGAAGACATCATGCAAGAGACGGAGTTTGAGGATTAAGATTATTTTGTTTTATTTTTTATTAAGATTTATGGATGTTCAAAGATGATTTGTTCATGTTGGGATTAATTGAAATATTTTAATTCATATTTTGACACTTTTCTAAATTTTTGGATTTCTCAGATTTATCTGATGTCTTAGATTAGAATATTCATCAAATATTCTCTTGATATTAAAATAATACAATTTCAAAGGGGTTTGTTTCTGAAATGGTTCTAGTATTTTATGTCCTGTGAAACTCTGCAAAGTGAACGTCATAGTTGCTGTCACACACAAACAGCACATAATAGTCAACTTCGACTGAGTTTTTGGCCTACTTATAGTGGAACTATATCTTTTATTGAATATAAAATATGTGGGTCTTCGAGTTATCTTTCCAGAACTATATATTGGGTCACTAAATACAATCGGAGATGTCCTGTAGACCCTTTTTACTAACTGACTGTCATTTACGAATTTCTAATAATTTCTGATTTTATTTCGATTTTTTCTTTGACTTGTAAAACATAACCTGTATTATATTATTTGATAAAAAAATCATAAATTTTGAGCACTATTAAATGCATATATCACTTGTTGGATTCTATTTTAAATTGACCCTCGAATTATACAACTAAGTTAGAAAAAAATCAACCGACTGAGTTTTGTCGGTCACTTTTATAAAACTGCAACAATTGTAAAACCACTAAAAGAACTATAAAACGTCATTTTTGGCCAAAGTTCATTTGTTAAAGTTGTTTCTTATAAATTTTAAAATAAAACCCTTGAAGAAAATAATTTTTTGACATACTTTAAATTTTGACCAAAAGTTGACCGTTTTTGTTAGAACCGCGAAAATAAAATTTCAAAACTATCTTAAACGAGTGTTTTAGCTTAAGTACTTTCACAAAAGATGCTTGAAATAAATATTAGGTAATTATAGAGACTCTAATTAGTAATTTTGATAAAAATTAAAAAGTTTGACTTTGATTTTGACTTCTGTTATTTCAACGTAATAACTTGTTTACGCTTCCGCATTCTTTTGACTATTGGAGTTGAGCTGTTATTCATCAACTACGACGGTGATTCTTGTTGTTTTTTTTATTTTTTGGAGCATTTTATTTTTATCAAACCCTGGATCTTGGGTAAACAGGCTGATCCATAGCATTCGGGTTCGATTTGGGTGCCCGGATACGGGGGGTGACAGTTATAAACTAATTCCGAGTCATAGGATGACTCATCATTCTTCAAGTCCCCAATTACTTCGTCGTAAGATCTCATTAATCCTTGCTTTGGTCATAGAACTTGGAGCAACGTCAAATTCGAATTATTACAAAAGAACATTCTCTATGTCTATTTGAGACGTTATTGATGAAAGTGCAAACCCTAAAAATGATGTAGGCCATCTTTCTAATCAAACAGACCTTTTTTGCTTACCTAACATCTAGACCGTTAGAAACCCTTTTGAGCCTTATGATCGATGAAAACCTTTTCTTGTTAACCGTCTACCAAAAGTCCAATTCTCGAAATGAGCACAATTCAAACACCAACTTCTAAGAGGGATAAAAGAGTTATTGGTATGATCACATCATGAAAAAAAGAAATCAAGAAAAGAAAAACTAATGGATCAAGCTGAAAGGAAACACGAGCATAAATGAAAGAAATAAAGAAAAAGAAACGGAAAAGAAGGCTGATATAACAATATCAAAAAGTCAGAAAAGTTGAAAAAAAAAAAGAAAAAAATGAAAGTCAAGGAAATTGTGTCACCACCGTCGAGAAAAGTTACAAAGAATAGTGAGAAATCCTCTCAGAATTTTTGAACCTCGAATGTCCTTATTTTTTGAAACTATCCTACGCCTCAATACAACCTAAGCAAGTCTTATTTGATTCTAGGTTAGCACCATCACAAAATGTGGAGAATAGAGAAACGAGAAACTATATAGTTTGATCCGACGCTCCTTAGTGACATGACATTCCAATCATGAGAACTTCAAAAATCTTCTAAAAATGTCCTTCCTTCAATAAAATATATGCGGGATGTTTGCCTTTTATATCAATATATCTCCTCACATATAACTTGAGAGAAAAGAACAAAACTAATTCTGAGTGATTTACTTCTGAATGGTATACAAGTGAGAATTGAGGTCGAGGCATATAGTCTCTAAGGTGATCGGAGTGTCTCTGCTACCATATAAGGATGATGTTGAGCACACACACACACACACACACACACACACGCTGAGTCTTAGTAATCTTTGGTCCAAATGTCCATTTGTACATTTTACTGACTAAGCTCTAAATTGTAAATGATTTCTTACATCTTGAAATAATCTGACAAAATGGAGTTTTTCTGAGTAATGCTAATAAGTTTTTTAGCATGTACTAAGCCCTTATGAGCTCACTTATCTCGCACTAATTGCCAAGGATTGGCAATATGCTGGTTGGGGGTTGTGATATTCGGTCAAAAGTGCTTCTTTTAAGCCACTATCCTTTTTGCGGTATCACATTCTCCTACTTAAAACTTCTATTTTCGTCAACTTTTCAACGTAAGAGTTTCTTCCATTGCATAGAACACATTCTTTAGATGAAAATTGACTATTTGCATGAATTAAACACATTTCGGGAAGTCAAGATGTAAAGCCATTTTGATTAAGTCTTATTAAGTGCTTTTTCTATCATAAAAACACCAATCGGATGATTTTGATGGAATGCGGGCCCACAACTGACTGCCAGAGTCTAAGACCAAAGCTTAAGAGCCAATAGGCTGAGGATAAGAAGATACATGCCAAATGCTAGGAGAGTCAGAGAGTCGAAAAAGCCTAAGAAAAGATCAAGAGAGAATGAGAGCCAAGCACCCCGAGAAGAGACTAAGAAGATTAAAGCTTAATCAACTAACACAAGACAAAGGCATGCTTAGTTTGAAAAGCTTGTAGAAGACCAAGTCAAAGACCAGGGTTCAATACCATCTGCATGCATTTTTCTCCTAATTATCTTATTTTCTCTCTCCTCTCACCATCATTCTATCCTACGGCCAGTATTATCCCATACTTTGGCCGATCATCACTCTCCAATCCCTCCATCTAGAATCCTTGGCCAATCATCACTACCCATCGCTCACCAACATCTTCACCATCCGATCATCCACTCGTTCATCCATCCGATCAACCACTAAATTTCTATGATCACACTCATTCACCATGCGATTACCACACGATCTACAAGATAAACGGTTATCTGAGAGAAGGTGATTTTAGCATGTATGGGTGGTGTATCCATCAAAGGCCCACCAAAATAGATGGTCTAGATCACAAATGCATTAGAAATGTTGATTTTTCAAAACATAAAGATTTTTTTTCAGATTTAAAATGATTTTGGAAAGATATAATTGATTTTGATTTTTAAAAGAAATTTTCTTTCATAAAAAGAATGTTTACTTTTACATAAGAGAGTTGACATATGGTTTTGGAAACTCACAAGCTTGAAACATGTTAAAAATATTTCCTTTACAAGAAAAGTTCAAAACTTTGAAGAAAAAGAAAATTTCTTACAAAAAAGAAATTTTGTCTTTAAAGAAACTTTCCAAAAAGTAATAAAAGATGATCTTAAAATTACAAAGATAGTTTTTGAAATAAAAATATTTCTAAAAAAAGATGGATGGGCATTAACCCACAAATGACACTCTCTTCCTATAAAAAACCACTCATGGCTCATTCCCTTAAGGTTTCCCCCTCTAATTTCCATCTCTTTCTTACTTTCTCCCTTGGCACAAAAGAAAAAAAAGGCAAAATAAAAATTAAAATAAAAATAAAAAATTCGGCGTCTCTGCCTTCCTTTTTTCATCAAACGGCTCCATCATCTTCTTCTCAATACAGGTCCAAGAACAATGGTTTGCTCTCCTCTTCTCCTTATCTATCTCTTTCTCTTTCTAATCTCTTCTTTTATTGCTTTCTAGTTAAGTTCTCATTTGCTTTATTTATTTAAGTATTTTTAATTCAAGCATTGTAAGTTATAGTTTTTTTAATAAATGAAGTTTACTTTGGCATTTTATTTTATGTTATTATATATTTATTTTCTTTTATTAATGTTGTAGGTAATTCTCCACCTATAAAAAAATGTTTTAAAAATTATTTTCCACCATTCTCAACTCTCCATAATTTCCTTGCTTGCTTTCTTTAATGTTACTTCTTTAACCCGAGTATGGATTCGACATCCGACATGCCACTGTACAAGTATGTATTTTTGCAGATTTTTAAGTGAACCGGATCATTAAAAATGTGTTGAGCCAAGGGTTTTCGTCCAACAATCGAAAAAACCTTGTTTCAGTGACCATATCATTTACATTTGTAGCATTGTATGTATTCTTTCTAAGATTCTTTCCTTTTATATTTTTCATTCTTTTCAAAAGGATTCTTATGTTGATATCCAAACTTTATCTTTCCTTTGTTCTTAAAAATTTTCTAAACTTCTTAGCCAAAAATACTACATCCTCAAGATCACTTGATTCATATGATTCTTTTTCAATGACTTGCTTCTTAGTGGTTTTTAGGGCCATTCCTTTTTTCTTTGTTGGTTGAAGTTTTAGCTCAAACGTTTGTATAGATCCTACTAGTTCTTCTAATTTGATTTCATCAACATTTTTGCTTTCTTCTATGGCAATGATCTTAGGATGGAATCTATCAGGTAGTGATCTTGGAATTTTCTCATTATTTTGGACTCAGGTACTACTTCACCAAGTCCCCACATGGTATTCACTATCTCGCTAAGTTTGGTGTAGAAGTCAGTAAATGTCTCATCATCACTCATTCCGATTATTTCAAATTGTGTGGTCAACATCTGAAGTTTAGAAACCTTTACAGAACTAGTTCATTCGTGGGTCATTTCAAGAATGTCCCACACTTGTTTGGCAGTCTCACAAGATAATATTCTTTTGAATTCTTCCGGTGACAAGGCACAATATATGGCATTTAATGCCTTGTTATTATAAGTGAACGCTTCCTTGTCACCCGAGGTCCAATCACTCTTGGGTTTGATTTTTATGGTAGTGATTTCATTAACCTTCAATGCAATGGTAGGAGGAGTCCATCTACTAGATCTCCACTGCTTCCCAAATACGTTCATCTAAGAATTTTAAAAAGACCATCATCCTAGCCTTCTAATATGCATAATAGTGCCGTTAAACAAAGGAGATCTAGATACCGAACTGCCCTCTTGACTCATAGCCATTATAAGGGAAATGCCAGATCACACTTAGGCGGTGAAGCCCTTCCAACGTGGTTGGGCTCTGATACCAATTAAAATTCCATTTTAACTACTACGAGTGTCCTAGAGGGGGGGTGAATAGGACAGGTGCGAATTCTTAAAAAATAATTAACAGATAAAAATTACGTCATGTTCAATTAACCAGTTCGCGGTGTACTCAAAAAAAGATACGCAGAATATAGATAGAGTAAACCAATCTCACACATAAGAGATACAAGCAAGATAGACACAATGCAAACCACAACGCATGATTTATAGTGGTTTGGTGTTTACACACTTACGTCAACTGTCAAGTGCTCCAAACATGAGCCAATATATTATTCAATCAAGTGTTATACTCTTAAGTAATTGAATAATCAACTAGTTAGAATTTTCCTAACCTACTCATAAGAGGGGTAAGTCTCTTGCCGTCAAGTTTTCGCTCTTGACAAGCACCCACAACCCTAAATTAAACTAAGGTCATCTAGTTGAGAATCTACTCAACTTACTCACATCACAAGTGAATCCTTAGTCACTTGGACCAACATACAAAATGGATTGTAAATATAACAAGGCCTCTGCAAGGCAAAGACAAACCAATTACTTACCTCTCTAGATGAACAGAAGGGAGGTGTAGAAGTTGTAGAGTAAGCTTATCCAATGGTGCGATCCAAGAGACATCTATTTCGGAGAGACTTTTTCTCAGCACTGCACTCTTGAAATCGCCCCAAGTGCACCAATTGAATCTCTGAAGAAGTGTTCTTGATTACCAAAATGAGTGGAGATTAGGTCAACCAACAATGACTTCCCCAAGTACAAAAACTCAGTGTATGCCCTTTTAATTTGCTATGGAATTTTCTTACTGAGAAATTCACCCTTGGATGCTTAAATAGACTGTGTGAAAACATTAAAAAATCGTCCAGGATAGAAAGAGCGCGGTCGATCGAAACATCTCGGTCACCCATCCTTTGTCAAGAAAGGTTCTGATGATCAAGGCAAAAAGGGCTCTAAATGGGGTCGACCCAACCAAGTGCGGTCGCCCGAACATATGCATGCTCCTATCTGATTGTTTGGAAGAGATGTACGCAAGAGTGGTCCACCGAACGAGGTTCGGTCGCCCGAAATCTTTGATCGACTAACCCATTCTCGGTCCCCCGATCCTCTGACACAGTTCCATTTTGTCCGTCAGTCGAACCACACACAGATATCACGAATAAAAGCTAAAGAACTCAAGTCCTTACCTTGACTTGAGTTGAGATACCTACCTGTTTAGTGTTCTTTCGAGCCAAGTTGGACAAGGTGCTTGATTGACAACTCAGCAACCACAGCAACTCTTCAACTAATCTCTCACGGTAGCAAGGCAGCAAAATGAACACAACAATAACAACTCAAGACAAGTGTCATGGAATTTTGACAAAACAAAATTAGGATTTTTCATGTAGAACTCTATTTGTTTGTGAATAATTTTAGATTTATTATTTAAGATGGCTATTTGTTTAAATAATTTTTTTTCTCTGTTAATTTTCTCAGTTAATTCAATTTTTTTGTTGATCCTTAATTTTTCTTTTTAAATTTTCACAGTTAATTTTTGAATGTCCCGATTTCTTACAGTAGTGATAGGTTTTAGTAGTTTGTTTAGGAATGATCTTAACAGTTGAAGGTATATACTTAGAGGTTGATGTTCTAGGGTTGGCATTAAAGTTTTTAGGGTAATTTAGTAAAACCCCCTGTCTTTTGAGAGTAATTCGTTTTACCCCACCTAAACTTTTAAGTTAAGGCAAAACCTCCTTTGACCCATTCCACCTTCTTTGATTAACAATGCAAGTTGACGTGGCTAACGTGTTGGTCACAATTTATTTAAAAATACTGATTTGCCATTTTCTTTTCCTCTTTCTCTTCCTCTCCGTAAAATCCATCACCACCACTACCGGTTGTTGCCATCACCATTCACCACTACCCAACTGCCACCTCCATCTATTGGGGTAAGCTTGGCATCTGCTTCAAAGGATATAGCCAGTGACACAATATAGTCGCGTTGTGATATTGGAGCTGATTGATGAAGGGTTGAGCAACTCGTTCTATTACGTTCGACCCGATCCGTGTTGGGTGTCTTTGCCCAAGGTCCATTCAGAGGAGACCAAACGTTTTGATCGGTTTTTGAGTTAATGTTCCCCCAATTTTGATTCGTATACAGTTCTATCGCAATTGATTGATGACCTTCTTATTCTGGCAAAATCATCTACTTTCACTACCGTTGATTTTTCCAATTCCAGACAGCGACAACAATCTCGGATCTATGATGAATCTAGTTCGAATGGAAGGATAATCAAAAATGTGAAAGTGTGAATGGGAGAGAGAAATATTGCAGTTCAATCGGAGGCTGAAGGAACAATTGATCTGGTTCCAAAGCAGCGTCTATTAACACCCTCGAAAGCTCTTTCTCAGGTCTTGAAAAAATCAGTTGAGGCCTATCTGGAGATTGCTTATAAGATGGTCATGGAGAACAACCAGTTTAATAATGGGTTAGTGTGTTCACCATGGTCATGGAGAACAACCAGTTGACTAATGGGTTAGTGTGTTTTGGTGATGCTGATATAGGGGAGTAGAACTTTGAGGATGGACATCCATCATCATCATCAATGTTGATGGACTATAGTATGAGCCACACGTGGCAAACTGTTAGGCACTACTGACTGTATGGATTTTTGGCTCATACCAAAAGAAAGCCTGATTAGTGATTTGTATGCTTTGGATCCGTGTACCCCAAATAATGCTCAAAATCCCACGGTTAAAAATAAAGTAAAAAAAGATTCTAATCCAATGGGTAGATGTCACTAATTAATCAGGCTGAATTTTGTTAAGTCCAAATAGGGATGGCCGTACGATCTGTGGTCTCTAAGAGTGCCACATGGCTATTTGTAGTCCAGTGTGCCACACGGCTATTATAGTCCGTCATCAATAAGAGAGAGAGAGAGAAGGGCAAAACAATATTTTCATACAAATTGTAATGGTAATGTGAGTCAAAGAGACGGTGGAATGGGTCAAAGGGGTTTTGCCTTAACTTAAAAGTATTGGGGGTGGGGGGTAAAACGAATTACTTTTAAAAGACAGGGGGGTTTTACTAAATTACACAAGTTTTTACGGTTAGTTTTCAACGTGTTCTTAGGTTTGTGGTTGTCTTGATATAAACTAAGATTTTCTGTTATTAGTTTTCATTATCAGTTTTTAATTTGTTGTTTTTGAGTCTTAAGACAGTGTTTTCATCTTTTACGTTGATTATACTGAAATGTTGTTCGTCACAAATTTTAGCAATATTAACCCTATCCTTAAGTAAATAATCATAAGCTCTTTGTATTTTATTTAATTCTTCTTCTTTATTGTTATCAAAAACCATTAGAGCTTTAAGGTTTTCAATTTCATCATTATCGTTAGAGGTTTCAGTTTCATTATCAGATTCATTATCCTAGGTTGCTGTCATAGCCTTGTTTTTATCTATTTTATATTTTTTGCACATTCTTTAGCTATGTAACCATAACCCCTACATTTGTAACACAGTATTTCATTATTAGTGTTTTCCTCAATTTTAGATTTTTCTAAGTTTTTCTTTCCTTTTTATCAAAGTTTCTTTTTTAAAATTTCTTGACAATTAAGGCTACTTCTTCATCTAAGTCAGTGGATTCATCCAGGTTGATGTCTTTACTTGAAGTTTTTAGAGCAATTCATTTTCTTTTTAAGGGTTGAAGTTTTAGTTCGAAGGTTTGGATAGATCCTATCAGTTCTTCTAGTTTCATAATGTCAATATCCTTGCTTTCTTCTATTACAATTACTTTGGGATGAAATCTATCGGGAAGAGATCTTAGAATTTTTCTAACAATTTTAGGTTAAGAGATTTCTTCTCCTAGACCCCACATGATGTTAACAATGTTACTAAATTTGGTATAAAAATCAATAAAGGTTTCATCATTATCCATTCTAATTAATTCAAATTGTGTAGTGAGCATTTATAGTTTTGAGATTTTTACATCATTTGTTCCTTCGTGTGTGGTTTCTAAGATATCCCAGGTTTGTTTAGCAGTTTTACAAGAAATTATCCTTTTAATTAAATTCATCAGGAGATAAAGAACAATAATGGCATTTAGAGCCCTATTGTTTACATTATATTCATCTCTATCCAAAACAGACCGAGCAAATTTATTTTTCAAGTTCACAGTGGTGACTTCACCAACAGTGACGGTTTTCGTGGGCCAGCGGCCAGCTCCATCCCACTTCAATGGTCTCCCAAACTCTCCCATCAAAGGATTTTAGGAAGATGCTCATCCTAGCCTTCCAATAGGCATAGTTTGATCCATCGAACAAGGGTGGTCGAGAAACATAGTTTTCCTCTTCTCTCATAGCCATATCAATGGGAGGATCTCACTTATGTATTTTAAACCTTTGCACAAGTGTTAAGCTTTGATACCAATTGAAGTTCTCTTAATATTTATACAAGAGACCTAGAGGGGGTGAATAGGTCTATTAATTTTGGCCTAAGTGGATTACTAATATGCTTGAATAATTTAATCAACCAAAGCAATAAGTAAATAGACAATAATCCACAACACAAGAATTTATAGTGGTTTGGTATATTAACACCCATGTCCACTCTCCAAATAGCTTCACCAAGCTTAGCACAATTACAATATTGAATATGGTAAAGAACTCGGTCTCGATCGCAATCGATATTAATAGAGTACGACAGCAACTGAAACTCTCGCTCAGTCAAGAACGTACTTGACTCGAGCAGCACAACAATATAAAAGATGATTTATCAATCATAAGAGTTTTTCTAGAAAAACTCTCTTGCTAACAACCATGTTACCTCTCAACCGAGATTGACGAGGAACGAAGCTTCGATGTTGTTGAAACTTTATCAGAGGCACTACGGAGAACTGCCGCCTAGACCAATCACTGTATCGCTCTCACACGAAGAGCACTAAACCCCGAAGCGTATCCCCCACAAGTCGAGTAAGGCTAGATCACCGAAGCATGCACAGAGGCAAGGGAGCAAAGTATATGAACACGTGGGCTTAATCCTAGCAGGACGGATAGGCACGCGGGTATAATCCTAACGGAACAGACAAGCATGTGGATTTAATCCTAACAGAATGGATAAACACGTGGGTTTTGCCACAAGGGTTGGCCATCGAACACCAGAAACAGAGTCACACTAGAGCTCTCATTTTCCCTTCTCTAGTTCTATTGGATCTGGATCTTGGAGGATTCTTTCTCTTCCCAGAACCAAGATTCAGAGAACACTCCTATCCCACGAATTGAGTTATTTGCTGCAGGTACAGATCCAATGACTTACGTTGGGGAATATCTTTGGCAGGTACACCGGTCCCGATGTGGAGATCGGCATCTCTTGCGAAGATTGATGGTTAGGATCGTGCAATAAAGCTTCTTCGACAGATTTCGCTTCGCAATCATCAAGCTTGATACAACGGTTGATTCCTCGGGGATTGTGTGGGAAAGATTCACTATTTTTCCTGACACCATCTCCACCAAATCTTCAACTTCTCCACTTCCCATACACATCTCACATTCCTCTATAATCTGCGAACATAAAACACAAGGAAACAAATATATCAGGAATTTCCAACCAAAACAACTTAATAATCTATACGAGCCAAGTACATGATAGCTTGATTTTGATTACAATGAATATAAGATTTTCACACATTCCAAAAAAAATCTCCTATAATTTTTTTTACTGTGCTGTGCTGAGCACAGACTTGATTTTTTTTTTCTTTTTTTGTGGTGAAAGACTATTGATTCCTAATAGAGTTAAATCCATGCCAAAAAGATTGTGTATGTGGCGCCCTTACACGAGCGGCCCACAACAAGAAGATCCAAAGCAAAAACTTTCTTGCGTTCACACGATATAGACTTAAAAACAAGAATTTTTTTGCCGTCATTTGTTTGGAATCTTATTCCATCGAGGAAAATACAAAAAGAGAGAGAAAGAAGAAGAAGAAGAAGACGACTGGGAACTAGATTCCAAGCGGATGACTACAAAAGACCCCGTGTAGATGCGGGAATGTAGCTTACCAACAAAACGAAAAGTAAATGCAGTAATGTGGGCTTCATAATCGAAATGGGCTGAGCCCACTTAGGATGCAATTATGGGAATAGCACATGCATGTGAAGAACGGGGACTCCCAGTCCCCACAAACAAGTCAAAGTCAACTTTTTATTTCTTCGTTTTTCCAATATGCCGTCAATGTCACCCAAAAGACAAATATTGGGGACGCAACATGCCTTGGCAGCTAAGCGCACCATGCATAAAAAAAAAAAACTCCAACCCTGACAAGGACTAATCCCTAATTCCTATAGATGCACGCAATCACCGGCAAACCACATGCAACGAATAAACCCAGCTGGAGAAGTGGAACTCGTGACCTTGGGGAGCATACTCAAGTCGCCGAGTCAACTGAGCTACCCCTGCAGGTCAACGACGTCCAATTTGTTTCCCTTGTTTGATCAGAGCATGGAGACGGGAATGTTGATTTCGTTCTGTGTAGATGACCATCCCTTTCTCTATATATATATTTGCACAAGCAGTGCGCTAGTATCATATGGCCAAACGGGATTAAAGGAGTAGTATTTTAAGTTGACAGAGCAACTACCCATGGCGGCCATTACCCATCATTCCTCCATCTTCCTCTGCTTTCTCCTCTCCTCTCATCTTTTTTTTCTCTCCTGCCGTTACGCCCACGGAAGAGAGACAGCTGATAGCCATCACCATCATGTCATTGGAATCAATTCCCTACTACCGTCAACAGTTTGCGTTGATTCCCCCGCCAAAGGTGAACACACAACTCGTATATTCGATCAAGAGAACGCACAAACACTCACACAAGTACTCGTAGAGAGAAACCTTTGCTTCATAGTGTTGAAGGAGCAAGTTTGCTCCTAAGCGGTCACGCTCCACCAACAACTCCGTTATCTAAAAAAGTTTCAAATTTGAATTTTTGATACGGGTTTGTTGTTGGGGGTACGTGTCCGATGGAGAGCCGCTATGGAGGAAAATGTTCCTTTGCGCTAAGAAACAAAGGCTTTCTCTTAGACCTGTCAATGGATCGGGTTCGAGTTGGATCAATGTTGATCCGGACCAGTGTTTGAAATTTTGGTGAAATTTCAGTTTCGAGGTAGACCGAAATTGAAATATCTTAAATTTCAGCCCTCTTTTTTATCTTTCGATTTTAATATATGAAGAGATAATTCAGGCCTTATTTCTTGTATTAAAAGGCAAAAATTAAGATCCCCATATCTGAGTAATGGGAGATTATAGAGAGAGAAAGAGATAAAATTTCCTTTCTATACGATAAGGCGGATAATAGTTTACTTTACAATTTAATTTTTTTCCAAAAGTTTCCTGAAATTTCGAATGAAATTTTGGTTTTGACTTGTGGACCGAATTACAGGTCGAAACTCGAAATCAAAATTTCAATCCTTGATCCGGACCCGATCTGATAAGAAAATTTGTCGATCCGAATTCCGATAAGTGATCGGATCACATATTCATGATCTGGAATCGATCCGATATATAGAATAGAGTGCCAGATCAGATCCAATCGAATCTACTAAATCAAAAAGAAATTTTATAATTATATATTTATCCACTCAAAATTGAAGTATTGTACAATAAAATTTATCTGTACACATTATATTATATTACATTATTCTTATCCGATCAGTCATGTACTGATCTGATAAGAATATGATTGATCTGATAAGAATATAGGTGGTTCTCGACTCGAAATTATCGAATGGATCGGATTTTCGGGTTGACAGCGGCCCTATTTTTCTCCTCAGGGAAGGGAATCGCTTAGATACTAATATTTTCAGTTTTACAAACCTGCTTACCTTATAAGTGAGCAGATCTGTTCCCTGGCCTAAACATGTCTTACATCAAAAGATAAAAATAAGGTTTTTTTTGCTTTACCGCTTACTTTATTTCAAAAGATAAAAATAAGGATTTTTTTGCTTTACCCCTTACTTTATTGACGCAATTTGCATCTCACCCGTTGACCATGGTCAACGTCGTTGACCATAGACGGTCTCCCGAAGGACATCCCAATATTTTTTAAATGACTATAATGACCTTAGGTGAGAGGCAAATATTTTAAAAACATTGGGTGTGATGCAAATTGCATCAATAAAGGGGGACAAGCAAAAAAATCTTTTTTTTTTTTTTCAAGTTCTTTTTTTAAAAATCCTTGAGGTTTCCATGCAGTACCAAAGAGTGGTTTCGAGTTTCGACCAAGGTTTTAAATGATCTATTTTAATGGTATTAACGGTCCCTTGACGTTACCGTTATAATGGGTCATATCAGTCACGTCTGAGTAGGAAAAGGAAAGAACATGAATTTTTTTTATTTTTTTAAAAAAATCCTCAAAAACCTTGTAAAAATGACTTTTATTTACAAAAACAACGACCATTGTTTTCGTTATAACGCCGTTATATCTCTAAGTCCCTTTTTCTGCCAAAACTGCTATTTTTTAAATAACGTAACAGGGTTGGAGAGTTACCGTTATACGGCTGTTATATATATAGATCATCATCTGCCTCCATCTCCAGGGATTAATCTCTCTGTTTATGGTGATTTCAGGTTCGAGACGATCACAAATAACATTACAAATAGCTCACAGATATGGGCCCTGCTCGCCATTAGGCCGTGGGGATAAGGCAACAACACCTCCTAGTCCCACCCAAATCCTCCTTCAGGATCAATACCGAGTCCTTTTCCTCCAATCTAAAATCTCCAAACAAGTATATGGGGAAGATTCCAGGCTAGACTCCCTGCCAGTTCTGGTATCTCCCTGGGAACTGGCAATTTCATCGTTACTATCGGATTTGGCACGCCAAAGATGGATCTTCCTCTGGTCTTTGACACCGGCAGCGACCTCACTTGGATCCAATGCTTACCATGTGACTGCTATAAGCAAAAGGACCCCATCTTCGACCCCACCAAGTCATCATCGTATTCCAACATCTCATGCGACTCAACAGAGTGCGACCAACTTGGCTCCGCCACTAGCGACTCACCTGGTTGCAGCGGCTCTACTTGTGTCTATTTCCTCCAGTATGGTGACCAATCGCATTCCACTGGATTCTTTGGACGTGAAACATTGACGTTGACACCCTCCGATAAGTTCCCTAACTTCCAATTCGGTTGCGGTCTAGACAACAGTGGGCTCTTTGGGGAAACAGCTGGGTTGCTAGGCCTCGGACGTGACAAGCTCTCTCTAGTGTCTCAGACTGCTCAAAAGTTTGGGAGAATTTTCTCTTATTGTCTTCCACCCACAACGAGCTCGACCGGCTATTTGGCTTTTGGGGACCAAGTAGGTGTCTCTTCTTCTGTCAGCTTCACACCACTTCTAACAGACTCACGCAGACCATCCTTTTATTTCCTCAACCTGGTTGGGATAAGTGTAGGAGGACAACAGTTGTCTATTTCTCCATCGGTATTTACGTCCTCTGGAACCATCATAGATTCTGGCACTGTCATCACTCGCTTGCCTCCATCAGCTTATAAAGCTCTTCGATCAGCGTTCCAGGAATCAATGTCAAAGTATCCATCTGCTCCGCCATTGTCGATTTTGGATACATGCTATGACTTCACTGGATACGATACAGTGACGATACCAAAGATAGCATTGCATTTCGGAGGTGGTGCTAATGTGGACGTGGACCAGTCTGGGATTTTGGTTCAAGCAAGTGAATCTCAGATGTGCTTGGCTTTCGCCGGGAATAGTGATGCTGGTGACGTAGCCATCCTTGGGAATAAACAGCAGCAGACACTAGAGGTGGTTTACGATTTGGCAAAGGGAATGGTTGGATTCGGCCCTGGAGGTTGTAGCTGATGATAACCAGCCCTTTATGATGATGAAGTAGAAGTATATAAAATTAGTGAATAAAGCAAATGGGAAAGGATTGGAAACCATAGTCCAGTACCAGTTCATGTAAGAATATATTTGCACAGCAAACCGACTTTTGCTTGGAGTTCATGTTCAAGTTGCATCACCAAGCTATAGTTTCATACTTAGAGCTTTCTTTAACCCGCTTCACTGTACTACACTATGTTTTAAAACTCACCGAGTCGACTTGGGACTCGGCCGAGTCGACTCGACTCGATTGTATTTCGAGTCGACTCGGCATACAAACTCGGATTTGCATGCCTCTCCGAGTTGACTCGGAAACTCGGCCAAGTCTTTACCGAGTCAACTATTTAAAGGCCGAGTCGACTCAACTATTTTTTTTTTTGAATTTCTTAATTTTTTTACTATATTTTATAATTTTTCAAATTTTTTTAATGATTATTAATTTTTATATATTTAAATATTTAATGACTTGCCGAGTCGACTCCCGAGTCTTTGAGGTGACTCGGCCCAATGGACTTCCGAGTCGAGTCCGAGTTCCGAGTTTAAAAACATACTATTACACAAGTGATGAACTCCTCCAACCATGTTTGGTTGCGCGATGTACAAGTGTAAAACATGCACCACTATAGACAGTGGATTTGGCACCTAAGTAAATACCAAAACACACAATTTTAGAACTATCTGTCTCATCTTAAAATCTTTATAGTTTTAAGACCCATTTAAGTACCCAACAAATAGTTGGTAAAATGTAAGTGCTTGTTGATTATTGAAAACTAATGCACCACTTATTGGATACAAAAGTTGTTCAATATATATTCGGAATTAATTCCATTATTATCACAAAGTTATCCTTTATGTTATGAATGGTGCACTAGTACTCTGTACGTGGGGAAATTTCTTCACCACACAATCCTCAAGGTCGGTTCTGACGAGAAGACTTGGAAATTATCTTCCACTACGGATTGGACATCAGGTGTACCTGCAAAAATACTTCGACGCTTTAGTTGAATGCAATAAAATCTCAACTCAAGCAAATCCAACATAAAGTACTCCAATTGAATCCTAAATAATCCCAACGCATTACAGCTCTCAAAAAGATACAAAATCTAATGAAAAACAACATAAACTCCTCCGGTACATAAATTACTTTGCATCTCCCATCACTTCAAATTTGAAACATCAATAGAGATTAGCTTTTATAAGATGAGTCGTTTTATAATAATCCAAATTGCAAAAGTGTGTTACTCTTTCCAAAACAAAAACATAATATATTGATGCCACTAAGGCTTGTAAAAAAATGTGCGTGGATAAAAATATGTCTTTACGAAATAGGCTTAAAACAAAAAAGATTTTACAGTCATGTGTGATAATCAAAGTGTTATTCATCTGACAAAAAATCAACATTCTATTACAAGTCCATGCATATAGATGTGTGGTACCATTGAATTATAGATGTATTTGAGAATCAAATCCTTAAAATCGAAAAAGTGCACACTAATAAGAATCAATCAGACGTGCATGATGACTAAAGTAATGACAAATGACAAACAAGAAGTTTGATGTAACATATCAAGAATGAATTCCGTATTTCAAGTTTGAAGGGGAGTTCGTTGCTCAAACCATCATCATTCTTTGTTGTCATTTTATCTTAGTTTATTTCAAACTTATTTAAATTTTGAATTTTTTTAGTATGGTGGTCTAACATTCTATTGGACTGTTGGGACACCTCTTTTGTCTCTCCAATATCCTCATCTATAAATACTCATCTCCCTTTTGGTTTAAACACACTAGTAACATCTGATTAAGCTAAGCGTGTGGAGTATTTAAAATTGATTAGCCAACGTAATTTCAAAGTGATCAAGAGGAGCCGAAGAGATTTCAGGTTGTAGTGTGCAGAAAAAGCTTACGAGAGTGTTTTTGGATTTGGTGGCATTGGGTTCGGTATTTCTGTAATCAAGAGATTTGTAGATCTTTTATTTTTCTTAGCCAAATTGATTCTGGAAACTTGAAATAATATTTTTCTTGATTAGTGGATATTTTTATCTGCTATCGGCCCTTAGTTTTTTCTCCTTTTATTAGGAGGTTTTCCACATAAATTCATTCCGCGCTCTCCCAATTTGTGGTCTTTACATCTTCTTTTGGTTTGCGTTCGTAGTCACAAAATCAAAATGTTGCTCCTACACCAACTTGAACCACCTAATCCCAACAAGAAGATGCCCATATCTAAAGAAATTCAAAAAAATGTAGAAAATATTATTTCCAACTATGTTCCAATAGGATTGAAAGAATTTACCCGTGAAACAATCGTAGCCTAGGGTTTTAACAAGATGCATGGAAAAAAAATACATCTTTGATTCCTCCATACTTGGATCAACAAAAAGAAATCTGTTATCCTCATCCCATTTATAAATTTGTTCACACATTCAAAGTTAGATGGTTTGGAAGAGGTAAAGATCTCAACAAAATGGTTCACAAAACATTTCTCAATCTTATCCCTATAGTTAATCCAATCCCCTTCTTCATTTTTGAGCCATCGAATTTTATTTTTCCTCATTCTGGAAAGGCTTGTGAAATAAAAATATTTTGTGCTCTTATCTCCTTCCTGAAGCCAAGTATCACTATAGGAAAACAGGGTATTAGCAGAAGGTTAAAAAACCCGCTGCTAAAGCCTTTAGTGACGGCTTCGGCGGCAGCCGCTGATACCCTCATCGCTAAAGGTTTTTTATAAAAGACTTTTTGGCTTTAAAAATATATTTTTATGGAATAAATACTTCTTTTTAATTAAAATGGTCATGTCAAACAATCTATCATTTTGGAAAAAAGTCTTTTGTGAAAAAAAATAGACTTTTTCAAGTCATTTTTCCACGAAAATATCATTCATCCTGGCAGCTTAAAGACTACCACTCTAACCCACTACAGGTTGGATACGCCACTGATTGAAGCCCAACTTCCTAATCCTCTTTACTGTGGTCTCTAAGTTAGATTTGGTCTCATGAACAAAAATTATGTCAGATTTATGTTCTTTCAAGTGGGTTTTACGAGCGCGAATTGCCAAGGGTTTCCCACTCCCACGATAATTCCAAGTCAAGATGTTCAATGAACATCTGGAGTGGAAAATATAACACAACCTGTGTCGTTCCAAGCCTCTTTAATCCATATAGCACCAAAACTTATTATATACATCATTTCAACTTCTATTGGTTTTAATTATGAAACAATCTAGTTTCAAACTGACCTAATTATTGATTGACTTTTAAAGGGTAAAAAATCATGTTATTCTTTTTGCCATTTGTCAAAGATTGGGTAGAACCTTGCCAGATGGGGAGATGGTGAACTGGCAAATTGCGTGGAGCCCTTGGGCTACCACCTCAGCTGCAATGTGTAAGAATAGGAGCAATATTCATAAAATTTGTCCCCTTTCATAAATATAAAATGAGGGGATTTTTGGAGCTATACTCCAAAACTCTTATAGGAGTGGCGAGTTTTCTTTACACATAGCAGCTAACATGACTGTAATACCCTGAACTTTTATTCAGGGGTATTAGTGTAAATTAATTATAAAAGGGTAAAATTGGCATCCTAAAAAAAAAATTGTCTATAACATTCTACCATGTTATGTAAGAATAATTTTAAGAATTTAGTCAGAAAATTTATATCATGACACGTAGAGAATTTAATTATAACGACATTAGAACTGATTTTCATTCATGTGTACATGTACTGTAGTAATATAGGGACATTATGTACTGGATAACCAACTTAATAACTAAGATCATAATTTTAAATTATAAATTATTTTAAAATTAATAATATTTTTAAACGGCGAATGTCACCTAGGCATTTTTAATCAACACGTTGTCACCATTGAGGCATTTGAGATTCTTATCACATTTTGATATTTTACAAAAAAAATATAATTTTAAAAGAACTTTAAATTAAAAATATTTTTATTGCTTTCATAAATTTAATAAGTAATTATTGGTAAGTTTTGTTATCATTGCTTGTTTGAATGTTAATTGAGTTTATTTATTGGGACAGGCCTTTCGGGCCAATTTAGATATCTTTTAGGCCAAAAAACAATCTTACTTAAAGCCTATTCGATACCCATAAGCCTTAGGCCAATTTTTATCCCATATCAATCTTAAAACAAACCTTTTAGTGGGTTGTAAAAATCACCCCTTTTAAAGTGACGAAAATCAACTAAAATTTTTTCTTTTGAAAGAGAAAATTCTTTTAAAACAAAATAGAAAGTTTTAAATATACTTGCTAAAACTAGTAAAGCTCATATTTAGAAGTCTTTCCCCATGAACTAATATAAATAGGACCCCCACCTTTATATCAATTAACAAATTCTCTCGAGTTCTCTCTTGCTCTCTAAACTCTCTAGAATTATTCTTATTCTTGGTAGTGGAGGTTTTAGTTCTAAGTTCTAAAACTAGATAGGTGTGGATATTCTATTTTTATTTGTGATTCATTTAGTTTAAATTCTTGTCGTATGATTTTATGAGTTTAAATATTTGTGATATATGATTATGATTTTTTTTGTTAAATTATTATGTTGTTATCATCATCATGAGACATTCTCATTGGGTTGGGAATTTAGCGGGGGTGTTTCTAGGCGAAGGCCCGATTATTGTTTTAGCAGGAGTCCTTCTATGCGAATGCCCAATTTCTTTTAGCGGGAGTGCTTCTAGGCAAAGGCCCAATCTTTTTAGTGGGAGTGCTTTTAGGCGAAGACCCGAATGGTAAATAATTAAGAGGGGCCCGGAGTCTTAGGGTGAAAGACCCCAAACCCCCTGTAGAAGAACCTATGAGTTAAAGTTTTGTGAAAAGATTGTGAGGAATGGGTTTTATTTTATTCCATTGAATCATTATCATCATCATTATCATATTTTTAGTATTATATCCCATGTACTCTTAATCTATACATGTGTTTAAGTTAAATGAACTACAAACATGTGATTATCCTATGAAATGTACTAGGTGAAGGCTCACGGTTTATATCGAACAAAATTTAAGATTTCATAAAAAAAAGATAAAAATGAACCATTGACAGTGAAGACATCATAGACGAGACGGAGTTTGAGGATTAAGATTACTTTATTTTATTTTTTCTTAAGGTTTATTGATGTTCAAAGATGATTTGTTCATGTTGGGATTGATCGAAATATTTTAATTCACATTTTGACATTTTTCTAAATTTTTTGATTACTCAGATTTACCTAATGTCCTGGACGAGAATATTCGTCAAATATTCTTCTGATATTCAAATAATGCAATTCCAAAGGAATTTGTTTCTGAACTGGTTCTAATATTTTATAGAATATTTTGATAATTTAATTTAGTGTTTTCTATTCTATGAAACTCTGCAAAGTGAACGTCATAGTTGTTGTCCTATCCAAACAGAACATAACAGTCAACTTCGACTGAGTTTTTGGCCTACGTACAGTAAAAATCTATCTTTTGGCTGAACATAAAATACGTGGGTCTTCAAGTTAGCTTTCCCGAAATATATAGTTGGTTACCAAATTCAATCGGAGTTGTCCTGTAGAACCCTTTTACTAACTGACTATCAGTTACGAATCTCAAATCATTTCTGATTTTATTTCGACTTTTGCTTTCATTTGTAAAACAGAACCTATATTATATTATTTGATAGAAAAATCATAAATTTCTAACACTATTAAATAAATATATCACTTGCTAGATTTCATTTTAAATTGACCCCCGAATCATGCAACTAAGTTAGAAAAAATTAACAAACTGAGTTTTGCTTGTCACTTTTAGAGAATAACGAATAATTGTAAGACCACTAAAAGAATTATAAAACGTCATTTATGACCAAAGTACATTTGTTAAAGTTGTTTTTTATTATTTTTAGAATAAAACTATTGAATAAAATAATTTTTCAACATACTTTGAATTTTGACCAAAAGTTGACTATTTTTCTTTGAACCGCGAAAATAAATTTCAAAACTATCTTAAACGCGTGTTTTGACTTAAGTGCTTTCACAAAAGATGTTTGATATAAATTATAGGTAATTATAGATACCATAATTAGTTATTTTGATAAAAATTAAAAATTTAACTTTGTTATTTCATTGTAATAGCTTATTTACGCTTCCGCATTATTTTTACTATTGGAGTTGGACCATTCTTTATGAATCGAAATTATGATTCTTGGCATTTTATTTTATTATTTATTTAATAATTTATTTTTATCACACCCTGGATCTTGGGTAAATAGACCGATCCACAGGCATTCGGGTCGGATCAGGATGTTTAAATTCGGGGCGTGACAATGACAAACTCAAAGAGGCCATGCATTTAACAACCTCAGCATTTCCTCACAATGCAAGGTTTCTCTTGCTTTTTTTTCTTTCTTTACAAAAGTTGCATTCACATGGGAAAAACACAATTGTTGACAAGATAAAGAAAATAGACAAAAGGACTTGCGTGGTTTGGCTATGAAACCTACGTCCACGAGAGAAGAAGAGGCATTTTTCATTGATATCTCAAGAGTGAGTCCATTAGAATATATATGGATACATTCCTAGTCCCTTTAGGAAACCTAATCACTTTAAGAATCCAACCAATAATGAAGGATTCCAATGTAAAGAAGGAGAATGACTCAGATATACTCCATAATCCCAAAGATCCAGAAATGATCCCGTATTCTTCTCCAACACTCCTCCTCAAGTTGGTGCGAAGATATCAGTTGAGCCCAACTTGGACAATATGTCACGAAACTTGGCTGAAGGGAGACCTTGGTAAAAATGTCTACTAACTATTGATCACTATGAACATACAGTGTACGAATGATTTTGGCTTGAACCTTTTCTCGTACAAAGTGGCAATCAACTTCAATATGTTTGGTCCTCTCATGAAAAACAGGATTCTAGGCAATGTGAATAGCTGCTTGATTATCACAAAATACATCAATATGTTGAGATTGAGCAAATCCCAAATCCTGAGAGAGAGCCTGAAGCCAAATTATCTCACTAGTCATGGATGCCATTGCTTTGTATTCTGCTTCAGCACTCAAACGAGCAACGACAATTTGTTTTTTGTTTTTTGCTTTTCCATGTAACCAAGTTACCTCCAATAAATTTACAGAATCCAGTTGTAAATCGACGATCAACTGGACTTCTCGCCCAATTATCATCAATATACCCCATAATTTGAGTGTGACTATTCTTCTTCATCCATATGCCTCGTCCTGGGGATCCCTTTAAGTATTGAAGAATTTGAATGACGACATTCATATGACTAGTTCTTGGAGCATGCATAAACTGACTGACTAGGCTGACGACATAGGTTAGATCGGGTTGAGTGATGGTGAGATAAATTAGCTGGCGGCCAACTAATCGCTGAAACTGTCCAATGTCAGATAACAATTCCTCATCCAGTCCGAGTTTAGCACCACTATCCGTAGGTGTGTCTGCGAGCTTGGTACCAAGCTTACCCCTTTCTTATAATAGGTCTAAGATGTATTTTCGTTGATTGAGAAATATGCCATTTTTTAGTAGGCAATTTCAATCCCCAAAAAGTATTTTAATGTACCCAAGTCTTTGATGACGAATTGCTTGTGGAGAAGAGACTTCATCTTAGCAATTTCATTTTTATCATCTCCAGAGATAACAATGTCATCAACGTTGAAAGTAGGGTTTTTCCGCATCGTTGGTTACGGAAACCCTAAAATCAACACAATTTGTAATTTATCCGAGATTCCTGCAAGATTTAAACAATTTGCACAGTGGGAAGTGTAGGATGTCGATCCGCACTCGGGATTAGTCAGATTAGCGCGAATAAGAACAAAAATTGACGGACTATCACAAGAAATAATAGATAAAAACAAACTTCATCATTCAGTGATCAAAATGTTTATTACAATGCTTGAATCGAAAATAACATAAAATAAGATAAACTGAAAAGTAATTTTTAAGGAAGAAAATTCTAGAGAGAGTTAGAGAGAGAAAGGAGAGAGAAAGCTAGATAGAAGATAGAGAGAGAAAGTGAGATAATAATCTAGGTAGAGAGAGAAAATGAGATGGAGTTAGGTGAGAGAAAAGTTAAGTGAAAGAGACTTTTACCTGAATCTTACCTTGGAGATTAAGCCACGTTGAAGGCGTAATCGGCCAATGGATCATAAGATTGGCCCGTTGTGGAGAGTGAAGGTGCAACTCGATTGCACATGGAGTAAGGAGAGTTGCTTGTGGAGAGGAGGTGGGAAGGAATGGGGGAGATCCAACGGCCTGGTGGTAGCAATAGTACTGGAGCCAGACGGTGGTGTAGAAGATAGCAAGGCCTATGAGAGGCCGTGATTGGTTGCTGGATGCCGGCCAAAGGTGGTGATGCACTGTCTATTAGAGGTATGCAACTGGGTTGCAGACCTGCTGATGCACCTGCTGTAGAAGATCGAACACTGGAAGCTTTGCTATAAGACCTGATTGGCAGCAATGGAGATCACAACGTGAAGAAGATGCTGGTTCTTGCCGGATTAGCTGCTGGAGATGAAGACAAAAGAAGTGGCAAACCTGCAAGTTGCAGGTTGCTAGTGCGTCCAACAAGATGGAGCCCAAAACAGAGAAAGGGGAAGAGCTGCGGGTTCAGAGGGGCTCGTGTTGCTGCTGTGGAAGAAGATACCGGAGTTGCAGGTGGCTGGAAGGGGGGTTGAACCAGTTTCTTGAAGATCACTGCGTGGAGAGTGAGAGCCGTTTAAAGAAAGTGAGAAACGAGAAAGATGGTGGAGGTCTTGAAAGAGATGGCAAGGAGAGGAAAGGTTGAAGTGGTGGTGCTGTCACCGGTTTTAATGGAGGTTGCCGGAGTTCTGCAACTCCGGCGAACTCTTGAATTATTTTTTTTTTTTTTTTTATAGGAGAAGCTCCCAACGGCTTGAGGATGGAAGAGAGACTGGGGAGAGAAGTGGAAAGGGGCGATGGAGGAGCTCTTGGGCAGCAAGGTGTTCGAGTAGGAGAGGGGTGGCTGGCGTTGCAGGCCGGAGTTGCAGGCTGCAACTCCGGTAGACAACGTGAAGAAGATGACGAAGAAGAAGAAGGAAAAGAAGAAAAAGAAGGAGAGGAAGAAAGGGAAACGGTGGGCAGAAGATTTGGGGGAGGAGAGAAAGAGATTTGAGGGGGATTAGGGTTCGAACGAACCCTCCCTTCTCCCCTTTTAAAGCTTCCCTATTTCCTTTAATGGAAATAGGGGGTTTTTGAAAATAAAAAAATAAGAAAAAATATTTTTTTTTTTTTTAAGTAAAAACCTACTTTTCCATGGGGAATCTCCCCAATTAGTGGACCCCCCATTTAATTAAAATTATTTTGAAATTCGCGGGGTCCACTAACTGGTCGGACAGCGGGTCGATGAAGATGGGCCCGGCTACTGGCCCATATGGATTGATGATGTCCATCGTCTCACAAGATGATGTGACAGACAGTCTGATGGCGATCGGATGGATGGTGACTTGATTGGGACCCAGATTGGTAAATTGACGGATCTAGAGAGATCCAACGGTCCGATTGAAGATCCAACGGTTCGATTGAAGATCCAATGGTCAGAAAGCTAAGGGAGATGAGATAGAGCCGATGGGTAGGAGTTCTGGGGTTAGGTCAGTAGATTCGAGGATCGAGAGATGAAGAGAGAGAGAGAATAAGAAGAGATGAGAGAAAAAGTATCAAAAAAAATGGAAAAAAGCACTGGCGGAGGGTCTGGAACCCTGGTCTTCACTGTGACCATCCTCACGCTTCTCCAGTAGAGTCGACTATCATTCTTTGCTGACTCATGTGGCTTTAAACGCTTTGGTCCGTCTCTTGGTCATTGGCTCTCCTGCTCTCTTCGTTCTTTGGGCCGGCTTTTTGGTCATCATAGTTGGCCCATATCTTTTAGTCATAGCATGTGGGCTCTTTAAGCTTTGATAATGGGCTTTCCTGATCGATGTGGGCTCGCAAGTCTCGAGAATTGTCCCATCGGGGTTTTCTGCGACAGAAGAAGCGCGTAATGAGACTCTATCAGAATGACTACATGTCTAGACTTCCGAAAATGTGTTTAATGCATGCAAATATACCATTTCGTCCAGAAAAGTGTGTTCTACGCAACACAAGAGACTCTTACGTAGAAAAGTAGGTAAATAGAGTATTTTACGTAGGAGAATGCAATAACGCTAAAAGGATAATTGCTTAAAATAAGCACTTTTGAGCGAATATCAAACGTATACTAACACAATGGTAGTTCAAGAGATGCCTTTTTTAATGAACAGAGAAGAATCGACAACACTTCTTTGAAGTCAATTACTGATAAGAACATGACTGAGTTTGGCATATACCAAGCTTGAGATGATTGCTTGACTCCATAAAGTGTTTTTTTTAGTTTACAAACTAACCCTTCTTGAGATTCTCGTGGGTGCCCTGGTGGTACTCATGTACACTTCTTCTTCCAAGTCTCCATGAAGGAAGACATTTTTCACATCCATCTGAAATAAGGGCCAATCGTGATTGACTGACAAAGATAAGAGCACATGGACAGTATTCATTTTGCCACTGGAGCAAATGTTTGTGTAGTCTAACCCATAAGTTTGAGTAAATCCCATACTAGTCTCGCCTTATGTCGGTCAACACTGCCATCACTGTTACACTTGACTTTATACACCCATCTACACCCCAATAATTTCTTCCGTGGTGGTAATCTAACAATGGTTCAGGTTTTATTTTGATCAAGCACCTGGAGTTCTTCTTTCATAGCCTTTCTCCATACTGGTTGAGATTTGGCTTTTTGAAAATTTAGAGGCTCTTTGTTCTCAGAAATAGAGCTCAAGAAGGTTGAATGTGACTTGCTCACATTATTGCAATTCAAGTATTCCTATATGGGAAAAGATGTTTTATGATAGGTATAGAAATCTTACATTTTGGCTAGTGGATGAGTTTGAGTGATCGACGCAAAACAGGAACAATAACAGTATCACCAGGGGAGACTACAGGTTATATATGTTGCTAGAGATTCTAGAGGAGAGGGGGTAACTAATGTCTCCGATGTGGTGGGC
Source organism: Euptelea pleiosperma (assembly GCA_035048495.1). Lineage (NCBI taxonomy): Eukaryota > Viridiplantae > Streptophyta > Magnoliopsida > Ranunculales > Eupteleaceae > Euptelea > Euptelea pleiosperma. The sequence continues at coordinate 26,950,051 of CM068548.1, read as the reverse complement.
GAGCCTAAACAAGAGCTAATCACTGGGAGAACAATGTCAGTGAAATACCCCCTGGGACCGAGCCCTAGAGTCACTTCCTTTAGCTATAAAAAATGGCTCAATCTCAACAAACCGAACATCACGAGAGATGACTAGTTTGTTGTTTTTCGGACACTTGTATCCCTTTTTTGTGGAAGAGTACCCAAAAAAGACACATCGTGTAGCACGAGCATCAAGCTTATCTCGATGAATAGCAGATTGGTGAACATAACACAAACAACTAAAAACCCGGAGATGCGATAAATTAGGTTTTTGATCTTCAAGTACATCAAGGGGGATTTGAAGTCGAGAACACGACTAGAAAGCTTTGATCAAGTATGTCGTAGTAAGTACCCCGTGAGACCAATATCGTTTGGGAACATGCATCTGGATCATAAGAGACCTATTAGTTTCCAAGAGATGGCGCATCTTTCTTTCGGCCACACCATTTGTTGTGGCGTACCCAAACAGCTGGTTTGGTGAATAATTTCCAGATTGCTCAAATAATCAAACATAAGATCGCTTGTGTACTCAGTGTCATTATCAGAGCGAATGATCTTAATACACGCACCATATTGATTAGTAACCATGTCATGAAAATTCTTAAAGATAGAGACGACTTCAGTTTTAGACTTTAATAACCAGGTAGCATGAGATCGATCATCAATAAACATAACAAAATATTTATAACCATCATGCGAATCAATCGGAGCAGCACCCCATAAGTCAGAGTGAATCAATTCAAAAGGTTCTTGAGACTTGGATGTAGAAGAAACAAAAGGAAGACAAGTTTGTTTAGAAAATTGACAAACTTCACAAGCATGAGACTCAAGACAATACTCAATTGGAAGGATGACCCATCCGCATATGCCACACAAAATTGGTTTGTGATGAATCAGTATGCAATGCCTTATTAGCCTGAGGATGCAAGTAGAGACCATGAGAATAAGTGCCTTCGCCAATCCTCTTCCCCGTAGTTCGATCCTGAAAGATAACATAAGTAGGGGAAAAACTAACATCACAGGTCAATGATGAGTTAGTGTTCTTGCCGACTGAAAGAAGTTGAGCTGGGAAAGAATTAAGGAATATACAGAGCTTCAGAACTGGGACTATCAGAAAAAAGATTAATTTTTCCTCGGCCAAGAACAGAGACAGTAGTGCCATTAGCAACAGAAATAGATTGGTTATTGATGTTAGATGTAAAATCAAGTAAACGGTCTGAATTATGTCATGTGATCGGTAGCACCTAAGTTAATGACCCAAGTATTAGATTTAGAAGCAGAGGAAAGAAGGGCTTGAAGATTACCTGAGACCTGAGCACAAGACAAAGAATCATGAGCGGGATTGTCTGACTTACTAAGTGGTTGGAGTAGTCCAGTTGACTAACTAAAATGGAAGTATCCGCAGTGGCTATATTAATCTCAAAGGTGAGGATAAAGAATCCAACAACGATCCTTGGTATGGCCCATTTTATTGCAATTATCACACTTGAAAGTTTGACGACGGCCTTTTCATTTATCCCGAACAGGACCCTGATATCTTTTCTTTTCAACCACAAGTGCACTAGATTCAAAATTTTCAACTACAGACTAGAACTCGTGACGTTTTTTCTAGTTTCTTCACGCTTTGCAGACATTTGAAAAAGATGGAAGCTCTGAACTCATAAGAATATGGCTTCAAAGACTTTCATATGCGGGTTTAAGACTGGAGAGGAGCTGGAAAATTTTATCCTCTTCTGCTCTTTTAAGCAAGGTACTCGAATATGTGGTGTGGGGACGATACACACCAATTCATCCCACATACCCTTCAATTTCCCAAGATGCTCAGTTATCACCCTGGTGAGATTCTGCAATCTCACGTTTTAATTGAAAGACATGAGCAACGTTGTTTTGATGACCATACATCTCCTTAACTGATTCCCACAAATTGTTTTGCAGATTCTGAAAAAGTAAAACTCTCGGCAATACTGGGCTCCATAGAATTAAGAATCCATGACATCACAAGTTGGTCATTGAAGAGCCATTCCTTGTATTTGGAATCAGCATCTCCGGGATTAGCTGTCTTTCGATCTATTCATGTATCAAAGTTCTGATTTGCCACCAATGGACAAGAAGACAGCCCTAGACCACAGAATATAGTTGAATCCATTCAACAAAAATGAAGTAAGCTTCATGCTCGGATTATGATGATTATGCCATTGGCAAGGAAAGGATATATCTTACCAAAGATGGGCGTCTGCAACCCTCAATGACCAGCAAGGTGTAGCAGCAACGATGATAAAGTCTGTTTTGCAGCAACAACAAGATCAGCAGCAACTCTTGGCGAAAAATAGAGGATCGCCAATAAGGAGCAATTGGCAGCAGCAAGGCGCAACAGCAAGAGTGACTTCGGCACTCGTTCAACAAGCGGGAATGTCCAACGATGGAGAGGCAGCACCCTGCCTTCTCCTATAATCGTCACAGACGAACAGATCAAGGTAGCACCCCAGACAGATCAGAACAACCGCTCTGATACCATTTTGACAAGATAAAGAAAATAGACAAAAGGACTTGTGTGGTTTGGCTATGAAGCCTACGTCCACGAGAGAAGAAGAGGTGTTTTTCATTGATATCTCAAGAGTGAGTCCGTTAGAATATATAGGGATATAGGGAAGGATTCCAATGCAAGGTTTCTCATCTTGCTTTCTTTCTTTCTTTACAAAAGTTGCAATTCACATGGGAAAAGCACAATGGATAGGAGCATTATCCACATGGCTAAGCCAGACGGGTCATCCATGGTCTTCAGCTCCACATGTAAAGAAAACACCCACTTTGAAGATTACTGAAATATAGCTCCAAGGGTCGTGATGTAACAAGGTATACTTGACACTTTTTGACACCATGTAGCGCAATTTTGTTACTCAACTCTGGGCCCACTGCATGAATGTTTAGCCCCCATAGATATTCATACCAAAAATTAGTTTGTTTGATGATTTTTAACCCATGGTTTTAGTACTCAAAAAATTGGTTAGATCCAACGGTTAGAATTACGCCTTAAAATATACTAAAATTTAATGGCTAGAGTTTACTAATCAGGGTGATTTTTGGTTTGTATATCCACCAAGGGGTGGGCTAATTAAACATCCAAACGGTCAGTGGGCCCAGAGGGCAGCGGTCTGCAACAAAAACGGCTACCTGACGACAAAAGGCATCAGGTATACCAGCTTGTTACATCTTTTTTGTAATGGGTCGTGATGTAACAAGGTAAACCTCAGATTTTTTTCAAATGCCGAAGCGCTTACTTACCGCTGCCATCTAGGCCCACTGACCACATGGATGTTTAGCCCACCCCTTAGTAGACATTCATACCAAAAATCAGCTTGTTTGATGATTTTTAGCCGTTGGTTTTAGTACTCAAAAAATGGTTGAATTCAACTACTATAAGTATAAGCACGCCTTAAAAAGTACTAAAATCTAATGGTCAGAGATTACCAATCAGGATGAGTTTTGATGTCTGTCCACCAAGGGGTGGACTACATTATGAACCACGGGCAACACTCTTACGTTGCGCACCCTCAACTTTGAATGTTTTGGCCCACAGTATAAGTCACGTGCAACACTCTTACAGACCAGTGAAGTTATGGATGTTTGTCAAATTCCCAAGTGGACCTACATACATAAATCAGCCTCATTAGTGATTTCTAACCTTGGATCTAAGTATCCCAAATAATGTTCGATTCCAACGGTTAAAAATATTTCCATGAATAGGAGTCCAATCCAATGGTTAGAAATCACTAATCAGGCTGATTTTTTATTTATTTTTTTGGGTACGGGTGTACCCCTAACCTCGCGCGCCAAGTCTACTAGGATATATCGCAGGGAGAGGCCCCAAAGGGATTCAAACTTGGTACCTATAGTGTCCCAAAGCTTGGTGCTATAGATCCACCTAGGGATGGACCAAACATCCATAGGGTCAGTTGTCTCTAAGAGTGTGCCACATGGCTCATATAGTAGTCCGTCGTCATCGCTGATGACTGACGTCCGTCACTAAAAATGTTATTGTGCCTTTTTGGATAGAGATACTTCGGACAATTAAAAATGTCATCAGCAGTTATTGTCATTGTCGGTTAACCGTTGCTTGCCCCTTACCATGCTTGAACAAAATCCTAGCTCCAAAATCCCACTTTTCTAAAAGAAGCTAAATAAAGAAATGATTGATTTTCGTAGATTGGGGCGGTCTTTTTTTTTCTTTTTTTTATGTCAAGCCACGTTCCAAACTCTTCAAAAGTGTGGCTGAAGTGGCTGAATTTTCTTTCCACATGGAAAGCTAAGTTGGCAAGTCCGAAGGAATTCAGGTCTCGCACCACCTCAACATGAGATGGTGAACAGACCCAGAAATGCTTTTGAACAGCGGATTGTTGTTGCGCTATGTGATTGGCAACTGCTTGGCTGCTTAATAAATCGGCTGCTTCAAAAATTCTCTCCCTCGACCTTACCATGGCGGACAACTATTTTTCACAACCATATTAGCGGACCCAAATAGAAGATGAATCAATGGCTGATATTTGGTGAGGGTGATCTCCTCACCATATAGATCACCCCAACAAAAAATCAGCCCATTCTAAGATTTCTAACCCCATCAAATGTGGTTTTCAAGTTACACAGTAAAAATAGATGGTCCTCGATTCTTCAACTTCTAAACTAGTCTACGAATATCGGAATGATTTGAATTGTTCTGAGGATGATCTCCTCACTGTAGAGATCATCCTCACCAAAAATCGGTCATTGATTCATCTTCTATGTGGGTCCGCCAAATGGTTGTCAAAAATAGTTGTCAAAAAATGGTTGTCCCCCCATCCCTACCCTTTTATTTATTTTTGGCGTTTTTCTACTCAACTTTTTTCTTTCTTTTCACATAAGAGGCAATCATTGGGGGAAAGAATGACACATGGAGTAAATTTCTGTGAACCAACCACCTACCCTAACTTTTAACTTTTTGAAATTTAAACATTTTAGAAGGTGGAAAATGTTTTTTTTTTTTTCACAAAATTTTCCAGAAAATAACGATCGGTATAACAGAAAAATAATGGAAAATGACAGTCGTTATTTTCGTTATAACGACCGTTATTTTTGGGCATTTTAAGGGTCCATAACGGAATGGGGTAGGTCCGAATCCGTTATAACGGCCATTATTTTTGTTATAACGGCCGTTTTTTAAACATTGGTGTTAGCATCTAAAAATCAATGCTCAAATCCAATGGTTAAAAATTACGTTATTAAAATGCTAAATCCAACGGCTATAAATCACCGATTAAACTAATTTTTGATGTCTTGATGTGAACCAGATATCCAAAAGATCAGTAGGCCCTGAAGCGTACTCTACTTGGCATTTTGGGAGGGAGACTTCAAACTTTGAAGTCGCTGGGGGACATCAAACACCTACTCCATGGTAGTGCATAGGCATGATGCCGCCTAGGGCACTCTCTGAGTGTTGTCTATAAAATGGATGGCTCGAGTTGGCCACATCAGCTCTCCACACGGCAAGAAAACCCCATACTGCTCCAGAAAATGGAGCCATTCTATGGAGTCTGCCTTGGCTGAATGCAGAGTAAGCCGCTGACAATCACAAAGTTCTCGGCACGTACCCAAGTGTTTTTTGTTTTTCCCACGTACTCCAGTGAATTAAAAACGAAATCTTAAAAAACACTCAGCTGGGTACGTGTTTGGTCATGCCGTGGTGGTTCATCCATAGAAAATCCACGTGCCGAGAACTCTGTGATTGTCAGCTGCTTCGTTTCTTTGTGAAAAAAATGATACAAATCCCCGCAAATGCCATGTGGTACACTCTTTGGGACTTTTACATAAAATAATCGCGTGATTAGTGATTTCTAGCCATTGGATTTGAGCACTTTTAATCAAGGAATTCATAAACATGTCTACTGGTTGGGTCCAAGTTTTATCATAGATTTTGTTTTCTTGAAAACATTATTTCTAGGAAACATTTTTCTTTTCTAAGAAAAAAGAAAAGAACAATTTTGAAAATACTATAGGGGTAATTTAGTAATTGTATTGTAAAGTGCCGTATTTGAATCGGAAAAGAGACCTTAAAAAGTGTGGAAAGGCCCTCTTAATAATGAATCGAACCTCTCTATGTTTCCGTCATTCGACCCCTTCACCAGCATTCCTTTGATTTTGTCCATTTCAGGTAAATTCCATTCCTTCTCTTAGTTGTTTAAATCAAACAATTAATCAATTAAATGCGTCTGATACATGAGATTCTGATTTCTGATCTTGGGTTCGTGTTCTTTCCTTTCTCAAACCACTAAATTTCCATTTTTGTATTAGACCTGTGAAGATTTGGATTCTGTGTTCTGTTTGTGGAATAAATTTGTCGGTGAATTCAGAAAAAGAAAACTTTTAATTTTTTTTTTGAAAATGTTGAAGTCTGCATTTATTGAAGAAATGATATGAGGGGTTTGAACTGTAAATGAGATTGGATTCGAGAATTTCATCTGGGTCTTCGTTATCGTTCTGTGAATCTGTGTCGGTGGAAAATGAAAACTTGATTTTCTTTCTTTGATTGGATTAATGAGTGACACTCCAAGAGAAAAAAAATACAATTTTCGGTTGTCTTAAAAATTCTCGTCTGGGAATGAGGTTTTGTGGGTCCTATCCGATTTTTACTTCGCATATGAGGTTGGTTTGATAAAATCTCATCTGGGTTTTTGCTCAATTTCTTTTTCTTGTTTGATTTTCAAGGAAATTGGAGATTGGTTTTGTTTTGTGATGGGATTTTGTGTGTGGATTGATGGAAGCTTTTTAGAGTGAAAAAAAAAACTGTGTATGTGTGGATTCGGTTCTTTTAAAAATTCATGAAAATTCTCGTCTGGGTATGAGGTTTTGTGGGTCTAATCCAATTTTCACTTCGCATATGAAGTTGGATTGAGAAAATCTCATCTGGGTTTTTTCTCAATTTCCTTTTCATGTTTGATTTTCGAGGAAATAGGAAATTGGTTTTGTTTGGTGATGGGATTTTGTGATTTTGTGTATGTGTGAATTCATGGAAGTCTTTTAGAGTGAAAAAAAAACTATGTATGTGTAGATTGATGGAAGTTTTTTTTTAGTGAAAAAACTCTCTGAATTGTTGACATTGTCAAATTTCCTTGTTTGGTGATTTTTATCCTGTATTTGAGTTTGAATTGAAATTTTCCATCTAAGTTTTGCCCTAATTTCAGGTTGATGACATTTTCTTCCCCTTTGGGAGGAAGTATAAATTTGGTTTCGATGGACATTTTGCCCGACCAGTTGGTTTGGGAGATTTTGGGTAGAATTAAGAAAACCATAGACAGGAATTCTGCATCTTTAGCATGTAAACTCCTTCACGATGTGGAAAAAGAACAGAGGGAATTTCTTCGGGTTGGTTGTGGGTTAGACCCTGCAAATGAAGCTTTAACCTCCCTCTGCAACCGATTCCCTAACTTGAAGAAGGTTGAAATAATTTACTCTGGTTGGATGTCCAAATTAGGGAAACAATTGGATGACCAAGGGCTTCTCATACTCTCCAACCAGTGCCCTTCTCTTACTGACTTGACCTTGAGCTATTGTACTTTCATTACCGATGCGGGTCTTGGCCATTTATCTTCTTGCTCGAAGCTTACGGCCTTGAAGTTGAATTTCACTCCAGGGATCACTGGTTGTGGTATATTGTCTCTCGCTGTCGGCTGCAAGAACCTAACCACACTCCATCTCATTCGTTGCCTGAATGTGAGCAGCGTTGAGTGGCTAGAGTACCTTGGAAAGCTAGAGACTCTAGAGGACCTATCAATCAAGAACTGTAGGGCAATTGGGGAGGGAGATCTTGTTAAGCTAGGGCCTGGTTGGCGGAAACTGAAAAGGTTGCAATTCGAGGTGGATGCCAATTACAGATACATGAAGGTGTATGATCGGTTAGCAGTGGATCGCTGGCAGAAGCAGTGGGTTCCCTGTGATAGTATGGAGGAGCTTAGCTTGGTTAATTGTCTCATTAGTCCTGGGAGGGGGCTCTCCTGTGTAATGGGGAAATGCAAGGCATTGGAGAAGCTTCACTTAGACATGTGTGTTGGGGTTAGGGATTGCGACATTATGAGCTTAGCGCAGAGATCGAGTAACCTCCGATCCATCTCCCTCCGTGTCCCGTCAGATTTCTCGCTTCCTCTGTTGATGAACAATCCTTTGAGATTGACAGATGAGAGTCTGAAAGCAGTTGCCCACAACTGTTCAATGCTTGAATCAGTCAAGATATCTTTCTCTGATGGGGAATTTCCTTCTTTCTCCTCATTTACCTTAAATGGAATCCTTACTTTGATTCAACTGTGTCCAGTCCGGGTACTGGCTCTCGACCATGTTTACTCCTTCAACGACCTTGGAATGGAGGCTCTCTGTTCGGCACTCTATCTCGAGAGCCTGGAGCTCGTAAGATGCCAAGAGATCAGTGATGAGGGGTTGCAGCTTGTGGGCCAATTTACTCGACTGAGTGTTCTGAGGCTTGCTAAGTGTTTGGGTGTGACCGATGACGGGCTAAAGCCTCTTGTTGGGTCGCATAAATTGGAAATGTTGACAGTGGAGGATTGCCCTCAGATTTCCGAAAGAGGCGTTCAAGGGGCTGCAAGGTCTGTGTCCTACAAGCAAGACTTGTCATGGATGTACTGAACTTCTGCCTGGCTTGAAAGGTTGGTTAAAAGAGAGGAAGTTTGTGTTGGACTGGTGTGCATTGTGGCTTGGATTCATTCTTTGGTACCTCTGCATTTGGTGCCTTGTTATATCCATGTAACTATTAAAATGGCATTGTGGGTGTAATATATATTTTATTTGAACATATTTTGTTTGAAGAATGGATTAAATTATAGTGTTCTTGGTCATCTCCCATGGCTGAAACCACCCCCACACACCGCCCCCCCCCCCCCCCCCCCAGACTGAACCCAGGTCTTTGGGAATTACCCCCCAAGAGAGAGCCCGGAGATTGGATGTTCCAATAGATGAGTTAGAATGAGCCAAAACACAATGCGGTGAATGGACTCTTTTTGGCCTCGATCACACTTTGATCAACGATAACTATCCTCATATCCGTCCTAGCAGCAGCAACATCGACTCTGCACCATGGTGAAGCGAGATTGAGTTCCAATCGGTGGGTCACATCACCTTCTGGTCCCCAATACCTACTACAAACACCACATCTACTTTCAAACAACAGGAGATTTCAACAATAATGAAAATACCCTAAGGGCGGTTTGATTGCCAAATGATGAAATTGCAATTTTCACCTGAAAATACGCCTTTATTTTTTCACGTGATAAAGGTGAAAAGTGAAGTGAAAATAGGGTCCAAAAATTTTGGGCGTGTTTCCAAATGGGAAGACTACAATTTTGACCTGAAAATAGGCCTTCATTTTTTCACATGATAAAGGTAAAACTAGGATCCAAAAATCTTTCCCCGAACAAAACCCTTCCAAGTTCAGAATTCATTTCCACCTGAAAATACACCTTCATTTTATCGCGTGATTGAAATGTGTTATCAGGTGCAATCCAAGTATCCAACAGCCATTTAAGGCATTTCCCAGATGTATTTTCTCAGAAAAATTTTCTGTGTATTCAAACACGCCCTAATTGTTTGACGCAATGGCTCCTGTAGGAGTCCGGAATTTGGTTTTAATTAAATTTTCAATTAACCATACCGAAAAGACATCCGACCCCTGCTGTGGAAGTGACTGGCTAAATGTTTTGGCTAGCCTCAACAAGTACTCTTGACCTTTTGGGACGTGTAGGTGCATTTGGATGCAAGGTAATGGTAAGGATTTCCTTGGATGACTTAGAAAACTGTTTATTTCTTTCTCCTTGGTGACACAGCTCCAACCATCTTATCCTTGACAAGGACAAAGCTACAATTGCAGCCGAACACACCTGTATTATCAATTATATCTAAGATGTCCCAGAATAATCTTTTTATTTTTATTTTTTGCCAGAATAACATGCATGAGGGTCCTCATCAGTCTCCATTTCAGGCTTGTATCAAGGTTCACAGTGGTAACAACCACCTCGATTTCACAGGTGCTGCATGAATCGGATAACAGATGACCTGCATGTGTTCTGGGGTCAATCTGCGTAGTGCTGATGGTGTAACTCCCTGTCCAAGAATTGGGGCAACCTTGGCGCTTTTGGTTGAACTGCTCTTGAACAAATCTCCAGCATAAAGTTATTTTACATCATGGAATCCAAGAGTAGTGTTTTTTTTCTTGAACAAAGAAGGTAGCCATTAGTACAAAACTGCCATGGTAAATTAGGCATACAGGTAACCCGACAACACCCTCCAAGGTAAAATACTCTATCTGAGAGCCCTCATGTTAGCTGTGGATCATTTTAGAGATTTATAACACATGGATCATCCTTGTCTGCTTGCGCAATCTGATTAGTTCACAGAAGAAAAAAAATTAGTCAGATAAGTTAGAGACGTGTACGAGTGAGATATATGATATACTAGAGGTGGACCAAGCTCCATACTCTGAAGTGGGGATATGCTGCCCATCACCACTTTTCTTTACACCTGCAACCAGGAGAACTGGAAGGGTAGAATATCAGACATGGACAGCGCGTAACGACTTAAGGTGTATATAGCTGGATCCAACTATGGTACATCAATTACTTCTAATTAATCTACCTTAAGTACAAATCAAATCATCAACCATCAATGCTAGTGGTTCATCTGTTGACAGCTCGTTCAATATGGGGAAACCGATCCGCCCAACGAGCATATCCTGCACGAAGGTGAAAAATATCATCAATCAAACCGATCTTGAAAGCCCAAAAAAAGTTTCAGTGAAGATTGATTGTGTAGAAATCCACTCCTAAGCGGGTGTGGTCGTTACCAAACCGATCGTTTCACAAATAACAAATGATAGAAATCAAATGGGTTACAGACCTGCAGTAACAATCTGGTGAAGATCCACTTCTGCTTTAGCATCATCAGGCATCTCCTCCTGCATTGAATTGTAAGGGGCATTAGAAATAGTTGGGTCAGGTGCCAATGAAATTAATGAAAGTGATCCATAGTCCCCAACTTATACACTCTAGCCGTTGCACATGGCAGATGGGGGAGGGACCCATGTAGGAGATCTACAAGAAAATAAAATTGGACATGATCATTGAACCTTCGGCCTTTTTTTTCTGGACCAGTCACCATATTTTCATCCAAAAGCAATATTAGATAGATGTATGACAAGTCACAATAATCGAATCAATCTAATAGGAGGAATCACCAAATGATGGTGGTCCCACCCACTGCATGTGCAACACGTATGGTTATCCTGTTCATACACCATCTTTATAGTCAAAATATGGGGACCTATATTTTTCCCATCCATTTTAAAACCTTGAAAGAGATTAGGAACCACAAATACATAAGCCAAACTACCTGCCCACATGTTGCCAAACTTCTAACAATGAGCCGAGATAGACTATTAAGAGTGCTAAGGTCGAACTCAGGATGATTTAGAAGAGCCTTCTCTGATGTCGAATCAAAGATCAGAGCACAAATGCTTGAAGCCATCATGATAACAGATGGATCATTGTTGTCCTCTGAAACCATGTTCAGAAATTTCAATCAGGGTAGATACATGCTTATAAGCAACTCTAACTTTGTGAAAACGAAAAATCAAAATGAGTTCCTTAGAAAGAGGAGTTGTTGGCTTGTAGCGCCAACAACTACATGAACATGTTAAGGTAATTCATTTCTAGGTAAAAGGAAAACCAGCAGCTATCACTGAGAAGAATTCCATAAAATTTACATTTCTAGAAGGTCGACAGTAGAACAGAGATAGATGAGAAATGAAAGAGAAAGTTAGTATAATGAGTCCCTCAATGCAGTAGGTGTCAAAATTCAAAAACCTCTTACAACAAGTTCAAGCTCCATATCCATGTTTCTTTGCTTACAAATTAGGTTGCATGAGCATAATATGCACCTGAGATTACCCCCATGGGCCATCATTTACTTTTCACACTCTATTCCAATATGGAGCAAATATTTATTCAAGTAGAAGAATTTTGACTTGCAGAAGTATCAACATATGAAAATTCAAAGGAAAGTAGCACATGAAAGCCACAATAAGAATCAAGATGCATATTCGTTCAAGCTGCCTATGTTATTATTCTAGCTTTAAGGGGTCCCTGTTCATTAAACCAATACATTGTATGGGCTCAATGCTATCTTTTTTTTAGTGGGCAAACTGGGGTTAGGTGGGTCCCTTACCAGATTCAATAAAGAGTCAAAATTTACAATCTAGAATACATACAACTCTTTGCATCCTTGTCTGCAATACCTTTGAGGTAACTAGGAAAATAAGGAGATGAATTTTTCAACGACATTTAAAGAAAGAGATCCTAAGTGATCTTCAACCGGGCTCAATTCCCTCCAAATATGATAATCCCAAATTTGAAACGGTTAAGAAGACTTTTGAAGGGTTCTTCAAGGGGGGTATATGGTGTCCAAATGCAGTAACTAGCTCCCCAAGAGCCATTTGAATACCCAAGAGAAGTGCCCACAGTTCCACTCAGTAGAATCGTATCCACTGTCCAATTGCTGTGTCCATAAGATGGCTTAGTGATCTCTTATCAAGTCACTGATAAAGTGATGGTTCTTCCTTCTATATAGTGCCTTTTGGATACATGTAACAATCCGTTGCTCTAGATCTCCAACAGGTTATATATGGTGTTGAATCTCCAGTGGTGCAAATACTCTTAACATGCACCAGTTATGTTTTTCAGATCAATAACTTCTCTGCATAACTTCAAGAAACACATTTTGTGGAATGATTCAATTAACATTCATCCACCTTCCTTTCTTTATTCTTCATGTTTTAACAAAAGAAAAAGAAAAGTGTGTAGCAAAATGAAAGAGATGCTCGACAACTATTGAACAATAATTGGAGAAAGTGCATTGTAGTGAAAGGGCTAATGAATGTTACTTGAATCATTCCACAAACTACTTCCATCTAGAACTGCATTCCAGTCAAGGATGGGAATCTGACTTTGACTTCATCTTTCATGCAATAAAAGGGAAAGCCAGTTCCCATATCCTATTGAATTACATCTCAAATGAGATATAGGGGCCAAGGTTTAAAAAACAGCTGTTATAACGAAAATAACGGCCGTTATAACGGATTCAGACCTACCCCATTACGTTATGGACCGTTAAAACGCCCAGAAAATAACGGCCGTTATTTTTCGTTATAACAATCTGGAAAATTTTGTAAAAAAAACGGCCGTTATTTTCATTTTTTCCGTTATTTTCCGTTATATTCCGTTTTTTTTCCGTTATTTTCCATTTTTGAAATTTTGAAATTCAAATTTTAAAATCAGCGTGCCATTTTTGCCCCTGAGCATTTTTTTCGTTATAATGGAAAAAACGGTAACGCCCCCAATCCGTTATACCGTTATAACGGTCCCCTTTAAACCTTGATAGGGGCAACTACAACAAGACATTCCAACCTTTTCTTTCTTTTTCTTTTGTTTTCTCTATAATCCATTAAAAGGCATATAGACAAGCCCCCTCAAATAACTTGAGAGACACACTCCTTCAGAAAAAAAAAAACCCATAGTTGACAGCTAAATAAAGAGGGCTAGTGATTCGGCCACAGTTCATTGCATACTCTAGAATTCTTAAAACCATTTAGTTAATACATTTAGAATTTTAGATTTGTCAACTAGCATAACAAGCAAAACTGTGAAGAATTCAAGAACAAGAAAAGAAAATCTCCAGTGGAATGCAATGAGTTATTCTTTAGATAATTGAACTTATCATTGCGTGTATTCAACAAATATATGTAACATCAGAGCAGATACACACTGTCACATGTGCTTGTTCACATTAACTCATAATGATAAGAGTAGATAAATAACAAAAACATTGAAAATTTAAACATATAAACTGGAAAAGTACCTGTCCAATATGACAATGCCTTCAAAAGATGAATGGAATTAGATCCATCCAAGTGAACTTGAATTTCCTCTCTCTAGGTAAAAAAAAAAAAAAAACAAGGCATTAGTGATTGTAGATAATGTCATACAGGAATACTTCACATGAGTTCAGTAACAGAAAGCACTCGGTAACTATGAGAGTACCTTCAAAAGAAAATTCATGATGGTATCGCATGCCAAGAATATGGTACCGTTACTCTCAACTAACGGACTATTCAGACCAATCATTTTGATGAGGCACTCCACAACCTGTTGAATAAAATGAATTCATTATGCTTCTGTTTTACTAAGATGCTTATGTCAATTAACATCTTGAACTGTGTTATCCAATCCACATTGTTAATCAGTTCTGAGAAATCATCGTCCACCATAAAGCACCTTCAATGATGATGACAATGAGCAAGATTAATTTTCGATGTCGGGATATATTTCGACCAAGCCTGGAAATGGAAATATTTCAACTGGTGTGGATTCATACAATTTTAATGAACATTATGGAAATATTGTGTAAATGTGTGTTGAAACTATAGAAAATGATAAAAACATATTCCTATGCATTAAACTATAATAAACAACCATATGCAGTGTGGAAATGAATGTCAACAACGTTGTAACATGCTCATGCAGGTGTATGAGAGCTTGACAACTAAAAACAACTATAATTACACATAGAAGTGATTATAACCATTAAATCATGTCACATTACGTACAAATATATTAAATAGAACTTTACATTACATATAAGAAGATCACAAAATAGAACTGTATAAAGAAGAGAAGTTGAAATTAGGCTTAATGGCCTAACCGAACTCCCCTTTATATATTATATATCTTATCAGAACATAGAAGGACCAAAATACCCCCATACGTCCATTACATAGAAAACCCCACAATAAGCTTGTATAAAACATAATAACTAACACTCCCCCTCAAGCTGGAGAGTAAACATCAAGCATCTCTAACTTGGAACAAATCAGATCCAAACGAGCCTTGAACAAAGCTTTTATGAACATATCTGCTAATTGGTCTTGTCTTCGTATACAGAGTAGAAATGTCACCACAAATCACCTTGTCTCTAATAAAGTGACAATCTATCTCGATGTGCTTCGTCCTTTCATGAAACATTGGATTTGAGGCTATATGAATAGCCGCTTGATTATCACAGTACAACTTCATAGGAATCTCTACACCAACACCCAATTCTTAAAAAAGATGCTTCAACCAGATCAACTCACAACTCGTATGAGTCATTGCTCTATATTCAGCTTTAGCACTAGATCTAGCGACCACAAATCTTTTCTTACTTTTTCAAGGCACTACATTTCCACCAAGAAATGTACAGTAACCCTTAGTAGACCTTCTGCTAGAAGGTGAACCAGCCTAGTCAGCATCTGTATAACCAACCACTTAGAGACAACCCGAAATCTATATAACAAACCACGGCTAGGAGAACCTTTTAAGTACCTAACTACACGGACAACTGCATCATAATGTGGAACTCGGGGTGATTGCATAAACTGACTAACCACATGTAATACCCTAAAATTTTCATGGGTATTTTGGTCAGTCCAAATATAATAAATTTGTTTTAATAAAAGAAGCTTATGATTATTTTTAGTAAAAACATTCCCACGTTTGTGACACACACGTATTGGACATAGGAGAGATCATTTGGATACTCTCAAATGATAATTAAGACAATTAAAAGATAAAAAGTGAAATAAAAGAATTTTGAAACTTAAAATTCTAGAGAAGTTTTAGAGAATTAAATAGGTGAAGTTCTAATAAAGATCTTCAAATATGAGTCTTGACAGTGGGAACCCATCTCCTTGGTTAAATAGGTGCAATTAATTTAGTGAATTTAAAAAATTCAAATTTAAAGCAAGGGACGATTAAGAAATTAGTTATTTCTTAGAGATCAATTAAATACTTCCTTCATATTATAAACCATAGAAATCTTTTCTACTAAGAAAAACGTGTGTAAGTAAAGAAAACTTAAGCAACCTTTTAAGAACATAATGAGGCTTTAAGAGCCTTCCCATAAAGAAAACAAAACGCATTTTCTTGACTTAACCGTACCATCCTCTAAAGAGAGTATTTCATCTCTAAAAACCCACCGATCTCCATCCACCCTTGTTTAATCTTTAATTACCCCTTCAACATATTTTCAAGTTAGACCTTAAAGTTGGTTAGAAATTCCAATTTTAAGCTACGAAGAAAAAAAAGCAAGTGAAGATCCAAATTTCCATTGAAATCTTAGGAAGCGATCAAAGGTAGGTACACAACCTACTGGATGATTGTTATATATTTCTTTTTATGATTTAAGTTTATATTATATTTTGAAGAATAATAGGTCATGTTTATTTGATTTACATGTTCTTTTTCATATTGATGATTGTAAAAATTTTATATGTATGAGTTGTTGATTCTTATGACGATTGAGATAGTATGATGAAGTTGATCCATAAATTTGGATGAAATTGATCTTGTAAGAATCATGTTATTACATTATTCTATTAGCCTATGTTGTTATGGAGTAATGATGCATGAAAGTTTGCGATCAGATGGATCTATTCCTATGATTAAATATATACAAATTTCAGATCGATCCGACATTTGGATTTTGAGATACTAATTTGATCGGACTCATTTAGATGCATGATCGACTTGAAATTTATCTAGCAAATGGATCTATGCACGTGATCTGAAATACTAAAATTTCAGATTGATCTGACGGCCAGATCATGAGATACGGATTTGTTTAGGATCTTCCTGAAATCTGATCAACTTGAAATTTTTTCGAGCATATGACTATGTCTAATCTAACATACTAAAATTTCAGATGATCAGAGACAGCCATATGCTCGAAAAATTTAAGGTTGATCAAATTTTAGGAAGATCCTAAACAAATACGTATCTCGCGAACTCGCGGTCGGATCGATCTGAAATTTTAGTATGTCAGAATAGATCCATTTGCTAGATAAATTTCAAGTCGATCATACCACTACATGAGTCCAATCAAATTAGTATCTTAAAATCCGAATGTCGGATCGATCTGAAATTTGTATATGTTTAATCATAGGAATATATCCATTTGATCACAAAATTTCAAGTCGATCGGACATCAAAAATAATCCAAAAGAATGTGTCTAATCATGCATCGTTACTCGATAACAACATAGACTAATAGAATAATGTAATAACATGATTCTTACAAGATCAATTTCATCCAAATTTATGGATCAACTTCATCATACTATCCCAATCGTCATAAGAATCAACAACTCATACATATAAAAATTTTACAATCATCAATATGGAGAAGAACATGTAAATCAAATAAACATGACCTATTATTCTTCAAAATATAATATAAACTTAAATCATAAAAAGAAATACATAACAATCATCCAGTAGGTTGTGTACCTACCTTTGATCGGTTCCTAAGATTTCACTTTCAATGGAAATTTGGATCTCCACTTGATTTTTTTTCTTCGTAGCTCAAAATTAGAATTTCTAACTAACTTTAACGTCTAACTTGAAAATATGTTGAAGGGGTTAATTAAAGATTAAACAAGAGTGGATGGAGATCGATGGGTTTTTAGAGATGAAATACTCTCTTTAGAGAATAGTACGGGAAGTCAAGAAAATGTGTTTTGTTTATGGTTTTAAAATTAGACAAAATTTGGCGAAATTAGCCAAATTAATTCTAAATTTTGAATGACCGAATTAAAGTGCACATGTATTAAAAAATTTACAAAAATTCGCCAAATTAATTCGAAGTAAACAGTAAAAATTTTGCTAATTTCTCGAAGTTTAGCCTTTTTTAATACAAAAATTTGTCGAATTAATTCGTTTAATTAGAAGTAAACAGTTAACTTAGAGAAGTTTGGAGAATTTTTGCCAAAATATTGGTAAAACACATTGATTTTTAAGGATATGATAAAACACTTATAACTTATTATATCATAAAAGCAACCATTTAGAGCCAACCTAAGCAAGATTAATATCGTTTCACTCATTTTGGCAAAAAATCTTTAAACTTCTCTAAGTTGGCGAATTTTTACAGAAATTCTCTAAATCGAATTGAACTTCTCCGAATTAATTGCGAATTTTAACTGACTGAAGTCTAAGGCAAAGTCAAAGTTTAGAACCTTGGTATTGTTTTCTTTATGGGAAGGCTCTTAAAGCCTCATTATGTTCTTAAAAGGTTGCTTAAGTTTTCTTTACTTACACACGTTTTTCTTAGTGGAAAAGATTTCTATGGTTTACAATATGAATGAAGTATTTAATTGATCTCTAAGACATAACTAATTTCTTAATTGTCCATTGCTTTAAATTTGAATTTTTTAGATTCACTATATTAATTACACCTATTTAACCAATGAGATGGGTTCCCACGGTCAAGACTCAAATTTGAAGATCTTTATTAGAACTTCACCTATTTAATTCTCTAAAACTTCTCTAGAATTTTAAGTTTCAAAATTCTTTTATTTCACTCTTATATTTTAATTGTCTTAATTATCATTTGAGTATATCAAAAAGATCTCTCCTATGTCCAATACGTGTGTCACAAACGTGAGAATGTTTTAACTAAAAATAATCATAAGCTTCTTTTATTAAAAAAATTTATCATTTGGACTAACCAAAATACCCATGAAAATTTCAGGGTATTACAATCTACCCCCCTTAAAAGAAATTTCGTCCTTGAAATTTAGGGTTCATACCTAGGTGAAAAGATCCGGATACTCTTCACGCATCTCAAACTTGAATTCCCAGGTCGCCTCCACAGGACAATGATGTTGTCATAACACTTTGACCAATCGGATGGTCTTTATGTGTAGCACATGTTCCTTCATGTCCAAGATCTGCAATGGTCTCTCTTCGTATGTTGCATTGTCTTTGAGCTGTAAGTCTTGCCAATCGATGATGTGTGTTGGATCTGACTCGTATTTCGGAAGCATAGAAACATGAAAGATGTGTATTCTGGATAGCTCTGGCGGCAATGCTATCTGATATGTGACTTCTCCAACTCTGCCAAGGATTTGAAATGGCCCAATGTATCGCGGTTCCAACTTGCCCTTTTTGCCAAATCGAATGGCTCCCTTCCGTGGCATCACTCGTAGGAACACGTGGTCTCCATCCTGAAACTCCAATGGTCGTCGATGGTGGTCTGCGTAATTCTTCTGTCGGCTCTGAGTTGTAAGCAACCGTCACGGATGATCTATACTCTCTCATTGGTCTCTTGGACTAACTCTGGTCCTGATATCGCCCGTTCTCCAACCTCTGCCCAACAGATGGGTGATCTACAGGGTGTATCGTAGAGTGCCTCATACGGTGCCATCTGGATGCTGGCCTGATAGCTGTTGTTGTAAGCGAATCCTACCAACGATAGATGTTTGCTCAAATTCCCTTGGAAATCTAATGCACAAGCTATCAACATGTCTTCCAAGATCTGGATAGTGCACTCTAACTCTCCGTCTGTCTGTGGATGAAAGGTTGTGCCGAACTTCAGTTACATTCCCAAGGCTTCTTGTAAACTGCGCCAAAAACATGAAGTGAATTTCGAGTTACGATCAGAAACTATGGAGAGCGGAATGCCGTGTAGCCGTATGATCTCCCTCATGTAGAGCTTCGTAAGCATTGGCATCGAGTCTGTAGTCTTTATTGCAAGGAAATGTGCTGATTTCGTCAACCTGTCCACAATTACCCAAACTGCATCTTGTCCTCGTTGGGTCTTCAGTAGTCTTGTCACGAAGTCCATCGTGATGTGGTCCCACTTCCACTCTGCTACTGGTAAGGGTTGTAATAACCCTACAGGTCGTTTATGCTCTGCTTTCATCTGCTGACAAGTGAGACATCTTGCAACGAAACTAGCGATGTCCTGCTTCATCCCTCTTCATCAAAATTGACGTCGTAAGTCGTGGTACATTTTGTGCCTCCTGGATGAATAGTGAGCCTCGAACGATGAGCCTCTGAAAGTATGTCCTCCCGTAACATCAGATCAACTGGTACGCAACATCTACCCAGATATCGTAAGCTTCCGTTAGTCTGCACAGTCCAACCTTCTGATCTCTCACCGTTGGTGATCTCTGGTCGTAAAGTCTCAAGTTCCTAGTCTTCCTTTTGTGTCTCAATAACTCTGCGGATAAGAGTTGGTTGAGCCACTAAGTTGCACAAGATCGCGCGTCTCACGCCTCTCAATTTCAATGTCGTACTCCTCTACTATGTCGAGTAACTGCCATCTGTGCAAAGCCAAACTCGCTACCATTCCCTAAGATTTCTTAAGGCGTCTGTCACGACATTCGCTTTCCCAGGGTGGTAATATAGAGTAAACTCATAATTCTTGAGAAACTCCATCCATCTCCTTTGTCTCAGGTTTAACTCCTTCTGAGTGAAGATATACTTCAAACTCCTATGATCGGAGTATATCTCAAACTTCTCTCCGTATAAGTAGTGCCTCCAAATCGTCAACGCAAACACAATCGCTGCAAGCTCTAGATCGTGAGTTAGGTAGTTCTGCTCATGGATTTTTAACTGTCTGGAAGCGTATGCCACAACCTTGCCTTGTTGCATGAGCACACATCCAAGACCTCTCAACGAAGCGTCACTATAGATGGTGTATCCCACGTCACTCGTCAGAATGGTTAATATCGGTGTTGCAGTCAACCTCTTCTTGAGTTCCTGGAATGATGTTTCACATGCGTCGGTCCAAATGAACTTCTCGCCCTTGTGTGTAAGCTTCGTCATTGGTGCTGCTAGTCGTGAGAAATCCTCTATGAAACGTCTATAGTAGCCTGCCAGTCCTAAGAAACTGCGTATCTCCGTAACGCTCTTTAGTTTGTTTTAGTCTGTAACTGCCTCGATCTTCGCTGGGTCCACAGAAATTCCTTCTCTTGAGATAACATGGCCCAAAAACTGTACTTCTGCCAGCCAAAATGCACACTTATTTTTCTTAGCGTACAATCGGTTCTCTCTTAAAGTCTGTAGTGCTATCTTCAAATGATGCGCACGCTCTTCTCGAGTTTTAGAGTAGATCAAGATGTCGTCTACAAACACGACTACAAACTAATCCAAGTAAAGTCAAAACACTCGGTGCATCAAATCAATGAATGTTGCTAGTGCGTTCGTCAGTCCGAAAGGCATGCCAAGAAATTCAGTGTCCGTAGCAAGTCTTGAATGATGTCTTTACGATGTCTTCGTCCTTCACCCTCAATTGGTGATATCCTGACCTCAAGTCAATTGTTGAGAAGAACTGCGATCCTCATAGCTGGTCGAATAAATCATCGATACGCGGCAATGGGTACCGATTCTTCACTGTCACTTTGTTAAGCTGTCTGTAATCTACGCACAATCGCAAAGACCCCTCCTCCACAAATAAAACAGGTGCACCCCAACGTGAAGTGTTAGGGCGTATAAAATAGGTGCACACATCACATAGAGACCACGTCCTTCATTAATCGTGTATAATAGTCTCCTCACATCACATACACCATTGGTTTTTACAAACAAACCTTAAACCCAAATCTAGGGTTTCACAAACAAACCCTAGATTTTAATCTCACCACAAAATAAAGAAGAGAAAAAGAGAAAAGGAGAAAAGGAAAATAAAGGGAGGAAGAAGATGAAACCATAGAACTGTACAAATTATGGCTCTGATACCATGTTAGCTAATTAAGGTTTCTGTATGGAGAATAGACAATAGAATTGGGGCAAAAAGAAGTTGAAATTAGGCTTAATGGCATAGCTGAACTCCCCTTTATATATTATATAACTTATCATAACATAAAAGGACCAAAATACCCCCATACGTCTCATATATAGAAAACCCCACAATAAGCCTATATAAAACATAATAACAAACAATATGAAACTAATTAGAAATAAACAATTATAAAATACATAAATGTGTTAAAATTTTCTATTTTCCAAGAAAAAATTAATTCAACTAAGTTGTAGATCGGGCCAAGCTATACAACATATAACTCATTCATGCACAATTATCGACATTCAGGGTGAAAACAAAGGAAAATGGGGTTTTTCCCAAATTTCAGAAATTTTCACCCTAGCAATCCCTAAATGTATGTACAAAATCCAGTGTACATAGATTATATATCCATAGATCTGATGCATTTACATTTCTAAACTCTATTTCTAACAAGAACCTACAAAGAAATTGAGTTAAACTGGAAGTTGTTACCTTGAAAATTTTAAAAATCCCCAAATTTTGCTTTGATGTGCTCAACCAATCGATTTGAGGAATTCTTCAAACAAATAATCAAAGTGGAATAGTTGTTTTGGTCTTATAAAATGAATTGAGATTGAAAGTTCTATAAAAAAAAAAATCAATTTTAGAAGGGTTTACTATATTCGTCAAAATAATGCAGTTTTTTACTGTGTTTGGCTCGAAATGTTACTGTTAATCAACATTTATTGTTCATTTTAGAAAATATTTAGTGAATTAATGCATATTTTGCCCTGTATGGTATCTATCATGTCAACCTCTATGGAAATGGAAATATTTTGCGAAATAGAAGAAATTTATTACCTTGTTGATTTCGAATGAGTATGACACAAAATAGCATAAGAATAACTAAGAAACTCAGGAAGCAATTACAAGGACAGATCATAAGCTCCAATGAATGCCCTCTTTGATAATATTAGCAAGCAGTAATAAATGAAGTTAAGAAGCAGAAGACCACAGGAAACCACTTCAACGCAATATTTATGACTAAAACAGACTTACAGCTTTATATCCTCCAAATGAAGCCAAGACTCTACATCCTTCAATCTCCATCGTTATTTGGCACAGCATTGGAAGCAAAAAACATATAGAGTAGAAAGGGCTGTCATTTAATTAAAGGGATCAAGCAATTGTCAGTGTACAAGTATGACCCAGACAGAGAAACCACAGTGAGCAATAAATTAACATGAATATTTATCGAGATTGTCTCAAACCTTGGTTCATCTTCACCCTCAATTGAGAGAATATACTCCAGAAGATCTCGAACCTTTTCCTTGCACGCGAATGGTGTTTCTGCCAAATAGCTGTAACAAATATCGTTATCAGCTTGACCCAGATTATATTTTAGAATGAGTTTAAACAGTGCTAAGTTCATGATTATTGTGTGACAACCAACCTGTTGTTAGAATAGCAAGGTAAGAGTAGCTTTACATAAAACTACAATGGATGGGTTCTTAAACACATGAACATAAAAATATTTTTCTTCATAGCACAGAAGCTAAGAGGAAGAACTTATGTGAAACACAACACTAGTCATAAGGATTCCTATAATCTGGAGTATGTCCATAACAGCACAACTTGATGAAAACTATAAACGGGCCAGAACAAGCACCACCAGCCTGGCTTGATGAAGTTTGTTTGACGCACTGCAAACAGATGACCATTCTGGATTTTGTTAAAAAATGGGTGAATATGATTATAATACGCTATGCAGTAGAACTGAAATATAGTAAGCAATAACCAGAAGTTCAAACACATTAAAAAAATGTTGAGAAATTTGTAAAGAAATAACTTGGCTCTCCTAGATATTTCGTTGGATTAGAGATCGAGAACCATAAGAAGGATGTTTCAAAGAACAAGTATGGAGATGAGACATAAAATGGAAATACGGAGTCCCTACTTACAATAGTGGAAATGGAGGAGCTAGGTATAGACAAATATGAATTGAATCCTATGATATCGAAGAACTGTGAGCAAATTGCAGTTTTACAATCTTTAATTAAAAAAAACAAAAGGAAATTCTTTATACATATTAGGTACATAGATGATAGTACAAAGATTGTTAAGAAATCCTTCACAAATGTTAACCTGGAGAATAACCTAGGTTATCAAATATTCTTGAGAAGGAACACCTTGTAACTAAAGAGCAACAGGAAAAGGACAACTATTTTATGATCTAGTGGTGAAGAATAACAAACTGGAAAAAGAGAGCCCACAAAGTGAAATTGTTTGGCCTAAACAATTGTCAAAGAACTTCGACAACCTTCTCTTTGGCGATCATCTATGTTAATCATCAAAGTGCAGCCCAGACGAGCTTTTATAAGTTTATGGTTTACCATTAGAGATTAAAACATTGTTTCCAAGTAGGGGAAAAAATCCGCAAAACAATATGAGAAACAGAAGCAGGAAATGGGTCATTTTGTTACATTTGTAACTGTAGTTTTCACGATGTGAGAAATGGGAAGTGAGAAACACTGGAATTTTTATAGGGAAATCAGTTCCCAATCATCATAACATATGTGTATTATTACTTCACATGATAAAGTTTTGAAGCTTGTCAGACCAAAACCTTTGTATGTTCCATAACTTCCATCAAACGAATAGGTTGCGGACTTATCAAGAGAAAAACATGATTTTCTCTAAAGAATAGATCTAAATGCACCAATCATGCATCACTGCAGCAGAGAGCTTTAGAAACATAACATGAATTATGGGTTAATGTTCATTGTCATTTGCATAAAACAATATGCTAGAGGGGTGCCTTTGTCATTTGTATTGTATGTCAGGGATACAAGTAGAAACCCATAATAGTCATTATGTTCATTCATACATTTATATTTCCATAAAATCAGAGTCCCAGCTTTTTATGTTGTATGAGGAAGTGAAATGTCAAAGTTGTAGCTGAATTTAGAAGCCCAAGGAGCAATTTATGTTTGTCATCTTTGAGGAGAATAAAATCCAATTGTTTGTTTCTTGCATCCATACTTGTGTTTGAAGTAATAAACCATAGATTTCAGAGCTTGCTTGTAGGAAACGTCTATGTAGGGTGACGTTCATGCTCTAGAACTGCACTTCCACACTTTTGACTTGGGAGGGCTTCAAACTTGCAGTTCTAAGATGACAGACACACAAATTAGGTTGGGATGGACTCTTGATCATTAAATAACAAGTCAACAAGTGTTTAACAGGAAATTTTGGAAACAAAGCTCAATGATCCCCTTATGTTGTGAAGAACGAAAGAAGTTAAGAAGATGATGTATCCTACCACAAAAATAACATTATAAACTTCAAAATGAATTTATCAGTCACTAGTTTATCATATTATTTGGACCGGTGACAAATAAATGATAAATTAGTTAGAAACTAAAGAACTTGTTTGAGATGAACGCGTCCCGGGCATTCCATACCATAGGGCTTCCTTAAAAACCACTTCCTCACTCCCGCTTCGTGCAACCAAGTTTCTGAATAAATTCTGCAATCTAATAGTCTCGAAATCTTAGAAACAGATTATGGAAAAGGTCATGTACTTCTCAAGCAGTTTGTAGGATTTTCTACATAAGACACTCGATTCTCCTATATGGTAGTGCATCAACATTGTTGGGATACATTCAATAAAGGATATCTAGACGATTCAAAATGTCATGATTTAACCACCACCTTTTCATGAGCAACAATAAGAGTATTGTATAAATTAGAAAGTAAAAATAGACGGATTAGGCAAGAGAACACCGTGTAAAAAAGAACTCTATTCACCCGTCCTTAGCAAGGAGAATTGAAAAAACTTTCTTTATAGGACACATGGTAATATAGTATGTTAGAACATTGTGCGGCATGTATCTTACTAGCAATGATGCTGAAGATAATGTTGAAAATAAAAAGGAAAAGACATATTGGCATGATCAAAAGTCGAAATATATAGATGGAAGAAAAAATGACTACGGTAACATCACATGCAGCTGACCTTGTAACTTGTAAAGCAATAGAAATTTATTAGTATTTTGATCGGAAATTTATTAGTATTTAAAAAATCAGTAGAAGACCTAGCACATCAAACATACCTCCCAATGATCCGTACTGAAGCAAGAAGATCATCTCCTTTCCTTTGTCCATGATCCTACAAAATCATAATTCTAAATTTAGAAGTGAAAAGTTGCATGTTTCTAATTCGGACATTGTCAAACTCATCATTACCTTTGCATCTTGTAAAAACTCCAAAACTACACCCATTGTCTCATTAAGACCAGTGATCACCTTCATTAAAGTGCTTTCACTAATAGGGCTCCCTGCATATGTTTCCGGAAAAATGATTAAGATACACAAGGAGAAAACACAACAAGCATATGTTTGATAATATTGGGTTCTTTTATGCGACATCTTCTACAGAATAGAAGCCCATTTATGTTTTAGCAAGTAGAAATGCAGAGATGGAGATGGATATGCCACCAGAAATCTTTACTTCACACCAATTAGAAAAAGAAATTGAAGGAAAGATGATGAGTGAAGTTAGAAAACCAAGTCTGTTGAGATCAAGTTACCTAGGCATGCCAAGTTCAAGAGGAAGAACTCAAAGTGAACTACAATATGATTCCCGTGCTAAATAATTTGGATAAACACACGTACCTTTGCCTCCACAGATATTTGAAATCAGTTTAATTATCTTCTCTATCAATGAAAATGATATGGCAAGGTTCCGTTGCTTCAAAGGAATGGTTTCATCCACAGCTGAAGAATTCTTAGAAGCTTCATATTTCAAGTAGGCAAGCTCATTGAGAAGAACAGCAACTTCAACCCTTGAAGACTCCAAGACAAGCAATAGACACCTGCAAAAAATTGACAAAAATCAAACAAAATGAACCACCTAATAAGGATGTCTCAAGAAAATCATTGCAGAATACACATGGTTCACTTGTCAACTGGAATCGGGTCTTTCTCATCAGGTAAATTCCTCTGATCAATAAGCCATCTTTCCCCCAGTATAGATATCAAGGACTCGGCCAAAATAAGAGCCTGAAGCTTTTCAGAAGAAGCTGCATGTCAGATGAAAGAAAAATAAAGTTCGATAAGCTTTAATCTGGAAGTCAGAGATTGTTGTACTCTGGAAAATTAGAAAAGCGACATAAAAGGCAAACATTGGATGATGCATATACCTTTTCTTAATTAGGAAATTTACTATGTCATGATCAATAAAATAATTCTTTCAAAATTGACTAACATGTATTACTAAAAGAGAAACCTTTATGCCATTAGCCATCGGCCCATCGCTAATTGCCAATTGGTCACATTATGATATACAACCTTTGATCAGCACAAGCGCAGAGGGGATGCCAGGTGCACCTGCTGATCCAATCATACCAGGATAGCTCCCACTCCACTCCAGTTTCAAGATACAATTTACAAGAACAGAGCAATTCACAGTATCATCCTTTTCCGTTCCACAGACATTTAAACCAGGAAAATACATTTCCATAGAAGCAAAAACTGCAGAGAACAGTACTGAAGTAATTGGGATGAAGGAATTGGGTTTGTAAGCAGTCACAATAAACAAAACTAGACCTAAAGCCATTTCAATAGTGGTTCTTAAGAGAAGAAGAATGAAAAAAGACATTTCAATAGTGGTTCTTAAGAGGAGAAGAAATGGGTTTCCAGCCCACAATCCTACTAGCAATATGAGCTTTTGACAGACCACAGCCCAATTGGTTCCATCTTCCAGCACATTCAAATTATAAATTTGAATCTAGCTTCTACAAGGTCGAATGCCTAGTATTGCTTGAAGAAAGACGTTTCGATAGAATTTCTTAAGAGGAGGAGAAGAAATGGGTTTCCAGCCCACAATCCTAATAGAAATATGGGCTTTTGACAGACCACAGCCCAATTGGTTCCATCTTCCAGCACATTCAAATTATAAATTGAATCTAGCTTCTACAAGGTCGAATGCCTAGTATTGCTTCTAATTTGTCTTAAATGGTTCAATTTTCAGAATGCAGTAGTTAAATTGCAGTAGGATGATATTTGGAAAGTATCTGTAATAGTGATACGGGAGCATTCTACAACGATAGTCCACGCTACACCGAATATATGCCAGTCAAGCAAATGGACTTACTATTTATAGTAAATCTCATTTTTACTATTTATAGTAAATCTGGAAATTACTATTTATAGTCAATCCCATTTTTACTATTTATAGTAAGTTCTGATTTTACTATTTTTAGATAAGTGGACCCCACGAAGATTTGTTTTAATTTAATTAGGATTTTCAATTGAAATTAGATTTTCTTTCTAATTAGAATTTTTATTATTGATTGCAATAGTTGATTTGTATTAGGAGTTTCTAATTTCAATTAGATTAGAATTTAGAAAGTTCAAGTAGGGAGTCTTATAAAAGATGATGTACCATTTTATCTTAATAATGAAAAATTATGAATGAAGAAATAGAAATCTCTCTTGTGGTGTGAAGCCATCTTCTCTTGGTGCAAAGCCGAAGGTATCTTTCTATCCCTATCTCTTTCTCTATTTCTCCATCTCTATTTCTTTTTTTAATCAATTTCTTACCTAAGAAAACCCAAATCATACCACAACACTATGAATAGTGCTGCGTGAATAGTGACGTGAATAGTGTCACGTGAATAGTGCCGTGAATAGTAACCTTCCCTTTTTTCCTTCTCAAATCGCGGAACGGTACTCCCGTCCTGCGTCAAATTTATACCAAATTTGACGCAGGACGGGAGTACCGTTCCGCGATTTGAGAAGGAATGAAAAAAGAAGGTTACTATTCACGGCACTATTCACGTCACTATTCACGCAGCACTATTCATAGTGTTGTGGTATGATTTGGGTTTTCTTAGGCAAGAAATTGATTAAAAAAAGAAATAGAGATGGAGAAAGAGAAGAAATAGAGAAAGAGATAGGGATAGAAAGATACATTCGGCTTCGCACCGAATTAGCTTGGCTTCGCACCAAGAGAAGATGGCTTCACACCACAAGAGAGATTTCTATTTCTTCATTCATAATTTTTCATTATTAAGATCAAATGGTACATCACCTTTTATAAGACTCCCTACTTGAACTTTCTAAATTCTAATCTAATTGAAATTAGAAACTCCTAATACAAATCAACTATTGCAATCAATAATAAAAATTCTAATTAGAAATAAAATCTAATTTCAATTGAAAATCCTAATTAAATTAAAACAAATCTTCGTGGGGCCCACTTATCTAAAAATAGTAAAATCAAAATTTACTATAAATAGTAAAAATGGGATTGACTATAAATAGTAATTTCCAGATTTACTATAAATAGTAAAAACGAGATTTACTATAAATAGTAAGTCCATTTGCTTGACTGGCATAGATTCGGTGTAGCGTGGACTATCGTAGTAGAATGCTCCGCATCAAACCCTCCTGGTTGAAAAGAATTCGACCTCGAATTCAAGTTGAGATATTGCAATTGGCTTTTCCAGCGAAAGAGATATTTGGAGTACTCTCCCTTTAGCTTCTTCTTTTGCATCTTCGACAGGTGTAAATTTTCTAAAACATAGTCTATCTCCTCAACTCTTGCCTTCTTTGAATAGAAATCTTTGCTTGTTCCATCTACTTTATTTTCAACTGTCAGTTTTAAAACAACAGAAATTTCTGGTTTCGGATCGGAATCTTTTGTACTATTTGGGCCATCTTCAGCCGGAGCGTCTGAACCAGGGGAATCATCATCACTTTCATTCTCCATAACAGTAGACGGATCAAAATGCATATCCTCCGTCTTTTCGTCCGATAGAATTACAGGAGCTTCAGGACTGGCTAATTCCTCAGTTTTGACTTTTTCTTCCTCATCGATTTTTTTATTTTCCTCGGATGGAAAAACACCATCTTGTTCAATGGCTTTTATTTCTTCGTTTACTTTATTAATGCAGGGGCGTTTTCACACCGGCTCAAGTGGGGCAGCCTGCGTACATGGGGCACACTTGGGGTGGGATGGCCCGTGTGAAATGGGACCCACAAAGGAGGGTTCGACCAAGGGCCTGGATCATGGACTATGAGATAAAGGAATTTAATCTCACGCTACCAACAGTCGTGGCTTTTGGGGAGTATTGGTTAAATGTCCTGCATCAAAGTGGTATCAGAGCGGGAGGTTTCGTGTTCGAGACTCCTCACCAGGGGTGATTAATTCAGGGGCATTTTCACACCGGGCTCAAGTGGGGCAGCCCGCGTACATGGGGCACACTCAGGGTGGGATGGCCCGTGTGAAATGGGACCCACGAAGGAGGGTTCGACCAAGGGCCTGGATCATGGACTATGAGATAAAGGAATTTAATCTCACGCTACCAACAGTCGTGGCTTTTGGGGAGTATTGGTTAAATGTCCTGCATCAAATAGACTAATAGGTTTAGGGAACTCAAAATTCTAGTCTTTTAGAAAGTTTGTATTTTCCATTTAGGAGAGCTTATTTGGCAGCCATCTAACCCAACTATTTATACCCGTATACACCTTAGTTCACACCTTAGTTCACACAAGTTGAATGAAATACTTGTTCTCTCTCTCTCTCATATACACCTTAGTTCACACAAGTTGAATGAAATACTTGTTCTCTCTCTCTCTCATATACACCTTAGTTCACACAAGTTGAATGAAATACTTGTTCTCTTTGACTGTGTGGTTGCTGCTGCTTCAAGGTGTGATTCCATCTCTCTTTATTCCAGCCCTCTTTTAAACCTATCTGAACCTTAAAACTAATGCTTAGATCAGGGCCCAAAACGGTTATTTGAAATATCCATAACTTACCCTTTTCAACCCATATCGAACCCACTCAGTCTGCTGTCCATTACAAGCAACCAACATCTTTAAGGGTCTGATTTTCTTTCCTTAAGCCCACAAAAATCAGTCAAAATGCTAGTACTAACCCAACCTTTACCCTTAAAAATCAAATCCACTTCCAAAACCCTAACCTTGATCCCTATAATAAAAGGTTTAAAGGGTATAAGCCTGTTGCTACTTGCTAGCACTTATCTCAGGTTTCTGTGCTTCCATCAGGCATCAGTCCCTGATTAAAGAAGGCTGCCCATGTCACTAGTCCTTTACCAGTGGATCTATCTTCTCATCTGTCTTTCATAGCCAGTCATCATGAAGAGGCACCCGCATTTATTTTTTTTATAAGTAGAGCTCCCGCATATTCACATATGGCTATATAGATTAAGCAGTTAAAAGCCTGCAATGAGGGATGCTTCTGGAAGAAACATGATCCACAATTTTTGGTACCAATGCGTTCATACGGGGCCTCTAACAGTGGAAGAAAATCGTCCAATGTCATTGTAACCCTAATCCTTCCATAAGAACCAGAAAAAGACCTTTGGTACATCCAAACAAATTATGAACACGGAAATCAGTGATCTTGTTGCACTTTAGACCATAAACTTTAATGCATAAACAATCTGCCAACGCTCAACATCTGCAATAATTTGAGAAACTTCAGTTCTAGATGAAATCAAAGAACAAAAACATAGCATACCAACACGATTCTGTAAAACTGCCATGATGCCAACACGTATATAAGTTGCCCAAATGTCATTTGACATCAACCGGAGAGCATCATGCAACGGTGCCTAAAAACATGAACAAGATGTGAAATCAATTTACAAACTGAGCACACTGAAATTTACGAAAGAGCATATAGCTTATAACTATGAGCAATGGAATGATAATATAGATCATATACATGCCACAGAAAAGGTAAGGAAGAAATTTCAACTTTGAAAGGTATATATCTGCTCCTTCAATTTACAATAAAAAGAAATCAAACTTAAGATACATCAAGAAGGTGGGTATGATCAAAAGTTTTAAGTCATATGAATAATATACAAGGGGAAGAGCTATCCTTCATTCAGGAAGGAGAAATATTTTAAGTCAAACAATATTACGATATGCTCTAGATGAAACAAAATTGTACCATCTGTCAAAACACTCCCTTCAGACAACAAATACAACTCCATGCTTCTTATTTAACAGAAATGTTTTTATGGTTCATTTTCCACATTAAGACCTACAGTTGCTGCGTAAAAACACTATCATTGACTCTATTTAACGCATGGATGCAATTTTTGTTTTAGTGTGATGCAGTTTTGTCACCATACCACCAAATGTATGCTTTCCATCACAAACCATACATTTTGAAAGATGAACAGTTCCTTCTAGTTAATTTAGAATTGGTTGTTCATCCTTCAAAGATCCCAAGGCAGAATTAAGGGGTCCAATATTTTTGCACCCTTAGTTACTTCCATGGATATTATGTTACATTTTTTTGGATGTTATATTACCGATCAAACACCGCTAGGCATCTTAGTTATTTTAATTTATGCTGATATTGTGCAAGCTTTATGTGTTCTCAGAATGTTTCTGTAGAAGCATGGTATGGAACTCATTGACTAAATTCCCTTTTTTAAGTAGGGAGCTCATTGACTTTCATCAATTTCTTTTTTCTTTTTGTTAATCAGTAATCAACTGGGCACAATTCACAATAAGTTCCAACTCAATTCGCAGTTCATTTTTGCTTAGTCTGTCACCTCTTAAATCTTTTATACATAAGTATGAAGGGTATATCTAATCTATATGTATGCAAGATTGCAAGGAAGCCTAAAAACATGGTACATGAATATTTGTTATGAAATGGATGACTTCAGGTGCTTAGGACAATTCACTCATAAATAAGAGATGGTCTTGTTTTGTTACAAAGAGGAGCCTTATTCAAATGTGTTGATTCAGGGTTAGTTTTGTAGCTTGGTGATGTAACCATACATCACCCTGTAAAGTTCACCAGACATGATTCAAATTCTAGATGGGTTATTCTCAGCCAAGCCAATTCATTTTAATTTAGTGGTAAAAGATCCGTTTACTAACCCATAACTTTAATTATTATCCAATTCTTAACAGCATCACCAAGGTCAAGACCTGACATGAGAAAATGAATGGGATGCATTTCCAAGCACAAACAATCAAGCAATAAAATAAAAGTGCTTAATAACATCAATGAAAATGCAAGAAAAAATACCAAGTTTTTGAATCACCTGCTACTGCATGTTCTAAAGTGCAAACTAGCATATCTTATGCAGAAACATTAATCCTAACCAGTTCAATAGGTAACTCCAAGATAGAAAAGGAGAAGAGTAACTACAAAAGAATTCCACATTCAATCATCCAACCAATAGTTATAATGCTCAATATCTTCATGGGAAGTGAAAGAGAAAATATGACATGTGGAATAAAAGATAATACAGTACTTAGAATGCAAGCTGGCACATCTAATGCAAAATAATCTTTTCTAAACAATAATGATAAAAGAAAAGTCACATACAGCATATTTCGAGGAGAGAATGGCAGAAAGAAGGTGCAGCGCTTCAAACTTGAGTGCATTGTGCAACAAAGCAAACTGCCTAGCTATTGTGGCCACCTGAAATAATATAAAAATGCCTGAAAATATTTTTACCACAGGAAAAAACTAAACAGATAAAATAATTTGAATATCAACTACAGTCTTAAACCAACTAACGAAGAACTCAAAGATAAAAATGACACCTAGACCCACCATGCATGACAGCTCGGATGGATATTCAGTATTCATGATATCTAGGGGCAGCTTACACTGCATTAACTGCACAATTCTCATGGCGAACTCCAAGGAATGAGAACCTTCACAGCAATTGCATCCATGAGTTGTGTATAACGTGCTAATAAAAATAATTTATCAGAAAAAAAAAACGTGCTAATAAAAATTCTGCATGTGGTTTTAAAGATATGTAAATTACATGTCATAACAATAAGAGAGAATTGACTAAAAGGCAGGGTTGTCATGTTTTACAGATGTAAATTACACATAAGTCATAACAATAAGAGAGACTTGTGACTAAAAGGTAGGGTTGTCAAAAACATGATCAAAATTAGCTGAAGTTTTGGCAAATTTTGTCAATTTCTGACCTGTCGAAATGAAGTTTACCTGTAATTAATCAGCGAATTTTACTATTCAGACCAAAACTTAAAAACACAACTGTTTAAAAAACATGTATCCCCATTTTTCACATTTCCTTGCCTTTAGGAGGTTCTTATGTGAAAACCGATCACTCTATTTAGAGTTTTTTAGTCAAAAAGAATTTTTGGGGTTGAGATTAAGATCAAATGCCTCATCGGATTGCGTATATTTAGTTGGTCATCAGTAAAAATTATTTCTCTATGATATCATACTAACGCATCATACCTCCAAACTTCTCTATGTTGCCAAATTTTTACAAAAATTCTCCATATTGAGTTGAACTCTTTGAATTGATTCTGAATTTTAACAGGGCTAGGTTTAGGGCAAAGTCATAGTTTAGTTTCTTGATCATGAAAAAGCATATTGTAAACATAACCGCCCATACTAGGGAGAAATATCATATCAAGTGACACATCACATTTGAGCTCTTAGCAATAGTATGGAATCGAGGTGCACTGACCCATACTTCACATGCCTCAAACTTCTAGACATAAACCAAGCACATGCAAGGAAGATACTGTAGGAAGTGCAGAAAGGACTTGCACACAATTGGGCCTCTCAAAAGAAACCAATAAGCAATGAAAATTCTCCCTGGGCCCCAAATGATGTGGAATAGCAGCTATTTCATATCTTAATAATGAAAAAATACGACATGTATACAGACTAAGGCTCTGAAAAAAATGGCTGTGGATGCTATGAAAGACAACGGCTGACAAGGAAATGCTACAATAGACTACCAACATCAGTAAGTTCTGATCAAGTGAGGCAATTACCATCAGGCAACGAAGACATGTTAGAAGCTAGCACGTTCATGCCTCCAGACTCGTACAATGTTGTAAGTCCATCTTCAGAAGCAGTTGATACCAGGAATAAAAATTCGTAGCATTCATCATAAACAGAAGGACCCGACCTGTGTGCATCATACACATGTAGTAAGGGTAACCTTGAAAAGCACAATCAATCTAATTTTCTATTAGGAGATATCAGAAAGAAAATGTAAATCTATGGCATACCATCTACTAGCACCAATCAAATAAACTCTAAACAGGAATGTTGCTATTATCTGGAAGAATCTAATACGCAAAACTTAACATAGAAGAGTGAACATCAAATAAGGAATTTTTTACTGAAACGGAAATGGTGTCACTGTTGATAGAAACCAATTGAGATAAAACAAGATTCCTGCATACAAAACCCCAAACCATGAGAAGAACCAATTCAACATGTGACTGGGTTTCCTTGCAACTGAGATCTGATGACAAAAAGCGAATACCAAAAGGCACTAATATAGACCAGACTCAACACAGATTTTTTAGTACAAAACAAATTAAAGCGGCTTAGCATATGCATCACTGAGAAAAAACAATATGATGTAGGGGACACTCTCCTTGCCACGCAGCAAAAATACTGATTGGCAAAAGTAACAGAGAGAACTTTGATCACTTTTGGAGCCGGGATTCCTAAGAGATCCAGGAAAACAAAAAATAAAGTACTAATCCAAGTAACAAAAAAGTTCTCAAAGGAACTAAAAACATAAACACAAATCTTTATTCTATAATTTAAAAGTTCTTTTTTTCCCAAAAAGAGATCTTTGAGCACTTCAACTAGGTGTTCAGAATACCAAGAATGAGAGGTAACACCACACTTTCATTCTGCTTAGAACAAAAAACCGTAGATTGGGAGTCACCGCTAAATTTCTATAATATCCGGAGGATAAAATTCTGTCAATGTTTGAAAACTTCATTTCCAAGTTGCAGATTTTTTATAACGAAAAAACACTCGTTGAATCGCTTGATGTGATGATAAAGAAGATGTTTTTTATCTGATTGAAAAAGAAAAGGAAGAAATCAGGTTTGAGACTCTATTGGCTCAACTGGTTCATTCCAAAAAGATGGATGAATTCAGAAATTGCATACAGATATCTTTGTCAACATACATTCATCCGTTTATGGAACTTCTCAGAGAATTCTTCAATGCTATATATAATTTGATGTTATTCGAAGAAAAAAATATATATATTTGAGATTGTACATAATCATCAAAAATCCAGTCGAAGAAAACATGCAGAGAAACTGTTTTGGACCCATCAAAAGAAGGCTTATCAAACTCAAGAATCAGTTCCTCTCCAAATTTTTTTTTTTTTTTGACAAGT
The DNA here is from genome assembly GCA_035048495.1 of Euptelea pleiosperma. NCBI lineage: Eukaryota > Viridiplantae > Streptophyta > Magnoliopsida > Ranunculales > Eupteleaceae > Euptelea > Euptelea pleiosperma. The sequence continues at coordinate 26,914,149 of CM068548.1, read as the reverse complement.
AGTTCCTCTCCAAATTGGGAAGAATGTTGTAGTACAAAGTAGCAGACATTCTAAATCATGTGGCTGATGATCAAGGATCAAGAATCGATTGAACGTGCGACAAATAGACATTGAGGAAGGATGTCTAGGATCGACAAATTCAGTTGAGCCTAGAGAAAGTCATCTTTCAAGAGGCATAACTTTTCACTCAATTGTCCAACTAAGAAACCAGCAAATGCTTTGGAAAGCTCTTTCCAAGATCTACAAAAACTAAATCTCAACCTTTCACAAGATCTTAATGTTCAAGGCCTCAAAACACTATTCAAATTATGGTTGTAGAGTTAGTGAAGTAATTCAGGGGTATTTTAATTAATTTTAAATTTTTTTTTTATAAGTATGGACTTTTATTAAAACCAAACAAAGGGGCAAAACAAAAGGCACAGCTTGTGAGGTCGAGATGACCACACTCAATTAAACCCCGAACAAAGAAGAAAAAGAACCGAAGAGCCCCCAACTATCATCCCTAAGACAAAGGAGGACCCAACGGAATACAAAATCCTCAAAAAATAGCCCTTTACATTTAGTAAACATCTTAGACCATAGAAATATGAGGCCCCTAAGGTTGAGGACGATAGATGCCAATTCTTCTCTCTTGCCTTCAAAGAACCTCTTATTTCTTTCCTTCCAAATCCCCGACAGGATCGCAAATGGGAGAAGCTTCCAAAGGATACGCCCTCTTTTAGAGAAAGCTGGAGGGCGCCAGCAAAAGAGAAGATCCATGATCGATCTCAACATCACCCAATAAACTCCGAAATCTTTGAGGAAAGTTGACCAAAACTCCCAAGCAACATCACAGTGCAATAGCAAATGGTCAACCATCTCCCCATTGTGCATACACATGCTGCAATAGTCGACAATAACGAAACCTCTAGAGATCAGATGATCAACAGTCAAGATCCTGTCCAGTGCACATGAAAAAGGTAACTTTAGTTGAAATTTTAGACTTCCGAACCAGCGATACCGGGAAACGGGAGCTCCCCTCCCTAACTAACTCCTCATAGAAAGATCGGACAGAGAACACTCCACTTTTAAACCAAATCCAGATCCTCTTATCTTGGACCGTAGGAAGAAGGTGAACGTTTTGGAGTCTAGCAAGCAGTCTAGAAAGGGTCTCGATCTCCCAGTCATTGAGATTCCTTCTAAATCCAAAGTTCCACCCCACCACCTCCCCCATGCTACTGATACAGTCTTGGATGGACCAATTCTTCCTTTCGGAGAACTGATATAGTCTTTTCTCTATTTAGCTCTATCTTGATAGGATTGGAAGAATTTCCATCCATGTTGTATCCAATACTAGTATCGATATCGCCAAGATGCGATACGGTTACGACAGCCATATCGAAGTATCCGAGTATTAGAGATTAGCACTACATTGATAAATTAGAAAGTGATGCAATGAGATGGTTTAGAGTCAAAAGTGCTAGATTGTTTAGACAATTGCTATTGTCAGTTTAAGTAATCTCTGGAGTCTTTTGGAGTTTGGAAATTCTTATTCAAGTTCAATGGTAGTTTGAGAACAATTAAGAAGGCTTCTTTCACTGCTGTCCAACCATCTATAGGTACCCCAGGTATTTCTCACTTTTTAACAAGTTGATTTTTCTTCTTGGCTATTGTGAAAGCCGCTGCTGTATGGTGCAAAGCTTTGCTTAGGTGGTGATTCCATCCTCCAGAAGCAATGTGACTACAACTCTAGGGCCTCTATAGAAGTGGTGAGACTCCACTTCATATCCCTCTCTTTTCTATCTCTCAATCTTTATTTTTATTTTCTACACTTTATCGGGATCAAATTTTGGAACTAGAGCTGTTGTTGGGCATTAATTTAGTATCAGAGCAAGTTCAGATCCTTTCAGAGAGGACTTGCAATTATTTTTGTGGTAACAATGAAACTGACAGATGGAATTTTGAACAGTATGTGATGTTCCAGGAGAACTCTTAGTATCGTAATTGATCCTTATAGTCCCAACAACCATATTTTGAAAAGAAAGGAGCTGAAAATTGTGTTAAAATCCAAAAATCTAATAGTTAATATGAACAAAATAAGAGGAGATAGTTCCTTCGAATTCATTCAATTTAAAACAAAATCAGGTCCAGAAGAAGAACCTTACCCCTTAGACAGTATTTCCAGTATAAATGGAACCTTTGAGACCATATCTTTCGAAGATGCAATCTCCGGGACACGACAAATTGCAGCAAGAACAGTAACCGAAAGCTGTAAATATGCATTTTGATCGTCGCCTTCCTTAACACCAATTGTTCCTTTTCCCATCCCTACCAAATGGAAACATAAAATCATCCAAAAAAAAGGATTTAAAGAAAGAAAAAAAATACAATTTTCCTGTCGGAATTCAAGAAATTACCGGTTCTCAAAAGGCGATCGAGAAACCGAACTCCAACAGCATCATAAACTCTAAGAATTGATGCGTGGTCGTCTCCCTTGCAGAATTTAGTGGCTAGAAGAAGACCTGCTAGACGTTGTTCATCTCTTTCGCCTTTCAATAGCTTCAAGCAATCTTCCAGACCTGGTGCTTGTTCCTGCAAATTCCAAAAATGAAAAAAAAAAAAAATCGGTTTTTCGATCTCGAATACAAAAAATAGAGCTAAACCTTAGTGAATAAACTACGACGCATAGAGAGGGAGAGAGCGAGAGAGCGAGAGAGAGAGAGAGAGAGAGAGAGAGAGAGAGAGATGAGTTCACCATTAAAACAAGTTGGAGCAAAACAATTTTCTGCGACTTCCAACGAAAAAGGTTATGATTCTCAGAGGTCTCTTCTTCTACTTCACTAGAAGCTGGATTTCTGCAGGGTTTTTGGCACGGAGAGTTTCTCTTCTTGTTTCGGGGCTCGGATTCTATGCGGCTGGGCCGCTGGGCCCTATTAGTGGGGTAAATCTACGATGCAGAAGTCCGTATAGAAGTTTTGATACCGAAGTCCTTGACTGACACTAAGTCCTTGACCGACGACACGTGTCCAGAAAGTTTCGACGACTAACCAACGCCGGTTGGGTTGTCCAGAACTACAACGACGGTTGGGTTTCGGATCTTTCGATCTCGACCACTTAAACTACAGCTTGGACACTTGTCATGTGCTAACCCATTCGGTATCAAAATTTTAATACCGTAGATTTACCCGGTGCACTAAGCGAGGGGCCCTACATAATAGCGGAGATTGTAGGGCCCATATGACACATGGGTCTATATTTCAGTGCCTAGCCCAGTCCAGTTTTTAAGAAGTGGTTCGATGGTTGCAATCCCTATACAAAAAGCCAACTCCGAAGTGCTGGCCAAACGGGGCCCAACGTGGACCCCACACGGCTACTAACAGGGTCGTATTAGAACAGCTAGGCGTGGACTGACCTCGGCTGGCCCATTCTTTTTGGGTTTTCACATTTGTTCTGAATTTTGTTTAGGTTCTTGGGTCTTCTGATTTTTATTTTTTTTTGTTTCCAACGTGAACTCACGAAGATCTCCGACGACGATCTCACGGGACAGACGTCGATATCTCTATAATTCCAGCGGCGGTGATCGACCAGAGGTACGATTATGCGTAGAACACCCCGACTCATTAAAATCTGAGTTTTTTTTTCTGGATTGTTTTGGCCATCGATGTGCTGAATTCTCCCTTTCTCTGTTTTCATTTTCAATTGCTCTGTTTTGGGTGGAAAATATGAGATTTTGGGTAGTATCCCTGTTAGGATTCTGGGTTTTTGTTCAACAACGCAAATCTTAGAGTTGATTTTTTTTTTTTTTTTGCACGAAACTACTTATCTGTTAGCTCACACTGTTATTTTTGGCAAATAAAGAATGGATTTATGTTTCAGGCTTGAGGGTTCTCTTCAATTTCAAATTTTTAATTTTTTTCTTACTTCCTGGTGTGATTTGGTTGAATTATTCGATTTACATTGGTTTTAGGTTTGCTAATATTGCTTAGAGCATAATGTGTGTGTGTGTGTGTGTGTGTGTGTGTGTGTGTGTGTATTTGTGTGTGCGCGCGCGCGCGCTTTTGCTAACAAAGCTCTTTATACCCTTTTGCAGAAGAAGATCCTAAGACATTCATAAATCTGTTAATAACTCTCCCACCTACCCTTCCAAAATGTCGTCCACAACAATCTCTCAGATTTCTTGCTTTTCTTTGATCAATCGGAAGCTGAATCTGCATCTACGAAAACAATCCATCGTGGCGGTACCCTTTCGTTCCAAGGTACATCTCCTTCTTCTTTGATTGTTTCTCTTAGATGGATTTGATGAACATTTGTAAATCTAAGATCCAATAGTAATAGATGTTTCAAATCAAAACCCACTTTATTAAAGTCTCTGAATACACTTGGTTTGATCTACTTGCTTCAGAATATGCTAATTTTTGGTGGAATTAGAACTCAACTGATATAGCCTAATTTGATAAAATTAGTTTGCTAAATCAGTAATTAAGCAAATGGGTTTGCTCAGGAAACAAAGGAGCGATTGGGTTAGGGATAAGTCACGCTTTCGATCCCAGTTTACGTACCAAAACACAATGCTTTTACCTTAGTTGCTGAACTGAAATGGAAAGTCTTTCCATTTTTTTGTGATTCTCAGAATTTCTTAGATGATGTAGCAATAGAGAAAGGTTTTAAAATTAAGGGACATAGAAGCAGTGATCTTTTATTGGTGGAATTGATGTTACATTTGACCTTGAAGTTTGAAAAAGAGCGTGGGCGAACCGCCACTTTAGCCATTGAGTCTAGTGATCTGGATGTAATTCTTATTTTATATTCCTATGTTGATGTTCTAAAGTATTCTTAACTAGATTAAGAAGGTTATGGAACAGAGTGACCCACTGAAGATTGAAGTCAATCAAGCAAGGTGAAGGAGGAATTTTAATCTATCAAGACAGATATGCTGACGAAGTCCAAGAAAAACTTAACATGTAAAATTCCAATGAATAATAGTGACATTTTTTCTTATTGATAGTGTAGCGTAAAGTTGATTTACTAGCATTGTAAGATTTTTCTTGGAACTTGGTTTTCTTTCCAATGCGTGAAAAAAACCAAGACAAGGATAGTGGAAACTAGTAACTATTATTCTGTTTACTCATATTGAAAATTTTAGTGCAATAAAAATTGAAACTTCAAAAAATTCCAGACCTGTAATTGCAGGGAAAAATTTAGTCAATCATGGACAGTCCAAGCATGTAGAAACTTGACATCATTCTTAAAGAATCTTGTACTAGAATGCTGTGGGACCAAATCTCAAGTAGCTAGTGTTTTTAGAAGTCCTCTTCAATAATACAAATTTTTTGGAGATCAAACACTTCCTCAGGGTTTTGGAGGCTTCTATATTAAGGGGGAGTTGACGATAAAGTAGATCTCAAATTCTTTGTTTTCTTCGAGAATAGGATGTTTGTTTCCATGCTTATCTCCCCATTTTCTCTGCCCCTTCGTATCACATTATTTCCAACTCCAAGTGACAACTATGTTTATCTTGTAGCTTTGTAACAATGAGATGGACATGTGTGGCGTCAAACACAGATAATATGTGTTTGATATGGAAGAAGCCTGAAAGGCAAACACATCCATATAAATGTATTATGTTATTATATTTTTGTTATTTAATAATTTAAATCAGAAGGTTTTTTTAGTGAAAAATAAGGAAAAATATTTGAAAAGTAAAAGAAAACAATTCCATACACCTTAGAGCTTTCCAATAACTTAATAAAGCCCAACAACTATAGTTGTGTTTAATAGCTTAACTATAGTTGAGGAGGATGTGTTGAAGGGAAGAGGAAGAATTTTATGGTGGTTTCTCCCAGTTGCTATTTTTTGGGCTATTTGGGAAGAAAGAAACCAGCGCATTTTCGAAGGAAAGCAAGCAGAAGGTCCTAAGGTGGTTCTGAGAGTCAAAGCCCTCATGTATTATTGGTCTGCAGTGTTGCCAGAGTTTAGAGGGTGTTTTTTTAACTCTTTTGTTTTCAAATGGGATGATTTGTTGTGTTGAGGTGCAGCTCAACCTTTTGTTGAGTCGCCCTCGTCTTGTCTTGTTGTTTGCTCCTTTGGGGTTTTCCCCTGGTTCTAATAAATCCGTTTAACTTATCAAGAAAAAAAAATAGCTTAACAAAGTAGTGTATCGATAATGCAGGAGCATTTTACTACGATCATCTGTGCTAGACCGAATCAATGCCCAATCAAGTGGATACTATTTACTAACTAGTAATTCACATTTTTACTATTTATAGCAAATCCTGAAATTACTATTTATAATAAATCTCGTTTTTACTATCTATAATAAATCATGATTTTACTATTTATAGTAAATTGTGATTTTATTATTTTTAGTGGACCCCACGAAGATTCGTTTTAGTTTGATTAGAATTCTCAGTTGAAATTAGATTTGATGTCCAATTAGGATTTTATTATTGATTGCAATAGTTGATTTGTATTAGGAGTTTCTAATTTCAATTAGATTAGAATTAGGAAAGTTCAAGTAGTGAGTCTATAAAAGCTGATGTACCCTTTGATTTTAAGGATGAAGAATTATGAATGAAGAAATAGAAATCTCTCTTGTGGTGTGAAGTCATCTTCTCTTGGTGCGAAGCCAAGCTAATTCGGTGCAAAGCCGAAAGTATCTTTCTATCCCTATCTCTTTCTCTATTTCTTCTCTTAGTCTCTTCTCTTTCTCTATCTCTATTTCTTTTTTAGTCAATTTATTACCTAAGAAAACGCAAATCATACCATAGCACTATGAATAGTGCTGCGTGAATAGTGACATGAATAGTGTCACGTGAATAATAATCCACTCTTAATTCCTTCTCAAATCGCGGAACAGTACTCCCGTCCTGCGTCAATCGAGGATGGAATACATCAGCCCTCTTTTAGAAATCATATTGTCTTATAAGAATATCACTAAGATAAAGGATAAAAACGTGTCGGGACATAACAATATGTGTCAATGCAGCAAAAACCCGTGTCGTTGTTACATAGTCTCCTAGATATAGTCATGGATAGGAATAATGCGTTTCTTGGCAAGTCAATCTCTGAACATTTTTACTTGTGTATCTCTAAATTAAAAAATTTTGTAAGAAATGTTGTTATTTAGTATGGTACCATGATTATTCATGCAATGCATCCTCCCATTGTTTGTATCTACTAGTCATCTTAGAGGCTACTATCTGCACTAGTTAACGATCTCATGGTGTTAACTCCTTTCAAGTAAGAAAGTGCATCCAAGTATGGGAGTTGAGGAAAGGTGAAGCCCTAAAGGTAATCTAATTAATACTAGTTAAATGAGAATGGCTCGTTGAGTGAGGGAAAGATATTCAATATAAGGGGTTGGTCTTGGCAATGATTACTTACTGTGAAGGTGAGCATTGTATTTGTGTTAATTATGGGATCAAGAATTAGTTGCAGTGAAAATTACCCATGTGCTGATGATGATCAGTACAACCTTATGTCTTCCTTGCACTTGAAGAGTATTTAGTCCCTTTGGAAGCCTAACTGCTTTCTTTTATTTGTTATGGTTTTGAAGACATCTAAGTTTCCCGTTTAGGGTAATCTGAGCTCGATTAGGGATTCGTAGATATGAATAGAGTTTGCCACTTAGGTAGACAAAATGCACTGTATGGGGCCCACTTTTGTCAGAAATTAGAATATATTGCTTATGTAATCTCCATCATAGAGAAGGGAAGCATTGACTATATGTTTTTCATTTTTTTTCTTGTTAAGTAAAAGGGATTTCAATACATATTGTCTGTGGTTTATTTTACTGATACATTGTCTATAATTTTGAAGAAACAATGAGTGATGGCTTTGGACTTATTGTACATTTTAAGGTTCACCACGAGATGGGATAATGAGTCTGACCTGTGGTTACTTTTTAGATTTGGTTTATTTTGTTCCTTGTAGTTAGAAGTTTGTTTTCTAGGTCTTTTTATTGCCGCTACTGGAGATTATTATTATCTTTTGTTTCACCAACACAGTTAATGTGCACAATTAGATTTGCTTCACTTCTTTGGGTATCTTTTATTTTCTGAATCAAGTTTATATTTGTAACGATCACTGGTAATGCTTGTTCTTTGATAGCAACTAGCTCCATGAAGAAGTTTATCATAACAACATGCTGGTTATACTCATTGATTATTGGAATCTTTATTATCCAGTTATACTTATTGTTTATAGGAATCTTTATCATCTAGTTTTCAGTTGGTATGCACCTTGAAGGAAGAGGCACAGAAACTCCCAGTTCAGAGCCAAATACCACTTTAAGGTATACAGCTGATGCATCAAAGCCACATGTAGAGGGGGCAGTGAAATCATATTCAAGTACTGAAGAACCAGTTGGTGGAAAGCTAGGGATGGATGTGCCAGTACAGGAACAAGGTGTTACCCAACCCAAAAGGGCAGCAAAGATCCATGATTTCTGTTTTGGAATCCCCTTTGGTGAGTATGCTTCAGTGTACTGCAAATTTCCAACATATGTTTTATGAAGTTGTAGAGTGCTTGTTAAATCTGGTTCTAAAATTCACTATATTGGTGTAATCACCACAAAATTCCTTAAATGGCTCCCCAAATATGTTTTGCATTACTTGTAAGTTTTTTCATTTATATGGAAATTTTACAAGTCATTGTTAGTCTTTCCTAGTCATCTTTGTAATTTTCCATCAACAAAAAATTCAATAATATTTTAGAAGCTATTCTTCTATTTCTTTTCATTTATTTGAGAATTTTTGGCTCATTCTTGTAAACATCTTCCTTATTCTTATAGTTCTTATCTCACCTATCTAAACAAAAACTTAATAGTTATTATTTAGATTGTTTCTCCGGCTGCAAGATACCCATATTCTTCCCTTAGTCCAAGATAAATGGTTGTGGATTTGGACTAAGGACGGTTTGTTTTTTATTCGTTCTTTTTATGGGGGTTTAGACGATTCCTTCATCACTACCTATCCCGTTTCTCTTGTTTGGAGATCCAAGATTCCATCTAAGATTGCGTTCTTCGGTTGGTTGGCTTCAAAGGAGAGAATTTTGACGGTTGATCATTTAAGATCTAGAGGGGTCATTAATTATCGTTGATTATTGTTCGATGTGCAAGCATTGTGAGGTATCTATCAATCACCTTCTTTTACATTGTGATGTAGCGAGGAAGGTTTGGTCTTTTTTCCTTTCTGGGCTCGGGATGAAGTGGGTGATGTCGAGCTCTTTTCTACTCCTTCTCAGTTGGCACTCTCTTGCCTTCTCTTCTACAAGGCGGATTTTGTGGCGGATGCTTCCTTTTGCGATAGTTTGGGGTCTTTGGCGAGAGAGGAATCAAAGAATCTTTGAAGGAAAGAGTGAAGATTTGGCTTCGATCATCCTCAACATTAAGGGGTTGATGTTCCATTGGTCTAAGATGTTTGTGGAGTGTAGAGGGCTTTTTTTTAAGACTTCGTTTTCCGTTGGGATCTCATTTGTTCTAGCAACGCGTGATTGGTGCATTCTTTTCCCTCTTCCTTTTCTTTTTGTTTTTTGCTTTGGGTTCAACCTTTAGTAGGTCATATCGACCTCTTGAAATATTTCGTTTGTATCGGTTCATCTTTTTAATGAAGCTTATACTTATAAAAAAAATTGGTAACGCCTCAACCCCATTACGTTATTTTCAAAAATAACTGTTGAATGTATTATTTTTGTTTCTTTATTATAATTGTGGGGTACCATGGGCATTTCTAGTACTTCCCCTCTTATTAATATATACGACTACACAGGAAATCGTTCAACTTTACACACACAAGTTTCCCTTCCGCAATTCTTCTTCTCTTCTTGCTCTCTTTCTTTTCTTCTCTCAATTTACACTTTCTCTTTCTCTATAGATTAAAACCTAGGTATTTCCTAGGAATGTGATAACGTGGTATCAGAGCAGGTACCTAGGGTGTTGTGTTTCGAACCCTAAGGTTGCCACAAGTGGTAGGTGGGTGCCGCAAGGTGGAGATTTCTTCCTAGGGAAAACTAGATGGTTGGATCTCACTCCAAGGGCAAATCACAAGGTTTTTTTTGGTGTTGGGTTTATTCCCTCATTGTACTGTTTATCGTTAGTATTTATAAAATATTGTTCACCGTTACTATTCAAGGGAGTATTGTTCAAAGGACATGTCACAATTTTTTTTGGGACTTGTGGTGCCATCGCAGGGTTTATTTGTGACGTCCATATGTGTGTATAGGTGAGTTGTAGGTAGCCTTCTTTTGTTTTCTATGAATTTGCAAATCCTAGGTTGAACTATGTTCACTGAAAGTTCAATTGGTATTTTTTTGCCACCTTTGGGGTGATAAGTAGTATTTTGAACATGGGTACCCATGGTGACCATCATTTAGGGTTGCGAGCTACTATAATTAAATTGGATGGTTTTAATTATCTAGAATGGGCGCAATCTACCCGAATGTACATTGGTGAACGTGGAAAGATGGGTTATATTAATGGCATGGATGATCCCTATTATGACAAATGGGAGTTTGAAAATCATACAGTAATGTCATGGCTCTTGCATTTTAAGCAACCCCATACTAATAAGGGTTTTTTGTTCTTAACCTCAACTAAGGAGATCTGGGATAAAGTTGAACAAACCTATTCTTAGGTTGGGATTTTGCCAAGTTATATCAGTTGCAGCAAGAAATATTCCATTTTCGTCAGGGGAGATGACTTTGGGAGCCTATTATGTGTTGTCATGTGTACCCTTTATGTTATAAGGGACCCTGTACATATTCTAAGGGCATTCTTGTCCATAGTATGTTCCTCATATATAATGAAGAGTAGGGAGTCATGTAATTACACATGCTCTCAAGAAAACTCTAATCTCTTCTTCTTCTTCTTCTTTTTCTTCTTCTTCTTCTTCTTCTTCTTCTTCTTCTTCTTCTTCAGGTTGTATGGACAAGTGCTCCGGGGACTTTACCTCTTGAAGGAACTTGATTTATGGGATTTTTTGGTGATTTTTGCCGGATTTTTGAGGTCATCTTGATGGAGTTCCATGCCCTTTTTCAGAAAAAATGGTTATTATCTCTTGTTCGGGGCAGTTACGTGTGTTGTTCAGCCCTTTTTTGGTCTGTGTGAGAGTTCGATTGTGTATAATCTGGACTTCTTTGCATCTTTATTGTGAGCTACCGATCTTCCTATTGTCTCTACTTGAGTGTCCTCTGGGAGCACCGAAGCTGTCTCATGTGGTGCCAGAGGTCAAGTGGTGACTCATGCGAGCTTCGAGAATCTTGGCTTACGGATTACATCTATTAAGCTAAATGAGAAAAATTATTTGGAGTAGTCTAGGGCAGCCGGATGTATATTGGTGGCCGCGGAAAATTGGGATACATGAACGGGCATATCACTGCACCTAAGACTGCGAATGATCCTTTTTCAAAGAAAAGGGAAACAGAGAATCTCACCATCATGTCATGGCTTCTCAATTCCATGGAGCCACACATCAGTCGTGGTTTTTTATTCATTGACACAGCTAAGGCAGTATGGCACATCGCTTCTTAGACTTACTCTCAGCAGCAAAATTTAGCCCGTGCCTTTCAGCTTCGCCAGAGTATCTCTCATCTCCAACAGGGTGATAAGAGCCTATCTGATTACTTTGATCTGCTTTGGTGCATGTAGAAAAAGCTCGATTATTATCACACCTATCAACCTGATTGTACAAGCACTCTTTGTGCTACCCGATATCGGAAATTAGTCGAGGAAACATGGATTTTAGAGTTTCTCGCGGGGCTTAACTCAGATTATGAGCTTTTCTTGTTCAGATTCTTAGCCGTGAGTCACTTCCTTTTCTCAGCGCCCTCAGAAGAACCGTGCCTTCACTCCTTCTGTGGCACCATCTGCACCTGCATCTACACCCTCCATTGGGCGATTCTCTACTCGGGAACGACTCAAGTGTGACTACTGTGGCCGTCTTGGACATGTGAAGGCTAAGTGTTGGGAGTTATATGGTCGTCCTCCCCACCTCACCCGTCCAACGACACCCGTTGCTCACAGTGCCACTTCAAAGACTTCTGTTTGTGATCCCCAGGATTCGCCTATTTGAACATCTCCACCTGTGGCTACTCAGGGCTCCCCATCGTGCACTCTGCCTGTGCAACCATCTGAGATCGACAACAACCTCCGGAGGTTCCTTGCCCAGCTTGAGGGTTCTTCTGCCACATCCACCTATTCCTTCTCTCAGTCAGGTACCATCATGGTTTAAAATTTCGGAATGTTTCGTAATGTTTCGTATGTTTCATAATGTTTTCGGAATGTTTCGGTTTGTTTCGCCGAGACAAACCGAGACAATCCGATACAATCCAAAAAATAAAAAAATATAATTTAATGATTTTGAAAATATTTCCTAATGTTTCAAAATGTTTCATAATATTTCGGGAATGTTTCGTAATGTTTCGGAAATTTCATTTTTTCACCATTTTTTCAATGTTTCGTGAATGTTTCGTTTCGTTTCGGAGTTTGTCTCGGTTTTTCACTTGACCGAGACATTCCTCCGAAACGAAATTTTAAACCTTGGGTACCATTAGCAATGCCCATCATGTGTCTACTGCTTCTCCCAGTCCTGCCTAGATTTTTCCACTCAAGGGCATTCATGGTATTTTTCCTCATTTTATTAGTATATACCACAACATGGGAAATCACACAATAACACACACATGATTTCCCCTTCTCCGATTCTCCTTCATTTCTTGCTCTCTTTCTCTTCTCTCAATCTACACTTTCTCTTTCTCTATTGATTGAGACCTAGGTATTTCCTAGGTATATGATAACAATAACATCCCTAAAAAAGGGGCTTAGTGTTATAACGGCTGTTATTTTTTTAAAAACAAACCTTTTTAACAGTTATCTAGGTAATTTTTAAAAAAAAATTATTGAAAATAATATTCTAGCAGTTTTTTTGACTTCAGATGTGACTGATGTGATGCGTTGTAATGGCAATGTTAAGTGACCGCTATACTGTTATAACCTATGATACCCGGATACTTGTACTAGTGCCTCGTACCAGTGTCGTGTCGTGTCGACACGGATACGGACACCGGACACTCCACCGACACATATCCCCACGTATCCTTCATAAAAAGTTGAAAAACTTAGAAAAAATAAAAATTTTGAACTACAAAATAGGATACGAGTATCCGTATCCGTGTTCTTGATTTTGGAAAATGTCGAGTTGTATCCCCCGTGTCCGTGTCCGTATCCGGGCATCATAGGTTATAACAGATGATTTAAAACCTCGGTTCTTATCTTTCAATTTAAATTATGTTCTTTTTTTTTTGTAAGTATAAACTTTATTCATAAAAAGCAAAGAGAAGAAAACACAAGAGACATAGGGCGAGATGACATTATGTTCTTGAATTGTACATTTATGCGATTTAATGTCTCTCAGAAACCAAATCCCAAAAGCAACTCTGGTAATTTAGTCGCATAAATATCGGAATGCTTAAAGCGCTAGAGTCGGGAGCTGCAACAGGCTTGCTCTTTTGTCTTTTGTTTTGGGTGGGCCTATCTAGCTTCTTGTCCTACCCACTAGGATTTGCCAAAGAAGGGCTCAACGGGGCTGAGAGAGAAAGCCCTAAATAACCATATTTCATATTCCCCTTCCCAAGGTGGCTACCTCTTGTACATACGCCTTGGTTAGATATTTCCTTACGCGCTTCTTCGATCTTGACATGCTTTGATTAGATATTGACTATCATCAACACCTTAATAGTCTCTTCTTACAATGGCCTTATCTCTCCCTGCAATGACTCAATCTCTTCTGCGTGCAAGGCTCGATCTCTTCACCGGGTAGAATAAAATATCTAACCAAGGTGCCTTATAACACACATTGCTTCGACTCGCAGGAGCTGGCTATCGGGTTCTGGCAAATCCGCTAAGCCCACGGAGCTTGAAAGCTGGAGTGCGCAGGAGCGCACTAGAGTTATCTACGCTGGGGATGGAACAGACACAGGAATTGAATCTTGGATTCAACTCATTTCTGGCAATGAATGGCTGCCCACTGACGAATGATTGATCGTGTTGCCATAAGCATTGAAAGCTATTAATGGGATAGTACAATGGAGGTGTAGGAAAGGTAATCTGCTGAGATGGGGATCACTTCACGGATCTATCTGGGGCTAGGGAGATTTCATGTTTGACGAGCGGACAGGTAGCTTCCCTGCCCGTAATTGATTGATCAATGTTACCATTGATAGGGGAAGCAGCAACAGAGACAGATTTAGTGCTAAAGTCTACTGTTCCGGTCCCCGGTCCATCATGCCATGCTAATTACTAATTCAATTTGTTCTACTTCTAATATTGCGATGTTTTATACAACACAATTTGTTGAAACATACTATTTATATATTTTTGTTTACAAAACACATAAGGAAATTGATAGGATTAAGAACTTAATTAATGTGCAGTATCCAGTGCCAGTATTGGTATTGGTATTATATCATGTTGATATGGGTATGCTGGTCATGTGGAAGTATCGGATATCATAGGTTTCACATTTATAGTTGAGTTGTGCTTTACTGTCATATGTTGGTCTGAGTTAAACCATATCTTACTTACTATGCTCATGAAATTCTGTTATAAATAGTAGACAACATAAATATCACCTTCAGTTCCCTGCATAAATGTTGGATTTTGTCTTGTCACAGGTGGACTTATTTTAAGCGGAGGGCTTATTGGATTTATTTTTTCCAGAAATCCCACAACTCTAAGCATTGGCGTGCTTTATGGAGCTGCTTTGTTGGCCCTAAGCACCTTCAGCTTAAAGGTTTGGAGGCAAGGGAAATCCAGCGTACCATTCATATTAGGTCAAGCAGGTATTTTGAAAAATTCATGATTTCAACTTGTTCATGATGCTGACTTCCTATTAGTTTCCTTATACTTAATGCTCCCCCTCCTTTCTTCCTGATAAAAGGAGATACAAGAAGCTTAAGAAAAGAGCATTTCTAAGCTTAGCTTCAGTTTGATTTCATGCCAAGGAGGTCAACCATCGAGGATATCATTTTACTTTAAACAATTAATGGAAAAGTTTCAAGAATGAGGAATGCTAGCAAGCAACTCCCAAAGAGATGCAACCCCGCAAAAAGACAAGAAAAAAATACATAATTTATTAAAGGTGCGTTTTTCATGGCAATTTTCTTGTCTTTGCGGGGTTGCATTTGTGCAACTCTCTCAAGGGGTTGCTTGCTCGCATTCCTCTTCCAAGAATAGAGGAAAAATCTCCACATTGTTTAATCTTGACTTAAGAGAAAGCATGGAGTCCTTAGAGAGTTACTTTAGCAGGTTGTAGGGAAAAAATGAGTCCCAAGCAGATATCTAGACATCATTAAGGACGTGTATGAGGGAGTGGTAACTAATGTGACAATATTGATAGTGAAACAAGTGATTTTCTAGTTACAATGGACTCGCATCAGGGTCAACCCAAAGTCTGTATCTTTTTTGTACTAGTTATGAATGAATTAACTGCTCATATTCAAGGAGAGATCATTTGGTGTGTGTTATTTATAAAAGATGTAATGTTGGTTAATGAAATAGAGGAGTCAAAGCAAAACTAAGGCCTGTTCTGATCCCAATTTTTGCCCTTCAAAAAGAAATTTATAAGAATTTTTTTGGGCAACAAATAGTTTTTTTTTTCGTGTAATGATAGTGACCCAAACAGACGTTAAAACATTAGAAGGATAGCTTGGAAACTAGGGTTTTAGAATAAGAACTAAGACCTATGACAAAGTTATGTAGTGCAACTTCAGTAATGATATGTAGAGAGATGAGGCATTATTTAAGATTGGTGGCAGGAAATAACTCAAAATGACTATTTTCAAATTCAAGGTTTGATTATCCATAAAAAGGGGGAGATTGAGAATGATGTTTCTTTTTTTACTTTTAATTTTGAGCAATAACAATGAAGAGAGAGGATTTGTATAACTAATGCATACTGATCAAACTAAATAGAATATTTTACAAGACACCAGTAAGACCAGCAATGTTTTATGTAACATAATTTTGAGATGGATGAGTGGAAAGACTAGGAAAAACAAAATCAGAAATGAGGACATCCAAGGAATCTAGGAGTAGACCTAGTGGGGGACAAAATAAAGGAAAGTCAATTAAGATGGTTTGGGCATGTGCAACAAAGACCAATGACAGCACCAGTGAGGAGTGCTTTGGTGCAGGTCGAGGCAAGAGCCAGAGAAAGGCCAAAAATAACATGGATTGAGGTAGTAAGAAAAGATTTGAAGGCACGTACCTTAATAGAGGATATAGCTTGCTAGATCGAAATGAATGGCAGAACAAGATTCATGCTACCGACCCCAAATAGTTGGGATAAGGCATTGTTAATGATGATGAGTGCATTTAGGGAATGGTGACCCGTTACTTCATTAGCGCTTCTAAGACTGCGGAAAAGACTAGGGATAGAACTTAACTTACAATGTGATCTAAAGGAAAGTCTTCTCTTAGTAACCCTTCTATCATGTCCGATTCATGCCGCGGGCCCCAAATAGTTTTTATTAGTCATTGTTAATGATGATGAGGGCATTTAGCCAATGTTGATCAGTTACTTCATTAGTGCTTCTAAGAGTGCGGAAAAGAATATGGATAGACCTTAACTTACAAATGTAATCTTAAGAAAAGGTTGGATAGAACTTAACTTACAAATGCAATCTAAAGGAAAGCCATTTCTTAGTAATCCTTCTATTACATGCCCGATTTACACGTAACAATTTTGTTTGTCAAATGCAATGAATATAAACCACGTTTACGAAGTCCAATCTCACACACCAACATTCATTTTGATGCTAGAGAATACTTTTTGCTAGCTACAAGGAATCTGAAGGCAAAGATCATTCCATTCACTGAAAACCACCAAAGTTGTGAATGCATATAAACAATACTTTACTCTATAAATGCTGAAAATTTCTACACAAATCTGTTTGAAGGGATCGGCACGGTGGAATTTTGCCCATTTGTTTGACCTTTGGATGTTTGTTAGAACAAGCACTTTAATTCTGGTTTTGAGCTAATCTGACTTTTATTTTGTAAAACAATATAACTTAGGCTCTGTTTCTTTGGCCTTGCAGCACTTTCTGCAGCCCTTCTCTGGAAGCTTTTTCAAAACTACTCTTTGGTAGGCCATATCCCATTACCACACATTGTCTTTGACTTTTTTGACTAGTCAGTTAATAGATTTCCTTGCTATAACTACAATCTGATATTCTGTATGCAGACTAAGAAACTCTTCCCAGCAGGATTCTATGCTGTCGTGAGGTACCCCTAGATCTGGTTTCAATGCTTTTGTTCACCAAGATCGTTTGAGGTTGGACTTCCTACTCATTTATGAAAACTCATTCATGTCATTTTCCTAAATTGCAGTGCTGCAATGCTATGTTTCTATTCCTATGTGCTGATCTCTGGAGGAAACCCACCACCAAAGAAGTTGAAGTTAGCCAGTAGTCCCCCGCCGTGATTCGATCCCCAAGGTCATATCATAATTTTAAGTTTAGGATCTTTCTTATTGTATCTTGTCTTATGAGTTGAACGTTGGTTGTTTTTTGGTGTAGGTTAACTGTAGGATTAGTCATGAGAATAGTATTTATAACTGGATTGTGATTTTGATTTTAAAAAAAAGACCTGGATTGTGATTAAAACAAAACATTGTTTAGGTGAAAAACGTAACTTTGTAGCTATAATGGCCACAGCTAGACGCATTGAGTGGCTGTGTAAGCTCATCATGTTTTATATTTTGGTTGGCTTTGGCTTACTAAACTTGCTTGCGATGAAAAACTGTCAAGGCATGAATTGGGGAATAAGGATCGATGATCATCATGCGAAGATCCTTGGTAGCTATTGGGCATACATAAAAAATGCAACACATTTTTATTAGTATAATTTGACTGAGACATTCAATCATCATCATAAGATCCCAATGATATGGGGTTGGATGCACTAATCATATTCATCCATTTAGTTTTGTTTAAAGTCATCTCTTACTTTGCGAAACGAAAATGAAGAAGACAAAACTTAAATGCAAAAAACCCGGGGAAGAAAAATGTTGGAGAAGATTGTAAAGAAAGAAAAATGAATAAGTTTCCGTGCGAAGTAGAGAAGCTTTATAGAGAAGAGAGATGATGTGTGTTACGATCCTAAAGGTTAAGACTTAAGTTTTTTGCGCCACTATCACATAGGTGCTTTTTGGTGTATGGGTTTGAGCCTTAACAATGTGTTGTCAAATGATTTGATTTATTGTTTTTTTTAGGTAAAGAAGTTATGGAAAATTTGACATGAAAAAAGAAGTTAAACATGTCCTAAAGTAACTATCTTGGACATTTGAAATCATTTTTTGGTAATAAAAAGTGTAACCTTTAATTATTGGCTCAGGCTCGGGGACCCCCTAAAGGGGTGTCTATTTTACCGGTTTAACCAGAACTAAATTGGAACCGGAACCAAAAACGCCGGTTCTGGTTCCACATTTTTTGGAACTGATTAAAAAAGAACTGAATCGGAACCGAAAATAATGGTTCCGATTCTGGGTAGTTTAATATGGAACCGAAACTGATCGGAACCGAATTGATAAGATCTTGACCGATAGTGTTAAAACCCTCATATTATCAAGATTGGACTCAATATACCCAAACCGGAACCGACAGAAACTACACAATCAGTTCCGGGTCTGAATCCATCATTTTGAGAACCGGAACCGATAAGAACCGAAACCGTTAGTTCTAGTTCTGGACACCTTAGGAACTGAACCGGAAACGACCTGTTGACACCCCCTACCTTTTTTTGACCCCTCGCCGTGCATTTCACAAAGTTTGCAAAAAAGTAAAAAAGCGATGCCAGCTCGACGGTTGTCAACAACCACCGTTGGATTCTTGAAATCCATGGCGAGCACATGACACCGAGAGGGGCCAGAAAAAGGGGGTCCCGTGAGCCCGACCCTTAAAGGCCTTAATTATTTGGACAATTTCCCTACTGAAAATGACAAATTTTCAAAAAAAATATTATTTTTGGCCAAAAGACAAATCCCACAATAATAACACAAAAGCCATGCTGAATTGCCAACTAGAGCACTACAAATTGAATTGAGATGGCACAAAAAAAAAGTCTGCGCTCATGGACGGTTCGCCCTATGATATGACCACCGACCGTATGGGTTTGGCGCTAGGTAGACTTACAGAATACAGAACAAACATTAGCTTGATCGGCGATTTCTATCCGTTCCCCCAAATAATGCAAGAATAGGACGGTCGATAATCAACCCATGAATTAGAAGTCTGTAGGTGTAGGTCCACCTTGGGATGGGCCGAACATGCATACGGTATTACAGTCGGTGGTCTCAAAAGTGTAGAACTTTGATAAAATGACGGACGTCCGTCATCAACGGATCTCATAATGAGCCACGTGGCATACTATTAGAGGATGATGACCGTATGGATGTTTGGCCAGTCACTCGGTGGACCGGTACACAAAAAATCAGCCCGATTCGTGATTTCTAACCCATTCGATTGAAGTTATTTTCATGGGTTGATTTTAACGGTAGGAATTTGAGCATTATTGAGCGTTATTTGGGTGCAAAAATCCAAATATTTTAAATCACTAATCAGGCTGATTTTTGGTTTGTAGGTCCACCGAGGGACTGGCCAAACATCCATACCGTCAGTGACGTCTGATCGTGTGACACGTGGCTCGTATTGAGTGCTGTGACCGGCTTCCGTCACAACATCTTGTGACACAAGTTTCTGGACTCTCCTTCCCCGCGAGAACGGAGAACCCCATCTCGATCGGGACCTTTATAGGCTCAACGGCTCTCCGCTTTTTCTCTTCTCCGCCTCCACTATCTATATACAACGCTGGACGATTCCTCCTCCCCGGACTCGAGTCAGACAGGCAAGTTCTTCTTCTTCTCGTTCTCGTTCCACTTTTTTTTTCGCTGATTTCGGCGGAGATCCGTCACTTCGTTCCCGCTTACGCCCGATGCCGGTGACCGTGCCGGTGGATCAGTGTAGTTGGGGACGGAGGATAAAAATCAGATGAGACACAACGGTTGTCAGAATCCGGCGCTGGAGCTGGTCGTAGACGTGCAGCACAAAGAATATTTAGGGAATTTAATTGACTTTCTTTCAGAAAACCGATTAGTTAAAACTTAAAACACACCCACATCATCAATACTCTGATTTTCCAATTGGGTCTCTCCTTTTTTCGATGATTTTGATGTTTATGTGTCTTAAGATGAATTTATTTTGTAAGATATGTATGGTTTAGTAATTTTGATTGGATTTGTTTATACTGTGGGCCACATTCTTGATTGGATTTGTCTCGAGACCTAGTATTGTGATCTTCTGGTAATCTGTTACGATCCTAGGTTAAGACCTTAGCTTTCCGCTCCGTCATCACCAAGGTGCTTTTGGAGTATTGGTTTGGGTCCTAACAATCAAGTTGAGAATCTTGGTAAGTTGACAGAACGAGAAGTCTTGATTGAGAAGGCATAAGACATTGAGAGGATTGTCTCAATATGCAAAGATACAAATATACATTACATTAATGATTTTATTGTTTGATGATGCTCAAAATTTTTAAATTTGGGTTCTAGTACGAGATGAGACATGCCCCAATGAATCAAGTCGGTATCTGGACGGATTGTCTTGGTCCAGACAATGTGAAAGAATGAGTATTTGAACCATGCTCGGAACTCAAATGAACATTACGTCCCACACTTCTTAGTATTTTGCACGGTCCAATCTTCCTTAGTTTCAACTTGTGACAGGAACCTTTTAGAAATTGCTCCTTCCGTGGGAAGATCACAATGAAGTCACTTTCTGTATATTCCTTATGCATTCATCTTCATCTTCCTTTTACTTGGAGTTGCTCTCATGGATAGACTCTCGTACTTCTTGATTCATGGATTTGTTTGATCTGTTCAGCCTAGGCTTTTGCGTTGTCGTATGATTTTCCTAGTAAGGGCCGTGTGAGAAGATCCACAATATGATTGACAGAGTGATTGTGGGTGACCTCAAAAGAGTTTTGCTTTGTGCTGCTGTTAACCAAACTATTATATGTGAAGCTTGTGACAAGATTGACTTTTATTGAGGCTTCAGGAAAGTCACATTAATTTAGTTTTGCTCCCAATTTTTGTTTCGATAGAGTTAAGTGTTATTTTCCAAATTTCATGCCTTTTCACCACGCCAGATTTATTGAATCATCACCTGTGTATAAAATGAGTAATGTATAGCTTCTGGCTGCTCTTTGTGTGAATGTTTTGCATCATCGTTATACTTGCTACTGAAGAAGCTAATAACTGGGTAATGAGGCCTCTATGCACCTTAAAAATAGAGTTGGTAATTTTTTATTTTCAAAATCATTTACCAATTGTAATGCTGCAAGTTCACTCAACAATGGATTTGATCTATATGGTTGTCGGTTGAGGTTTATTTATGCTTAAAGCGTGTTACTGGGTATTTCATTTGGAAGTTCTTGCGAGACCCTATGTTCTAAAAGGACTCATATGTTAAGGAGGTTAGAGATTAATTGGTTTTCACTTCTCTACGTTTCTCATGTCTAGCAGCTGCTTTTCGTGGTTTGCAAACAAACTGTGAAGAATGTTTTTGGAAGATTTCTAGGATGTATGAGATTGGTCATGCTATGGGAAGTTGAAGGGGTAAATATAGTTGACCTAGATTCCTTGATTAAGTTCCAAATGCTTATCTAACATAAGTTCCTTAGGTTAGAGACATGGCTTTCTGGATTATTGTCCTCTCTATCTTTTTTATTTTGTTTTTTTAATTGATTTTGTCCTTTCAAGATCATTGAATGCCCCTTTTGAAGGGGTAAATATTCCCATCTCTAGAAGGGGATAGAGAATAAGGTTTGGTGTAATTCATCATGCTTTCTCTTCTGTCTAATGGCCTTGGTCTGTTACTAAATAATGGCTACCTTCTTAGTGGCAAACTCCCACAAATTGCTAACTAATTTAGCAAACAAATTAAGTAGTTTAAGTTGTTTTTCTTGTTATTTCATTGGATTTTTGCATTATGTGAACCATGTTGAGCATATTGATGAGGAATCTCTTAAAGTTGAGACGGAGAATTGCATCTTTTTTTGGCCTTTGTTCCACTAAAGATGGCAAAGGGGTTTTGAGCATTTGGTTTGGATTTAGGGGAATCTCTTGGAAATGTGAAGCTTTTGAAGAAGCTCTAGTTTTGAGGCTAATATTCAGTGGTTAAAGGGCTATGAAGGGAAACAAAGTGTAAAGGGCTTCCACGTCAGCATGTTGTCATGGCCTCAAATAACAAAGTGAGATATATATCCTTACTTAGACTGGAGTGTAGAAGAGGCTAGAAAACTCTAGAGAAATTATGAAAAAATATAGAATACTATAAAGATTATGAGTGTTATTTGATAGATTCTAAAAGTCTCTCGAACTATCTTATAGATGTAGAGAAGAGAGAATTGTAGATAATTAGGGAGTTTTTTAGAAGAAGTCTAGAAACTTTCTAACTGTTGGATGTGTAACATGTAGATCAATGTAGGCCATCCATGTAAAGGATTAGGACTATATAAAGGGGAGAGATTCCCATTTATAAGCAATAAGAGTTGTGAGAATTGTAAGGCATTCTTGAGAGAGCAATATAAGGAGCTTTCCCTTAAACTCTAGTTTTCATCCTTAGAGTATTTTATAAATGTCTTGTGTTTGGGTGGTGGTACATCGTAGGACACTCGGTGGAGAGGTTGACTTGGGATAATAGGGATGTATTACACAAATGTCGCACATGTGTGAGGCAAGAAATTTGCAAATCCTGTGACAAGTGGTATCAAAGTACAGTTCCAAGGGAGCATCATGTCATCAGAAGTTGACAACCCGCAACCAGTCGGTGAACAAATGAAGGAAACTCTAAGCATAGGTGAGACAAGTCCCGTGGGTCTAGTAGGGACAAGTCTGTGGAGCCTACATGGGATCATGCCGTGGAAGCTCAAATCAGTGCAATGGAGACTAGAGTTGACAAGTTGGAGCATGTGTTTGCGATGGAAAGGAGATGATAGATGGACTGATGGCGGGTCAACAATGGTTCGTTGAAGCCATTAGAGAACTTGAGGCTAACATGGGGAGTACGGTGAATGTACTCAAAGCAGAAATTTGAGACTTTGTTGGGACTCTTAGAGCTGAGACTATTGGTGTGGTCTAGCATTTGGCGTCTTAGTTGGAGGAGATCAAGACCAAGATTGTGGTTTTGAAAATCCTCGTGGCTAACGACGTAGTTGCAACACGGTAGGCTGTCAGAGTAAGGGTCTTTGAGCCCAAACCATATGGAGGTGTGCGGAATGCCAATGAGTTAAGTTAGAAGACAAGGAGGCCAAGTTGCATACGGTGTGCTTTATCGATGATGCTATGTTGGGGTGGCATCGATGTTGTGGTGACATAGCATGGGTTTTTGTACCATGGAAACATTGGAAGATCTCAAGAAGGAATTGAGGAGGCAATTCCTACCATAGAATGTGGAATACTTGGTACAAAAGAGTCTCAAAGGGTTAAAGCATACGAGGTCGATTAGAGAGAATTTCAAGTAATTTACTGCTTTCTTGGTTGACATTACGGACATGACCAAGAAAGATAAATTGTTCTTCATGAATGGACTCCAACAATGGGCAGAATAGGAACTTTGTTGACATGTAGTGGCCGAGCAACTAATTGAGCGACTTCTGAGAGGTCCTAGGATGCCATAAAGAGAGATGAGGCCAAAGGTGGGAGAGACCACAAGGACAGTCATAAGGAAGGGAAGAAGGGCAAAGATAGGAAGGGACACCTAGCTTGACGCATTCACTGATAACACCTTTAAAAAATTTCAAATCTTCAATTGTGTATTTATCGATGCACTATCTATTTTTTACCAGTTCATGTCATATTATGTTGATTCTATTAATGTTGTAGCAGAAACATGATGGTTTCTATGGCTCCAAGATACTATTCAGATATATTCACAATTGAAGATTTGAAGTTTTTTAATGGTGTTATCAGTGAATGTTTTGAGTATGGGTGTCCCTTCAAATCTTCAATTATGAAGGAATTGGATGAACTATCTATTTTTTTACTAGTTTATGTCATATTATGTTGATTTTATTAATGTTGTAGTAGAAACATGTTGGTTTCTAAGTTCCATGATATTATCAAGATATATTCACAATTGAAGATTCGAAGTATTTTCCTTCTCTTTTTACATATTTATATATTGGTAGAGCAAAAGACATGCTCTAAAAGTCTTTGAACCTAGACTAATCTTATAAATATATCATCCTCCAATGATTAGTAGGAATCTCATCACTCCATACACCTAAAAAGTACAACAATTTGATCCAAGTTTCTTGTCACGGCCTTTGGAAATTCATTGCCTCGCACCCATGCAGCACTCGTGCCTCCCAATTACTTTGAGTCAACCTACCCACCACAACCTAAACACAAGACATTCGAAGAATACCATAAGGATTAAGACTAAAATTTAAGGGAAAACTCATTGTATTTATCTCTTAAGAATGCCTAACAGTTCACACAACATTCGATAGCCTTCAGATGGGAAAACCTCCCACATATATAGCCTGAAGCCCTTTACATGGATGGCCTAAATTGAGCCACATGTCACACATCCAATAGTTAGGAAGTTTCTAGACTTTCTCCAAAAAACTTCGTAGATATCTACAATTTTCTCTCATTTACAAGTGCAAGATAGTTCTAGAGACTTTTAGATTCCTCTAGACAATTATAGGAACTTTATTATTCAAGATTTTTCTATGGAATTCTAGATTTCTTTAGAGTTTTCTTGCCTCTTCTAGACCATTTTAGACATCTCTAGTCTAAGTAAGGGTATATAATCTCATTTTGTTATCTAAGGCCCTGACAATTCTCCCCCACCTGTTTGCGTAGATGCCCTTCTCGCGCGTCCTCGTCCTTGGCCTCTTTGCATTGCCTCCTTAAATCCTTCGTCCCTAATTTAACTTGAAGTGCATTTTTGCATTTGTGTCTTCATCCTATAGCCTCCTTGAGTCTCTCCTTAATTCTCATGTAGCCCGACTTGCTTGTTCACCTTGCCTTCTTGGCCATGGTGAACTCTTCTCATTCGTGCTCTCGATCAACCAAAAGGCTAACACAGCCTTCCTCTTATGCATCAAGGGAACCATGCAAGGAATTCCTTTATCTAATGATCATAAGAATCCGAAGATAATGTGGAAGATGCCTTAGCATCTTGTAGTAATTGTGGGGGAAAAATATATAATCTATCCCACAGAATCTTTGAGGTTAAAACGATTCGTATCTTGAGGTAGATCAACCAGATTGATTGGATCAGATGCCTTAGCATCTTGTAGTAACTGTGTGGGAAAAACATATGATCTATCCCACACAATCTTCGAGGTTAAAACGATTCATATCTCGAGGTGGATCAACCAGATTGATTGGATCTGAAGCTTCAGGACCTGGATTCCTCTTTGTTGTGATTGATAAGATAATCTCTCCAAGGATGGTGGTGGTGTACCTGTTAACAACACTCCAACGCTCAAATCAGTGAATGTCTAGCTCTCACAGGTTGAACACTCAAATTTAAGATAAAGAAGGAAAAGGATTATAGATTCTGGATCGGGAGATCAAGATCTTTTTTCTTGTTCTGGATGTAGTATATTTATAGCTTGTGAATGATCTATTTTATATCCCACGTGTCCACTTCTTGTTGGTCAGATCCAATCTCAGAAGAATCTTGTCTAACACAATCTCTTCTTATTGGATATGAACCTCCTCCATTCAATTAGATCTGGAATAGCTTATGTGCCAGCTTACATGGCAGATAGTTGAATAAGAAAGTGGCGGGAATTTTAGTAATGATCAGATCTGTTGCCAAGTGGCACCTTTCGTATAGATGCTAATGTGTAGTTAATCTATTGGTCAGGATACTTATCTGCTCATGGAGTTTGATGTCGTCACTTGTCGGGAAAGGAAAAAAGCTTTGACTGTCAAGTATAATGTTGAAGAACTCGTCGGGAAGGGTTGAAAGCCTTTAGCCGTCAAGTTGAGAGACTTTGTCGGGAAGGGTTTAAAGCTTTGGCCGTCAAGTTAAGAGACTTGCAAGGAAGGGTTGATTTCCTTTAGCCGTCAAGTTCAGAGACTTTGTCGAGAAGTGAAAGCCTTGGCCGTCAAGTTTAGGGACTTGTCGGAAAGGGTTGATTGCCTTGACCGTCAAATTTGATGTAGGTCTATTTGTCGGGAAGGATTGAATGCATTGACCGTAATGTTGAGAGACTTGTCAGGAAGGGTTGATTGCCTTGACCGTCAAGTTCAATGTTGGTCTATTTGTCGAGAAGGGTTGAATGCCTTGACCAACAAATTTATTACTGAACTTAATGCATTTCGTTACTAACCTTTCCCGTAATGTATTTCCTCGGACGTCTTATCGAACACGTGGCATTTTCTGATGTATCTGACATGCCACTGAAAAGTTGATTGATGTCTTTGGCGAGTCTCGTCGATTCATTTATTCACGTGGGCCTCGAGATGATAGATGTCAATTTTCGGCGCTCCACACGTGCTGTGTCAGGGACACGTGTAATCATCTCATAGGCCGGAAAATACAGTACCCACAGTAACTCCATACCCAAAATCACTTGGTAATCATCCAAATGCACCACTGTAAATTTAGTCCTACCAGTCCATGCACCAGCACGTAGTTGCACATCCTTTGCTACCCTAAAATGGATGTCGCTTCTGAGTTTGTTGCCTTAATCTTGCTGGAGTCTTTCACAAGTCGAAGACTCGGCTTCTCTCATTCTTACTTGGACACAGTTATGTGTCGCTCCCATCTCTGTAGTCAAGGCTCGCGCCTTAGGCTCAAGGAACGCGCCTCAGGCGCAAGGCACACCTAAAGCGCCTTAGAAGGGTCAAGGCAATGAGCGTTTAGTAAGGCGCGCGTGCTATACTCAAGACGCACGCCTCATTAAAATATATGATTTTTTTTTTGTAAAAATTATGTACTTTGGCCTATTATATTAAGCATCGGTATGATAGGAGAGATACAATTGAACCTATCTTATTGAAAGACATTGATGAAAGTAATGAATGGCTACTTGGGGAGATGGAAACTGAAGGTGGTGAATTGGTGTTTAAGGATGATGGCTT
Organism: Euptelea pleiosperma; assembly: GCA_035048495.1. Lineage (NCBI taxonomy): Eukaryota > Viridiplantae > Streptophyta > Magnoliopsida > Ranunculales > Eupteleaceae > Euptelea > Euptelea pleiosperma. The sequence goes on along the minus strand of CM068548.1, from coordinate 26,887,009 downwards.
GACATGGAATTTGTTGCAAGAGTTACTGGAGTTGGTGAATCAACATCAAATACTAGATCACAAACAAGGTCAAAAGTAAGGGCGAGGACTTCAATAATGGAGTCGGAAAAGGAAGAGGCCAATTCGGAGGAGACATAAGAAGAAGAATATATTGAGGAGGCTAACACATCCGATGATAATGGGGATGAAGCTAATGATTATATTTTAGATGATGGCGATGTTAATTAGAATTAATTGTGGGTTATTTGAGATTTTGAACATTTGCTATCTTTTATGTTTTATGGCTTTTTGATTACTTGTTTTGTATTTAGATAATGACAATGTTAATTAGAATTGCTTTTGGGTTACTTGAGATTTTTGACGTTTGCTATCGTTTATGTTTTATGGCCTAATGATTACTTATTTTGTTATTTTATGATGTTATTTTTTTTAATTTTTTTATATTTCTTATATTTATTATAATTTTTAATATTGTGCCTCGCTTCAATCAGGCGCGTGCTTCGCTTGCTCCTTGCGCCTCAGGCACCAGAGGTCCTAACGCCTTAAGTGCGCCTTGCGCCTTTAACTACCTTGGCTCCCATAACCATCATAGCTCGCGTCGCATTCCCATTGGTGAGCACGTCCACATACAGTAGTCCATTCCTCGTAGATTTTTGCCCTTGCTCATGAATCACATTGAGCAACATAAGGGCCCCCAACCTTTGGTTCCTCAACCTCCTCTTAGAGTTTCTCTTTCTTCACTGCGTTGATGGACTTTCTTTTGGACATTCCCTGGCACTGTGGTCGCCACCACATATTGAAGAATCCAATGATCTTCTCGGTAGAAACAGATGGTCTTAGTGTTAAGGAGTGCACTCGTAGATCTGTAGCGCCTAAGCGATTGAAAACAAGGTTTAGCCATCATACTGCCACCATAAAAAAAAAGCAGAATCCATTTGGAATTCCTCCCAAACTTAGGCCAATAAGATGCCATAACGGAAGGTAGGACTTGACTACTTCATTTGAAGCTCAAAAAAACCAAATGAAGTTATGGATCGTTCATAGCATTTGTTTTCTGCTTATGGAGTCTTTCATTTATTTATTTTTAAGTTGTGTATTTGTATTAAATATAAAAATTGTACTAGATTAAGGATGAGAACTCAGACACAATGGGCTTCTATTTATACAACTTCTAGCTAAGTGATCTACCACATCATTAGCACTTCTTAAAGTATGAAGAAAGATAAGGGTTCATCCTCTCACAAGTTATCTGATGTGGTCAATGACCTGAGCTAGTCTCCAAGGGCCATTTCCTCTACCTTCTGCCCACTTGATAGCATTAACAGAATCCCCCTCAACCACCAAATTGCCTCCAAAATTATCCTAAAAAATCTGGACACCTTGAAGAATAGATTTTATTTTCGCCTCACTAGAATCAGCCTATCCTATTTGACCCGAGAAAGTTTTGATAGAACTTCACCTCTATGATTTCAAAGAACACCACCAAACCCTGTGGGCCGTAAAGAACCACAGGCACTGCCATTAAAATAGAATTTGATTAAACCTTCATTTGGTGTCTTCCAATTAGAATTGGCATTATTTGATTTTTTTTTTTTGATAAGGTAAAGATATTATTGAAAGCAAAGGGAAGTTATAAGGGGGTAGGAGGTCGAGGAGACCTCCAAAGAGAGAGCAAAAGAAAAACTAGCAGCCCCTACTCATAATGGACTCCCATCTAAAGACCATATCATCAAAGGATAACTCTTTACATTCCTTAAACAGCTTGAACCAAAGAAAGAAAAGGGCCTTGATGTTAATCACAATACTCTGGATCATCGCTTCCTTGCCTTCAGAGACCCTCTTGTTGCGTTCAAGCCATAGACCCCACCAAACCGCGAAAGGTAAAATGCTCCAAAGCCTTCGCCCGCAGGAGGAGAAACATTTGGTCGTCCAACTCTTCATAGTAGACATGAAAGATTCCGGGAGCGTCCAATAAATGCCGAAAGCTTCGAAGAAAATACCCTAAACTTCACGAGCTAGCTTGCAGTGAAGAAGGAGGTGATTGACAGTATCCCCGGCTTCTTTTCACATAAAGCAGTAGTTCGCCATAGCCCAGTTTCTTTTGATGAAGTTATACATGGTTAGAATCTTTTCGTGGGAAGCACACCACATAAAGAAGGCGTTATTTGGTTTCCTTCCACATCTGAGAATATCATTATGCTAGTTACCAATAAGGTCCACAACTGAGAATCCATTAAAATCCTTTACCACAAGGGGCCAATCCACCATCAGTCTCCAAACAACATTCCATATTTCAGTTGAAGATTGGCTTCGATATTTGAGGATTCTTCTATTCTAGAATGTGTAGGGTCCTTTTTCTTTAATAGGATAAGCTAGAATTTGTAGAGGTTTTTGATGTCTTAGAGCCTTTAAGGTTTCAAGATTATGGTTTTGGCACCGGGGGAGCTAAAAGTCTTGATATTCAGCTGTTAAACTTTTTGTTGGGGCAAAGAGCATCAATGAGGGAATGTTTTTGAAAAAATAGCATTTTATTTCACTAGTATGCTTTAGGGATTGTAATTTTCTACGAATTTCCCATTGGTGGAACGCTGCTTATTTCTCTTTAGGAAGATTGGTAAATTAGATGATAGAATTGTAGAAGTGTAAAATATGTTCCTAAGCTAATTTTAATTGCAGAAAAGATATATCTCTAAGCTAGTAATTCTTATCATCAGATTTGATTAACATGGATACATCTGAGTTAGACCCCAATTTCATCCTCACCTTTTTGTAACGTCCAACTGATGTGGAACAATTGGGTTCTATTTTCTTTAATAGGACTAGTGGGTGGCACGTGCATTTGCACGTGATTCACAAATATATCAAAAGAAATATTAGTATGAAGTGCGTCAATTTTGGCAGACATTCATGCTCACATTATCAGTAAAGCAACATAACATTGTCCTTGTTCCATTGATGAGTTGGTGGGCCGTGTCTATGACCTCTGGCACATCATATGCTACCCAATTGTACGATAGAATTCTCAACGTGCCCCAAGTTTTGTTCACCTTAGACGTGTGGTACAGAGATGTTTATATTAGTGGGTGAGTGAAGCCCAAGTTTTTTCTTTAGAAATTAGTATAGATAAGATAGAAGTAGTAGAAGTTGTTGATGTCTTAGAGCATGTAACGTTTCAATATTATGGTTTTGGAGTCGAGGGAACCACAAGTCTTGAATGCTCAACTCTAGGTCTTTTTGCTGGGGAAAAAGTTGTTTAGGGGATGGTAATTTTACACGAAGTTCCCGTTAGTAGGACTTTGCTATGTTTTTTTTTTCCTTTTCTTTTATAGGATGGTTGAATTGGGCAATAGAGGTGCTAAAGTGTAAATATGTTCCTAAGCTATGTATCAGTTGAAGAATTCCTTTCATCAGATTTGATAAACATTGATACGTCTCTGAGATAAACCCCAATTTCATCCTCATTTCCAATTGAGTTTAATCAGTTGCATTCATGATTCATCGCAGTCCTGGGAACACTTGCATTTACATAAAATTGGGCTTATTCTACTGACATTGTTTTCAATTTCGTTTGTTGCTTTTTCTTTTTTTTTTTGGACTTCTGTTTGTACTTCTTTGTTTATGCTTTATGCCTGCACACATAATTGATTTCATATGAAAATCCACTGCTTTAATTCTCACAGTGAGCAGCATACAAAATTGAATATGAAGGCTAATTAAAACAGCTTGCTTGTTTAATCAAAAAACTCATGTGGGTTCACTTTTCAGAGGATGACTATTGTTGAGTTCTTGCCTTCATTGATGCTCGTGTTTTATTTTTATTTTTTTATATTTTATATCAGCAAAATTTTAGTGGTGTCATGTATCATGTTCTCCATTCTTATAATCAGGTTAAGAGTATGGTACTTGAATGCTTGTGTCGTTCTACAAAGAAGCTTAGGGATATCCGAATTAGCCATCCGTGATGTACATGTTTGTATTTGGTCCATTTAATGTTTGGGGTTCTTAATGTTCTTTTTCATGAGTAACATAGTTAGTTAAGTTGGATTGAAAGCAAACCCTAGTCAAATTATTATTTTTATTTTTTATAATGCTTTAGAAATTAGTATTGCATATTGGAGCACCCTGATTCAGAAATTGGACTGGCCTTCAAACGGGTGAGGTTAGGGGAACAGTAGTGAGGAAGGCTTTCACTAACTACGAAAAAATGCAAAAGAAGACCACAAGGATCGAATATGATCAAGGCCTCTTGATATGTACGATATGTATGTACACAGTACACACACATAAACATGCTTATATACATACACCAATGCATACATGATTTGATTCATGCATGGTAAGGTCTGAAGAATTACTTTCAAATATTTTTGGATGAACTAGTGATGTTTTGAACAGGGTTTATGGATTTCAAGGTGCTGAACAAGCTGTTATGGATGAAAAACCTATTTACAGAACTACCAAAAAATATTTCTTTCTTGATAAAGGTGTTTGTTTGTCTAGTCGTTTTATAAGATGGATCTTGTGGTGGATTGTTCAATTGTATAAATTTGACCAATATAGCCAATTCTACCAGGTTCAGCTGAGGCAGTACAAGTCGTACAATTTCTCGGTCTCTGTCACACTTTGATACTTAGTCTTTAATCCTTGATTGATATGGCAGGACTAAGCAAATCCAATTAGGATAAACATGGCAAGACCTGTGAGTACTAGAGCAGTGGGTTCTTCAACCACCACCACCACAACCCTAACACTAGAAAACCCCTCTCCTTCTTCTCAGCAACATGAACACCAGCAAACCTTAGTTCTGCGCCTCTCTCGGCGCCCATCAAAGGTCACATGGAAGGAAGGCACGGTTGACAATGAGTTCCTTCAGAAGAAGAGCTCCAAGAAGTGTTGCATCTTCCACAAAGAGAAGCCCTTTGATGAGGATGACAGTGATGATGATGACCGCAGTAATGGTTCGGGCCCATCCAAAAAAGATAACATCAACGGCGGAGGTTGCTGCTCAAAGGACAGCAAAGGCACAAGTGATTGCTGTTCTAGAGCAGAGTAAGGTATTGATTGACTTTGACGTTCCTTGTAAGTGTCCAATGTTTCTCTTGTTAGAGAATGATTTGGATTGTATTCTTCGATATTGGCATTTTAGGTTTGTAGTTTCTGCTGATGGTATATGTGGTTTTGATATTATGGCTGTAAAAGGAAACTCTGTATATTGTCTTTTTGTTTTGAGGGAAAAATACCAAACTTCTCATTGGATTTAAGGTTCTGTAAGGTGTTTGTAACCTGTGATTACAACCGAGAGCAATTTGTGAACAGCTTATGGGATTTTGATCGTAATAATTATTTTTTTTGTTCTAGGATTTTTTATGCTCTGGTTGTGAAAGATTGACATTTTGTTTGTGTTGTTTCCAACTTGAAAAAAAAATCTTATATTTTATTCCAATTTCTATGGAAAACTTTGGGGCGTTTGGCAACACAAAAATAAGTAACTTATTGACTTTTATAAGCAAAAAGTTAAAAAGTTAGTTTGGATGTGTTTTATATTTTAACTTTTGAAAAGTTAAAAATTAACTTAAAACTGAAGCTAAAATTTTTAGGCCCTGTTTGGGAATGTTTCTGTAGAAGCGCTGTGGAAAAGCACTTCTGCAGAAGTTCTGGAAGTAGCTGCTGAGAAGCGCTCTTTTCTAGAATAATGTTTGGTAAACTATGCTGGAGAGGTGTTGTTCTGTGTGTAGAAGTTGGTATTGTTGTTTGGCAAAACCATCTGTGAGCTTTTGAATTCTGTCAAAATGTCAAGAATACCCTTACATTCAATAGAAGAGAGTAGTTTATATTTTTGGCTCACCTAAGGCAAATATTATATTTTGAATTACATCTTATGGCTCTCAATAATAAAATAACATTAAAAACAAACAAAATTCATAAACCAACCAATCTAAGTGAAACCTATCAATCCATAACATGAAACCCATCAATCTATAAAATAAAATTTATCAATCCATAAAAGTAACAATAATAAGTCATAAGATAATGTATCTAAAACAAATCTAAATTACGTTGATCAAAAGCAATTTTTCATCTGAACTTTTGTATATTTGACACCGGTTCTCTGTTCAAATTCATCTATCAGATTGTTGTAACCAGTTTTGTCAAGTATAGAACTATTTCTACAACCCTTTTTAATTTGATCAACAACAATTTCAACCCAAATTTTGTATAAATTAGCTGGCCACTGAGCTTTTGGTTGGGGCGTAGATTGATTTTTTTTTTTCCATCTGACATTAGAATTTTCATATTTTCACAGTTAACAACTCATGTTTGGGAATGCTCCTGACATGTCATACTTTCAATTCTAGAGTTCTCTCAAATATAGTTGCCAATTACCATAGATTAAGCATGACATGTCCTACTTTGAATCTAGGAATCTAACCATCTATATTACTTTAGAAAGTTCAGAATATGTGGAATCTAACCATCTATATTACTTTAGAAAAGTTCAGAAATATGTGCGAACATATGTTGGAGTAAAACTTCTGAAAATTTCAGTAATCTAAAGACCTTTGTATGCAAAACTTCTGAACATTTCAGAAGTCTTAGGACACTTGTATGCTGGAGTACATCAGATTTCTTTATGCTAGACATTTGAGGACTTCTAAAAATTTCAGAAATCTAAGGACATTTGTATGTTGGAGTACATCAGATTGTTGTTGTATCCATGCTGGAGTAAAACTTCTGTCACAACAGGCCATGACCAAAGCCCATCACGTCCCACAATACTAGCCACGTGGCACACTATCATAGGGTGTTGACTGTATGGATGTTTGGCCAATCCCTCAGTGGACCTGCAATCACAAAATCAGTATGATTATTGATTTACAACCTTTGGATCTTTTCACCCCAAATAAAGCTCAATAATGCTCAAATCACTAGTTAAAATCAACTTATGAAAATGACTTCAATCCAACGCTTATAATTCACTAATCATGCTGATTTTTGCTCCTCAAATCCACCGAGGGACTGGCCAAACATCCATAAGGTCATCATCCACTAAGAGTGTGCCATGTGGCTATATTGTAGCCGTTGTGACAGAAGTTTTACTTGTGTAGATAGAGCTAGTTGAGTTGTTTGGGCTGTGTTGACAGGTTGAGTATTGTGGTTGAAACCACATCTGTCTCACTGATGATGCCAACCCAACTACAACAGTCAGAAGAAGAAGAAGAAGAGTCGGTGCCCCTCCACCCATTAGTCGATGATTCCAGATCTTCCAAAATCGATTCAATGCTCTCAAGTCATTTGAATTGCAGGTTATTCTCAGAACTCAAAACCAGACCTTAGAGACATAAGAACCCAATAAAAAAACATCCCAAGAGGAGGGGCAACACCTTAACTCTAGAATATCAATGGAGTTTTTGTTAAGAGCTTCAAAGACCTCTCAAATAACTAAAAAAAGAGAAAGGAGGAAAGAAGGTTGCCAGAAAGAGAGAAAGAAGAGTGAGTGTACTTGAAACAGAGACGGCCGGCAATCGAAGAACGAAGGTCGCCGGAGACATAGCTATTGAACTCAAGGCTGGAAGCAAAGAGGAAGGAAGAGACCTCATGTGTTCTCTGTTTTGGGAAACCTCTCGTGTTCTTCATTTAGGAAAAACTCTTAACAGTCAAAATATGCTATATACGTTATGAGAGGAGGGGCAAAGAGGGAAATTATTGAGAACCTTTTTGACGGTAAAGAGCTTCTCGCAAAAGCGTGGAATAGCTTTTTTTAGAAACCCCTCGCGAGCTGTTTTGTGAAAAAGTCATTCTAGCTTCTTTTAGCCACTAGAAGCAAAATCACTTTTACAATCCAAAAGGCATCTTATGCGAAGGAAGCACTTCCCTTGTCTAGAAGCTCGAGAAGCTCTTCGCAAGAAGCGTTCCCAAACACCACCTTAGCTTTTGACTTCTAAGAGAAATAACTTCTCAAAAATTAGAATCCCTCCCGACATTTGAATTTCTATGACTTTTTTGGAGGTAAAAAATCAACTTATAACTTCTACTACAAGTAAAAGTGCTTTTAGTTCTCGTTCCCAAATGCCCCCTTCATCTTTAGATGTAGAAAAAGAAAAATAGTATTGTTGAGTCTTTGTCTGTCTCTTGGGTATCTCCTAACGGTGGTTTAGTGACAGAAAACATAGCAAGACTGCAGTATTCCGACCCCACACACAACTTACTCATCTGCTTCTAGTCCTCTTTAGGTCCCAGAAAAAAAATTGTGAAAAAATAAAATGGTAGAACCAAGCCTTCAAGGAGGAGCCTACTGGTTTTATATTTATAGAGCTCAACCATAAAAAGACAGGCCAAGTTGCAGTGTCTGTCTAAAGATGGACATGGATTAGATATTAAACGATTGCACTGCCATCCTTGATTTTTTTTTTTTTCTCCTAGAAAGATGTTCAGCAACCTTCTTGGTAGTTACATCTAAGATTCCTACTTACTCTTATCCCATGGAAAACACTTTCATGTCTGCGAGTGCAGTGCTTTGATAATATGGGATGTGGTTAGAAGGCTTGTGCTAAACAATCCGTTTTGCTGCAGCACTTGCTAAAATGGAGTTGAAGTTCAGTTTCCAAGTTGAGACTTCAGCCTGAATCTTTGCTGATTCAGGTCTCATTATGCAGTTCTGTTATTTATTTACTTTCTGATTTAAAAGCTTGTAGCAGCTAACCAGATTTATGAAAATCACTTCCAGCAGAAAAAGATTGTATATTTACACCCACCTTGCTTAACGGTTTCCAACCTCCCCAGCTACGCTATGTACCATTTATAACGTTTAGAAAACCATTTTAACGCTCAGAAAACAATGGCCGTTAGTTTCTGGGAAAATTTCCGTCATTTTCCGTTATATTCCTTATTTTTATATTGAAAAATTGAAATTGAAATACTGAATTTTGAATTTTAGAGCCATTTTTCCGTTATTTTCCATTTTTGCCCCTGAGCATTGTTATAACGGAAAAAACGGTAACGCCCCCAGTCCGTTATACAGTTATAACGGCCCCTTCTAAACCTTAAGAACCATCTATTGCATTGTCTGCGGGTCCATGGGACCTATCTCGATAGTCGAACCCAACGAATTGACAGTGACACCCCTATTCTTGATTGGGCGTTGGGAGTTTTTTTTGTATAAAAATTGTGATTTTATTGAATAAATTGTGGTAACTACATGAAACCTTCCTTATCAAGTTCTTTTTAGAGATCAAGATTTGAGAGTCGTAAGAAAATTTGTGATGATAAACACAGGAAAAATGAATATATTGTGTATCTCGTCCGGGCAAAATTTCTTCGGAAGCTGGCAATGTCCGTCTTCAATCAGGACCAAACATGTCATTGATATAATCCTTACCGCGGCTACCGCCACGATAACAGATCTAGTCATTGATATGAGCAGTAACAATTTTCCTTGCTGACATCCATCAACTGCAATGGTGGTTCTTTCTTCCACTTTATAGATCATATTATCTTTCGTCGACGGAACGTAGAAATATTGTGTGTTTTCAGCAGAAGACTGCAAGAAAAGCAGAAAATGGAGAAAAAAAATAATATTATGGTGCGTTTGATACACGTGCAAATTGGGTGTGCAAATAGGTTTACGTGTGCAATCGTTTCCCACGCATGTTTGGTACGCGTGCATTCGGCGATTTACACATGCACACGGGTAAATGAATACTCGCCCTCTTTAGCAATTAAAAACCCATTTCACCCCCTGAGCAATCGTTTACACAACTTCCTTGTGCAAACGATTTGCATAAGGTACAAATTAAAATCCAATATTTTCTCAAATCAAATCCTATCTTTCTCAAAAAAAAAAAAAATAGAAATAATGGAAAAGTGACCTTGAGATTTAAAATTTAAAATTAAAAAAATGAGAAAAATAGAAAAAAAATAACAATAAAATAATGCCCTTTTTTTCACACTTTTTAAAAAAAAAATAATAGTCGTTATTTTCGTTACAACGGAAAATAATGGTCCTTATTTTTTATCATTTTAACGGAACATAACGTAACGGGGAAGATCCAAATCCATTACAACGCCCGTTATTTTTGCCATAACGGATTCGGACCTACCTCGTTACTTTATATACCATTACAATGCTGAAAACATATACCGGAAAATAACGACCATTATTTTTTGAAAAATTGTGAAAAAAAAAACGTCCGTTATTTCTGTTATTGCACATTATTTTTCTATTTTTTCTTTTTTTTATTTTTTGAAATTTTGAAATTTATGTTCAAATATGTGGGGTCCACGTATTACATACGGAAAATTCATTTTTTTTTGTACTTAATATGTGGGGCCCACATATTTTGTGCTTTCCTAAGTGAGCATGCGCGTGAACCAAACGGTACTAAATATGAACAGTGCGTAGATTTTGAAATTTGCATATGCAAAGTTAGTGTGAACCAAATGCAAGAAAATATAATAGATGCGCAAACCATTGCACGCGTAATAGTTTGCATGCGTACCAAACAGACCCTCTACGATTGAAGGGTTTTATAGAACAACCGAGCGTCTACGATGACGTATCTGACTATGAATTCGAACAGAGGTTTCGAGAGCTCAGCTCTCATGGTGATGACCATGTTATCTGCGTCTCGAAAGACGATCGATCAGGGAAGATCATCGGAACAGGGAGCGTATTCGTGGACAAATGTTTTTTTGAGGAATTGTGGGGACATAGGGCGCATTGCGGACATGGTTTTAGGAATTTGAGCATTGGCAGACATATATTCAAAAAATCAGCTTGATCAGTCTTTTATCATATAATTAGGGGTAAAATAGGTATTTTTCATCAAAAAATACTTTTTTACCAAACAACATGAAATGGCTTATTAAAAAAAGAAGCCTTTTTTTATATGGTTTACCAATGTTAATGCCACACGTGTTCACAAGTGGTTGCTCATATAGGTAATTCTGATGTGACATCTGTGTAGTTATCAGCCCCTCTCCACCATGCCACGTCGTATACTCTTTCGGCCCCACATAACCATGGATATGGTGTTCACCTCTTGTTAGACTTACAAATTAATTGGTGATTTCTAGCTATTGGATTTGAGTATTTTAACAGGGCGATTTCTGGCTGTTGATTTTAGCTTTTTTTTTTTTGTGCTTAAAATCTAACCGCTAGAAATCACCAATCAAACTAATACTTGGTGTGTGGGTCAAACCAGAAGTGGGACAAACATCCATAAAGTCAGTGGGCCCAAACGAATACTCCATATGGCATCAGATGTGATTAAATTGGATTATGACGACCCAGTTTAAAAGGGGCCATATATAACGGTATAACGGACTGCGGGTGTTACCATTTTTTTTTAGGTTATAACGGACTGTAACGCACAGGGGCACAAATAGAAAAATAACAAAAATAATGGAAAAAGGGGGCTAAAAAAAATGGAAAAAGCAGCCGATATAACAAAAATAACAGCAATTATTTTCAGTGTTAAAATGGTACATCTTATATAACAAAACAGGGAAGTTGTCATATCTCATATCTTATCTTATTCGATTTCAACAAAGAGCGGCTGAGATCTTATCCTCCAAATGCATAGTGGCAAATGCTTTGTCAAAGTGTGTCGTGGGCACAGGCCACCCACCCACTAGTATATAACGTAACGGGGGAGGTCTGAATCCATTATAACGGCCGTTACATGTGACAATCATCTGATCTATAGAATTTTTAAAGAAATTCAAAAAAGGGGTAGGAGTAGGACTAAAAAGTCATGAGCTCCACGAGTGATGATTATGGAAAAAAAGGTCCGAAGGCAGAGACCGTTAAAGAAAACTAGGGGACTGTCACGTGCATTGTGCACCTTAAATGTGGCAGCACCTTACACATCATAACCGTATAGATGTTTCGCCCATCCCTAGGTAGACCTACACACGAAAATTCATCCTAATTAGTTATTTCTATCCATTGGTTAAGAGTCTTATTTTTGGTTTATTTTAACCAGTGGATTTCGAGAATTATTTGGTTCAAGAGGCATGATAACATCCATACCTCTTGAGCCTTGTGATCATTACTATTTTAATAATGAGGTATGTACGGATGATTAACTATGTTTTATTTTCTTCAAAAATCATGTTGACAATATACCATATTATAAGCCACGTGGCACACTCTTAGAGATCGCTGACTGTATAGAAGTTTTACTATTCTCTAGTTGGACCTATGTACCAAAATTCAACCTGATTACTAATTTATATCTGTTGCATTAGAGTCCTTTTCATGGATTATTTTAAACTGTGGATTTCAAGAATTATGATCTAAAGGTTAGAAATCGTTAATCAACACAAATTTTGTTAAATACGTCCATCTAGAAATGCCCCAAAAATCCATACAGTTATTATCCTATAATATGGTGCCACATGTCCCACACTATGGGTCCCTCGTCAATCTCAACGATGGATAGCATCATCTAATCGCTTCTATTGTAGAGTTGATCAGGTCGCATTGAATCTAAATAGGACGATGATATCATTTTCCAAGTAGAACAATACAGCAAGTCGCGTTAAAGGGTTATAAGTCTCAACGCCTCCACTATATCTACATACTGAAGTCACGAAGTTACTCAAAAGGCGAAGCCGAATCACTTCATCCTCTACTTTGATCTCTTGAAATCGAACGACTAAAGCTCGAGAACTAATCTGCGAGTAGAAAAACTTCTGAAACTCCTTTTGTTCAATTCTTTAGAACCGCTCAATCGAAGCCAAAACAAAGCTAAACAAAGATCCATAGTCGATCTAAGATCACTTAAAACACTAAAAACCACGCGCTCGAGCTTGCTTCAACTGTTCTCGATTAGTCTTGAAGTTGGGAAGCATCAACAACAAGCTTTCCTAATCCAACTTTGCAAGATCGATCGGTTGAAATGGTTTGCTTCTCCAAAAGGATATTAATCGAAACCCTAAAGGCTCGAATCTCGCAACTTGGGAGCCTAAAAGCTCGAGACCCTATCAGTTCTCGAACGAGAGAAGTGATCAAGAGAAGAGATCGAGAGAAGATATCGATATCCTATCAGTTCTCGAATGAGAGAAGAGATCGGGATACATCTGTTTTGTAATTCCACAAATTATATCCAGTGTTACAATGCAACAACTTATTATGTGAGAAGGCAAGGGCTTGGGATTCAATGCAGCTAGTAGGCCCACATTTGTAAAGGGTACGTAACCAACAGGGATTCCTTAGCATGAAATTCATATTCTATGACACCCAGCCTCCATACTCTATTGCCATGGCTTCCTTGGTATGAATCTAAAGAGGAAGATAATATCATTTTCCAAGTGGAACAGTACAGCAAGTCGCGTTAAAGGTGTTTGAAAGAGTTATAAGTCTCAACGCCTTCAAGCATATCTGCATACTAAAGTCACGAAGTTACCCAAATGGAGAAGCAGAATCACTTCGTCCTCTACTTTGATCTCTTGAAATCGAACGACTAAATCTTGAGAACTAATCTGCGAGCATAAAAACTTCTGAAACACCTTTTGTTAAATTCTTTAGAACAGCTCAATTCGAAGCCAAAACAAAGCTAAGCAAAATCCATATATACTCCATCCAAGATCACTTAAAAACATTAAAAACCACGCGCTTGAGCTTGCTTCAACTGTTCCCGATTGGTCTTGAAGCTGGAAAAGCATCATCAACAAGCTTTCCTAATTCAACTTTGCAAGATCGATCAGTTGAAATGGTTTGCTTCTCCAAAAGGCAATTAATCGAAACCCTAAAGGCTCGAATCTCGCAACTTGAGAGCCTAAAAGCTCAAAACCCTATCAGTTCTCGAACGAGAGAAGTGATCGAGAGAAGATATCGAAACCCTATCAATTCTCGAATGAGAGAAGAGATCAGGATACATTTGTATTGTAATTCCACAAATTATATCCGGTGCTACAATGCAACAACTTATTAGGTGAGAAGGCAAGGGCTTAGAATTTCAATGCAGTAGGCCCACATTTGTAAAGGGTAACCAAGCACATGGGAAGGAGTTGCTTGCTAGCAATCCTCTCAAGTTTAACAGATTTGAGAATAAACCTATTTTGACAGGATCTGTTTTGAGAGGGATTACAACACAATGCCACACCAACGATCTATAACTAATATGTGAATGTGCACCCTAAATTAGGAGTTCAAAGGGTACAACATAAGAAAATAGTAAATAACATGAATTACATAACGGAAATTCTATTTGCACCTCCACAAATTCCAAAAGCACCCAATGAGTGCCTCTCTTGGATGAAAATGCCCTCCCTTATAAGGGAGGGAATGAAAAAAGTACCACATTTTCCCCTTTCTATCCTCCCTCTTCTCCATTTCTCCCTTTCTCTCTTCCGTTTCTCATTGGGTTTGTGAGGGTGAGAGCTACCGACGATAAGAAATGCGCAAGTCGACGCTCCAGCCGTTCACCTCCTCCATTGTCGTCGTCTCCGTCTCCCACTTGCACAACAGTCTCCCACTTGCAAAATAAATAAGAGAACAATTAAAAGAGGTTCAAGTTATCCTTATTTGTTCTTTTGAACTTTTCATACTGCTAAAATAAGGGTTTATTACAACACAAATCAGTTGTTATTAGTAAATTTATATTTTATTGACATCTCTTATTTGCATAGCCTAGATTTTAGAAAATCTTGTTTGCTTTTAGGGTTAATTTTAAATGTAGATTCTCTTTTTTCAATCTAGTAAAGTTATAATTTTATTACATTTTAATATAACTTTTGTCAAATTTATTTGGTATACAGTGATAATTAGGATTTAGCTTCGTTGTTGTGAGATTTTAGGTTAAAAAGGCATTTATTTATTCATATTTAGAATTTAAGATTGGTAATTTTAAGTAAAATAGTGAAACTTCTGGATGAAAGTGTGATTGGTAGTTTCAAGTGAAATGACTGAAACTGATTGTGTGTATCTTAATCTATTAATGTAGGTATAACGCGTCGATCCCGACGTCTTGTTGATAAGCAAGGGGAAAGTAGTACATCCACCCCGACTAGACGGCTTCCACCGATGGCGTCTGAAAGAAGACGTCATAATCCACCACGACAACCCCAAATTGAAGAGCACCAAGAAGAAGACGATCAGCAACAAGAAGAACAATATGAGCAATAAGACGATCAGCAACAAGAAGAACCGTATGAGCTAGAAGACGATCAGCAACAAGAAGAGCACTACGAGCAAGAAGAAGAAGTTGAGGAAGAGTCTGAAGATGAAGAAGCAGTTGGAGCATACCCCGGAGGTCCGGTAGATCCATCGGTATTGAAAAGTTTTAAAACTCATGTAGCACATGATATATGAAAAAAGAAAGTAAATAGTTCTATATATATACTAAATCTATTATTCATCTTGTGTTGATAATGTTTACTTCTGATACATTTAATCATTTGTAGGAACGGCCCCCACTGAAATGTATTCAACACACGTCAAAATTATTGGGTTGGGATTGGACAGAAGAGAGACGTTGGTTTCGGAGTAGAGTAGAACATTCAGGGTTGATCAATTTAGTTACTTTTTCATATAAAAGAGTAAACAACACAATAATATCGGCGTTTGTCAAGAGATGGCCACCCGAGACCAATACATTTCATCTCTCATTTGGTGAGATGACTATCACATTGGATGACGTGTCTTATACTATGGGTATGCCCGTTCATGGCCGTGCGATGATGTGTGAGAAATTAAGTTTGACTAATAGCAAGGCTGCTAAACTGCTTGTGAAGATGTTGGGAGTTGAAAGGGAAAAAGTCATAGCAGAACTAAATTTGAACACGGGATGCATAGTAAGGATGCGCTAGTTACATGACAATTTTCAAGGGCGTAACAAAACCAAAGCCACCACGAAAGAGGAAATAGATTGTACAATAAGGGCATTCCTTCTCTATGTGCTCAGTTATTCTATCTTCTACGACAAGAGTGGGTCCAAGGTACCAGTGGTGTACCTTTAGGTATTGCAGAACCTCGATGAAGCACAAGAATATGCATGGGGGGCAGCTACACTTGTATTTCTTTATAGACAATTGGGATTTGCATCTAGGTGCGGAGTCAAGCAGATTGTTGGCTCTATGACACTACTAGAGGTATACTTCTTAAATTGTTTTTCTTATATAATCTGAATTATTATTTTAATTTTTATCATTAGTGTTGTTTTGTAGGCATGGGTGTACGAATACTTCCCGTTCACAAGGGATAATCCCAATTTAACGTACAAAGTATGCAATCGCAGAATTAGTTGTTGGCTGCCTACATCAACAAGTGGAACTGCATCTGGCAATGTGATAGTGCTTCGAGAGGCACTTGACTCTTTGGAGGCGAGTGAGGTAAGTTACAATATTTTATTTTATTTTAATTATTACTTATGTATACTGATATATTTCCATTTGTATTACAGGTCATATGGGAGCCCTACCGAGAAATGAAGGATCATTACCCCTTTCTACTTATTACATACTTTTGTGGATGCCTCAGAAGCTTTGAAGTCGTTGAACCGTACCACCCAAATCGGGTTCTTTGACAGTTTGGACATATGCAGTCATCAATCCCTCCAGAACCATATAAGCCCATTTGAGCAGACCGAAGACACATCTCGTCTCAATATAGGGTGGTGTACCATGTGCTGGATCAATACTGGAACGAATGGCCTGATCACACCTTACAGACGAAGCGACGTGGACCTCGGGTGGTGAATCCTTGGGATTGTGAAAAGGATTATCTACCGTAGTTCCGAAGCATTTCCCACGTTATCGTCCAGAACCCAGATAATCAAAGTGGCTACGACCCACATAGAGAGATGGTATATCCAAAGAGAGTTGAGCAAGCGTTGCAGATCCTTGACTAGGCGGACTCCAATGATACGGTTGAGATAATGAAAGAGAGAACAAGGCAGGTCAAAGCAATTCTCCGAGATCATGATGCTGGAGAGGGTTCAAGTAGTGCCAAGGGAGAGGACTCTGAAAGAAGGAGAAGAAGCTGAGAGAGAAAGAAGAATATGAGATATCATTTTTTGTATTTTTAAGTTGGAATGATATCCATTTTCTTGTATTTTAAAGATATCCACCTCAACTAGAGTGTTTAAAAACTATAGATGATATCTAGGCCTGTCAACGGATACCTATCGAACCGGATATGGGTATATCCGAATTTGAATTCGAAAAAAATCAATGGTATCCGAATCCGAATTCGAATCCGACGGATATTCCAAACTAAAAATCGAATTCGAATTCGATATGCTTATCGGATATCCGAAAATATTCGATTTGACCGATAAGCAAATCGGATTCAAATATTATCCGACATCCAAAGATTAATCCGATATCTGGAATTCCATGAGTAATCTGAAATTCTGAATAGTTGAATTACAAATAAAAAAAATTACAATATTTTTTTGTAAGTAATATCCGAAATCTACAAAGAGGGCTTTGGCCAAGCTTCATTCACATGATTTGGTAGGTATGATCTATATAAGCTGACTATATCATGTTACCAATCAACGTATCTCAAACTGATGCAAATAAAGCATTTTTTACCCATTAGTAAGATCTCAAACTTGAACAAAATAAACAAATAAAAAAAGAATGCACAAAATCCTTTAGGATTTTCCACTCGTTCAGGTTCTTGACTGTAGAATCCCCTCACTCCAAAAAGTTCAGTAACTCACTCGATAATTTCATCAAGGCATCCTAGACCATTTTCAACCTCAACATGTACTGACCTAACCCAGTGATCGGGATCCTTGATGAAGAGGAGAAGAATAGCTCACCTCTCTTTGATCTTCGGCTTCTCTCTGATGTACAGTCGAAACTCAAACTCTTCCTAACTTTGATCTATGATTTAAGTAGAGGCAACCAGCAGTGACGATGATGAGAGAGAGGAGAGTTAGGGTTAGGGTTTTAGAAGAAAATGTTGGAGAGGAAATGAGTAATAAGTCGTCGAACATAATGAGAGCAAAACAAGGTTTTTTGTATAGCCACATGAAAAGACCAAAATAACCCTACATCCTCTACTCGGATCAGATATTATCAAAGTGGATATGTCAATATCCGTATCCATATCCAAAACCAATTCGAATACGATAAACTTATCCGAATTCGAATCCGATATCCGAAAATTTTGGATAATATCCAAAATTTTGACTACGAATTGGATTCGGATTTTCGACTATCCATTGACAGACCTAATGATATCTAACTTTGTCTACTTTTGCTATATTTTATGAATTTGGTATCTATGGTTGACTATCTATATCCCTTTTTGAATTTATGGTCGACTGTTTCAAAGGTCTGACAAAATCATGAACAAAGTTCACAATGGATTGATATTGAAGTCTGTTTGGAAGGAATTGTTTTAAAGTAGGTTACTAACATGACATTGAGATTTAAAGCCAAAAAATATTATTTTGAAAGGAGTAAAACTTCCTTACTGCTAAAGAAACAGAAAATCTAATGCAGGTTAGAACACAAGTGCTCAAAAATAACATTTGAAAGCATTGTTCCCTTATCCATAAGATCAATCTTTGTCAATCTCTGTCTTTATAGGTAGAAAATGGCCAAGCTTGAACCAAGAGTAACAATGAGGTGGAAAAGAATCAAATTCTAGACAAGAAGGACAAACTTACAACAAGTCCTCCCCTTGTAATGGATGCAAGCATGTACAAGAGGAGGAGCTCTTTAGAAAAAATGAACGGGCTTCATGAACAGCCTATGGATGGGTTCCAACTGATGAAGGAGTGCTTGAATCACATGACCAAAAGTAACCAATAAGGTTGATTTTTGGTGTGTTGTTCTACCAATAGGTGGACCAAACATTCATGAGTTCAGTAGCCCACGGCCAGGGAAGTCGTGGTCACTATAGTGCCCACGGTTTCTTAGACCGTGTAAGCAAAAATATAAATATTTTTTTGCTTCTGACCCTTCTCTTTGGCCGTGGGTCATATAGAACCCACGGCCAAGAAAACCGTGGAGACCATAGTACCCACGGTCAAAGAGAAGAGTCAGAACATAAAACTTTTTATTTTTGCCTACACGATCTAAGAAACCGTGGGCATTGTAGTGACCACGGCTTCCCTGGCCGTAGGCACTATAGTGACCACGGCTTCCCTGGCCATGGGCTACTAAACTCATGAATGTTTGGTCCACCTATTGGTACAATAGCACACCAAAAATCAACTTTATTTGTGACTTTTGGTCATGTAATTCAAGCACTTCTTCATTAGTTGGAACCCATTCCTGGGCTTTGAAGGATTTTTATATCAAACTTTATAGGGCAAGTGTTGTTCTATACTAACAACTAGAACAACACTAACAATGGTTATGCTAGACAAGATAACTAGTTAATGGATCAGGTTGCGATGATATTGATACAATCTGTTAATAGTTACTACCATGGCATTGGTGGTCAGATTACTACCATGACATTGATGGTCAAGTAGTAACATGACATTGATGGCCCACTGACCTTTGGATGTTTGGTTCACTTATTTATATGGATCCACACATCAAAAATAAGTTTAATCAGTGAACTTGGAAACATGCTGTTAGTCTATTTTTGGTTTTATATTAAAATAGTATTTTCATTTGCTATTGATGGCCCATAAGCCTACAAAAAGATGATTCACAAGCTACAAAAAAATGGCTCAAAAGCCTACAAAAGATGACTCCTAAGCCTACAAAAATATGGTAAAAGCCTACAAAAGATGGCTCTCAAGCCTAGGTACTATGTATATACAAAACTATGTACTGTGTATCTATGTACTGTCAGTCATCCACAACGATCGGAACCTCCGACGTTGCAACATCTAGACCAACTATTTTTCCGAACTTCTGCATCATATCCTCGTACCCAATTCTCCATCCGACAGCGATAGGGTCGACATGTCTTGTCCAATTGACAGCAACATTTGGTATTAGACATTTCTCGCGCATCAGAAGTTGAACAAAATGATTGTTATTAACGAAGGCTATCGCTATTATCTTCCGTCGCATGAGTGGTTTGGGTGGTGAAAGTAACGGCAAATATGTCAAGCATAGCCTGATCGAAAAATGAAGCAACGCGACATTATAACACGAGGCAATGATATGACCCATTTCGGGTAAGGTCATCCAACACTTTATCGGCAGATATATCTCAAAACAATCTAAAGATTGTATGAGTTCAGTGACGGTTTGTTGGCCTCTGTATAGTTTGACATAATAATCGGCATGAAGTTGCAACTCGCAATCATATCTCTTCTGACCCTAGGCCATTCATCTTCACCCATCCCCATAAGTGCTTCCACTGCTCGAAACCCACAATTCCCATCGCCACGAACATCTTTGACTTGTAATATATAATCCTCCAACCCTTAAGGCAAATCGTCCAAGTAGGGACTCTCACCAAAATAGGGACTCTCTTGCCCAAATCTAGTACGAATACGCTTCCTTTTTATTGCCAGTTTTTTTCTCTATGGCCGAGTCTATGATTGCTCATCTTCGATTGACAGAAACTCAAAAACTGAAGGATCCATCTTTGTAGATGATTTTACATGTACAAGTCTCTTTGTCGATGGCGTTCTTGGTCTGCCCCGAGTCTTGATCTTCTCTTTCGGCTCAAGTAATAAAGTGGAAACGGGGTTCACAATATCCTTGAGCTTTCTGAATAACTCATTTCTGCACCAAGGGACCACATTCTAGAACATCGTCTATGGTCACTGTGTGTATATTGGAAAGCTTCATCTAGTGGGGATGGATAGACGACAAAGGAATGGGACTGTGTTCGCGCTTGTATACGGCAATCTCATGTGTGCATGGTAAACCATGCGTGCGTCGGATAACACACCCACAAGCCTGGAGATCATCTAGGCCACATGACTCGACTCGCTTTGCCTCATTAACTATTAATTCTAGTGCATCTAAAGAAACAAAACCCGTAAGCTCCTTACAAACTGTCACTCTATACCTATGCTTCACAATATTCAAGCTTCTCTCAAATGTGGCATTGATCTCAACATGTTGCAACTCTAGCAAAGAGTTGATGGTATCCCACGACGTATCAAAATTGTCTTGTGATGTCATTAGATGTCTCTTTAGTTTAGCATAGGCACTCTCAGCTATGTTGGTCGTGGTATTTCCAAAGTTAATGTTCTGATCAGTCCATGCTGCCACAAAAGACTATTTGTATTGTGTCAATCAATTCTCTTTCACGTATCGTACAGCATTTGAGTACTGTGAGAACTCGATCTCAATGAATCCAAATGGTCTTTGTAGTCCTCCTTCGTATAAGACAAGACTAAGTCATTCCACTTCGAGATAAATTGATCACATGCCTCTTTTCTTGCAAATATTGTTTTACACCTTGATAATATATTCCTCGATATGTGAAAACGACATAGAAAGTTTTGTGCTTCTGGGAGTACTCTCTTGCATGCATTCATTAGAGCCAACTCTCTATCTGTCACAATAATTAAGGGGAGGGCTTCAGAGTTAAGAACAGACTTTAAACTTTCCAACGCCTAAACAAAATTTTCTTCTTTCTCGGCTTAAAGATAAACAAAAGTGATGGAGTATGTCATAGTTGTCGATGTGACCCCAACAATCTCTAACAATGGCAACATATACCTATTTTTTTTGTAGGTGCAATCTATAAGACACACAATGGAGAAACAATTGACAAGTTGTATGCACTTTGGATGTGCCCAAAGTAAATCTGTAACTAGCAACGTATCAGAATTCCTATGCCTTTCCACATACTGATGTTCCTCCAACTTCTTCATCAATTGTTGCATTTCAATTCTTCCAGCTGCTTCTATACGTCTAAAACTCGCTCGAGCATTATAAATTATTTTCATTATCGATGCATTGTTGGGGTCTCTCCCTTTCAAGATATTAATAATCGACATCGGTTTAACACAACTTTTAGCCATATCTGCCAACATTTGATTTTCATCATTGTTGAGCCTCCCAACAAATGAATGACCCTCAAAATGATGTGCAAGTACATGGTTGAGAAAGTCACATACCACTTGAATCATCCATTGATCATCTATAGGCATCTTTATACCTTCTAGTGTGAAATGACACCCACACCTTTTTGTTCCAATGTGTCGAACTAGAAATTTCTCTTTCAGTGTTGCTTTTCTAGCATCCATGTACTTTCCACTAGGCCTGTCAATGGATAGTCGAAAATTCAAATCCGATTCGAATCCATATTCGAAAAATTGGATATTATCCAAAAATTTCCGATATCGGATTCAGATTCGGATATCATTTTAATATTCGAATAGTTTTCAGATACGGATTCGGATACTGATGTATTTGATTTGATAATATCCGATCCGATATATTATTTAGTAATTATATTTAAAATAAATAAATTATATTATATTTATCATATTAATTAATATTTATTCTAATAATAATAATATTTATAATTATTTTATATGTATATATATATATATATTTATTATGATGTAAATATAATAATATATTATCTATATCCAATTTTTGGATCAGATATTATCGGATATCCGATAAATTAATCGGATTCGGATTCGAATATTGATTTACAATGTCCGTCGGATATCGAATCGGATTCGGATATCAGATTTTTCCTGATTCGGATATGCCTTTATTCGATCCGAATGGTATCTGTTGACAGCCCTACTTTCCACCCATCTTACAAACAAAAGTAGTTCTAGGAGTCCTCTTGCAACCACCAATATTTACTCTCTTTATGACAATAACAGAACCAACTAATATTCTAATGTCTCTAACCCATTTGATCATTTCATCACAACTGTTGAAAACCTGAAAATCAAATTGCAATACATGAATATTCATTCTAACAAAAAAGAGTAGATTCAATTGCACTGGACATACCATATTAGTTGTAAATTGACCCGTCAAATCTAAATTTTCAGATGTTCTACTTCTTCACTGACAAGTGCCATTTCCTACAATAAAATATTAAACACAATAAGCATAAGATTATTTATTAGAGAGGTGTTGATTTCCTAACAAATTCAACACTTTTACAGACCTTCTAACAATAAATTTTCTCTAATGAAGAATTTTCACTTATCATGAGGCTAAGAATGCTGAAATTTAATGAGTTTTTGACATTTAACTTCACTTATCATGAGGTTAAGAATGTTGGAATAAAGTGAGGTTTGTGAGGATGGCCTCCATTATATGAACCAAGGTTTTAAATTTTGGTTTTGGTAACTATTTCGGTGAGGTCCAAAACCGATATTTCGACCAAAATTTCAGGCAAAAGTTTCAATTTTCGGTGGATTTTGCTTTAGAAAGCTATATTTCGGGGATTTCGGTCTTCACCGAAACTGAAATTTTGGCATTTCGCCCGAAATTTAAAACCTTGACTCTGAACATCTCATTGTGTACAAAGAGAATTATTTGAAAGAGGTGGAGTGGGGACAATGTTGCAGTTCTTACCTCAGCCATTTGATGATTCCCTTTAACGATTGGAGAGAGGACATGGACGTCGAATGAGGTATCTTCTGCTATGAGTGCCACAGAGGAAGAGGGGAGGGGGAAGAGGTTGCTGGCGTCAATGGAGCCCTCTCAACCCTCACAAACCAAAGAGGGAAGAGAGAAAGGGAAAAGGAACAAATGGGGTGCTTTTTTTCATTCCCTCCCTTATAAGGCAGGGCATTTTCGTCCAAGAGTGGCACTAGTTGGGTGCTTATGGATTTTGTGGGGTGCAAATAGAATTTCTCATTACATAATGCAACGATCAATGTAAAATCTACATTCTTAACATTAATCTTAGATTCCAACCTTTCAGACATAGATGGCTTTGGTGTTAGTGCCGATGTTCTTGGTTTATGCATCTATAAACAAGAATAGACTAAAATAGAGAACCAAGAAGACGAACGGTGCTGCAATTTATATTAACTGAGAAATAACAACAAAATAGAGTACCTAAAATAAAGAATTCCCGCTGGTGGTTGATCTAGAATAGAATCTGTAAAGAGAGATCAGATGAACTTATTGGTTAAACCAAGGCTAAGGCACGCATTGTACGCGTTGTCCTAAAGCAGATTTCACCGATGCCCTTGTAATGTTACTAACAGTTGGTTTACAACTGCTCCTAAGATTCAACAGCCTACTCTAGGTAGGGCACTCTACACCTTCAATTATACGAACTACCACTGGTATTCACCCTCAAAAGAAACGAATGAAAATAGAAGAAGCAAAAAGAGAAGAGTTAGTAGATTCTATAATCGTAGAACTTGTGTGTCTAAGCCTCCCAAGCCCAAGGACCACACATCAACCCAACTCAGCTCGGCACGCGTCCGCACATGTGTGTGCGTGTGTGTTTTACATTTGGTTTGCATAGTTGTGCCCCTTCGGCACAAATTTGGGGATACCCAAGGGCTGCACCTTTGGTTCCCAATCTCCTCGTATACGTAAGTAGATTCAAGAATCCTCACAAGCAATGTGAGATTAAAGGTTTGAAGAAACGGTCAGGCTCCCTTTACTGCCCTAAAATGACAGGCTCCAGTTACATGACACAAAATGAGCCACGTGGCACACTATTAGAAGACTCTGACAGTATGGATGTTTGGACAATCCCTAGATGGACATACAAACCAAAAATCAGCTAGATTAGTGATTTCTAGGCGTTGGATCTTCCTACCTCAAATATTGCTCAAATTTCCACAGTTGCAATTAACCCACGAAAATAAGTCCAATCCAACGCATATAAATCACTTATCAGGCTGATTTTTGGTTTGTAGGTCCACTTAGGGATTGGCCAAATATCCATACAGTCAGAGTCCTCTAAGAGCGTGCCACATGGCTCCTATTGTGTCCTGTAACCAGAGCCCGAGCCTTGAAGAAAAAGCACTAAAGCCACCAAAGATTTTCCTCCAAAATTTTAATTCAATCTTATGAAGTTTTAGATCCAAAATGCGAAGGGGTTTGAAACTTTTTAAAAACACTTTTGAGTTCAAAACTCATCAATTCAAGCTCTTTAAGACTAGTTATTTTACATCCCATTGGCCACAATATTTTTAAAATCTTTATAAATCATATTTGGACCTCTGCGCACCCCCTTGGCTTGTTCATGAGATCGAGCGAGAAGGGGGCGAATGACCTTTTGCATTTGCTTGGGTTCTTCCTGTTTTAATATATTCCTGCGTTGATTACCAAAAACAAAAGGAAACTGTTCGAGCATATTCTCGATTCGACTCGGCTACACACCTCTGCATACTGTTGATTGCTCTCAAGGGTGATGTTTTGGAACTGATTGATATCGACTCGATTGCACAGAGCACAAATAATATGCAATTATGTGTTTGCCTCCCATATGCAAGCGCCTTTTTGTACGATTATCATTGCCAGTTAACTCCCATAAATTAAAACCTTTCACTTGAACAACTAATGCATGATGGTCTCACGCTGCACAGCGTTAAGCATTACCAAACACCAGCATAGATGAGTCCTGAGTCATTTTCTCTCACACAGACAATCAATCGATAATTTCTCGGTTTGTGGCAGGAGCAATAACAGTAACCTCGGAGTATAAATCAAATACCTTATAGGGTGCAAATCTGTTGGTTTTTCCATCCATGCTTTTCAAACAAAGAAAAATATTTACCCGATTTTCTGTCCAATTTAGGCTCATTTATCAGGCAGATTAATTTAAAATATAACAAGCTCCCTAGTTCGGTCTTGTCACCAATGAAATCTTCTTCGGACTGGAGGGGAAGCTTGCCCATATCCAACTGCTTGATTCTCCAAATGATCTGATGACCAAAAAAATGGTGTTTCTCTTCTACTTGTGCTTGTGGTTCTCATTCCCTAGTTCAACTCATTGCCACTTCTGTATTAACTAGAACTTGGCCACAAGGAGCTGAGCCTGGCTGCAAGCTTCGCGGACTTGTAGTCCTCTCTAAGCTGAATGAACCTGGATTGGAAGGCGAACACCAGTTATTTAACACATGAACAGTCATGTAAGAGTAACATAAACATGCAATTCATCAAATCATTTATACCTCTGTGCATCTTTGCGGATACTCGGGGATCCCTCAAACAAAGTGGATAGGCTTTCAGGTGCAACAATGAAGACATTGGCCATACTGAAACATAAATAACATAAGTTAAGACTTGATAAACTTAATTAAAACTAGAGATAAAAGAGGAACTATAAACATTCTGCCACTTACATGCCCAACAATTCGAATTTCTCATCGACCGAGGGAGCATTGAAGCTGCGCACGAACTCCCCATACTCAGTAATGTCACGCTTCAAACGAAGCCCACCACTGTAAGAAAGAAAACACAGACGAGTAAATAAAATAGAACATGAAGAGAACCCCGTCTGCACTGGTTATTACCATATGTAGAAGAAAATACAGGAATTTTGATCTAAACCGCAAATTTTTTAATTTGGTAATCATTTTTATTTTTGTTTTGTATAACATAGGGTGTCCCCACCCCCTTTGGAGATGAACTATTCCCTACTCAGATGCCCAGCCACCACAAACTGGTGTATTGGGTAAAATTGCGGGGTTTTATTCCCTCTGAAGACTAGATTTCAAGAGTGCACTGCTGCATCCTGCATGTATTCTTTAACACTTACTAGGGCCTGTTCATCCAGGCATTAAGCAAAATAGGTGGGTTCGAGCCCCATCAGTCCCGACCTAGGATCCAATGAAGGGGGAAGGGGGGGAGGAGGAGCAGCATCTAATTTCCAAGGGGAGATTACTAGCATAATATGAAGAATAGACATTAATAGCTTCTGCCTAACGCAGAACGTTACCCAAAATTTTGAAACTTTTCATCTCCCCGAGATCAATTTGTTTCCCAGAGCACCCTTCTTAGAAAGGAAGAGCTGTGAGGTGTACTAGAAAGGTTGTCACAAGTGACACGTATCAAACCATTTCTTCAAACCACTAAAAGGATGAACCACTCTTCAGAAAACTGGACTCAAGCTACTGGAGTTAATCTGATAACTACCAAACTCGACTTGGCTGAGTCCATGTAACCAACCGATCTGTTATAAGAAAAGGTAAAGTTAATCACTGATTCAACTGACAGAGAGAATAGTTTGGGGTCCGTATTCAGAAGCAGGGCATCAGAGTTTGCCCCCGACACTGCTGTAGAAGCATGCCAGTTTAGGACTCCGCAAGCGCTTGACAGAAAGAACTAAGTATCACACTTTTCATAAAACAGTCTGACAAAAAGAGGAGTTTGGGATTGTAAGAGTGCGCAGTGTACGTCCGACAGCACGCAAAGCCGCTAAACCTCATACATTGAACCAGTAATCAATAAGATTTTTGAATATCAAGAATGAAAGCAAGTCAAAAACTTGCAAACTAAATACCAGATACACACAAGTGGGTTCTATGTAGTAAAATTCAGTACCTTTGTGCTATGTCAAATAGCAAAGGGAAAGGAAGAACAATAATAAAGGCAAAAGGTTAAAAATAAATATCTTAATGGCATTGCCAAACTAGGGAACAAGGATATAAGTGAACAGGTCTTGCTCTGACTTTGTAGTCTTTCTATTAGTTGATGCTCTGGCTCCTGAAATAGCTCTTTTTTTTTCTGATCGTATGAAATAGCTAATTTTGTACCAGTTCCTTTTTTCCCCAGATAAAGTTCTCTTTCACTTGCACCCACCCTTGTTTCTTGTTGCTTCTACTAATTAAGGATAAACCATAGATGGACGTCAGACTTAGAAATTAGGGGCTCAATTTTAGGAATACAAAGAACCATGAAAATGCGCAGCTAGAGCAAATGCATAAAGGAAACTTGAAGAATAACAACAATAGCCCAAGGAACAGAATGGGCACAGGAGAAAAATAATAAAGTCAATGGATGATCCAACCAAGCAGCCCTGACATCATCAATGCTTTGTGTAGCATGAAATGGAAGTAAACAAGCACAGATCATGCAGTGGATACTCGGATGATTGACTCAACACCAGAGACTATCTGGCTTGAAAACAGAATTCTACTTTCAAAGTTTTTTTTTGCTACTACTTATCATCTGCATAAGAACAGCATGTAAGTCGATTATTTTCTTTATATTCTTCTCTAACTTTAGTTGGATGGTTTGCATTGTCTGTTTAAAATTTAACACGATACTAATTACTGCAAAGATGCTGAAGAAATAAGAAAAATATCCACATTTTGCTCAAGAGGGTTATACGAGTTTATTTCATTTTTTTTTTCACTTACAAGGTTTCAAGTTTTTTGTTTGTAGACAAGGTTTCAAGTTGCAAGAATATCGGAGAAGAGAGAGTGCATATTCATGGTCTTCTAAAGTGTGATACCTCAAAGAGATTGGTCATCAACCGTCATCCTAGTGGTAACATCAGCTTACCATGTTTCCAGTGTGTTACTTTCAAACAATTAACAGGTCATGTAACATTAGAGCATGGACAATTACCTGGGGTTAAATGTGTACTTCTGCCAATGGTTAAGCAGCCCTTTGTGCAAGCGGTTTCCCTATAATCACAAAGCTCACTCATTATCACCGAAAAATGCAGATGACAGATCATAGGTGCTCGCTAATATAAAGACAGGAAAAAGCAGCAAATACAAGATACGCTGCTTAAACAAGACTGCAACCATAACTGGTCCATAACATGTTACAATGGTGTGAGATTGGAAGCACAAGCATGCAGTGAAGATTGCATGTTGCATTGGTGCAAGGCGTTTCTTTCTGTCTGTATAGAGGTATATGGGTAAAGATCATCTGAGTAAGAATGACACAGTAGTGCTGCAGCTTTACCCATTTTATAACAGAAAGAAGCCAGATGCACAGAAACTCAGACTATGCAAACCCTACATGCATACATGCATCCTTGCATACTAACATGCTTGGCACGTCTACTTACAAATATACACACATGCATTCATGTGCACACGGGCATACATTACCAGCCAGTCAAGAGTGACTGATCAATGACAGTTACGGAAACATTCATTGAAGGGTTATCGGAGATTCCAGATAGATGATGTACTTTACCAATTCAGTCAGGAAAGCTTGTTTGTTTAGACCTTCCAGTGCAGTGAATGCAACCTCAAGTACACGGGAGAGATATGCGACAACTCTGATCATGAGAGAAAAAACTTTAAGAAAATCATCTACCCTCATTCAGAATATAAGTTCCCATATCGTACAGCAGATCTACCTTGTGCAAGCATTTGTTGGACGATGATCGGGAGCAATTCCATCATCCGGTGACCGATAATCTGTTGGCTTCTGCTCAGCAGACAGCAATCGTTCTACCTGCATACAGGTTTCATAAGAAAAATGAAAACTCACACGAGGAAGATAAACCTAAGGACATTAAATGAAAGTATTCTCAGTTCCAAAAATGACTAAATAAGAGCACAACAGCTATAAGCCACTCTTCCTATGCCGCAGTCCTAAATCTGACCTAACCAACAACAAAATATAGGACTTGAAATCATAGGATGTGCCAATGGAAAAGAAAATTCAGGAACTATCATAATCATGTTGTCAATGTCCTCAGTACTAGAACCTTAAATTGTATATCGATCTAAATAATAAAACAACTTGCAAAAACAAAAAATCAAGGAAAAGAATGGTTGTTATGGATTATGAATCCATCTGATGAGACAAGCTTGGCTTCACTGGTGGTCACTGCCCAATATCCTTTTCAACATTAAAAGAGTGGTCGCAGAAGTATACATGCCCTGCTTTCGTGCTGTTCAATCAAATTGTAGGTTTTCTGAAAGACGGACCTCAGCCATCACAGTTTCAATGCATTGTTGAAGCCCTTTATAAGCAGCACCCTCTGCACTGGACATAGCCGTTGCCATTTCTTCACAGGATGCAGCATGCGCACCATCCACAGGTAGTAAAAGCCGAGAAATAGAGTTTGTAAAATACTGCATAAAAATGACTCCACATTAGATGAGCTTCATTATCAACGCCATGGTCTCACAGGCATAAGAACAATAACAGTACTATATAAGTGTGTCAAAAGGAAGCCTACTTGCTGGACAATAGCCACACTGCTACCACAACGTTGTACAGCCACCATGAAAGATCTGAAACTGCTTTCACCAGCTGCAGCAGCAGCTTCTGCCTGCGCGTCATCAGCAATTCATTTATTTTATGTCTGACTTGATTATAGGAGCAACATTTCTAAATATATACAAAAGCATTACAGGGATGTAATGTGGACAGTTGGATGAAATATTGATTATAAATGAATTAGAATTTCAAAAAGGGCACATGGTCGAGAATTACAGCAGAAGCAGCCGCAGCAGCAACTCTTCTACTAACACTTGTGCCCAGCACAAACCTTTCCCTCAAAGCTGCAGCTTCATTCAGACCATCTCTAGCCCGTTCAAGCCCTTCTGTTATATATTGGCTAACCTGAGAAGAAAAGAAAAAAAAACTCTTAGTACATAAGACAAGGTTTTCATGAATCGGTAACCCTGAACTCATTGAATACCAGAACATAGGATTAAATCAACATAACTTACTTGATCGAGCAAGCAAGTGAATACTGCTTTTACGTTGGTTGCAAGAGTAGCAGGCTGTACAATGACACTTAAGAATCAATTGTATGAAGCGCCAAATGAATCAGTAAAGACTTAATGCTCAACAAGTTCTATCCAAGAATAGACTAGTATCATTATCGTCATCATCATCAGATTGTAGGAATATACAAAAACAATATGAACTTGAATATCCACTGCTAAAAAACAAGGAAACAAAGAAAAATGAAACACACACAAAACGAAAAGACATGGTGCAGAACGTAACGGGAACTGGGAGAGGAAATAATTTTCTAGTTTTTGAAGTGTGCCAGTTTAACAAAAAAATAGACCTGAACCATATGGATCAACGTACTCTCACTAAAACCAGTTCACAGACACATCAATCACAACTACAACTACACACTTTAAAAGTTTTGGAGATACAACATTTTCTTTCCTTATAATTGGCCAAAAGGTTTTGGAGAAA
Organism: Euptelea pleiosperma; assembly: GCA_035048495.1. Taxonomy (NCBI): domain Eukaryota; kingdom Viridiplantae; phylum Streptophyta; class Magnoliopsida; order Ranunculales; family Eupteleaceae; genus Euptelea; species Euptelea pleiosperma. Next base: position 26,856,043 of record CM068548.1, on the reverse strand, counting down.
CTTCTAAATCACACACTTCAAGAAGAATCTAATGGATACAAGCTAACTACACAGTCAGCATCTATAGAATCACAAGCCCAACTATATGCTTTGATGGTTGGCTACACGAGATTTCATATGTATAGACTCCTCATTGTTATTGTCATTATGGAAAATGCAACTTGATGGATGAACCCACGACCTGATATTCGCATACTTGTTGGAGAGTACAGACCACTCTGATTTTCTGAGGACTCTGAATCATCAAGTACCTTCTAGAATGAAATTAAAGATATATCCTGTATTCCTGTTCTTTGCGAATAAAGGACTATGCACATCATTGCACAAAACCCAAGGTAAATTATGTCATTCTTATCATAGTTTAAGGTCTCAGCCTTGGTCTTGGGATCATCTGGCAGACACCTTGGATGATCTAGGCAAGATGAGTTCAAGACGCATTAAAAATTATTTAAAAAAAATTAGAAAAAAACCATGAAAATTCAGGAAATATCTAAATCACAAATGTACAAAGAAAAGACATTTATACATGTAAATAATCAGTCAAGGTTTACTCGAGTACTATTGCACTATCAGCCTGTCGCTCTGTTCTTATTTGTTAATGCAAACTATATCATTTCACCCACAAACTATTAATATGATTAATCAAACTAATGCCCGTGTTTAAATTGGTACAGCGTTTGACTTCCAATCTGAAGATTGTGGATTCGAATCCGCTAGAATCACATGAGGCCAATACAGGTGATATGAACCATGTCTCAGTCCTTGACGATACCGAGACAGTACCGCCCAACAAGTCTCGATATCGGCCAAGACTACCCTGATTCTTAGTACCCAAAATCTATGATACCTGTAGTGTCGTGTCGACACGGATACGGACACCGGACACTCTACCGACACGTATCCCCACGTATCCTTCATAAAAAGTTGAAAAATTAGAAAAAAATTAAAATTTTGAACTACAAAATAGGATACTCGTATCCGTATCAGTGTCCTTGATATTGAAAAATGTCGAGTCGTATCCCTGCTTCCCGTGTCCGTATCCGTATCTGGGCATCATAGCCCAAAATGACTGTGGAGTGCAGTAACAGATCATAACTAAAATGTACATCTGTGAGGGGGGGAATATTAACAAAAGACATCCTCAACAATTTTTACCTGAAAGCTTTTATCCAAAAAATACAAAAATACATTTTTTACCTGAGAAGAAAACAAAGAGCATCTAGAAATTGCCTCTTCATTCCAACGCACAAACTCTGTCACTACGGTCACAGATATTTGCTGGTGTGAAGATGTCATGGAAGCCGCTTTCGAGCGTCCAATTGTCCCAGTAGATTCAGATTGCTGCTGGCTTTCAGCACGCAATTCTTCCATCTGCATAGCATAACAGAGTGCTTATTAAGATTGACGCAATTTCCAAACTTAAATCCCCGAACCCAAGTTGTAGCACCAAAAGGTCAAAAAACAACATAAAACCTTTGCATGATAGAGTTGTCTGAGGGACGCCTGCTCATGTTCAGGATACTCGTCTTGGTGAGCAAGAAACAGAGACTCTGTGAGGCCTGAACCAAAAGAGGTAGCTACTCTTAGGACGTAAGAGAAAAGTACCCATTTCAACCAAATTTCAAATTTGCTTAACTACAAAGACATAATAAAAGGGTAGTTTCCACTAACATGTATCATTTCAAAGATGCCAATTGTTCGCTGCTATTGATTTTTACATTCCTAAACCAGTATGCAAGTGCCCAAATGATGGAAGTTTAATTCTGTTCAATTGTGAACTGAAAAATGAACCTTTGCACTTTTTGCTACAAACAATATAGCAAATTAAAACGGGAACCAGTTAAAAAGGGAAAAGGTTTTCTAGACAGCCCTCCCATTTTGTGCCACGCGAGGGCTAACGTGACCAATCCAGACCGCTCATCTGACAGAGGACCCTCTGGATTGGCAACATGGACAGTGTACTTGTTCACATCACACATGTCCTCCCATGTAAACTTTTCCCCTATGAAAAAACAGACCTTAAATTTGAACAAAATTTAGTAAATATATATAAATCAGACTTCTTTCGCCGCATGGAAGAGCCCTATTGGACTGAACAGGTTGTCAAGGCTTCTATCCAGACAGGTCCAGACTACACGTGCCCACTTAAAAGTTAAAACTCCTTAAATATGACAGAAGATGTACTTTTGGACCTTTTCTTTGGCTGCCTATGTATTATTAGCTATAATTCATAGCTTTTTTTTGATAAATAATTCATAGCTTTTAGCACTAACATAAAAGTGCTAGTAGAGAAAGCCACAGATGTGTGCATGTACAATTAAAAGAAGCTAAACCCACATTATTTATTGAGCCCACTCATTGAGAAGCCTGCAGTCGTTACTATATTTCAAGCATCTGGTACAAGTTTTGCAAAAGTATGGCTCATTGGCGGAGGACATACAGTGTCCGACGTTTGGCAAGAATCTTACCTTGGTCAGGCATGACCTTAATAGCTTCTACTACATCTGTGACATATCTCCCTGTGAAAATCTTTGGCGGTTCTACTAAAAACTGTACAGCGTCCTGCCTACCCTCATATGGTGCAACTGAAAAGACACCTCATTCTGCTTCTCCAAAAAGCCTATTCACGTCCTCCATTTGCAATATGTGGGTTACTTATAGGCTCAATAAACAGCTCTCCATGTCTATGTAACACTGACACAGACATGTGTATCAGTGTCTGACACATGCAAAATGTCTGTCACAGAGCCATTGAGAAACTCGAAACACAGACACATCTCTACACATGTATATAATATCGTACTTATATTTAAATTAGGAGGTTTTTCAAAAACAAAAATATGAAAAGTAAAACAAGACAATTTCCGTACACAATGGATTCATAGAAATATCCAATAACTTAATAAATATAAGTAAATTTATAAGGATGACTATTTGAAGGATGGAATGCACTAGCCCTCTTTTAGAAACACTTTTCATTTATAAATTGTTAAAAGAAAGGGTGACACTTCCATAGTTTCAGGATGTGTGTTGGAATGTGCCGACACGCGTATCCATGTTGACACGGTGAAAACCCTAAAATTGTTATGTCATTGTTACAGACCTTAGTACCTGTGTCATCTTTTTATAGGTAACGCTGCTTAGAAACTAGGGAATCAGCTCCACTTAAGTTCAGGTTTCACAATATGGATGGAAGTATCAACTTGTGAAGTTATTGTATTACCCTCAACATCCAAGTCACCGCACCCCACAGCTCGTAAGTCTCTAGCAAGTTCCTGTGTCTTCTCATATGCCACAGCTAGAATTCTGAGATACTGCAGCCTCACCTCAAACAACAACAGAAGTTAACATCTAAAGGAAACTTCAAAGTGGCATTGGGTTAAGGAGATGTGTATGGCAGAATAAATTCAACTCACTAATAGAAGTCCGCCTTGTTCAACAGGAGGTATGTTCACAAGAGATGGCTTCACTAACAGCTTGTCCAGGAGGGCCGTTACTCGCTGCTCCAAAACTCGCTGTATAAAATCACAAGACATTTGGCAAGCCACAAAAATAAATCACAAATTAAACTTCCTCTTGATGCGTTAACATGAAACCATAGAGATTAAAAAAAAAGAGGATTCAGCCCCTGGATACCTGCACCAGGATTGCCATGACATCATTAGGAGAAGGGAATACAGCCATTATTGTTGTAGCTTCTTTTCTCACAGTATCTGCAAACCAAACAACCCAAATTGATCAAACCCATTTAGACCCTAACCTACTGCCTTAGGATGAAGGAAGATCCTGTAAACCTGTGATTTCACTGTACAATGAAGAAAGTCCACGTGCGACATTGCTAGGACTAGCTTGTGATCCACGATCACCAAGAACCAACCTGGTGTCTAAATTCATTACCTCTACATCCATAAACATTGGTCGAGTTCTCACATAATGTTGCATTGCACTTGTACCCCTGTTAAACTGCATGTGCAAAAACAAACTGGTAAAACAAAATTTCACCATATCAATGACATACTGCTTTCTAGCATTACCAAATTTGTCCAGAAAATAATGATGCACCTGAACCTAAATCTAAAAGTGAAAGGAGATTACAAAGAAGTTGCTCAAAAAGAATTAAAAGAAACACACGAAAAAAAAAAACAGCATGTACTGGGCATGGTCAGTAGGGCTTTTGGCAGCTTTGACAGTTTCACCATAATGTCTCATTATCCACATTATCAAACTGTTGAAAATATCACAGATCTGGAAAATAAGAAAGATGGTCGTCCGAATTCAAATCCAAGTATTTCTATTCTCTAATCATATTCAAATAACTCCATGTATCGCTAACTTCGCAACAAAATAAAAGACCAAAGATGCAAACTTGACATGTTATGCATCAAAGTCTATGTTTTCACTTCTTCATTGATGCCAAATAAAATAAATTTCTAAGGGCATTAAGGGTTTTAGGACAAAATAGAGAGGGCTTTAGGGAGATGCATGGAATCAACACCACACATAAAAGACTGAGGATTCTCTCAGAAACAAACAAAGGTTTTCTGTTTTCTTTATATAAGATTTTCTTTAACTCCTCTGGTGTAGTGCTTTACACTGCATCACCAGTCCCAAGCTCGGATGAAGGAGGAGGGTTACGTCAGGTTGGCAGTCAATGTAAAACTTTTGCCAAATCATACAATGAATCCTGATCCATTATTACATTTAGCTCATGCTTGGGTATTCCCTAGAAGCGACGCATTATAGTGACTCCCGGTTGTAGCAGGAAGTGGGCAAGGGTTAGCTAGGGCATACTCTAGAAACGACACGCTGCAACAGTACCCAGCTGCAGTAAAAAGTAGGCAAGGGTTCACACACCATACTAGACAAGTGCGGGTAAAGAAGTTAGTATAGGAAAGTAGGATTCGTCTTAAAAATAAGGAGAGTTAACATAGTCTGTTTACAAGACACAAAGTGAGAAGGGGAAAAAGCTAAGAAAATAGATGGTTACGAACTTTGGTACAGAGGAGAAAATAAAAGTAGATATAATTGTAGATAGAGATATGAAAGATAAAGTTGTGGGAGTAAATAGAATAGGCGATAGGTTGTTTTCAATAAAAAATACTTATAGGTGAAGAGATTATTAACATAACTAGTGCTTATGCACCTCAAGTTAAATTAAGCACAAGCATTAAGAAACAATTTTGAAAAGACATGAATGGATTGATGCAAGGAATTCCTGATGGAGAGAGGATATTTATAGGAGGCGGCTTAAATGAGCATGTAGGGAAGGGTGCACGGAGAATATAGGTTTGGAGAAAGAACTGTAACGGGAAGTGCAATCCTTGAATTTGTGATGGCATATGACATTACAATAGCAAACACATACTTTAAAAAGAGTGATTAACATTTAGTTACATTTAAAAGTAGAACAAATATGAGCCAAACAGACTTTTTTCTCCTTAGGAAAAATGAACGATCAATATACAAAGATTGTAAGGTTATTCCAGAAAGAGCCTGACCACACAACATAGGCTAGAGGTTTTAGATGTTCGCATTAAGAAATGGAAAAGAGGGAATGAATGTCCAAAACTAAGGTGGTGGAATTTAAAAGGAGAAAAAGTGATGCCTTTCATAGATAGATGGGTAAAGAAAGAAATGTAGAACGTAAAGCAAAGACTATGATGATGTGGGATTTAATGGCTAAATGTATTAAAAGAGTAACAAAACAAATCCTTCGGGAATCAAAAGGGAAAAGTTATAGACACAAGGAAACTTGGTGGTAAAATTATGAGGTTCAAAAATCCATTAATGATAAGAGGATTTATTACAAAACCTAACAATTGGCTAAAAAAATAGAACTTAGAAAGATATAAAAGTGCTAACAAGGAAGCAAGAAAGCGGTAAGTGACGGTGCCAGCTTGGTCAGTTGGTAAAGTTTGTGGGTGATGATACCATAAACATGGGTTCAAAACCCGCCTTCACCGAGTTACTAATCTCTTTAATAGCAGGCTTACCTCGCAAAAAAAAAGCGGCAAGTGAGACCAAACATAAATCATATGATAGTAGTCTATATAATAAATTAGGGACAAGAGAGGACCCGAACAAAAGAGAAGTCATACCGGATTATTGCTGGGACTTACATGGCAAACCAACAAACTGGCAAATTTCGTTGCTTATGATTAGACTGTGAGTTCTTCTCCTGGGTTGACTGTAGTTATTCCAGATCAACAATCGACCACCTTTTCTGAATAGTGAATTTATCGCATGAAGAATACATCAAGCTCATCCAACTAGAGCATTCTAGTGATTCCTCATCTGCTACTCTTGCTCACTCAGGTGCTTACTTGCCTCCTAGATATCTGGGACATCTTCACCTTGGGTCATTGGTTCTGGTGCCTCTGATCATATGACCGGGACCCCAAGTGAGCTTTTTTCTGTACAGTTTGTCTTCTTCATCCTCTCAATGTATCCTTGGCTGACGGCACTACATCCCAAGTGTCGGGCCTTGGTTCTGCCTCTCCTAGTTCGTCTTTACCATTATATGTTATATGTTCCAAAATTTCCTTTTAGTCTCATGTCAGTTAGTAAACCCACCAAGTCCCTCAATTGTTCTGTTACATTTCATCCTTCATTTTGTGTGTTTCAGGATCTTGAGACGAAGAAGAGGATTTGTGGAGGGCGTGAGTCTGGTGGTTTATATTATCTAGATGTCGGACGAGAGACTACTGCATTCTAGACATCATCTCTTACACTGCATCAGTGGCATTGTCGCCTTGGGCATCCTTCTTTGCAATCCCTTAAATTGATGGTTCCATCTTTGAATATTGCGTCTAGTTTAGATTGTGAGTTGTGTCAGTTGGAAAAACACAATCGTGTTTTCTTTCCTTCTAGACTTGTTCCTCGTGTTTCGAGGCCTTTTGATTTAGTTCACTCTGATATTTGGGGACTTATTCGTGTTACTTCAAGAAATGAGTTTAAATATTTTGTTACATTTGTTGATAATTTCTCTTGTATAACATGGTTATAGTTATATTTAATACATGATAGCTCTGAATTGTTTTCTATATTTCAATCCTTTTATGCTGAAATTAAGACTCAATTTGATTTATCTGTTAAAGTTCTTCGTTCTAATAGTGCGGAGAATATGATTCTTTACCATTCAGTTCCTTTCTTACTTCTCGTGGCATTATTCATCAAACCTCTTGTTCACACACACCTCAACAAAATGGGGTTGCAAAAAGAAAAAATTTCCATGTTCTTGAAATTACCCAATCGCTTATGTTTGAAATGAAAGTTCCCCAGTCTTTTGTAATGATGTTGTACTAACAGCATGTTATCTTATTAATCGCGTGCCTCTGTCTATCCTACAGGGTCAATCTCTAAATTCTATTATGTTTCCAGGTAAACCTTTGTTCTCCCTTCCTCCTCGTATCTTTGGATGTGTTTGTTTTGTTAAGCGTTTGGGATCAAGAGGGGATAAACTGGACCCGTGCCTTTAAGTGTATCTTTTTGGGATACTCTCGTACCCAAAAAGGTTACCATTGCTTTGATCTAGTTTCTTCTAAAAAGTTTGTTTGTCATGATGTTACGTTTTTTTAACGTTTCTCTCTTTCTGATGAGTTTTTTTTTTTTTTTGTGATAAGTATAAGCTTTATTGGGCCGACGCCAAAAGAGAACAAGCCTAAGCTAAAGAGGTCGAGATGACCTACAAAAAGCAAAGGCTAACCAACAAAGACAAAAAGAGATCCACCACTTCTGCTTCCTATTGATGATATTCAGGGTCCAACTGCGCTACCGCTTCGCACGTTGTCAACAATGCATGCCTCCTAACTCACGCGCTCCGCCATCTAGTTTGACGTATACATATCATTTGGTTCCATCTGCTGACCTTTCTATTGCCTTGCGCAAAGGTAGTTGCTTGTGTACACAACCACTATTTCCAATTTTATGTCATTTGCTCATTTTTCTCCTTCGTATCATGCTTTTGCTACTTCTGTTTCTTCTGTGTTTGTTCTTCATACTATCCAGGAAGCCCTTTCTTCTTCTGGATGGCGTCAAGCAATGATTGATGAGATGGAGGTTCTTCACTCAAGTGACACTTGGGATATTGTTCCTTTACCTCCTAGTAAATGTAGTTGGTTGTTGTTATGTGTACATGGTGAAGTTGCTAGTTACCGGATGGGTCTGTGGAGCGATTAAAGGCCTTCTTGGTTGCTAATGGATATACTCGCTCCTACAACATTGACTATAATGAGACTTTCTCTTCAATTGAACTTACTTCGGTTTGCGTCGTGATTACCTTAGTTGCTTCCTTTGATTGGCCTTTTTATCAGCTTGACGTCAAGAATGTTTTCTTGCATAGTACTCTCCGAGAAGAAGTTTACATGGAGCAACCTCTCAGGGGGAGTCTTCGGATAGTGTTTGTCGATTGAAAAAGGCCATTTATGGACTAAAACAGTCGCCACACGCATGATTTGGTCGATTGAATGAGGTGATAGTTCAGCTTGGGCTACGATAATGCCAGTCGGATCACTATGTTTTCACACAGAATACAACCAAAGGAATCGTCGTATTTGTTGTGTATGTTGATGACATAGTAGTAACCGAGGATGATGCTGCGGGAATTCAAGCCTTAAAAGAATTTCTACAGACACATTTCCATAATAAAGACCCAGGGAAACTTCAATATTTCTTAGGGATTGAGGTAGCGAGATCGAGTAGTGATATTAGTTTATCTCAGCAAAAGTATGTGTTTGGTATTTTGGAAGAAACAAGCCTGTTGGGATCGAAACCTGTTTGATGATCTAGGAAGGGATCAATGGTAAATTGAAAAGCTGAATTACTTGACTATTACGGAACCAGATATATCCTTTGTTGTTACTGTAGTCAGTCAATTTCTGCAGTCACCTCGGGATGGAATTTGAGTTATCAAATATTTGAAGGGTGCATCTGGTCAGGGTCTGCCATATAGACACCTTCAAGTTGTCAGATATACATATGTTGATTGGGATGGATCACCGTCTGATAGAAGGTCCACTACAAGATATTGAATTTTTCTTGGTAGCAATCTAGTATCGTGGACGAGTAAGAAAGAGTCAGTAATAGCCCGGTACAGGGCAATGGCTCGTATTATGTGTGAGCTGACCTGGTTGAAGCATCTTCTTCATGAATTGGGTTTTGATGTGAAGTCTTCGATGCACTTGTTCACTGATAATCAGGAGGCTATCCACATGGCTTCTAACCCAGTCTTTCATGAGCATACAAAACATATTGAGGTGGATTGTCACTTTGTTAGACTCGGTTAGAGACAAGGTTGTATGCTGTGATGTCTCCACGCCGTATATAAAGTCTTCGGACCAGCTTGCAGATTTGTTCACAAAGGCACTCTTCAAAACACCCATGAATTTTATTTGTTACAAGTTGGAGCTTCATAAAGTTTATACTCCAACTTGAGGAGGAGTGTTGGTTATTATTCATTCTTATGTAAAAAAAATTACATAATCTAAAGGGGGTATTCATTCTTATGTATGGGGGTATTCATGTCTTTTTACTATATGGTCTATTATTAGTGTTAAGGACGTTTAGTCCCACATCGAATAAGTTAGAAGAGTCTGTCTTTTATATAAAGGGACCCAACTCATGTAATATCTCATCTCAATCTAATCTCATTATTCTACAATTCTTCTTATTATTATTATTAATGAGTATATTTTCCTGTTAAAGATCAATTAATTGGTTTTAAATCCAAATGATCGTGGTTTTGTATTCACACACCAGTACAATAAAAAGGATGAGATCCATAATTGGTTCTACTCTTTTGGAACACTCTTATAATCTAAAACAACTAAAGACTTGTGAAAAATCATGTGATTAACCCACAAGGAACTCAACGAGTCACCAACTCAACCCATTCCAATGATCAATCAAGTAAAGTCCAAGTTGTTAAGTTGTGCCAAAGTTAATCGATGGAACCAAGAAAGGTTCTAGAGTAGTTATAGACAAGGTACAATTCGTTTATTTCGCAACATATTGTGGACCCCGACATGAAATATAAGTTGTAGGGAAAAAATGTATTTTTCGACAAAATATTTCAATTTATTTCGAGTTATGCCGATGGACAGCGTTATTTCGACCATTTGTCTTCTATAAAAGTACTATTTTGACTGAAATATTTGACAAGGAAATATTTCGCCAAACATTATAGAGAGCTCAAAAACTTCTTAAAACCTTATTATTATTTTTAATTTCTTCCTCTCCCCTTTAATTCTTCTGCTAAAAACGACCACTCCATTCAAATTTTTGAGGTGAAAAAACTTTGAATCGATTGGGATAACAAATCGAAGTCCATTTTGGGGTTTTTCACATTATCTATAAAAGTACGAAATTCCTTAAAAGAACTCAAATTTATTGATGTTTATTGATAGGAATTGATAGTTAAGGTGTAAATGCATTAGATCTATGGAGATATGATGCATTTACACTGGATTTGTACACGAATTGAAGAATATTTAGGATGAAAAAATTATTTTTTTTGGACAACAATTTCATTCATTTTCACCATAAACATTCATGGTTATGCATGAATTGGTTATATGTTGTATAACTTAGCCCGATCTACAACATGGTTTGGATTAAAAGAAATTAACTTGTTGGAAAAAGATATATAAAAATTAGGCAAATGGTATAAGTTAACAATAGGTATGTTTTCTAAAATTATACATAATATTATTACATTAATGTAAACGAATTATGATTCATTAATAGTTTGATTAAAAATGTTTTCATAATTAAAAATAATTAGATAATAATAAAATTATTTTGAAAAAGCTAAAATTTAAAAGATATAAAAAAACATTGGGGAAACCTTAATGCATCAAATTTTTGCATATTTGATGCATTCTTTCTTTCTAAATAGTTAAATATTTCAGTATTTTACTTATTAAAATTTTTAAAATATATCTATAAATATATAAGAATACAGTAGTTAATAGTACCAAAAAACAGATAGTAGTTAATAGTTTAAGTGTTGTGCTTTTGAGGGTAGTCCAAGTGTTGTGAGTTGTGAGAACTAAAACCATCTAATGGTTAACTTGATTTTACTTGGGGGTGAAGGAATATGTGGTTGTGACCTTCCTGTGTGTATTTGAAGATATATTTTGATGAAATTATCTTAATTTGAGAATATTTCATGGTTATAATCAATTTTCATTTGTTATTATAGCTATTCTTAATCGTCACACTCCCAGATACCTGCCTCAGCATGTTACAGAATGCTATGGTCATTAATTTTCACTCGAATGGTTGTATATTATGGTTTGATGGCTAATGATTATGTTTTTATGCTTGTTTATCATTTCCATAATATTTCCATCATTTCCACGAAAAATGTATGATTACCACACTGGTCGAATATGTTCATTTCCTAGCTTATCAAAGTAAACATTGAAATCAAAATTTAATATCTCGGTTATAGGGCCTGTAGCACAATATCCAGATTAGAAGGAGCACCTTATGTAGGAATTTGTAACTATGAAAACCCAAAATTAGAAATACAAAGTCAAATAGTATGCCCACAACCCAAGAAAGCATGTTAGTGTTTACGAGAGAAAATCTACATATGAAGCAATACTTTTAACTACAAGAAGTAGAATTTTCAAATTAGTGTTGAGTCCTCGTCTGTTGAAATAAAGGTATTGACAAGGAGAAGTTCCACACAGTAATACTTCTTTTTTCTTCTTGATTGGAAATTTCAACATAGTAATACATCAATCCTATCACAAGTTTCATATACAACATCTCATTGTAAGTAAATACCAAGAACAAAAGATTGTGACTTGAAATCCGACATATACCATAACCTTTTAAAATCTAATTTAAAAAGGCTGTTAGATATTGGACTATATACTTGGGCAGAGGCCGTTATGGTTGTTTCAGAAAGGCTAAGGAGAACGACAACATCACATTACAACTACTAATCATATTTCCTATATATTACCTGAGACAAAATTTTAGCACATTCTGCCATTGTTGACAATTCGCGCCTCTGTGATGCTGCATCGAACCGAGTCAACAATCTATTCTCCAGTTCTGAACAAGGGAGAGGAATAAACAAAACTTAACAAATATCTCATTTAGCAAAGGCCTATCAAAAGAGTTCTTGCAATGGATACCCACAACCCACCATTGCAATAGTCTTGAAGATTTTCAACCGCAACTTCTAAGCCTCTGCTTGCGGTTGCATTTCCCATAACTGATGGCACGGTTATGCCTTGTCTTCCAATATCCTCCTCAGCAAATGCCCCTAAATGAAATGTGATAGTAAAATAGTTTGTAATTGCTCATCCGGCTATGCAAAGAAGACATCGTGGCAGAAGTAATATCGTTCTCTATTTAACAAAGATTACAGCTTGCTCTATTTTATGGTGTCAATCCAAAAAAACATTCCACAATGAAATCATATACTACAGCAATGTAAGTTGGCTTGTCTGGCATGGTTACATTATCACGCTGCTTTAAGTAAAATATTTTATACATGGGGAATGATGACAATCTTTCCACACTTAACAAATGAACTTTCCTAGCACATCCTTCTCTCTAATGAATTCCATCACTTATCAAAGAAAGAAAGCATAGAATATTCCACAGTTTTATGTAATATCCTACAGCCTTGAATAAAGAAAGAATGGACAACTTGATAAATGGTACAAGTTTATATTAAAACAATCATGTTTCTGCAAAAGGATGGGAAGATTCCGAAAAAAAGGACATCTTTTACAGTTGTACAAGAAAATAATGCCAGCTTACGCAATTTTTGTGCAATTGAAGCAGCCTCAGCAACACGACTGTCATCAGAAAATAGAGGTGAAAGTTCTATTAGATCCCCTGGGCTGCTATTAAACTCCATCAAGTACTGCAAGAATTATATTAACATCACAGTGTTAAAGCAATAATTATGCAACAGGACAGCAAAAGGTCCGAAAATCACTAGGACAGGAAAAATAGAAAGCTTAATTAATAAAGGATTCAGACAACCTTTATGAGCTCTATCGTTTGACTAGCAGTATCTCTCTGCGAATCTGCACTCTGACAAGCAAAAATCACATTTATTAAATTTCCATACTATACAAATCCTTTTCCAGTTGAACATAGAAAACTATGAATTGCATAGTAAGGTTATTAGCCTTGAGTACACACTACAAATGGAATCAGAAGTGCTTGGTAGGTAACCATTACAGACATGCACTTTACCTGCAGATGATCACCAATTTTTGCAGCGGTCTGTCCAACACTAGAGATACGCGAATCCAGCCTGGCAAAGCTATCAAATAGGCCATCTACACCTTTCTCCAGCTGAAAAGGCACAAAAAGGAAATGCAATTAAAAATCATAACTTCAATCTATATGTACATTAGATAAGGGACCATTATTGACGGTAATTAGGAAATAAATTTTCCGAAATTATGCGAAATATTTCCACTTTCTAGGTTACCAATGGAAAAAAATACATACACGAAAGGTTTTCATACATGTCGAAATATTTCACGTGAATAGTAAATTTTGATTAATTGATAGTGTATTATTTCGGTCAAAATATTTCAACGTCTATGGAAACATTTCGCTCGAAGGTACGAAACATCCCATTTGAGCACAAAACCACTACAAATCCCATATTTGATCCATTTAACCCATTTCCTTATATTTTTTTTTATAAAAAATGACCAATCGATTGTAGATTTTTTGGTTCGCGGATTGATCATGAGAGCAATTCGAATCCTATTTTGGAGTTTTTTTCAAATTCGAAATGTACATAATTATGAAATTTCTTGCTATTGTTTCTTGCTACAAATAGATAGTTTAGGTGTAAATGCATCAAATCTATGATCATTTACACTTGATTTGAGCACGGATTGAACATTAAAATTTTAAATTTGGGGAAAACCCTAATATCATTTATTTTTAACCTAAACATTCATTATTGTGCATAAATTAATTAAATGTTACATAACTTAGCTCGTTCTACAAGTTGGTTGGGTTAAATTTTTTCCAAAATAAATACTTAAACATTCAAAAGATTTTGTAAATGTTATTAGTTAATAGTAAACATGTTTTCTAAATTATACATAATATTGAGACATTAATGTAAGTGAATAAAAATTTGTTAATACCTTGATTTATGAAATTTTTATAATAGGTAATTAAATAATAGTTATCTAATTAAATAATACCTTGACTAACTATTAGATACCTGCCTCAATATGTTATCGATCACTATAGTCATTCATTTTCACACTACATGTGGTTGTATATTATGGTTTGATAGCTTATGAGTATTTTTATGCTTGTTTTATCATTTCCCAAACTTTCCATAATATTTCCATCATTTCTGTATTATTTCCATCATTTCCACGAAAAAAGTATTATTCCGGGCTGATCGAAATAAACCTCAAAACTGAAATTTATTTCCTTATGGTGACTTTAGAATTGTTGATTTTAACAATTGGTGGAAAGCCGTCTTAGAAGGAAGCAAGATGAAGAATCCTATAAAGCCAGTTTGGGTAACACCAGAAGCAGGAAGAATCAAGCTCAAATTTCACAAGTGCTCCCTATGTAACCTAGTCTTATGGGGACTGTGGAAGCCTATAGCGACGAATGGCAATTTATGTTGAAGGTTTTCTCCAGGACATTGGATCACCAAAATTCGAATGATGCAGAAGCTTGTACTCGTGGTTCAAAAAAAATTTATTCACTCTGTTGGTTTCTCTTGTGATCAAAATGATTTCAGAATATGCAAAATTAACATGTGAATTGAGAAATATCCTTTTAACTTGTTGATTTTCACAACACTAACCTCAGAAAGCGTCTTACGGTGCTTGGAATCTTGGACAGAAACCTCCCTCTTGAGATTGTACAGTCTTGCATCGACCTTCAATGCAACCAGAAAAGGAGAAACCTAAATAATCAATATACAATCTAAATGGGTATATATAGTTCATCAACTACGGTCTCAATAACATACCTGCTGTCGAAGATCAATCAACTCTCTACATGAATCCTTAAACAAGGACAAGAGAGCATCTACTTCTGGAAATAGTGGACTGGATGGTCCTTGTGCTGCTTTTGCCACGTCAGATGGAACCCGCAAATGCCCATTCGGTAAACCATCATTTCCACCAATACCCTCCGATGAATCTGTGTCTTCTTCTTGAAATGATGGGAGGAGCTCATTCACCAAGTTCCCAAACAACGCATCAAATGAGAAATCACCCTACAAGAATGAAATAAACTTCCATCTCCCTTCCATTGAATAATGCTTTAGACTACTAAAATGCCAAAAAACATACAGTTTAAGTAGTTTGAAACTTTACCTTAAAGTCGTCTATGTCAAGAATAAGTGGAAGAGAGCTGGCATTAGAGGACTTTGAAACTTTATCGCCTCCAGTTCCATCTCTACTCTCTTTCATCTATAATCCAAGGATGACTGAATTAGGGGACCCAGGCGATACAAGATTGACTAATGCACGATTCATAGAGTGCAGAAGTAAAATTACATTTACCCACAATGCAAAACACGTCCATAATTTAAATACCCACAAGTCGTTAACGTCGCAAGAGATTAGTTTGTTTTAAAAGTGCAAACATGGCTTTTGAATTGTGAATATCACAATACCAAATTGAAATACTAAGCGAAATAATTCATCCAGTTGGGATTAAGAGAGTACACTGTGTTCAATTCCAAACCCAGAAAAGTTCTTCTAGTCATTCTAAAGATTGAATTGCAGTAACGTAAATTGAATTAAAAGGAAACCTACAGAAACTCTTTCTATTTCAACCAAAAAGAACTTTTTTTCAGAAATCATTCATTGGGACAACAAATTAGAAATGAAACAAGAAGAAGAGAAAAAACATATCCATCAAAGGGGGTTTCAATCTGAACTCAATAAACAAATAACAAGAAAACAATTTGATTATCTCTTCGTTGGATCGAACCAGCGTGTGAGAGACGAGAATGGTCTAATTTTCCCTTCTGCTTCGTTCTTCGTGTGGATCGATCGACCTAGCGAGCAAGTTGGAGAGAGAAAGCGTCTAGTCCAGGATGTTTTAGGTGTATTCGACTGTATTTTAATAATTTTCAATGAGAAAAAAGAGATGCTACAATGAAAACTATACGGATTGAGACGCCAATTTCAACCTTACGATTCAAGGTATGAAATGGGGTCGGATCAAGTAAGTTCGGATCAGACTTAGTGGGCCAGGCTGGCAATGGATCGGGTTCCGGTTGGATTGGTACTGATCTAGTATCGATCCCATAAGAAATTCAAGCGATCCAGACCTAATCGGATCCTAAAATTCAGATCCGGAACCGATCCGCAAGGAAATAAGTTTTGTTTATTTTGCGAAATATTTCAAAATTTAGGTTTACCGACAGGAAATTATACTGACATGGATATAATGTATCATTTCCATCAAAACGAAAACCAGACTAAACCCATCACCAAATCCACACAAATCATAAGTCCCAAAACCCTCTCCGCATGAATTCATAGACACCGAATTTAAAACTAAAATAAAACACTCACCTTGAAGATCGTAGCTGCAATCGGGATCTCTTCTTTCCTCTCCCAATTCACGTCTTGAATAGATGAGGAGAACAGAGAAGGAGAGTCAAGATTGAAGAGGGGGGTTGCTGCTGTTTTGTTCTCTACTCTTGTGATCCAAAGAATAACAAGAGTTTATGTTTTTAATCCTATTTTCCAACTCTACCCCTCCCTGACAAAGTAAACATTAAAAATCTTGGGTAATAGCTAATAGGGGTACAAATAATGCTTAAGCTACAACAAACAAACAAGACCAACTATTATCTGTGTGATGTGTGCAAACGAATGACTCATGCGTGAGCACAGGTTTAAATCATCACAAAATTCAGTAATGCACAAAGAATGAGGTACATTATATCCCTAAATGCTAAACCATCGCTGTTAACTTTCATGACTGAGATGAAAAGGGAAGTGTCCTATCCAACAACCTCGTAAGGCTAAGAAAACTCTAGAGTGTGTCAGAAAAATTAATCCCATCCAGCAACCTCAAAGGAAAATACTCTCACAGCATGATCTCAACCAGAACAATTGAGTTTTGAGCGTGATCTCAACCAGAACAATTGAGTGTCAGAACCCAATTGTTAGAGATAATTTTTTCCCCATACCAATCTATTGTTGAAGGATCTTCTTCCCTTTTTATCAATTAATTTAGAGGTTCAATAAAACAGAGACAAATTTCAAAAGTAAATGATTCTAAGTATGTGAGGTGTTACAAACGACACTAAAATCTACAAGTTTTTCTAACTTAAAATTGGTGAATGTGTGAAATTCCTTCGACTGAAGCTGAAGAAATGGATGTTTAATCTCCTAGGAACTTTGTATATAAACACCCAACGACAGGACACAACTTTTACCATCTTACTTAATTAATGATCCGTCTCTTCTCTGAATTCTTGACCATGGAACTTGAGTTAGAAGCTTAACACAAAGTGTTTAATGTGAGAACCTCAACCTCCGCAGTTAACATAATTCTGGTAGGAATCTTAGATATGAGCCATTCAAGGACATCATTAGGAAAGATAAAGCCTTGATTGACCACATGATATTCCTTATCTTATCATTTGCTTCATGACGTTACTTATCTTTTCCATTCGTAGAATACAGAATCCCCACTATCATACCAAAATAATGGAGGTGATTTCTAACCATATTCTGTCACAAACGTCCATGGCATACAGACCATTGACGGTATGGATGTTTGACCCATCCCTAGGTGGACCTACAATCCAAACATTAGCCTGATTGGTTATTTATATCCATCTAATTTGATTACCTAAGTAATGCTCGAATCCCACCATTGAAAATTAACCCATGAAAAGACTAAAATCCAACGGTTAGGCTTCACCAATGAAGCTGATTTTTTGGGTCTTTAGGTCCACCAATAGATGGGCCAAATATCCATACGGTCAGCGACTCCAATCCGAACCTCTCAGATGGATAATCCCTAAATTGTTACATGATGAAGCCAAACCCTAAAAAATTTACAAACTCACCGTTGAATCAACAATGATTCTTCAAACACAGGTTAAACAGAAGTTTTAAGAGAAATATATTCAAAACCAAATTGAAAATCTTCATCAACGATTCTTCATTGTTAAACGAACCTAAAACAAAAATCTGAGACAAAAATCTTACAAAAACACAATGTTCAAACATCTTCAAACAAACCCAAGCAATGATTCTTTTAACAATGAAAATCTAAAAATCAAAACAAAAACAAAAAAGAAGTTAAAGATATAAAACTACTCTTACGATTTACAGAGTGAGAGAGATTTGCTCGAGAGAGAGGGGTGCGTGATGACTTCTTCGTGTGGATCGATCGACCTAGCAAGCAAGTAGAAGAGAGAGAGAGAGAGTTCTTCGTGTGGAGAGGGCCGTCTCGATGCAAGTTGAGGCCTAAGGCGAAAACTCCGTACGATGCCTTTTAATATTTAATATATTAATATGGGTCGGGATCGGGATCGGGATCGGGATCGGGGGACAGACAATGAAACCTAACTTTTTGGGAATTTTTGACATACCCCCATGTTATCTTTAAAATTTGACATACCCCCACGATTTGAAAAAGCTGACATACCCCCTATGACTCGGTCCACTGTCATTTGACCAGTGTTGACCCAAGTTGACTACGAAATTTTGTACTAAAGGACGAAAGTGCCCTTCTCTTCAACTTTAGAACCAGGGTTTGGGTTTATCAAACATGAAAAGAGGAGATTAAAAATAAAAATTAACTATGTAGGTAAACTCGAGATTTTTTTTTCCGATTTTTTGATGAATTAAACGAATATTGAGAAGAAAAAAACCCCCCCAAACAAAATAATAAAACTCATGAAGGATTATTTTAAAATTGAGAGAACCCATCTTTCCAAAATCCATGTCTCAAAAGTTTAAAATATAATTACTTTGTCTTGCTTTTTATTTATGTTAATGAAAATTTTAAAACTAAAATTTTTGTACCTTTTTTTTTTTTTTTAAACCTTGGGTTTTAAATTACTGGCGGAGTGTGGCCGGCTGACCATGAGACTCCGGTGGGATGGTTGCCGGTGATGGGCGGCCAACCCATTGGATCCCTTGACTGGCCGTCCACCATAGCCATTTGTGGGTTTGGTTTTTTTCTCAAACCCTTGTGTCAAAGGTTGAAGATAGGGGCATTTTTGCCATTTAGTAAAAAAATTGGCAGTCAACACTGGTCAAATGACCGTGGACCAAGTCATAGGGGGTATGTCAGCTTTTTCAAATTGGGGGGGTATGTCAAATTTTAAAGATAACATGGGGGGGTATGTCAAAAATTCCCTAACTTTTTACCTAAACGACGGAACGGTCGATCTATCAAAATCTGACGGCTTTCCTTCTCTTTATTTTCAATAAAATAGACACACCATTGGAGCCGTCGCGGGAAAAAGGGCAACTTTACATTAAATGCGAGTCCACATGGCACGTCTTCTTCAATCACGTCTCCTCCTCTTCTCCTCAACTCTTGTGCAACTATTTTGTTTTAACCCTAATGCTGTCTGCAAGTCTTCTCCTCCATCTCCTCTATGTTAGGGTTGCTGTAACGCATAATGCCAAGGAAGATGTCGCTCTCTCTCTCTCTCTCTCTCCATCTCTTCCAATATCGGAGATCGTGTAACACAAAGTGGCTAACCAAAGATGATGACCCCTTTTTGTATTGATGAAAATCCATTTTTTCTCCACTGTAAAAAAGCGCGAGAATGAGAGAGATTTGTGAAGGCGGAAGGAGACACTGGGACAGGGAGCCCGTGTTTGATGGCCGCGGAGGCTTCAACGTTTGATGGTTCCCCTCCAGAAATGCTCGTGTTTGAGCCTTTTTTTTTTTTATTCTAAAATATAACTGTTATAAATCACCAATCAAACTGATCTTTGGTATGTAGGTCCAACAAGAGGTGGTCCAAACTCCAAACATCCATAAGGGTCAGTAGGCCCTAAACTAAGCTCCAATGACCATTTGTGGGAGGGGGACTTCAAATTTTGAAGTCCACTGGGACAAGCAAATAGCTTCTCGTTGGACAGGAAAGGTTTTTTCGGTATAAAAAAAAAGGAAAAAGATGTAACAAGGTATGCCTGAAACTGTTCATTTGCTGAAGTGGCATTTTTGGTAGTCACGGCTGCCATCTGGGCCCACTGACCGCTTGGATGTTTATCCCACCCCTTTATGGATATACATACCAAAAATCACCTTGATTGGTAATCTATAACCATTAGATTTTAACACTTTTTAGCGCCATTTAAGGCGTTCTTAAAGCCGTTGAATACAACCACTTTTTGAGTACTAAAACCAACGGCTAAAAATCATTAAACAAGTTGATTTTTTGTATGAATGTCTATTAAAGGATGGGCTAAACATCCATGCGGTCAGTGGGCCCAGATGGCAGTGGTGACTACCAAAAATGCCCCTTCCGCAAATGAAAAGATTTCAGGTATACCTTGTTACATCACGACCCTAAAAAAAATATAAAATAAAAAAAACTTTTAAAAATAGTTTACCTTATCTGAGTTCTACATGTGGACCCTAGCTAGTTAGCACTCTTCTTCGGCTGCACAATACGTGCCACGTGGTACACTCTTAGTTGACGCTGACCGTATGGATGTTTGGCCAGTCCCTCCGTGGATCTGCTAGCCAAAAATCAGTTTGATTAGTGATTTACAACCTTTGGATCTTTGCACCCAAATAACGCTCAATAATGCTCATGATTCATACGGTTAAAATCAACCCAGGAAAATAACTTCAATCGAACACTTAGAAATTACTAATCAGGCTGATTTTTGGTTTAGTGGTCCAAAGGGGGACTGGCCAAACATCCATACCGTCAACGTTAAAAGTGTGCCACGTGGTCGTATTGTGCGTTGTGACAGAAACCTCTGTCATAACTTGTGATAGAAGTTTTACTCTCTCCTTTGCAGGCGGTTCAGTAACAGAGGAAGATGTGACGGAGAAATGTACGAGCAGCGTGCAGAAGATTTCCCACGTGGACGTAGTTTAAAAACGGCTCTAATCGGCGTGGCTACTATGTTAAAAATAAGGGAAAGTATTTTGATAGATGGATGGTTCAATCGTTTAGGTAAAAAGTTAGGTTTCAATATCTGTCCCCTGATCCCGACCATATTGATATAGGGTCGGGATGGGGGGACAACCATTTGGCGGACCCACTTAAAAGAATAATGAACGGCGGATTTTTGGTGAGGATGATCTCTATGGTGAGGAGATCATCCTCACAAAAATTCAAATCATTCCGATATTCGTAGACTGATATTGAAGTTGACGAATTGTGGACTGTGTATTTTTACCGTGTAACTTGAAACCACATTTGACGGGGTTAGAAATTTCAGAATGGGCTGATTTTTTTTGGGGGTGATCGGGGTGAGGAGATTATCCTCACCAAAAATTAGCCATTGATTCATCTTCTATGTGGGTCCACCAGAATGGTTGTCCACCCATCCTAACCCATTAATATATAGTATTAATTAAATTTAACTCTCTATATTGTAGCTAGAAAATCTTATTTAACAGCTATTCATGACAATCAAAAGTTATTGAAAAAAATTTAGATGAACATGACTTCCGTTGTAGTCCATGAAGAGGACTCTCGCGGCCCTACATAGATCATTTTTTGTGCCTAATGACTGTGTGGATGTTCAACACACATATTAATGGATAAACACACTCAAAATCAGCTTGATTGATGATTTCTAGCCATTGGATTTACTTCTCAAAAAGCATGCTTGAATCCAATGGCTAGAATCAAATCCTAAAAGGTACTAAAATCTATGGCTAGAGATGACCAATTAGGTTAATTTTTGGTTTGTATGTCCAACAAGGGGTGGGCTAAACATCCATGCGGTTAGTTGA